>OY292513.1:13606624-14989120 GCA_958496365.1 Subacronicta megacephala
GTGCGTACCCTCGGTTTTAAGATTGGCTATAAGTTAAAAACAACACATCGTTTTCAAAATTTTCTGACCAATTCTTATGCCCTTAATACAATTTTTGTGTCAATCACATAGTATCAGCTTGTTGCAGAACAATTAGGTATCTAATATTGGGTTTATTCCCTGATAAGTTCTGCCCTTCATGTTATTTCCGTCGTGCAATATTCATCTATTAATTTGGCATCAACATACGTTAAATGAAATAACAAGCCAATGTAACTTATAAGTAATGTCATGGCGTTGATACCTCGTATTCGTTAGATTCACTTAACATTGAGTGAGCATTATGAGATACTTGGCTGGGCCGTCCCTTGTTAAGCAAGAGTAAGTGCGCAAGCTTTGTGCATAAGTTGTCAAGTACGACGACTATAGAAATCCGCGCGGCGTAGCTCGTTACGCTGTCAATTAAAAACTGCGGCTGCGGCCCAGTTTGAAAATTGATGCTATAATATCAAATCATTGTTGATAATCGTATTCTCAATCCAATTGAATATATGTAACTATCCCACTCAAACATAACCCTGTACTCACATACCTACTACGTAGATGCCTATTTACTCTGTTACGTTCAATGACTTATATCTGACAATGACCAACCTAACATACAATCACAACTTTATTCCCCAAAGGGTTAGACAGAGGCGTATTTAATGTACACCCACGGTTCCCCGACATGTTTAGGTCCCATGTAATAGAGGGCGAGCCTGTTACCATTTACGGGCACGTATCCAAACTCCAAGCTGCTATTGAGAATTACATAAAAAAACCCAATAACAATTTGCTCTACTTAGGAATCGAACCCAAGACCTCTAGCGTAGCAGTCGCGCTTAGGACCACTAGACTAATGAAGCAGTTCCTTGAGACCTTCCTAACAATTTCCAGTAAGTAACGATATTGAATAGGCCCGAAGATTTGAAGTAATTTGCTCGCAATATGAATGATTATAAGATTAAGATATCCAATATTATTAGAATTTGGTAACCAATGACATTATATAATTAGTTAATAAAGACATGTAAGTACACAGTACCTACCCTCCAAACGGGAAGATTTGAAACGTGGTCAGTTTATTGAAACTGTGTGACATAGTTATACAGTTGACCGACTTTTGTGCAGAGGGGTGAATAGACAGCTATTGACAGATAGATGAAATAAATGTTATGTCGTGCTACCTATTTACTAGGTACATGGCGCGACTAATAAATAGATTTTTATTTCTGTAAATATATCTTTTTTACTGAATAAGTACTAATAACTACCATTCAATAAGTTTTGCATTGTGTTACAGACACATATTTATAGGGCTTGAAATTTAGTTTTTGTCATTTTACGGGATAATATATAGCCTATCTTACTCAGGAAAAATGTAGCTTTCTATTTGTGAAATAATTTTTCAAATCAGTCTAGTATTTTAAGAGACTGTTCGATGCAAACAATCAAATCTTTCCTCTATCGAGCGAAGTGTTATTGGGTTTTTCTATAAAATTATCAGTAGCAGCTCGGAGTTTGGATATTCCATTATTACATGGGACCTAAACATACCGGCGGCTAGTGGGTGTACATCTGCGTGGTGTACAAAACAGGCGTGATGGTATGTTATGTTATGTATATGTTATGTTGTTGTAACAGTTCCAGTGAACTTTTTTCTTTCTAGAATGTATGATCTTATTTATTTTCGAGTGTCTTTCGGTTTTGAATATAAGTACCTCTTATAAGATGAACATAGTATTAGGAGATGAGAAAGTTATCAGGGACAATAAAGGAATTGCTCGCACAACTTTTTGTATTTTATAGGCATTTTTCATGCCATTCTATGTCATGACAGAAGACGTAGGTTCGAAGCCTGGCCGCAGTCGATTTTTTTCTTAACTAAAATAGCCATACGTCACTATACTATAATATGATTCAAAATAACTACTTATCACTATCATAAAAAAACCAAGGCGCAGATAATGATTTATGTAGGAATGAATGCCTAATCCATTTAAATATTCATTGATGAAACGTTTGTTAGAACTGATAATAACAAGCTGTTTTCCGTGTTTTTACACACGAACCAATGATAAATATAATTAAACGATATTTTTTTAAGTTTTTATTTTACAACCGATAGACTGATAATTAATTTCAACCCCATTTCCTCCCTTAAAATTTAAAAAATTCAATAACTGACAGTACTACCTTAAAAATATTTCCATTATAGTCCCCCTAAAAATATAATGGAAACCCAAAAAACCTAACTTGTGATGCTCTAAGTAGTTGCAATTTTATTTTATTTCATTACTTTAAAGAACAACGACTACCTAAACAAACAGTTCTTTCGTGGTTTTGCCCCTCTTTTTCACCCTTAAAGTTAATACTTTAAAGTTATTACATACTTTTTAGCGATAATTTGGCTATAAACAATACTATGTCCTCAGTGCAAATTTTTAGTTACCGTTGATGCGTGAGTGAGATGAGTGAGCCGTTTAGTTTAGGTAGGTACCCCTATGTAGTTGATTTCCGTAAAATCACGAAATAGGGGTTTGCTAATTTTGGTTTAAGTAGTAGTAAAAGGAATTCTGTGTGAAATCTTTGCTTTCTAAGTCTAAGGGTTTGGGTTTTCCATACAGCGCTTGTAACCCCATTTTACCCCTTTAGGGGTGCAATTAGCTGGATGTTGCTGAGCTCGTGAGTGAGGCTTTTAATAGTATATATTTAGAAGACTACCCGCCCGCCCTGACTTTGTCTGCGTTAAATACAACACATAGTTTAGCCTATGCAACCATTTGAACTAATGTTCCTTGCAAAAAAAGAAAACAAAAAATACGAAAAGTAGGTAAACGATTTTTCAAATACATTAGTGGAGTGGTTCCAGAGATAAGCAGAGGCTAATGTTCGGAACCACTTGAACCCAGACACCGGATTTTCTAAGTTTGTTAATATCCAGAGACATCCTAAACAAACTTAGAAAATCCGGTCTTTCTCTTTATAGTATTGTAGATGATGGAACAAAATTAGTCCTAACCGTTAATTTAAAAAGCTGATCTACAAAGCATGCATATTTCACATATTTGTATCTACAGCTAATTTTAGCTATGGTCATAATCATATATTTTATAAACAGGTAAATACTTAAATGTATTTTGATTTGACAAAACTTGTTCTGATCTCATGTAAACATTGACAATACCAGTTTGCGATGTTGTTTTATTCTATTCTAAAAAATATTCCCTTTATATTAATCGTAACGTATCTATAACAATTTTATTAGTGAAACAATGTCATTACCCTAGGGCAAGATTTTGTATTTTTTATAATGTAGATGTCGAGTCAATGCCAGTTAAAACGTCAAGTTATTTCTTCTTATCTACTACTATTTACAAGGAAAATCATTTCAAAATAAAAAAAGAACGCAAAACGCGCAAGCAAGGAATACTACTTAGTTTATTACCCTTATTTAACAATCTGAATCTACGTAATGAAAATATAAAAATTACTAAGTTAAAGTTTTGCTTGATCAGTGTGTAATCATATCTGCCTACGTCTACCTATTATCCTACATCTTAAAATCTTAACGTAGTCTCACATTAGAAGATGCGTGCAACAAATAGCCGCTTTCCACATTCTCTCGCGACAGTTCGCTTGTCGTGTTAATTCATTACATTTTTCTATAATTTGTATCATATACTTGTAGTACATACTCGTGCAGAAACAATTTGAATAGTAACGTTTTCAACATCATGGCCACATTCACTTCCTCTACCGTATTGGAAGTGTATAGGCAATTGGTCCACAACTATTGTTCATGTTCAATACTTTGTAGGAATACATTTGAAACAAGCGCCCTACAAGTGGGTCTAAATTCGACTTCGGTATTAAATTACATATTTTTTAGACCTCTAACTTATTATTAATCTATTTAATATGTTATGAAATAGATTAATAGGTAAGTTCTATCGATTTATTCACGAGTCGTGGATATCAAAAAGGCCAGATACTACCTACCTATAATTAATTTATTTGTTGACATTCTATCGCTGTTGCCGTAACAAACTTATATAAAATTAACGCAACAGCTGGCGTCAAGCAGCGACCGATTATGCCTAATACTAATCTGACTTTATAATTATGTATGCAAGAAATATACAGAGGCAATGCAGCTAAGTTACCGAGCACTTGCATGAAACCGCGGCGGATAGACGCGGTCGCCTCGAGACACTGTGATGAAACTTCCATTGCGATCGCAAATATTCAGCTAAATTGCTCTTATTACACTATGCAATAAATGCAAAATTTAAGTCTAATAATACTCCTAGGCAGCAAGTAACTTCTAGTCCGGTGACACTAATTACACCCTCACAATTTGAGACTAATATGTTCTACAATTATTAGAAAATATTAATCCGTCAATAGGTATGCCTTTCTAGAACGAGTATGTTGGGCGGTTCCTTCTAAGCTCCAAGTACAAACAGGTGGACGGTAGAGGCGCAGCTTACGATTGAAACTAGATCAAGGTCACTTGCCGTATTGTTACTATTCTGATGCTAATTACGAGCTCTAATATCAACGGATACGAGCTCCGCTCAATGGTATGCTTATACTACTAATACTATAGAGTGCAACCTTACACTACTATTAAGTGTTAAGTGTACAGGGTGAGCCATTGACTTGGGTCACCCAACCATAGGTATGTTGGAAAAATTACCTAATCGATGTCAAAGATGTCTTTAATTCAAGTATTTATGAATGGATTCAATATGCATGCGCACATCGTGATCGCATCTCCATTCTCGAAGGGACAGTCGACCGGCCAAGGACGCTAATTGAGCGAATGTAAGGCATGCAGCGGTGCTGTATATGAACTTTGCAACTGGTCTAAAAATATTATACGAAGCGTATTTTTCAGTGCAAGCGGCCTTTCGCAGCTTGTATCATACATGTTGGCGGACCTGCTCGCGACTCCGCGGTCAACTGTTCGGTCTAAATGTCAATGTCAACTTCGTTGATAGTTGATACAGGAAGAGTTCTGGGTGTAATACGATGTCGCCAGCTGTGGTCACTTTTTGTATGTATCTTTAACAAGGATACTCGGCTCAACTAGGTACCACTTTACAAAACAACTGCAGGTCCGCGCCTATTACTAATCTATTATATCGTGCTTAATAGCCATCTCTTTTTGTGTTGATAAACAACCAGTTGTCACCGCTTCTAAACATTGTTTATGTCATCGTGTGGAGCATTCGCAGTCCAAAGTCATAGGTATAGAAAGAGTAGAAAGAAAACCTTTTTATTCAGATATCGTGCAGATAAATAATGAACTACGGCAACCCTGCACGAGGTCAGAAAAGGCTTCTATCTCAGCATAAGTATCAGTATTTCTATCTACACTCTCCAATACCTCATACTGTACCTATACATTTCCCCGGTTTCCCCATGTAAATCTGAATGTACTTTTCAACCGACTTCAAAAAGGAGGAGGTTCTCAATTTGTCTGTATGTTTTTTTTTGTATGTTTGTTACGCGATTTCTCCGCCAATTGTGGATCGATTTTATTGATTGTTTTTTTGTTGGTAGGTCATACTTTTCAGAGGTGGTCCCGTTTAAATTTTATCGAAATCGGTTGAGCAGTTTTAAAAATATCAACAAAAATCTAAAAATTGTTTACATCGATGATATTATCCCTAAACACAAGTTAAATCTTATTCTGGGTACCAGAGTTTATCGTAAATACTAAATATGTTTTGTGACACTGTAAATGTATTTTTGTGCCAAATTAAGAAATAAATCTTACTTACTTACTTACTTATCGTTTACTCCGAAACATCGCAATCTTATTGGAGCAGTGCGTTTAGTTGGCTAACAAAGTACTCATAAACAAAACTTTCCACTAAAAAATCAACAATAAAATTACTTTAAACAAAAAAGTAATTTTATCTATACTATATATATAATATATGTAATATAATATATTTATATTTATATTATAAAGCTAAGGAGTTTGTTTGTTTATTTGTTTGTTTACTTGAACGCGCTAATCTCAGGAACTACGGGTCCGATTCGAAAAAATATTTCAGTATTACATAACCCATTTATCGAGGAAGGCTATAGGCTATATATCATCATGCTAAGACCAATAGGAGCGAAGCATATATGAAAAATGTTTCAAAAACGGGAAACCACGCGGGCGAAGCCGTGGGCGGAAAGCTATTTTATAATATAAATACTCGCTGGCCCGACACTCATCGTCCTGTCTTAGCTTATGCATATTCAATTCGTAGATGCGAACTGGAATAAATATTTTAAAAAAATGCGCGAAATTAAATTACACTTTGTTTTCAGAAATGTTCCAATGTTCTGCACAATTTTCTTGTTTTTTCTTTCGGTAAGAACCTACAGAGTAATAAAAACTGAAAAAAAAGTCGAATGAATTCGGTAAGTTCGCTCTCAAGTTATTTCCCTATATTATCTATAAGAAAAATTTAACAATATGATTTAGCATATATCTATGTAGATATATGCTAAATCATATTGTTAATTTTTTCTTGTAGGTAAATTTAAAGTCGGTATTTATTAGATGCATGTATTTAGATACATGAAAAATATTTTGAGCTGTAAAAATAATGTCTATTTTGTCAATCGTCTTTTAATTCTGTGGTTTTCAGAGAATACCTATTGGCACAATTCAATTAGTTTTTTGCAGTATGCACCGTGCTAAAATGATTTGATTTTAGTTGTTCTAAATGATATAATTTTGCGAGTCATTTTGTGAACTACTGGAGACTAAGTAAGGAGACGGTTTCGCACGGTGACTTGCATGTGACTCCCACCATGAGCCTATAAATATTAGCCTAAAATCAATTTATAACTAGGGCGCATAGTAGGCTCTTCAAAATAAAATGTGAAGCATGTCGTGATTCATCAAAATCGTCTTTTTAGCCTAGCAGCAGACAGTGAGATAGTACCACAAACATGTTCTTTTTGCAGGGTTTATGAGGAAGTGGTTATGAAGAAGAGGATGCGGGTGAGGAGTATTAGTAATAAGTTTTGAGGAAATGGATGAGGTTATGAGGTTTAGGAAGAGGATGCGGATGAGGAATATAGAACCTGTTATTCCAAATTGAAAATTAAAGTAAAAGATTAATTGCTTATGGGCCCTTTAATTTTTAGAAAAAAAAATACTATTTAATAATAAAAAATCACAATAGGGAGGTTGAAGTTAATGAAAATTAACTTTGACGCAGTTTCTGATGCAGCAAGAAACATACGGGGGAGCCACATTGCTATAAAGCTATTTTTTTTTTTTTTAATTAAGAAAGAAAAGCAGAATTCAATTTCATTAAATACGTCAACGACACTCCTAATAAATTTCTCTTAATGAATGAGGAAGTGGAAGGGAAAGAGGCATATGTAATGCCTTATTTTGAGGATGTGAAAGAGGATGAGGAATCACAAAAAAATTTGGCACTACCACATTATGGGGATGAGGAAAAAGAATCCTCATCGTAAGAGTTGGTAGGTACAGTAGTAATATATAACCCACAGAAAAGACACCAAAGTTAAAATCCAACCAAAAAATAATGTTGTCTAGTAATATTGACAAAGTAAGTTCAGCTTTATGAAAATACACTTTCTCGTCGAAATTCTAAGTAGGTAGTACCTTTATTTTTAGCGATAACAATATTATTTTATTTTCGTCTATTTGATTTCTATTGCCACTATATATGGAAGTAATAGGACGTCATTTTGGTACCAATTGTACAATTAAAGTGATAATAAAAGAAGTTTCCAAGAGGTACCTACATTTTTGTGAAAAATTTCGACCTCGGTCGGAACATACGCTGGTCACGTAGAATATAAAATTACCAATTAAAAAAAATCTGTTTTTACGGAATTAAACAGCTGGATGGGGGGCGTTGCATCCGGAATCGGAGGTACTTAACTTTTCTTTGGGAATACTTTTTTTTCTACGTCATTATTTGTAAATTTAAATTTGAGATAAAATTTAAATGTGAACCTAGCGAGCGATGGTAGTTATTAGTACGGTTGTTGGGCAGTGAGTTTTTCAATAAGTGTATTCGGGTGATTATTCGTTGTTTCCTTAATACCGTCATCATTGAATTTCATTTTACTGTTGGTCTTCTAATTAAATAAATATTACGTAAAACACGGAACCAAAGTAACCTACCATAGTCATGTAGTTTCATATTTTATAATTATAATCGTTGCTCGCAAAACCACTTAAGCGTAATACTGCTGTTATAAAGAAGTTTATGTTATTCAACAGCTACAAATCTAATAAATGCTCCAACATTTGTTTCTAGTCGATGCTCATCGATTTCATGTGGGTATTGTTATACAATGCGCTTCGTTTCGCATCATTAGGTAGCGTAGTTGGTCTTTGAAGCGTGACGTAGATTAGCTTGAATAAAAATAGTACTAGCTACCAATACAAGTTCTCTTAAGTATTGGAATCTATTATCTCGTGGTCAATGACCTGAGAATATAATAATGCAATCAAAGTACTGCAAATACTGGAATACCAAGGAGCGTTGATGATTGTTAACACTTTACATACCCTCTGAGATTAGTGCCACGTTAATCAAAATTCTTCGAGCATTTTTTGCTTAGAATACTTTTATCAAAGATACTTGTACTTTAAATTTTAAATTATTACGTCGGATGTTTTCACAGAAAATACAAAAGATGAAAAAGCCATCCTCCTTTAGTCTTGCGATAGAAAACCTTGTGTGACAGACCGATTACATCATTGTTTAATTAAACAGACTCTCTACTTACATCCACTAAACATTCACGAATCTGAATTTCTAGTATTAATTACCTAGTATTGTGTTATTCTAAGCATTTTGTTATTCCGAGCACAAATCATGTTAAAAGTGCAGTAACTGCTTACAGGTGTATTGCACAGCCACTAATCGCTGTGTACGTTTTACGTAACCGCCTTGATTGTAGGGCGGAAGCCTACTTATGGTAATATTCGACTCAGTCGTATGTCTTTTTCCATTGACAAGTTTCGACGTCGACTGACATCTAGAGCCAGTAAGTGGGCCGCAATAGTCGTTGAGCACAGGTATAGGATCGTTTGTTACATAAATGGAGCAGAGCGAATTTTTTGTACCTACATCGTTACTCTCAAAGCTAATTTTAGTATGTTATCATAGGGTTCTTACTAATATTTGTAATAAGAGTCTTCTGTTGTACCCTGTCATGATTAATTTGAACATCTTTACCTACTTACTATGTATGATAAAATTGTTAAAACCTAATTATGTGTTTTGAAATTGAAAATCGACAATATTTAAAGAAATATTTAAAATCTTTGAAAATATTTTAAAAAAGGCATGTGGGTTAGAGTATAGAGTTAGAGTAGAGTAGACCATTTAAAGTGTTTTTGCCTTGCCTGTTTGTAAGGGATTGGAGCAGAAAACACTGAGCAGGTTTATTTTTATTTATTTACTTTATTTTTTTATGTGGTATTATGTTAATTTTATTTAAAAAAAATAATTTCATTTATAATTTATAATGTAAGCACTATGTTTATGACATACTTTTGATAAGTACATGCATGACATAAATCTAAAATACTTCTGACCTATAACTTGTACGTGTAGAATAGTCTGTAAGTATAAGTTGGTTATTAAATAAATAAATAAATTTTGTTTTCACTGTTTGAAAGTATAATTGCTTCAACTTAAAAACTGCTGTACATTCTTACTGTATCGTACTACCGCTTATCTCATTAGATCCCTATAGATCTGCATACATCCGAGTGTACAGAGAGAAATAAACAGTAATTTTCTTTTTTAAGAAGAAAACATCACACATAGAAATAATTTAATCCATCGTTTTATCTACCTTGTCCACGTCGATATAGGAGCAAAGCCGCGGGCAAAAACTAGTATTAATTTAAATATGTTGCCTTATTGCTGCTATGTTGTAATAACGTTGATCATAAAGTGACTATAATTTATTACATATTAGGTACATATAAAAACCTTCGTCAATGAAAGCACATAGTTATATAGTTAAGGTTGTGGCTCCATTACTATTATTTTGTCTGTTCTTTCTGCGCTTAGACAGTCTAAGAATATATTATCGTGGTGATTTTCCGGGAACTATCAATACTGCCCGATATATATCACCACGATAAATCATCACAGGGTCAATCTGAAAAGATCATAGTAGGATATTGATCATTCCAAAATCGTTCGGGATTTAGGTACCCTGCTTCGTTACTTTCACCTTTTTAGGATGTGTCAACTACCAGGAAGAGTGGGCATGTCGGACTCATACTTACTGAATAAAAACCTCACATAGGTATCCTAGCTACATAGGCCTATAGCCAACGCATTACAGGATGATTAGTGGATCTTATATTTTTACATGTCCGTATCAATGGAAATGTAAAATGTACGACTATGAATATTCATGGTTATGTTAATAACTTAAGTATTCATTCATTTCAGAGTCACTCATAAACGATGACTTTCGACTGTTTTATACGCTTTACTTTCATTTATATTTATTCTATTTGTTCTGATGGCACGGTTAAGACCTTTTTTGAACGAAAATAACAGTTTATCGTTGAATCTTACGAACACTATGTGGAATGTCAGTTGAAGTTAAATGTATGGAATAAATATTAGTTATTTATTTCCGTCTTCTACGGAGTACTATGGCGTTCAGTAGGTATCTATTATAGAAAGAAAGTGTAGTTATAATAAATTGGTTTGTAATTTTATTAGCTATTGTGTCTTCATAATTATGGAGCTTATGTTTTATAACATTATTTTTGTAGAACGTTTTTAAAATTTCATATTTTTTTCTAAAAAATATTTCTACATAAACATACGATCACGCCTGTATTCCGCGATGGGTTAGACATACGTGTACTTAATGTATACCCACAGTTCGCCGGTAGGTTTAGGTCCCATGTAAAGTAAATATTTTTTGAATTAATTAAAATAGCTTTTTGTGAACCATCTGGAGATTCGGCGATATTCGTAATACGATTAAAATAACATAACAGAACGATATCTTGATACGAACTTGTCGATGGAGGAGTGTCACCCACGCATACTGCGAACTTGTCACACCCAGTATTTTAAATTATTGCATCCTAGACATTATTTTTATTATAACAACAATAGGATTTATCACATCACTTTGTGGTCTCAAAATTGATAAGCAAATTGTGTAATTTGTAGTAGTTGAAAGTGTTAACATACTCGTACAATAAAATTGCACTTTCTGTGTTAGTTTTGTACCCTTTGTTTATAACAACTACGTACTTACAAACTATACATAAATATATCACTAGGTAAAAGATAAAGTAATTATTATAATCTATGTTATTGTCATATTTTAAATTTAAAACCTAAAACTCGTAAAAACAGTTGACTCACTTCTTAAAATATCTGTAGCAAGCTAAAGTCGACTATGTTTAATGAGGCGTCGACTGCCACCTACATTGGGGAATTGTTGAATAACGCATATGTCTAGATAAAACTAGCGACTATCGACAATTATCGTCATAGTTCAACTAATTTACATAAAACCATAACAAATTAAAGACCTTAACCTTCCTAATGAATCACTCTATCTATTGGTGAAACCCACATGAAAATCTTTTCAGTCGTTTTTGAGTTTATCGCGAACAGACAGACAAAAAAGATAAAATAGTCGATGTCTTCGATGTTTAACTAAAAGAATATCTGGTTTAATTAGCTAAGTGAAATTAAATTTTAATATTTTATTTATGTTGTCGTAATAGTAGGTTACATAGGTATCTACTGAGACAGAGTCACAAGTTTGTCCATTTGAGGCTAGAGCTTGCGACGGCGATGGCAGTAAACCACACCGAGTTTGTAATCTGTACTTTCCCTCTTTAATATATAGTTCTTTTTACATCAGCCACGAGGAATATTAATAATATTTTCAGAAAAAAATACTGCAATACTAAATATCTTTGATTGTAAATCGAACTACTGGACCGATTCAAATCAATGACGCAGTTGCCGTTTTGCGCGTTGATGTCTAATACACATAAATAAAATAAAAAACCGTGTAATGGAATATTTCATACAACTTTTATGCTCTAGCTCTCAAATTACCTCTGTAAAACAAAATTTATGATTAGGTACTTGTATTTATTCTAAAGAATCTATAATTACATACGTACTAAGAGCTCGTGTAGATGTGGTGTGCGAGTTAGGTCATTAATACCATTGTTACTGCCACATTACGTGGTCACATGGTCGTAATTACGACTACTTTGATAGAGGTTCAGGGATCAGCTTTCGGTCGAGTAAAAGTAAAGTAGTTGGGTTTTTACATAATATGTATCTTTTAAACTCTCATATGATAGCGAACTGTGGCTGTACACCTCTGCCTAATCCTTCAGAGAATAAAGGCGTGATTGATGGTATACTGACCTTCACATTAAGTGAATTTACATAATATGCAGTACCTGGGCGCCCAAACTCTACTTTGGACAGATATAAAACGTTTGGCCAGATCTATTTCGTATAAGGTGGTTCAAAGTTTTATTAGCAAAGAAATAAAAATATTTTCAAGTCAAGTTTGTTTAACACGGAGAATGTGAACTTTTCCAGAAATTAGGCCAAATTGGATCGATTTTTGGCCCTCGTAAACCATTACATTGTAAATTTTCAAAATTCGAAATCGAGTTTACAAATACATCAATATTGCTTGCAGAAGTAAGGATTATGAGTTGAGTAGTATAGGATAAATCGTTGATCAATCTGAAACATGAAAAGAAATAAAGCTTTAAAATTGTATTGAAGTCTGTTGAAGCTGCGAAATAGGCTCTGAAGCCGACAGAGATCAAACAGAACTTAACATATACAAATTTAAATTGTCCGCCCAAATCATGTCAGTAACATACTGTGTAGGGACATAAACTATATTTTAAATTATATCGCTCATATAATTCAGAAAAAAATAGCACCGAACGAGTGCCACTATAAAGTTAATAGCTTTTTTAACCTCAAAATTAAAAGTCATAGTGAACGGAAATATTGGTATAGTTTTTTTGTAACAACCTATATTTAATTACTCAATTCTTAATCGCAATTTAACATCTTACTGATACACAGCGCAAGGCCACACGTTGCTTAGTAAAAATATATTATGTACCTACCTACTTATCCAGTGCTAGATGTAAGTACGAGGTACTTGTGTGCCCCAGTGAGCCCCTCTGAGCGGTGTAGCTGATGTAATCCTCTGCATCTTTCTCCATGACAGCCTTCTTCTTTATAATGCGTGCCTTTCCTCTGCCACTATACTTAATAACATTATAAAATACCTATTAATTTGGTACTCTTACAATTATTATTATATTACTTTTCTCTCGGTACGTTTATTTTATCTAAGATTTCCTCGAAGCTGCCTAATTATATAAAATTTCACTACCATTTCAAAGTCCAGTTTTGAGTGTTTATATATTATCATGCTATGATGTGACTCATATTTTTACAAAGTTTAATTATCTGGTTATGTTAAGATAAATGAATGTATTGTATGTTTCGTTCTTCTCTTTGATAGAAATATTCAAAGGCTCAATAATCAATACTTCAGTATATTATCATTATGAGTAACACTTAATGATATGAATACATAATACATAATAATCTTCCAAGTTTATATAGAAGCTACAGTTTTAACAATAAAAGATTAGTTCAATATACATAGACCGTTAAAGTTACTGTTTCAGTTCAGCATTGAAAAATATTATTAAGCATGTTTATGTTTCTAAGTTTGAAGGTACTTATTTAATTTTCATCATCAGTTAAGTCATTAACATCTAATAAATAATATACCCACTATAAGTCAACTAGAAGCGAGTTACGAGTCGACTGTCGAAATGATGTCGAACATAATTTCTTAAATTGCGTTCGACGAAAGGCGATTTCGACACTAGTGTTAGTGCTCAAAGCCCGACACGACAATTCGTGCAACAATTGTTAAGGCACTCGTTATTTGTTCACAAGAATCGATAACAATATAACAATTTGCCTCAAAACCCCAAAATATAAAAGTTCTTTCTCACCCTTCATAATCACCATCAGTTCGTCACAATACATGCCTGCATACTCGTATTATGTGAGATTAGTTTACAGGCTTGTCAGCTATGTCCTGTCCACCGTTATTTCAAATTACATTATCAATCACAACAATTATAGCTTAGCTATCGGTAATACATACATAAATCACAATTATGTTAGTAGTGCGGCCACTAGTCGAGTCAGGTTTTATAAAGCTCGAGGGGATTAAATTTCAAAACTGGCGACCTTCAAACATCAGATTATCTAAACTTTTACATTCGAGAGACCGACATCTGACTGAATGGAGGCTGCTACAGCAAATTAAGTTGACATTGTGTGACTGACCCGCTTGAGTAACTCACGAATGTTATGCATTTTTTCTTCAATACTCGTACATAATTCGCGACAAAAGCGCGATTCATCCGTTAGGTCTTCTTGAGTAATAATAGCTAAAATATGTCTTGTTACCGTCGCGTCGTGTTCATTTATGTGATTTATTATCTTATTTGCTGACAATATCCGAATCCGGAGAAGGCTCGGTCAATTTATTTTTAATAATAGGTTTTAATGAACTTTGTATCCAACACTCGAATACAAATTAAAGCCTATAGGCTTGTTATTATTGATCTTGCAACCTTGGCGTCGCAAAATATTCCATTTTACATAGAAATTGTAATCGTAAAACTATCGGTCCATGAAATTCTAAGTCGCGTTTCAATAGTGAATAAAATAGCTTGCCAATGTGCATAGCGATGCAGTGTTTACAATAGCCGTTAGACTTGAAAGTCAACGCACTGATGTATCTGCGGTGACCTTTTTTCGGGGGTCTACTGCCGAATATGTTTTGGTTTTTTACACAATGTTTATTGGTATCGACAGATGAGATACATACTAAGTATTTAGGTTATTGTTACTTTGCTGGCGCGGCTGAGCCTTGTGTAAGTGATGGAGGGTCACCGGGGGCTATCGCGCAGTCTTTCGATATTGACTTAAAAAGTTCAACACTGCCACAGCTTTACACACTGTCCGCGACAAAACCTTGACCTCGTCACTTCTAGGTCGATTCTTCTTTAAATTGAGAAAATATTAAATAACAAATGTAATCGAATGCAGCACCTAGATTCTGTAAATATCGTAGTAGGTATTTCCTTTTGTTACACTATATCAGTGGCTAATTGGGCATAAAAACTAACTGCTTAGTAATTATCATACCATTAAAATAGGCACACGAACATTGTATTGTAAGTGTTTTAAACCTATTGGTATGTGTTGTGTTAGCACCTAACGAAACATTCGAACATCGTCCTTCATAAGGTTGTGTCTGTTTGCGCGGACAACATTCACAGCGCTTGTAACGATAAATTAATGATAATAGTCATGATTATATCCGCTTTTAGTACATTTTTAATTTGTGTAACTACATTTATCGCAATCAGAGACAATTCAATGCTTTTCGCATTTTAATAGTTGATTCAATAAGATCGAGCAGGTCTACTTCTGAAACTATAATATTTTATTCTATTACAAGTCTACCATGCTGCTATTATTTCCAGAAACAATAAGTATTTAATCATCAAGTACTTATATTGTTCTATTGTTGGGCAAGGGTCTCCCCTTAAAATGAGAAGGCCACCCCACCCTTTCTTCCACCCTTGCCTTCTGCGGGCTAGCACTACAGATACTGTAGAAATAAGATGCCGTTGAGAAAATCGCACGCGTGTAGGTTCATTGAGCAAATACACATGATTTCGAAAAGAATTGATACCTATGACTCGGTAGTCAAACGATAAGAACTTAGTTCACTAATTTTGACATTGAAGTGATTCTTGAGAGATCCGGTGCGTGGGCAATCGATCCGAAGTCGGTAATATATTTCTGATAATTGTACATTAACTACATTGTCCATTGTTTTATGGTATGCGCTATTACCGGACTCGCGGCCACCTGACCTCGGGCATAACGCGCCTCGAGCTGCCTGAGATAGATTCGATAACAATACGATTGTTGAAAACTTAAATTATGTTCTCTAAGTTACGTCAAGGAAGGTTACTTTGATTGTATCACACTTTGAAAATTGTTGGGTCCGTATTTGTACTGCTTATCACCATCATTCTTTACTTAGAACTTTTAATAATAATGGACAACTTATTTTTATGTTCCCAGATTGTTATCTTGCTTAAAACCCCATTATCAAATATTTTCTTTTGTTAAGTGGTATATCAAGACATTTTATTAATTTGTGCTATTGTAAATTAGGCAATGGTTAATTGTTTATTTAATGCTAGGTACATGGTAAGCTAACAAGATGGTCATTAATAATTTAATTTGTTTCACGCTGTTTAATCGCAGTATGTACTTGCATAAAATTAAGAGGAGACCGAGACGATCCCAATGGAAATGATAACGACCTCTAGTTGCGAGATTCTGGCCAAAATACAAGTTTCCAGATATGGTGGGAAGCGACTTGTATTTATAGGTTTACTGTTTATCTATGGTTGAGTGACCTTGCTTGGCACGAATACGGTGGATTTATTCATGTTATTCTAAGAAATCAATTCCTAATTATTCTAGAAGGTATTTGCTTTATCAAGCTGCAATTAGGGTTGTCAGAAATAGATACAGCTAGACACTAGATTTTTCTGACGAACCAAATAACCCTATTCGTGATTTGTAAGGCATTTTGTGAGTATTCAGCAAGAATGGTCAAGTTTTAGTTGTGATCCTTGTGAATTAAATATTCTGAAGTGACTGCGTAGTCTGACCCATTTATCAGTAAGCGTAAACGTCGGTTAATTACATTAACTGGCTGCTTCACAACAATAACTTAATTTTATTGTTCCGAGTGGGATTCCTTGTCACTTTAATTCCTAACTCTCATATTAATAATAGGTAAATAAACTAAACTTAATTGCTTATCAATTATAATTATGTACATTGGCATACAAGAATGGAAGCTATAGCTTTTATGCGGCATTTATAAAAGAGTTTATATTGCATTACAATAAATTTATAACAAAGTATATATATCTACAACTGCCTATATACTCTCGTGCAGCAGTGTGAAAGGCAATAGGTCACTATTATTTCAATATAATGTTGGTGTCATTGACACCTGAATAACTCTTAGATAATCAAACCATCCGCTACGCTCATACCGC
The DNA here is from genome assembly GCA_958496365.1 of Subacronicta megacephala. Classification (NCBI taxonomy): domain Eukaryota; kingdom Metazoa; phylum Arthropoda; class Insecta; order Lepidoptera; family Noctuidae; genus Subacronicta; species Subacronicta megacephala. The sequence goes on from OY292513.1 coordinate 13,623,885, forward strand.
GTTTAGTATTAAGTAATGTACCAAATCTCTCGACCCTTTTCCCGATTTAAATTCAAGATACAAGGTAACACAGAGAAATCGAGTTGGCTTACTTAAAATACTTTTGGTGTGCCTTAATTAATTGGTTACTAAGACAACGTGAGCCGTGTTGACAATAAGAATTAAACAATCATTGCGAAAAACAGGCATGTTTAAATAATTTTATGCAAGCCCTATGCCACCCACTGTTTTGCTTTAGCACAGCGTAACAGTCTCAATTGGCGAGAAACGTTTGCAATTTTATGCTTAAAAAACGACTAACTAAATGTCAGCAAGCTTCAATTTAATTGTTGCGAGAGCGCAAGAAGTTACCTAAACTACAAAAATCAGAGATATGAGGCTGCAGCGCGTACGCAGGCACTAGGCCGCACCGTGCGCCGCCGGTGGGCCACTCTGCACACCCGCAAGCGCGCGCCTTCTTGCGAGACCAGCGACGGCGACAGTTTTTTGTGCTCTAAAAACAGGCATTCAGGCTGCGTAACCTCGCAACCAAAAGCAAAACAGTTTAACTGTAATTTGGATTTGACACAATTGAGACTAATAATCTGTTTTTCTTATCTATCGCTTAAATAGTTGGCAAAATTCAGTTCATATTTATTTTGTTTATAGATATAACAATAGGAGTTTTTTAAATCGGTTCTTGCCCCATTTCTTCCGTACTTTACAGGAGGATGAACCGCACATTTATTTAATAATAACCTCATTCCTAATAAGAACCTATGAGTACGTTTCTCTCTAAAATTCTCGTTTATTTTTACAATTCAATCTACTTAGTCATATCCGTAATTAATTATTAATACGTTCGGTGACTAATTAAATGTTTGCCCATTTCCCACGCTAGGTGCATTCGCTAGACTCTTAATAAGTACTCAATACTGTTTTAATGATCTGTGATATTTACTTTAAAAAACCTGTATAAAATTATATTTGCCGTACGGCCTGTTTCAATTTTGCCGTAATAACCATTAGTTTAGATAAATATACAGTTGTGGCTGTCTAGTTAATTGTGCAATACGGCGATTAGCTAATTACAAGTAGGTATTAGCTACAGAGTATCCGCGACAGTTCCACAGTGCGGCCGGTTTCTGATGCAGGTCCTTGCTCGGCTTTAGATCAAACCACATTACAATCGACGCTAGAAGTTACGACATCGCATGAAAAAGAATGCAATGCACATGGTGTAAGCCGAAATACGTTAAAAATTGTAACAGATATTGTAATCCTACCTAGTATTATTTTATGAGTACAAAATTGCAGTGTTCGTACCTATGTTTTTTACCCGATCGCGTCTTGACTCGTGTAAAAGGGACGGGGTCACAGAACAGTGCATAATTAGTACAAGTATGTGCATCTAGCAAAAAAATCCATCTCTTAACAAATTGATCATACTCATATTGGAAATCCAACAGACAATATTGCTCTTTGGAAAGCTGTTACTTTTTACTATCAAGTAATGTTACGTCATAATTTGATTGTACCTCAAACTAATTCTAGGCAGTGTTTCTTCCCAGGCTAGTGGGAAGTTTACGTAAACATATCCCGGAAATAGTATGTAGGAAAACATGAATACTTTGACCCCTTTATGAGGTGACATTAATCGCAATGTACTCGTATCTTTAAATAGTAAGATTAATAAATGCTGCATTATGGAGTTTCTTGGCGTTAATCTAAGTGATCGCAGTTTTCATGCTCAGTGGTCTGTAAAAGTCCGCTAGTATTAGCCGTGTAAGCATTTGTAGTGACACGCTTAACTAAATAGTACTGCGTTGAGGCAACGTCGCGGGCGAGTCTATGAAAAATGTATAAGGTTGAACATGGCAAGCAATGCATGGTGTAACAAGATTGCTTTTTTATATTGGACGTTCGGATTTTCTCTAACCGTTAACCGATGTCATATATTTTATAGAATCTATTGCCGTTTCCATAAAACATTGATCAAGATATTCTTATTAACTGAGCAGAATTGAGAACTTTATCTTGATAAATTGAAGCTGACAAATCCCAAAAAGGGAGTTAGGTATTGCATGAGCATATTTTCCTTCTGGGGTATGTAATTAGACGATTGCCATATCTACGCGGTCCCTTGATGACATTTGATCGCTGGGATTTGTGCAAAATGTAATTAGTCTCGTGAATTTCTATCAAAAATAACCTAGTCCTTTAGATGTAGTAGGTACCTGTACTTTCATAGGGATGTGTCAGTTCTTGTTGGTGTGTCGTATCTGAAGGTCAATTCTGCTAATGTAAAAACCTTATAAAATGGTTCCCATCTAAGATCAATGCATTACAATGTCGAACACTACCTTCTAAGCTACCACACAGCGTCTTACGTGAAACATTAATAATTATGTTTCAAATAAAAAGTGGTTTCAGTTGTGTTTATTTCGTACAAATGTTGTATGAGGGTCGAACAAAATGGTGGAAAAAGTCCACATAACTTTGGTTTCCTAACATAGGTATTAATTTTACCGATTCCGGTACAAAATAGCGTCTACAACTATAAAATGCCGGATGATGGTACCGCGAATTATGAAGTAACATGTCCGATTCGTGTGAAGGCTAGAACCTATACCGGCCGGCTGCGCGAGCGCAGCGCTACGTGGACACGTGCGACACAACACAAGGCTATGGAGATATTTACTTGCATATCAATATTTCGTAAATTGCCTGCTTGTTGAAACGTAATATATATACCTACTTCGGTACTGATGAATAATTGGGCCTAGAGATTCCTCTTTGCAAAAGTTTATAAAACGTCATTGATATACATATTGTTATCACAGTAAAACGTAGCGTATTAGCGTATCGATGTCATGCGCATAGAAGAATAAGCAAAAGTTTCTCACATATCTTCCATTTTATGTGCCCAAAGATCGGCAACGAGTAACTCTTCCTCCGCCGTTTTCTATTTACACCGTTTTCCGCACAGATATAAGAAATAATATATTTCTATGGTTTTCCGTTAACCTGTTCCTGGGCCCCTAGACAATTGTCACATCTTCATTATCGATGACGAAGTTAGATTTCCGAAAAGTATGGATTTGACATAATTTCATCACGTGACATATAGAAAGATTATGCCAATTACATACATTTCAGATTAATCTAACTTCGTTTTCGATATGGAAATGTAACATTGTCTAGGCCCCTGATGTAGGTTTCTTACTAAATATGGCCGTCCAAAACAAAACACAAAAATACGTATCGCTATAGATTGTAGAATGTGCTTCCTTGTTCACCGTCCAAAAAATTCGGAGTCAAATTACTTTTATCGAAGTATAAAAACTATATAGGTAGGTTCGCCGTTTGACGATATATTATAGATACGTTATTAGCAATCATTGGAGATAAAATATTTTAAGCTTAGCTCATATCTATACTAATTTCCTGTCAATAACTTCCGCAGGACATGTAAAGTTGCCTAATAAAAAAACTGTTCCTTTTTGGACCCGGCATAATTCCATTTTCAACATATCGGTAACATTTTTTTTTTTTTAAATCTACCTATAGATACGTCTAGCCTATCAAACACTTAGCTACAGCTTATACTAGCTTAGCTAGCTTATAATAATATATTGATTATTCTTGATACTTAAACACAATAAGCCGTGGGTAGGTACAGTAAATATAACATATTAAACTTATATGAGTAGTGTAAATAGCTATATTGAAGGTCAACAAAGTTTGACCACTTAAGTATATTCGTATTAAGTAAGATGATTTATCATAAACTAGTTATAAATAAATTAGTCATATTAACTGAAAGTGAAACATGGGATTACTCCATTAAATATTACGAATTTTACCAGAATACAAGCTATTTAAAAAATATATGTCACTAAAAACATAATAGGATTATAAGAAAAAAACAATTTTCTTTTTCAATCAATTGTGCCAGACGAGAATGTGCCAGAAACTTATATTTGACTCTTTCTCGATTTCGTGGATTTATTCAGAATTTTCTATTTTGATAAGTTATTCTCGTATGTATTTAAATAAGTTACATTGAAGGGTATAAACATGTTATTATGTATACCCTCCGAAACGACAACGATTTACACGTTAATATGCTAACAGGCTCAGATTTAGAGTAAACATTTTAAGATTAGTAAACATTGATCGATAAGACCGGATATAGGTAGATATATATTTTGTGGATGTGATAAAGATATGTGCAAGGTCTTGTTGATAAGGCCAGTATCTATTAGCGATGAATATGATACCTGATAAGAACTACCTATATGTAGGTACAATTTAGCCCGCATATTTCTAATTCATTTGCTCTATTTGCGAAATAACTTATAAGCACCTATTTCATATCGATCATACCTAATCATTAATGTAATGATTCATCCCATTGGCTTACTGACATACTCAACAGTATCTTAATGAATGTGCATGTGACCTACATCAGAACCCATGTGGTACCTATACATAATAACATAGGTACTTAGATAAACTTACACATCGTAATTATATTTCTAACTACAATCTTCACATGGTTAAGAGTAATCGAGTTCGTGATCTGTTTCCTTCGTGTTTGTCTGCAATGAAAAAAATGACCCTTATGGCCAAATATTTGTAGAAAACAAATCTGTATGTGAGTACAGTCAATATCAAATATATTGGAACTTCGGTACGACCTTCATTTTGTTCAAAAATAAGGAAAATTATAAGCATTTTAGTTTTAATCTAGACGGATAGCGCACTTATAGTACGTTGTTAATTTACGCCGTGCTTTCGCCATGATACATTTTCTATACTGACTTGATTTTTGGAAAAGGGACAATCTATCCGCTCTCAATCCTTCCCAAAAAAACCTTAATAGCTTATATCTTGGAACTATGTAAGTCGATTTCGATATTTTTTTCAGTATACAAAATATTTTTAATATGACTTAACGAATTGTAAATAAATGAAACACGAGTTACCTATCCTGTAATCTACACGACTAAAGTGAAACTTTATCTCAATGAGACGTATAATGACACGTCGTAATGACAGCTGCCGTGTACGAATATTCATTCTAAAATATACCTTATTTCATTTCCTTAATTGTTCAGATAATTGTGAACAGCATTTTCATTGTAAGTCTCTCCAGATGTAACTGACGGTGACTGTACCTACCTGTGTGTGTTTTTATTTGAGTGAGGGAGATAAGCGCATATAGACATGCTCAGGCAGTGGGGCTCGTGACTTATAACCAACAACTACGTCGATCAATCGAACTGCAAGGTTAAGCAGCGTTTGCCACGGTCAGTCGATGGGTAACCATTTTTACCACGTGACCACTCCGTATCATGAAGAACGTTGAGGCGACGGTCCCAGTTGTCAGATAACTTGACAAATATAATTTATCTTTAGGATTTCAGTATTACCTAAAGTATGAGCCGACCAAGTTAGGGAAAGGCCACAAGGATTGACCAGGTAAGCAAGAACTACAGTGACAAGACACTGATTTTGTAGAATGGTTAAATGGATGATCCATGGATGTACTTGTAATTACAAATGGTGTCACCACAAGGCGTTACATAATACACAGCGTGTCCCAAACATGCCTATATTAACCCCTTGCTCTGTAAATACATAATACCAATCTGTAGTGTTATTATGTAAAACGCCGTCTTAATATCCAATCTCACTCAGGTCCAACATCACTTTGAAAGTAAATACACTTGACCTTGGTTAATATGAATGATATGAAAGATACAAGTGAATTTGTGCTTCGAAAGCGACGAAATTTGTCGATAGAATTTCGATCGAAATCAAAATTGCCGGAAATTTTATTATAATGTCAATATTCTCACGCACATAACTTTATTTCAAATCGCACGATCTTCAGTGATGAACAACCGGTACTATCGAATATTAAGAAAATCTTCAACTCTCCCAACCTCAATCCTCAACGCATTGGCTATAAGCGTTCGAAATACTAAAATGTTGGTACAGAACAATACTACAGATACAGTGATATGAAATAACGTTTTACATTTGGTTTTGCCACACTGAGACCTACGCACGCTGTGAACTTACAACCTTTCGAAATCTCTCGGCCAAATCGTCAAACACGTGACGCAATTCTTTCCATGATCTGTGAGATCTTACGTATCGCCACCCTAGCAAATCGTCGTATTGCACATCACGTTACTCTTATACGGTTAGATAAAAAAACAACATTTAATTACATGTATTGTTTACTATGAAAAATTGACTAGCTTGGTGCCTCACCTATAGTTTATAAGAGCATTTCATATGACCTATACAAACGTGTTGCTGATCAGGTGTCGTCGTGCGACGGGTCGTTTAGCACCGTAAATAATGATTGAGCTACACGATGACTGATACATGCGCTGACAGTTCGGACAGGCCAGCTCAAAGCTGACATGGCCCTTTCTTTCAAAAGACCTGTAAAGATATTGCCCTACATTGTAAAACTCATATATTTGATAATACAACTACTGTCTGGACTTTAAAAGAGTCTGTGATTCTGTGTCTTCTCCGCGTTTCTTCTCAGAGGTCGTCAATTACGAAATGTCAGTTCCATCAAGTAGAAAAAATATAAAACATTGATTTGTAAATCTGACTATAAAAGATCTATTTTCAGAAATAAATATCATTTACTAACTGCATTTCCCGTTGCATTGTTATCGTTTTAGTTAACTACGAACTTGAATATATTTGACTTTAGTCTGCCAGATGAATATATCTTAAACTTACACGAAATTAAAATAAATACCCTATCAGACAGCGGCTCTCACATCATTTGACTCGGACTGAACACAGTAAAACAGTTTCGGAGCCGTTTTACAAGTAATAGCAATACCAAATACCAATGACCAAATAATAATACAACCGAACCGAACCTCACATTTTCGTCAACTCAATTTTAATTAAAATATTGCATAAGTACCAATTGTACATATCAAAACAATCTAATTTTATTAAATTTTCCACTAAACCTGTGGTTTGTGGAGCTTATATCTGGTTATTGTGTTAGTTGTGATATAAGAGAATGGTTTAGCTCCATCCATCAGTAGCGTTGCATCACCTCTGCCGCAATTTTCATAACGTTTCACACTAACACTGGCACATACACTGATACATTTAATTCCTTAGCTATGCTAGCTATATGTTATTTCGTTGTTCGTCCATAGAGCTAAAATATCGTTCTTATATAGTTTGCGACTGGTTTCTAAAGTCATATTTATATAAATTAGTCCTTCAGATATTTTATACAATTTTAACAATTGAGAATATAACATCGCATAAGATTATCTACTGTACCTACCTTAAGAAACGTGTTGGTATTACAGCGGGTGCCGATTTAGACACCTATATCGGTTAATGAGGTGATTCTACTTGTACTTGTACCTACTTCTCTACATATAAAAATAAATAAATATACAAAACGTAATATTTGTAACGTACCCATATGCTTCCATTTGTATCAACACGGTTATGGATCTTTAAGTAGTTTCTCTAAATCTTCATATATCTTCAATTCAGTAGTTCTCATTTGACGCGTGTTCAAACACACAGCCAAACCAACAAACAGGCAGACATTCCAAAACATATATTATTGATATTGATTGTTACAAATTCTCAGTCCCCTAATTAGTTTTGTTATATATAAGTAATAAGTAATATACTGACACGCGAAACTTATCTTCTTACTTTATGTAAGTACCAATGATAGTTAAAAAAGCAAGTGTCTTAATCCGGCAGAATTTTTTGCACGAAATAGCTTGTTTAAAAACGAATTAGTACTGTGACATTTCTTTGGAAACCTTGTGACTTCATTAAATCTAAATATCATTCATATGATGGATATTACTAAATACATAAATTAATAATTTAAAAGTATTGTAGTATAGCTCTCAATAGTATAAATATCGTTCTCTCGCATCATCTTTGTGAATTAATCATCACCGACTCAATAATTGCAATATGAAATTTGTATTAATTTATTCTCAATACTATTAATTTATAACTTAATAATTTAAGTTTTAATTTAATTGGGAACCAGAAACAAATACCTACTAACACATTATAAGTATGGACGAAGTAGATCGATGCTTAAAGGTTATGTTCATTGACTAATGACATATCAACAACCAAACTGAAATACCCAGAAATATTGCTTGATCAAAACCAACTCATGAGTAATCAAGAAAACAAATGAATAATCTGTTTACCTTATTTTCTCTGGAGACATAATATACATAGATATTAATTATAGTGACAAGTGGCGTTATAAGGTTGCTGCCCTTATAAAAAGGTAAAACAAAAGAGGGATAGATTTTGTGAAAGACAATATGGTACGGAAGGAACCAAGTGATGAGATTGGCGGCTGATAGAGATGTGTGGAAAAATTAGACGTGCTGCGCTGTCCCAAAGTAAATTGGGATAACACCAGGAGAATGATGATGATGAATTTAAGAATCGTCAAGAAGAATGGAATTTTATTTTTCAAACTCGAATTGAAATTGTATTAAATAATCAAATATGGCACCGCTTCAACGCAAGAAAGTACTTACCGTGTAATATAATTTTGTAGCACAACTGCATAATCTAGAACAGTACTGAGAAATATTTATACATAATTAGCTATTTATTAAATGTCAGTGAGCAAATAATTAAGTAAGTATAATAATATAGTTAAATATGGAGTATATAAGCAAATTATTAAGTAAGTATTTACCTTCACTAAGTAAAGGTATCTTTGGTAACTTTTTTTTACATAATCTTAGCTATTCTGTTAATAACTTATCACCATCAGATGTAAATAAATAATTTATGCTTGTTCGCCGAGGCACGGATCGGCACGGACGTGTTAGGAATGGTTAGCCATTCATAGAGTTACCGCGACAAACATAGCTTAACCTTTTGGAGAGAGGAGTTAGCGGCTAAGTATTAACCCTTAGCTACTATTGCTCTCCTGCACCTCAGAAAATATAGAACACAAAAAAAACCCACGAGGATGTTGCTGCTGCGGACATAACGCGCGTCGACTTTCCGCTTCCGACCTTAATTAGCGGAGTCTTTAATGATTAATTAGCATAATATGGTGTTATCACTTTTACATAAATCATGAAGCGGTTTTATAACGTTCTACTATTATTGAGACTGCTGGGGCATAAAGTTTCTTGAGTATAGACCATGCCCGGGTGGATTTCCATTTTATGATTAAATATGACAGATTTTGTGATTATTTTTGTTTTACTTTTAAAACTAAAAAATAGCTCCTAAATTACGAATTTCTTTGCGTTTGCTAAGGCTGTTGCTTATTTAAACTGTGAATAAAATATGATATTTATGGGAAAATCAATAAAATAGAAAATCGCGTTGAAGTGAATGATGAAATTCTTGTGACATTTGAAATGGTTAATTAATCATGTTAGAGGTGAATTTTATTTAAAGAAAAAATATCATTATTCAGTATAGACTTATTATTTTTACATTCAAATGAAATCAATATGAAAAAATTAAGTAATTATTACATTCGGAATAAAATCAAACAATATTTGAGGCAAAATTTGCAGGCTTTTTGTGAGCTGAATGAACATAGTATAAATATAATGAAGAAGTAAATGACTTTTGCGTCACTATTTTTAACATTTTAATATTTCAGCATAATATTTTTATTATTTTATACCTTGCAAGTTATAACTAAATATAGATAGAACAATTGATATTTTGGAAAACGCAATGCAGACTGCAGAAACGCAGAGTGAGTTACAGATCAAACTGTGAAACATACCATCACGTCTGTATTCCTGAAGGATTAGGCCTTTTGTTAGAGGTATACTTAATGTATCTGAGTTTTTTTTAATGGGATTACTCGGCAAACGAGCAGGCGAGCTATCTTATGGTAAGTAGTTATTTCGGCCTATGGACATCTGCAAAACCAAAGGAGTTGAAGATGCGTTGCCGAGCCTATTTAGGGACAGGTAGGGGAAGGAGGAAGGGGATTTAGGGAGGAATTAGCTCTCGCTCACCGAACGAAACGCAGTAGTGAAACGCTACAACTCGGACGTCGGTCATCTGCAAGAGTGTTACTTCCCTGGTCAAGCCGACCCATTCATGCTGCGAACAGCGTGGTCCTACCACAAGAAAAGAGTACACCCACAGCTCGCCGGTATGTGTAGGTCCTATGTAATAGGGGGAGAGCTTATTTTCATTTACCGGGCACAGACTCCGAGCTGCTACTGAGAATTTCAAAGAAAAACCTAATGAAACTGCTCGACCTGGGGATCGAACCAATCAGATCGATTTTTTTATTGATAATTAATGTGTTGAATTGCAGACTGAAATAAGGATTTGAATTTTAATAGTCTATTAAATTCATTAAATTGAATCACAAGAGCTTAAGGCGGATCGTGTTCGCATCGGACGCCAATTTTTTTTTTATTCTTTAAATTGATCATCTTTAACTCAGTCTTTGATCATGCCAGTAAGATTAGCGACATCGGATAATGCATTCTATTGTATTATTGATCTCGCCCACGGCTTCGACTGCGTGTTTTCTCAACTTTTCTATACTGTAATATTTATGTATTATACATATAAACCTTCCTCTTGAATCACTCTATCTATTAAAAAAACCGCATCAAAATCCGTAGTTGGGACGTCCATACGTGGGGACAGACAGACAGCGGGAAGCGACTTTGTTTTATACTATGTAGTGATAATAGATTCACTCTAGCATCAATCAAACAGACCGACAGACTTTCGCATTTAGGTAATTATAATAGGTATGGATGTTAGGAAGTATGAATTTGTTTGAGGTGCTATTAATTGTTGGCAATCTTACCTCTAAAGCCTGAATAACGCAATGCCGTTTCAACTTATTTGCAATATAGATTACAAACGGCTATGCAACTGCCTAATAAATTAGTTCAATTGCGCATAATCAACAACGTTTTTGATGAAAAATTTATCTAATGATGACGGGAAACGACCTTCGACGATCATCAGAGACAATTGTCAGTAAAACTGTTGCGTTAAAGAGGGTATGATTGTGGAACCGCTTCGGAGCAGTCACGTTTTGTTCCATTCCCATAGGCTGCAGCCGCTCACGACCGCGCCGCGCCGCCCGCGTCCTCACGACTCGCCACTAGAAATGCTTAGTCGCAATTTGCTTATCTTACTTATGAATTGAATTGATATATTTTATACGTTAAACCTAGTTGTTAAATAAATATATTGTTTCAGCTTATTTTGATTTAATAATGTGATCATAAAATGAAAATTGGCAAAGACATTGGCAAAGTTGTACAGTTCACTAAACAGTCACACATGGCCGTTTTGTTTTTCAATCCGATCTAAAAGAAGCCACTAACCAGGCAAAAATCCAATCTTCAATTTACTAACACTTTGCTCGACTTAGGACTTGAACCCAGAACTTCAAACTGTTACGCTCAACAACCGCTCTTGAGACCTTACTCCGCCAAAACTTAAATTCTTAAAAAGACAACTGATGCAGTCCGCCAATACTTAAAATCATAAAAAGACCAATAAGGACTGCCTCATTGGTCTTTTTATGAATTTAAGTATTGCCAGCCACTGCTATAATAATTTATTTTTTTGACAAAAGATTACTAATACGGCCTTGCTCTATTTTTATTTTGCAAAGTCGATATTTTTTTAAGTCTTAAATTGTTGACGCTATTACGATCAGGTAACGAGGCCGGTGTTTAGTGGGCAGGCATGTCGAGTAGACGTGATGATAATGTTCAGATATCTAGTTCAATGACGAGTTTTTCTAATTACCTTCATATATATATATACAGACAGTTGAATATATAATACATGAGTACAGACACATTCAACAAGGAAATCAACGTGTCGTATAGTATAAGGTCACTTGTCTTAGTTACCGATGTCGATGTTCGGTAAAAGTTAGTGGTATAGTAGGTTTTTATTTACTTCTGCTTGTCGTGCAAGGATTCATTATTTATTGAGGGTTTACTATGCTTTCTAATTTCCTTTTTTAATTAAAAAAAAAAAGAAGATTGTTACAGAAAAAACGACTATAATATTATAATTCCAGGCGGTAGCCCAATTTTATTGCTAGACATGACATGTGTGACAAACAATATTCACGGTGAAACTACGCAGCTATTCAATGAATGGTGACCATATAAATAGATCCTGTTTGAAATATGAACACTTATGATAAATGTTAGTGATTGGCAAAAAATGAAATCCTGGAATCCAGTTTATTCTTAGTTCTAAGTATCAATTTGAAGTCTGACCGTCGTTTTAATAAAATTCATTTGGTTAAATTATGTGTCTCTATACTAACCCAACTTCTATGAACGACAAAAATCATTGAATTCGTATTTAAGACACGTAAAAAACGTATCATTTAAACTGTGTTTAAATGATAAGTGAGTTAAGTTCTTTTTTGTTGTGTGTTGTGAGTTGTGTGAGTTGAGGTACTCTCATAGTGCAATCTTTAGTTGAAAATCCACAATCGTATTACCAGAGTAGGGCATGTAAAATACTATAGTGGAATTTCATTAATAAATAAATAGAACTACCTGGTCCTGCACCATTTCTATACTCGTTCCACTTATTAACTTAAATCTGTTGTTTTTCATTTTAAGTGAATTGTTATTCTGTTTGAGTAATGAATGTCTAAAACCGTAAAAATAAAGCTGAACTTAACATAGTTCTTTAAAAATGATTTATGAAAAAAGCAGGAAATGCCACGAGCTTTACAATCGAATGAAATACGAGTAAATGTCAGAGTACCTAACTGAAACGTTTGAGTATTTTTGAAAGCAAATTTAAGATAATTAGCATACGGACATACTTACTTGCTATTGTGCTAACCGTTGGCAATTTAGAACAACTTAAGCACTACAAATTATACATTAGTTCCTTATAAAGTGTAATACTTTCTGCTTATGAAGTAACACCTCAAAAAGAAATATGTATTTACAACAATGCGGTAGTTTGGGCAATTGTGTAGCTCGTGCAATATGTAAGAGTCAAATAAATTATTAATTATATATTTCTAAATACTCACATTTACCCTATTCTCGCCTCTTAATAACAATCACTCGAAATTCTTAGCCCGAATAGGGGAGAACGTGGTCACAGATACCAAAACAGCAAGCCAAACTATAGTTCGTTTATGCTACACACATACATGGGACTAAGAAGTAGTCTAAACATTTCTAGAAAAGACCTTTTACGATTTTTAATCACTGCACTGTAAATTCGTTCAGGAATGCAGTACTGCGTATAAAAACATTAACTAAGTAATCAATAATTCCTTGTGTCGTCCCTGACGCTAAGCTAAGATATCGTGCAACCTACATCTTTCCTTTTGTCGTTTTTTTCTCGACAACAACTAAACCATACATTTTATCTTATTCGCGTAAGCAATCATAATATTGCAAGCAAATCCGTGCGTGTAAAGTCAAGAGTGAAACACACTTAGCTGCTACAAAATTATACCTATATTCTACAGTTAGAATATTAAGCTAATCATAATTATAAAACATACACGTTTAAAAAAAGTTTAATTAATTTCTTGACTGCCAATGTGCCATACATAACATTACATTATTCAAGAAATTTATTATTCAAATCGTAGAATACTTATATGATTTATTTAATTATGAAACTTTTTACTTTCCACAACATTTTGTTCACGGATGAATGAGTAAAGCACAGGAACGAAATCCGTTGTCTGCTCCATTTCATTAAGCGCCTTTAATCATAATTCATTATTTTGTTACAAACAAATATGACAGTGAACGAAAATTGAAGGCGAATAGAAAGTGGTTGTGTCAACATAAAAATTAAAATTGCAATAATTTACATGTCTTTGTTCCCCATGAGAAGGCAGCTTGTCCTGAATCTGTACAGGTTAAGCAAACCTTATCAATTATCCGTAGTACTTAGATAATTACTTTAAAACTGGTAGCGCTTGCGAATTCTCCGTGTTCATGTAAGATTTGCAAAATGTTCAGGTTTTAAATAAACATTCGAACTAAAAGACACTTGTATGCAAGCCATTAAAGTGTAGCACGTAAATTATGGAGTAGCTATCACGAATATATTTTTTCAATCCGTGTGATTGAATAAATACCAGGAAATTAGTGCTTACGAACAGTTTAATACCTGGTTTTGTCCTTTGAATAAAGCAATACACAATTACATGCCGCGAAACGAGACTGAAAATTATGCTCAGCATAGCAAAATTTTGTGGCGTTCACTTAAAGAGGCTTACGTCCAGCAGTGGGCGAATACATGCTGATGATGATGATTATAGCAAAATGTTAACCTTTTTACCGGCCTTGCTAATTCTGCTTCACTTAATTTAAATGCTACTTTTGAACCTCATCTAGCTTTAAAACACTTTATGTCTCTAGTCAACACTCTAGGATATTTTATTTGCGACCATTGCCTGTTATTAGCAAAAAATGACATTGTTATAGAAATGTCAGTTCAGTTTTTTATTTAACATTAATCAAATTGGATTTTCACTTCCTGCTTGAGCACATACTTATTGGAAATAAGCGTCTGTTGCTAAAGCAGGTAAATGTGATTTGAGCGATACATTTACGACTTGTAAGTAATTGAATTGTAATTTGAAGGCCAAGTCAAAAGAACAACCTTAAATGGGACCACTAATTTAAAGTAAAAAAAAACTCGTACATAAGGCGATAATCGACCTGTTACGCACATGTCTGCATACTTAACTCAAAATTCTGTTTTATTAAATATACTTTAATGTAATTAGTTCAATAACTGTACGTAATTCTAGAGTTCTAGGGGCTTGTCAGTATTCCTTGTACGTAGGCTGGTGACCGATAACTAGGTTTAATTGCCACATTATGTACATAACCACAACCACCAGAATATAACTCCGAGGCTAGCCAATCAATTATTCGGATCTTAACACACGTCCGCTACGAAAACGGGCAATGCCACCATTTTGGAGTGACATAATAAATTCTGTATCCTTTATTCATATTTGTTGCCTCTTATAGAATCGTAAAATTAACTTAGACTAAGTTTGCGTAAAGGATTGGCCGTGAGACTATACTCTTGTGACTGACATCTGTGGACCAGCACCTGCGAACTCAGAGGACTGGAACGCTAGATTGAACTGAACTTGCATCCTAATAAATATGTAGTAATGAACTGCACAAAAAACGAAGTACTGAGGCACTTACTAATTATGAAATTTCATACCACTTAAGATATTTCTTAACTTGGAATTTAAAAGAACATACTTTCAAAGTCTTCGTAGTCTTTATAGATCGTAGCAGGTAGATTCGTAGCAGTGCTACGAAGTTCCCAGTTACGTAGCAAACCCGGCACCCTTTGTTCCACTTCAAGCTATACGCTAATTTAATTTATTTATAGAACTCGGCTCTCAGCTCTCGGTCTAGGTACTTATATTTATAAAATTAAATTAAATAGGAGCTTACCGCACGAATATCGAGATAAGAGTCAAAGAGGATTCATTGTTATATAAGTAGGTTCTACTGTTATAAACAACATAAACATTAAGGTGTGGTACTTCTAACTTCATAATATGATTATTTTATACGATGCAGTTAAACATACTATAGAACAATCTATAACGTTGTAAAGTAAGGTTTTTATATTGCAACATTTTTTTTTCCTAATGTTAATGTACAGTTATTTGATTATGGAAACAAACACATCGTCATTATGATAAAAAATATTTTTACAATATCGTGATTCAAAAACTTCTCTTTTTTTATACCTAATGATACGTCTATAAATAATAATGAATAGGTATATATTAAAATGTTTATTCACTTTATTGGGAATAATTAATTTGTTTTCAATGTGTTGTTTACATGAACTAACGTCCGACGAGACGATCTCCGACTAGGTTCTTTAACATACCTAATAATATGAAACTGACCCCATAAATATGTTTACAGCTCAAATAATCCCGTAATTATTTATTATAATCAAATCATAATTTCAGATCATTTGGATCGGTCGTCAATTTGTATGCGCTATTCGCATGCAAATCGAGTGATGTGATCATCAACGAGTCGAATACCTAATAACTGGGCTATAAATACTCAACGCATATCGATAATAACAAAATATGAATCAAAAACGTAATTTATGTGTTATTCCACCCAAAATCTCCACTTCTCGGCCAACATCCAACCCATTGTGATGGAGTTGAATTAAATTAATTCAGATCATTCGCGGAAATACATTCAATCTATTTTGTATAGCTTATTACGAGGATCTTTTAATATTTAAATGTAACATTTAGAAATATGTCGTTCTATAACAAATTATATATTTTGGTGTATCAGCAATACCTAAGTAGCGGATGTAATTAAAACTCGTCATAACTTTAATATCGTAGTCAGACTAAACAGACTTTTCAATGAACAATCATGTACATAGTGAAGTAAAGGATAATCTTCCTTATTCACGTATGAGATGCCACACGCAGATAAAGTCAGCACAATAGATAGAAGCAGCTGCGTTAACAGTAATTGTAAATAAATTAATCTGATCTCATCACAATTTGCAGAAAATACCCTTAAGATAAATATACAACAAAAATGCACATTAAGCTATTCAATTTTAATCAAGATGTTGGAAACAAAGCGTTTCTAAACAATCTTCATGCTTTGGGAACTCATTATTAACCTACCATCAGACTTAAGGTCATGTACGTTACTTGGCCACCACCTGTGCCAGCGCCCCTTACTTATACCATTAACGACATCCTGCCTATTATATACACCATGGTCTGTACCAAATATCAACACGTAGCGATTCGTATTTCAGTTCACGTTGAACACGCACTTACGGAAATGTGCACTTATTATCACTACTACCTATATTATGTATTTGTTAATCCTTAACATAATAATTAGCGGTTTTACACTTTGTTCTATGAACCGCAGCTCCGTAGTTTCTAAGTCCCCGATCTAATGATACCCGGTGGGATTTGAAAGCCTAAATTATAGTTGTTTTAATCAGAGTTTACAATACGTAATACATGGTTAGCACCGCAATTTAATGTCCCCAATTATAATATACTTTCCATAGCGAACTGCGTACAAAACAAGATTAGGCTAAGTCGGTTATTCTGTGGGTACACTATATTTATGCGCAGTCGGAGTTCAAAAAGATTTCTCTAGATGAAGGGGTAATGAATTCCCAAGCCATTGTATGATGAAAATTAACTTTCGCTCCGTGGTCATTGTCACGATGCCTGCTAAAGACCTCTATAGACAGCATAATGTGTTGCAACATTTTTACAGAATATATTACTACTAAAACCAATGTCAAGTCGTGAATGTTGGTCCGCGTGTTTGGCTGGGCCGATATTGTTTCTATTGAACACGAGATGAATAATGTTTAGCTTTTGTTTTTTGATGAGTATGCGCTACGTTTTGAAGGTCCATAATTGTTGGATAAAATTATAGAAAATACTGATTTATGTACGAGCCGGCAGCGTACGAGCATAAACAAGTGAGTTGCTAGTTTTTCAACTTTATAATTTATGTTATAATATTTCAAGAGATGAACTACAATAAAGTTGAGGTTTCTGTCTCATCAGGAGATGTATTTTTGTCCATAAAAAAAAGTATTAATTATTATGTAGTGTCCGTTGTCCGAGTCCCCGATACTCCAATGACGGTGCGATTAAACATACGAATAGTTTTAAAAGTTGCAAGTAGGCTACGTATAAAAATTATAGTCCGCATACCAAGTTTTGTAATAGGCCACATGTGCTATGATATATTTACTTGTGATATATGACAAATGACGATATAATTTATGTAAATATAAACATTGGAAGTCATATGAATAATAATTTTAAACCAATACAATAACCTTTAAAAAATCATATACAAAGGTACAGTCTTTTCGGAACTATAGACTATAATGTCATCTTCTTAGCGCATAATGATTTCGAGGTTGATCCTGGTCTAAGGTATTTGTGTATCCCACAATACAAGAAAAAAAATCCTAGTGTGGGGCAACGTTACTTTTTAATTAGTAGCTGATCCAGCAAGTGTTGTTCTGTCATAGGTACTAAAATCGCGATAAAAATGGGGGTGATTAATGATTATGATTAATGGGTATAAAAAATAGCATACAACCTTTTCTCAGACCTACACTAAATAAAAATCGGTCAAGCCGTTTCGGAGGAGTTCGATAACAAACACAGTGACACGAGATTTTTATATATTAGATAATTGATTGCCACTTAAAATTTCAAAAGGACGTAATAGGTAGGAGTGTGTTTAGTTGTGAGTAACAACAGCGCCTGCTTCCCTTGGCTGCGCCGGCGCAGTGCAGGACGGACAGTGACGGTTTGCCAACTGTTCTCATACCAGTAGATTGCGCAAACGAGCTTCCACTCGCCTGCCACTGATTTGTGGCCACTAAGATGTAGTTCGCAGACGCGGAAGCGGTACTTGGTATCTTTGCACGTTAGGTAATATAGGGCACCGGCAAATAACTAGTGCAACTAAATGCCACGCAGCGCCCGAGAATGCTTTTATATAAACCTGAAACGTTTTCGCTAACTTGCAAAGTTACAACGTATACCTAACTTTATCTTCTTAACAGAACATGGATTGTAAACTTAATCTAATTATTTGATAAATTTACGCCACGCCTAGATACTTGGAGACTTCTAAGTACAGTCTTACAAGAATTTATCGAACAGTAGGCGATTTATAAATGTTTGCAATGATCTAAAAGGGTTTGCGACAATATTTTTCGTCTTGAGCTTCACAACACACAGTGGCCCCACACTTATAAGTAAATTTTTTGTCTGGCTTTAACGAGAGATCAAGAATCAGCCAATCGCTATCGAGACACAGGTGTTACATACACTTACGTGTCTATAGGTTCACGTTCCATATTACGTGTCATAACAATATATTTCGAGGTTAACGTTTATATTCTAATTATGTTCGTGTTTGAAAATTAAAATGTTATTTACTCTACATCAAAACATTTTTATGCAATAAAGACCCCTAATAAGTGCCGAATAAGCGATAAAATATCGTTTGGAAACATTATTGCGACGTTAATTGACTTCAACTTATCGCTTTCAATTAAATGAATAGTTTTAAGTTGTATTGGAATGAGTGATATTTCACCGGTGCACAACATTGTAGGCCGTCTCAGACTTTAATTTAAATTATGTAATGTAAATAGCGATGCAAATGGCTCCCTCGGCTCGTAAAGGTTACAATTTGTAACTGCAATGCGAGAGGTGCTTAATTGCTCATCGCCATTACATTGCATCGCTTTTAAGAAGATTTTAGTGACTGGCGATGCACGTATAGCGGTCAAGTACTGTAGGTTACAACTGCATAATCTAAGCCGTTTTTTTAACCAATAACCAGAAGCCTCCCTTAAAAGAGCCAAAATTGCTTAGCAAATTGTATGGCTAGAAAAGTGTACAAATACTTACTTGGAACTTAGTAATTAACGGGATTTGTTAAGCGTTTGGCATTGGCGAAACAAAATAATGATAGATACCTATGGTGTACGCTAATGACTAAATAATTAGCTAGGATTGACTTGGCGATTCGCCGAGAAGGACGAAACAAAAAAAGGAGGACTAAGTAATAAGGAACGAACAAAATTGTTATAAACATGGACACAGAAAGCATCATCTAACAAAGAATATATTTATGAAATAGAAAGGTTTTGAATAAAATATTATGAATGTAGTGCAAGCTTAATTACTTAGTTATTTCTAGTGACCGACCGAAACACGTTATTTTGCCGAAACCGAAACCGAAGGTTCGGTTTCATTGTAGTTTCGGCCGAAACCGAAACCGAAACCGAACCTTTTAAAAAAAAAAGTCGAAAAAATGTTAGTAAGCCCGTTTTTTTCTAAAATTAATATCTCGCCGACCTATAATTACAGGTTTCTACTTTCAAAGATTTATCACAATGAAATTTCAGCACAGTTACAGAGGTTCTGTTTGAAAATTTAACTACCCTATAAAGTGAAAAAAATACATTATTTGTAACTCAAAGTTAGCGATTTTTTAATGGTGGTATAAAATAAAACAAATTTATTTTTAAAATATGATGCTTAAATATTATGTTTATTTATTTTCAGTTACTTACATTTTAATTATACTCACAAATATCACAATCAGTTAGCCTCGAATGGCTAATTCAAATATAATTAGATAATCAAAATATCAAAAAATTGCCAAATCGGATGTCTTTCCTTTTGTGACATTTTTTACCTAAAACAATAAAATTATTCATTAATTAAAACAATTTATTTTACCGGATTAATCGCGTTTACTATTAATTATGTGTACAACCAAACCCAGAAGCCCAACACTAACCCTAAGCGTAAGTTTCTCGTAAATCGTCAAAATACCTACTCACACCATTACATTACTTAAATTAATAACTATTCACCTTTCATTTTATTGCATAGGCAGGTACCAACAATCGTTATTACATTAATAGTACACGCAACTAAGATGAATTTTAAACTTTAATGAAGCAGGTACTTAACCTTGGCACTTACACCTTTAAAATTAAATATATTCGTCAATAGGTTGGCAAACTATTAAAATAAAGCGTTAAATATTAACTATAACATGACGAATTCACAACAAAAACTGTAATACTTGATCAAACTACTTACCATTATTCGCGGAACAAACACAACAGGTATTGACACGTCTACACGAGCAAAGCGCACTGATTTAGGTAGTTGCCGGCGGAGTCAGGCGAGCGACGCCATATTGCCAGCCGTGCCGAGCGCGCCCGACGTTAGCCGAGCGCGACCCGAAGGTACGATGTTGTAAGTTTCGGCGCGGCCGAAAGGTTCGGCCGTTTTTGGCCGAAACCGAAACTCGGGCCGAAACTTGTTTTTTTGGCCGAACCTGGCCGAAACCGAAACCGAAACCGAAATTTCGGTCGGACACTAGTTATTTCCCAAGGCAATTGTTCTTAGCCCCTTGAGAGCAACTCTCTATTGCCATGCCAGTTCCGTTTCCTGTCGCTCCATATAAGTATTAATACATACTTGACTTTCTAAAAAATGACGTCTTTGTTTTCATCAACTTTCATGATAAAAGATGATGAGGAGTTGTACAGCTGAAGACAACTAAAGAGGGTGCAGGAGATGGACAAACAGAAGTAATACCTACTTATGAATTTAATTATCCTTGAATGATTCATATTATTCAAGATTATTAATCATTTATGTATGTACAAACATAAATCCCTATTTCCCTTGGTCACGCCGTAAGGGGGGAACATCTTCTCTTTTTTAATTCATATTTTTTTAAGTTTAAGTTTTCTAATACTTTGTAGAAGGTTCTTACTGAAAAAAAAGAATATAATTGCGCAGAAAACTGGCGAATGTTAGAACACTTAACGACTATTTTAATTCGCGCGAATTTTTTTTCAAATTATTAATGCCTGTTCGAATATACATCAGGTTACCAGAAAATGACAAAATTTCTCAGTCGATATTAAACTTAATCGTCAACATTGTAAGGTTTAAAATCATTTGGAAAAATTTGACAGTTTTGTATAACTTGATTTGCCGATGACTGTGCATAGCTACGATGTCCAGTCTATCTTTATATATTCTTCTGTAGGGTCAGCTAGTAGGTATTCAATAATTATAATAATTAATTCTTACCCTCCTTTTATGGCGTCATCAGCTATGGCATTGATAACATACTCGCTGTCTTATTTACTTACTGTTATCGGTAGCCGACATGTTATTATTGTAACAACGCACATGAAGAACATGAAGAAGATTCTACTAATTAAGCTGAGCTTTTTAATACTCGTAAGTATCATAAATAAACGAGAAGTAGATACCTATTTACAAACAGATCTACAAGAACCTACAAAGCATGCAAGTACTTAGCTGTTTTGTGAGCATATTCATCGTTCTGTTGGCTGCTATTAGTTGGAAGATGAATCTTTGACGTTTATGTATTTATTGCCCATTAAACTTCTCATATCTTTAGTTTCGGTATAGTATAGTTTAACGTTCGGTATGATAAAAGTTCGTTAAGAACTTACTCATAAATGTAGGACGTAGGTACCTAAAATAAGTTCTACGATTATAGAATTTTAGGAAATAAAGGGATTTTGAATTTGGAATAGCAAGCGAGAGAGAGAATGAGATCAAAACAACAATACAGCCTAACACTTACTAGGTAAAAGCTTAAAGTGGATCGTAAATATAGGTATTTAGGGTGCGCTTGTCGTGTAAATAGCGTGGTAAGTAGATCAGTTTTGACTCAAACAATAAAAATTGTAGATGGCAGATGTTTAGGCTGACGTTTTCTTCGAATGTTAATATGATTACACCAGCAATACTTGCAGCATCTGTTATCTTGATCGACTCCAATCGATCACCTATTACATAGATACCTATACGACAAAGTGCATATAAACAAAATCAGAGAGCAGTTACTTTTCACATTTCTGTTCTCATAAAATATTATTGATATTCTAATTAACTTTACGTTTCGAACTTCGCAATGTTTTTATCAAAATTTCGTCACATACAAAAGCCCCATATATCTACAGTAGTTATATTACTATTAGCAAACATTTTTATCTAAATTAAGATATAAATATATGCACGCTCTAAGCATTTATTTCACACGACGCCGGGCTATTGAGAAAATGTGTTTTTTATGCAATTATACGAATTAGCACTTGTTAGTACGCGAAATGCCTGCGGCGGTTGTTGAAAATGTAACAAGGTGGTCTGGCGTTCATTCTAATCTCTCTATTTTTGGACTGTGCTGCCATAATACACGGATCATTGAATCGGGACGACAGATAAATAATCATGAATATGTAACTTGTGTACATAAGCCGTTCTTTAACGTCAATCATTCTTTAGGAGACTATGTCGACGAATATGTGCATTCACGTACTGTCGGTACACCGTACAGGCGTACAAGTACGAGTAGCTAAGTACCTGCATGTTGATTCTAATCGCTGTCATACTCCTTGTAAAGTGGTTTCAGGGTGACATCGTTTTTTAATATGAAACACGCTATTGTTGATTAAATTCGACAACCATCTGACGGCATAAGTGGTCACACTTGAATATAAGGTCCTAGGTTCAATTCCAAACTCGATTATTCGGTTGCTCTATAAAATTTTAAATAGCAGCTCGGAGATTGGATTGGTGTCAGCTCTTAAGACCCAAAAACGTAGGTACTGTGGATCTGTTGGTACACACTATGTACTGGTGTCTTAGTCTAACTTCGGGATATTTAGAAGTTGGTATCATGTATAGGAACCTGCGTATGTGTAATTGGTAGAAGGTGAAGGATATGCCTTTTACTTGTTTATGGAATCACGGCAATACTTCAAATAGTGGCGATGATTATGGTTACACATGCCAAACATCACTATTAGTTATTCCACTTATTACGCGCACGAATAGCTTATAGAGTCAATCACAGTTCACCATTCTAAAATACACTTTGAATTAAATTAAACCGATTGGTTACCATATTTATACAAGATTGTTTACAAATAGGTCACGTACAGATTAAAGGGATATTACGATAAATTCTTATCAATTAATCATATCAGATGCATTTATAAAATTTTCTTTGGTTTAAGTATTTGTTTATTTAAGTAATTACATAATTATGTTTTTGGTCCCATTTATCCTACCTGCTACATAAAAAATTATTCATCAGTTTGCTCGACCTAGGAATCAAACTCAGGACCAACCAATGAGCTAGTTCTTCTTAACGTCACCTCTTGTTGTTTTTGCATATTATTTAGACAAACATTAAATATTAAAAAAGTCTTTTGATACAATATTCGAGTGTTACTTATAAAACCTTGATGAATCCATTAACAATTGAAAATGGTCGTCAGAAGACAAAACAATAAGACAAGACCACGGCCACAAAACCACTCGTCATCATCCACCTGACTTGTCTGTTCGGTTGCTGTGGCTCCAGTTGTCTGCCTATTAAGAGGGGGGTGGGGGCAACAGCAGCTATCCTCTGGTATAAGTGGCTCATGTGACTCGTCGACATAAATCATAAAATAAACAATGTAGGTATTTAGTTTTCTGGTATTGCAGTTGTCCATGGCAGGCGATTACTACTCACCATCAAGTGGCTTAGTTTCTCCTTTTCCGCTATAAACTATAAAACCTGTCCCAATGTTGGAACCAGGTCCACCTCCAAAAAAAATACGTTTAAGAAACTCATATGGAATGCGAAGCTTAAAATTGCATTTGTTCAATGAGACAACACTAGTCTCGTTACGTGGCTGTTGATAAAATATCTTTCCCGGTATTTATCATTACGAAACGCTTGGAGAGCACATTGTGAAACCGGGCAATTCGCTAAATGTCCACTTGGAACTTTCACCACAGGGAAAGGGCTTTTATCGTTGTTACCTATACATTACAGTGTATTGAAATGCAGAAATGTTTAACATCTAATCTCGTCCACCTCGCGGCACAATGCGAACTTATCAACGACTTGATCTTAATAAGAGCAGAATATGCGTCAATCTTGCAGAATATACCCGACTCTCTATATACATATAAAATATTGAGCTAGACTATTTCGTTTTAGATTTCTTTTGATTTTTGTTTCAAGTCCATACTCTGAACAGGGGATAATGTGTAGCGATGAGGTGCTAATCATATTATATCAACTTTAAATGATAAGTACATATCTATGTTTATCTATAATGCGCCACCTCGTACTCATATATTCATTCATCGTCAACCCATTTCCTGGCCATCTACAGGACGCAAGCCTTTCAGAATGAGCAAAAAGTTAATAAGGTTAGCGTGAGTTGGCGAACGATCTCTCTCACGATTAATTCCTTCACCATATTTAAGCAAGTGATACTTAAATTATTTATTAACTATGATTTATTCAACTTATGGTTTCGAAAAGTCAGAACGGCGTGTGCCTCGTGCGGAGCCTCGAATCCTAAGACTTGGTAGTTCATAGCATTTTTTACGGACTCGTACGATCTTATCTAATTAAACAGTTACCATTTTTGTATGAAATAATGTCTTGCAATGCTATGCGTGCCGCGATATGCAATTTTAATTCGGGTCGCTAAATGAAATTAAAAACTTAATGTATTCGAGATCGTTGGAAAGAGATCTGTGTTACCACACTCGCGTGAGATCGTCGATGAGACGTTATATTTGTAGAGAGTGCGCACGCGGCGGGTGGAATGTCAGTTCCTCAGTGGTAAATTGTGACAAGGGGGCCTAGACAATGTTAAATTTCCATATCGAAAACGAAGTTACATTAAGCTGAAATGTATGCAATTGGTATAATCTTTTGATATGTCAAAGATGAAATTATGTCAAATGCATACATTTCGGATATCTAACTTCGTCATCGATAATGAAGATGTGACATTGTCTAGGGGCCAAGCATCGCTACTGCAACAGCAACGACAATGACTAGTATCCCGTAAAGTCTTTAAATTAATATTATATATTATTATATAAATTATATATTATTATATAAATTATGATCTGCTTAATTTTTGTCAGATCAAAACCTTCGCCTCTTTTTGACCTACATATTTAATAATATTACTGAACAGAAACGCATTTAATTCTAATTTAAGGTATGTCCCCGCGTTACATAAACTATTCGTAGTAATTATCAATGTAATCTCATTCATGTGTAGGTGGTAAGTAAACACAGACACATATACAGACAATTTTGTATTCCGCTTGTCCAAAGATTCAAGTAAAGGAACTGGTTTTTAAAAGTGGTTTTCATACAAAATAGGACGTTGAACTTTTTGTTCCAATCGCATTATGTAATCGACAACAAGATATTAATTTGTTTTCTCTCCATTACTGGGTCATAATCATAACAAATTAAACTTAACGAATCAAGAAATAATACATATCCTATGCTTGCGATTTTATAAACATTTTATATATACTTAGGTATTCAAAAACGCTAAACACTACATGTAAATTAGAAATTTATCAGAATGTACTCGAAAAAATTAATCAATTGTACTGTATGGACAGCTAATGCTAGTTTTAAAACGATATACATTTTATATTCTAATTAGTTATGCCAATTCAATGAATTTCCTGTTTTTACAAACAAGTGATCAACACACATAATTGTATATTGGCACCGAATATGTGCGTACGCAACAGACATACACGCACATCTGCTACGGCACATAAATATTTGATTTTACTTGGGTGATATTCGTTTTGAGAGTCGTTTAGATATTTATATCCGCTTGAGTTCTAGTAGTAATAGAGAACAACCACGGAAGATCTTATTTATCTCTTCCGTGAGAACAACACAAAGCAAAATACAGTGGAGAATCCGAATGTAGTAAACGATTATATTATGATATCGATTCTAAAATTCAACAAAGGCACAGGAAAAGGTAGCCGGCCGGTTATGTTGTACGTACCATACAATCGTTACAAACCGAATCTAGTTAACAATCGAGGTAATGAATAGATTGTGATCGAGTTATCCATGTGAGTGTGGCTGAGTCGGACCGATTGTGAAATGCGACTACGGTGCGTTGCGTATCAACTTGTCTCTTATTAAAATGATTAGCTTCACTCCCGGCAATGCCCAGCCACAACCTTTTTGCTCCGTTTAATTGCCTCAACAATAATACAGGAGCAATTTAATACATCTTAGTATTTGTTAGTGTAAATAAAATAAATAAAACACCAATTACAACACCAGACGCCTGATACATCTATTACACTATTTAAGAAAGTTGTCCCTGAATCGCGCACTCCTACGCAAGCTATTGTTCTAACAAGCTTTCAGTTGAATTCCACATTCAAATATGTTCCTGATTAAATATGATCAACGCTCACGCTCAAACAAGAGAAGAAATATAAGGCTACAGGACATCTGTGTTAAGGCCTAGGACGCACTGATATCTTTTCGATAAATGCAGTTGTATTGCTACGGAAAACCGCAGAACTGTTGGTTATTAGATTAACATATTTCTATGCAACCTTCAACATGAGCATTCATTATTGTAAATAATAATATCGAGAATGTAATATCGAGTATTCGTAACCTATTGAATCGCAGGCTAATCGGGTTGATGCATATAGATCCAAGTTTAACGAGCGATACATGTTTGACAGTGAGCGTTCGATATAAATAAAGGTCAGCGTCAAGAAGATTCAACTTTAGATTAGTTTAGTAACATATATATTACTTCAATATTTTCTAGGTATTACTATAATGCCTTACTTTTTACATTCACGAGCAGAAGAGCTCTAAAATCCTGTCTTTTGCAGTATATTATAAGTATAAAGTGTTTTGTCACAGCGATTTCCCCGATTATGTTAGGGTTGTCTTCATTCTTTCGCCACCCTTTGTGGGTAGGTAATACCAATATTCTAAGGATTTGCGGCCTGTCAAGCTTTTCGGGTTTGTATACGTGTATAACCACTCACGAATATCATGGATATTCGTATGAAAACCAACTCGCGACTTGAACGCGCCCTCCGAAGCACGGAGCGGTCTAGAATATGACTAGAATGGTTATACATCCATCGACCGACCACGGCGAGCGTAGACCAGATCGATTGATCGGTAGTTATTAATAAGACTTACGACCCCCTCGAGGAAATAAGAGGTCGTTTTTATTATAAGGGACACAAAAAACAACAAAGCCTAATATATTTTATTAACTGGTTTACGTACTAACTATAAGGTTAACCTCTTTGTAAAGCTGTCGTTCTCCTTTTCCAATTGTAATTTAATGTAAATTGTATTTTATTGAACTAAGTTTAATGACTCTGATAAGTTGTCGTAATTATAACTGTGTATACATATAAAATTGAGGTAAATTGTCATACTTACTATTAAGTTAATAGCAGTACTTATTTTTGCCTCAAATATGTTTATATCGCAATGCGCAGTGATCGTATATTTATTTCTTATTTATTTACGAAAGCGTTCCAACAAAGGCGGTCAGTATTTTCTACTAGCTACTACCATCTACGGTCGAAGCTTGTGAAAGTTATATAAGTACTTGTAATAACCAATGAAACCTATAATTCCCTGCAATATCCTGTATAAAATCATTGTGATTTGATCATTTGTGTTATATATTATTGTACGAAGTAGCAATAGTATTTAATTGAAACTAGAAATATATACCTAAGTACTTACATGCTATTTACTCAACTGCATCATATTAAAAAAACTTAAAACCTCTCTGCTGTAGATAAAGTTGCGTGCTAGCATTTCAACTTTTAAAAGTAAAAAGTCTATATAAAAACAGAAACGTAAGTATCTAGCACCCAACCAACCCAGAAAGCAAGTGAAGTAAGAAGTATTGTATCGACATCGCGGGTCTAGTTACGTGCATTAAAGCCTTCTTCTTATGAAATTATTATAAAGTCTGTCATTGCCATAATATGCATTGCACAGTAGATAAACATATCGAGACTATTTCCAGTTTCTTGTATTGTAGAGTGACGTGTCAGTGGTTCGATGACATCGGAATATAAACAGTAGGCGTGTAATAATTGAATACAATTTCACACGTTTCTTATATCAATATTCGACATGCTAACGTGCAAGAACAACATCAATTACTGATTGCTACGCTTTGTCCTACAAAAAGAAACATGAAACGATCTGACATATTGTATTGGGATTTTGGCATTATATAAGTGTGAACTGGAACTAGAATGAGACTTTATTTTTAAAACCACCAAATTACTTTTATGCGATTAGTTTGTGTTTTTCTGCTAATGTTGTTAGTTTCCAAATTACCACGTGCAGACCCTAATTAGAGCTTTAAGATAAATTTTCTTTATATGAGCTTTATCCCACGTAAATCAAGTCATGTGCGCAATAACACATAGTAATAGTACATGTTTGATATGTGTCCGGCACAATATTGCGTGTAATGATAACGAGTTGTGCTTAGTGTCAGTGGCTGAGACCTTGCTGGTGTTTGATAAACGGCCCGTAAACACCACTCGCTGACCTCAGCGCGAGTTCTGCTCAGTCCCACCAGAGCAAACTTCAAAGTGATCAGAATCAGTGTACGCATATACAGATTGTTCGAAATAAGTAAGCCGATCGGAAGTTAGCCGTTCCGAACTACCGCGGTGATAAAATCGTTTAATTAAGTGTTTTAATACATAAATATCAAAATTAGTAAACTAAATAATTAGAAATGTGAAACATATACGACTCTAATTATCTGTAAACCGACTCTTTCTATTAAATTTTATCACTTCTAAACCACTTTCGATCGGCTTACTTATTTCGAACAAACTGTACTTATCATTGAGTACAACAACGCAACGTTTAAAAAAAATATATAACTGCATTCGGGTTCAAATACACTTCCTCATCTCATAAAAGGCAAGAAAATATTTGACTTTTTTTGATCACTTGGGGTATGATTGCAGCCATACGTTATGAGCATAGAGCACGTTTGTGTGTGGTTCGATTCTTGCGCGTTAGAACCTTTTTGCGTCCAGCAGTGGCCGATTACGGGCTGATGATAATAATGATTATCAGACTTCTTCAACCAATACCGAAGCGGCGGTTGCCTAATGGCTAGGGCGTCGGACTTGCGATCATGTGGTTGTCGGTTCGAAACCCACCCATTGCACTACCGACGTGAACCCACCTGTAACACAAGCATTTAGCTTAGCACGAGGGGTTAACAAGATTACTAGTAATGTGTGACCAACATTGCTAGTAAGCTTTTTATTTTAAAAAAATCATAGAATAGGAATCAGGTAAAAATACATTTTCCTTCAACGCCCACATATACGTGGCTTGATCAAAAGATTCTCACGGCCGACTAATCACCGTTACACCGCAGGTTCCCAGTGGTGTGCTGGTGCCGTGAAATAAATAAACACGGGTTAAAGTCCCAAGGCATATACCGATAACTCAGTCGGCGTGAAATACTCACAAGTTTTTTAGATGGTTGATATTTTTTTTAATTATTATTTTTAATATCGTCTCTACACTAAGATTTTGATTGTGTGTTATGTTTATGAGTTCCAAATGCACAAATAGACTCGGATAAACGTATGTACAAATATTTTTTTCTGTCCGGGGATTGAACCCGCGATCCCGTAGCGTATTAGCCTGTTTAAGTTTAATAACACTGTCTATCCTATTTCCAACCTTAGTAGTACCTATCTATAATGTTTATCTTTGTATTAAAATTTACAGTTTTAATACGAGAACAGCTAAGCTAAATCACACTGATACTTAGTAAATCACGTAATACATTATATTATTATACACACTATACACAGTATCAGATATACTATAGGTATTTCGGTTAATATGGTGCTGTTTATTTAACATGCCAATAGCTGCAAAAGGCGGTTTGCAGTAATAGGATGAGGAGCCGACGATAGGACTATGTCCAGCAGAGGACGTATATAGGCTGACCTATACTTGAAGAGTTTCAAGTATAAAAGAAGTAAAACAATGACTCGCAACACACTCCGATTATTATTCGAAAACTTATTATCTCATAATTCACTTTTTTTACATAATTTCCCCTTACATCGTAGCCAAAAACCAAAATAACCAAAAAAAAACAGTACGACAGTCGACTTTATTATTATCATCCTCGGATAAAGCTATGAAATTAAATTACCTAACTAATAGATTCATCTAATTAGAATTATAAGTTCACGGGGTCAACGCACTTGAGATCTTAAGAATACATTAATTATGCTTTAACTTTGAGTACCTACATTTTCTTAAATCCGTTTTAAGGCTGGGCACAGAAGTACCTAAACGTCATCCAATATCTTTTGTGGCTGTTTCAAGTCAAAATAGTGAGAATATTGATTGCATGTTGGCCATGACCACATCTTAAACATCACCATGTGGTCACCTTACATACGAAATATATCCACATTTTATTAATTACCATGAAAGAACACACGAACTTATTATTCACTTGGCAAGGTATTTTATAAAATATAAAAGACATTTATATTACCTAGGTTGCAAGTTTTTATTAGCAAAGTTCGTTAGCTTTTAGCTATGTCATTTGCATATATAAATAGACTTAGCTAATGTCCCGTTTCATACTTCCTGTCTAGGCATGCATATACCAAAATAAACATATATCCTTTCATTTTCACGTTCATAAAATGGTTGGCATATAAAATATTGAATGAATCATAAAGTTGTAAAATACGTATTATTGACTACTACTTATCTTAACGTAACGTAACGCATAAACCTTGTAAGCAGATCATGAGGTTAATTAATAATTATTCCTTTATTTAAACTATTTACATAATACTATTTTACATTTTTAAATATTTTTATAAAATCAAAAAACATTTAAAAATATAAGAAATAGTAACCCACCGGCATCGGGAACAGGATCCAAGCTACCAGTGGTCGGGGCCCCAGAGAAAGAAACCTCCTAACAATACGGGCCGTGACCAGCGTGTTATTTTTATCATTACGAGAAACAGTTTAATTACGACAAGTAATTATTATTTATTATTAATATAATAATTACTTCATATCGGCAATGACGAATTGAATTTTCATGTAATCATGAAAAAATACTCTATCAGAGTTACCGATATTTAACAGGGCTTTTGATACCAGTGTACAATATGATGTAATTATTAAAAATTCCCCCTTGCTACAAAAGATTCAAACTATATTCTACATAGTTTAAGTGTATTTTAGCGACTTCCGCTTTCGTTTAGGTAACCAATTTGTATAACTTATAGAGAAAAAGAATTTTAGAAACATTTTGTTTTTATTTTTTAAGATAGAGAATAATATATTACATTACAGTGACTGAAGACCATTAAATAAAAAAATGCGTTGTGCATAAATTATAATAATGCATTAATTGAATGGCGGTTTGTTTGAAAATTCACCAAAAATTTAGGTACCTAGTTATTTAAAATTTCAGCTTTCTAGGACTTTTGAAATACTTACCCTAAATGATTATATGATCATGAAATGTTTAATGAGTGTGTCAGTTAAGAAATCTTTGTATTTTAGGTATTAATAAAATTTTAAGTTTAATTACCAAATGAAACTTATTGTGATTCTTAAGATTAAATAAAGAATAAATTTGATCATCAGCTCGCCAGTATTACCCAAACTAAAGTCATTGCGGTTCTAAAATACAACAAAATGCTTCGTAGTTCGACTCGTCTTGGC
Source organism: Subacronicta megacephala (assembly GCA_958496365.1). NCBI lineage: Eukaryota > Metazoa > Arthropoda > Insecta > Lepidoptera > Noctuidae > Subacronicta > Subacronicta megacephala. Next base: position 13,656,152 of record OY292513.1, read on the forward strand.
AGGGGCACTAGTGTGCCCCCAGAACTACGTAATACATTTAACATTACAAATGCAATACTTTTAATACCGGCCCGGCTGACGATTCGTGGTCTTACAACACAATTGCAACTTCAACTGTGTCAAAAGAGTGTTCTAATTGTTATTGATATGACAGTGAATTGCAATGCATGCTGGAGATATACCGCGTGCGAAGCGCCTCGCCGGCTGCCTGACGAGTATCTCTACCGGATCACCGTTAGTGCGGCTGCACAATATAAGATACGAGCTTTCCGCCCGCAGCTTCGCCGGCGCGTGGACAACACGATTTTTCCAACTCTGGCGGGAAATTGCAAAATATCCTTACATATCTTTCAGTCCGCTTCTTTGCTCGGGTAGACCACAAAATTTGCCCAACTTTATTATTTACCGAAACATAAACGCAGCTTATATCCTTCCCCAAAGTGTAGTCTATTTTTGTACCAAATTTCATCAAAATCCAAACGGACTTTCATCCCCACACCGTTTGAAATTTCAAAAACCCCATATCAAATATTTATTTCTTATCAAGTGCCTCAACACAAAGTTTCAGCGTTTATCTTCAACAATGACAAACTCCCATACAATTTTTCTTCCCTTATTACAACCCCTTTTTTACAACAAAACGTAGCTTATATCCTTTCCCAAGGTCTAACCTATTTTTGTTTCAAATTTCATCAAAATCGGTTCCACTTCAAAGCGTGACTTTGTTTGGACTTCCTTAAGAACTTTCATCCCCTGTTTCATCCCCACACAGGTCGAAATTTTAAAAACGCTGGAACAACAATTTTTTATTCATTTCTTATCAAGGGCCTTAATATAAAGTTTCATGGTTTTATCTTGAAAAATGTCGAACTCCCATACAATCTTTCACCCCCTATTTCAACCCCTTCAAAACAATTTTTTGTAAGAAAGGGTAGCCTATGTCCTTTCTCAAGCTTTAGTCTACCCCAGTACCGAATTTCATCAAAATCGGTTGAGTGGTGTAGGCGTGTAAGCGTAACAGACAGACAGACAGACAGAGTTACTTTCGCATTTATAATATTAGTAGGGATTGATCTTGATTATTAAGCGTTTTGTCTCGAGTAGATGAATTGAGCTACCTATTTTAGACCAGTCCTGTCTGTCAGTCTTGCTATCGATATCTTGCTAAAATTTATACAACAATATTGTAGTCTTCTAAGAAATTGTCTTAATAAGACACGACAACATGTCCTATTATAATGTACAGCCAGTCTTAAGATCTCACCGCTCACCGACGCACTTGCAAGTCTCGTTTTTATTTTGTTTACAATTCGTGATCAAATTGTCAGCTGCAAGCTGCAATACGCGAACTGTTACGTGATACGATAACCACGACCGTTTTTCACTTAAGCCTAGTTCACACGGGTAATTTGATGTCATTATTTTGCGAATTAACATACATACATAACAATATTACGTACGTGAAAATATGGTCGTGATTTCTTTAATATTTTTAAAACAATACCATTATTTTCCTTGTACTTTAAACGGGGCTTTTATAAGGTAGGTACGTACATGAGCGGTAAAATTACGTAAAATCGGACTTATCATTACATTATCTTGGTTCTAAAGAGAAAGACCACAGGCCTCCGAGAAGACGTAACTATGGTAATCAATGTATTGTGAAATTGTAACTGATTATTAATTTTGAGTGGTATCTATCAAAGCAGTCATGTGCTAGTGTATAAGGCAGTTGTTCGCTCGCCTTGTTCATAACTAGTCTAACAAGAGTAGGTAATGTATGGCAAAAGACAAATACTCGTTCATTATACAACTGGCATGCACTAATGCGTCAAGCGATCGTTATCATAATATCACACGAATCGAAACGCGGTTAGCTACATTGCACTTATTGGAGCTTTAACTTAATAAGAACACTAACCGCACCGTGACATACGTGCAGTAAGATATTAAATAAATAAAGCATAAAATTTATTATCCATTGAGACACAGGTTGCATTTAGGTAAGAGGTATTTGATTCGCTATGATTTAAGGGAAGGAAAGTAGGACCCACTATACATTACACAAGGTACAGTTCGATCAAAATAACTTTGCGCGTCTGACGTAAGCAGTTCCGAACTGCCATGCGGGTGAAATAACTTTATTAGGTAGGTAAGTATTTTATACATAACTAAGTAAATTACAAAGGAAAATAATTTGGACGAGAAACATTTACGATCCCAAATCGTCTTTACACGGAGTCTTTTCATTAAAATTTACCTCTACTAACTCGCTTGTAGACAACTTCAGACGCGCACGCTTATTTAACTGTAAGGAGTATTTATTAACTGTAAGGAGTATTTATATATACAAGTCGACTTTTCCTATGTAAGCACCGTATCAACGTAGTGCATTAAGTGTTGCAACATAGTGCATTACGTGTGGATCTAGGAAGCACTGGTAATTAATATGTAATACCTATGTTAGGCTCTGGTAAATTTCCTAAACATAACCGAGAAAGGGCCATTTATTTACATACGATGTCAGTCTGAAATGTATCGTTGTCTATCTATCGTTATGTATCTATGTATCGCTCATCCTCCTCCTAAACTTTACCCAATTATAGAATCGACTTCCAGTCTAATCAGATAGGCTGAATATCAGACTTCCGCAACCCAATTTTGGGCAACACCAATATTCAAAGGTTAGACTGGTTGTCAGGCTTTTTGGGCTTCTGACTAGGGTTGCCAACTATACTGTTTTGAACAGCATTATACTGTTTTTCACTAAATTATACTTTTTACTGTTGAACAAAAATAAAGTATACAAAATACTGTTTACATTTATTTAGTCAGAGGGCGTTCACTGCTAAGTGCAGCGCAGCCACAAACAAATAAAATACTGTTCATTTTTATAAAATACTGTTTAATATTCTTCATAGATCTGAATATACTTTATTTCTAGTAAGAAAAGATGGCAACCCTACTTCTGACTAACACTAACGATTATCATTAGTGTTCGTCGTACAGCTGAGACCGATGGCTTTACGAGGCACAGAGTGGACTCGCTGTCCTAAAAACGGTCACCCGTCCACTGACCGACCGCGGTATGCGTAACATAACCCCCTCAACAAGCGCCTTAACATATCGCACCCTTATTCCAATATCGTCAGTAAACGAAATTTTTCAAAAACTTGTTTTTAACTCAATCTATACGTAGACAGAGTTAAAAACAAGTTTAAAAAAAAATTCGTTTAGTGACGATATTGGAATAAGGGTGCGATATATGTGCCTAAAATTGGCTAAATAAACATTCTTCCTTGATGACCTGTATCAACATGGTACAACTGTTAAGTTAACTGATAGGTCATTATTATAATCAGTTCCAGTTCCTCTGGGACTTGTGTTTCTGTGAGTAATACTAACATACCATCACGCTTGTATTCCTGGAATGGTATGCACAGGTGGACTTAATGTACACCCACAGTTCGCTGGGAATGTAATATGAGGCGAGCCTAACTGCCTTATTAGTCTCGTGGTTCTAAACGCGACTACTACGATAGAGGTCTTGGGTCGGATACCCAGGTCGAATAGTGTTATTGAGTTTTGATGAAAATGAAGAGCTTTTCGTTATGAAATTCTCAGTAGCAGCTCGGAATCAGGATTTGTGCCCGGTAAATGAAATAGGCTCGCCTATTGTACATAAGACTTAAATATACCGACGAACTGTGGGTGTACGTTCGGTATACTAGTTATTGCATTATTCTTATCATTCAATTTAATATACCTATTATAAGGACTCTATGTAAAGTGTAAAATTCAGTGATAGCCTTGTGATATAACCATTGGACTGCCAAGTTAAAGGTCTTGAGTTCGAATCCAATCCAAGGCTGCCAAGGCACGCACCTCTGACTTTTCGAAGTACCTACGTATGCACGCATGTGCGTATTAATAGTTTACTAACACGCGCTTAATCAGCGAAGGAAAACATCGTGATATCTATAGCCTAATAGTGGTAGGCTACAGCTACAGCAGTTTAAAAAAAAAGGAAGGTACGTTTACGTATGTTTAGGTCCCATGTAATAGAGGGCGACCCTATTGCCATTCACTGTTCACAGATCCAAACTACGAGCTGCTACTAAGAATTTCATAGAAAAACCTAGTAACACTGCTCGACATGGGAATCGGACCCAAGACCTCTAGGGTAGCAGTCGCGTTTAGACTAACGGGGCAGCCTTTTATGTAAAAAAATAAAACTTAATGTAAATTTTCTATATTTTAAATACAACATAATAGACAAGACACCACAGGAAGCTGATTATATTTATGTAAATTATTAAAATTCTATGATCCTACTGGTTTCTGAGTTCTTCAGTCCACCCGTGACCATGGACGCTGTAAAGGATCCGAAACGTCGGGAATTAAAAATATCAATATAACGCGATAAAATCCGTAAAAAGTAATTTGATTTCAAGTTCTATGATCCTATATTAATATGATTTTCCGAAAAAAAAACACTGCATTTATATTCAGCAAATTGTAATAACCTTCACTTTTTAGGTTTCTGTGATACTATTTTTTACTTCTAAATAAAATATTTCAATAAAATGAGCGAGACTGGATTGAATACTTAACTTAATTGTATAGTGTCAAAAATAACTAGACCTTATTGTATTGTCATTGTCAGAATTAGTGAATAGACCTTGATGTCAGTTATACTAATACTGAGAACTGTTACCACACAAAATACATAAATAAGACAGCCAAGTCTAAGGATTTTTCGTGTTATTGCCTTTTAAATAGTTTAACGTTCAACCTACTTCCATAACGTAACAGCCGTAGCCCACTGTACCTATTCGGGGAATACAGGCGTGATGGTACCTATTTATGTTATTTCCTACCTAGATATACCTGATATTTAGACAATATAAACTTAGTTTTTTGTGGTAATTTGAATCATGGTGAATTTAAAACCACATTGTAATAAACGGTTGATCGTCTTAAGAATCGGACCTATAGACCGATCTTAGACTGATGTGCATAGTTAGGTGTGCAATGGCTGTGAAGCGCGTCTCAATTTTATATGCCATTTACTATGAATATGGCATTTCTCGGCATCTAATATTAATATACCATTGTGTTTTCAAGTAAAGCTACCGAAATTTAATTACCAAAATTAATTTTCTAAAGTGACAACGTAGGAAAATTTTAAAGGTTTGGAAAAGATTTAAACAGCATTTCTTTTTTATAAAAACACTGAAATAAGACATACTTATCTACATAGGTAATAGATATAAATTTCAGGCAGGACCGTATTTTTATTTTACTAAAATTTATATCTAGCTAATGCCAAACCAGAAAAATACTATAAACGAACTAATAGAAACACATTGTTAACATCAAATAAACGCCAAAATGTATAGAACCCAAATGTTACGTTGTCAATGTTGCCATACTCAATAATTACAGCCTGTTATTATGGACACTGCTAATATTAATCGCATTTTCTTTTATTCTACTTTTTCATCCATTGTGCTTGCTGCTGTTCTACAAACGGCACAGTCGCTTGAATACGTATTATTGTGTACAAGTACTGAAAACTATGTCTCATTTCACAATAATTATTTTTACAGTACTCAATTTTATTAGGAACGTGATTTTAAATAAGTAATGATAATGGGGCATGTATTTAATTGGTATGCAAATAAGTTGCAATATTTATAACCGTACGATATAGTATGTAATACGTAACGTAAAACCATCTCGCCTATATTCGACGAAGCGTTAAACAGAGAAACCCACGGTTTGATATGTTTTAGATCCCAATTAATGGGTGAGCCTATTTCTCTTTTCGGGGCACAAATCAAAAGAATAAATAATAATAGGAATAATCCAATCACACTCCTAGACGCGACATGACATGTGTAGAACTACATTGTACACACAACTGCAAAATCAATTTATATTTGGAACGTAACATTTTTTTTTTCATGTGAATCATAATCATTTATTACTAGTGGTTGCTCGCGGTTTCCCACGCAAACTCAGTAAGTATTAAAACTTATTTAGTCTTAGCGTATCAAGATAAATGTATGTCATATGTACAGAAATCGTCAGGTTCAATTTAATTATATTAATACTCCACCTATTAATTACTTTAGCCCTGCACCTCGTTAATCACCGCAATGTCGTAACAAACCAGATTAAACATAAATCGTGTTTTTATGAATGTTAACTCACCAAAACACGAATGTTTAATCGCAGCGTAACGTAAGATGTCCAACGAAAATGTAGCATATGAAATGTTTTTTATTGGCAAACTAGCAATGCCCAGCGATTTCGCCCGCTTTGCTGCTCCTAATGGTCGTAGCGCTGTTAAATAACCTATAACCTAACATATTAATTAGCCTTTGGAAGTCTTTTGATATTATCTGGCTGTCTAAATCTCTGTCTCATACATAATGAAAAAAGAAACAGCACCTTTCCGATGTCTATAGAAGTTTAAAGTATTTTTAGTCTTATACGGCTATATAGCTTTTAAAATACATCAAGATTTAATAATAAATAATAGTGACGGTAACTAACATAGTTGCTACTTTTTCATTGATTTATTATACAGTGTGGATACTTTAATATTTTTATATCAACGGACGACGTTAATTTTATACATTACGTCCATTATAAATGCCATTTCTGGCTCTAAATAATTTTTTAGTTTTATTTTAAAATAAACTACCAGCCTTATGAAATAAACATCAAACACAGACCCATTTTTAACGACTTCAAAAAAGGAGGAGGTTATCTAATTATTGTAATAATCGTTCAAGTTATTCGCGTTCTGAGTCTGTCAGTTTTCTCCATCGGCTTTAGAATTAATACAAAGAACGACAGAATCAGAATGGTTATCGTAGCTATTAGGTATATAGCAGTACCAGTAGGGTCCTAAATTACCTTACCAATATTGGTACTTGTACTCCTATATACGGGTCGGCCTTGCAAATTTTCTTGTGTAGGTACCTACTTTTAAAATTTGTATATTTGGATACCAGAGAGGCCAAAAGAGCCACTTCAGTTCAAGATGATACTGGAACTGTATGTGCAATGCTGCCGTTGTGTAGCCGAATGTCCGTAAATCATATTACGATTCATCAAAAGTGGTTATATTAGCGCCGTGGTACCACCTCTTCAATCAGCGATTGTGCTTTTTGTATTTCCTTCAAATGTATTTGATTAAATAACCAATAAATAATTTTCATTTGTTTCAGGTAAATTCCCAAGAGACAAATAGAAGCGAAACATCAAGCGTCATGATCATCTTCTTATATTGGTAGGAGTTTAACATTATAATATAAGCCTCCAAAGTACCCACAGAGTAGATAGGTATGTTCTTCTAAACAGCAGTGAAAATTGTAACACTGACTGAAAGATAACGTCCCTACAGTTTCAACCTCTAGAAAAAAGTATAAGTTTTTTCACATAAGTTTCTGATATAAGTTAGGTGATCAAAAGACTGGATTTTGAGAAAAATGCATGGCTATAATAGCTACTTAATTAATAATAATTAATTCCACATTAACGAATTCTAAATGTGAAATGGTTCCAGAGGAAATTATCAATGTGGCTTCTCCATGCGATGATGTAAGAAATTAAATAAATTATTCAATACAAATATACGCAATATTTCGTTACACATTGTTAATTTGTTAGCTCATTAGAAAATAGTAATTAGAGTTCATAAAACCATTAATTCTCTGAAAACATTAAACAAAAAAGATGTGAAAATGTTAAACAGTCCGTGAAGTTGGTTTCATTTCAAAGAATATTCGAGATAAATATCACGGTATGTACTCTCAAACATTGACACTTCCACGATTACAACAACATTCTGCTTTGTTGCTCTGAGTGGGACCTTGTCCAGTAGTTATGCCTATAAAACCAACAAGAGTCATAAAATTGAGTACGGTTACAATAAATCTAGTCATAAACCCATAACAGCCAAGAATTACACAATGCAATAGTTGGGTTTACCACCGTTTTCTTCTAAGTCAAGTTGATTCGGATGCATACGTATGCAAACAAACTTGGAGGAACTGATGAATGTGGCCTCTTTAGCCCTCCGATCTTTGCATGCTACGTAATAATCCAATGAAAAAATTATGACTTTGTACGCGTGTTTGTCTCCCGATAAAAATATCACCCGATGTGTCGGAAGCATATTATGTCATTGCGCACATTTTGTTTGTATTGTTTGATTGTAATTTGGTTCCTACACATCTACGGTTTATGAGTGCATCACGAGAGCTGTTAACAGTCCGTGTGACGTAGCGTTACCTATAGCTTATTCAGTGGCGGATTTGCCATAAGGCCCAGTAGGCCCGGGCCTAGGGCGGCCATATATTAGTAGTATAGCAATAATCGTCCTAAATCACTTTTTTTACGTATAAAAATATAAGTTATTATTTCGTACATATAAAATATTTCGTACTTGTAATATAAGTGATTTTAGAAATTATTAGAAAGAATATTGAGAAACGCGCGACGCGAGCTTCTACAATCAGCGCTTTAGGCTGTGCGTTAATCCGTCAGTCAGTCAGTCATTCAGGACAAAGCATTTAATATGTATAGAAGATTTCAACCCGTTCTGATGTAGGTATTTTTATACTAAACTTCATCAAAATCGTCACAAAGAAATGAATTTTCTAATTAAAGAAAATTTCTAGTGAAAGAAAAATTCGATCTCAGGCAGGGTTTGAACCTGCGTCCCTCTGGTTAAGTACACCAGACGCTTTACCAACTAAGCTACCGAGACCACTGCCTGTGATGTCGAATTTCTCTTCCACCTTCTACGTCTTGAGGCGAGTTCATCAAAATCGGTTGAGCCGTTTTGATGTGGAAATGCATATTTTACATTTGTTTGCACACAGGTCGAAATTTCAAAAACGCTAGAACAAATATTTATTGACTTCTTATCAAGCGCCTAAATACTTCATCGTTTTATCTTCGATCATGACAAACTCCCATACAAACTATCATACCTTCTTTCAACCCCTTCATGGCCTTCATACCCTTTTTTACAACAAAAGGAAGCTTCCTTTCTCAAGGTCTAGTTTATTTATGCACAAAATTTCGTCAAAATCGGTTCCGAGGTTAGGCTTGAAAGCGTGACTTTGTTTGAACTTCCATATGAACTTTCTTCCCCCTATTTCATCCCTACACAGGTCGAAATTTCAAAAACGCTAGAACAAATATTTATTGACTTCTTATCAAGTGCTGCCTAAATACAGAGTTTCATTGTTTTATGTTCGATAATGACGAACTCCTATACAAACTACCACCACCTATTTTAGCCTATGTCCTTTTTCAAGCTTTGGTCTATCTCAGTACCAAATTTCATCTTAATCGGTTCAGTGGTTTAGGCGTGAAAGCGTAACATACATACAGACAGACAGACAGAGCAACTTTGGCATTTATAATATTATTAGGGAAGTAGGGATTAAATTTCTGATTTCTAAATTCATTATGTACCTAGTCTATATGAGGGGTACTGAGAAAGGCGGCACATGGCCTGGGGCCTAGAGCGGCCAAGAGTGCAAATCCGCCACTGAGCTTATTATAATAAATGATGAAGTTTGTCTTCCACACTTGAAATTGCACGTCAAACAATCCCCAAGGTAACGGTTAGGGACTCTAAAGGACACCCTGGACAATTTAGACATGCAAACACGTTACAACATTTGACAAAATAACCCCAAATTTCTTAAAAAATGATATTATGCTTCTGAATCTTGAGACATATAAGAGATATATAAAGTTTTATCAGCGGCAGCGTGAGTGCGATAACATAACGAAGCAAGATAACATTAATGTTCACGTAGGTACTCTATCAAAGGGATAAAAAGGCCGCTTTCGTGAATCATCAAGAATCACATTACAAAATTAAATATCAATTGATTGCAATCAGTCAATCAGACCATCATGCAGATATAAGTGCGTGTGCAAATCATAACTTACTGGATAGTTCGGATAGTTTCTAGGTAGTAAAACATTAAACCGTAACTCATTATGCCGTAATGGAGGATTACAGTCTCCACCGTTGGTATAGGCACGTAGCTCAAGTCAACATTCACTAAATGTCTGAGATGATATCTTATCTAGCTCTTCAATCTGAATGAGACGTCAAATCTTGTTGAGCTGTCAATTCCCCGCATTCACCAAATAAATGGTTATTTCGAAAACAAAACTCTCAGCCAAGAGCAGTCGTCATTATGAAATTGTCAGCTTTGATGTAAAAATAATAGAGCACGTAGTTACTGACCGTAATAACTGGCGGACGTGGCTTTTGTTATTACAAAATATCTATTAAATACCGTAACAAAACTCTATAAGGTGTCGAAAATTTATATTAACACACCTATCAGCGCCTAATTTAATTATTTATTTCGTCAATTATTTAGGAGACAATGTTTTTTTTAATATAGTCGGTGTACAAAAAGACTACTGTACCGGGGCAAAAAAACGTTGCATTTCGCAATTTATTATAACAGAATTATAAATTATTGTTATTTGGCCTTATTACACTAAATTAAATGTTGAAACGAAAACATTATATTAGTATAAAATCTTATAAAGCTAGTTCTCGAGCTGAACAGAGATATAAAATAAAGCGGCCTTACTATTATTAACTTAAGTAACGTTAAGCGGCACAACCATGAAAAAAAATGCCTGCCAAGCTTAACGACGAAAATCGTATTATTTTCGTATCGGAGAACTCTTGCGATTTGTGACTAATTATATCATTATGGGGATAAAACCCCCAGGTTTTGAAACGACTTGGTGTCGGTACACTACGTCCCTAATTTTCCATTTATCCCTATCAGTCGTCATCTCATCACTTAGATCACTTCCGTTTCATATTATCTTTTACATAATTCATACGTCTTTTCTTTGGTCTTCCTTTCTTTATACCCATCCGCATGTATGCTTAAAACAAGAACTTAGAACCAGGATAGGTCCTTTAACACGGACCAGATTGGTAAAAAAGCGCCATTCAACCTAATGGTCTCAAAACTGAAGAGACCGCCGAATTCCTATATATCATGGCATAGTATATAGATAATAATATGTACATATATTGATTTCTATAGCATAAGCCTAGTCATATCCTCTTATCATTATGTCATGTAAATAGTTAACTAATCAATGCACATCCATTAATCGACTTTCTGAGCGTGGGCGCCGATGTGTCTAGCTGCACACTGCATAGTTATTGGTGGCTCGTGTCGATGAGAGTGAACTATATTAGCGAGGCGTGTCGGTGCGCACCGCATGCCGTCGGCGTCGGTGGTGTCATACTCGTGCGTCAATACTTCACAAATTTTACTCACGTACTAATATGTAATGTAGCATTATGTAAGCTCCTTTCCCCGGTGGGCGCGAGCCGTCAATCAAGTTCGAACCGATTGTATCGCTCGCTGAACCCGGTCTTAATATACTCGTTATTGATCTTCATCCTATTCCAAAATGAGTCAGGTTTGTTATTTGTCAACACAAGCTGTAGCAACAATTTGGATATGGGCAACTCTAGCCGTTTGTGATAGTGGTTTTCTTTTTGGAATTTTAGATTATATCCAAAATATTTATATTTATTTCAGCAGTACAGTAACATGTTACTGCTGAATTTTTTTATTGCATAGGTTGAATGTTTGAGCTTAAACTGTGTCCAACAACAGACCTAATTGTAGAATCTAATACAAAGCTCTACAATATGTAGTTTGTTTGCAGTCATCGTCAGTTGGTCACTGAAAAGTTTAGTCTCCAGGAGGCTAATAAATCAATATTACAATTATGTCATTTATCGAGGTGAAGTTAAGTAGATAAAATCGGAGCAGACTAAACATGAAGCGTGAGGCCGCGTGGCGGGCGGCGCCTTCGTAACTCGTAGGCGACATTGCACATAAAATATTAACCATGTGTTTATCTCGCGGCGCGCAGCGACTGCGTACATACATCTGTGTCGTGTGACCGTATTAGTCAACTCACGGGCCAAATTCTTAAACAGAATCAGATATAATTATTCACTCGTTATGCGATAGAAATATGGCGCGGTACAAATACTTGGACGAGATACGTCAGTCATGTCAAACGTGTAACTTATGTCAGTAGTACACGTCAGAAGATTTATCAAACTTGTAGGTACCTACACCAGCGCAAGCGGATGACAATTTTATAATCAAATTATTTTAGAAGAACCAGTGAAAGGCTTTTAGGAAACAATCACTTAACTATTATGTAGTAAACTATAGGCAATTAATATTTTGTGATTGTGTAATATTTATATGCTTTCTTATATGAAACTGTTATCAAATTACAAAAAAAAGGTTTTCCTTTCTCAAGTTAACATTTTGAATAGATAAATACGGGTGATATAATAGAGACACATGACTATAATTATGAATTACCGATATGAATACAAATCGGACCGCCCGCTGACAGAACAACACGAACCTGATACTTACTGATTAGTTCGTAGCAGAGAACAAACCATAGGTTCTATTACGATCACGATTATTGTAGTTTAGTTTCCAACAATACAAAATCTAAATTACTGTAGCCATTTTGCTTTGTTGAGGATGAGCTAAGTTCAGATAAGTGCCAGTGATGTATAAAATAGGAGTTTGATACATTTGCATAATTAAAATAAAGACTACTGAACTCAGGCATCATAAAAAATGAACAATCAATGCTTTCAGCAAAAAAAACTTATCTTACCAATCATGATTTTATAAGTTTCCTTTCCCTTAGTAAAATAAGGTCTAGATTGAAATGCTTAATTTATTCTAAATATCGGTCCAAATATTTCCTTGATTAATTTCATAAATCTGAATTTTAATCAACATGATCTGATTGCGACAATTTTCCTCCGCCTTTCGTACTTATATATCAAAATATTGCCTAAACAGGTACACACAACAGGCCCACATATTTTACGTTGCAAACACCGCCGATACGAGTTGGTCTAGACGAGTTGTCATTTAATAAAGTTACGGACAGTTGCAACACGCAATGCGGTACCAATTCATCATTTTTGAACGCTTAACTACAAATATAGAGTTGCAATAATCGTACATTGATAAAATCATGAAATTACTCACAAGTTTAACTCGGCAAGAGGTTAAAGCCTTATAATGTTAGGAAATGTTCCCCTGAATAACTGAATGCGGTGATTACAGATAAATCGCTATCCCAAATTCTAGTATTCGATTCTTATGTAGATAGTATTTATTTTATAATAATTAGTCAATATAACTAACTTCTATTTCTCACTTCGGTCTCGTCATTTGGCAAATGGAGGGGCCTATCATGAGTCCGGCCTCGACACTGGGATTAGATAATTGTGAGCTACTTATTATCTGTCTCGGGCTAATACTTTTTAAGGCGCCCTCAATGACGCGTCACGGACACAACGACTTTTGAATGATTAAATATCTCTTCTAACGTGTTTCACAATATCCTGCAAACTGCTCTACATTAAGTACTCTACCTTCTGTTTTAGCAGATAATAAGCAATATAGACGATAAGACATTACTTAACCGATGGATTATTTTATCGCAATACTGACGTCCTTGCCCGGGATGTGTTCATCCTGTAGGTAAGTACCTACTATCTCCTTTTCCTTTGCCGCTGACTTCCGCCGCCCCCGCCCAGGGAGGAGTCACGCCGTGTCCACCCAGAGAAGCCTTTTTGCCTCATCACCTTTGCTAGAACCACGGAAGCGAGTCCTCATTCCTCCGCCATGGTTACTGTCTCCTGCATCAACCCAATATCCCTTACAATAACCGGAGATTTTACCCTACATTCTTACTGCAGACTAGCGAAGTCGTGGGCTAAACTAAACCGCTGCTTCGCTCCAAAAACCAACAGTAATGATCCCATTTTTCTAAACATACACATAAAACAGCGATATAAAGCTCGATCTGTTCAATTAATTGTGATAAGTACATCTTATCTCCCCAGTTTTTAAGTTGAAGCATAATGAATTCTAATAGTGAAAACAATTTCAAATCTGTTCGGTCGTATTTTTTTGCAGCCATACCCCGAACAAACAGACATGAATTGCAAACATCAATATTTCTGGGTTCGGGGACGTTTATATACTCTAACCCTACCTTTATTTTTATATATCTTCAAAGTACAGAAACAAGTTTCTAACAACTTTGTTAAGTTATAGTATAAATTATCCGAGTGGATGGTTTGATTGAAACTAATTAAAAATACTGACATTTATTGTGATAACTGAGTATTTATTAAAAACATCTCGAAGATTTAATTAATTTTATGTTTCACTAGGTGATTACTAAAGTCAGTAGAATAGAAACACGCGTGAACTACCTATACTCCACCGAAAATTAAGTTACACGTTGCAGATGCAACGCGAATAAACCAGATGATTTCTTTATTCTAAATGCCAGTGGATAGAAAGTTAAAGTATCATATTTCTTATCAATATTATATTTTTTTAAGTAGCGGCTTAATATTTAACATAGTATTATGGTTATAATTATGTAAATATGTATTTTTATTATTATTTGATAACACAAAATGTTTTCCTTCTGCGTTTTAGTGAGTGATAGGTAATAAAAGTACGTGTCTTGGATTCGAACTCGAGGGCGATAACTTGGCAGTTCAATGGTCACATCATAGGGCTATCACTGGTATTCACTATACCCATTGCTATATAGAAGGTATTGAGGAAAAAATAACATAACAGAACAACAAAAGCCAAATCAAAAATTATGTTTAGAATAATTATTAATTGTCTATCTATCTCCATACTTTCATGTACGCGCATCAAAAAAAAATTGAAATTGCAACAGTTTAAAAGTAGAATCAGATTGTTAGTGCGCAGGTTGAGAGCACAGTACCTAATAACCGGTTCCTCTTGGTTAACCCTGCCTGCGCGGGTAAGCAAGACCACGTGCGTTTCATAATTCCTATAAGTATACTAAAATAGTAATAAAAAACTTTGGACTAACAACTGTTACAAATTGCTCTAGGTAGTTATTTCAACATTTCAGCGGATATAAGTGTAGACGTATTTGAATAGATTAAATGTGAGAAACTATTTACAAATCTTACTTAGCAATAAATCTATGTAGGTATGTAGATTAACTCTTGCGTTAGTACACGTTAAAAATTAACAATGTTTTAGCGGTGCTTTGTCAATGCTCTATACTTACAATTATAAAGAAGAAGGATTTGTTGGTATAATTGTTCATAATCGATAAACTCTGAAACTACTGTCTGAACAGATTTTATTCATTCTTTCAACATTAGAAAGCTACAATATTTGTGATTTTAAAACATTTTACATATTGTTAAATCAACCATCTGTCATTTTTTTATTCATTTTGAAAACCATTTTATTGTATTTTTCAAGCATTTTAACTGCACCTTATTTTAATTTCAATTGCCGAGAACCGATACCAAGCAATTTTCTGACGGCGCACTGTTTTTATAACTTAAGTACATAAGTAATCCGTTCTTCAACAAAAATTAAAAGGTATATTTGCATATTATTTTAATCGACTTTCGTAACTTCTTATCAAATATATTTCAATGTCCTAAGGAAAATTACTAGAGGTGATAACTCTGGTCAACAAGTTTTTTGCCCAGTGATAATGAGTTGTAATATAAAATTATTACCACTGTGAACGTTTCTAATGCTCTCCTAAAATCGGTTGAATTCATTTCATGGGTTTGCAAAAGATGTTTTTTTTATTGACCAGTGTAATGTAATTATTGTTTATTAGTTGTTGCTGACGGACTTAAGTCAATGGGTCATTATTTGTCGTATATTAATACGACGAATAATGACGTAACTAATTAGATTTTTAAAATGTTTGAGCGAAATAATAACACTTATTTCTAGAAATTTTGAATGTTAGATTATATCATCAGAAAAATATAAAAACTCTTTATTACTGTGTGAACTCACTTTCTAGTTTGACAAAGTGCCGTTTGTTAATTTGTAATTTTAACAAAACCACTAGCACTTTGCTTATTATGTGATTTTCTTTTAACGTATTATTAGGAAAGGTTAGAATTATAGTGAACATATATGGAGTACCTACTTAAATAACAAAAAAAATGATATATCAAATACTTACAAAAGTTTAAAAAACCAGTGTGTTTTCTCAAGAGTATAGATAGAATATTTATACTAAGAAATGATTAAGAAGATCACAATTGAGTCCTCATCAACCCATTGGCAGATCACCATTTTTTTTTCTGTCGGACAACAGACAATCAAACCAATAACTTATTCATAAAAAATAATGATATATTAAAATTTGATTTTAAAATGGTTTGATAAATGATGTGCACAATATTCCGCGAATTAATTCATAGCCCATTGTTACCATCCTTAGATAAATTTAAATGTATAATTAGAAAAGCAGATACCAAACATGTGCGATATTGCACGAGATATCCAACGAACAAATTCACAAGGTAGCAGTCACTATTGCGTAGACAGCATCGTAGAGAGAATATCGACGTAATGTCTTAGCAAACATCTATGTAGCATTGTAACGGTAGTCAGCACCGAGTCGTGACTCGGAGATATTATATGAACGCCATACAGTTCTAGCAAAATAACTTCTTTCGCTTTTGCCGCTTCGAACGTCGTCCACTCGAACAAAAATATCGAAATTAGTTTAGTAAGGTATATACTCACGAATTCGACCCTTATTTTCAATTACGCCGAGTCATAGTAGCGGACAACTCCGGACACGGAAAGTTATTTTGACTGAACTGGCATGATCAGTACCGTACCTTTTATGCGCCCAGTGCCTTTGGAACTGCGCCCTGGTATAGGTATATTCAGATCTGGTAATTTCTGCACCCTGCGCCTAGGCACCGTACTACGAGGTACAGCCCTAATTATGGCACTGATCAAGACGCAAAGTAGTCATTTCTGCTATAAGTAAGTAGCTATATTACGTACGGAGATCCAGATGAACCGAGCAACTACAACAAAAACCACTGCCGACGATACTTCTATTAGATCTAGCAGTAACACTGCCACGGTCCACGGCATTAGTAACGATAGACGCTAGCGAATGTGGTACTTCATGAAATGCAGATTTCAGTTCCATACAAAAAACGTAACAGAGACGTTCCCGACTACCTTCGCTTAAGACAAATAAACTGATACTATGTAAGATGATGCTGTGAATGTCTTACTGAATTTAGCATTGAATATCACATTTTACTTATCCCAAAAAAGAAAACGTAGGTACCTACCGAAGTACAGGCAGTTATATAATAAAATGCCTTCGTAATTGTGATCTAATTTCGGGCTGCATTGAAATTCTCACACAGTTTTCTCATGATCTTGAATTCTTGATACAAAAAAAATGCAGTTATTAAATACTTTATATGACACAGGTGCGGCCATTAAAACTATAAACCCATTGAACATAAAACTGTACGTTAAATGTTATAAGAACATAAAAGGCGATAATAACGTTGAAGAATATATCCAGTATAAACTGAGAATATCGTATCGTAGACCTATTGAGTTATCATGCGACTTTTAAAACCTCCGATTACGTTCTGTATATTTTTGTAGCATTACCCGCATGGTACACACATAGATATACATGGTTACATGAAGGTCAGTATTCACCCCTTAAATGTCAAGTCGACACGACCCGGCCTGGCTACGCACGGTTGTACACAAATTATCCTCATATTTCAACCAATTTTCACAAAACCTTAACAAATTACACCTAAACTTTCCGCCTAAATCGCATAAAAATATTTGCTGTTTTCTACTACACATATAAAGTCACTAGCTTTCCGCGCACGGCTTCGCCCGCGTGGATTTTCGGCTTTTCTGCATTTAATTAATGGAATATTTTTTCCCGTTTTTGCAACATTTTTCATTTATGCTCCGCTACTATTGGTCTTAGCGTGATGATATATAGCCTATAGCCTTCCTCGATAAATGGACTATCTAATACTGAAGGATTTTTTCATATCGGACCAGTACTTTCTGAGATTAGCGCGTTCAAGCAAACAAACAAACTTCAGCTTTATAATATTATAAAGATAATTGATTTATTAACGATAATATCTCGGGTTAAGTCTCAACAAATTAATATTTACCTCAAGCTCGGCCATAATATAAAATATCAAACGACAGCTGTACGCCTGCCGATCGCTATCATACCTATGGGCATAATTATTATCTATCTGAGACTGCCATGTAACAATGATCTAGAAAATCAATATAGGTACACTTACTAAATAGTAGGTACAATTGTATTGTAAAGTAACAGTAAAAATTGTAACAGGCCGATGTCTGCACATTACAGATATTAAAGAAAACCTTTTAGAATGATGTCTGTCTGTATGTTTGTACACGCATCACAAAAAAACTACTGGATGAATCTGGATGAGGTTTAGACCTGCACAGTCGTAGAGCTGGAGGTCTAATAAAAAATGTAGAGCATGTTTCATGTTGAATCGCTGACTAGAAGCAGTGAAACCGAGGGCAAAGGTAAAATCTTTATGATTTGATTATTTTACAGAATATCTACTTACTAATCAAAAACTTATTTAGTACTCCATGGTATCATACTTTAGGGCAAAAGCCGTATCTACATCTTAGTATTGTAAGTTGCTGTGTGGGGTCATCACCTTCTTTAAATAAAACTCTATATCATTTCCCCACCTTTTCTAGGTCAATGTCACTGAACCTCTAGAATCATATAGTCCAAGTCCATTTTTGCATAAAATATTATGCAACTGTAAAATTGGTATGACATGATGATTTAAACTGGGGTACCTCAGCCAGGACGACGTACTTCCCAAAGTTATATGAGTCCATTGAAGCACCACGGGGCCAACACGATGGCGACGTACGCCATCCATGAGAATACAGGCCGCAATAGGCCTTAACAGGCGTACAGTCTGGCGCGGCTTGTCAGTTAACGGTTCATGGAACCACAGCTTTATGCGTGACGCTTACTAGATCTACCATCATGACTATCATAATGACGCCTTCTTAGGGATAATATATGATGATAAAGTATCAAACGCACGATTCCTACAAATAAGTGGAACGTGGAATATCTTAGCTCTACATTTTTCGTGAGTCTTTCTGATTTTTTTTAACGATAGCTTAGCCACGACTGGTCTAGAAATAATCGTGAAAAACGTCACTCGTAGGTAACTTACTAAAGATTATTTTTTTATAATAACACTAGTTGCTCACGATTTCACTAACGTTATACATGTTAACTATAGGAATGAGATTTGCGTTGCTGTTGTGACCAGTGTCTATATATACATATCTAACTGTAAACCAAATTCGCTAGAATATTCACATAGAAATCCGCTCGGTAGATCTTAAGTTATAAGCGGACATACAGACAGACAATAATTAAAAAAATCATTCATTTGGCTTCAGTATCGCTCAAAATTTCAAATTTCCTAAACATTTTACAATACAGACATGATTTCTATAAGAAGGTATGCATAGATTATCAACATGGTTGGTATTGTCATGTTGGTGTAGTAATCACAACGGTGCCTCTGCCTACTGTTTGACCTTTTAATACATTGACTCGATTACTCGGATTTCTTAATATCAAATGTAAATGATCAGCATGTAATTTAGCAAATGTCATGCAGCCAAAAATGTACAACTATTGCGATTGAAAACATGAAGAGTTTTATCAAATATAAAGCTAGAGACGTTCATGAACTAACGACCTCTATCAATCAAACAGATAATTGTCCCAAACTCGCAAGTCGGTAAATCCGCTCGCACGCGATAATAATAGTGTAAAAAAAATCACCGCACGTGGGCTGTTCGGACGTCGTGCGGAGACAAAGCACGTTCAATTACATTATGAACGGAACAAATAGAACAAATATTCGTTTGACAATGGCCTCTCGTCTGTGAGTACAAAGCGTTGCGCGGGTTGCGCGCGCGCAATCGGTGCACCATACAATACTGGGACCCTGAACCACATTCGAATCGTTGGCAAAAGAATGTTCTGCCCTCGGATTAGTCCTGCAGATTAAGGGACTGAAAACTTTTGTAGTTAATTGGAATTTGTTTTCAAATCCTCTAGCGTAAGCATGAAGAGGTGTACCTATTGTTCTAAAATTGCTTGTAGCATTACAAACCATACAAACACAGCTCTGTCCAATCACATAAGTGTAGCCCAGACATTAAAATAATCATATGGACCAGGAAACAATTTGTGTGTACCCTACTTACCGCCAGTGAAATAACAACAACAATTAATTTTAACACGTTCTTGTATAATTCTGAAGACTTATCAGTTTTAAATAACAATAGTAATCAATTAACACAACTTATGTAACGAATACAATAAATTTATTTTATATTTATTGAATAACTAAGTACTTAGTTGTTCAATAAATATAAAGTAACTTTCCGTTTCATTCATGTCCCAAAAGGATCAACTTGCTAGTACTCGGCTTATAGGCGGCGTAACAATATGAAACTTGCCCCAGATTTTAAAGTGAGCCCTCGAGCTGTGAAAACCTCATCCAATTTTGTGCAGTATGTTTTGCATGAATCGTGTACCTAAGTACAAACAATCAGACTAAAATTCTAAAATGGTTATTTTAGTCATCTGTTGCTCTAAAAAAAACCCAAATTATTTTTTCTTTAATATCTATAATATACAGACATCGGCCTGTGATAATTGTAATGTATAGAATAGATGGAACTACATTAGATATATTTTCCGTTCAAAACTAAATATATAGGTAGATGTATTGCATAGTACAATATATTAATATGTCTCAATGTCACTAATATATTATGGTCTTTCGGCAAAGTTCAAGGGACCATTGTCGATTACAAAATCCTTGCAAAAAATATTTAATCACAAATTGTTGCGAGTTATTTTATAATATATTAATCTTTTCAACGTCTTTAGATTAGGAAGCAGTACTTACTTAAATACCGCTATATGTATCCAACTCCGATAACAAGTGATCGCGTGTAATTTGTTTGATTGATTAGCAAACTGACTGTTGCGGTTGCAGCTATCATAGTCAAAGCATACTGCAACACGCGAGCTCGGTGACTGCGACTAGTAGGTACTTAACAATCTCCAAAATAGCTTACCGTTACAAAATATGTACTTCGCTACCTCACCTAAATATATACATCGAATGCTTCATTAATCAAGGCTTGCTCGATTTAATTTCTGCAATCGTACTCTGGAATATTTTGTGTATAATGTATTCGGAAAGAGGTGGTTGTTGCAAAACTATCAATGCCGTTGGTACACTTTAGCGAATAGTAAATTTCAGGAAGTTAATTCATGTGTCGGAAAGACAAGTTTAAGCAGTCTATCTATTTACAAAAGCAACCACTATTAAGCCGCACCGATTTGCCAAACTGCAATTTTACTATTATTGCAAGTAGGTCGGTTTTTCCGTGAGTTTACTGTAGATTTGCATAATACCAGGCGATAGCCTCTCGCTTCACTTTAGGCCGTTGCGGTGCGGCCGAAACTCTAACTGGAAGATTGTGTACCTATATAAAAACAGGTTCATTCGTTTTAGATTTCGAAACAAATTTATATTGCTGGGCACCTTGCTGTTTGCAAGATTATTATAACTTAGCTACGAAAGTTATAATACTGTTGCTGAAATATCTTTAATTGGTTCACAGAAACAGCATGCAACATTTCATTGTTTGATGCCGACATAAATATCTAATACTTATTTAAAGTTATAAGTAGTAATCATGAGTTTTAACACATTATTAACTTAAACGTTATACCTATATAAAGCAGGTAGGAACTAGCTTTATGAAAATTAGAATGGAGTGGTCCATAAAACAGTTATTTTAAAAACGAAGATAATTCATAATCTCGGACTCTAACATATTAAGTATGTCGATTTATTTACGTGCTTTAATTAAATTATGTCAGTCGTTTCGTGCTTACAACATCATACCTAATACAACTCTTTACTAGATGTACCTCCTAAGTAATTTAAATGATTTAAATCATGTAAAACTGTTAACTACATATCAAGAAACAGGATAGGTAACAAGTATTTTATGTGTATGTTTACCGCCAACGAAATACGTATCTATTGTTTTTATACTGCACGCAAGAGTCTTCTTGCGTGCAGTATAAAAACACGTCTTCTACACGTCACCGCGTTATTTATAGACTAAGTATTATGTATGATTCTATATTAGACAAAACAATAATACTTAGTAAATAAGATTCATACGTAGATATTCTGAAATAAATCGAAAGCGAAATGTATAGTCAGCTTTTTGAATTACCGACACCAACGCATTAAATCGTTTGACATTTTTGACATTTGAAGTTTAATTTACGAAATTGCTAGAAAACGGTACAAAATGTTATAGTATACTTAGGTTTAGGTATACATTCACTCCCTACACAGGTGAGTGGAATAAACGCCAAATAAGAAAAACTAGTTCCTATTTGTGTAACGCCGTATCTAGGGGAGTCAGCTCTATGACACGATTTAACATTATGCGGAGGCGCACGTAGGTCGTATACGTATTTAAGGTTTCTATTTCTTCCATTGCATAATTTCTATGCAATGACTGATGTATGCCAATTTCACTCCAGTTGAAGGAGCAAATAAAACAAAGCCCCCGATCGTAGTAGATCGGGTTAGTAAACTATCAATCATTTTATTTCCTAGTTACTTAATATTGATTGTTTAGCAATGTATTCATTATACTTAAATATTTATAGTGGGTTCTTTTTATTGTTTCAGAGAGCAGTATATATTCAACGTATTTGAGGTAATAGTAAGCACATTAGAAACGAAATTACAAAGGATAGAAAACTTGGACAAGGCCGTGGAGCATTTAATGAGGAGAGTTGAAGCGCTCGACTCTAGAGTTAATGACAACATACACAAAACTGATGCTATCATATCAAAACTGGGAAACCTCGACCTAAAACTGTTCAGTCACATAGGCCTGAGCGACGAGGAAAGCGTCACTGAGAATACGGCAAAAAGACAAGCCGAAAATAAAAATAAGATAAGCGACGCACAGTTGCTTGACCGAAAACTGGAATCACTAGATCAAAAAGTCTCGAACATTGACACGACACTGGTAGGCCTTAAAAATCAGATCGACAGTAACTTTTTGCCAGTCGACGACATCAATGCCGAGGCCAGTGAAAAAAAACCTATCAACTTAAACGTTATAGAAATTGCAAAAGGTTTGAACACCGAGGTTATCAATGAAATCACGAAAGAAGTGGACCAACTGAGGAGTTCTGTATCAACAGTTGATCGTAAATTACAGTTTCATATTAATCTCGTGTCGGAAAACCTGGGAAAAGTGCTGTATATGATGGCAGATGTACACGCTGCTATAGTTGAACCTGAAGATGCTTCTATTAATGTCAACAGTTTGTTTAAGAACCGCACGGCTACCAGTACAGCGGCGCCGGTTACGAAAAGCAGTAAAATTGATACACTTGTAAATAAAATTATACCTATGATGAGTGTGTCTGAGAAGATGGATGAGGTTTGGGATGTGGTTGTTGGTACTAAAAGTTCCGTTGATGATTTAGTTCCTAAATCTGATGAACTGCTGACGCAAACACAACGCCAAGAACGCGCGATTGGACAAATACATAATGACTTACGACTCAAAACCAATCTGATCATTGAAAATTTAGACATGGTAGAAAAGCGGTTGAAGAAGCAGGAGGATGATGTGGCAACGCTGGCGCAGCGACCGGTGCCACCCGAGCTGCTGCTGGACCCAACCATCGACCGTCTGGTGGAGTACGCGCCCAACAGGTACCGCTTCGATGAGCCCTCCACCGACCCTACTACGAGCACCGTAGCCGCCACCACGATGCCGCCCTCTTCCACATTAAACAACAGGTGATATCTTTCTATTTTTGTTAAATATGCCTTTGCGATTGTGCTAATTTAACTGTTATAAAATTTTCCAAGCGACATTATTTTGCGAGCCCTGGCGATTTTATGAGTCACTCGTACGCTCTACACTTGGTATTGTTCTCCAGCATGGTGTGTAGGGGTGTACGGTGACTAATGTTCATGTCAAACGCAGCCCGAGTACGAGCACGTCGAGCACGTCCAGCACGTGGAGCTCGACGGCGGGCGCGGGCGCCACGGTGACCGTGACGCCAGCCAGCTCGGGCAGCACCACCCCGCGGCCTTCCAGCCGCAAGGGCGGCATCATCTTCCCTAGCGTCAAGAATAAGCCCATCATCGGCAATAATACTTTCGCTTCGGAAATCGTCGCCAACTATAAAGACGTGAAAGTGAGTCAAAGTTACATAAATAATACTATTATTATTCATAATGTACACACCTATAGTTGATGTACAAATCATAAAGGCGCAATTAATAAAATGTGCTAACTAAGCGAATGATATAACTATGCAAGTACATGGAATCCATACTCTAATGGTCATTCATCATCTTGCATTGTCTTTGACATGACCATTAAAAATTCTGGGCTTATGGTTGGTAGAGGACAAAAACGGAATCTTTTAGAAAATGGTGTAAAAGACAGTAGTTAGATTAGATACCGCGATTATATACTATCATCATCGATCTAAAGAGCATAGGTAGGAATTTGGTTAAAGTACTTACTTAGTTCGATTACATTGACTACGGATGCAAATTGGTTCAAAACAGACAACATGGGTTAGTGTCTTAGATATATTATACAGTTAGTATTGACATTGTCGGAATTTTAATAAGCTCCCGTCGGTCTGGTTGTGTGCAACTTGCAGACAGTCTCCGATACGCTGCCATTTACGTCTCCCGGTTTAGCAATAAGGAACACAAAATACTACGCAATACATGTTCTGGTATGTAGTTCGGAATATATTTAAACCATGCTTCTACAAGATTATACTTTGTATAAATACGAATAATGGCGAAATGTAGGTAAGTATTACCTGTAGCTGTAGTGTTGCTAAGCGGAAAACTGCTGGACCAACACGGTTAATTTTTCTTTTTTTCAAATTCGTTGAAGCCATAAGTATTTCATCATTTTGCGGACATTCAACATGAGGGTTTAAACCTAGTATATACCGGCCCGTATAATTAAACAAATAAATCATATTTCGTATCTTTATCTACGTTCATGACTTTGTTCATAGGAATTAATCTATACGCTTTCCGAAAAAATAGGTCGAAGCTATCCATCTTGAACTGACTTGACTGACCCATCGTATATTTCTAATGCGAAAACGGGTTTCATGATAAAAATACATACCCATCTACATATCTTACACAATATTACATACAATAATGCGAGTAATGAAAAATATAGCTTATTTTTTTTCTGTAAACGTCGCAAGTAAATCTCCACTGATGGTCTGCTGTTAAAAAGCTCCAAGCTGAGACCCCGCGACATTTCCGCGCAAGGAAAGTTGCGTGGCTGTCATTACGTAAATCTGGTTCGGCATCAAACTCATACACTCGGGTCGCGCTTTCCGCACCTTTGTAAGCGCCCGCAAAAACCGGCCGTTCCCACCATACGACAATTACCAATGATTACAAATGTTTATTGTTCTTACTTCTTAGCGTACGAGAACTGGCGGTTATGTAGAGCTCCATGATGCAACGTTTTATAACTTGTTTACCTATCGCGCACGACTCGCACCTGTAAAAAAATGTCGCTCCAAATACTTACGATATGTTACAAACGCAATCCAATCGGTACATATATACATTGTGGTTACTGTTTGTTCGCAACAATTCTAAAATACATTGCATTTCTTGCTGCGACTATTTATTTGAGGAATTTTTATTGTTAGGTATTTTATTACATTTAGTCACACATGCGAGCTTTATTTGACAGATAAATTTTATAGATTTGCCGGAACAGGCGTGTATCTTAATGTGAACAAAAAGTGTTGCAACTAATTCGTAATTCACTGTAATTAATAAGTATCCGATACAGCAGTTTCCTACCTATATATTTCCTATACCCCCCTTTGTAGAGGAGGTTGTCGTGATTTCGCAACTTAACTACCGTAAGGTATCTAAGTAATTAGCTATTTTGAGAAATAATTTCCTGCGCAGTACCTACCAAGTTAGCAAATAAACACCTACGCAAGTGTTGTAATTTTAATATATACTTTTATATATCTAGAACAAAACTCCAACATACCTACATATAACATACATACATAATAGCTTATAGCTAAGGGCTACAAGGTAAACGAAAAAACATTGTAAGCCGAAATACTGGCTCTGCCTAGTTCGGCTACAGATGCAATATTCAAATACAATAGAAACAAAATAGCATATGTAGTTATGTTATAAATGTGACATTGTAGGTACACACGGCCACACATCAAGCTATACAAAACCAGTATAGGCTGGCCTTGCATTGTGCGGAAAACTTTTAAAATGTGAAGTCAGTCTAAACTGATTTTGTATAGGTTGATGTGTAGCCGTGTGTACCACACTTTTTGGGAATAAACATTTATTGTTATTTGGTGCCAAAATAAGTAGTAAGTACCTATAGTATAAGTACCACCTCTAGTAGGTATTTAATCTCGACATGTCCTTCATTGAGCAGTTCAATCCATCTGGGGGGTTAAAATGGCCACTTATGGTCACTCGCAATAAGATTCACGGCTACCCAACGTAGGTACTATTTATTCCACTATAAGCTGACCTCGTATAGGTATACGCTTTTCGTGCATTTTAGAGCTTCTGTTGAGCATTTTAAAGCTTTCCTCGGTGAATACTTTCAGCTATGTCGACAACCTTATTTCTTTTATGGACCTCCTCTTTTCTACGATTAGGTCATAAAGAGAAATAGCCAACAATCGCTGTATTCATAACTCGCTGGATAAGAGAGTAAGTAGATACCTATTTACTTACTCTCTTATCCAGCGAGACATTAGATGACTGAGTAGCAATAATGCAACATGCAACAAATGTCAATAGGCAATATCAGGGTCTGTCTGGATCTGGAACTCTAATTAATTAATTTCCTTTGACATAATTCTTACGCAAAACTCCTCATTAAAATATTAGACGTAGCGCGACTGAGGCGATAAAATTCAGATTCGCGGATCGAGCAGTGTTAATTTCAATGATATGAATTCTCATATTCGATGTTTGATTCCGTACCCGATTTCTAGTACACTATATACATACACCTCCGTCGAACACTTCGGAAATACATGCGCGATGGTAGCAAGATAGATAGAGAGAGACGTTATTTCATATCGAGGTACTGAAAGCTTTCGGTTTCTAGCTCACCACAAATACGTATTGCGTAAGAGTAGAGTAAGAATAATGAAGAATTATCTGCTTCTGAATAAAGCGTCCGGTACCACAGCCATTAGGCGGTATGACAGCAAACACATACCTACTTACGAGATTAAGCAATAAATAGATAATTAATGAACCGTCGAGACAGTCGTGAAACGTTAAAGCAGACATAATTGACATTCTAGATCGCGTGAATGAACAGAAGAAATGAAAAATGGAATTAATAAATGAACGCATGAACCGCTAAGGTATCCAAAGATAACTGTTTTGTTTCCACACGAAACGATTGCATTCACTTATTCTTAAAAAAACATTTATTTACATTAGCTTGATCCCTGTTGAATGTTGATTACTTAAACTTCTATTTTGGTTCTCTGTTTTCGAGATCTTCTGACACAACTGAATAATTTCAGATGGTTCTAGAATGCATTAGCGGATTTACCAGCATGCTTGAGCCCAGGGCGACAAATTTCAGAGGATGGGGGATATTTCGGGTTGGAATTTTCAGTCATCCTCCTTACTTACTACGTATAACTCGGCTTCTTGGCTGCGTTTCAACATTTAGCGTGCACAACATTTTAAGTAAGACCCCCAGAAATACTATTGTGGTAACCTCATCCAATTTAGCGCAGTAGTTTTTGCTTGATGCGTGTACAAACATACATACAGTCAGACAGACAGGCAAAAAATCGATTGCTCTAATAAAGACCCCATATACAGGTTGTTTCTTATAAGGTGTCAAGCCGGTGCGGGATGATAGGGGACTACCATACCTATCGATTGGACCCCCATGTATGTTCCGCGATATTTTGTAGTTTTCTAATTAGAGTACATTATTTATTTTTTCGAAAATTATACGATCAAGTGACTTTAAAAATTTATATCTTTTTTTGTATAACCTTTTCTCTGAGTTATATTATTGTATTATGATCCTCACGAATTGTAGTTTCATACATAAAATAATCATCTTACCCACATAATTACAAGTTACACAAATTTTGATCGAAAGTGAGTAATTTACGTATAAGCAATAACAGATCGGAATTTTCAACTTCAATATAAATATTTAAAAAGTAACTTCCATAGATTAGGCTTATTTTAAAAACTTTGCGGGAACCTAAGCTTCGATAGTAATCCAAAAAAGTTGATACTTAATGGGGCGTTATTTGTTGAAATCGTCCTTCAAATGTGGTGAAGTGGAATTCCTTAATTTTCTGCTTTTATTCTTTACCGACATTAATGTCAATTAACGTTAGGAATTAATCTTGAAATGTGTTACAGCCTTACTGTAGACCATTAAATCATGATACAAAACAACAAATTCTAACTACCTATTTTAAAACTCTCCCAATATTTTGACTAATGACTCGAAAAAAAAAGAAAAGTACATCAAATTTTATTAATCTGGTTTGTTAGCAAAATAAAATCATTTGACTGGCTCATTAGTCTAGTAGTCCTAAGCGCTAGAGGTCCTGGGTTCGATGCCCAGGTCGACCAAAGTGTTATTGGATTTTTCTATGCAATTATTAGTAGCAGCTCGGAGTCTGGATTTATGCCCGGTTAATGGCGGCACATAATTATCAGCAGTAATTAATTAGCAGCTGGTAGCAATTTGACCGCTAGAGGAGTTCTCCAAGTTGCATATTTACCAAGACTAGTATCTACCGTTGATCAAATGTTTAGAACAAGGAATGTGGCAATCATATTATGACAACTTTATTTTATCGTATCTTATACATAGGTATAAAAATTTTATAGAAAAGTAGTGTCTGTGATTGCAAAATATTTGTGTAAAAATGAATGGAATTGGAATTTGGCTTCAGTTTTCAGTACGACTGAAGCTGAATTTATGATTTATAGAACTTTTGACTTTCGGTATGACTACCTGCATATAACTCAAAAATTTTTTCCGGACGGATTTCTATAATATTTGGTCGACACTTCCGACTACGATAGCGCACAAAGAAGGGTGCTGTTTTTCAATGTTTTATATACAACTTTATTTTTTGTTTACCCGACAGCCAAAAGTAGTTTGTTCAGAATCAGTAACAAAATTAATTGCAATGGCTTTTAGCCTATAGGTATATTTGTATCCAAAAAAAAATTAATCTCATTTAAAGCTGGAAACCCATTTTTATAAGGGGTTCCGTAGCCAAATGGCAAAAACGGAACCCTTATAGATTCGTCATGTCTGTCTGTCTGTCCGATCGTGTCACAGCCTTTTTTTCGAAAATATAAGAACTATGCTGTTGAAACTTGGTAAGTAGATGTATTCTATGAACCGCATTAAGATTTTCACACAAAAATAGAGGGGGGGTTCCCTGGGGGGGTTCCAGTTCCAAGTATGGGGGTTCCCCATACTTGGAACTGGAACTCAAAATTTTTTTTCATCAAACCCATACGTGTGGGGTATCTATGATAGGTCTTCAAAAATGATATTGAGGTTTCTAATATCAATTTTCTCAAAACTGAATAGTTTGCGCAAGAAACACTTCCAAAGTGGTAAAATGTGTGTCCCCGCCCCTGTAACTTCTAAAATAAGAGGACGATAAAACTAAAAAAAATATATGATGTAGATTACCATGTAAACTTCCACCGAAAATTGGTTTGGACGAGATCTAGTAAATAGTTTTTTTGAATACGTCATAAATCGTAATGGTACGGAACCCTCCGTGCGCGAGTCCGACTCGCACTTAGTCGGTTTTTTACGAAAATCGGCGCATAAAGCACCGAATGGGGAGGCCAATCACACCCGCACAAATTAGGTAAATTTATAAAGGAGGACTTTTGAGCTCGTCACCAGGTGTCATCATTTTTTTTCTTACTTTTCAAATCAAATTAAATTTCGGGTGATTCGGCTTTAGGGTAAACAAAAATTAATGTTGTATAATTTTAAATGAAATTAAATTTGAATTTCACTATCAGTAGCAATAGTATGTATCTGTATTTAGTTATTATATGCGAACGAAACAATGTCAGTAATTGTGCAGTACACTATTAAAAAAAATATTATTCAGAATTTCGGGATTAAAATTATTACACAACATGGGAACTTACACAGACCGCGGTAACGAAACCATAGCACACTTTTAATTCGACGCCAACGCCATCTAGTTCAAATTACGTCAAAATTTAGCAATACAACTTTACTGTGAAAACCAATTTCGTCCAGTAGTTTTTGCTGATACGTCATACAAACATACAGACAGGCCAAAATCTAAAAAGACCTCCATATTGTATTTTTTTAATATCGATAGTTATTATACAGACATCGGCCTGTTAAAATTTTATAAGAAGGTAATATGTTTGAATAAGCGCAATAAAGAATATTTTTTATTAAATCCATCTTTCAATCAAGATTCAAGCACGGAACAATTATCTTAAACTACACTTTTCCAAAATTGATGGATATTTAAAAGACAAAATAATATAAATATAGGTAATCGTACGTAGGTATTTACGACATTTAGACAAATGGCAATTATCTCTAGAAAGTTCAAAGGGGCCGGTAATCAATGTGCCAGCAAAACATAAAGGGAAAGAAAGTTATTAATATTGCATAACGATACACATAACGTTGCCATTAAAATTTGTTAGCATTGTTTAAGTACTTACCTACTTACTTCAGGTTTTATACGCGCCTTGCAGCCATTGATATGCTCATTCTCTTATGCATATTAAAGAGCGCGAATATTATCATTCTAAAAGCATCGCGAATATAATATAAGCCTATGCGAACAGAATGTTGTAAGATGTTGCACAACTTATTCAAAGCAATTGCAGTGCGGGTGTAGGGCACAGCAAGATCACTTCCGCAATTTTAACGATAAAATGAATGCACATGTGAATGTACCTATAATTTTCGTTTTTAATGCAGAAGGTTGGCTACAATGTCGTGTGATTTCTTTTCAGGGATACTCGTGCGTGGACCTACTGAACGGAGGCATGCGCGAGTCCGGCGTGTACTACCTGCAGATCAGGGGGACCACTTACTGGTTCCTGAAGGTGTACTGCGAGCAGAACGTCGCTGATGGAGGCTGGACTGTAAGTTTCTCAATTAATATCAAAAACAAATTTATACCTCGTATGTCTCCATTTTCCACACACGGGAGTCATTCCTCTATACATTTTATCTATTTATATAGATATTAACACACAAATAAAATAGAACTTGATCAATAATCGCTAGCAGGCTATCAGGAATTGTTAATTCGATCTCCAGAATCAAAAAACGACTTTACTAACATACGGAAATAGGTAGATATTAAATCGACACCACACGGATGATAATTCCACATAATAGCGTAGGTACGCTTAGGTACCTACATGGAGAGGTATATAATCAAAGACTACGTGATAAGCAGCTTTGGTTTAGGCAGAGGTGTACTAACGTAATGCACTCTAGTCTAGTAAGCAATACCTATGGCTTCGAAAAGATACAGCTTTGGTTGAAGCAGATCTTCAACCATTGTTATCAACTGGTGAGAGTGTAGATGCTATCTAAGGACCCTACCTATAATGATACATAAGTGATCTATTATATATTTTATAGGTCACAACTTTTATAGATGTGACCTACCTTCATCAATTTAAAAAAAAAACATAGTTACTGGTACTAAGTTATGATAACAGATTTAAGAAATTATCATCATAATAAAAATATTGGAATGGTAATCCTGAAAGATCGTAGCATTCTTAGTTTGTTATCCATATGATTTCACTTCATACCATAGAATGTGTACCATCACGCCTGTCTCCCAAAGAGTTAGGCAGCAGTGCACTGTTGTACACCCACAGTTCGCCGGTATGCTTATGCATCATCCACATGTTACAAAGGGTAGGCCTATGCATTTCCTCATTTATGCTTAGATAAAAGTATTGTTTATTAGAAGCGCGCCTAATATAATCGTATTTATTCCGTCCGACTGCCTTGATGTCAGCCGAAATTTCTTGGTATAAGCATAGTGTAATGAAATCTCATTACACTATGGTATAAGTAGGGGAATTAATGCTCTTTGATTTGGCTCGGCTCGATCGGACTACTCGACGTTAGGCTTAAGACAGTCTCTTCAAACAGCTGGTGTGTTTTAGAAAACAAAATAATTTTTATATCGAGTTTAATTTTCTTTAGAATATCCAAAGTAATCCATTCTATTATAGTTTACAAGAATACCTTCTAGTAATGTTCAGCCTACATTGCCAGAAACTAAGCTATTTATAGAAAAAAAACATACATACAACATATTAACAATTCATCAATCATTTAAATAACTAGGCAATGAGGTTTAAATTTTTTTTTAAAGCTTACTAGCAATGTGGCTCGCACGTTAGTAATCTTTTTAACCCCTCGTACTTAGCTAAATGCTTGTTTATTGCGATTGCTTTATTATTTGCGAATTTCGAACCGGCAACCACATGATCGCAAGTCCGACGCCCTAGCCATTAGACTTTGCTGCCGCTTCAAAATCTTCTAATATTATTGAATTTAATCCAATAGGTAATACACCGTCGTGATGACTATGGCATTCCTGCTGAGAACTTCAACCGGGACTGGAACGACTATAAGAATGGGTTCGGTGACCCTAGCAAGGAGTTCTGGTTAGGCAACGAGAACATCTACATGCTGACTAATAACGATGACTACATGCTTAGAGTTGAACTTGAAGACTTCGATGGTAACAAGAGGTAAGAAAATATTTAATTCATCATCAACCCACCACCGCCCTACTGCTGGACACGGGTCTCCTTTCAGAACGAGAGGATTAGGCAAGGTCCCCACGCTAGCCTCCTGCGAGTTATCAGAATTTACACGCCGTCAACACATTATATCAGGCATGCAGATTTCCTCACGATATTTTCCTTCAGCGTTTAAGCGCGTGATAATTAATCATTCATCGAACTCCAGACCTTGCTTGTCAGTCCAATGATCATATCATTAAGCTATCACTGCACTAGCATCAGGTATTTCCTTTTAGAAAAACAAAATCAATTTTGTGATGAATATTTATTAATCCTTAACGTCCTTAACCTATAATCAGACAACAAACCAAAGAGTATCATTACAACAAAATATAGAACCACCTATAAGAAACAATTCTTTATTCACGAGGATAGAGGAGTACAGTAGGTAGTAACTACCTACGATTTGGTACTCCTAAAAATTTAAATTAAAGAAATCGGGCGTCGCGTCGTCAATTTTACGCCAGTTTTCCTAATCCATTTATCTTACTAAAGCAAAAGAAACAAACCTTTTACAGCTACAACCTACAGATTGATTGTAGATCAAATATTTTATCACTGTTCTGTTGTTCATCAATTTGTTGTACCGTAGGACGTAGCGTAGGTGAAGATAAATGTATCACCTCTGACAGTTACATTAGGTTTAATGGTCAAAATGGCGTGTTAACCCTATTTCGTAGCTTAACAATTAGATCAATGCGATACAAGAGGTCCAACGTTAAAAACTCGTAGGTATGTAAACGTGATGTTCCTTCAGCCCAAAAGATAGATATCCATAGCTATTAATATAGACTTGTGGTTATGTGACTGACAATTTGTTTGCATTAACGCATTACGTACCTAAACCAATGCAGGTGATAGTACCTTCTTAAGTAAGTATCAAATAGGTTTGCTAATGACTATCCCATTAATTTTCCATAATAGGTTTCGATTGCTTTCAGAAAATAATCCGTTGACATTGTTATTTTCTTTATAAAAACAGGTATGCACAGTATTCGCACTTCAAGATATACTCGGAAGCGGAATACTATAAGCTGGAGATAGATGGGTATGAGGGAAATGCTGGTGATTCCCTCAATGACCCCTGGTACGGATCTAACAACAGCCCATTCTCTACATATAACAGGTACGTCGGTTTTGTGATGGTACAATATTCTTACCCCGCATTTCCACTGACGACAAAACATGTTGCAAACATCTATCATCTAACTCTCAAAGAGCGAGTGGGATGTGTAGCTGTTTGCCACATGTTTAGTCGTCAGTGGAAAAGCGGGGTTAGTTTGTTCGAAATAACAGTGCAGTCTGAAGTTGCAAGTGGTTTCGTCATCAACCCATTACATTGTCCCACTGCTGGGCACGGGTCACCTCTCAGTACGAGAGGGATTAGGCTATAGTCCGCCACGCTAGCCTACCGCGGGTTGGCAGACTTCACATGCCGTCAAGAAAATCTCTCGTAAAGACATTTGGAGTCGTATGTTTTGTTTATTTTCCTTACTCATTTCGATGTTCATGTATTAAAACACTAAATTAAGCGATTTGACCTGGATGGCAGTTCGGAACGGCTAACTTCAGACAAGCGCAGTAAATTCGAAAAACCTATAGGTAGGTACACAGTCGTATTTTTTCAACGTCAATATCATCAAAACGCCCATCAACCAAGTGTCAGAAAAAGTGGGACATTAGGTATCTATAGTACTGACTAACTATATTGCCACCAAAATTAAGATTGACATTTTATTATATCATCACGCCAGTATTCAACAAAGGGCAAGCAATAATTATTCAAGAACTTCCACCTTTCTGGCACAATCACAGAGTAAAATAGATTATTATAAAAATCTAATCAGTGTAATACAATATATATTAGGTAAATAGCAACAGTTACTTAGATGGGTAATACCTACTACAAACCTCAGACAATATTAAAACTACCTAAATAATCACTAATAAATCTTCTATAATAGCAGTATTAATTATATTTCATTAGCTACTTATGCACAAGTTTCCCCACTGTCACCTGTCACCACCTGTCTACATTTAAATTTATTATTGTATCCTACTGACTGACTACTCTTTATCTACTTAATTTAATAATTGCCATAGTTACGAAGTTAATTTATACATTGAAACAGTGCATTTATATACACCTTACATAATAGTTATAATAATGTATACATTAATATTCTTTTATAAAGTTATCAGTAAGGACTTACATAATACATGATAAATTATCATACATACATACATATTCTCCTATGGGGGTAGACAGAGACTATTTCCACTTGCTACGATCCTGGCACAAAACTTCTTAAAATATTATACATTATTTTAATTGATACTAGCGTTCCGCCCACGGCGTTACCCGCGTGTTCGTTTCAATACGACAGCAAAATCCCCATTAACAAAATGATCCGCCATTTATTGAATTAATTTGTTACAAAAAATGTGATAAATCAAGAACCGCTCGACCGATTTTGTGAAAACTTCACATAAACCATCTACTAAATAGTCCGAACAAAGCCTGAACATTTGGTTTGGATAGGTGAGCCCGTTCTTGAGTTATAAAATTACAATGAAAAGTGGCATTGATTTTTATATATATAGATAAGACTCTATGCTCAAGGGTAAGGGTAGGTATATACTAGTAGAGTAGGATAGAAGATACATTTTTATGCAATTACTGTACTGATAAGTCCGTGTAAGGCAGACTGAAAAGGACTTTAAAATAGTCTTAGCTGTGGGTTGTCCCGTTTCAACTCACGGCACGCTTGCAATAGTCATCATGTAGCTATAGTATATATTATGTCACCGTAAAATTGTAAACACCGTTAGAGTAGGCGCAAGGCACATGCCGTTCAACCAATCAGCGTGTCAGGTGCGTTCCGTTTTAACGGTAACGCATAATTTGACGGTTTCGCTTCGATGGATTATGAACTACCGAAAATTAATGCGTTAAATTGTAAGTAGTACATTGCGGTTCCCCATCTGTCGACAGTTTACAATCTCGCAAGATAGATTATGATCTAACGAGGTTTACAATTTTACGGTGACCTATGTATAGAGCGAGCTCCTATATGCTATATCAAAATTTTATCAGAATGTATTCTAACAAACATTATTTACAGGGACAACGATAGATCATCGTTGAACTGTGCATCCATGCTGAAGGGTGGATGGTGGTGGAAGTCTTGCGGCCGCGGGCTCAACGGGCTCTACCTGCACGACCCACAGGACCTCACTGCTAGACAAGGTGAGCCTCTAAACTACCCGTTGACATTCATTATAGAAACAAATTTATATCAGAAAACTTATTGTTACATTCCTAGCAAAATGAACCACCATTGATGAGAAACAGGGCATATAGATGTGATAAATAATGAAAAATATTATATATTTCAGGCATCGTGTGGTTCCGTTGGCGAGGGTGGGATTATACACTGAAGCGAGCTTCCATGATGATAAAACCCAAAGGCCTGCTACCAAACACGTGAAGCGCAAAGTGCCCAAACGACGCACCACACTACAACTTATCCAGCCTCTGTTCACTCATTAACTGGATTCGACTTGAACTATAATTATAGCTCTTAAAATATTGTCAGTTTTAGTCGAAATTGAACTGAAGCAACTAATCTGTGATACTCCTAAATGTTATTCGACTCAAAAAAGTACCAGTCGTACATTGTAGAGAACGTAATCAGATCAAAACAATTGCTTTCCGAATCCATGTAATGACATAGAACATAGCAGGCAGCTAAGCTCAATATATGTACCTATCTCTGTAAATAATTATTCCTTTATCATCGTTCATGTCACTGTCACCGCATCTTCGCCATTGTACTAGTAAAATGTGCCCGGTTGTAAATAACAGATGCTAGACTATGTTAAAAGTGCCACATCACACCCCAAATTCATTAATTTATTACTCATGTAAACTTGATACATATAAAACATTCGTTAATTAGGTTTATAACTTAGATGTAAGTAAAGTTTTGTAATAAGATGTAAATAATTTATATTATACAGCGATCGATAGGATGCAAACAAAATGACAACAGTACTTAACTTAATATAATGACGGCGTGCAATTACTTCGGAAAAATAATCACTATAGACATAAATACACTAATTTTCGAAATATTATATCATATATTATATGCTTTAGTATATGGTTTTATTCAATAATTTAGTCATAAATAATGCACATTTTAAAATAATTATCTACTAGCACATATACGCATCAATGTACCTGATATATACCTGTCTAGCAGTTCGTGTTATGCCTTGCACGACAATATTTATCTATATATACATAATATATGTATTAAACGAACATTATACTACTAACATTAAATAATTTGCACAACAATGTCGAATTTGTCTAAGTTCTACAGTCACTTATGAATCGCCAGCTAAATATGTAAATTAAATATACTCAAGCAATGTTCATTATAAATCCACACTGTACTTAATGCCTATATTTTAGGATTGTTTGTGAACTATTGCTTGACATGTAACTGTACTACAGCTCAGTTATAAGTTACACGAATTGTTAGTAAATAAATATACGTACTTTTATCGTTGACGTTTTATTGCCATATAGGTAATATTATATTATAATTTTGTGCATAAATAAGCACTCACGCTAGATAGATTCTTAGTATTCATCTATTCATTCACAACACTTATGTATCAATTGTTTAACTGAGCACCACTAAATGCAGACCTGCCAAAAGGACACTGTTTGCAAAGATTTTTTTAATCAGTATCAAAGTCTGGTTCTGGAGGTTTAATGTCTAGTAATGGATCAAGTGGTTCAGAAATGTCTGGATCAACATCCATATCTTCAGTGTCAATATGATCCGTTATTAAACCTGTTTGTGGGGCTTCTCCTAAAAACTCCTTGCTGTCATCGGAGTCAAGTATGTTGTTATTTCGAGTGTCCCTGTGCTCAAAAATGGATCGATCTAATACTTCATGTGATTCAAACATCGCTTGTTCTAATATCTGTTGTGGTTCTATATTTAGTAATAATTCTTGGGGGTCCCTATATATGGCGTCTAAGTCAGCTAATGAATAATGTTCGGCGGCGGGCAACACGCGCGAGGGGCTGGACTGCGAGTCGCGCCGCGTATTGCGCGCGCGTTGAACCCGCTGACCAGCCCCAGACTTGTGTTATACTTTCTGTTTCTTCGCACTCTTCTTACAAGCGCGCTCCTTAGCCTTCTCCAGCAGGGGCAGCAGCTTCTTCTCCTCAGCTAATATTCTTAGCAGCATTATTATGAATGGCAAATAATTATGCCTCCTGCGGGCCATTTCTTGCTGATACTTCATCATTTTTACATCTTCATACTCTATCAGCATTCTCAGTCTGGGAATTTCATTTTCCATTTCATCTGTTTCCATTCCCAACATCTGAGACTCAGCCAATAGATCTTGTAGCTGTCTCTCATAGATCATCTTCCTATCTGATACAAGAGCCATGAGGTTGAAGTGAATTTCGCCTTCAGTGTATCTGAAAATTCAAAATCAATGGAATATTTAATCATTCTATACTAATAATTATATTAATTAAAAGAGATCTAAGTTAACAAAAGATAATACACATACACATTAATCCTCTTCATAATAATTGGGCGAACAACATCCAGCCAATCTTGTTCAGGAGCAATAGGTCCATGATCAATAGGACCTTCGCGGAGGCCATCCAACTCATACAGCCGACCATCTATTGGCATGTAGCCAACAAAGTGATATGCTTCATCATCCTAAAACATTGAGACTGCTTTGTTAGTATTATTTCAATCGTAATATATATATATATATATATATATAATTTGTAAAAGATCATGAAGGGTGTGTGTGCAAGAAACATCGGAAAGGTCATACTGAAGCTACATGGTCTCACAAAATCTTTATTGTAATCATATAAATAGGTTAGGCAAAAGTTTAGATACCTTCGAAGCAGCTTTAGGATCGAACTCAAACAGTGTCTGTTGTGCCATAGAATTGTGAGCTGCACGAATAGTCTGTGAGTTGCTTAGTGTCAGCCCTCGCATCTTGGCATCAAAAGACATACTGAACTCTTTGAGGCTGGACAATTCTGGGCCGAGGTCAACATCAGGATGGTCGCAATTCAACAACAGACTAATAACAGCCTGTGTTGCACACGCATTGTTTATAACCTAAAAAGAAATAGAATAACTTATTGATTGCAGTTGATGGATAAATAACAGATAAGTAATTTTACATTATTATTTTATAGTTAATATGCAAAGACAAAATAGTTAACTACAATTTTCTCTTCTACTTGTGAATCTTTTTGTATTTGGAAATTGTTTTCTTCTAACCATAGCAAGGCATTACTGAGCAATCTCTAGTATTAAAAATTGAATTTTTAGTGTATAATGACCTGTTTAGCAAAGTAAATTTTTTCAAGACGACTATCTGTTACTACAGCTGCCGCGGGCTCCTCATGTTGCAAGAATTTGAACAGGAATATAAGTCCATGCACAGGCCTGAAATTATATCAAATAACATTTACATGCACGCACTGTCAGTCTACCCTGGCCTTTAATATAAAATCCGTGATTTCTTAGATTAGAAATGAAACAGATATCTGTTTGGTTGGATATGGTCAGTTTGGTTATCCGGTTGCACATAGTTACTGGTGGCACGCCATTACTGGGAGAATCAGTAGTTCCAAACCTCAATTCATCATAGAACAAAAGGCGTAAAACAAGAAGCCCCATCCTTTGTCATTTACTAGCCTCCTCAGAGATCTATAAAAATATTTCAGACTTGAGATTAAATAATCATTTTACTGCTGATATTTTTCTTATTAATTTTTTCTGTAAATTCATAACCTACGCAGCCATAAGACTCCCTGTTTGACGCACTAAAAAATCCTTGCAAACTCAAAAAATCTTGAAGTCATACCACCCAAACAGGAAAAAACATTATTTCATCCTGAATAATAGCATAGTTCAGAAAGGGTCTGTGACATGAAAACTCAAAAGACAGTAACTTATAAATCAGCAATAGTATTACTTACCTATCTTAGCTATTATGCAAGTTCACACACAAACACACACACAGTCACACTCAGATACAGTTATGCTTCATTTTCAATTCTTGATACACATCATTTAACTACAAAAATATAAAACAGCATTTACAAACCTTAAAGTTTCGAAAATGCCATCTTCTATTGACCATAATTCTTCAACCTGAACACCACTGGCTCCTATAACAGAAATCTAATAAATTGAAGTGAAATACAACTAAGTTATCACTGATAACCTCCTTATTTTTGTTTATTGTTGGGCCATTGATGAGATGGGGCCATGGGGCATACAAGATGTACTACTGAAGGTCAAATACATGGTAAAATGTATATACAAATATTTGTACCATCTAAGAATAAAATTCACATCCCGTGGTGTGAGCCTGGTCACTCTGGCATTTATGTTCTTAGATAGGTTCTGACTTTCACTTATACAAAATCAACTAACAATAAGGTTAGGTACCTACATACTGAGAAATAGATTTAAACCTTTAACCAACAGAAAAATAACAGTTTACAAACAATATAATAAACATAGATGTACATAGATAGATTTGAAACGAATATGTTGGACATTGGTGATTTATCAGTTTAAGTTGCCTAGCAAAAGTGCAGTGATAATGATAGCAGTAATGTAATTTTATTTATGGCCTGCAGAAACAATAATTGCAGTGTGATTAACCATACTTAAGTAGCAGCACAACAAATAGATCATTTTGGAAATGTAAACATAGCAATAAATGGTTTTACTTACCAAATTTCCTTATAAGTTGTGTAAATACACCTGGATCACTTTCTATTAAGCACCAGTCACCAGCAGACTCCATGATGAATGTTTAAATAGCACCTGCAGAATATAAAATTTTTAATATGTTTAATATTTTTTTTTAAAAACT
The DNA here is from genome assembly GCA_958496365.1 of Subacronicta megacephala. NCBI lineage: Eukaryota > Metazoa > Arthropoda > Insecta > Lepidoptera > Noctuidae > Subacronicta > Subacronicta megacephala. The sequence goes on from OY292513.1 coordinate 13,697,172, forward strand.
AAAAATACTGTTAAGCCAACTTACAAAATTGCTAGTCATCCAATCAATTGAGTTACAATCAAACAAATATAGCAAAATCAAAGTAATTTTATTTAGCACACCACTGGGCATGGTCAGTACTTATAAGGTTATTCACATTGTAAAATAACTCATAATTTAAGCCAACAGCTGGACTTGGATCTCCTCACAGAGTAAGCAGAAGATTGATGCAGCATTGCACAGCAAAATATAAGCACAGGCGCACAGCAGAACAAACTACTACTTACAACTGTCTGTGTTCTCCTCTGAACTCTGAAGACTGGGTGTTGGGGAAAAAACAGTCGTCTTTCTTATATAGGTGTTTATTCATAAATTGGTTGATATATCTGTTAACTAGCTGGATGAGTAGATGCTATTCACAATGCCAATATTTACCAGATAAATCACTATGTAACAAGAGATAGACAGACACCAAACATGAACTCAAAGAGTCATGAACTGCAGTTTGAACTGCTGGAACTTTTTTGACTCTGTGCTTTATTATTATTGCTATGTCACTAACAACCATAGACAGAGAAACGACGAAAAAAAGATTTTTAAGCACTTTTTTGTACAGTAAATTGCATACAGGTGTAAAACTGTAAGTTTTCGCCGAGTCCACTGTTTTACACTAAAATCTTCGACGATAACGATTTTTAAGCAAACGTTTTAAATTTTAATACTCAATTGTGAATAAGCTATTGGTGATGTCGCAAATTTTACTGCCATGTACACACAGCTACACATCAAGCTATACAAAACCAGTTTAGACTGAGTTCCATTTGTAAAGCTTGATGTGTAGCCGTGTATACCTATTATGTGACATAGCCGAAAAATTATCCATAAACCAAGAAAAAAATGAATTTCGCGCCCACGCTTTAGCCGTAATTAAACATCAGGCAAACTGGCGGTCAAATAGGCGTATCATGACATGAATTATTATTCACACGCACAGGCAAAGCGTGGAATAAATATTATCTTCATCAAAAAAAAAAAAGTATACCACGAACAGGGGGAGAAGGAAAAGTCAGTCATCATTTTGGTCAATTTGCTCGTCTTACATTTTAGCGATGGTGTGGGTTGTATTTTTTTCATCTCGATAGATTCGAATTGAAGTTGGTAGTTGATTCAAATCGTGAACGAGTTGATTCGATTCGGTAGATTTATTAGAAAGAAAGAAGAAAGAATTATTACTATTAATTTATCTTTTTGATAGCAGCCATTCGTATCCGTGATGCGAATGCGAAATCTGTGAAAATTTAAATTGTTTTTTTTTTTAATCGACTATTATTACATCCCTCCTCGGATATAGGATTTATGTTTATTTTTTTATATGGAAGGATATACTTTGCTTGGGAATTTGGGTTATTTTTATTTAACCAAAGATAAAGATGTGACCGGGGTTATCCTGTTATCCCGTAGACAGAGAATCCATAGACACCGGCAAAGCATGTCGCAGAAAGAGACAAAAAAGAATGTGTCACTATATTAAGGGTTACCGTGTGAGAAAAAATGTACCCCACAATTTTTGAGAATTTGAATTAGTACGTATGTAAGAGAGCCTGAAAATGACACTGATGAATCGATTATTATCTTTGGGTAAAGGTATGCGATGACGAGAAGACATGCTGCCGAACTCACATTTTTATAGGAAGACGATAGCTAGCTGCACGTCAGCTGTCAAACTTTGTTTATCAAAGTAGTATGCTAACCTTGAAAAAGTACGGCACGCTTAGTGAAACAAAAAATCTCATTGTCCCATTTCATTTCTTTACACGATATCGTCGTAAGTTGCTCTTTTTCTAGTGTGAATGCGACAGAGATGTGAGTTTGTCTATTGGATTCTCTGTCTACGTGTTATCTTTAGCCTTAGAATAATAACTAAAGTATACTTCTAAGTCTATAGCTCGTTCGAATCGCCCTTAACTATTTTTTTAACATTTCCCGTAGAGGTGTTATAATAAGGTGTTATCTGGATATTACTATTATTGAATATATTCACTAGCTGATATTAGCATACCATACCTATTACCAGGTATTAGTCAAATATTAGTCAGCCATCTTGATATTCCGTATTCGTTATAATATTGATATCGTACCTATTATCCGTATTCGTTAATCTAACATAATATTGATATCGTGCCTATTCTCTCCGTATTCGTTAATCTAACATAATATTGATATCGTAGCTATTCTCCGTATTCGTTAATCTAACATAATATTGATATCGTGCCTATTCTCTCCATATTCATTACTCGAACATAATTTTATTTTTTTAAATATTATTGATATCGTACCTTATTCTGTATATTATAGATAATAGTATTATGAATTATTTAATGAATAATAATTATTCATCGTTACACCTCCTAATACATGATATTAGTTTGTATTATAAAATATTATGCACAAACTAATATTGCATATTCAGCGCTAAATGTAGTGATTTTGTTTTCATTGAGTGTTTACTTTGTAACCATCACATTCAGCTTGCATACAAAGCCCGACGTGTATATTGTTGTCTTTAGAAATCTCACTCAAACACGCACGCACACGTCAAACAGAAGTAAGCAGAATAAGAATAAGAATAAGAATAATCTTTATTATGAACATCTTACATGTGCGTCTTTCAGGTGAGTCCCTGACCTCCAAACTAGTAAGAATACTGTATCTTGAGGGTCAGTTCCTTCCCTTCACAATAGTGTATTTAAGTACATGTCCATAATTTTAATTGAGAGTATCCCAGACATTGAAACTACCAAAACTCAGATTTTCATATAAACTAATAATAGAAATTCTTAATAATAATAATGAGTGTGAGTGTGTGTGTGTGTGTGTGTGTGTGTGTGTGTGTGAGTGTGTGTGTGAGTGTCTGTGTGTGTGTGTGTGTGTGAGTGTGTCAAGCCGTTATAACAAATAGTGATTCGATGCTTTCGTAGTCCATGTCATGTAACCACGCAATAATTTTACTTTTAACTTGATTGTTATTGAACGATCTGATGTTATGTATGGAGTGGGTTATTTTATTATATAGACGTGGTGCCAGGAAGTTGTAATTTCTGTTAGCAAATTTTGTGTTGACTCTAGGCACTGGACATCGCACTTTTCTTTTATTTGATTTGGGTAACGTTGGGATAACGAGTCTATGGTATCTGCGTAAAACCTCATATACATAAAGTTTACGAACACTCAAGACATTGGTTTCGTAATAGAGATCTTTGGTGGAGTAGCGGTAGGGAAATTTGAATGCAACCTTTAGCAATGATCTCTGTGCGCGCTCAAGAACAATCATATTTGTTTTAGTGGCCCCACCCCAGACAGAGATGCAATAGTTAATGACACTTTGACTGAGAGCTAGATATGTCTGTACCAGGAGATGTTTATCGGCCACTTCACGCAGGTTTTTAAACACGAGTATCAACTTTCTTGTCCTAGCTGCTACTGAATGTATGTGTGCATCCCAACTCAGTTTATCGTCTATTATGATACCTAAATACTTAATAGTCGTTGCTTTCGATAATATGGGACACGTACAGCTTGTACCGATATCAGGGTATGTATTTCTGTTACATGGGTATGTGTGGCTCTTTATAGCGAAGGTATCCTTAGGGCTCCCTGATTGCGTAATACTGAAACATAGATATTTTGATTTTCCAGCATTAAGGTGTAATAGGCTGTTTTCTAACCACCGCGTTAACATAAGTAATCCCTTTTCAGTAGTAGTTCTAAGTGAGTTCCATGTCGCATCATGAAACAGAATGACAGTATCATCTGCGAACATAATTAATTCAGCTCTGTCAATTTTAATGTTGCAGAGTTCGTTAAGGTAAAGCAAAAATAGGCTTGGACCGAGGGTACTCCCTTGGGGTACGCCGTAAGTAATGTTACTACTATTGCTGACCTCCTCTCCAATCCTTATGCTTTGTTTCCTTCCAGAAAGGTAGTTCTGGAACCACAGAAGTGGAATACCTCTTATTCCTACATTTTGAAGGCGCGAAAGTAAAATAGTAAGAATCATATAGGCATCTCGCTCACTCCCCCGAATCGTCTCGCTATGACGCGGTTGCAGCGGAGTAATTGTGTGTGTGTGCGTGCGGCAACCTCCCGTAGCGCGCTCGTCGACGCACACAGCCGCGCAAGTCACCGCGAATATCAGAACACTGATCTCTTGGCGTGCCTATTATTTGACTAATATCTGGTAATAGTCTACGCTAAACTAATATATACTAATATGAATATTCAGCTCGTATCATAATATCTATACCTATTACGAATATATTAGTTACACCTCTAATTTCCCGTGACACTTAATTTATTCGACACTTTCGACATACAGATTAAACTAAAATAATTGTACGATCTGTCCAGTGTGCATGCATTGTACATACTACATACATAGGTGCATTCAGTACACTGTATTATTTTATATTTTGTGAAAGGTCGTATGGCACGTCATTTTCTAATTTCTGTTTTGGAAACAATCTTTATTTACCTATTAGGTAAGTATTTTAACCACATTTACTGAAGTTGTTGTATATTTATCATTGTTTTTCATTACACATACACATTATATTTCTTAAGACTTTTTTTGACACAAAATGCAATGTTTTATCAGAATAACTAATAAATAACATGCGAGCTGTTGCGTGACTGCATTCTATGAATTTGTTACGTGTCCCTACCCTTGTACCTTTAAATTGTTTGCTGCGTTTGCGATCTACTTAATTATAACACATTTTTTTTACCCATTGTTATATAATTCCGTTAATTTCTGTTCCTAGTTTCAATGTAACACAATAAAATAATCGAATAAGATGGTGTAGATCATCTCTGAGAGCATGTTATGATGATACATTTTATGCTATTCAATTCTTTTCCATTTATTACCCTTGTGCCCTTACAATTCACTAGATCTAGTGTCACATCGAAAAAAACCTAACGGAAAAGACATAAAAACATTCCATTACAAAAACAGATAAAATATTTATCTTCCAATCATCTACCTATTATTGAATCTACACATATAATGAGTGGCTCATTTCTTAAGCATTCCTAAGCACAACTGCCATGCTAGAAAATTTCGATTTCCAGGCTGAGCAGTGTTGTGCAACAATAGTATCACCCCTGATAATGTAGGACCTAAACATACTACTGTGTGTTGCAGTCAAAACCCCCAACCAGTCAAAAGTACTTTTAACTAGCAAAATCAGTCAAAAGTAGTTTTAACCGTATGCTAACCTAACCTAGCCCTTGTGACCAATCTGTTCAGTGAAAACTACTTTTGCCTACTTTATTTATTTGGTTAAAATTACTTTTGACTGGCCAAGAGTTTTGACTCCAACAGGAGTACATAGATTAGTATGTCTTTCCTGGGGAATACAGGTGTGATGGTCTATCTTATGTTATTCTGTATATAATGTCTTTAGAAGAGTAGTGTCCGTAATTGCAAAATATTTGAGGAACAAAGTAGCAGGATTAATTTACTGATACTGAAGCTCAATAAATGCTTTTAAGAGTTGTTTTTAAAATGGAGGAGGTTTCTTAATTTATTTCAATTTTGGTCTGAATGTACATATGTATAAATAGTTATGCTTGAGGGATTTTAATGCAATTTGTTGTAGGGTACTTTGTTTTCCGAGTATGACAGTGCAATAGAGAAACCTAGGTACTGTTTTTTCTAGTTTTCATGTAACATATTGAACAGATTTGTGGGAAATGGATTAAATAGTCAATATTTACGGCAATGTTTAGGCTTAATTTTTCAAAAACCATTCATTCCATCTAAAGTTATATCAACATAGCCATAGACAATATTGAACTTGAAAAGATTAAAGTAAATTTCTTATTCAGTAAGTACAGTGGGTTATAGCTGTTACCTGACCCACCCTAGATGGGACAGCGGCGTCTCGGTGGGTCAGGTAACAGCTATAACCCACTGTACATATGTTATTCAAGCATCAAAAGTTGAATATATTCTTACAGATACTCTAAAAGATAAAGTAGGTAACTAGTTTCTGGTACTTTCACGAATGTAAAAAACATTAAAATAAAAAGATTTTTTACGATTAACAGTTTTACATTTAAACGCGATAATATCCGTAAAAAGACTGCATTACAGGACTGCCAAGTATTTATTTTAATTCTCTACATTTCATAAATGTAAACAAACTCATTTTGTCTCGTTTATATAGATGGCACAGTATAATTAGAAACTAGATCAGTAAGTTCTAATAATTATAATAAATCAATAATGATAATAATTATAACACATACAACATGTAATTTAATAAGAGCAAGACGTATAACAGAAATCAAGTACAATGGATTAAGTTTTAACATTTTCTTTTTCTTGAGGAAGAAAAAAGGCTACAATTTGTCTCAAAAAAACCCTTTGGGATGCAAGGGAAACCGCAGGCAACAGCTAGTAGATACCTATTATACTTCATATTCTACATTTTTTTTCAAATCCCTTGGTCTTGGATATATTGTAATTTAATATCTGTGATTTAACTCAAAATGCTCAAAACAGCTTTGTGTTAAATGCTTAATTAATGTATTTTTTTTACAGATTGGTGAATAATGTTTGGGTTGCTTCTCTATTTACTGGGCTTAGCTGGCCTAAGCCCAGTTCCCTACGTCGCTGGATTAATTGGTACCACAGAACCAGCACTTAAACTACTCATATCTATCCTGATTGGATACCCGCTGGCGGTTTTTTATCATAAATTTGTTAAGCAAAATGTAGAATATAGAAACTTATATTTCGTCGTTACGGGTTTCGATATGGCATACTATAATTTCGGTATCTCTATGTACCATAATGCCATTCCAGCTCTAGTCATTTATTTAACCACTGTGTTTTTTGGGCCGGGAAAGATCAACGCGATTATAACTTTCGCATTCAATATGACGTATCTTCTTGCTGGATATGTAGTGACCGAATCTGAAGACTATGATATCACATGGACAATGCCACACTGTGTGCTGACCCTCAAGTTGGTGGCTTTGTCCTTTGACCTCTGGGATGGAAAAAAGAAGCTAGAGGGAGGACAACTGTCAGAAAATAATAAACTAACTGCTCTGGAGAGCCCGCCTACGTTTATGGAGCTGATTGGTTTTGTTTACTTCCCAGCATGTTTCTTAGTCGGGCCCATATTCTCATTCAGGCGATACAAAGATTTCATTTCTGATAAATTTCCTCTGGAAACAGAGTCTACTGTCTATGAAGGTGTAGCAATAAAAAGACTGGTTCAGGGAATAATCTACCTAGTGGCATATCAAGTTGGAGGTGATTATATTTTATTTATTTAATTCTTATTAGGATTTTCTATATATTTTTTTAAAAAGCTTAATAGCAATGTGGGTCGCACATTTCTAGTATTCTTGTTAACCCCTCGTAAAGTTAAATGCTTGTATTACGTGTGGGTTCACGTCGGTAGTGCAATGGTTTCGAACCGGCAACCACATGATCGCAAGTCCGACGCCCTAGCCATTAAGCTACCGCCGCTTATAATAATTCTTAGTAGCTGCTCGGAACTTTGACCCCGTTAAAGATATATATTGTTATTAATGGTATGATTTTATTATTCTTTGTTGTTACTAACATACTAATTGATTTTTCTTTTGTTTCAGTCACTGTGTTCAGTATGAAATATATGTTATCCGACGAGTTCTACGAAACATCAATATTTTATCGTCACTTTTACTGCGGACTTTGGGCGCATTTCGCTTTATACAAATACATTTCCTGCTGGCTACTCACCGAAGGTAAACGCTGCCATTGTTTTTTTATCAAGTCACACATCTATCTAATTCATGTGCATCATTATACCTTTCTACTCACAAAATGTTTCGAAATCTGACTTTCATTATGTTAGGTACTTAATTATTCAGTGCGGCAGCCATTTTTACCTATTGAGTACAAAAGTTAAATACATAACATTATTTCTATTGTTTTTTTAACCCACTTCAATAAGGAAGAGGTCCACACGTTTTTTTTTCTCCAATGTTTGTATCATACCTCAGAACTCAATCATTTGTTTCGAATGGATACAAATGAGCGGCAGCCTAATAACGGTAGCTCTCCAGGGTTAAAAAAGTTCAAACAAACAAGTACGCAATCATACCTGTTTCATTGTTAAGAGGCAATTAATATGCTGAATTGCTGGGGCAATTTTACTTTGTTCAACTTAAATTATACAAATTAATTACAAAACCTGATATCACTCGTTGGAAATGTAATGTTCTTAATGCCTACTGAATAATAGTGATGCAACGTGTATCTGTCAGGATAAGTGTGCTTGATAATCCCCAAATAATCAGATCATCAGTGTTAGTAAAACATTTTTGGAAATCTACAAGAACCTGTTGCTCGGGTCCGTACCGTTTTACCTAACTAATGTTTTGATATCAATCGAATACGAATATTCGTTGAAAGATGATGCAACGAATATCTATAAAATAAATATAAAGAATATTGTTACAGTAAATGGTTATTAATTGGGAAATTAACGTTAATATATAATAACTTGTTGTTACAGCGTCGTGTATCAGATTCGGACTGTCGTACAATGGTGTCAAAACTACGGGCGAAACGACGGAGAGTAAGTGGGACGGGTGCAATAACATCAAGCTGCTGCGGTTCGAGAGCGCCACGCGGTTCCAGCACTACATCGACAGCTTCAACTGCAACACGAACCACTTTGCTGCAGAGTACGTGTACAAGCGGCTACGGTTCCTCGGTAACCGCAACCTTAGTCAGCTCATAACACTCACGTTTCTAGCACTCTGGCACGGGACACAGTCCGGCTACTACATGACATTCCTTAATGAGTTCCTAATAATGGTCATGGAGAAAGAATTAGAATCAATATTGATCAAAACTGAGTTTTATCACAAAATGTGGAATAATAACATTATCAAATATCTTCTTTACATAATACTTAAAGCATACACGATAGTATTCATGGGATGGAGTTTAGCGCCCTTCGACGTTAAAAGTTTCTCAAAATGGTGGACTGTATATGCTAGTTTATACTTTTCAGGATTTTTACTGTTTTTGCCATGGTCGTTTGTTTATAAACCTCTTTTAATTAAAGCATTAAAGGCTACTGGAGTTCGTCCCAAAACACAATAATTATTATAGTAGTAGACAGTCCTGCACTGATAGTGAATCCATACAATTGACGCATTTAGAATTATCTGGTTGTTACAAAGTTCAGTAATTGCATGTCGTACATTATAAACAAGTAGATATCACAAAAACTTTGTTGAGTACAATTTACAGCACATGGTAAGACATAATTTACATAATTTTGAACGCGGTCTAGCGAGTCGCATTTTGAGACTATAAGTCTAGATGTATTGAATAGGGATGCTTGTCGTTTTGGTGTTTTTTTTTTCAACTTTCAATCATGTTTGTAGGTATATATATATACGTATTATTACAAAAACTTCTATAAATTTACGACCCGCTTTTTTTTTTCATAACTAAAACTTTGTATACCATTTGTTTAGGTGTGAAGCGTATTAATTGATGTATTTCATGAATACGTGATGGAAGGTGCTTCGATTTTTTATTCTAATCTACTTTTCAATTATGAGCGATAACATAACTTCGTTACAGACTACATTAACAGTTAATACGTTCATTTAGGAATTACTTATTGATTAGTAGTTAATATTGAACGGACATTCGTTCTTTGATTTAAATTTGAATATAACAAAGCGTGGCGTTATAAAGTTGTGAACATGGTGTGTTTATTCGAAATCGTGTTACAGAATGCTCATAAATCCGAACGACAGAGTTGATTGCTAATAGTACCTACGTACATTTCATTTCTCCGACTGGTTTTCTCAATATTGTTCCGTAATCATATCTGTATGTATGAAGATAATTAATGGCTTATTTTCATTTTGCTGGGATTTGGATAAATTAAGTTTCGTGTTGAGTTAATAATATCTTTTAGATTTAAAGTTGTGGATATAATTCATGTGCAGTTTGTTCGAAATAAGTATGCTTATTTGAAGTCAGCCGTTTTCAACTAAACTATAACATGTAATATTAACAAATAACATAAATATTTTTTTAACATTACATGTATTATGTTGATTTACTGGATTGATTTATTGATAAAATCCAAACGGTCATTTCAATTTTAAATAGTACACAGATATTATATTTTTTTTACCACTTAGGGAGGTTTACTTAGTCACTGTCACAAGGTAATAATGATATGCCTTATAGACAACTAAATTCACTTTTTTTATAGCCCCTGGTGCTGGGTACATTAAGTACGGTGTCCATTTTTGTTTCACTGTCTGTCGAATCTGACGAATCAGCATAACTCTCCGCTGCAGACTCGTTTTGGGATTTTAACCTGTCCCCAATAGATATTTTAAACTTATCCGTCAATTCGTCGACGATGTGACTAATTCTATATTCATCTTCAATATTTTTCACTTTTTCTTCAACGAGTTGCGTGGTCCGGTTAACATTGAAATCCACGTTTTTATCTCCTGCTTCGGTTTTAATGGCACGCCATGTACATCGGATTTAAATCTGGGTGTCTGGTCTTGTAAACGTAAAACTGTAATTGTGCTCAGCGAACGTATCGTAAATGGTATTAGTTTTTCTTTAAACCATAACCATTTTTTTGTATTGGAAGTTGGTGCGGGGTCCCTAATGTTTTATGCCAGGGTGCATTATCTATTACAACAACAGAATTTAGCCATTTTTCATAGTTGACGAAATTCATGTCATCGTGATAGTTCCCGGACAATTATAATTCATTGAAATTATGAATGATGCTTTTGACAACGCCTTTATTAGCTTCAGCTGCGATCGATTTTTGTCAGGAGTACGAAAAACAGAAATCACGTCAGTTTTTTTTTACTTCCTTAACAAATTTTACCCACAATTCATACTGGAGTTCTGGTTGCTTTAGCAGTCCTACGTTGTACTTCGCAAAATTATAAATACTTTCGTCTTTCTCCTTCTGCATAAACTTTAAGACATTGTACATTATTTTTGTAACCGATCTGTAACAGTGTTACGTTTAGGCATTTTCCTGCAACAAGGACAAAACACAACGATAACAATAACAATAATATATAGTGGCGATAGCCTAATGGCTAGGGCGTCAGACTTGCGATTATGTAGCTGCCGGTTCGAAACCCAGCCATTGCACTATCGATGTGAACACACTCACGATACAAGCATTGAGCTTAATATTAGGGGTAAACAAGTAATGTAACGGTATATGCAAGTAACTAGTAATGTGCGACCCACATAATAAAAAAAGAAAAATTAAACAACAATATAAAAACATAATAAAAAATGTCTAGCACTTTTGGCACCGACGACGGTGTACTTGCACCGAGTGCGTGAGACGTTATTATTCAACAAACACTAAGGATCGACTGAAACAGCGAAGCAGCGCTGACTCCGCCCTTCGCGCTATTGGTATGAAAAGCTTTAAAATGACTAGGACTGCGCAGCGACTTGCAGACAACTTCCGATAGGCGTACTTACCTCGAACAAACTGTAAAATTACTTACAAATGCTTCGTTTAATCTTAAAGTTGCGCATTTTAGTTGAAATTTTTTAGCGTAGGTTATATACTAATGATTAAAATAGTATCTCTTACTTCAACATCTTCAGCGTCAATTCTTCATTGCCTTTCTATTATCATACAGTTATGTCTTAACGATTTATTTAGTTATTAAATATAAAGTTTATAGACATTATGTCCTTTCTCCATGCTCCATGCTGCTCCATGTTCGATAAAAACTATCAAAAATATTAAGTACTAGCTTTCCGCCCACGGCTTCGCCCGCGTGGTTTCTAGGCTTTTCTGCATTTAATTTTTTCCCGTATTTGCAACATTTTTCATTTATGCTCCGCTCCTATTGGTCTTAGCGTGATGATATATAACCTATAGCCTTCCTCGATAAATGGGCTATCTAACGCTGAAAGATTTTTTTCCTGAGATTAGCGCGTTCAAGCAAACTAACAAACAAACTCTTCAGCTTTATAATATTAGTATAGATAAGTGAATATTTCGTATTGTTAAGTATTTTGCAATAGCTTTTTCTATAGATTATAATTTTTGGCTGCAAACAAATTAGCTAAATAATCAGCATGTTACATCTAATTTCGCCCAGCCTAAATACATTATTTGTGCTCTTATATTTTGTTGTATAATTATATTGAAGTAGCTTCGAAGCTTAGGTTAGATACTAGTCTGATAATTATAACTTAAAAAGAATTCATCTTTATAGTGGAAAAGGGCTGTAATAGTTGTAGCCTTATTTTACGATTGTTGCATAGTTAGTAGTCAATATTGTCATACAAACTACGACGCCGATTTAGTCTCATAATAATTATATGTCTATAATAACTTGGTACCTTGGTATAAATAATCACGGTCCAGAAAAAAACCAATCATTGTATTCATAAAAATGAGACTGAAAGGAACTTGTAAACCTGTTGATGATGATGTGACCCTCTGGAGAAACTGAAACAAAAGGAACTTATCATATTAATACAAAGATTAGGGGACGAAACAGCAAACATTTTTTTGTTGTTTTCTAGATAATAACTAACATGTACCTGTATGTGCTTTTCATAATGACCTCATGAACACAGTTAATAATTATCGTCACTTTCGACATAAATAATTAGAAATCGTAAAAAACTAAGTATTTAAACTAAACCAGGGAGTTAAGTAAAGTCAAATAATTTATGTACAGAGATGTATCAGAACTTGAGGATTAACTGGCTACGGGAAAAGGGCTATTAATGAAGGGCCCGGTACAATGATCATCCATATATTCGCTATGTTTCCCAATCACCAGCCATTCTGATAAAAATACCCCGAATTGAAATTTTTAGGCAATACTTGTCTTATGACTATAGTGAAACCTTTCGGCAATATGACTAGAGTGACACCTTTTGGCAATATGAGGTTGCAATTATTTGTACTTGCTTCTTTTTACTGTTGCTGAATCTTTCTAATAATAATTTAAAATCAAAACAGATCCTAAAAAAATACTCTTTCCGAAAAGTTTCACTCAGGTTGGTACGCACGGCTACACTTCGAGCTATACAAAAATAAACGTTACGCTGTCCTCTTATCTGATCAGCTTTAACTGGAATTGTATAGGTCGACCTGTTGCCGTGTGTAATTGGGAACTATAGCGAATATTATGATATTTTTTTATTACCTTACCTTACCCCATAAGAATATATTTAAATAATACAAATTATTTATTAGCAAGTTAATTTAAATTGCCGCGGAAGACAGGTCAAAGGAATTTTAGAACTAAATTGTGCATAATATTTTTAACTTAATATCCATATTGTAATGCGACTAAAAACATAAAAAGTAGAAATTATTCTACTGCTTCACAAATATAAATAAAAACAACATTTTTCCTGTAGGCTTTAACTCGTTTTCTAGCCGCAAGGCGCAGACGCAGTAATTCTCGTGCATTGTAGATAAATAAACGCTTTGCTTTCCATCTTTCCCGGCAATTTTTAACGAGCTTTACGTTTTTGCCAATTTGTATGACTATAACATCTATAATATCCATAGATACGTAGCCGTAGTGATCTGGAATATTAAAAATTATCAAAGCTTTATTAACAAAAACAAACTCGCTTGTGCTTACCCGTGGACACGTACCTATATTATACTGTGTTTAACCGTCCTACGTCATTTATACATCAAACGATTACGATCCTATGTTGTACGTACTGATGTAGTGATGTACACCCTCAGTACCTGATAAGCTTCAAAAGTTTGGACATAAATTACTATCCTGAAGTTGCAAAAATGGCATTTGGGACATATGCCACAAATTATTTATAGTGATAGGTTCGAGCGCCTATTAATAACGTGAACACAATAGTGAGAACAAAAGTGTGTTATAACATTTAGGTATAGGTACCTATATTTTAGTAAATGAAATATTGCCGTCATACATTATAATAAAACAAATAAAAATGATGTTCCTGTAATAAGAGTCGTATGAGTTAGCACTGTGGTACTTGCCGCCATAGATTTACTTACATATTTAAAAAATCTGTACGTTTTAGCAAAAAAAAGCTAAAAGTCTGTTAACGGAAGTTTTTTTAATTTATATTTGAAAGTAAGGATACACCAGATACATTATCATTTTGTGATATTATTGATGTGCAAAACTAAATAATATCTAGTATTAGAGTAATAAATTGTTATTTAATTGTGATTTAAATGTTATATGGTTTTTATTATAGTAATCATATAATATGCCTATGGATGCAAACATTATTTTGGGTACTATAATAGCTGGTGTGTGCATGAGGAGCCATGTTTTATATGTGAACGTGGATACTACATTTCTTTTGTACCAATTGAGAACAATTTTTAGCTGGAATCCTAAAATTTATAGTAAAAGCCTTTAAGCCAAGAGTAACGGGCCGGTTGACACGGTGACGTTTGAAACCCATTTTTTGTATTGATTATACATACGTAGGTAAACACTATTAAATCCTGCCAATATAAATTTCTAAAAAGTCAATTGCCTATTAACGTCCTGTAACACTTGAAATTTTTTACTACAAATTCCAGACCTATAAAAATATCCTAAATGCTACTAAATAGAGTTATATATCCACGTTCAAATATCAAACATGGCTCCTCAATCCATACGGATACCTATAGGCAATAGCTGTAGGTACCCATTTATATGTAATAGCAATAATATGGAGTATACTTAATGAAAGGTTGTATTGTGCAAGATTTATATACATTGGTAAAGGAGATGTTTGATTTTGGGCAAGCACTATGTACACTACATATTACAGAAATAGGAAAAGTATAGGGAAACTTCATAAAATACAAATACATTTAAGATTACAATAGAACAAAAACTAATATTAGGGAGTATTTTTAATAATATGAAGCCCTGTATCTTTAGGGTTATCATATTAATAAAATCAGATTTTTTGTATCGTTTGAATAATTTAAGACTTATCGGGTCGCTTTTTTAATTTCCACAAAATTTCGCAAAATTTACATAATAATTTATATATATGTTTATATATTTACATGGTGTACATTGTGCTAGCTAGCCCCAAGCTCAATGCATTTCTAGAATATCTCCTTAAAATTTTTGTTGTATTTTCAAGTTTTGGTTAGATTTTGAAATTGGCTCAAATTGCTGTTGTCTCTCTCGTAATGTAGATATAGAAAGTTTTTAAGTTATAAATTCGGTTAATTGCTTGCATAATTTCTTATACTTTAAGATAGAGTGGAATCTACACATTGACGAGGAAAGTTTTTTTAAACGCTTATATAAAGTATAGCGTTATGCAAGAATGAAAGTTTCAGTTTCAGTTATTTGTAAAGTAAAACATTATTAATCAAATGGTGAGGCGGCAATTAATAAATAAACTCCACGCCACAAAAGATTAAGTACGTTTTACATTTACATCAAAAAAAGAAATCATATATGTATTTCTTTGTAATTATAAGGGGAGATTAAAAATCTTCCTTGTTATATATAATAATCATGTGGAGTAGACATTTATTTACAAAAATTAAAAGCATGCCACCACCCTTGTATAGATAAGTATTCAACAGTATGATAAAAATAAAGGAAATAAAATAATTGCATGGAATTTGATTTTTGTGCCTCCCGTGTAATAGAGAGCGCTTTCAACTCGATCTCCGTAATCGCTTTAAGTACCTGGAACTCTGTATAGAAATACGGCAATATCGTCGCCTCAAGACCGGAATTCGTCACTCCACCTGGTCGGCGGGCGTTCTACACTAAGTACATTACGTTTGCCTGGACGCTGTCAATCAAGATTGTGCAGCAATTCGTGTACCTACGTTACTCCAGCAGGAAAGTAGATATGAGTGTTACTTATAATAAGTGCGCTACGAATATTCGTAATATAGGTGTAATCTGCTGTGCCAAATAAAGAAACGCATTATCTCGAAAACCTGCAGACTTACACATTATTTTATTATTGCATTTTTTTTCCAAAACGTCAAAGCGGACATTTTATTATTCGGCGTACGTTACAGCAGATTAGGTACGCACATTGAGTTATAAATAAATTAATCAGTCATGCCTAAAACCTAATTCGGGTGTCAACAATGCCATGCTCAGAAATTTTATCATCCAAACAATACTGACGTCGAGTTTAGGACGATTAAGTAAATGTTTTCCCCGAACATTTAGGCAAAGTTATTCTTATTTATTGTACACCCACAGTTCGCCGGTATTTTAAGGTTCCATGGGATTGGGGGCGAGCCTATTTGCATGAACCGGGCGTAGATGCCCGGTTCAGGCAAAAATCTGAGAAATACTGAGAATTTTATAGAAAACCCCAATACACTTTGCTCGACCTGGTAATCGAACCCAGGACTTCTATTGCAACAGTCGCACTTAGGAGCACCACATTAATGAGGCATGTTTTTAACTCTAGAAGCAAAAACGACGGGGTGTTATAAGTTTGACGTGTCTGGGTGTCTGTGGCATCGTAACTCCCGAACGGATGAACCGATTTTGAGTTTTGTTTTGTTTGAAAGGTCAATTAGTCAAGAGTGTTCTTAGCTATGTGTGATGGAAATCGGTGAGATATAATGCAATTGTCGATTTTTTTTTTAAATTTAGTTGTTATTTTTATGGGATATTTAACTCGACAGATGAGCGGAGAGCGAGCTGGATGGTACCTAAGTAGTCATCGCCGCCCATGGATGTCTGCAATACCGTAGGAGTTGTAAATGCTTTGTCGAGCCAAGGTATAGGGGAGGGGAAGGAGGAAAGGAGAAGGAAGGGGACTTAGGGAGGAATTGGGTCTTCGGCGCTCCACAATCACCGTACGAAACGGTACAGTGCCTATTATGCTGTTGTAAAACAACAAACAAACAGAGGGTATTACTTCCCCGGTCGTGCTTACCCATTCATGCTGGTATGTAGACATGCCAGCGATACATTTGTACTATTAGTAAAATGTAATAAAATGCATGCATGTAAGGTAAATTCTGTAAAGAATATTAATCGGTAGGTAGTTCCTACGTAAGAGACTAAGTACCTACTTCAGTTTCATTACCTACTGCTATTATGCATTACAAATACACACAGCCTTCAGTCAGAAGTAGGTCAATGCGAACACATAAAACCTAATGAAATATTTAATATCAACGTGCAACGAGCAACTCCTGTGTCAATGCCACGTTCATTGTTTATTATCCAACGACATTTACGTCTAGGATATGTAAAAACAAAATAAACTTTCAGCCTACGGCGCTAAATTATTTTTATTTTGGTTTTTCGTATTATTGTTCAGGTTCACTAGTAATCGTATTAACCCCTGGTGCTAAGCTGAATGCTTGTGTTACGAGTGGGTTCACGTCGGTAGTGCAATGGGTGGGTTTCGAACCGGCAACCACATGATCGCAAGTCCGACGCTCTAGCCATTGTTTTTTTAAGAAAAAGTTAGTCTACTTTGGTATAAAATGTCAACGATAACGATTTTTAAACAAAACGTTTGCTTAAAAACTTAAATGTAGTTATTTTATAATTTTTAATTTTTCATCTTTAATATAGGTATTCTGGGGTCATAATATTACGAATTTTTCAAATTTTTGTTTAGCGATTTTCATAGGCCGAGGTCTAACATAATGCTCCTACTTTACCTGCGTCTTAGTGCGTTACTCAGGTGTTACTAGACTGTCTCATTAGTCTAGTGGTCCTAAAAACAACTACTATGCTAGAGATCTTAGGTTCAACTCGCAGATCAAGCAAAGAATTGTAGGCTTTTTCTGTGAATACAGGCGTGATGGTATGTTATTTCTGATGTATAGTGTATAGCTCTTATATTTTAATATTATTGTAACGCCTGTATAAGGTAATTTTAATGTTCCTACATAATATCAAATAAATCATTCAAATATTGGTTTTATGCATGGAGAAAAAAAATTCTTTTTTCTCTCCTCCGTGGTTTTATGACTGATGGTCTCGCCTTGCGTTAAATTTTTTTTTTGTTTTTCGCAAATCGTAGTCTATATCAATACTTTATATTATGAATTTGGCGCCCAAAGCGAAACCTGAGTGAAGGTTTGTTATACGACACAGGTAGAGGTACCTTACTTGATGAACACTTATTTACACGATTTAAGCCGGGTGGTGTTAGTGAGCGAACACGGCTTGGTACGAGGCTTCTATTCACGAGTATGCTGTACAATTGTACACAAACAGCGGCGGTGTGGGAAGGCCCGTGGGAACAGACATTTGCGGCCAATCCGCATCTACCGTACATATTGATCGAGTGCCGCCCAAAGTTTCAATCCTCAGTTTCATGGACATCCACGAAGGCTACGCCGTTTGTGATTTTCTACAGCTTTTACATCAAATGCTTTTTCATACTAGAAAGAAAAGAAAAGAAAGAAACTACACAAAATAGGTCTAAAATGTCCTATTACCCAAGAATCTTATATAAAAGAAAAGATTCTTGCCTTTTACTGATGAATATACCTACATAGGTAGTTTATAAGTAGGTATTGTGGTATATATATACCTACCGAGTCACCTTGGACGAGTTACACTGTTTCGTTTCTTTCGTTCGAACAAGACTTAGGTAGGTACTATACTGTGAAGGACTCGAGACAAAGCAGTAAATTTAGTATTAGTTAATATGTAGAGGGACAGAGCATCTAACTGCATCGTCAGAGAGAGCATCTCGCCGTTCCAATCACATTAACAAACTGTGGTTCGGCCCTGGTTAGTATTCCTGGGTATGTCTGCAGAAATTCAATTGAGGTAATAAGTAAACTCTCTTACTTGCTGAGACCTGTGCGTAAACCGCGATGACCTCGTTTTTCCGAATCTCATGCGAATTTTCCAAAATCCTGTAATAACTTAGGTGTGCACTAAGGTGTAATAGACACCTAAGTGCTCACCTAAGTTATTAATTCTTAATTCACCTAAGTTATTAAAATTATTCTTATACTATCACTATTACTTGATTTTAGATACTCTTAGCCTCTTACCTCGTTGGTGCAATACCTCATAAAAAGTTATAAAGTCATAGCCTCGTGATAATCTTCAACCTAAGACTTAACTTGCAATTCAAAACATACTTAATTATTCCAAAATATCAACTAATCGGCTAAATTAGAAAAACCCAATAACACTTTGCTCGACCTGGGGATCGAACCCAAGACCTCTAGCGTAGCAGTCGCGATTGGGACGACTAGACTTACGAGGCAGTCAACTATTATATTTCATTAATTCTTAATGGTATAAGTTTGACGTGTCTGTTTGTGTCTGTCTGTCTGTGGCATCGTAGCTTCCGAACGGATGAACCGATTTTTATTTTTTGTTTGAAAGGTGAATTAGTCAGGAGTTTCCTTAGCTCCAAGTGTTGATGAAAATAGGTCGAGATATAATGCAATTGTCGGGGGTTTTATAAATTTTTAATATAGTGGTTGCACACTGGAATTTGAAATACCATATTCATATAAAGAAACTTAAATACTTAGTTGTTACATGTTTTAAAATAATAAGTTACATTCACTTATTATTTTAAAACAAGTTACTTACTTAGTAAGACTGCCTCGTTAGTCTAATGGTCCTAAGCGCGACTACTACGCTATGCGTCCTGGGGTTCGATTCCTTTGTGGAGCAAATTGTTACTGAGTTTTTCTCTGAAATTCTCAGTAGCAGCGAAGTCTGGATTTGTGTCCGGGTAATAGCAATAGCCTCGTCTCATACCGGCGAAACGCAGATGTACATTATAGTAGGTACACCTCTGCCTAATCGTTTGGAAAGTACAGGCGTGGTGGGATGATAAAATTACAGTTTCCCATTTTCAGAAAATGTTTATTAGGCTACGTGTGCTTAATAATCGGGTAGCTATGTACCTACATGGAGGAGTGCTCGGCGCTCGCAGCTCGCCCCTTGGGAAACAAAACACCTGTGTATTCCACAACCGAAGACCGCAATCAGCGAGATATCAGACATTTCCTGGCAACGTAAAATAGCCTTAGACTGCAGTATTCAGCGACATCACACAATTATTGGGATTTTTAAGTCAGTCCGTCCATATGATAATTGATAGGTAGGATGGTACTTACCGAAAAATTCATGATGCATTTAATAAAAATCGGCTACATACCTACCTAGACTAAATTTAAGAACAGAAAATTTTGAACACCGTGTCTTTTTTGTGAAAATTCTCGCGTTAAAGATAACACAAATATTCACCTTATATAATACTTACCTATATATTTTTAACTTACATACATCCAACAAAATTCGAGGGGGTCTGCATCTCCACAAAACACTTGAATTCGATTAAAACTTTTTAGATTCTTAGGTATGTATAATTAATCCATTTAGTAAATCAACAATCCACATCTGAATTGCATGGTTTATTTTCAGACGGGATGACTCTAAGAACCTAAACATATGACAACTTGACATCGTTTAAGTTATTTTTTTTATTATTGATATGGTTACCCCGCCATCGAACCGTCGAAAAATATGTATTAGTAGACAGGCAAGGCAAAGATATTTAAATATCGTATATAGTAATTAGGTAAGTAAACCCTTTTAGGACGATTAATTCAATTTAGTTTTCTTTCTACTTATCAGTAGGTAGGTATATACTTTACACCTTCTTCTTCTTATCTATATAATTATATAAAATCAATCGCCGTTCGTTAGTCTCGCCTAACTGCAAAAATAGCTTGACCGATTAGAATAATTCTTTTTATGTTTTGTGTGTCGTTATACAGGGATGGTTTAAGAAGAAAAATAATAGTGAAATCCTTGAAAGAACATTAAAAAAAGAATAAATAATATTTGTATAGAAAATCGTCTACATGAAGCGATAAAAACTGTAATTTTTCATAATTTTATTTTTAATAGATGCAATGGCGTTGTTGCTCGAAGTGGCAGACAGAGTTTAAATCAAACAAAAAAAAACGATCGAGTTGCCTGTCTATACCCAGTATTATATTGTAGTCTTTGGTTTAAATGCTTTTTGGTGAATTTAGGGAGGGCAGTTTATTTTTAATACATCCCCTTTTTCTTCTCTGGCAAACTTCGTTCCGCCTAAGATGGGGTTACACTCTGGTCGATTCCCTACATTGAAGTACCTTGAGATGTAATAAACTTTTTCGTTTTGTTACTAATACGAACATCGCTAATGGTTTGCCGACTCGACAACGATATTCATACGATGGTTATCTTTATTTCGTTTCATCATCATCATCCCGTATTCGTTCACTGCAGGACGTAGGAGTGTAACCCGATCTAAGAAAGAACGAAGTTTCCCGGGCAAACTAGTAAGTGTATATTTTCCGATCTTTACGCCAATTTGCAGCAACATGTTTTGTTACAGGGAGGTTTAGTGGTAATTTACACCGTGCTGTTTTATAACGTACTACACGTTTTCTATGTAGTATCACGAGGTGTAAAAAGAATTAAAAATCAAGAAAAATCGATTATACCTACTTCATTACAAAATTGCTGTGGTTTCGGAGTATTAGATAAATAAAAAGAATACCTACGCAATAGACAGAATGTTAGGAAATTCCTATGGGATTTAGGAAAAAAGAATTATTGCGGGCATCATCGCTCCAATTCTCAGCTACTCTCCTAGTTAAATACACCTAGGTATGTACCATTACTATGCTATAATTTAGGCTGCTCCTATTTATCGGAATTGAATTGCGAATAGGAAATATGTAATTCGCCAAATAATGATTTTGACATGAAATAGGAACCTAACACTATTTGTTTGAGGTTAGTAGCTGTTTGTAGACGCACTTATGATGTAGTATCTAATCTTACGGTGGGACAATGTTTCCCATTAAAATAAGAAAAAATAATATTTATTTTACATTTTTATTTATTGAATTGTAATTATTTACATTTACAATATTTTATTAACTTGTACATAATATAAAATGACTAGTTATTAACTTGACAACATGGGACATTATATACACTCGACTGCGCTGAACAACTTTGATCTTAGATTTAAACTATGCACGTAGAGTTGTTGTGAGCACAGTCGGCATCCACCACAGATATAAGAAATAAGTGGCATCCACCGTACCTAAGTAAGTATATACGAGAGTGTCATTGGTATTTCAATTTATATAAACATATATAGATATTGTTTTTGGTGTAGATTGATGCTTTGATACTTACTGGATACCTACAAATATTTAACAGATTAGAATAACATGATCTAAGCCAATTGACATTGCGTAATTGAGATGAAGATCTTAAGAATAAATAGCGTAAACTCGTAAATTGCAATCTAATAATGAGATCATTTATATTGACAAAACTAAATATTTGGCGTTTTATCTTAGTTCCTCTTTTTCAATGATGATGGGCGATGCAATGGGGAAAATCCGAGGGTCTTCGGGCATCCAGATCTTGGCGTGCAGTGTGGAGCCCGGTGGTCTCTCTCCACGTCGCGACCATGAAAGGGAATGCGCTTGAAGGTTGTTTCCTGAAACAACAGAATAATTGGTTACCTAGTGCGGGACGGCCCTCATGACGCCGCTTGGTGTTACTAATATCTCATTGATCTTTATTATTATAATGTCAAAATATGTCTCATTCGCTGGAGGCGGTAAGATGAGTCGGAATACATAATTTTTTCACGCTGGTCTCCCATTGAGGTAGATACAGGAGTGTATGGATATTTCACACCACATTCACAACATCATAGCCTTTACGAAAAATGGTTTACCGATACGTATATCTACTTATTGTGTCCCAATAAGATGTTTAATAAAATCCTATCTCTAGTGAGCAAATCTGTGACACGCTAGGTCTTTAATCACACAAAATCCGCTATTTACACTTGGTCACTACTAGTAGTTATAGATCATAATAATATAGTATAGATGCTTGCCCCGTCGTTCTCGGCTTTGTCATTGGTTATTAAATTGAATTGGATGCCGCCTTGTCGTAGCTGGAAGACTACGAGGATCGTAACCGCCTATGGGCGCTACGAATATGAACTGCGAACAAGCACCTTATTATATGATAAAGTGCTATATTTTCAACTACCGACATATTTAATTCCGAGAGAAAAATTAACATGATAGAGGGGTAATCGTCGAACTTTAATTATATGTGAACAATCGCTCCGGAACCCCCTGCCCTAAGCGCTTAAACTTGAGGTTTATTTATCTACAATTATTTTTGTGAGACGTAAAGAGGGCTAACTACCTTTTTTGCGAATGCGTCGAAGGCCCATGTGGTGAAGGGGGCGCCACACGAGGGGCGCGCACGTGCGCACTGTTATGGGCCCTTAGGCTCCCCCGATATAACTCGATAGGGTTGACCTGTCCTTGTCGATTATTTTTTCTATTGTGCTTATGATAACACATTCATTGATACATTAGAAGATAACAGAGGTGGGCGATAAATTTGTTATTAGAACAAAAATAAAAAAAAATATGATGCCGAATCCAACAAATGTTATATTTTTTTTTATTGACCCTCAATCCTTTAAATAGTTATATCTAGTCTTTGTGAATGGCAGTCCATTGCCTATATATATGTATATATAAGTAAGGTCAGTGCTACACAATCTAGAAACCCCTCGTATAGACGTATTGCTGACGACTACCCCTCAATCACGACAAGTGCATTAATAACAGTTTAGAGTATGTCACAGTGGAAATAATGAGTACTTCCGGCATGGTTGCGTGCGCGCCATCGGATCGAACTGTTATGATTTACCATTTGTGTCATTAATTATTAAAACACTCAAGTCGGCAATATTTACTTCATCAGCAATTTCAGCTTATTAATCAATATGGACGAGAAGATGCAGGGAATAATTAAGTACTATACCTATCAAAGAAAGAGTAGATATGATTTTTATTATGTTTAATTTTTTGGCAATTTACAGAATTTTTATGTTAGTTATAAGTATTTTAAACTTGTCCACGATAATTTTTTCCAGCGTACTTGGACAGAGCACCTAATTCTTCCTCTATTCTGAGGACTTGATTGTATTTTCCAATACGTTCGGAGCGTGCGGGCGCGCCACATTTAAGCTGACCTGCAGACAATCCCACCACCAAATCAGCTAAGAACAAATCCTCAGTATCTCCCCACCTGTCATAAACAACCACACCGAACCCGCTTGCTTTCAGCACCTTGAAACATTCTATGATCTCAGTCAACGTGCCTGCTTGATTAAGTCGCAAGGCAACTGTATTACCGGCTTTCTTCTCAACGGCCATGCCAACTCTTCTTAGGTTAGTCTGTGTTAAATCATTGCCAAAAAGCTGGGCCGCCGTGCGAGTTGTTAACAAGGACCACGCAGCCCAGTCGTCAAACTCGAAAGCATCTTCAATAGAACACACCGGAAACTCTTTTACATTATCTAAATATATTTCAGCAAGCTTGTCTGACGACATGTATTCTTGGGGATTAGAATTTGGATTTTTAAATTCTAAATCATAAGCTCCATCTTTATATAAGTCCGTTGCAGAGGCATTGATACCAATTTCTGCCTTTCCCGAGTATCCGCTTTGTTTAATAGCATCAGTTAGAAACAGAAGTGCATCTCTGTGACTTTGGAGTGGGATGGAAAAACCACCGTTATCGCTAACGTACGTAGACTCGACGTTATATTTAGTTAATATAATGTTTTTCACATATGTGTATATTTCTGTACCAATACGCATCGCCTCAGAAAAAGATGCCGCTCCAGTAGGCATTACTACGTATTCTTGGAATGGCAATCCATTGGAAGACAATATCCCACCTGTGAGGATAGTAAAATGTGGAACCGGCAATATGATAGTGGTGACTCCTGCCATATCAGAAATGTGTCGGTACAATGGGACACCTTTCTTGGCAGCTCCAGCCTTGGCTACCACCAGCGAGACCGCCATTATAGCGTTGGCGCCAAGTCTGGACCTATTGTCCGTGCCGTCTAGGGCGATCATGAATTGATCTATTTCTTTTTGCATGGTGACCTCTAGATTCTGCTTAATGAGTTCTGGTGCGATAATGGTGTTAATGTTCTTGACAGCCATCGCTACACCCATACCGTGGTACTCCGCTGGATTGTTATCTCGCAGCTGCACTGCCTCTGAAATTTTTTTCGTATCGGTTGACGGAACTCCAATACGAAATAGTCCAAGTTCTGTCACCATATCCACCTCAACGGTTGGTACGGATGTAGAATCAAATATTTGACGGGCCAGCAAAAGTTTGATTGGCATTGTAATAGTTAATCACTTTAAAATATTATAAAGTTAAATTCACATATAATATAATTTTTGCACCCTTAGTATAATTATAATGGCGTATGTCAAATATGGCAGTTTCATTCGGTGTTTGAAATTTTAATATTATTTTTTAATATACAAACATGCCAGTATCTGACGCGTATTATTGTTTTTGGGTCAAAATAAACAGTAAAAAAACACTTCATCAAATAATGTTGCGATCCGCGTGCGTGAAAGGACGCACGTGCGCAGTAATCTCTATGTAAATCCTACATTACACTTTGATAAGGTGCTTTTTAATAATTGAAAAAGAGATTAAGCAACGACTACTATTGCATTGAAGCACACACATTATCCTCAACACTGAAATAAAGTTACGAACCTTGTTTTTGTTGTTACAAAAACGTGTCGTACCAATACTTTTCAAAACTTATAGAATAGTAGAATCATCGATAGAAAACGTCGTCGAGGCTGGCCTAGAAAGATGGGGCAGCATAATTTGGATCCGTACAACCCGCCGTTGGGTGGGTAGAAATTGGACCTTGAAGGATTTGAGGGAGGCCTTTGCCCAGCTGTGGGACAGGTACGTCTTATTAAAATAAAATTTTATCCTAAGACTAGGGAAACTAGATATCAACAATAACTAGTAGAACACAATTCTGCAGTCTAGCTGCACTCTGTCTATCTGTCTGATACCTATAACCTCATTATTTGGGAACGGGGCAATCGATTGTAGAGTTCTAAAAACTTATATTTTTTATATAACTTATTGGCTTGAGTAAATCGTTAGGTGCCTACGTCCTTTCAATAAACATTATTTCTTAAAAAAAGAATGTTGTCAATTTACCAATTTAAAAAATAACTAAAAAAATTATACCTATAAGCATTAAAGTGGTGTGGAGTACTTAATTGTGTTTTAATACACTCTATATCCCTATTTGCGGAGGGTGATCTTTCAATTTGCTACGGCGTGATTCGCAAATATGCTGCTTACACCCTTGTTTACACTTTTAGAAGCGTCCATTTTAGGCACAAGTGTACAATGCTTTTTGTGTATCAAATTAGGGGTGTATTGTTCTGAGTAATTTGCACTTACGCATTACTACTTAAAATGTCTACTGCTACTGTTTGTTTGCAAAATTGTATACCTACATATGATTCGTAGCTTAGAAATTGACTAAATTTCGATTAGAACTTAATTAATTAATCGATAAGTACTTACCCACCTATGAAATCGTTGAGGACATGATCTGCACATTAAAGATATAAAAAACACCAAGTGGGTAAAGTATACATATAAACCACACCGCATTCGATAAAATGAGTTTTGAAATTATGTCTGTTTGTTAGGGGTTGGCGCAAAAACTACTAAATAGATTTAATTTTGTATCACTTGCACTGTGACCTCTTTATTGTATGTATATTTGTATGCATACCTACGATGCATATCCATAGATCACCACTGTTGGTTTCATATATATTTTTCTATTCGTCTACGGGAGCGAATCTGCGGCCAGAAGCTAGTATGCATGCCATCAAATATGCCATAGGACTTAAATACCGTACGCTCTTTACATATAGGTGTTTAATTTCTTAAACAGCATTTTAATTTGAAAACAGTAATTTATACCTACACCGGAAATACCTAGTGCCCTCCCTACAAATAAACCTGCGAAGTGATCACGGGTTAACGAACACATTGTGGGAGAGGAAGAAATTTATCGATATTTAATAAATTTTAATGACATGTTTCGCATGGTATATGTAGGTAGCGAGATCCCACGGCATGGCAGTCGGACAGCGCATCACGCGATCCCGCGATATTACCGTGAGAAAAACCGATGCAACTGGACCAATCGAGATACGTGACGATTAAATTCGACTATCGCACGCAATGTGCAACTTAATAATTGCTCGCCGTGATGTGCAGCCCTAGAGGGGTGGCTCGCAACCCAAGGTGGTGTAAAATCATAAATTACAACGCACAGAAATTACCGTAATATTTAAATATTCATTCATTCTGTCAGGGTTCAAAACCACTGAAACTAAGTATGCACTAGCTAATTTTACAAACCGACTAGAAGAGAAATGAATGTTGATATTTATTTGCACCTAAGTACACCCTAATACGAGTATTATTGAGAAAGAAGATCAGTGACAATCAGTTCATAACACTTTTCTTTGCTTTTTTCTTTTCATTGCTGGATCTGGTCTGTCTTCCCTACCGGTCTCCTGCTCATTTCAAGAGCGGTGAAAAACTCTCCCTTTCCGTGGCAAGCAAAACTTGCTCGCAGTAAGAGGCGGTAGAAAAACACGCGCTCTCGCTCCCAACCATATATCGGATAACGGCCGGAAGCGAGAGGTCATCACTCAATGCAACGACAAGGTCACGACGCGGCGATGGTGTTCTGCCCAAGATGGGCTTAGTTATCTCCAGCATGTGCTGCACCATATCCTGTCAGTCAATGTAATGCTGACAATTAAGCGTTGGCTTTCGGCGTATGCGACACAGATACAGGTATTTCCCGAAACAGCCATGTCCCAGAGCATCTACTTCTGCCAGGCACAGAGTGTCATGGTATCTCTTCAGTCACTCCTCCATGACGAGTTTTACCGCCACTATCGTGACGTGCCCTATTTATTATATCATTGATTATGCAGATTTTTTGAGAGAATAGAACCTATAGCCTTCTTCAAGATCCAATCTATCTCTATCAACCAAAATTCAGGTTTCAGCGGGTCAACGAGTTTAGTGATTGAGGCGTGAGAGCGCAAAACAGACAAACAGCGTTACTTTCGCATTTATAATTATGCAATACAAGTTGTACAATTCATATTGTAATGCTGAAATTGTTTGTAGGTACTTATAACGTTATTTATTAAAAACTAGTGCTAGATAAGGAAAAGTAGTTCAAGCCGGAGAAAGTCGCTACCAATTGAACCAATCTGAATCTTTTGTAAAACAACCTGTTCATAGCACACAGGTGAGAACAATTAAGTATTCAGAGCTGTCGATACCTTACCTATGAATAATACATAAGTACCTAGGTACGTCAAAGGATTGACGTATGTACCTAGGTACTTATGTATTATTCATAGGTATCGACGACGCTTGTTATTGTAAAAAAAATATAGTTGCAGTACCGTAGATTAAGGCCTTTTTAAAAAAAGTAGGGTATCAATTCGACCCGCGTGCATTATTCGTATATTATGTTAGTTAGTGAGCTAAAACAGAATTGCCAAATTTCGTAGGTACGTGTAAGTTTTTAAATATGTATGTAGGTATGTTTGTCCACGTAATTCTCACAAACCAGAAGTCCAATTATTTCAATAATATTTTTTTGTATTTGATTATCTATCTATTTATTTTACGAATTGATTCCTGGATTGTTAGACATTGTAATGAAACTGCCTTGTACGGATTTATCAAGATACCAGATTCCGTAATAGCAAGTCAAGATAACCGTCTATCATCTTTATTGTCGTCATCGAGGGCTCTGACGTTTTTCTTTCGTAAATCTATCTAATTTCTTTGCCACTGCACTTTTCGGAAATACGCAATTTTGGTAACGGCCTCACATTAGTGGTGTATTGATCATTAAAAGGTGCGCAAACACATTGCGGGGGTCGCGCCCCGGCGCTTGCACCACGTGACCCGCGGCTGCGCGGGCGTCGCTGCATGCTCCATTGGACATCGCACATCTGTACTACTTTAATTTGTACATCAGTAATTACTGTTAAGGTCCCGATTATCCAATAGTCTCTACAATCGACGATTTGGGCAACCATCTTATCAATCCGTCTCAACATCTTGTTATGCCGTATCATTGTGTCATAATTATTCATAGTAATTAACCTACCAAAGACAAAGTTGCGGGCTTGAATTGAAAGAAAAATGCTAAGATGGTTTGGGCATGTTGAATGAATGAATGAAAGACGATTAACAAATGGAATTTATAAGGCGTACGTCAGCGGCAGCGTCGGGAGAGGTCGTTCAAGAAAGACATACACCGGTCTTATTGGCGACGTCCTAGAAAAAGGTCAGGTGCATAGGTAGTGCTCGCAACCGGCGCATGTGTATGAAAATATGTATTAATGTGAAAGAAGCGAATGAGATATTCAAGACACGTAGCAAGTGGCGGTCTATAGTTCTGCCAACCCCTGCGGAAAAAAGGCGTGAGTGTTTGTATGCATGGCACCTACTTAACTACAAGCAAATTTGTTCTGCTTTTTGTATTTGATTCCGCTATTGCCCATCAACCTCTACCTAAGCAGTTGCAGCCGTTGCGGTTACAAATCAAAATTGTTTATTTTGTGACATGAACATTCGTAGATACGATTATTCACTAACATTCGTACTACATACGAATACTAAATTCTGCACTGACTGCTCTACTGCTACGCTAGAAATCCTGGGTTCGATACCCTGACTTATTGGTTTTTAAGAATTACTTATATAACAACATACCTACTTACAACAAAAACCTTTTAAATGCATCTGCGTAAATGCAGTAACATAAGTATATTTAGGTTGAAATTCCTAGTGAGTAAGAGCCCGGATTTCGCATTTGTACCCTGATAATGGCAATAGGTTCGGTCCACTATGACATGGCGTTATTTTTAGGAGTTAGGACCCATATAATTGTCCATTTTTAAAGCCGGTTAATAGCTGGTAATGGTGCAATAGAACTCAACTTTACTGCATAGTTATAAAAAAAATACCTCTAATGATGACTTTTTTCTGTTCCTCTTTGTTGTGAGTGTTGGCTACTCCTGACAGCATAGATTCTGAAGTGCACCGGTCGGCTCGCACCTAAGTAGACAGAAATAATAAATATTTAGAAGAATATAGGACATTGATGGACCATGAAAAGTTGGGTTTACGGCGCATACAAAGATAATTCTCGTGAATCCGGCCTATATTAACGATAAAAATAATATGGCAAGCTTAAGAAAAACTGTCCCATTCATCTAGTGGTCCCAAGCAGGACTGCTACGCTGGGGTATTGGGTTGGATACCCAGGTCGAGCAAAGTGTTATTCAATGAAATTCTCAGTAGCAGCTCGAAGTCTAGATTTGGGACTGGTCAATGTCAATAGGCTCGCCCCCTATTACATTAGTACACCTCTGCCTAACTCTTGGGGCAATAGGTACAGGCGTCATGGTATGTTAACAAAGTATACTAACCAGTTCTCCAAGAAAGCTAATATAGCCAATAGCTAGCTTTAAAGTGTCAACTTTGGACAGTCTTTTTTCGTAAGGTAAAGTTGGGATGTGCGCGCGTAGTCCCTCGAAAGCGTCGTTGATAGATTGCATACGGCGGCGCTCGCGCAGGTTCGCGGCCTGACGTTGCTGTATTTGCTGCTGAGGGCACCGCAATGAAGACCTGCGTCTATGCAGACGTCTGTAGTCCGACCTGGACGGAATGGAGGAAATTTATATACAGCGCTGGCTTTTTGCTATAGATAGTCGATAGATGTCTTATTTCGTTAAGAAGTCCTCGTATTTAGCTACCTAATTTAATTTAGCTTAAAATCTAAAATCAAGTTTAGCTGCAAATAGAACTACAAGGCAGGAACCGAAGGAGTAACAAGCAAGTCTCAAGCCAGTTGGTTAGAGCCCCGTCGCAGTATTTTTTCTAGTATCGATTGAATAAAAGTTTTAACTAGTCTAAATACGACCAAAATATTTCTGTGTATCTAATATGAACTTTATTATGCCAAGTCTCACTCTCCTCCGTGCACGCAATGTGCTTAAAAAGAGACACAAAGTATTAATAAGTATAATATAATATTTCCAGAAGGTGTCAAAGGCTTAAATTGTTAAACTTAAACCTACGTACGTAGATTATTTCTCATGCATGCCCTTTAGCTTAGATAAGTTCATACAATTGGTATAATACCTATATAATTATGTAAAAGGCGACATAGTTACCTACATGAAAAAATATTCTGAATAGCTGATAATAATAACTTGCTTTAAACATAATTTTAAGATGGACATGAATGGAGACGGAGCTTACTAGAAATTTTAATAATAATAAATTTATAATATTTAGATTACAGACAGAAAAAGTATAGAGGTGCTACGTATTATTATATTTTACCTACATAATAAATATACACAAGTTTTAAACTAGGCTAGGTGCGCACCAAATAAATTCAGACGATATTTCAGTTTTGTCGAGCGAATTAAAAAAAAACTCAAATAAAAATTGGTGTTCTTTTTTATCTTCATTAAAATCGCAAAAGCTTAACAAATAATTAAGTCGCTATGCGCTAAATATAAATTAAAAATCAAACGCCTAATAAATTTTAATACCTTCTTCGCGGTGTAGACAAATTTTCTTGATCACTGGCGTACAGACTTCCATCAGACATTGAGGAATCATCGTACATGTACATGTCAGAACTGTTGGCTGAAGACGGGGAACCTCCGACTGGCATGGGCACTACACTTGTTTTGTCCATAGACGGGCATCTGATTACATTAGCCCCATCCATGCTAACATTTCACATAAAAACAATATTTTATTAATTGCAACCGTATACACACGCGTCTGGAAATACCTCAATGGAATTCCACAGTAAGATTTGAATAATTAAGTCCGGAGTAGTTTTGCCTGTGACAGTTTATGACGTTGTGAGGGTCAGAGGGCTGGGTTCGCGTCACAAAGAGGCTCCGCCCTAGTACTATCTCCCCGCCCACGTACTCAACGACCAAAATAATCAGACCCTTCGCAACGCAAAAACGAAACTTTCTATTATAAGTGTAGCGTTCTGTAATGCGCTGTTTCGAAGACCATTTTAAGTGGTTTCAAAAAATTGTGTAGCCTATTCCTTAAAGCGTAGCTTGAAGGATTAAAGATACTCGTATCTCTACAAGATCTACTACTCGTACAAAGGTAGGTCGTCTAGGCGGCGAAAACACTTTTTGGTTAGATACCCTTTGGAAGTTTGGAATGATCCTGCAGTTTTTATTCCTTTTCCTTTTGCTCAGCTCTTAAAAGTTATAGTATGATGTTAAATAGCTGTCGTTATCCTTTATTCTATCAACTTTATACCTGTGAA
Source organism: Subacronicta megacephala (assembly GCA_958496365.1). Classification (NCBI taxonomy): domain Eukaryota; kingdom Metazoa; phylum Arthropoda; class Insecta; order Lepidoptera; family Noctuidae; genus Subacronicta; species Subacronicta megacephala. The sequence continues at coordinate 13,729,540 of OY292513.1, forward strand.
AGTCCAGTCGAAATCGGTTCAGCCATTTCGGAAATCGGCATACAATCAGTTGGCCCAACAGACAAAATTTGAAAAATTTGAGTTTTTATTTACCTAAATACATTTAAATGTTATTTATTTGTATGATGGTCGATATGTCAATAGCCGCGTAAGTTAAATCAGAAGAAAATATTGCCGTTTAAACAAATTTTCTATATAAAAACAATTGTCGATAGATGCGTAATTTAACGGTCGGGAAAAAATTGTTGATGTTAAAATCGCCCCTTAGCATATATTTACACTGGGCGCTTGTCGGGTATCACAATGGTAGGTATGCCTAATTGCCTATGCCTACGGTGCCTACGGCTACGGGCTACGAGAACTCGTAGCAACAACAAGAACGTCAGCGTCCCTAGAAACGAGTATCGGGAATTCTTCGTTCTAGCTTGCTCTAGCTAGCAGATAGCTTCAAGATTGGAATAGATTCGACCCCTTATTACATGGAACCTAGTTAGAGCTAGACTAATGAGAAGTCTTATGAATCAATACCTATTATATTTCAATACCAGTGAGACTAAAATTAATTATCAATGCATCCAACGAATAGTCATACTTAGTCACTTCTGATTTGACTCTTCACACAATTTGACATTCTGCTTTTTGCAGTTTGCCTCGGAGAGCACGAAAAGACGTCGGTTCCGGAAGCTTGATAACCAGTCTAACCCCTTTAATATTGGTGTTTCCCAGAAATTGGGTTGCGGAGGTCTAATGGCAGTCGCTTTATGTAAAATACTGATAATTGCGCCGGCTCCAGTCTAACCAGATAGGCTGACCTATCTGGTTAGACTGGAGCCGGCGCAAACATAATTGGGTAAAGGCTAGGAGGATGATGATCTCAAGGTACTAAATGAAGGGAATCGACCAGTGCGTGTGTAACCCCATCTAAGGCGAAATGAAGTTTGCCGGGCCAGCTAGTATATAAATAATTATCGAAAAAAAAAGAGGTCGGATTAAAAACAAACTGCCCCTAAATGCACCAAAAAGTATAATTGAAACAATCCTGGCTGCCATGAACGCCATTTAATCTAAAAAAAAAGAAAAATATCAGTTTCATAGCGCAACGCTATTATATTGCAAATTGTCCGTAGATAACATACCTACATTTCATTATCAAAAAAATCTATTTGATAATCGATTGAATCAATTATTATCTTCTGGGCACAATGCCGGACGACAGGGATGCCGAGGGGTACTTTGACGCCAAGTCGCGCCTGCTGTTTTTGTATATCTTTTTTTTTTGTAAAATATGTAAATAGTGTAAGTAACTACTATAATATAGGGTGGTGTCATAGTGTAATGAAATCTAATAGTGGGCGCACTCCTTTGTCTGCGTCGAAATGCCGACAATCGTCTAGACATTGAAAATAGCTTAGGGTTGTCACAAAAATATTTTTCAAGGACTTACTTTTACTTTTTAACCCCCGACGCAAAAACTACGGAGTGTTATAAGTTTGATGCGTCTGTGTGTGTGTGTGTGTGTCTGTCTGTGCCATTATAGCTCCGGAACGGATGAACCGATTTTGATTTTTTTTTTGTTTGAAAGGTGATTTACAGGTGATAATGATTGTAGGTTCAAATTAATCTATGTGTTAGTAGTTGTATTGATTTCTAGCAAGATATTACCTTCACGATTTATTGTTTATTCTTCGCGACAGGACCAAGTGATTAAATAAAACAGGGGCTAAAATCTCCAGTTTATTTATCTCTTTAGAGATGTTGAACTGACAAATATTTGCGACATTTATTGCTTGATGATTTTAATTTTCGGTTGTTAAATTTCACAATATAATTGATTCTCATCCTCAGATACAAACGAATTAAAAATTAAAAACACCTTCGGAAATAATGCATTATTTTGGAACAAATTTGGTTACCATAAAAGGGTATTATTAAGTCAACCTTAAAAGATAGACCTATGCTGTTGCGGACTTTTTTTAAGAACCTTTCAAGCGGAAGATTTCCGTCATACAATATTTTTGCATAACTTTAACCGTTTACGCAGCGCACGCAACGGAAGCGCTCAAAAGGAATATTTTTTTGGTCACTTATATTGGTCATAGCGTTATGTTATATAGCCTAAAGCTTTACTCGATAAATGGACTATAAAACACAAATATGAAATCAATTCCGACCAGTACTTTAGTGCGATCAAACAAACAAACAAAATCATAACAACAAAACAAAAATACAATATTATCAACAAATTATAATATTATAAAATTCGTATATTCGTTAAAACCGTATCAAAATCCATTGGAAGGTTAAAATAATTTAGAAGTAAACGCACGGCGTCGCGGATAGCGACTTTGTTAACTAAGTAGAGATAATATTTATTTAGGTGTAATAGGTTAGTAGGCACTTACCGATTCTCATCCTTTGGAAATTGATGAAATCTCAAGTTTTCACTATTACTTCTGTACGATGCCGACAAACAACCGTAAACTGCACATGTAGAACGCATTGTAAAAGAAATTATAATAAGCGCTAGCGCGAGCCAAACTTTCAGCGGAGTACCGGCGCGCACTACCTGTCGGCCGGACGGGACGCCTGCGAGTAAGGGTCGGGGGGACGCCGCTCTGCCCCACAACCCACCTCATCGTTGACCTGTCTAGACGGCGAGTTGCCCCACTATTAGATTTCATTACACTATGGTGGTGTGCCTATCTATAAGACATATTATTATTTACTTAATATTATTATCTTATTTAAAAATCGATTCTTATTTTAGATAATAATCGATTATAATATCGATTTTATTTTTTGAGAGAAATAAAAATCGATTTTAAATAATCGATTTTTTTACCGCAAAGTCCCATCCCCAGTTTTTGTAACTTATTAGTTACAAAAACTCACAACCCTATTATTTTCCGAGTTTTCACGTGACATAATGTGCTATGCTATGCTATAAATAACTAACAAAGTGTAGATAAGGACAATATCTAAAAAAACTGTAGTTTTAACGCGTGGAAACAATCAACTGCAATTTTCTTCTTATAACCGCTTTCAACTTCGAGGTGTATAATATGAGGATAATCTCTGTCTCCTCATTGAACTAGAATCGTGATACATAAAATATACGTATAGCATTCCATCATGCCTGTATTCCCGAAGGATTAAGCAAAGGTGTACTAAATAATTTTCACCTACATTTTGCCAGATTATGTTTAGGTCCCATGTAGGTAATAGGGAGCGACACTGTTGTCATTGACTCGGCACAAATCCAGACTTCCAGCTACTGAAAATTTTCTCTAAATCAGTGATTACTAAATTTGTTGCTATATTTGGCATGTTTAATATTGCGTTATCGGTAAGAGATTGTGGCAAGCGATAAAACCACCATTGTACCATTCTAGGATTTAAACTTGATCTTTGCATTATTTTGTTTATGTGTGCAATAAACATTATTCTATCTACCTAGCCCATTCAACACCACCAACGCACCATATGCGTTTTCATGAATTTCATTGAGGTGCCGGCAACGCTCTGTATGCGTTTTATCACTATGGTCATATTTTATCATTTTTTTACGTTATTAAAGGTAGCATTCTATTTTTTCCGTTTGTTAACACAAGTCAGATATATTTTGGTATAACAATAATATCAGCGGACTGTCAATATATTCAGAGTCAGCTGCTTTTTACCTTTAAAAGTTTGTGATTTTTTCGGCAACTTTATTGACCAGATTTGTGAGTTTCTGCCGCACATAACTTGAATAAACATACAAAAAATTTTGATAGGAAGTTATATTTTATGAATATATAAAGAAGACACATATTAGCGTTTTCTACAAAATATTTAAGGTCAAAATTTGTGAACGACTAGGGAGCGTTCCCGTTCCTGGCACATAGATTTAACAAAAAAAGTTGTTGATGTTATTCAAAATATATCAGCGAAGAGATAGTGCACTAGGTTGATGAAGCACTACATGAAAAACGCTTCATAAACAAATTTATATTTAAAAATTATTACCGAGAAAGGTCATTATAGTTAGGGGATCCTTATAGAACACTTATTATAATTCTACTGGTCAACTGTGTTCTTAACATACAACTTATAATTATATATATAGATGATGTCATTTGTTTTGGGCTGTAGTGTTAATATAAATACATTATTAAGAATTAAACTTTTGTTTAAATGCATATCATATTTATTTTTTTAACTTAACACAAAAATGTCGCATAATGCCGTCAATTGTACGAACGCATACGGTGCGGAGTCGGACTTTGTCAAGCATATTGCTTGACGTGTGCCAGCGTCGTCGCTGTGTTTATTTTGCAATAATATATAAGCTTTTCCAATTAATTAATAAAATAATTATATTTTGGTTATATATAATCCAAATATGAAAAAAAAATTAGGTGGCACTGGAGTAAGGTTTTCAAAATCTTAGCGGTATTGAATGAGAGTAGTCATCACCTAACGTCACTCGCTGTATAGATCTTTATATTTTTGAATTACAGCTTTGAAAGCAATAAAGGGTGGCTTATCGTAGGCTGAAACCTAAATAAACGTTTTTCTCTTCGGAAAATTATCGGTTTTATTTAGCTGGTTGAGCTTTCGCTTACAACAATATGAGACGTTTTTATTATCTGCCGAGTACGGTGACGGAGATGTATAAGTAGGTACCTACTGTGATAGTGTTAATAGCATACCATCACGCCTCTATTCCCCGAAGGGTTCGCCAGAGGTGTACAAATGTACCTACACCCACACTATGTAATAGGGGACGAGTTTATTGCCATTCACCGGGCACATACCCAAACTCGCTGCTACTGAATATTTCGAACAACCCAATAAGACTGCTCGACCTGGGAATCGGGGGACCACTAGACACATGTGGCATTTAGATCATGTTAAGGATGTTCGAAACTTGCTTTATTACATTATAATACAACAAAACAGCCAATTTGGCTCTACAAACATAAATAAACAGAATAGGTATATATATTTACTTCTTGAAAATTATCTTATAGGTACTTAGGTACTTCATCCTTGGAGCGACCTGATCTAAACTACTCGTAATATGATAAGGAGGAAACATTTGTGTTTTTGTATGTATGTTTGTAATGATTTCACACATAAACTATTAGGCCTATCTCAAAAATTCTTTTACAATATTAGAAAGCTGCATCTTCACTGAGAGACATAAATGACATTTGCAAAAATAATTAGGTAGGTACAGATGCAAATAGGTTTAATTCTTCCTCCGAATCCCTAGTCACCTGAAATCCTTGTTTCAACTCGTGTACCTAATCAGCCTGATTGTGGATGTGATATTGAATCTATTGTAGACCCGTACTTGGACCGAAAAGAAGAAATGAAGCAGTCTAGTTACTTTATGCCTCGTTAGTCTAGTGGTCCCAAGCGCGACTGTTACGCTAGAGGTCCTGGGTTCGATTCCCAGGTCGAGCAAAGTGTTATTGGGTTTTTCTATGAAATTCCCAGTAGCAGCTCGGAGTCTGGATTTGTGCCCGGTTAATGGCAATAGGCTCGCCCCCTATTACATGGGACTTAAACATACTGGCGAAATGTGGGTGTACATTAGTACACCTCTGCCTAACCCTTCGGGGAAAACAGGCGTGATGGTATGTTATGTTATGTTTATTTACTTTATCCTGGACAGCGTACCAAATCATTATTTTTTGTAGCGTTAAGCTATGACAATTTTATTATGCTTACAACAGAAGAATACAAGTGAATCGGTAAAATAGAAGTTGTCCGGTGACAAATACATGGACAGCTTTTGACTGGTTCAGAAATTATAGAAATCCCACATTATTCATATTAAAATACTGTTTGATTAATATTGTTAGCTGCAGTTAGGATATGACCCATAATTGAAGCGGCGGTAGCCTAATGGCTAGGGCGTCGGACTTGTGATCATGTGGTTGCCGGTTCGAAACTCACCCATTGCACTACCGACGTGAACCCACTCGTAACACAAGCATTTAGCTTAGCACGAGGGGTTCACAAGATTACTAGTAATGTGTGACCAACATTGCAAGTAAGCTTCTTTTAAAAAAAAAACATAAGTAAATGCTAAACACAAAAACAACAAAGTCCACGATTTTTACTGCTGCCTCACTCATTATCGCATATAATCTGAGACAAATATATCTGAGAAAAGACAGTTTACTATGTATATTGTTAACTTTCACATCATTCAGTTTTTTAAGGCTAAAGAGTCGGGGTTGGGCGCAAAATTCATTTTTTTCTTGGTTTTTCGTAATTTTTTCGGCTATTTCACATTCTAGGTACGTACATGGCAGTATAGTTATTGTACGACATCAGCAATAACTAATTAACAAAGTATTGTTTAAAAATTGCTGTCGTAGGAGAGTTAGGATTTAGGCGCGAAATTCAAATTTGTTTTGGTGTTTCGCAAATTATTCGGCTATACCACATTCTAGGTTTATGGCAATAAAAATTGCAATATCAACAACAACTTATTCACGATTGAGTATTAAAAGTTTTGCTTAAAAATCACTTTTCTATTTAGCTGGCTTATTTTTTTCCTTGAAAGCTTGGCTCACTGGTTTCTCTCGTACATACGGCTACAGGTCAATCTAAACAAATCCAGTTTAAGCTGATCTCACATTGTAAACGCTTCTCATACAGTAAGAGGCCAGTGTAAACTGGTTTTGTATAGCTTGATGTGTAGCCGTGGGTACATCTGGCAGCCCTATCTAAATTTTTTTGCAAACTGCATGTCCGTCACCGACTCATATTTATCGAAAACCAATTATTTTATGCGTGAATAAAGTATGTAAAGATTTTACTTTTAGTTTTTAATATTCTAAACTAAAGTTTAACAAGAAAAAAGACTTTACCAAAAGGATTAAGTGACTAGGGCATAAAAAAGAAAACTGTCAGATTGTTAGTGAAAGCTTTCACAAGTGTGGATGTCTCAGTGTGACCAGATTTAGTATCTTAATACTTTTTCAGTATATTTTATCGACTTTTTTTAATGACAATATTTTTATAGGTATATTGGCGGAAGTCGGTATTTTTGGGTATATTTTGGTTAAGAAGTTAGTAACGCCGTCGAAGCAATCGTCCTCGCGAACGTCGCGAACCAAGGTTCGGGGAATTCCGTACGTACCATCACGCCTATATTCCTGAAGAGTTAGGCAGAGATGTACTAATGTACACCCAAATTTCGATGGTATGTTTAGGTACCATGTAATAGGGTGCGAGCCTATTGCCATTAACTGGGCACGAATCCAGACTCCGAACTGCAAATGGAAATTTCATAAAAAAATCCACACTTTGCTCGACCTGGGGATCGACACCAGGACCTCTAGCGTAGTAGTCGTGCTTAGGACCACTAGCTAATGAGGCAATTATCATGAACAATGAATTATGAATAACTTTTATTCATAAAACTGAAAGCAGAATAGGTACAGATTCTTAGTATTCAGTTAAGTGAATAGGTAAGTAGAAATGTACACACGGCTACACATCAAGCTATACAAAACCAGTTTAGTATGACCTCTCACTGTATTTTTTTCCATTCTCACAATTCACTTCCAGCCTATACTAGTTTTGCATAGCTTGATGTGTATCCGTGCGTACATACTACACAAATTTTGGGTATGAATTATAATATTGACTTACCTAACCTTCAGTTTGTTTAGGTAAAATATTTTTCTGCTCAGCATTCTACTAAGGCTAATTTTTGTTTATGTCGCAATTTTAACTACCATGTACCTAGAAAGTATTATAGCCGAATAATTTGCGAAAATTCAAGAAAAAATTTAATTTCGCGCACTTGGTTGATGCCTTAGCCTAAAGAAAATCCGTTTTTTCATTGGTATATTTGCCCCACGAAGGTCGGTACAGTTTGTTCGAAATAAGTAAGCCGAGTCGAAGTTCGCCGTTCCGAACTACCGCGGTGATAAAATCGTTAAATTAAGTATTTTATTACATATAATCGGTTTCTGCCAACGTGGTATACAGAAGCCCAGGATAAACAATCCTGGAAGAAGTTAGGGGAGGTCTTTGCCCTGCAGTGGGACACGAAAGAAGCTATTAAAAAAAAAAACATATAATATCGAAATGAGTAAACAAAATAATTAGAAATGTGAAACATATACGACTCTAATTACTTTTACACCGACTCTTTCTATTAAAATTTACCACTTCTAAATCACTTGCAGACAACTTCCGATTGGCTTACTTATTTCGAACAAATTGTATATTACAGTATTTTTTTTGGAGGTGTCTCGGTATTTTTAGAAAAAATAATCTGGTCACTCTGAGACAACTGTCAAATCAAACAGCCTCCGCCGCCGTCCAGTGTCAACTGTCAAATCAACACGGTCGATCCTAAAATCCAAGTCTGCTATCAGGCTGGCTATTTTAGAGGGGATAGCGGGTTGCTGAGTTAATTATTAATTCACTCGTCAAAAAATAATAATTCACGCATCGGGTCTAAATATAATTCTTACATTGTATATGTGGTGCAAAATTTAATAATTGAACAATGTTCATAGTAGGTCTTACTGGAGGACTTGCGACTGGAAAAAGTACAGTACTTTCAATATTTAGAGAGAATGGTGTAGCAGTGATAGACGCAGATGAAGTCGCTAGAAAAGGTAATTAACACTTCTTAATTAGAGTTTATGTATGTGCCACTTTTATTGCAAATTACATTTTTACTTTTCAATTTTATTCCAATGAGCGAAGTTACTTGTACTAATTTTAGCTATCACAGATTCTGTAATGATCTAGCGCTTGCCTTGCCTAGCATATTCCCAATGCCTAGCGATTTTCTTCATATATTTTAACAGGTGAGATATTGTTTAAATGGAAGGAGGTCTCCCAAATATATCTATAAAGGTGTTTATTAAATTATTTAAAATAAATCAATTACATTATAACATTCCAAAAGGAATTACCATAGTATATCATAACTTGGCTTATTAGTGGTGTAGCAACATGAAACGGTATTTATGTTAGCTTTTCTTCAACATCTATAAAATAAAGAACTACAGACATGGGCCTGTTACAATTTATTAAATTATGTATAAAATATTTACCAAATACAAGATCATGTATTTGTCAAACATGAAAATGTCAAGCATGTGTTATCCATCTTCACTTCAGTGTGGTGTATGCAAAAAATCAGATGATTCAATTCCATGCAAGCATTACATGAATGCTATACCATCTATAGTTGGATAATAATTCAATTACAGAGGAAAATATACAATTTTATTTATGTCCCTTACTGTGTAACCGGATTTTCCAGAAATTTTATACCAGGACAGGTTGGCTTCATACATTTATTTTGAAACATAAAATTATCCACAACAGCAGATGGCGAATTTTAATGATTTTTTGGTATTTGTAAATCATATGTCTATTACACATTCTAGATTCATAGCAATAAGAATTACTACATCATCTGTGATCAAGTGCACAAGTGCAAGTGCAAAAGTTGGTAATGTAGCAGATAGTAGTGTTAACTGACAACTTTAGCATAGACCTCAATTGCAGCGAATTTGGCTCTCTAGGCGAGTTGATATGTCTTAAAAATTTAAGTCAGGAAAGGAGTATTTATTTATTATTTAGTACCTGCTATCTAAGTGTATTTATTTTACAGTTTTGGAGCCACAGACAAAGGCCTGGGAAGAGTTAAGGCAATTTTTTGGAGATGAAGTTCTGCTACCTGATGGCAGAGTAAACAGAATGCGCCTTGGTGAAATTGTGTTTGACGACATTGAGAAGAGACGGAAATTAAATGCCATCACCCATCCTAGAATACAAAGTGCGATGATGAGAATGGCTATATCTTATTTTTTTTCAGGCCATAGCTACATAGTCATGGAAGTGCCATTGTTATTTGAAACTGGGAAGATGTTGACCTTTATGCATAAAATTATTACAGTTGTTTGGTGAGTATCTCTTGATTTTTGTTTTAATGTGGCCATCATCAGTCTATTGTGATTGCCACTCAATGAGTTACAATTGACCTCTAAACCCTGCAACTACTATAAACTGCAGCGCTTTGTTCAGTCTTCCCTTAAATATTTTTCGTAAACATGCCGCAGGAGCATGTCCTCATTCGTTGGTATACCAAGTATTGGCGTTTTCAAAATAGCCAGTTTTTACACGTGGTATGTGTAGATCGTGACTTTCGCCTTTCTGTGTACAAATACACAGATGCATAAGTCATGATTGGCATTGTTTAACCAGAGCGCAACTTTGGGATTCACACCCTAGTTACTACCCATCAGATATCCACGGACCCATAGTGCCATGTTACCTTTAGTTAGAGATGCCCAAATATTTACTTCATTGGAATTTTTAATATCTCATCCACTATTATTCTAAATCTCTTGACTATGTTTTGATTGTGGACCTTATAGTTGATATAATTAAATAACAAGATAAATTATGTCAATTTAGCAAACCTCTTTTTTCAGTGAAGATCATCAACAGCTTGACCGGTTGTGCCTACGAAACGACTTTTCAGAAACAGTTGCTAAAAAACGCATCAGTTGTCAAATGCCTCTTGAAGATAAGGTGGCAAAGTCCCATTTTGTGATAGACAACTCGGGAGACTTGGCCAATACTAAACACCAAACAGAATGCATCATGAGATTACTCAGAAGGTCTAAATTTACTTGGTGAGTTTTAGGTACTTATTATTTACCATGTTTACCGTTTAATCCGTGCTAATGATGCAAAAGCAGATACTATATGTAGTCAACTACATAACTATATTTGTCTGTATTAAACACAAGCATAGAATTATCTATACATATGTCATGCAAAGGTATATTATTATTGTAATGCTGCATTAAAATAAGAATACATTTGCCTATAGCTCTGCGATAATGGTATATATAAAACTCCATAATATCAATAACGAAATACGAACAATGGAATCAGAGAGGTATTAACTAGAAAGTTTAGAATAATTATTTGTTACAGGTATTTTCGAGCAATTATTGTCATCACATTTTTATCTCTAGTTTTTGGAGCTGGACATATATTCACTAACATTATCAATAGAAAATGAAATCAAGTTATTGCAAATTTGCAGTTTGAATGCTACACTAGTAATTTTAATTATATATACAATTATCCATATAATTATTATAAGATTCCAGACCTGCAGTGAAGCTTTAATCAAGCCTTTGATTTTTTAGTTGTATGTTATTTTATTAGTCAAACATAGCCAATGAATTATCAGTTATTAAAATATGATAGCATAGATATTGTTGCACAATAGTATTATAATGTGGATATTGTTGATGTTATATGGTTAAATCACAAGTTCTCTGAACATTACTACAGTTTATACTGCTGATTATAGATAAGAATTATATTTTACAATACATACATTGCTGCCAAGCACATACCTACATATATTTGTACTTTCTGAGTCAGACTCTCAAAACAGATTTGCATAACTGGTAGTCCTTGTGTTAATATGTTTATTGTTATAATATAAACGGTATTCATCAGCTTGTTAACTTGGTTTAATTATCAGTATAGGCTGGAATTTACAATATAAAATACTAATAGTTCCCTGTTTGTTTTAATTTAGTATTCACTATATTAAATTTAATTAATTTTTTTCAAGATTGCAATTCAATACTAAACTATTTCCATAATGTCAAGGGACTATAACCGGGCTATTCAACTTATGATAAATTATATATATTTCATTAAGTACAGTGGGTTATAGCTGTTACCTGACCCACCCTAGGTGGGACTTTTCTTAAGACCAGACAGTAATATTATTATCAGTTATGCGAGTTTATTTAATTTAAGGTAATATGTGAACAGTCCTTAAATTGACTAGCCCTAACTGATTGAATGCATACATTATATATTGTGACCCCTCGCACTACGATACCTGATCGGCAAGACATTTGCGTAGTAGTATAACATGGTACCTAAACACATTTCCATTTTTGTAGCAAGTAAGAATGTGAATAAATGAAATTCTAAAAAATTACGGATAGAAGGTAACAATTATGACAACATTATCATTCATATTAATCTACGAATAAATATTATTTAATACGAATAAATATTATTTATTCGTATTAATATTTATACTAATATATTTCTTTGTGAATATAAATACTTGTCAGATATATCATTAATGTCAATTGAAAGATAATAATTTCAAATAAAATAAAAGAATTTACACAATTTAAAATATATTATGGTTATTTAAAATACATAATATTAGCCGTGTTCATTAGAGTAGTTTATTATATATCTACTAGGTATTTTATTGAATGTGAATTTGTACTTTGTGGTTCTGGCCTTATACGCTTTGCTATTCAATCGATAAAAAAACTGAATATATCGTTATACATATAGTAAGATAATATTGTTAAGTATTTTAAATAGTTCAATGGTAGGATTCATAGTAGTCAAAATAACCTTCGTAATTAAGTCGTAATTAAAAAAAAACCGGACAAGTGCAAGTTTGCCTCGCGCACTGGTGCTTCCAAACAAAATTTTTACCATTAACATTACGGAAGTTCATGAGTTCTGGGAGCACTAAGCTGTCAAAGTATATTATTATTTGATACACAATCATCTTTTATTGGGTTGACTAGGTATCTTGATTTTTTACAGTTCCAAGGGACCATAGTATGTGTGTATTTCATATTAATTGCAACTTGATACCTTCTCGCAAAGGTGACTTCTCGCGAAGACTGTGATCTTATGCAATGTCATGTATTGTTTTTTTAACTTTTTACTTGTAAAGTAGTTTAATTATTGTATATGTATTGTATTTTATATAAATAAATACAAAAACGTACTGTTACTATAGGTATTGTAGAAAAGTATAGCTATTTGTAAGTTTGTATTAATGGCATACTGTACCGTTTCCTAAATATATTATATTTTGTAATATATTGCAGTAACAGTGCCTATTCTATATTATAAGTTAATCTGGTGTGGTTATTCATTACTATTTATTTATAGCTTAAGCGAAGGATATATTATATTGTTGTACCTATGTATGTGAAAAGCAATATTTAATTAGTAGTTTTTTAATAGTGTATAATTTTATTCATAGATAAGTCAGCATCAGATTTAGTCTCTATGTCTTAACTGTTCAATATTATTTGAAGAATTAACTAAGAAAATTAAACTATTACTAGGTATACACAGAGGTTGTTTTAGAATGAACACCGTAGGCAGCTGTCAGTCTGATATATTTTGTATCCTACTCAGATTTTAACGGTATGTTCGCTCCGATATACATACCTATGTGAAGCTAAATTATTATTATTATTTGGTAAAAACACTAGCAGCTAATTAGCTGATGCGTGTGTATCAAATAGCTTGGAGATGTTTTCCTTGTCCAATCTGTTCTGAAGCAGTTCAATGTTGGAGCCATGACAGTTTTTTCTGGTAGTTTGTTCCATGCTCTTACCACTCTATTAGGCATGAAATGCTTCATTGGTTTCTTTTTAGATGTGTTTTCCCAAAGTTTAGTGAGTGACCACGCAAATGTTTATTTTCATTAGGTTTATACATGTCTTTAAGGCTAGGCACATCATAGTAATCAGAAAAGATTTTATAAGTTTCGATTAAACTTCCCCTCTGTCTACGATATTGTAGTGTGGTGAGGCCAAGGTCTTTGAGACGCTGTTCATAAGGTAAATTACGCATTGAACGAACCATCTTGGTAGCTCTTCTCTGGACATTATCAATGAGCTTAATGTCTTTCTTGAAGTAAGGATCCCAGACTACGTAAGCATGTTCAAGGAGAGGTCTTATATAGGTCTGGTACAGTTTTATGAAGGTGTTGCCTGTAAGACATTTGAACGACTTACGAATGATGTAGAGTATCGAATTTGTTTTCTTTACAATATTTTGTATATGAGTTTCCCACTTTAGATCGACAGACACTGTAACTCCCAAATCCTTTTGTGTTTCGGCAGGTGTTAATTGTTTATGGCCAAGGTAATAAATTTTATGAGGGTTGTTTTTACCAATATGTAGTACAGTTAATAACATTAATAACAGTGAATAATTAACAATATGTAGTAAATGTATCAAAAAAGTCAATGAAGCCTTTGTGGGCCCAACCTATACCATGTATTGTTTAGGTAGTGTGCATTAGGCACTAGCGCCGTCTATCTACAAGTTCTAGAGAATCACATGCTTTATATTTTTGGTCTATGCAAGTTACAGATACTATAATGAGATTATCATAATATTTTTCCACGAAACACTAGTGCCAATACAAAACTCAGTTTGCTACGCTTGAAGAACCGCCATGAAGTTGTGTGATATCATTATATTGTTGATGAAGGCTAACAATATAAAAAAATACCTACTTATATACCTAAGTTTGCAATGAATTAAGATGCCTAACCCAGTTCACAAGTCAGTAGGTATGTTGATAATTATAATATTATGTAGATAGGAATTCTTAGCTAAGTAAACGAAACAAAGATTGTAGTGAGTTTAGGTACTAGTTTATACCCAATTTTAAATTTGATTATTATTATAGATATTTATACTATATAACCACAGCAGATACCTTTAATAACAACGCCCATCTTATGGTTGCATATAAACTTATGTATAAATCACCAAAACATAATTTAATTATGCTCACAGTAGTTTTATATTCAAAGTAATTCATAATAAAACCAAATACCTGATTAAATAATACTGTATCTATTATTATTATCTACAAATATATATATATATATATATATATATATATATATATATATATATATATATATTGTGATTATTATCATTCCTACAAGATGTGTTTTCATTGAACAGTTAAGGCCATAAAAATGGTCAATAGCCAACATGCTTCACAGTGCCTCATATTCATAACTATTTACTATTTACAATAGTTAAAATAACAGTGGTTAGATATTTCGGTAGTGTATAATTAAATCCTATATTACGAGATATTGAGCATCTGTAATGACGGAACCGCACCCGGCTATTATTGTGTATCTACTCACAATAACAACCTATATTGCTAGATACCATAAACATTTCTAGTCCACTAAGAAAGTTAAAAAGGTGGTCATTAATAAAACAATTTTCAATAAAAATAATATTGGTTTTGTTTTTAAAATATGTTGTTGAACTTTTGTACATTTGAGCTCTTTATAGACATTTTTGGTCGTCCCCACCAACCTGAATTCTTTTGTGGTTTTCTTAAGACTGGAGTAGTGTGATTGTCTGTATCATCATGATTGGAGCCATGATCAGTGTGATGATTGGAGCTATGATCAGTGTGATGAGTGGTTTCATGGTCAGGGTGATGAGAGGATCCATGGTCGGGATGGTGAGTGGTGCTATGGTCGATATGGTGAGTTGTACTATGGTCAGTATGGTGCTTTGTATGTTCCTTCTCCGTAGTAACATCGCCCACAGCCGTCGAATACACAAATGACCCGTTGACTATTTGATCTGGTATTGTACTAACAGTGGTGAAAGTTTTATCACCAGGCTGAGTTGCGTTCTCAAGAGGCGGTGGAACAAACACTTGCTTTACTGGATCATAACTATACGAACCAAAGATAGCTCTAAAACATAAAAAATAAATATTTTAATGAAGGTTCTATTATAGGTATAATATTTTGCAGTGTGTTAAATAAATACAGTTACTCGTATACAAAGGGGTTTGAAGTTTTTACGATACGTCTTGGCATACCGGGCGTTGTTCCAAAAAAAATGTTTCACGTACATTTAGCCGGTAAGTCTAGGTCCCATGGAATAGGGGGAGAACCTATTGCCATAAACCGGGCACAAATCCAAACTCCTAGCGGGTACTAAGAATTTTATAGAGAAACCTAATAGTTATCGACCCAGGATAGCTAGAGTAGCAGTCGCGCTGGAGACCACTAGGCTATTGAGGTAGTTCCATCACGTCCAGATTGTTTAATTCAGATAATCAAATTCAATTCGACAATCTAACTAAACAGTCAAAATACCGGCGTTTAAAAAGATTGCGTACGCCACTAGCCAAAATCATTAAACCCTTTTTAATACTAAATAACTTGTATTTTTGCGGTCCCAAAAGTAAGCAAGTATAGCCTGTTCCGTAAGTAAGGGTTTCTACTTCTGGTGGTAACTGGGAACGAGAAGAGTTGCCATTCCCATTTGTCACCACCGTCTACGTCTCCACTGATGACAAATGGGATTTTTTTTCCCATTTGTCACCAGTGGAGACGTAGACGGTGGGGACAACTGGGAATAACTCGACATAAGACTTGAGTTTATCTAGTAAAGAAGAGATTTTTAAGATGCCTATCTACGCTTAATTTGTGCAATGCGATGCGAAAAGCTTGTAAAGTTACCATTAAGAAAACGTTAAAAGGCCTGATGTCTGGTGGTCTTGTTAAAAGATAAGTTCTGATAACTATTGGGCATAGGTATTAGTAGGTATCTACTAATTCCTGTACCTATAATATGACTGCCTCATTAGTGAAGTAGTCCCAAGCGCGACTGCTACGCTAGAGGGCCTGGGTTCGATCCCCAGGTCGAGCAAAGTGTTATTGGGTTTATCTAGGAAATTCTCAGTAGCAGCTCGGAGTCTGGATTTGTGCCCGGTTAGTGGCAATAGGCTCGCCCCCTATTACATGAGACCTAAACATACCGGCGAAGTGTGGGTGTAGGTACATTAGTACACCTCTGCCTAACCCTTCGGGGAATACAGGCGTGATGGTATTTGTTAATAATTGGTGGTTTTGTTAATAAGATGGTATCTACTACTATATTATTACAAATGTAAAAAGATTTTTTTTATGACGTCAGTTAAAAATCATTTCGCAAGATATATGCATAATTATTTAGTTTAATGATTATTTTGTTTTATCAATTCATAGCAAGATCTTGAAAATAAAGTTCCTAGTTTTTTCCTTTAGTTCGTCGCGCCAATTATGTTGGACGGTGGACCCCAGTGGGAGCTAAATATTGAGAGACAAAAGGAATAGGTACCCGAAAATAATACTTACGGTTTAGCCCCGTCTTCTACTACAAAACGTTGTAGGGATTCTCTTTTACCAAAAACACTGTAATAAAGAAAATTAAACGATTACAAATATAATTATTATATTATCATAAATCAGGTAAAAAATATACGCATGTGTTTAATAGACGTACTAGATTATAGGCTGTAGACCACAGCACAAGAATAAGAGAAATAGAAACATTCTGCCGGTATGTTTTACTAAAATACTAAACATGTTTCAATATTTTAGTTATATTTTGCACATTGCATTTTTTTACGTTCAGCTGAAATTAAATTGCATACACATAAAATGTTTATTTATATGAATTTATTTATATTACGTAGTACCTACGCTCCTACCTACTTTTATGGTGAAATAAGATCGTTACCTACAGCTAGTCTTGCAGCCGTGTGCCTTTTTTTTGTCAGTAGTGCAATGGGTGGGGTTCGAACCGGCAACCATATGATCGCAAGTCCGACGCCCTAGCCATTAGGCTACCAACGCTTAATTATGGTACGGAAAATATGTCTGGTCGTTTGCCCCCATCCCATAAATTTCATGGATCATCTGCTACCTAGGGAGCTAGGGTACCTATGTCGGACGACCGACGGATACCGACGAAAAACCGCAGTTGCCTTTCCTTGCCCTATAGTCGAGGCAATGGGATTCTCGATATACGCCACGACCATTAGATACAGAATACGGTCCAGTGTTCGCATGGCCGCTTCTAAAAAAAAAAATTATTGCTTTTCCGCAAATTGTTTATCTGAGTATAACACATGCCAGGGATGACCCTAGAATGTGTTATACTCAGATAAACACAGGGTGTGTGCGTGTAATTGTGTGATCTACACGGCATGCAAGGCGTAGTTTTAGCCGGCCTCACTTCTTTGTTCGTAAAGTTCCATCTTAACTTTTTATTTAATCTCAGTCCGCCGTTGAATCTATCGGCCTGATGTTAGGGTTCCACCTAAGACCAACCTTCTGGGCAGAATAATAACACTGATTGCCGTAATCGTACGTTTCAAGTTAAAATGGATTCAATTTACAAGTTACTTATTCGCTGCTAAGATGTCATTTTAGTTACGTTTTAGGGTACGTTGTATCGATTTCGATTGAAATTTTTACTGCCATGATCCTAGACTGTGTTATAGACAAAAAATATAATTGTATACTGTGCCCTAGAAAAAATAAGTTGGAAGTGTTTTTAAATAAGAGCCATCATAGTAAGTAAAGTAAATAAGTAAATAGACGACATACCTTGTCGTCTATTTTTATTATAAGTACACACGGCTACAGGTCAACCTATACAAATCTAGTTTAAGCTGATCTCGTATTGTACCTATATGCTTCCCATACAATAAGAAGCCAGCCTGAACTGGTTTTGTATAGCTTGATGTGTAGCCGTGCGTACCATCCAAGTCCATAGCTTGAAAATTTGATAAAGAGCGTAACGAGTATTTAAAAATATGACTTAGATAATTACCACTCCTCTGCGCATTTATCGAGTAACATTCTGAAAGAATAAAAGAGAAAATATTTTATCCATTTCATGTATTTTGTGAAAATGAAAGATATATATAATTATGTAGGTATGGTACATATACGGTTTTTCCCTTTGTGACTAGGAGTACCGCTTTCTGTATCGAGCCCTGCCTAACAAAATCCTCTAGGTGTGGTAAGTTGGTAACAAGTGTATCTCACACAAACAATCGTCGCAACACTTTACCCTTGGGCGCCAAATTAAATTTATCTTTGTTTTTAGTACACCTCTGCCTAACCCTTCGGGGATACAGGCGTGATGGTATGTTATGTTATGTTTTTTCGCGAATTGTTCAGCTATAACACATTCTAGGTACGTAGACTACATTGTAGAAATTGCGAGACTAACAATAACTTATTAAAAATATTTGAATTGGGCGCGACATTGAGCAGGTTACTTTGGCTCTATGACGGATGACTTTATTTCGGATACTACCACTCAGTGAGACTCGGAGCATAGCCCTCTAAATTAATGTACCAGTCGCTTCGTATGCAAACTTACGACGATTCGGCTCCGTAGGTCATAACTGGTAGGACGCACTCTTCGAAGACTGGAATTGGCAACGAGAAGACTTGCCTGTAAAATAAGTGAAACTAACTAAAGTCTTGTAAAAAGATGTACGCACGGCTATACATCAAGCTATACAAAACCAATTTACGCTGGCCTCTTATTGTATGGGAAGCCTATACGATGCGAGATCAGTTTAAACTGGATTTCATAGGTTGACCTGTAGCCGTGTGTACGATTATTATTTTTAAATTATTTATTTAATAAATATATATGTTCATTATTTATTACCACCAGGTATACAAAAAGGGTTGATTGAATATTGGGAACAGCTGAAGCTCGTTCGATGTGTAGCCGTGCGCAAGTCTGTAATAATGTTCATGACAGTAAGAATTGCGTCATCAACAGCATATTCACAACTGAGCACTAAAATTTTTGCCAAAAAACTGTTGCCGTAGCAGAAAGTAGTGTAAAACAGGGAATTGGGCCAAAAATACTACTTATTTAATTTTACACTACTAACTCCTAAGGTAACGATTTTAAGCTAAAGTTTTAGTACTCAGTTGTGAATAAGTAATAGTCGATGTCACAATTCATAATATAAAATATTATTATGACCCAGAAACAATTAGTGAAAACCTACGAGTGAAAACCAACGAAAGTTTGAATTTCGCGCCGGGGAGACTATCCGCCTTAAGGTTGATCGTTCAGCTTTGGGTGCCAAATTTTTTTTTGGTTCATCGCAATTTATTGTTCGCCTATAAATCACATTCTAGCCAGGTACGCACGGCTACACATCAAGCTATACAAATCCAGATTACGCTGGCCTCATATTGCATGGGAAGCCTTTATAATGCGCGATCAGCTTTTTAAACTAGATTTGTGAAGGTTGACCTGTAGCCGTGTGTACAATGAAGAATTATTTTATTAGAGGGAGTTGGAAAGTGGCACCAGTGGCGGAAGAGTTAAAAGGGAATCATTTGTCTTGTTAAGGGCGCGCTGTGATGATGACCACAGACATGGCTTTACCTTCGCTAAGAAATAAGTAATATGTACTTACTCGCTTTTTATATGAACCTAACCTAAACCTAAGCAAGCGTGGTTGGGGCTGATGAGCAGTGTTGTTGGGTATTGGTCTTAGTTATCTTTAATATCATTTGGTTTACCCCGTTTAAAGGCATGGGTTTTCTTTGCATTGAAGGCATAATACGCTTATTATCATAATATTCGTAAGGATTTAATTATCATGGCAACAATATGCAGTTCAGCTTAGTTCCATATTTCACCGTCTGCGGAACTAGTAGCTATGTATAGCTCGACTTTTTTTTTAAATTCGAATCAGTCGACTCGAAATAAATTTTGATCCGAACATGATTCATGATTCGAATCAGTCTTTGTAAGATCTACGAACGCAGTCGCGACGTGAGACCCACAGTGGGCCGTTCGACTTGATAGATATCCTCTCGCGACTACCTCGAATTATATTGCAACTCGACTCTAGATTCGCCATTCAGTGCGATACATACAACAAAGAAGAGATAATGAGTTATATTTTTTTAAATAAGTTCAGTAGGTTTTGAGTTTATTCATTACAATACAAACAAAAATAATAATCTTTTTTCTTTTTAGTAGACAGTTACAGTTAACGCGAAATGACTGTCCCGCACCAACAACTTACTCTAACAACTACTCTTTAAATGATTACTTGATGAGATTTGTTGTCGTACGCACCGCCTAATAACTAAGCCTTTAATTAAAATGCGAGATCAGCTTAAACTGGACTGTCTTTGACTTACTATAATATGATGACGGATAACGAACAACTTCATTCGGTCTATTGAACCAATTTGAAATGGGAGAAATGCAACTGGAATAGCCGAAAGCCGTTAAGCTGAGTAAAAGTTAGAGATGAGTCGTACTAGGTAAATTTCGTACTAGGTGTACCTATTCCTATTCCGAATAAATACTCGATCCAAATACTTGTTCCACCTAGTATGAAGTACGCGTACGGCTGCGGATGCAGTACGTAATGAATTGGAATCTTCTCTTCATACTTTACACAGGCTTAGGACTGTTGATGTTAAATATTTATCTAGGTACTACATCGTACCGTATATTAAAATTCATTTTTCATAGTAATCTATACTAAAAAAATGGTAATCAGCCGGCATCCAACAAGATTACCCAACAAATACTAGTCCGTACTCGATACTCTGTATTGTATCGGATCGTATAGTCTCGAGTATTTACAAAGTACCTAGTGTATAAAGTCCGTCGAGTATGCCTAGTATTTGGTTCGTATCGAGTATTGCTTCAAAAAACAGAGTATATTTACTTTTATCAGGATTGAAATAAGGTTCAAATTGAAATGACTGACACACGAATGATTTGGTAAACACGAGTGCGCGTCGCGTCATCTTAATGCTCATAAAAATAAGGTTCAAATTCAAATTATTGACACACCAATAATTTGGTAAACACGAGTGCGCGTCGCGTCATTTTAATGCTCATAGAAATAAGGTTCAAATTCAAATTTGTACGCGTAAGCACAATAATACTAGGTGGATCGAGTATTTCAAAATGTAACGAGTATTTTATTGACTAGTATTGAGTTAATAGACAGAGTATATTTACCTTTAACTAGATTGAAATAAGGTTCAAATTCAAATTTATACGCACAGGCACAATGATACTAGTTGGATCGAGTATTTTATTAGTTGGAATAGGTATCAGCTAGTATCGTGAAATACCTGTTCCTTGGATCTGTTCTAGTATATACGCTTCATCTCTAGTAAAAGTCGTGATTCGAATCGACACATCACTGATTTCTATGCGCTCAAATTGATTTTTATCGTACTGTCACCTTACCATTCTGCGTGAAAATGAACAACCATTCAATATTTGTTTGAGAAAATTTAGAGCTGTCATTCGTGGTTTATTTTCGTCATTTAGTGAAGTGTATTCATTCTTATTTGTTGGACATTAACAAAATTCCTTGTATCCTTGAACGTATTTAATGATGGTACAAGAAACATATCATAAAATATTTTATTCAACCTTCTAAACAATTTTTAATAATAAAAATCCTTTGTATCAATTCAAAGTTGATTGTATTGTTGTTAGTTTTCACGTTTCTGGGACAAAGTCAAGAATGTGTAGAAAGTAAATGGCCTCTGTACATTGTAATAAGACGTAGAAACGTGTTGTTTGTTGAATTAACATGGCTCATTTCGGAAAACGCGATGTTACGTATAGCGCACTTGACAACGAATTGACTCCGCCACTTGCGGCACTGGCGGAGACCACGAACGCAGCCCCCACTTTTATCACCCTGGACCACGAGCATGAGGATGCCAACAATGTTATCATCCATAAAGTGCCCAAAAATAAAGGTAATTTCAAACTGTATTGTTTATACCAATTCATGTCTTTGTTCAGGAATGCTTTGCAAGGCCATTTAAAATTATTGCTGTATCATCAGTTGGAGTGCTTTGTATTATGTTTCATGCACCTGCACCTGTGTTACTATTCATTCCCCATTATAAACTTTCTATGCAATTAATTATGTTGTTTCTTTTTGCAGGAGGATGGACTCATATAGAGGATCTTGACTCATTTTTTACAAGAATGTACAGATACTATGTTCGTGGTGGATTTTACCCAATGATAATGTCAGATTTATTTTATTTGTTGCAATTTATTTTCATAGTGTGGTTTTCCACATTTCTGGTATATTGTGTAGATTATACAAAGTTATTTAGAAATGATCCAAATACCAACAGAAGTGAGAAACTAAGTTTAAATGATGTTATATATTCACCAGCTGTGTGTGTGAAGAGTGTTTCATGGAAGTGGTGAGTATCATTTTGAATTATGATTAATTAGAGCTATAATTTCTAGTTATGATATAATCCTGTAAATATTATTTAATTGGCACTGAAAGTTATGTGTGTTGAAGATAAGTTACTCAACTGAACAAAGGTACCTCAGTTGGTCTAGTCTTGTCAGCCTTAATAGAAAGAAAACCCATTGTTTTTTGGCAAGAATTTGATTTTCAACAAAGTTAAAAATAGTATAAAGAACTCAGTCCCAACTGCACTCAAATTATATGTTATAACTAGAGTTGATAATAACAGCCTGCTAAACCAAAGTTTACTACAATAGAGAGTAATGATAATTATAATTCTATACACTTGATATGTTCTCATAGCTGCCTAACAAAATAAGTTCATCATCCTCCTAGCCTTTTCCCAATTATGTTGCTGTTAGTTTCCAGTCTAACAGTGTCAAGTCTATGCGGCTAAATATCTGTATTTTACACTAAGCGCCACCAGACCTCTAGAAACAAATTTCTGGGCGACAACTTTACCAAACTTTATCAATAATGTAATGACATATTTTTTTAAGACCACTCAATTTCTCCACCTTGTTATTTGTTATGTAGGTATCCTGATTACTAATTGATTTATGAGATAACCATCCAATGATAATTATTTATAAAGTCTAGGGAATAATCCAGCTGGCCTCTTATGTATGTATAGTATTTGCTGAGATTGAATATTTCTAGCACAAAACAGGCGGTGCTAAATTCACTGGTATGTTTTACGTCCCATTGCCACCTCATATTATAGACACAATGCAAAATCGATTGCTCAGCCTTTGCTAAATTTAATATTGTAAACGAGACACTACACTAAACTGCGAATGATTAAAAAAATTAACTATGCTTGTGATAACTCAAGTCATGCAATGCAGCTGCATTTACATCCATATATTATTATTAGATTTTACTAATTATATATTTACTGCCTTATTAGACTAGTTGTCCTAAGCGCGACTGCTACGCTAGAGGTGCTGGGTTTGATCCTCAGGTCGAGCAAAGTGTTATTGGGTTTTTTCTAAGAAATTCTCAGTAGCAGCTCAGAGTCTGGATTTGTGCCCGACTAATGGCAATTAGCCGCCCCCTTTTACATACACATACCGGCGACATGTGGGTGTACATTAGTACACCTTTGTCTAACCCTTCGGGGAATACAGGCGTGATGGTATGAACTAAATATATATTTTTTTGCTATCTCCCACAGATTGTTTTAGTTCGATTCTTTTTCTAAACTAGGAAGAAGGAAATATATTTTGTAATAGATAATGTTACACACCTATATCATATTTATAAAATATTTGTATGTATTCTTGAATTATGTATATTTATATGAATATTAGAAAGTAGCCCATCGCTGACATAGAATCTTATTTACTCAGATCAAATACTTTTTTATTTGATCTGTTATCTTAGCTTAGTTATCGCCGTGGTTAATAAATAGCCTATGTTAATCAGGAATAATGTAGCCTTTTAATGGTGGAGGATTTATTAAAATCTGTTCAATACTTTCAGAGTTTATCTATTACAAACAAACAAATTTTTATTTTATAATGTTAGTTAAGATTAATATAAAAATATAATATTCATAAATAGTTATGTATCTATATAAATTAATATGGTCATATCCTATAACTTCTCTGCAAGCCAAGACAGTAGTCACATAAGTGGTGAGTTTATATGTTTGTATAAATCGCTAAACTGATTATGATGACTTGTACAGAGATAGATGGGACCCTGATGGTTACAGGCATTTGCATTAAAAAAACCATTATTTTTCTTTATTTACATGAGTGAAGCGGCGGGAAAAGCTTAGTATAATAATAATGAAATCTAGGTCCTATATGAATAATTTTATGTTATGACTAAATAACATTGTTAATTATTAATTAACGCATTCAGTGCGGCCGACGCACCTGCGCGTTTTTCGGACGTTAAACGTGTGCTTGCGGCGCGTATACGCGTCCATACAATTTACCTATCTTTCTTCGAGTGCGGCACGCCGCACCTGTGCGTTCATTGTCTAAATCTATTGTTTCGAAAATATCGTAAAACAAGGGTTGGTAAGGGTGTCTCAACCTACAAATAATACCAAAAAACAATCGTGAATGAAATGTGAATGAAATGAAAGAGATGTATACTGTATGTAATTAATTTTAATTCATAAACATCAAACTTATCCCCCTTGTGCCCGGCCAGGTCGCCCAGCTTAGTGGCATGAGCAAATTAAAAATATTACATTATATAATTTGCTTCCTTGCATTGCGAATGCATATATTTTAAATGTATAGTTGCGAATGCGTACATTATATATGTATAGTTGCGAATGCATACATTTTGTATGTATAGCTAAGTTAATGCTGTGCTTGAATTTCTCCGAATTTATATGATCCTGAAAAATGTATATGTAATAAATCCCTTATAACCTGCTGTGCAAAATTAATAATTCTAGACATATCCATTTTAATCCGTTTGTACTCTGTCGGTAATTGTTAGTCAGGTTTATTTAGTAGTTGTATTATGCCAAATTCTAAATTTTATTTACGTCTATAAGTCATTTACGTCTTTTAGGTGACGTCAGTAAAGACGAAGAGACGTAAATTCAAATTGACCTGACGGGTGGGACTCGTGGTGGCTTAGTTGGCCATAGTATCTGGTGTATTGAACCAGAAGACGCAGGTTCGAATCCAGCTCGCATTCGAGATTTCCCTTCAGTAAAATAACTATAATTTTAGCATGGAAAATGCAAAAAATAAAATAAAATAAAAATATGCCTTATTTGTTTTAGGTGGTGCCTAATCACATTGTGCGCCGTCATTTGGTTAATGAGGCTGTTTATATCGATATACCATTTATATCATGCCCATGACACAAAATTATTCTATAATAATGCTTTAAAAATTAAGGAAGTAAGTAAATATGTTAATTGCTTAAACAAATTTTTCATGTTTGTTTTTATATAAGTATTAATAATTGATTTTATTAATGTTTTGTTTTCAGAGTGATTTAGTTTGGATAAACTGGTCGACGATACAGGATAGAGTAAGAGAAGCGCAGCCAGAACATCACATGTGTGTCCATAAACAAGAGATCAACGAATTAGATATATACCATCGAATACTCAGGTAACTAGTAAAGTATCAACACCAACCCGCATTGTGTGTCGTACTTCTCAATATAATTGATAAAATTTGTTCTGCGGTAAAATGATTTGTATTCATAAATTATAATATAAAAGATATCTACATAAATTACATATAAGTATCAGTCAGTATCATCATCTATAGTCTGACCTTCCAATCAACTGGGTATAAACTTTCCTAAATGAAATTAATTAATGTACATTAATGTATGTAACACATCATTCAATAAGTTCATAATATTACTAAAAAATTCATCAATATGGTAATTATAGTGAAATTTAAATTCGACTGTGGGCAGAATTCGAACCTGCGTCTTCTGGTAAAATACACCAGACGCTTTGACCAACTAAGCCACCATCATTAACAATATGGTCTCATTTAAGAGTGATACATTCATTTTAACACTTTTAAAATAGTTATGCCTTTTTTATTGAACTATTTGTCCAAATCTAAAAAACAAGCTTCGGTAATCAACTGTTTGAGGCTATATATTTATTTCTGGTGATCATGTTTTTGAGATTTGCCAGTACGTAATGACGCTGGAGGCTTAATCTGAAGAATTGAGGGATATAAGCATTTTTGCGATCGAGTTGTGGTACTGTGCTTTGGTAAAAGATCACGTATTTTCATCCTATTTTTTTGCGATTTCGGCCTATAAACGCAATAGTATTAGCGCCACTAAAGCCACTGTCACTTGTGCCACTCCAACCTACTTGGAGGATGGTAATATTGAACAATATATCAATTTTTCAACAGTTGTTTATCTATATTGGTCCTACGAACTTATTGAGTCATGTAATATGTATGTATGGAAGCAATACATTTCCATGTCAAATACTAACTTTATCTTTGAAGTCATGAAGTAAATAAACTCTTGGGTATGATAAACAATCATATCCAAGAGTTAATTTACTTCATGTTGACATTATTAATGCATATAAGTGATCAATATATCTCATATAAGATAAATTTTATTCTATATTATGTAGTTTTTTTTTCCAATTACAGATTTACAAATTATATGGTGGCAATGGTCAATAAAAACCTACTCCCCCTGCAAATACATGTGCCTTGTATTGGTGATTTTCACTATTTATCCAGGGGTTTGAAATGGAACATAGAATTTTTGTTATTTTGTAAGTATGTATTATCTAAGAATCTGCTCTATGCTGTATTTATTGAATTGCAAACAACAAATAAACTTTATTGCCCTCCTAATTATCATATAATTAATAATATTGTATCCTTTGTCTGATGTATTCTTGAATTTGATTACAAATTAGCGCAATGAAATGCCATAAAAAGGGATATAAAAAAAGTAAAATTGTTATCACCGATTCCTTGGTAATTGTACTTCATAGCCTCATCAAACATTTTTATAGAAAATGGCACTAATATCAAATAAAAAAGGTTAGCCAAACCTGCTCTCGGACTTAGAGGTATTGATGGCCATGGCCAGTGTGTCAGTCTCAGTGACCAAATCGGCGTATCTTAGGTATTAATAAAATCTGAAGTATACCTTTAAACTAGATTACTAGACAAATGAAACACCAACTTCGAGAAAAGGTAGATAATGCTCTGCTTCCATTAGCTTGTTTGGCGGGGGCACTACAGTGCTCCCAGATATGTATTCATCATTTTTGATTTCTAATAATAATATAATAGTGCTATTGTTATAGACTCAAGTAAATAATTATTTATCTTCACAGATAGCCCATGGAGTCCCTGGGAGAACTGCTGGCAACTCCGTGGATGTTATAAGGATCATTCAAAACGCATGTTACTTGCTCGACAGCTTGAGCGACAAATATTATGGTTGGCCATAGTAAACTTACTGTTATCGCCACTTATACAGGCATGGCAGATTCTTTACTTCTTTTTCAATTATGCAGAGGTTAGTATTTCAATTATGTTGTTTTAAAGTATGTAATGCAACTACTCTGGTATTCAGTTCTCTAGTCGAGCAGAGCATATTGTGCTTATGAAATTTTAATTGGCAGCTTGTTGTTTAGATATGGGCCTGGTTAAGGGCTATAAGCTGGCGGCCTGTTACATGAGACCTATTATTTACTGTGCATTTGTACAACTTACCCTTATCCTTAGGGGAGAATAGGCGTGATATATTATGTCTTTACATTGATTTCATGTTATCTTCTTATAAAATATAGGAATACTTCAATTAAAAAATGAATATTTGATCATTGAAATATGTCTTGATGTGCCCAAATTTTATGTTAATGATATTCCAGTTAATAAAACGTTCACCCGCGTCCCTTGGGTTGCGAACGTGGTCGTTGTATGCTCGTATCACACTGCGACACTTCAACGAATTGGAACATGAACTCCGCGACCGACTCAATCGAGCCCACAAACCCGCAACTAAATACCTCTCAAGCTTTTCCTCGCCTATCACAACTGTTGTTGCCAAGTAAGAGCTTGCTTATTTACGTATCTATATTTATCATATTTTTTTATCAGAGACATTTATGTAAGTTGTGTTAAGGCGGATAAGATCCACTGTTAGGGTTGGAGAGGAATGACAACTAGCTCTCGTGGCCCCAGCATAAAGTGGTGAGGTAGAACAGCTGTGTGGTTTAAGTCGGTAGGTCACCCGCCATGGGTTCGACAGGCCCCGTCGTTTTCCCGGGCGGCGGAAGTCCATGAGGATTTACAAACCAAAAAAATGCGGATAAGATTGAAAAGTGCGTGAAAGATGAGTTGACGGTTGACCGGGATGAATGGGAGAAAACGACATGCTGTGCCGAACTCAAATAAATTGGGACAAGGTCGGGATGATGATGATGACGGAGGGCTATAGTTTTTGTGCAACCTGCATAAGAAGTCAATTTCTTGTCTGATATCGTATTTATTTTTTCTGCTAACTGCTGATACATAGCCTACAGCTATTCGGGAAGCTATAGGATCGTTTCATTCCTCGTTCTAATTGGCTATAAGGAAGATGTATACACGGCTAAAGGTGAGGCTATACAAATTCAGTTTAATCTGATGTCGCATTGTAAAGGCTTTCTATATAACAGAGGTCTGCATAAACTGGATTTGTATAGCTCCGTGTGTAGCCGTGTGTACTAAATAATACAATTATTTAATTAACTTCTTCTTGACATTTATTTAACTTCAACATTCAGCCGCAGTTTTGTTTTGTGTATGAACAATACTAATTGCGTCACCTTCTTGGAAAGTGTCTTTCCTTTTGTGTCCTATTCTTATTCTTTATTGTACACGTAGGACATTGTAAACCAAGGGAGATTCTAGATGCATAGTTATTTTTATTTGACCTACGAAGAATGTAAACAACATTATTACGACGCGCTCGTTATGAACCCCTAAAAATCGTACCTTTTACCTTTGGTTAAGAATTTTTTTTTGAGGGACAATAAGTACGAACTGTTTTGCATCATGCGTAGTTGGAGTAATTCATAATACATTGACTCTGACACGAGCGTCTTTAGTTGTCCAAGAAATATCTTATCACGACAATTAATTGCAATTCAGATTTAATTTACTGTCGTAAATAACACAAAATGGAGCAAGATACTATGTTAAATAGTATTATATATTTGTTTTATCCATCCGTTTAGAAATAAGGACAGATTGTATCTATATTTAGTATCCCTATTCTAAAGATAGAAAGAGAGCAGTAGTCTTTACTCATAGGGATATTTCATCCATAAAATATTACGTTGTTCGTATTTCAAATTGTGTAACCTGCTTTAAGTATTGTATTTGTAATAAAAACGGATGACGAAATCTTCAAATTTTATAAAATTAACGTATCCTGTAATTCTTAGATTCTTATAATAATATACCTACTTACTACTACTATAAAAACTATTTTGTTGTTCTATTCGAGTCGTATAATCATTTTTATCTTAGGTAGCTGTTTTGTACTATTTATCTAGCAAAAGTCATTGCGTAAACAATGACGTGCTATTTTTACCTCGCAATATTTATTTTCGGCTGAAATAAAAGTCAGGCGATTTGGCACTTACATCGTTACTACTTTATAGTAATGTCGTCAAACTTTTGCTAGCTAAATATATATAGGTACAGATATGCACAATACACACACATATATAAATATATACATATAGCTATTTTTAAATGATGAATATATTATGATTTTACATTTTCGCAGTTTATTTGCACTTTATTGATCTTTACTCGAAATATATATATATATATATATCTAAAAATGAATCCCTATGTCCCTCCATAACGCCATAACTTGTCGACTTTACGGATTGAATAATAATAATAATTATTATATATAAACTACATACATATCCCGGCCGCAAAAGAGTTTACCGTAAATAATATTATCCCAAATTGTTTAAACGACAATTGTAATGTAGTGTTAAAAACGTAGTCTCAAAAGTCCCAAATTTATATCAATAAAACCTTTGCGTAAACGTCCATAAATAAAAGTGTACCAAATGGTGAAAAATTTTCAATGTTAATTTAACTGTTTTCTGCTTCTTAATACATGTAATATGTTCCAGGAACGTTGTGTTTCTGTCAGCGAGTGTGCTGGGCGTTTTGGTGGTGTTGTCGGTGTACGACGAGGATGTGCTTACGGTGGAGCATGTTCTCAGCATCATCACCATCCTGGGTTGTGTCCTAGCTGGTGCCAGGTCAGTACACCTTTGTTTGCCTCTGTACTACTCCTCCAATATATGCTAGTGACGTTTTTCGGGTCAGTTTAAAATATAAATCCGACTAGCGGCGCCCATATCGTAACATTTCCATCACGTACCGTCATGCCTTTATTCTCCGAACGGTACGAAAGGCGGTACTTATTGTACTTAATGTTACATTGACAGTTCGCCGGTATATTTAAGTCCCATGTAATAGTGGGCGAGCCTATTGTCATTCACCAGGCGCAGGCACAAATCTAAACTCCAAGTTTCTACTGAGAATGTCATATGAAAATCCAATAACACTTCTTGACCAGGGCATAGAACCGAAGTATAATAATATAAGACGTCCAGGTTAATTGTAATCGTTAAATAAGAGTAATCAGTCTGGTAGTGAATTATTCTTAGTATCCTTAGTTCCTTTCAATTTATATTGATCGAAATAAGATCATGACAAAATTGTTATTACTCCAGGGCTCTTATCGGTGAGGAGGAGCGCCTAGGCGGGGGCTGTACAGGTCCTGCGCGTGGCGAGGAACTGTTTGTGCAGGTGTTGGGCCACGTCCACTACTTGCCCGCAGCGTGGAGGGGTCGAGCTCACACCAAGGACGTCGCTGCGCATTTTCAACAACTCTTCCAGTTTAGAGCGGTATGTTTTTAATTATCATCTTGCTTCTCGATGTTCCGAGAACCGTTCATTACGCGATTTTACTCTCGCGCTGACAAAAGTAGGTATTATTTAGCGCCACAGATGATAAAAATCTTAATGTGCAGTTTAGATTATAACATATCGTATTGTTATTTCATTATCAAAAATATGTCGTCAGTTTACAATCTTGCTGGATTTATTATAAACTAACGATATTATTCGGTGATATATCCGTAATGTGCGCTTGTTTAGCCAATGAGGTATCTAAAGTTGGGAGGCTTGGATAGCTGCCGCAACACACAATCACTTATACATACTCTGTACAGAAGTACAGAGTATGTATAAGTGATTGTGTATATAGTCGAATTGCATACTATAGAACGTAATGAGACGAGTTCAGCTGTATAGTGAGGTTTTGCAATAAATCGACAACAATTTACTTCCTTTTTGTATTAGTACGTGCCGTGTTATGACAGGAGAGGCCTACGTCCAGCATTGGACGAGTATGGTCTGATGATGATGATGATGATGTGATATGACAGGTGTACATCTTGTTTGAGCTGCTGAGTCCGCTCCTGTGCCCGCTAGTGTTGTTCTCGCTTCGGTCCCGCGCTCTGGATATTGTCGACTTCTACCGCAACTTCACTGTCAGCGTGCTCGGCATTGGCGACGTGTGCTCATTTGCGCAGGTAACCTTATATATGTATAATTTTGATATTTTCGAATAAAATTACCACAAATTGGATCCTACATGAAGCGAAGCGACACGTTGCCGGCTTCTATGGAGGTAGTGCGATGAACTCAACGAGAAGTATTGAACCGTTAAAACAACAGATAGATCTACTTGGAAAGATTAAATGGCCTGTGCCCCGCAGTGGACGAATCAGGCTTAAAAAAGGCAAAATCATTGTCGTGATCATCAAATTGATCTTCTCTATAGCAGATCAAATATGTCTTGGTTTACAGGAGCATTAATGACAATTTCAAAATTGTTCATCATCAATTAATTAAAACATGCTGTAGGTAAATATCTTAATTAGTCAATTGTTATTATTATCCACTTTAGTCGGCAGTGGATGATAGGTGGTTATCTCAAATTCAAATCTTTATTGCTTTCATATGTACATAGGTTGTTGCAAAATACACATCAGTATCAATATGAAACACTGAAAGGGTGGTGCAATTTTTGATTAAAAAAAATCTTAAAATAATTTTTTTTTATATCAAGTCATAGGTATAAAATTATTATTTGAATTGGACTATGTCATATTTTATTTGTATTTCGTTCTGTCCTCGAAAAACTTGTAGGTTGTAGTAGCATTTTTCCTTTAAGTATTTATTTCATTTTATTCTAAATTCTAAAAATGTTAAAGTTTAATGTATATTTTATTTCCTGGGGTATTTTATTAATCTCTTGTGATCCATGTCATTTAATATAATTATATTATAGTGTACTGCTATAAATATTGTTCTCGATAAATAATGTGATCTTGATGGCTACAGCTCGACATCCGACGTCACGGTCATCCTGATTGGCATTCATCTGGCAAATTGAAAGGCAAGTATTCATATAGTTATTTGAACAATCGGAGAGGTCGCTAGTAAGGTGACGCTTTTCTTTAAAACTTAAATAACTGTTAAATTAGTCACTGTACTCTAGATAAAGGTATATTCCATCCTGATAGCCCATGAACAATGGATATAATGCTTATATACTTTTTGCCTTATTGGTCTAGTGGTCCTTAGCGCGACTGCTACGGTAGGGGTCCTGGTTTCGATCCCCAGGTCGAGCAGCCCCCTGTTACATGGGACTAAACATACCGGCGAAATGTGGGTGTACATAAGAACACCTCTGTCTAACTCTTCGGGGAATACAGACGTTATAGTATCTTATATATGTATGTTACTTTTTTATTGTAAATATATATTTATGACACATAAGAAACACCCAGAAAGACACAAACCCTAAATATTCGTGTCCTGTGGGAATCAAACCCACGACCTCGTGATCGGCAGTCCAACATGAACATGGGAGAAGGCTAGGGATCACCCTCCGTCTCAACAACTCAACTTTATATAGTGTAATAACGAATATTGAGTAATAGACGTATGATTGAAACTTCCAGGAAACGGCAATACGCAGTATGATCAAGGCGAGGGTGGCAAGACAGAGTTGTCTTTGGTCGCGTTCTCTTGCCGACATCCAGGGTGGCAGCCGACGGAGCCGTCTCAGAGACAGTTCTTACGATCACTGCGACAGAGCATGCATCACGCTATACCTGCCAACAATCATCTTGTGAGTACATTAATGAACAGTTACGGCAAAATCTGAAAGAATGGAAGTCTGACAGTATTTACTGGTCCTTTGATAAGGACCATGCCACTACTATCATGTTTGTGAAGTTTCCCTCGGCACAGGCCTCGTGTTATATTTTAAAATAAAGAATAATTGTACGTGGGCTAAGAGAATAATATGCTATCAGCGGTCTACACTTTCTGGCTACCCTGACTTGAAAATTTAGAATGCTAACCTATGCTAAAGCTATGGTGAAGACACCATATTTTAAAATAAATTCTTTTTATTTTGGTACTTGTAATTCTTTCTTTTTTCCTCTCGTTAGAGGTATGAAATAGATATTTCGATTCACTCTATTTGATATCGTTGTAAATCTCAAATACAATATTTTCTACAATCTTGTCATATTTACGCTAATATGAAAGTGTCACTTGTATATTGTCAATTGTAAGAGATGTGATAGCGTTGTTATATGACCATTGTACTGCCAAAGTTCTTGAGTTCGAATCACAGGCACGCACTTCTGACTTTCCGAAGTCATGTGCGTGTTTATAATTAACTATCACGCGCTTAAACGGTGTAGGAAAACGTCGAAGGCGTCTGAAGTCTGCCAACTCGCAGTAAGCTAGCGTGGTGGAATATAGCCTATTCCCTCTCATTCTAAGAGGCGAGACCCGTGCCCAGCAGTGGGGCAATGTAATGGGTTGATGATGATGACTTGTATAGGGGACAGTACCTTTCGTAAACTGAGAAATCAATTTCATGTACTACCTCGCTTCAACTGTGGTATGTTTAAAATTATGAATATTGTTTATTGCAGAATAAAACTATGCTGGGCTCGTATATACAACAAAGTCTATTTGGTGCTATCACGCCGTTACCTGCAGTTCTCTCGTACTACCCACAACAGAGGCAACAATACAGATTACCGGTAAGTTTAACTAGTATCTGCCCGCTTCGTCTGCATGGACAGAATTAGGTCAAACCTAGAAAAAAAAATACAATGTGTTTCGTATTCAGGTGTGTGCCATATTTCATCCAAATCTGTGCAGTTGTTTAAGCGTGATTGATTAACAGATTATAGTTCTGTTCATCCTGCTTTGTGTAGGCGTCCTGTATAATGCGAGATGGTGTTACGCTGAAAGACAGAGTGAGAAACAGTGTGATAAGGGAGCGTTGTGGAGTGAAAGAGGATGTAGTAACAGGGCTTGAGAAAGGTATGTTAAGATGGTTTGGTCATGTAGAGACAATGGATGGACGGAGATTGACGAAACAAGTATATATGGTGAGTGCGGACGGACGAGTTGGAAAGGGACAACCTCGGCGAACGTACCGCAACCAAATTGCGGATGTTTCTAAAAAAGGCCAGATTCCGAGCACCCTAAACCGACGGTCATGCATGAAGAGATTAATTAATGTAGATGAAGCGAAAGTAGTGTGCCAGGATCGTGGCAAGTGGAAATCTATAGTCTCTGCCTACCCCCATGCGAGACAGGCGTAACAATATGTATGTATGTATTTTATACAGGAAGCGTAACTAGCTGTGCGCTGCGGTTTCGCCAACTTTGCCCCGCTCCTAATGGTCGTAGCGTAATGTTTAATAGTCTAGAACCTTCGTCAAAAGTTGGACTATCAAATGCACAAAGAATTTCCTAATCCTAAGTACTTCTTGACTTCCTTTTTTGGCT
The DNA here is from genome assembly GCA_958496365.1 of Subacronicta megacephala. NCBI lineage: Eukaryota > Metazoa > Arthropoda > Insecta > Lepidoptera > Noctuidae > Subacronicta > Subacronicta megacephala. The sequence continues at coordinate 13,764,916 of OY292513.1, forward strand.
ACAAACTTTTCAGCTGTATTGTTTTTATGTATTTGTCTTCACATTATGATGGTTGTAATAATCACCTTGACTTGTGTATGTGTCACTGAACTCCTAAATAACTGTACTGATTTCGATGAAACTTGTTTTTATACTGACCCTTTCTATTAAAATTTACCACTGATAAACCACTAGCGAACAACTTTAAACGTTGAATAAACTGTAAATTGTTAATGATGAAGGATATGGACGAAACGAGTGATGAGGATGAAGCCCCGTCAGCTGGTCCAGCGCAAACGGACTCCAGGTGTAGTCCGCCGCTAGGGCTGGCCGGCATCAGCTCGGTGCTAGGGGCGAGCGCGCTCGGCCACGACGCGCCGCGACAGCCCGGCGACGACAACCAGGACATGTCTGTCAGCACGCTGCGACTCTACGACCTGCATCTTACACAGGTAACTTTAATCTTCATCAACATCTCTGCTACACGGCTGTTTTTTTATTTCTCTAAATAGATCTTTTAAAGACACTTTTACAAGTCGTTTTTTTTCATTTTTGGAACGAAGTTCCTTATCGCGCGTTGAAAAAGGGGGCTAGACGGAAAAAAGCGCATTTAAAAGTGTAACGACATGCATGAAATGCAGAAAGTTTCGAAGGTCAAAGTCAAAAGTCGAAACTCGAATGTCGAAGGCGAAGTCGAAGTTAATACGCGTGTCAATTTCAAGGTTTATCGGAATGCTAATTACGAAAATGACATTAATTTTGAAATCCAAGATGGCGATATATATAGATATATAACTTCGTTCCATCCAGGTGTCCATTGACACCTCTCAAGTTTTTTTTTAAACTAAGTGGCGCCGACGTTTCCTATCTGACGACCTCTGAAAAGAAACGAACTCAGAAAATCGGTTTAAAGAAATTTATTTCTTATAAAAACTTTACAGTCCATTTAATGAATCATGAATGAATCATGGTCTCTTTTAAAGTCCAGACAATAGTTATATTATATGCGAGTTCAATGTAGGACAAAATCTGAACAGGCCTTGGAGGATTGACAGGAGTGTGTGTGGCTGAATGGCTTCTCTATATTTTCTCAGACTGTTTAAACGACTGAATGATAGTAATTAATAACACGCACAAGATTCTAAAAAGTTAGATTATATTTGGACTTGATTTTCTTGACATCATCAGTCATCATCTTCGGTTGGTAGTCAATACAATATCAGTTTTCACAAAGATATGAATTTTCTAATGAACAAAAATTTCTAGTGAAAGAAAAATTCGATCTCAGGCAGGGTTTGAACCTGCGTCTCTCTGGTTCAGTACACCAGACGCTTTAATGATAAAAATATAATAAAAAAAAATAGCAGTTAAATGCGGTAAGGCGACATCGTTCGACATTGAACTACCTGTAAACGCAGTCGTGTTGGTTGAAAGACATACTAATGTCTTCAATAGATGTTGCTGACGTCGCCTGAAGACAACAATTCTGGAAGAGAAATTCAGCATCGATTCGTCGTCCATTTTTCTGTCATTCTATCAATACCTTTTTTTGTGAACGAGTGAAGGTATTAAGTTGAAATTAATATCAAATATGTAAGCTTGCGGCCCCTTAGACCTGCCAAAAATCAAACTTCTAAATCCACGTACTGAAGAATGCGGTCATTATGTCGCAACTTTCAATATTCTCAAATAAAGCAAAACCTTAGTTACTTTCCGCTAAGCTTTAAAATTAGCAAGAATTAACAAAACGTAAGAAAATGGAAAATTCGAAATCTTAAATGAAAGTTATATCTATTATATCAAGTTTATATATAACAATACGAAGGCTCGATATATAACAATACGAACATTAAGAGTGCCGCATATGACGCATATTTCGGCGTTCCAAAATAAATCAGAACCTATAGGGCACTTCCTGTTGCTACATACAATCATGGCATGTAAGATGGCAAGAAAAAAAAAACATTATAAAATTACAAGTGCTGTTATAGATACCTACATCGAATTAGTTAGTGTACAGTTTGTTCGAAATAAGTAAGCCGATCGGAAGTTAGCCGTTGCGAACTACCGCGGTGATAAAATCGTTTAATTAAGTGTTTTAATACATAAATAACGAAATTAGTAAACAAAATAATTAGATATGTGAAACATTTACGACTCTAATTATCTTTACACCGACTCTTTCTATTAAAATTTACTACTTCTAAACCACTTGCAGACAACTTCCGATCGGCTTACTTATTTCGAACAAACTGTATAGTTATTTTTGACATTTATTTTCAGGCTGGTCAGAATGTATCATGTTGTACGAACAAATGCAGCGAGAGGCAGCGCGGCGGGCGATGGGGCAACAGTGAGGGCGAGGACACGCCGCTGCTGCATCGGCCATAACACCGGTGCTTGCTGTCCCCGCGCGGTGTCAAGCACCCCGTCTGGGTATAGCCTGCAGTATAGACATATTTATACAGCCGTCAGAAAAAAAAAACACTACTTCCTGTATTATAAATCACAAAAAAAATTGACGAGCTGTAAGTGTATATAAACACACTTCATTCCCTTAGGGGAATATAAGCGCGATGGTATGTTATGTAGTGATTGTATACATTTTTTGTTTGAATATTTAATTTTCATAATGTGGTTGAGTAAAACAGTCCGTATTACAAGATTTAAAATTTTAAACCAAGTCTAAGATCAAGACAGGTTTAAAATAAATCCGTTGCTTTGTAGTCGTTGCACAAAAAGGGACGGAGCTATTTTAATACCTGGCTAGTTTTAGACCATCTTAATAATAAGAGGATTAAGTCTAATTTTGTTAAAATATATGTTCCAACAGCATGTCGCCATAAATTTGATTCTGATGACTTATCGCATTTCGAAATGCTCAATGCTATATTCAGCATACTGACGCTGTGGTTGGCTAAAGTACAGAGGCCCAAAATTTGTTTGACAACCTCCAATACTTTTTTTACTTGCAGAGCGATAGTGACAGTGACATAAGTCCTGAAAAATACAATCTTGTCTATAGACACTAAACTCGATATTGGTTATTTTATAATTTCTTAATAGGCTGTTTAATAAATGAAGCCGCCTTTGTACATAATGGTTAGAATCATAGAGCGCACATAGTTTTATATTTGTGTCTTGTTATACGACTAGACTATTGATCAATGTACAATTAGTATTCAGGGACTAATGGAATTTGAGTTGGAATGGAATCTTGCTCTGAAGCAACTGTGCATTTGCAGTTAAATCCAGTTATTTTTTCAGTTGTCTTGCTTCAATATTTGTCCGTCGTTAAAATAATAACAGAGTTTATAATAATATCATTTAAAGAGAACGATTTACAGGCAAACTCTTCACAATGTTTGGTGTAACGTTAGATTTCGTAACACCAAGCAGTGATATAATTTGTTATCTGTCTACATCGATGTTATTATTTTGATATTAATTCTGTGTTTTACAAATAGTTTCCTATTTTTTAGGGTTCAGTTTTATTAATTGTTTATTCCACGGTAGTTTCATCTCATTGCCGCAGAATTAGTATATAAATAATAACATGTGGCTAGATTTTTTTGGTCAAAATTATCAGCATCAGCTTGTCTAAAACCCTAATTGGCATATAAATGACTTCGTAATACCTACATTTTAATGAAACGTGCATGGAATAATAATAACATCAAAAATTCAGGTTGATAGATAAAAATAAGAAACTGAATAAATGTCTAAAAACAAAGATGAAAATCTTGTAACTTTTAGATTTAGATACTAAATATAGTAAAAATAACAATTATAAGATTGTAAGGTAAAATTAAAAGCTTTATTATTAAAATGTGTAACGTGCATGTCTATGCAAATCTGGAACAGTCCGTGAGCGGTTATCTTATTACGAAATTATAATAATAATGAACGTTGTGTATTTCGGTCAATCGTCATATCGCCTCTGTTGTTACTTTAGAAAATATGATCTATTTACAACGTCTCGAGTCTTTGTTTTTAACATACATAATTAATATTCGGGCAGGGATATATCTGATTAAATATAAATTCGGTACACACATGCGCAATAGCCTGGGTCACTATTGTTCTTCCAAAGATTTCGAAAATATTACTTGTAAAAGACACACAACACTATTTAATTACATATAACTCACACATTATCCAGAAACACGCCGGCTATAGGTACTGGATTCGCTGAATATAACAGTTTTGACAAATTTACACTAATTCAAACTATAACAATTAAATATAGCTCTATTGAATTAATTCCGTAAATATGTTTCTTTGTACCTAAATAGGTTAGGCTTTAAAAAATATGCGAAATTAAAGTAATAATTCAGCTAGGCCGACATAAATATTGCAATCAAATATTGTTATACGTTACTATGCAACGAATTGTACAGAACAAAATCACCAATCATTATATAAAGGGCAAAAGGTCGTGCTTTAAAAAAAAAAAATACATTCAATAATTATCGTCCGTTCCTTATAGTCCAAGAGCCCGCGAACGCCAGACATACGTTATTTTATAAAAGCTGAAAATTCTTGTATATGTGCCTCTAGTACAGGTAAGAACGATCCCCACCCGTGTTACCTGGGTAGTGGTTGCTTTGGCAGGTAGCAGGTAATAAAGGTATATAAAATTGTATCTTAAATTTGTTAATCTAAAAAACTCAATTTTTTGATATTTCATTCGTAGTAATATTAATATTCGCGTTATGCATTGCCAGACACCTACTATGGTTCCAACCCCCTGCCAGACACCCCTAAATTATAATAATTTGTAATTCTACTTACGTTAGATTGTAAAATCTGAATTTTATATATGTTATTTGAGGCACTATAAAATGATGTTTTCTCAGTAGCCAGACAGTTTCGAGGGTTCTATCATCCTGCCAGACGCATTGGAAGGGGCAAAAGTTGTGAGAGCGTGGAGTATGTGTAGTAACTGGAGTGAGTGAAACAGAGCGTTCGGTTTATTGCGATCGTTTACTGCGTATCAGATGTCGTTTATTCCAAATTATCTCGTGATCTTCTTTTTTTAATTTATCAAAAAATTTTATTAAATAAAATAACTACAGTCTGAGTATAAATTTTTTAAAACAATACATATAAATAATTTTATACTAAATTATCAACCATGTGAAAAAACTAATAACTTGATTCATGTTATTTGGAAGTTTTCCAAAGTTTATTGTATTTAATTATAATTGAAAAATAATCTTTTAATAATTTAAGAACAATTTTTATTCAGTAATTTTCCTTATAATCACCGTTGTTATCAATATCTTCATCTTCGTCGCTACTACTCCAGTCCTCGGATTGATCCTTATCAACATTATCCTCGTTAGTTTCTGTAAAAGTAACATAAAACCCAGTTAATCATCAACAGTTATAAATTTGTGTAAAATATTTTTATGTAATCGTTACATACCTGATATTGTTTTTAAAGAATCACTAACATAATTCGGTAATTGATCCCCTTCAAACCATTTAAAATGGTACCGGTCATTTTCGAGTCTCCAACCATTATTTACTGGGTCATATGATGTTGGGGTTTTTAAGTGAGCATTGTTCCATATAGAACATATATAATTCGCTCGCAGAAATTGCTGCAATAGCTCGCTTTTGCAAGGCGGTAAGCAACTAGCGTCAAAATTTCGTAATTTTTTTCTTATTGAAAGCTTCGTTTACATCAGATATTGTGTAAGAATCAATAAAAATTTGCAGTCTAGCAGCATCAACATCATTTAAATCACCTACATTATACAGATAGCAAATAAAATTTTGAATAACATCGAAGAACTCTTGTTGTTTTTGATTATCTTCTATGATTTCGCTGTGACAAAAATTCAAAAAGGCTTGCTGGAATTCTGCATATTGTTTTAATAATTTGAACGCTCTGTTTCACTCACTCCAGTTACTACACATACTCCGCGCTCTCACAACTTTTGCCCCTTCCAATGCGTCTGGCAGGATGATAGAACCCTCGAAACTGTCTGGCTACTGAGAAAACATCATTTTATAGTGCCTCAAATAACATATATAAAATTCAGATTTTACAATCTAACGTAAGTAGATTTACAAATTATTATAATTTAGGGGTGTCTGGCAGGGGGTTGGAACCATAGTAGGTGTCTGGCAATGCATAACGCGAATATTAATATTACTACGAATGAAATATCAAAAAAATGAGTTTTTTAGATTAACAAATTTAAGATACAATTTTATATACCTTTATTACCTGCTACCTGCCAAAGGAACCACTACCCAGGTAACACGGGTGGGGATCGTTCTTACCTGTACTAGAGGCACATATACAAGAATTTTCAGCTTTTATAAAATAACGTATGTCTGGCGTTCGCGGGCTCTTGCTCTATTATCTATAAAGTGAATATCTATTATGACATCTCAGCAGACAGCTATACATTTTATATAACATCTTTACACCCATTTCATTTTATTATAAGGTACGCGGCTTTTGACTTTAAATTTTTTTTTAATAAAAATAAAGCGACCTCCTTCAAAACGTATAATCATTGATGATAGCCACGGTATAACAATATATTTTTCATTTTCATTGTATTCAACTTGGAAATAGTATCATTCATATATCTGATATATTTTCTCTAGCTAATAGTAAAGTTAAGTGATGGAGCAAGTTGTAGAACAAAGGTTGTTTATTATAGTTTAGTATACTTTCTTCCGAATATTTAACATTTTCAACTAATTTCCATGATCGACGTACAAATGCTCACGTTATTTACACTTTACTTTAAAGTGCAACACGGTACATTTTGATACAGAATACAGCTGTATTCATACTTGGTCAAAAATCGTAAATGATTTTGAATGATGAATGATATTTTTCAAGTATTAATGCCGGCATTTTAACCTTCACTGATTGTTTGTCTGTTGTACATATTGCCTGTATCGAGAATAGTACAACATGAATATCAGCATTTCATGGTCAGATAGACGTGTATTTTAGCCACTCTACTGTTAATATTTTTCAATAATCAAATCCATGCGGTAGCAAGTCCTGACAATATTTTATAAACGGAGTGTGCTTAATAATAGTATTTGCTTATTTTGCTATGAAATATATCGACATTAATACTAGTACTAATCATTGCATAGCACAGCAGAGTACACTTAAGCTGCTTACTATTATGAACAGTCGTGCAGATACATATTTATTTCACGAAGGTATAATATTATGACCTAATAGCTGCTTTGTGCCCCATCGACAGGCCCGCGAAGTCAATCGTGGATATTACAGTCACGAGCAAAATTAATATGTACACATTCACATTAAAAGCAATTTCTTTCTAGGGTATTTATTCAAATGTTGAAATATTGTACAAATCAGAAAAGTAAGTATGTGTTAAAAGCTTCTGTCAGCACAATATGTCATAAATTGTAATAAATATTTTCAGAGAAAATCGTTGTTTAATTTTGCTGAATGTGTACATATTGGTGCTCGTGATTGTACATACTATACCCTATTTTGCATTCAATTTCTAAATCACTGCGCAGTATTTGCGCATGAATTTTTTGGCATAAGATGTATATATAGTTAAAGAAAGTCTTAGTAGGTAATGATAAAAGATAGGAATGTTTGTCAGTAGTGACCATCAGAAAAAATCGCTGTTTTTGCAAAAAATAAATTTTGCCCACTTGACGTGCCCTGCAAAAAACCGAAAAAGCAAGGTAACAAAAAAATGTTAGTAAAATAGTTTAAAAAGTACAATGAATGATAAAAATTAATTTGCCACGTTGTGGCAGACTGACGCTCGGTTGCAGAACTTTTAAAGTCTTCCACGTTTTGGCATTGCGTGAGATTGCTTTTACTTGTACTGTAGTATATTTTCTGAAAAGAGCATGGGATTTTTCCACATTGTTTTATGAAACCAAAGGATTTACGAAACAAAAACATAATTATATAATAGGAAATAGTGATAAATACTTTATTTTTTTTTGCTGAGCGCCGTCAATATTATTAGGACGCTGTCTTCATTCACGAAAATTATTCTCGTTGTTTTGATATTACAACAAAATATACATTTACAATTCGAATTACATTTTATGATAGATATCTAGTTACATTGATTTTTGTTATTTACATGTCTTGCTTGGTAATATTTATACTAGTAATGTTCGCTTTGATATCTCGTCTCTCTCCGGACTTTTGTGATATAATGATTGTTGCATAGAAATAGGTCGTTAAGTAAATAGGTATATCAAACAAATATTTTTGTAATTGGAATTGGCTGGGTCTGTCTAACTAAAATTTTAGTCTCGATTGATTTCACCATTGCGATACCTACTATTAAAAATTGTCCTTGTATAAAACCTAAAGCCTTCCCCTTTAATAAATTTTTGCTGCATAATATTCGCCCATTTAGATTATTCTAGATTATAACAAATCCCCTTTTTATATTTGTTTCCACTAATTATTATCGATTTAACAGTTACCTTTATTACTTACTAGTTATAATTGTTCAATTAGGAACTCCAGCCGTTAGATTGTGTTAGTTTACAACGATATTGGATAACGCAAGTGCAGTTTTAGTGTCCCACTTTTAAACCCTTAACTATTGTAATAAGGTTTAAAACATAGATTTTTTAAACCAAAACTTTGATGAAAAGGTTTGTTTGTGACACTTTGCATGTATTGTGTCATGCTCTCGGCCGGTTGATACATTATTCGTCGTTAGTGGCGATGGCGCTTAATTGGTTTTAAGAATTTGTTGATGAAAAGTTCTGAGAAAAGGCCAAAGGCCAATGTGACCTTGAAACTAAATGATATTGCTTTTGACAGGGCAATCGCCACTAATATCCAATAAGAAGTACCCGATATCTACATATATCTCAAGGTCAGAATATATTGTAAATTAACTGTTACGTTTTATGATGTATCAAAATTAATGTCGCATAAAATGTTATTTCCAAAAAAATATGCGCTTCTTATGAACTCATTCTTGATCGAAACCAAATCATTTCCCAATGAAACATATTTTTTTCTGCATTTTTTGGGGCCTTGGTCTACATTTTTTTAATTGGAAGGTTTTTTTATAAGAATCGTAGTTTATTGCCTGATAGTGTAAAAACAGTTGTAGAAAAAGTATTACTGATTAAGAAATATGTAATATTAATAATATATAAAAATGGCTTATTTTCGTAAAGGAAACATTAAAAAAAATATATAAGTATATTAATGTTGTAATAAATTAATTATTACGTCTCCGCTTTAAACCATGCACCAATGAGCAATAACAAAATAATTATATCATTTAATTTATTGGCGACTGTCGGCGCTCAAATATGAGAGTAATATTGTAATAGGTACCTAATATTAACTACACAACTATAATAAACTTGTATTTTTTATATAAATTAGGTGCACTTAATACAGCACATAATATGTATCTGTGTGTCTGGCAGGAAACGTGATTCATGGGCGTAGCTGGGTGTTCAACGACAAGTAAAATAATATATTTTTGCTTGCAATTGCTTTGGTAAAATCTAAATTAGAGTACCTAACGTCCGCCTCTACGCCCACGGTGTGTGATGTGCGCCAGGCCCTGAGTAGTACAACCAGCACGTAGCATTCTTATTAAATTGGCCAGTGCACATCAATGTGATAAATTTACATAAGTCGTAGCTTTACTGAAAGTAGTTGTATTCGATGTCATACATTAGGGGACGGAAATAAATGACGATCACAAAATACTCAATCGCTCAATATATAGGTATGCTGTTGCATCCTTACATGCCGTGTGTGTGTTAAAAATTAGCATTACAGGGTTCCCGAAATTAATATGAGTTTAGAACATAACACACGGTCTGTAAACAAATGCAAAATTGTTATAAGAATGTACCTACATAATAATAATGTAAAATTATAGTACATCATCGTGAAATATACTATTACTGTTAGGTACTTGTAACATGAAATAATCAATTGGAAATTATGTAGAATACCCTGGTAATTTCAATGATCGATATCTTGTATTTGGTAAAGGGGTTTGAAGATGCTGGCTTAGTGTAGCGTCTGGCATTTTTGGCTACTGTTACACCCTATATATTTCGTTAGCTGACATTAATATAAAAATGACCGATTAAAAATCTCCCTAACTGTGACGTTCGATGATAAACGCTATCAAAGCTTTACTGTTAAAGTCAAATATAGGTCGAACAAATCTGTGAACTGATTTCAAATGTTGAATGTTTTAAAAAGCTTGCAAGTGGCGTTATCATCGTCAAGTAAATGGATACCCCTCTCGGGAGTAAAATGACTGTTCAAAATTATTCTGAATAACCTAAAAACAAAAAAAAAAACATATTAGTATTTTTCAGTACGTTATTCCGATTAGGTGACTTTTCTATACCTTTTTACCTGTAAAACTTTCATAACCGACTTGTTGTTTTGGCAACCGCTTTACAGATTTTGGCCTATGACTTTTTTGTGGGTATTGATGTCTACCATCGATTCTTGGAAGTTTTTATGAGTCGTCACCTAAAGTATTTTTTGGAGATAATGGCGCCATCTAGGTCATGCAGCATAGTAAAACCCTTAAGCCCCTTTTGGCGGGTTCTGATATTATTAATCACCTGGTTTAATAATAGGTTGCCTCCCTACTAGAGATGCGAGAAATAGCTCAATGAAAAGAAAAGAGAGATATAGCTCTTTCAATCAAAAGAGATATATCACTCTTTTAGCTCTTTAGCTCATTTAGCTCAAATTGAATCCTGAGTCAATGAGTTATTCGGTGAGCGAGAGATATACTTACATACCCTTTCATTACAACATGTGAGCGATCAGCGAGCTAGATATGTAAATATGCTTAAGCATTTTCTACTTTGTATCTATAAAAATAAAGATCGATTTACAATGAAGATTCATTGAGCGAATTGACCCGGAGAGCTAGATAATTATGTGGATATCCTAAAGCATTTCCTACTTTGTCTCCATTAAAATAAAGATCAATTTACATTAAAGATCCATTGAGCTAACTGATCCGGAGAGCTAGATATGTAAATATGACAAAGCATTTGCTACTTTGTTTCGATAAAAATAAAGATCAATTTACAATGAAGATCCATTGAACTAATTGATCAGGAGAGCTAGATATGTAAATATGATAAAGCATTTCCTACTTTGTCTCTATTAAAATAAAGATCAATTTACATTGAAGATCCATTGAGCTAATTGAGACCGAGAGCTAGATCTGTAAATATGACAAAGCACTTTCTACTTTGTCTCCACAAAAATAAAGATCGATTTACAATGAAGATTCATTGAACTAATTGAGCCGGAGAGCTAGTCTCTCAGCGAGTGAGTGAGTGAGAGCTAGATTGGAAACAAAGAGCTAGCTCATTTTTATCTCTCATTCGCGAGCTACCCATCTCTACTCCCTACGTCAACCTTTACTTCCAGATAGTAAATTTATATAAAATCACGCATTAAATCAGCGATTTGTTCTAAATGTAGGCTTATTCTTCCTTATGATAAACAATAGGTATATACTATACATTTTTCGTAATATAAAAATGTGATGTGTTCAATTTGTTTAATCTATCGTGCCATGGTATGGGCACACTAGTGTGGAACAATTGTATTGCTGTTCCATGTATACGTTCTTCCGTTTTGTGGTCTGAACTGCTGAATGATGATCCACCAGTGTTTTTTTTTAATACGATGTCCCGTGGTCTTTCGGGAGCCGCAAGGGACAACCGACGACATACGTTAACTTTATTAACCAAATTTGTAAATATTTAGTTCAATTTATTAACATAAGAATATTGTGATAAATAATTATATATTTTTTTGTCAACTCATCTCATAACATGTTTAGATAAACTACGTTAATAATCACTATTTGTAATATGAATGAACGATAAAGCATGAATATTTCAGTACCAATGTTCGCTATTTTCATTATGCGCATTGTAAATAAAATTTTAAAAATAATATAATATGCTTTTAATTAGACAACCCAAATCCTTATTTTGTATGACGAACCATTATGTATGAGCGCATAATACTTTTTCAGTTATTTGCTTTAGTTTTTTCTAAGTATTTTTTAAATAATTTAATTGCACATTAGAATGTTTCCAATCAAAGCCAACTCATAATGCAAATTTATGTTCATACGTTGTGTGATGTCGCAACGTTAATTGTTTAATCCAGCAGAGTTGTCAATATTTTAAAATTTCAATCGATGCTACGGATGGCTACACATCGAGCTATACAAATCCAGTATACGCTAGCCTGGCTTTAAACTATAAGCCTTAACAATGCGAGGCCAGCCTCTACTGGATTTGAATAGCTTGATATGTACTTAGCCGTAGTACTATTGGCAGTAAATATCAGATTGTGTTTGGAGCATTGTGGGGTCGCGGGGTTTGTTCCCATACGGCACTAGTATGGCTTATAGGTCGACTTTGGGTGCTCGACTATTTGTGAACAGGCGAATATCATAGCGCTAGTGCTACAGGAAAATGCCTTCTCAGATTTGTGAGCCACTAGTACCGTATAAATATTAGTTTCGCGAGAATCGGACCCGAGAGTAGTTTATTTATCAGGTCTGTGGAAACGTTAAAACCGAATCTGGAGACATTTCCGTGGATTTGTTTAATTGCTTTGATTTGGTTGTTTTTTGAAATCTTGTGGAAACGTATCTATAAAGTTATCGTGGCATTCAAATATTAGATGGTAGGTAAGTACGAGGATAGCCTCGTATTACGGTCCCTACCTAAGTACCCCACCAGACCAGAAAACCTCTTTTAAAGAGACCGTCTATAAACATCGCATCGAAGTTGTCCTATGCTGCACTACTCTTTATGTTCATATCGTTATTGGTTTCTTCAAAGAATTAAAAGGCTAGGTTCATGTCACACAAGCCAGCAACCCATTATATCGTCCCACTGCTGGGCACGGGTCTCCTCTCAGACCGCAGTCTCCGCCTGTTGCGGGTTGACAGTCACACCAAGTCCTATTTTCCTATCGACTTGTAGTAGCTAGGTACTCTAATAAACCCTAGAGAAGTACGAAAGCTAAAATAATATATTAGTGGATAAAGCAACAATAATATATTTAGTAGATATTAGTTAGTAAGTATTTACCTAGATCTGTGGCAATTGACGCAATCGTTAGGTTATCGTAAAAACCGATTTAATATCGATATGCAAATTAAAATGAAGAGGATAAAGAACTAGTCCGGACTGAGTGATCCGTCCTTGACTTTTGATGCATTCACGGGTCGACATCGGACGAATACCGAAATACCGCAAAATACTTTTAGACACATTAACTAGGTAACTACAATCATTGCCATTCGCCTTGAAATTCGAAGATTGTCCTATATCGAATTGCATCGTAATATCTCGCTTAATTTTTTAAGATCGCTAAGACAAAGTATTTCTGAAAGAGGATAGCATCAATATAGAGTGTTTGATGTTTTTTATTCGATACTTAAATAAAACATATAGATTATTTCTGAAATTAATTATATTAAACTAGCTGCTCGTATTCCGAAATTCCTAATGATTTTAAGAAGATAACTGCCTCATTCTAGTGAATTTACGTCTTTGATGACGATTGGTCGTATTTTTCCTTCACTAAAATAATAATCTTTGCATGGAAAATGCCTAAAAAATACAAAAAAATAAAAAGATAGTTAAAAGGTAAGGTGGCATCGTACGACATCGTACTTGCTGTAAAGCATGTCATGTCGGTTGAGAGGCACATTTTCAACAGTTGTCACTAACGTCGCCTCAAAGACGTAAATAAAAAATGTGAAGGCAAATTTCGACATGGCGGGTGGGAGTCGCGGTGGCTTAGCGGTCATAGCGTTTGGTGTACTTAACCAGAAGACGCAGGTTCGATTCCTGCCCGCGGTCGTATTTTTCCTTCACTAAAATAACTTAAGAGGATAGTATCCGCTCCGCGCTCCATACAAACGTAGTTTGGTCTTATCTTGAATATTAACAAATAAAAGTCTTTGGAATTTTGCAGTAACAATCTTATCATTAAAATACGTGTTCCTGTAGTATACAATTTCATTTCAATATACGGTTAAAAAGTTACACGAGCTCAAAGATTGGCAATTTTCGTTGAAAAACGGCCCAACTTTATGCTAGTATTTCTCGGCAATGTATCAATACAGAAACATTCTGATTCGAAAGAAACCCAGATAATATAGTGAATATATTTTTACAAGATTTTTATAGAAGTATTAACAATATTATAGGAGTAATCTCCAAAATTCGGAACATAAGAAATACGCGTGAAAATGTTGTTGTTTCTCCTCTCGGGCACGCGTTCGCATCGCGAGGGATAGAGACAGCGACAACTGTGCAACATTGTTGCGTTCGCGAGGGACACTCCTCTTAATAATCTTTGCATGGGAAAATGCCTAAAAAATACAAAAAAAAGATACTCATAAGGTTGTATTCAGTTTATGATTCATCGACAGGAGAATTCTTTCTGAAAGTTGTTTACACAGTGCACTGAACCCGGAATTTTAATGATTTTAGAACGCTATAACCATCGGGTATTTCACAGGTTCCACTGAAGAATAAAATAGGAATTCAGGCATCCCTCAAAGGTATTATGACGGGAAATGTTAAAATCACTTTTGGGACGATATTGATATGCTTAATCACCATCGTAACTAGCAGTATCATAGGTATTAGTCATGAATAAAATTGGAAGATGGTAAGAGTCTATGTAGTGATCTTATACCATTAGAAAATGCTTCACAGCAATAATAATCGTAGTACATAATTTTATTCCACTGCAAACGAAAAACCCCCAAAATGTTCGGCATTGTACAAGTACCACTGACCACTGTCCTACAAGAGTGAATATATTTTTCTTGCTACATACTCTAATTATTATAGGATACTTCTCTAATTGATTTTACGGCGAAACGACTGTGGACAAGATAGTTAGGTAAGTGTTAAGTGAAATTTAATTAGACAGATTTTAATGTTATATCCGGCTTCTTTGAATTAAGTAATCGCCCGTAATGACCCCTGGTGACTAGAACAATACATTTTGCAATGTGTCTGTAATATAGCATTAGAAGGGTTTTTTATTTTGTCCAAATTATGTTGTTTAATTTAATGAAGCTTTTGATTTTGCAGCGGACTTGCTATTGGATACATGACCTCGAAGTATTTCAAGGGTTAAAGTTTTTTCTCATTTAATATTTACAAATGTTATCAAGATTTGAACGCTCTGCGGAATTCGTTTTTGGGAAAAGGAAAACAGTAGCGCAGTCGATCCTGCAAGACGATAGGTACCGACCCGACCGGCTGTCGACTCTTGTGGCGCCATGCCTTGGAATGTTTGCCAGCTTCATAAGGGAAAACAAGCGTGAAGATTATAAACACGAATAAAATAAAAAGTTACGCATACCATAGGTACCTACTTATGCAGTATGCATGTTTATATGAGATCCTTGTTGCCAAACCACTTGAACGTTGAAGACGATACAAAGTTTACGAAGCGAAGCTTCTCGACACATGACTAATAAGATTTCCTTTACAGTTTTAACATTTGAAATTGTAAGTATTTGTTATTCAAACCATGCATTGTTTTATACTAGCTTTATAAACAACTTTTAGACGGACTTTCTTGTTGTATACGTAGATTATTTGTTTAAGTACTTGTCTAACATAATATAAAATTCCGTCACGCCGAGGGTTAGTACCTAAGTTATGTACACTTCACGCCTTAATGGCAATAGGCACACCCCGTGCCTATTGCCATTAAGCGGGCACATATTATTACAGCTGCTACTGACAATTTCCTACAAGAATCCAATAACACATTGCTTGACCTGGGAGTCAAACTCTGGAACACGAAGATCGGAAACTGGTCAGTCATACGCAGTCCATAGTATGTCGTTAAATACTTTGGAAAGAAAGAAAAAAAAATATAATAATTTAAGAACATATTTTTAAAAGCATGCATGCAATTAGATATTTAAGCTGAACCGGAACACTGATTTTTGGCTAGCCGTATTAACAACATAATTTAAAAAAAAAACTGATGTTAGTTAGCTACAGGACTTATAAACATTGACAAATTCTAAGTTAGCTTTTAACATCAATCCATGATGTGATATGGTTACTCGTACTCCGGCTAGACATAAAATTCGGAAGAGTTTTCTTTGCTGCACAAACGCTATCCGTGATCAACCGTCTAAGGCAAGAAGCAAGCTGTGGATAGCACACCACCGGACTTTGTTCAACCCCGGGAAAACCTACCACTCGGACGTGACCCGCAGTGGCCTATATGGATAGCACTCACTCGCTTGCGTACTCAACTAGACCGCTGCAAGCATAACCTAGCAAAATGGGGGATTATAGATCCTTCCGACACCCAATGCGAGTGGTCAGAATATGGTCCATCAGTTGGAGTGCCCAAAGTTTCCGTATACCTGTACTTTTGAGGACCAAAAGAACGGATGCCACAATTCATACGCTCTTATTGTATGGAAATGCTAAGCGAGATCAGCTTAAACTCGAATTATATAGGTTTACCTGTAGGCGTGTGTGCAAACAGTTGTAAGTATGCGGAATCTATCAAAATGAGTGCTAAGCATCTACGCAAAGTTGCGGATTATTCAAACTAATAATATGAATGCAAAAGTAGCTCTAACTGTTTATCTGTTACGTGATCTACCAAAAAAAAAACAAACCAATTTGTTTTTTTTTTGTATAGATATATAACCCTAGGAGAAGGATAAAGGCTACCTATGATCTCAAAAAGGCCTTTGGGATGTTAGAGAAACCGTAATATGAGAAATTATTAGCTAGCATTTTCTTCATTTTTCTTCGATGCTGCATAATTGTCTGCTTCGTTATTCTAGTAGTCCTAGGTGCGACTGCTACGCTAAAGGTTCGATTTACAGGTCGAGCAAAATGTAGGTAATGGGGTTTTTCTATGAAATTCTCAAATCCAGCTCGGATTTGTACCTGGTTATTGGCAATAGGTTCGCCTCCGATGGGACTTGTAAAGGGGACCTAAACTTACCGAAATGTGGGTGTAAATTGGTACACCTCTGCCTGACCCTTCAGGGAACAAGGGCGTGTGGTATTTTATGTTTGTATATCAGCAGTTCGTTGATGATCGACAGAAGATATAGGTCAGATGCCCTGAAGTTTTATTAAAAAGTATTTTTGTATTAGAACGTTAGTATGTTATGTTAGTATTTGCATCAATTTAAGTCCTGTTCCGTTTTCTTGGACGCCATAAATGGCTGGGCAGCATTCTAACCCTAAAACCAGCACAGTAGGTAAATGGTAGCGTTTATCCAGCATGGTGATTACCCACTTTCTTTCCTTCGTGTCTCTCAATGATGGTCATGCCTATTAGGGGACAATTAGAAGCAAATTAAGTGATTATTTATTTCCTCTAATACTATACGTATTTACGTCAGTGCAGATACGTTAATGGTCGATAGATAATAAGGTGGATTATACTACTAAGTGTAGCGCGGTTTCTCTCGCGACCCAAAAGAATTTTCTTAATACAGGTAACTTGACCGTTCACCGGCGTACATATCAATGAAAAATGCACCATATGTAAGTTATACCTCCAGAAAACTACTGTGAAAATCGCATCCAATTTCAAACAAACAAAAATCCTGAAGTTAATTGTTATTTAATATATCGGTCAGTTTCAATTTTATTGTTTAGATATAGTAAATATGATCAGACAGAATTAGGCATAGAATGTTCATTACAATGTGTGTGCCTATTTGATAAATTAGCAATAATAACTGATTAGTAAATGCATATTTTACACCTATAAAGTGCTAAATATGTTAATATGAGTTATGTCTTAAACTACAGAATACCTACCTATTAGCATTTATGGTTATCCTTAGTTGAATGATGTAAGAAACTTAAAATTTCTACGTAGTTAATAAGGAAATCTCTGAATATGAAGTCACACCTAATTAGGAACCTACTATAATTTATAAAAATTTAATAAGTCAAGACTCTTACACCTATTAGGAGGTACTTACAGCTTTTTTATACATGTACCTATACATTGGTTTTTCTTAACCTTAGGTACTAGTTCATTAAGTTTGTCACATTTCCGGCACATTGCATAATAAACAATGACATCTTTTTTGATTGACGCATAGGTAAGGGTTAGATAATCACGATTGTAATACTATACCTCATGCAAAGCCGGATCTTAAAAGCTTGTGCCATGAATGGAAATACATCATCATTTGGCGTGCTGGTGGAAGTCAATAGGAATCGTTGAATGCAGACAGCTCGCGAGTGGTCGTTGTTGAAGTAGATATTGTAGTCGACCGGGACAGCTTAGCTCTTACATGCCAATTCGTATTCTCATTTGATATCTTTTTGGAAGGCAAAAATATTACATAACATAACATAACATACCATCACGCCTGTATTCCCCGAAGGGTTAGGCAGAGGTGTACTTAATGTACACCCATAGTTCGCCGGTATGTTTGGGTCCCATGTAATAGGGGGCGAGCCTATTGCCATTCACCGGGCACAAATCCAGACTCCGAGCTGCTACTGAGGATTTCATAGAAAAACTCAATAACACTTTGCTCGACCCCCCAGGTCGAGCAAAGTGTTATTGAGTTTTTAAGTGTTGTTAAGTGTTATCGAACCCAAGACCTCTAGCGTAGCAGTCGCGATTGGGACCACTAGACCAACAAGGCAGGCAAAAATATTACATACTTGGAATTATTGATCCCGATCTATTCTTATCTTTGACATCATACTGCATTATTCTCATATTGAACTAAATTGAACTAAATAGAACTAAATTGTAAACGGATGGAAAACATTGTAAACATTATTATTAAAAAGAGTATTTATGGAGTTTCTTGCCGGCTCTTCTCTATTAATCCCAGTATTTGGAACCGTGCCGTCTTTGACATTTAAAATCTACCTGTAATAATGTGTAAGTGAAATAAAATATTTGATTTGATTTGAACATATATCCTTCATTTCCATGGGTCAACCAAAATTACACTCAATTGCTAAGCGCGTTGAAGTCTTTCGTAGCGTAGCTATGTAAAGTCTGCATTATTTATTTTGTACGTACGTATATACAAAATTGTTCCTTTATGACATGCATTGTTGTGCAGATGATCTTGTATAACTATTATATTAAACAAATGCCAAAGTGCATTGCCTCGACCCAGGCAAGCCAAGGCGAATAGTGACTAGCTATATATATTTTTACCTAGCTAAAGCTTTTTTGATAAAGTGAATATGATTGAATTTTGAAACTTATATGTGCTGACGCTTGGGGTTGCTGTGTCACTCAGGGTTACAGGAGAGGTGCCGAGGGTGAGCTGAGGCGGGCGGCGCTCGGGCGGCTGGTGGGCGCGCGGCTATAAGTAAGAGGTGCGCGCGCGCCGGCGAAGTTAGTCGCCATACGGCAGCGCGTCGCCAGCGGTGTTACCCGCCCCCCCTCCGGTGCGTTCCACCCCTACCCTACTCCCCACACGCACTCGCCTTTCTCACACGATCACCGGCGATTCTCACTTGCGCAACCCGAGTCGAAACCGAAAGGTCGCCGCTATTGGCATTTAAGCGCTCTGACATTAGCGTTGCATTTAAATGTGCGATGCAGCTTCCTCGTTGAGCTTCACTGTCGCAACTGTGTGTCGCTTGGGAAAGGCGCGTGTGTTGACGTGACGTCTCTGTTGCAGCAGCAGCCCGAGCAGCCGGGCCGGCGATACGCCACACAACACAACACTCAACATGATCGCCAGGATAGCGCTGTGAGTACCACCAGTGATTATATCCTAAGCATTACGACTAAATTATTTGCTTGTTATTGTTAGTGTGATTATTACACTTCCATTTAATGTTAAATAATAAGTACTAGGTATTACAGTTTCCACACGATCACTTTCTAACATCAAAACAGAGTATTAATTGTTATGGAATTTGCGATTTTTAAACTAGGTATATAAGTATATAGACACTCGCGCCTCTGCAGCCGGATGGCTTTCATCTTGGTAGAATAACTTTCAATAGATGAGTATGCAGTTATGATAGCGCGTAATCATCGATTGATATGATAAAAATTTGATCTGATTTCTCGTGTGGAAATCAGGTTTTCATTGCTCAACGGCAGCCGACTGACATCACGAATGAGGGCGCGTATTTCTCAATGAAGGCTGCGAAACATTGCTTTTAAAATATGCACGACTTTGTGCGCATATTGTCTCCTGGCAGGCGCTAGCGCCGCCGCCCGCGCCGCAACCGCGTCCGCTCCACGCTAGCCGTCGAACCTCGTTATAATGGCCAATATTTTGCATATTGGCTTATTCCATAATATTAATAGCATAATGAGCCCGCTTTTTCACGTTTTGATACAAGATATGTTCCAAATAAACCGCAAATGCTAAATGTCTATTGTATATAGGTAACCGTTTTCACTGCAAAACAATAACCGGTAGGTACCTAACTTGTGGCTTGCAATTTCATGGAAACTGAGAAATGAGTATTGTCGTTTCGCCGCGAAGCTTCTTCACGTTACGTGCTATTTTCCCCTATTTACGGTTTTCTCCATATACAATTATTTACTTCGTTTGTTACGAAGCATATCCATAAAATTTGTCGGAGAAATTAATGACAAAGTTGCGTACTACTTCGGTGTACTGTCGGTGATCATATTGGGCTTAGAAATTAACAAGTCGACTTCTGCGAGTTGATTTCGCAACGTAAGAGCCTCATTTTATTAGCTCCTTGCAAAGCAGGAGTTCAGGCAGTTATTCAATTTATTAAAACCAACTTTATATCGATAATATATCTTGTTTATTAACGGTGAAAACATCGCTAAGTGACGATAAAAGTTTTGTAATACTTTTAGATAAATAACGTAAATCGTGGGTGTGTGATAAGTATGATCTAACACAGGCCATTGTCAAAGCTCTCTCTGGCTTCGACACGGTGCTAAGTGGTGGCGCGAAAGAGGCACACCACACACACACCCACATTTTAACATCCTGACCACCTGTCAACGCTGTCTTCAGTCAGCACAATCATTGTATACTTATATTATTATGTACAAGTGCGTGTGATGTATTGCGTTGCTAAAAAACAAATCAAGTTTTTCCCTAGTGTGTTCAAACTTCTAATAGTGAGTGCTTTCCATTTGCAGTTTCGTGCAATGTCGTAATAGATTTCCTGAACTTGAATAAATTGATAAGTCTTAGTTTCCTTTAGTAGTTTTGATTTGATGCAACACTATTCTACAATTGCCTAGATAATTATTAGAACGCGTTAAATTTCACAAATGGCAAAACTTATTAGGCATACTTAGCTACCATTATTAAATTAGGTACTTATTTATCAAGAACCGATCCTTAATTGCAGTATAATTACAACTGTTTGTGATTTGATGTAGGTAATCTTAGATTTGAATCACAAACATCAACCTAACTATTGTCTTCCTGTTGGGCAGGGGTCTTCTCCCTCTCCCTCTCCCAGGATAGGAAGGAACACGTAAACATAGTGCGAGTTTGCAAGAGATTTTACGTCCGCTTGATGTCTAAAATCTCTCGGCCATGCAGGTCTCCTTCCCCATATGAGCTCGTGCAAAATAATTATTATAGGTACGCACATGATTTCAAAAAGTCGAGTTGTGGTTTCAGAACTACAATAAACACAATGGAATACCAATTTATGTCTTGAGTTCAGACTCAAGACATAAATTGGTATTCCACGACCATGGTCATTATCTCTAAGTACATGGAGGCTATGTCTGCTCAGTTAGCTTTCTGCTCATATTCCATTTAATTGTTGAAGTTTCTTATATTTTTATCCATACCAATACCTAACTTTTAAGGTTTTAGAAATACCTATAGAGTCTATTAGTTGATCAGCGTCCGACTATGTCTCCTACAACTAGGTATAATGCAAACATTTGCGTGAATTGAATTTTATTAACTTCGATGAGATGGTATGGTATTTTGAATGACTCACTTGTCCTTGTTGTATAAAACTTGATCAAAAATAGCAAAAGACTTATAAAAATCTTGAATCTTTTTAAAGTCGATGGTGTGTTATCCTGCAACGCAATTTTTAAAAGTTCGTTTAAAAATAATAAATGAGTGAAATATAAAATGGTCATCGAAAATCAAAGTATAATAACTGTCCCAAATCATTAAATATACATGTCAGAAGAGATTGAGTGGACATTCATGGTCGCATTTGTGGATAAGGGTCGAACATTGACTTCGGCCCAACGCTGCACTTCATTAGGTACCTACCTGCTTAAAATATAATTTAAAAAAATTTAACCTTACTGCCTGATTATTTTTTTATTTAAAACACGCCGTCGACCTCAACGACTGGTTAAGGATGTAAATGTATAAGGACATAGTTACACTAACTACACTAACAACTTTAATTTTATTAATATTAAAAGAAAAATATTAAAGAAACATTAGTTACTAGCTAATTGTTAAGTTAATAATTAAATATTAGTTCTGCCTGAGAAAATTTATACGCTTGAACCTTCCAATTTCTGCAGATTCTAGTTTCCAATATAAAGTTGACTAAAATAATGTCTATAGAAAATGGAGTTATTGATAAATACTTTTAACATAATTTCTCCGAATAAAAGCAAGGTCGTCCATTACTCGTAAACTTTACGAAGGTATTGCGTTTTAAGCGTTCTCGAAATGCTTTTATTGCGTGAATATCGAAAGTGATACATTGGAATTGGTATGAACTCTTACTAAGTTTATTAAACACACTAAACTTGGTCTCAAACTAAGATAATAATTTACCTATTGTTTTGAACATTCCTTTTTACGCATATATTTATCTTCTTACTCTTTCAACAGCACTCTATGCTGCAAAACATCATTGTTAATATTGCTTCTAATAACATACTTCATGAGGTATACATACTTAAATATAGTGAATTACATACAAGTTGAAGTAAACAAATTCTCACAAATTTACCAACATTTTCTATTAACATTTTACGAAATCAAAAACTGGACTAACAATCGTTATAATATTTACGCAAGAATTAAATATATTCTGATGCGCATTTAATTATTTATATAATAATAGTTAATAACATTTAATTGTACTTATAACGGATAATAGCCATTGTTATAAAGAAAGCCATTTAGGCATTTAAAACTTGGTGCGTTCTCCATGTTACGTCTGTATCTAGTAAGACAATCGCTTTTGTATGACACCACTTCCTAATTAGGTAATATAAACATACCTAGATTGCTTTCTCTATTAAAAAACTAACGTAACATATAACGTATCCAATGCAAAATTCGTTTAGTTGTTTTCTTGCTGAATACAAATGGGAATTTCTCCTAGCTAAGAGATTTTCGATACGTCGGGGCATGTGTGAAAAGAAAGTCCATAAAAACGTGACGATTGTTGTTTACGTCGCGTTCGGAGTTATGTCTGTTACATTTCAATAGGTAATCATTAGTTGGATGGTGCGACTGGTCGACCGAGACGCCTGCGACGGCCACGGCGGCGTCGCGTGCGCCGCTTGTCGCAATAAATGGGCTTATACCAGCTTTTGTAAGCTTATGCGTCCTCACAATGGAGAATTATTCATATTTGCTGCCCAGAATTTGTTACTCTCTTTAACCCTTGAGACTTACACTTACTTACTTACTATTACAGACATAATGAAATAATAATTTGTTTTTTTGGGCCTCGCTGAATGAACATACTGTGATATATATAGGTATGTTCCCTTTTTCGGTAGTTATAGTAATTTCAAAACTTTCGCCTTTTGCTAGTAAATGTTGCAATATGACTCATTAATAATATATAATTTTGGCCTTCAATTAAGTATGCATTTTGTGAAGATGGCTTCAGCAGTCTTTTGTTTTGATTGACTCAGCTACGCCCAAATGAAACCCACAGTTAACCTCGACCTGATACATAAAATTAATTAGTTATTGCCCGTTATAATTTAAAAATTCGATGAGCAATCGTTAGCTAAGCAGGATATTTTATAGTTAGTTATTTACTATAAGGGTCAAGTCAAGCCTCATTAGATTCATAATTAAGTATCAAAAAGAGGTTTTTAGGAAATCATTTAACACTATGAGTTGATGCAGATATTATGAGGTAGATAGATAGAACAAGGTTAAATATGATGAGATCAAATTAAAACCATTGCGTTTAATTATTTTGAAAGATAGGTGAATTACTTTGCGAACACCGAAATCGCTTTCATGTCTTTTTCGATTGTTTTACCATGTGATTTACGCCGCGTCGCTTCTACTTAGCATACCATATAATTCTACTTAATAGCCTGCAATCACTTATTACATAAACAGTAATACCAGCTTGATAGTAGCCATGTGATCAACTAATATGAACCAGACTACTCTAGCAAGTATTTAGGTATCACAGATGATTAACAATAATCGTCATAATATTATTTGTAATGTCCAGGATATTTTCAGATTCTCTTATAAAAAAAACCACTTATGAACTCTGTTTTGTATAGATCTGCACCTGATCTGCAAATGAGAGTTACGTTTTAATCTTATGCATCGATCTAGATAAAATGAAGCTCGGTTTTAAATACATTTGTCGGCTATACAATAGTATAAGTTTTAGTGAAATCTATTCAACTATTCTCACGTGGTGAGGTAACAAACGAACATACATAATTTCTAGAAATATAAAACATGGGTACCTCATTAGTCTAGTGGTCCTAAACGCGACTACTCCGTTAGGGGGTCTTGCTTTCGATTCCCAGGTCAAGCAAAGCTCGGAGTTCGGATATACATATACCGATGAACTGTGGGTGTACATTAAGTATACCTCTGCTTAACCTTTCGGGGAATATAGGCGTGATGATATACTCGTAATATATATTTCATTTGAGTTATTTTGCTTACTTGTAGAGTCCTGGATGTCTAAAATTTCAAGTAAACAAACTTGTTCGCTTTTGCAACTTCTTTGTGAAACATTCTATATACTTGTATGGCTACTTTAAAATAACCCTTAAATCCTAAACTATCGTCAAAATTGTGTTCCTAAGGTAATGTTATTTAGTGTTATGTCGTTCTTTTGTCTTTGGGCATGCTCTCATTGTCCTAAGTTGCTTAACATGTAATTTGTTTGTAGTCTGTGTTTCTGCGAGCCTATGAAGCTTAATAGCTACGTTGAATTGTTTTTGCAGAAATACCTTTGTTTCAATTGTAGATTCATGCTGAGAAGGTGATTACGTATGTACGACGATGTTACGAACAAAGTTCGTAGTTTGTACGTAAAACATTCCTACCGTTGCTCAAGAATTGAAATATAAATTTTAAAATGCCATTATTATATGTGGTTTTGATTTGATACGTGTTTGTTTTGGTTAAGTTCAATAGGCTCGCCCCCTATTACATTGGACCTAATTATACCCGCGTATTGTGGCTGTACACTAATATATTAGTACTTCTCTGACTAATCCTTCAGGGAATACAGGCGTGATGGTATCTTTTATGGTATTGGCCTTGTGTAATAGTAGGTAATAGAACTAATACAAACAGCCAATAAATTTGGGCAATATAGGTATTTATAGGCTTGGACAAGTAAAGGGAATTTCTATCCACGAAAGTTTGGCAGGGCGTGGATAGAAATTTTACCATGCAATGTTCAATTCTCGCCCATCCCATCCACGCCTCGCCTCACCGGTGTAATACCACCTTTATAAGTTAGTGTTAGTCGGTAATAGAAAATTTGCCAGAACAAACAAACAAAACAGACATGTATTGAAATTGTGTCGTATATATGCACAAAATACACAATTGCAATACATGCAGTTGTGTATGTGTCGATTTATGCGTGGCGAGCGAGGACGTCCGGGCGTCTGGAGCTAGTTTCCCCGGATGAAGGTAAACGTAACATCCGGCAGTCGCGCGACAAAAAACACTTGAATAAATTAACAATTGAATAAATTAAGGCGAATAGGCTTATTCTTAAAATGTATACGCTGTATAAGTAATTATTGTACATAATTTCAGTAAAGTCTAACCTCACATTTTATAGGCTTTTTGTCTAAATGAAAGGTCAGCGCATACTGAAATTGTATAATTGCTTGATAATTATGTAGTCATGTGAATCAATATAATCCATTGAACATTTATAATATAAGCTGTTGGTCTTGTATTAGAAAAAACAGAAAGGTTCTTATATTTTTATATTTTTTCTGATCTAAGATAACAATAAATTAGGTTCTAAGGTGTGACCTATAGATAGACCTATAGAAATCAGATTTAAATGTTCATGAATGATACCAGCTTATTTAAATGTTTATCCTAAATAAAATATTAACCAAACTTGTTTGATATTAATGGGTTGTTAAAAATGGTGGTGACATGATCGTGGTGGCCGCGTGACCGCTGCGCGGGCGCCGCGCGCCGGCCGCGGTCTCGCCGCGCCGACCTTCACTTTCGCTTTTATGTGTGAATCTCGCTAAAGCCCATCGCACACACCTCGTTGTTTACGTAACTGGTGACAATCGCGATTGTTTCACACGATATCCTTTTGTAAAGTTGGGATAAAAAATGTTGTTTGTTCAGGCCGAGACTGTTTGGTTATTATTTTAAATTTCTGACTAATGTGTTTACCTTTGGTGTCATAAAATCGTCTAGCGATGCAATGTTTGTTCTGCTTAATTGCTGGAAGCTTAGATAACCGTTTGAAACCTGTTTAGAAATTTTCAAATAAAATTTAGTCAACTATAATTCCTAAAGATTGGCTTGTGACACACGTGTTATAATGATTTACCAAAATTCTAGAATATTAAAATATATAGTAATTTTAATATATTTGAATTGCAAATTCTTTAACACATATGGTAACCTTTTCTATTAATAAATGTCTCCTTACACATAATTATGTCTCTTTATTAAATCTAAGTTTTGAAAGTATCTAGTTTAATCTATAAATTAATTAAGAAACCCTAGGAGATATTTCTAACTACGGACTGATAGAAAACATTTGTTTATAAATAAAGTCAAGTTTAAAAGTTTATTTTCGACATAATAAACGCGTATTTGCAACCACATTGTGGTCGGTTAACGTAATCTAGCGTGACGTTGCTCTGCTGCGCCCGCGCATCACATCCGACAACTTTCGCTTCTCGCGTTCAAATGAAAACAAAATCTCCGTTCGTTCACGTGCATTTCATTGGATCAGTTCCGATAATTTGTAGAATGAATTATTTTATAAAAACTCTTAGAAAATTCTTATTGGATATGAAAATATGACTCCCGCCGAACAGTAGGTCGCGGGCTCATTTTCTGTATTCAAATTAAATAATAGTTACATACGCTATTAGCATTTAGTATCATCATTTGTTATTGACTTTCTCTATGACAAAACAAATACTCTCAATGTCGTTGCGTAATATGCCAAAACAAACGGTACACGAAATGAAAGGTCGATGAATCTACGCAGCTTACATACACATCTACGTAATATTACATTTATAATCTTGCGTGAGTTTTTGCTTACGGGCCTCAATTTTTTTTTATCCTGGATATGACGTCATAACCAGGAATAACATCCAATAACAGTTTAAGCGACAAGATGATAGCAAATATTTTGTGTTTTGGGTTTTCATTCTTGAAAAATCATATCTTTGTGATGCAACGATAAAATGTTCTCGGTCCGGGATGTGTTTCGGGATCAGAATCAAACGGGGTGGTAAAACTGTGGGAGGAGATTCTGGTATGTGATCAATGCATTTAAGAGTCAGGAGATTCTTGGCAACAAAATGAAAACATACTAATTTTATTTCTTGATGCCTTTTAATTTGATTTTAACGGCTCCATTCGTGGATTAGTGATCAAACAACAAAGTGGCTCCTGCTTTCAGGTTGCAGGTTAGACCTCTGCCCGGAACAAAATATGACTATGGCCCTACAGTTTCAGGTTTTGTGCATGTAAACTTGGTATTCTTAAACGCATCAACGACACGACACTTTTAGTGTGGGTTTGTTTAAACAAGAAAGATTGTGATAATAATAGTTTGAAGGTTTTTATGTAGAGGTGCAAGGCTAGGTATGTGGTTCATCTATGTAAAGCGAGTGCTCCGTCTTTGGCGGTCGTTACGAGATCAAGTAATTCTAATGAATACAACATAATGAGGTAAATGGTCGCCGCGCGTCGTGTGGGACGTGACATTGACAAACATACTGGGTTTACTTGTCTCGTTGGTATTCTACTAATCCCACTCAATTAATGTTACGAACTCATGTCTCGTGCGAAAGTCTGGATGATCAAGAACTTTATCACTCCAGATTGTGCCTAAAACCTTTAAACGTGAATACAATCATACTAATTTGTGGCATTAAAAAAAATATTACAAGGTTTTTATCTAATATTGGAAAAACCACTCACTGACTCACTTATTAAATACAAAATCTCAGAAACGATATAATCTACATAGCTAAATTTTGTAGGTAGGCTCTTTGTAGTGTTTAGCCAACCGTTTAAAAGGAATTGTAGAAATCCGGCATCATTGGGGAAATCTAAATAACGCGCACCTGATATTTAGTTTTATATTTCTAGTGGGGTTTTTGGCCAACAATTAAAATAAATCAATTCCAAAAATTTCATAACGAGTTTGTGGTTGTAGAAATCCATCTGATGGCCGGGCAGTTCTCTGCGGCTTTTAAAAATATTCTCAACTTGACCCCACAGACGTGAGGCAAGATTCCCGACTTTACATTCAACATATCAACTATACCAGTTTGCAAACAATATCCAGTCCGAGCGCTCGAGTTTGATGCTTATACTTTCTATGAGTCGATATGTCAAGGGCAGCAGGTTGTGGATCTGGTCACGACCTAGCAACCGTGGCTAGTTTGCTGGGAGGGAGACTAATTATTCTCACTCCTCACTAATTTTTCATCCACATTTTAACTGAATACCGTGGTATATTAGTGGAAAATCATCCATTGATTTTTGACCATAACCAGGACCAATTTAATTGTCGAAACAAATCAATGAATTCTTAATGTTCTGAGATAAGAAACCTAAAAGTGGACTCATCGTTTTAACCTGACAAATCAGTCACGATCTCCACAAATACCATCAGGGTTATAAGCAGATGTTCCCTCTGAATTTGATCCTAGTAAACTTCAGCATGATGACGACATGTGGATGAAATGCGGATCGTCTCGTAACATAAATAACTCTTTCCTTCAGTGACCAATTTATTAGTTACGGCCATAGATTGATTTCAATCGGAATGTGCATAAACTTGGCAATAGAAGTATGTGGTAATGCAGTTGGTTATAAGTCGTAGGTAGTAGGCGTAGTAAATTAAGTGATTGCTGTGTGCAATGAATGCACTGTTATTCATTAGATACAGCATTCATATGTAGCTTCATAATATGAAGTTGTATTCTTTTATTGAATTTGTAATGGTCATGAAGTTTTTACTCACTTATTCATGAAAGCTCCTTAAATATTTGCCTAAAATGTTGGTAGTTTACCCTAGTTAACTTTTCCGTGAAATGAAAAGTTGGTACCTTTTTTAATTTTGTGACTATAAGTGTCATTGCGACCTAGAGTTGCGGATCAGCAGTCAGTACTTACATATAGCTTGCCACGTGCGTTGAACATAAGAAACTTATACAAAGCCTGTGTTGGCTCGAGAACCGGCTCGGCAACAACATTAGTTAGCGACTCCATTTGACGCAACGCTTTTAATAGTTTCAGCGCGGTCAAGCTTGTAGCGGTAAATTGCATGAGCATTTTTCTCGGCACGTGCACCTCCGCTAAAATGATCGAATCAATGGCGTGTTGCAAGCTTGCAAGTACCCGTGCAGGCACCGATGCGCCAATAATGCGGTCATGTTGAAGTCCACGCCAAAATAACAGAGTAGCTTCGCCTGAAGCGATATTCGCATTGAAATTTTCAGTGCGCCATGTTACCCAACGTAAAAAATTATGATGAGTCCTCTAACTAGGTACTTATAAAAAAATATTTTAATAAATTTCCCCGTCATTATATGTATTATCAAAGATATTATACTTGTTAATGGCAACGTTAAATAACAATGCGTACAAAACAGCACATTAGACTTTTACGCCGGTTGAAGCGAAAGGAAAACAGCTAATTGGTGAGGTAAATAATAATCGTCTGTTCGTGTTTCATAAAATTTAGCTTTAGGGACTGATGCAAATCAACATTTTTAGTCATGAAGTTACCATTTAAGTGTAACACAGACACTCGCTTCCGAATTTAAGTCACGACGTTGTTTTTTCCTAAAAAGAAGCGCTCGTTTAGGAAACACTCGTTTAAAGTGATGGCAGACCCGTCCCCTTGAGACAAGTCTCCATTAAAATACGTTAATAATGACATTCATTATGTGACATTTTGATATTCGGCTGGTTCTACTAGTTGCTTAATATTTTATTAACACATTTCATGCTCCTTGATGTTTTTTTATGCGACAAGAATGTAAATAACTATGTGATATTTCGTAGCAATAAAATACATTATGCATATACTCGTAACTACCAACGAGCCGAGCTGTGGATTTAAAATTAAATATTTCGTAGAGTATGGGGTTTAGGGTACAGAAGTTCAGTAGGCTTTGCCGGTAATAAACGCTAATAAATATTTGCGCAAACAACACGCATTATATCATTCGGTTTCGTCAGATAGGCTCGCGCATCGTTCACGGAGAAAACGCTAAAAGCATGTCATAATAAAGTAACATTGGATTAACATCATTACATCAGTGCGACAGCGGGGTCCGGGTTCGAGCCCGCGCGTTGCGACCACGTCCCCGCGAACATAATCGGATATTTATGTGCGTCTTCGTATTTTGTAAGCATCACTTTCGGCTTCAACCAGTTTCACTTTCCTGCCGATGACCTTTCGAGGAATGCGAAGCGAGATAACGGATGAATAAAACATCACGCAGATTTGCTTTAGCTTCTCATCGGCTTCCCATAATATCGGCTACATACTAAAGACGTGTGTGTACGTATAAGCACGCACTATTGTTGTTGCAGATGCAGCCTACACTTTCTAGACTAATGGCTGTAGCAACTCGGGGAATTCAACCTTTATCTATTGCATATGGAGTTTTGCAACTCGTTTTAAAGTCGGCGGGAGATTCCCAGTAATTACCGAGAACGTGGCCGGCAGCGGCGAGTGACGTGGTCTCTCCGCTGCACGATTGGAACGCAGTTTTTTGACCTTGGCTCTTTCTATGCCCATGATCCACGGCGGCTGTTACGAAACGTATCCACGAGCGCCCGCGCCGTGCCGATGCCGATGAAATGGCCATTGTAACTGTGAGTTATGAGCGCCAGACATGAATGTAGTCGTTGAAGTTGCCCATTATAATTTATTCTAAACACGTTTGAAACAAAGCTATCGTTGCGGTCAGCTGTTGACCTGGCGAGAAGCAGTTACGTTAATTATGCTCAGTACTCGCTCGCGTATCGGCCGATCGGTAGGTACCTACAGCTTAAAGTAATCAAGACTACGAAGCGAAATGAACCGGGTAAGTAGGCTTGCTACTCGCTGAACTATTTGAAGATGATTTACATTAAAAATATTCGATATTTTTTGTGAGGTTTTAAAAAAGGGTGCGCCGTCAGTCACGGCACCGACGCATGAGCGGTTCCTGTTTACGAAACATGTTTTATGCTGGCATTGTGGTAAAAGTTGATTTTCTGCTTGGGAAGCGTAGGTTCTCAGTGAGAAGTACACGGACCTTGATGAGAGGTTTTCGAACCCCCCAATGACACTGGGATATGAGCAGGCAGACTGGTTAAACCAACCCGTCCGCAGGCGTGTACGTATACCTAGATGGCTATACGTGGCTTTGCTGTTTATAGCCTGCATTTCGAGAGAGCTGCATGTGAATCAGTGGTTGGATTATACATTCTCGTGCAGTGTGATGGCAATATTTCGGTGTCAGCCGCGGACAGGCGCAGTGCGTGCCGCGGATACCACATTTTGTGATTCCTTGCACGCGGCCGACGGGCGTGATATCGATACTCAAGTGGTCGCCGCTCACTCGACCACTAAACTATATTTATAAATCTCTAGGCGTACCTTCATTTTTATGCAAAATTCCACTACTTAATTTAGATTGTTGTTTATACGCATTAATAATGCGCGGTGATTAGTTTTCAATGAAGGCGCGTTTGGTTATAAACAGAAATGCAATAAAAATGATGTCTTCACTCATCGCCTTGGAAGTTGTGTGATATGACCGGGCTAGGTATATTCATTTGACTCGAATGACCTACTGACATTTCAGTTGCCGAAACTCTAAGTGACATTTACGTTTATAAGTAATGTTAAATAATATAATTGCACATAAGTAATTAATTTTTAGAATATAACAAACGGCGTATTTGTGTTTGGCAATTAAGTGCGAGTTGCTTCTCCATAATTCATGAGTCGGAAACAAAATCTCTCTAGAACATAAATTAACATAGTGACCTGAAACTAAAACTAATTGTGTTACGATTATTACGAAAACTGAATACAATTATGAATAATTTGCTGTTATATTATATAATAACTTTAATTATATCGTCTAGTTAAAAGAACTGCTATTAATGTGGAACCTCAAAGTTGGAAGAAGCAAGAAAATAAAATTATGTGTTTTATTATGGAAAACGTTATGTATTGCTACCCTAATGTTTTGTTGTGTTTACTCTTTCTATCGTTAATATACATCGAGATTCTCAGTTCTCATAGATCATAATTTATCTAACAGAAATTACGTTAATATTGCCTTTTGTTTATTCTATTGTATATAACAGTCACGTATTGCGTTCATTGTTCGATTGTATGTATCGTGAACAATCTACGAGATAAGCTGGCATAGCGTAGAGCGGAGTGTTTTGGAGAGTCGCTGTAATCGTTAATGTATTGTACACGAGCGACACGACGTGTTAATTTCTACGTGATCGCGCCTTCGCCTAGGGTTGACGAACCACGGTACCGTTCAATACATTATAAGTAACGTTCCGCATAACTCGTGATTATACTCGCATCAATCCACGACGGCTGCGGAATAGTAATCGTGACTATCTAGCCTAGCGGTCATCTATTGTCAAAATAAAGCTGCCAAAAGGACAATATTACTCATATCCAGTTAACCTTTACATGTCCTTTACGGATATAATTCTATTCGATGACTCAACAGGCTTGTAATTACTCTAGCATTAGGTACAAAGAAATCTATTCTTATCCTCTAGAACATACCTGTCTACTCACATATTTCACGTGTAACGAGGTATCTACTAAATTATGTGCACTCGTTGGGAGATCGGAAGATGCCTGGTATTTTCTCTTCTCGATGTTTATCATTATTACGTTGTCAACACAAAGCTTATTCATTGGCATCTAAACACTAATAATATTTCGTGATAGTCCGATTTGAAAGTTTGCTGAGTAAACTGACGTGTTACCCTTTCCATTTCGTTTCACATTCACGTATGATCCGTCACGTCTCATCAATGAGGTGGTGTAGACGTTTATCTAATTTTAATGGCGCGAATTCTCGTCAGAAGCAAGTATAGAACGCGAGTCGTGATTCATCGTACATTGTATAGACAACGTGTTGAATTAGTTTTCTGGATATTGCGTTTCCCATCTCTGTCGATCGTGCGAGGAGTGAAAGAGCGAGCATGAGTAATAAATAGGCAATTGATTACGCGCACATATTTGCCCCCGTGGCTACGTTCACTGGTGACCTCGAGGTGCACGAGAGGCAGAGCAGGCCTTGTGCCAGGACACCGGTGCACTCCGAGTGTCGCCAACGTCGGCGCCCGCGCCGCCTCCATTCACGTGCCGCATTTAGGAAGTTCAAATAATAAATGCTCTTGAAATATGAATGCACTCAATAATCGACTCCAATTTTCTGTTAAGTAGGTTTGCTTTCCGTGTTCCATTAATAATTATATGTAATTTCATTAATTTCAAACCTTGAAAATGATTTTCTATTTCTTCTTTGTTGTCAACATACACGTAGAATCCATGTCTAGGAATTCTAGATTCTAGACAGATACTTACATAACAAAAAATTTAAATATAGGTACGTACAATATTCTTAATTGACGAATGAATTTAAAAAAACCTTCATTGATTTTTTTATTGTATCGTCGATGTTTTCGTGAACTGTATTCCAATGTCAAATTTACGAAATAACTAAACTATTCGAAATTTGAATTGTATTATGGAACAACGCACAGTGCGTAACTGTGCTGTAGCAGCTATAGTAGGTAAACGTTCGGCAAGGACTTGCGCAATCCACTGAATATTTTCGGCAAGCCTTTCCCAATAATATTTGCGTTTTTTGTAACCCTGAGCACAATGATCAGCCGATATTAACGACTAACTGTTCACACAATACTTTCTAATGAACATTACAAAAAATAATATGCAACTTTTAAATTTTTGGCATATAATGTACGTTCGTAGTGAGTCGTAGAGTAGCGATCGATCAATCGATCGATCAATTGTGTATTGTGAAGAATGTGTTATATATTATTGAGTAGTTGCTGCCCTGTCTTCTAGTACTTAAATTTACTGTTTTATAAAAAAATTATGTCATAAAAATTATAATGACAAATGTTCTGGACAATAATCCTATATACCTACCGAAGACCTGTGTAACCACATTTATGCAAATAAAACAAATTTGAATTTGATCCCGTGTCTCTTTGTAATAACTTATAACCTATTAACAGTGATACTTCTATAAAAATATGTATAGCGTGATCAATGACAAATATTACTTAGCTAACGATAAATAGTAACCAGTTGGTTATATAAACCTGGTGACACTATAGTGAAAATATTATTATTCAGATCCGGGTTCTTCTGACTCACCGTTAAGTTTGTTTGACATAAAATGAGACATTTGACAAATATTTTAGGGTATAAGTATATATATATGAGACGTACCGATTTAATCGTGTGGGGCGCGCCATGGTGCCTCTATAGTAAACAAACGGAAATGATAAAATATAAAGATATCATGTAGCATTATTATAATTACTGCTGTGATAAAAAAAAAAACCTTGTATATACATGCAGACATATTTTATATTGTATTACATATTATGTACCCATGACATATTAATTCCGTATTTTCGTTTATTTAAAGCAGCAACGCTAACAATCTATGATATAATCAAATAAGTCTTTGATGTGAATATTGTTTGTCTTGTTATGTTTGAAATATTGAAATATTGTACGTCGTACTCTGCGTGCATTGTCATTAGCCCCGACATGAATTTTTTTGCTAAAATGTTAACTTCTCATATAAGTGAACTGTAATGTTCTTTTGAGAATAAAGATTCTTTAAACCTAGCAATCGTGAATATAATATACCGGTATATGCACACACAAAAGCCGTGTATTTTTAAGTATTTAAAAGCAAGTAACTTTTATACATAAAACGAATCGTATACTGATTTATCCGAAGGGTTTTTTTATTAGCTCTTTTTAACAAGCCAGTTAAAGGAACTACAAGTCTAAAACTTACTACGAAAATTTTTCGTAGCACTACGAAATTAGTACGGCTACGACGAAATCGTCGTAGTAAGATCCTTTTTTCCGTAGCATAGCCCGTACAATTACTTCTCGCTTTATCCGACAACATAAATGTTGTTGCTCTGCGCTTTACGTCTGTATCAACCAAACCAAAATTTTCAGCAAATAAGTATTGAGTTTTGTCATGGTCGTGCGGTATGCGTGAATTGATTCCGGCACTGCCGAGTTGTTCATATCCGTTTGCACAAGGTATCGGTTTCATCGGACGGTATTTATTACCCTGGCACAACGCACTGGCGAAATGAACTCATTTTGTTATACGACCGCATTTTGAACTCATTCAAATGCTTTGAACCTTTTTCGTGCTACGAAAATGAAGAACCTACTAATACCAAAAAGACAGCTTTTGTTGAATATGTTAGAACTATCAGGTGTGGAATAAGACTTTATTCCAGAGATAGTGCTAATAAACCGTCCAATTTATAAAATTCTTTGACTAGAGACTATTACTACTTTCGACTCGACTACCTTTCGTTGACAAAAAAACTGTAACTATGTACTGTGTGTGTGTCTTCACGTGTTCAGTGTAAACGGTGGTGCCTGAGCTAGCATGAACTGTTTCACAGGCACCAATGCCATCCTCCTACAGATAAAAGGTATCGTAAATATAACAACTGGTAGTCTTCTTAATTATCATCAACGTCTAACGCGAACATATTGTAATGAAATCATAATTGAATCACCAAAGTATGAAAAAATGTGCATTAGCGACATTGAGATTAGCTAAATTGGAATTAAGATTTGATTATTATAATTATTAAAAGATTGTTTGAATCTTTTGAGCGCTTTAAGAGTGAAGATCGAACCCTACGCCACTGCAATAGTGTTTTTTTTTATGAAGAAACCGGAGAGGGTGTTATACAATTTACATTTCCACAATAAGTTTGATCCGTCAACTTGACAAAGAAAGAAATCAAGCTTCACTTAACTTTTGACAATAGCAGAGTGATTCTTTACCTATGGGCAAAGACAATTTTTGTCTATGCTTATGGGTAACAGTAGTAAGTAGGTAGTATCTAGCACCGTAGTATTACCCGCTAAGAGTTGTATAAGTTTTTCCTCAAATCGAAATGAAGAGATCCGAATCCAGAGATTATCGTGTTCAAACAAACAAACTTATAGGTTCGATTTATTTATATTTTATATTGTATAGGCTTGCGTTGACTACTAAGTAGATAATATATCGCCTGATGTTAAGCAATGATGCAGTTCACGATGGAGCACGCCTAAAAGTAATCTACATACTTGTGGCTTAATATGTCTTTGTAAGAAAAAACCGTAATAATATACTTAGTATTATCACGCTTGTTTTATCATTGTCATAATCAATAGTGGTAGTGAATTAATATGTCTCCTTTATAGAATGTAAGCGATGGTAAACGCTTAGTATTCGACGTATCCGAGTAACGCATGCGCCTGCGCCGGTAGTTAGCACAACGTGACGCCGCTATTTGTCAGCATTCTCAGGACGCGCCACGTGCCTGGAATTGAAGTGAAAATGTATGCCTGTCTAATACCAATTACTATTCCCATAAGAAATATATTTCTGATAACATTATGTTGTTCAAAACGTATGGTAGTGGAAACATTAAGACATAAGGCATTCAATTAAATCAATTCTTATAGAATTAATTCATAATTATAACTCATATCAATTGCTTAGCATTTTTTTAATGTAAATCATCATCATCAGCCTATGTTAGTCTTCTGCTGGACGTAGGCCTCCCCTAATGTGCACAAATCTTCAATGAATCTTGCCGGAAGACGTCCTGCCGCCATATGTAAATCTTCTCAAGTATAATCAGCAGGAGTTACAAGGAGATAACAATTGAGATGCTCCCTAACGTGCTTGCTCATTTAAACGGATCTTTTAAACAGAGCGGTTTATTTATGGGTAAAATTAAGCCGGTAATTGCAGATTGACCAATATCGGTAGAACATCTGTTTCCAAGTCAAGGTGAGCCAAGCGACAATAATGACTCTTATGTAGACACAAGAAAGGATGATAAAAGTGAAGAGCGTTTATAATACAATTTGGCGCGACCTAACATATAACTGCTCTTACATAACTGCTTGCAATCGAAATTGCAGCTAGGAGATGTTCCACACGCTTGGTTTCGTACCTCGGCAAACATCTCGTAATATATGACTTGTGAGCTAACTCTACACGATAATGTCAAAGCAACGGAATTTATAATATTATACTTAGATTCTTATTTGTTAAGCAAGTACAATTATTTAACTTATCCTTTTGTCAACAACATACCATCACGCGAAGGTTAGGTGTACAAATGTTCACCCACATTTCGCCGGTATGTTTAGGTCCCATGTAATAGGGGGTGAGCCTTATCCGTGCACAACACGTTACATCACGTTAACGTAGAAGAACCCAATAACTAATGCTATAATATAATATAATAACACTTTGCTTAACCTGGGGATCAAACCCAGTACCTCTAGCTCTTTTTGTGATCGCCACGGAACCCGATCAATTCAGAGGTCTTGTCATCAGTCGCTGCCACCAGCATTAAGTAATCAGTTTATGTATAATAAATAAATACTAATAAAAATCTTTATTTGACATAAGAATGTGGCATAGACACATGAATTACATGGATCCTTAGCTGGTTATTACGGTGTTTATGTGACAAATAATCATGTTATATATGGAAAGATGAATATATTATTGTTTTCTGCAGAGAAAAAAGGATTTTGATTGAATAATCAATCAATAATAACGACCGTCTAACCTAATTCAATTACTGGGAAAAATCAATACCTGAGGGCAATCAGTACTATTACATCAGTGGCATCAATACCATTTTTCAGATTTCCATGATTCGACTTCGTACCGATAATGTTATGATAAATCAAATAATTAAAATATGTTTAGGTCCGGATTTGATCGGAGCTCTTAAGTTGAACGAAGTTGGCGTGCAACACACCTTTACTCACCATATAGGTTAATTATAGGTCTTAGTGACATCGTCTTCGTAATTTAAAGATCATCGATTAATGTATATGTCCTCTTTAGAAATTGTTTATGCAAATCAAATGTTGCAAAGCCTGTTTTCGAAACAGAAATTCCTTTATGAAATTAATTCTTCCGATTTTAAGATCTATAGCTCACCTTTTTGTACAAGCCCTTTTTGTATTACTCGCGGTTTCACTTGCAACCCAAAATACTTTATGATACAAAAAGTAGACTCTGTTCTTTTCCGAGGTCCAATGTATCTCTATACCAAAATTAATCCATTTCATTCATTTTATCCATTGGTTTAGGCGTGACAACGGAGATAGAGAGAGATACTTTCCCAGTTACAAAATTAAAGTATGGATGCTGCACCTGTGTAATGCCTAGAACGGTTACCTGAAGAAATTTTACTGTACCTTTGTTTATTTTGTATAATTAACCTATTGACTAGCTAACGAGCTAGTGGCTGATAACGTCTCTTGAACTGGTTGTAATGAGTACTCCGTGGTTTTAAAAAGCCATAGGTCTCTATTTGTATGGATGCCGAATAAGTAAATATTATGAATGTGTGGGAAACGAAGGGTGTCCTTGACCCCCCCTTCAAATGGTGGGCTCCCACGGATAACAATCACCACTGCTGTGGTACCCGCTGCCTGTGCGCACAGCTCCGCTCAGGTGTTCCATCAAACCTGTTTTCCACCGGTTTTCTGCCACCTCATTGAATATTCTGCCACTACATATTAATGTGACCACTTTTATTTCAGAAATGTGAAACGATTGCTTGGTAATATTATTACGACCTTACGTAAGCGACCACATATTTGTCACAGAGCTGAGATATGCCCGACTCCGGATGTAGTAGAGGTTACAAATCTGACTTTAAAATCTTTTGTTACCATGTAGTTATTTTGAAAGCGCTACATGTAGCTTCAAGTAGAACAATTGCTATTCAATGTATATAATATAGTCACACGCCTTTTCCCTTTAGAGATAGGCAGAAACTACAGAACGCCGTTTGCTACGACTCTTGTATAGGTATCAGAAAATGTATAATATAGTATAATAGAGTGATATGATCAATGGACTCTCAAGAATGGAAAAAAAAAAATTGAAACCAAGGCACACACCTCTGACTGTCCTTTTAACGTTATGAGCGTTATGTAGTTAAGAGGAGATACACGCCCAGCAGTGGGACAATAGTATTAGGTGATATATATTTTTTCAAGTCATAAATAAGCCGGAAAGCTTTGTGATGTCTGTTTCTGTAATCTGTTTGAGAGATTTTCCCGTTAGCTTCTAAAGTTGGCTAACCTGCAGCAGGCTAGAGTGGTGAATTATATATGTATATATAATTCATTTTTTTTTGTAAATTGATATTGATATGATATTGTGTGAAAAATTTAATGTCACGTTTTACGATATGCATTATATAGCGATAATAACAGTATAATAAAATAATATTAATTTTTGTTGGTTCCATGCCCATGGCCATTCCAACAATGGGCTTAGTGGCACCTTACTGTATACTTAATTATACGTTAACAAATAAAATAATTAAAATATATGAGCTTAACCTTGCGTCTGCCGTCCACCGTTGTCGTTGGCCAATGTTTGTGTGGTGTAAGTTTGTACACAATAAGTATAAGTTATGGCAAACATTCGTTATCATAAAGTTCACACGGTCATTAAAAAATCTTTTGGCATGTATGTTTGTAATTAATCGTCATTTCATATGCGTTTTGTTGTAACTATGACCAAAATTTGTACAGATCTTTAGATTGTTGAAACTTTGAAACATAATTGCGGCTTGAGATTTAATTTTTCCATATAATGTATGATTATTAAGAAATAAATCCATATGTTTAAGGATCTTTCATCTAAAATTCTGACTGGAAAGCGAAACAATACAGTAAAACGAGTTACAAACGAGCATCAGGAGCATATGTATGATGAAACTTGTTTGTCCCGCAGAGAGAGTTTAACCTTTACCCCGCTGCGGTGCTATTATAATCAAAACATGGTAATATTGCGCATTTGACGTACAGTGAAAGAAGTTAGTTCGCGATACTTTCTTGTCACGTACAGTACAGATCTCTCAATTTCCCGGGAGATTATTCCGTGGCTTCCTTGACGATGCACCACTCAGACGCAGTGGCATTGGAAGGAAGCGTGGGGTTGTCGAACCCAGATGTAATCAAGTCACGATTACTGACTTAGCACAGCAACACAAATGATAAATGAACCGACGCAAACGCACCCATTCGTTTAATACTTTTTAGTTTTTAAGCGTTTTGTTTTTACACCAATTCTGGCATTATCTGATTAAAGACGTCCTATTGCTTTTAGTATTTAAAATTAGTCTAGTGGTTCCAAGCGCGACTGTTACGCTAGACGTCCTGTACTCAATTCCCAGGTCGAGAAAAGTGTAATTCAGATTTTCTATAAAATTCTTGTAGCAGCTCGGAGTCTGGATTTGGGCCCGGTTGGTGGCAATAGGCTCGCCCCCTATTACATGGGACCTAAACATACCGGCGAAGTGTAGGTGTACACTAGTACCTAAACCTCTGCCTAACTCTTCGGGTAATACATGATGGTACCTACAATTACAAATAACAATTTTCACATGTAGTTTTTTGTTGTATTGAAAGAGTATTTTTCTATTAAGTAAACAGCGAAACACTATTTAAAGCGCACGTGAGTACGCGACAAACACAAATACCATTTTTTTTGTGTAAAGTTTTTAGTTAGATATCTAATTTGTCGCGCCACTTAGCGAAAGGCCGACAGATCTATTTTAAAATAGAATTAGTGGAACAAGTTTATTTATAACAGTAAAGTAAACTTCTGGTAGTAACAAATGACCCCTCAACTTATACTTTTAATTTAGGTTAAATAAAACAAAGCTGATCTTCACAGGCGTATAAATAAACTATAAGTGAGAGCTTCGTTAGTCTAGTGTAGTCTGCTACGCTAAATATCCTAGGTTCGATTCCCAGGTCGAGCAAAGTGATATTGAGTTTTTCTATGAAATTCTCTGTAGCAGCTCGGAGTCTGGATTTGTGTCCGGTTAATGGCAATAGGCTCACCCCCTATTACATGGGATCTAAAAATACCGGCGAAGAGTGTGCGTACATAAGTACACTTCAACCCAACCTTTGTGGGAATACATGTTAAGCGAGAGCTTACCTTTATTTTAAAATCGACTGCATTCTAAAATAACATTACCTAGTCGCGTGTCTCAATTTCAAATGGTACAAATAAACGATGCCTTGAAGCGCCTTGAACTCTTTGAACCCTTAGATGCTGTGGCAATACCATGTAAATAAAGTTTAAAGATCACAAGAGTGTTTACCTCTCTATCTCTATGTTACTTGTGGGAAATCATTAATAGCGTCTATAATACACAAAACTTTGGAAAATAGTCTTATAGACATAATATAAATACATACCATCACGACTGTATTCCTCGAAGGGTTAGGCAGAAGTGTAGATAGATAGATAGATTACTCTTCATTGTACCTACACCAAAAAGAAAATAAAAACAAATCATAGTTACATCATAAGGTACAATTGGCGGTCTTATCGCTAATGCAATTTCTTACAGACAACCATTGGATGGACAAGAGTCGTATAGAAAGAGATTGGGCTGTTGCATGTGTACATAATAATACTCAATA
The DNA here is from genome assembly GCA_958496365.1 of Subacronicta megacephala. NCBI lineage: Eukaryota > Metazoa > Arthropoda > Insecta > Lepidoptera > Noctuidae > Subacronicta > Subacronicta megacephala. The sequence continues at coordinate 13,807,174 of OY292513.1, forward strand.
AATTTGTACTTATTTAAAGTTTTTACATACCTACTACAATTTACATACATAAATAATATAAATATTATACTAATAATACTATACATATATATATAAATATATATTGAACACGATAGTAAGTAACAATTTAAGAGCAAGCGGCCAAGTAATGCTGTTTCACCATTAATTTAAATGATGCCAAAGTTTGTGCACGTCTTATAGAAACCGGTAGCGAATTCCACAGACGAGTGGCCTGAACTATATATATATATAGTCCTCCTCATCGGTTTCGATGACGGCGACCCTGAATTATTAATTATATATATTATCTTTTTTATATAAATAGTTTTTTTTTATTTTTTTATTTATTACTTTCCTAATATTTAATTTATACCTATTACAAATAATACAATTTACATTTTAATTATTTCTAGCATGAGCTCTAATATGGCTCGCTAAACCGAACTTCGTTTTGAAGACTCTATCGCAAGTGAAGCAGTAGAGTTGGCCTTGTGAGTTGTAAGTGTAAGTATAGGATGGCTTAGGTTTACTTTTTTTGACCTGGCGTTTGGAGTCTAGTGCCTCAAGCCGACTTTCCTCAAAAGTTTTAATCTTGGCGTTTATGGTAGAGCGCCATGAAGACCTTTTTGATGCGAGCTCCTCCCAACTTGTAGGGTCAATAGCGCAGGCGTTAAGGTGACGCTTGAAAACATCTTTGTAGCGCAGATGCTGACCGCCGTGCTTGCGTTTACCCTCTGCAATCTCAGAGTAGAAGATAGCTTTGGGTAACCGGCAGTCATCCATGCGGAAGACGTGTCCACACCACCTCAGCTGACGCTGCATAAGAAGAGCTTCCATGCCATACATTCCTGACCGACGTAAAACCTCCGTGTTAGGCACGCGGTCTTGCCACTTGATCTTTAGAATAGATCTTAGACATCTTAGATGGTAGGTGTCGAGTTTTTTAATGTCTGTTTTGTAGAGGCACCATGTCTCTGCTCCATATAGAAGGACAGGTATGATTAACGCCTTATAAACGCTAATCTTCGTTTGTAGCTTGAGATCATGGGACTTCCAGACACGATCAGTGAGTCGTCCGAAATTGGCAGCGGCGCTAGCAATGCGCGATGGTATCTCCGAAGCTAAGGTGTTATCGTGCCGGATATTACTACCTAGATATTTAAAGTGCGATACTTCTTCTAATGGTTTCCCATCTAGATTCAGTGTTGCTGTATCAGCTTCGTAGCCCCGCGGTGGTTGTTTAAGAATTTGCGTCTTGGAAGAGCTAATTACCAGGCCGAATCTTTGACACGATTTATATAGAGCGTCAACATAGCTCTGGAGATGTGTCATACTGTTGGACATGAGGCATACATCGTCAGCGTAGAGCACCTCTAATATAGACAGCTCTTGCGTTTTAGATTTTGCCCTAAACCTCGAAATGTCAAACACACCTTTTTCAGTCCGGAAGTTAAGCTTAATTTGACCGCTACAGCATTGCAGCGCGTCTCTCATGACAGCTGCGAAGTATATGGCGAAAAGAGTGGGTGCCATCACGCAGCCTTGTTTTACTCCACTTGTTATTTGGATTTCCTCAGAAAGTTCGTTTTCATGCTGAACCTGCGCTTTCATGCCAACGTGAAATTGACGAATGAGGTTAACAAACTTCGTCGGATATCCAGATTTTTTGAGAACAAGCCAGAGGGCCTCTCGTGGAACTCTATCGAATGCTTTCTCTAAATCGACAAAGCACATGTAGAGTGGCCGTTGGTGTTCTAGGCTTTTCTCCTGGAGTTGCCTCACGACACTTATTGCATCGATAGTACCCCTACTGGGACGGAAGCCACATTGGCTTTCTGGTAGGTGCTTTTCCGCTACCTCACTAAGACGGGTGTTTACAATGTGCGCGAGGATCTTACCGGCACTAGCAAGAAGTGATATACCACGGTAAGAGCTGCAATCGGAGACATCTCCCTTCCCTTTGTACAGCTTACAGATCACTGCGTCCCGCCAGCCCCGCGGAATTTCCTCACTAACCCAAACTTTTTCGATCAGGTAATAGAGCCTGTTTATAATGTGGTTTCCACTATATTTGTACACTTCAGCAGGAAGTTGATCCATACCAGGTGTCTTCAAATTTTTGAGGCGTTTGACCGCCGTCACGAACTCTTCGAAAGATGGTGGATCGTCTAGAGTTTGGCAAACTGGTAGTTGTTCAAGTGAGTTTACATAGGATAGATCAGCGCCTGGTGTATCAGGGTTTAGGACATCATTAAAATGCTCCGCCCAACGCATTAGTATGTCTTTTTTATTTGTTGTTCGATACTGTTTATCCTTTGAGTACATGGGTGCAGATTTTCTTACACGTGGACCAAAAATGGCTTGTATACCTTCGAAAAACCTACCAGTTTGGTGAGTATCAGCGCAGTGCTGCAATTCAGCAGCTTTCTCCCTCCACCACTTATCCTTCAGTTCGCGAACCTTTAATCTAAATTTTTGTTGGGCTTCCTTTCTTTTGCGAGCATCTATTATATTGGAGTTCAATTCATGTCTGTGTGCCTCAACTAAAGCCTTGATCTCTTGATCAGATGAGTCAAACCAATCTTGGTCCTTTTTTTTGGGTCTTCCTACAGTATCCAGCGCACAATTGTGAAGATGTTTAGCAAATGATCCCCATTCCTCATCTATGGACAAATCAGATTGTGGTGGTGCACTAGCCGCAAATAACGCATCTAACGTGGTACCCAGTTCTGACGATGTAATTAGCCTTGCGAAATCTAATTTAGGGGGGATTATGTGAGGTGCTCGTCGTGGTGCTTTGAACTGTATGAGCATTTTCGATCTTATGAGACGATGGTCAGTCCAGCCCATAGCCCCGCGCATCGCTCTCGTTATGATAACGTCACGCAGATCCTTACGGCGGACAATGACGTAATCTAGGAGATGCCAGTGCTTGGATCTGGGGTGCATCCACGAGGTCTTGAATTTCTCAGCAAGTCGAAAAAATGTATTTGTGATGGCTAGATCAAATTCAGCACATAATGAAAGAAGGCGCAATCCGTTGTCGTTGCATTTTCCAACTCCGTGCCTGCCGAGTGCTCCATTCCAGAGGTCATGTTCGGTGCCAACTCGAGCATTGAAGTCCCCCAGCAAGATGACTTTATCATGCTTTGGGATACATTCAAGTATTTGGCGTAAATGTTGGTAGAATACGTCTTTATCCTCATCGGACGAAGGCAGAGTAGGAGCGTAGGCGCTTATCAAATAGACGCATTTGTTGTGAGAAATTGGCAAGCGTAGAGTCATGAGGCGGTCATTGACACCTTTCGGAAACTCAATCAGATCTCCAGCCAACCCATTGCGAATAGCAAAGCCTACGCCATTACCCGCCCGTTCGCCACTAGGGCGTCCACTCCAGTAATATGTGTAGCCACCCAGTTGTTCGCATAGTTCTCCACTGTCACTCAGGTGGGTTTCGCTGATTGCAGCTACAATGACTGAACTATAATGACTGGTCAAAAAAAATTGTGGTGTGCATAGGCATCTTTAGCTTTAAATTTTCTGATAAACGTAAGTAGTAGTAGTAAGTATCTCAAATGTGTAAGTATCACAGACGAAGCGAGCGAAAGCGAGTTTTAAGATAGGAGGGTGTTGTAGGATTAAAAATAATACTGTAAAGTAATTAAAGAATATGAGCATTCCGACGAAGACGAATTGGGAGCCACTTGAGCTTAGCGCGAAATTCTGACACATGATCATATTTTCGTAAACCAAATATGAATCTTATACAAAAATTTTGGAGACGCTCAAGTTTATTAAATTGGTCTTCGGTGAGATCAAGATAGCTGACATCGGCATAGTCAAGGATAGGCAAGAGAAGAGATTGTGCAAGCGCAACCTTAGTGGCTGTTGGAAGAAAGTTGCGTAATCGTCTCAAGGATCCTGCTGACGCCAACATCTGGCGGCTAGTTTCCTGCAGTTGCGGCTCCCATGATAAACTTCTATCCATGATTATTCCCAGATTTTTTACCTTACCACTTAAGGGAATTATGACGCTATCAAAGATAAACTGAGGTAGGTGAAACCAATCAATTTTGGATACCATTCGTGAGCTACCTATAATGATAACCTGCGTCTTCGACGGGTTAACACTGAGTCCATAGTGTTTGCTCCACTGTGATATTTCAACAAAATCTTTATTAATAATGTGAATAGCTTCAGGTAATTGCTCTAGCGGAGCATGCGAATAAATTTGTAGATGTGTAACTACTAATATACATGAAATATCATAGTAAGAACCCAATACCACTAGTAGACTATTGAGGCAGAGGCATAAAAATTAGGTAAGCTTCATTAAATTTAGACCTACATATATCTATTGAACAAAAATTGTTTGTATCGTGTCCGCCTACTAACTCCATTACATGGGACCTAAAAATACCATAGGACTATGGGTGTACATTAAATACACCTCTGACTCTTCGGGGAATACAGTCATGATGGTATTTCAAAACTCAAGTTAGCGTAATTTTCTTGATTTCAGAACATAATTTTATATCAATATTCCTAAAGCGTAAATAAATGTACAATTCGAATCAATACGTACTACAGTATCACTGTATCGTGTCTTTGTGTATTGGTCCTGTGTTACGCTCACATAGCCTTGCGCTCGCGACCTTACATCTAGTGAAATTGAACCGGTACAAACACAGCTACTGGTCTGGCCCCAGTCCACTGCAGAATTGAGGCTACATTCATTACCTCAATGATTTTCCATAATATTTATGTAAGATGAATAAAATTTATCTTAAAGGCAAGTGACGTCAAATCGTAAAACAGGAAATTACGTATTGTTATTGCGGAAAGCGGATATCCAAGTACAAGTTTTACTGGAAGCTACTACAACTCTTTTACTTTTTTTATTCACAAATTCCGTATTAATTAAACTATTTAATACATAGTATCCTGTTATGCTTGAAAGTAACAGAGAAATGTTAATCTATTAATTGTGCATAATATAAATTAACAGTGCTATCCACATGATACTCGTATTTTAAACGTAAAAATACCTAAACGTAAAAAAAAATTACCACAATGGGTTTTCTTGTCAACCAGGCTTGCTCCTAACCTTCAAATTAGTGAGTAAGTGACGGTGGCATCGGAACCAAGCAGTCACGGTCGATATTGCCACATTCACTGGCGTGCGTTGTCACACACTTCCTCACACGCAGTGAAATGAAGGTGGCCTAATGCGATCGGATGGACTTAATTCCAATAAAGCGCCATTCGCTTGTTATCCCTCAAGCGGTTTCCGTGTACCGTCGAGGCTCACAAGAAATTTTACGGAAGCATATACACTTCCGACACTGATAATTGGTTTCGCGATTCGATCAAGTAGCCGCGATATGATTCATTGGACTTTTTATATCGCTGCGACAAGGCTCTAAAATACCAATATGTATGTCATAGTTGTTTTAGATTTTGTAAAATGTTGTCTGCTAATATAATCTTGCTAACAGCGCTGATCAGTAATGACCAGAACCCGTCCGTTGAGTAACTGCAAAATCCTCTTCGATCGTAAAAAGTTGCAAAATTCTTGTCTCATCAAACTAGCATAAAATACTTTGTAGGACGCTATAACAGACGTAACTGCTCTTACGTATTGATGATAATTTTAACAATAACCTGATCAATTAAAGTACTTTTTGTGAATACAGTAATGTATTGTAGTGGATTTACACATAGGCCCGCAGACGCAGTGGGCTCGTCTCGAGCCCAGCGGGTCATGTGAGAGTCAATCCAGAGGCGAAAGTGATCGTCAACGTCATGCAGAGTTGCTTCATCGATTTGCTTGCACTTGCGGAATCGACATGCGTAATACACCCACGCTCCGATTTTCGCCGCCATTTCTCACGACCACATCACTTTTGCAACATTGCAATGTTCGACAATGCTTGTTTTGTAGTCATCTAGATGAATTTTCACACAATTTCTTTGCTCCCCATCGTGCAACTGTGCCAGAAATATCAATAGCTATGCAAATCGATAGTTGTTATGAAACCGATCAATGTACAAAAGTGTGCTAACCCGTACCTACGCGATTATAAATGGTAACGTCACTTTAAACATACACATTAGAAATGCTCATGTAACACCGAAGTACGTGTTGGTAGACAAACAATACCCAACTCGGGAATGCGGTGATGAAATGAATCGGTGACTCAGAGTTCCTTGTGCGGGGTCGCAAGCTTTTGACTCGTAGGCGCAGCTGCCAGATGTCATCTTGCTGAGTCACGGAGTACTGACTCTTATTGTAACAAACTTTCGTAACTTACAATGTTGATGAAGATCTAACAAATTCCTTTTCCTTTGTTACAGATGCTTATTAGTGAGCACGTTCTACTCGGTGCACGCCGAAGTAGATATCATCACGGAGCCTCGGCCCGGTGAAGAGTACGTGCTGGTCAGTTCTGGCCAACAAACTCCGCTGAGAAATTTTGAAACATCACACAAAATCCCTGAAAAGCACCCTCATCACCGAAACTTGAAACAAGATGACAGTGAAAAGATCATCAAGAAGTTACATAGCGGTAAGGTTAAACATGCTACTGAAGGCATTGTTGCTATTGAGGAAGACAAAAAAGCTCTATTTAGAAAGGGATTAAAAAGCAAAGCTTCGGAATCAATTGAGATTGATGTTCCAGTGTCTAAACTAGAAGACATTAAAATACCGGAAAGTTCGAAGGATGTTGAAACCAATCCAAAAATGGCCGTAGCTTTAGAAGCAATGTCCGAATCTGGAAAATTAAGCAAAACTTCGGGCACAACAACCCAAAAACCTATACTAACAACGGCGCCAACTGCCACTACCCAGGCGTATGATTACATCCCTATTAACTTTGATACGATTGATGACATAAACAGTGGATTGTTACCTTCTAATATAAATTTAGAAACAGCTGGTTCAGAACAAAAACCCCAATCAAGGATCCAAATTAAGAAAGGCCCAAATGGGCAAGACTATGAATATGAGTACATCTATTATTACTACGATGAAGACGAGGAAGGCAAAAAAGACGGAAAAGGTAAAGACAAATCTTCGTCTACCGCTGCTACCCCAGTCCACAACTCCCACGATGGCCCTGAGAAAATTGAAAGTGACAATCATATAGCAAACGAAAGTAAAACTAAGAACAAGTACAGTACTATTGATAGAAGTGGAACAACAACAGCAGCGACCCCGGAAATACAAAATGAAGTCGTTCCCACTCCTACCAGAGGGCGAGGACGCAGCCGCAACATCGCTCCGGCACCTGTCTCCGAGGAAGAGGAGGATGACATCAGGTAATTGTTATATTTAACAGATTTATCTACATTCGTTTTATTGGGTGTAACATTTTTGATAACATTGTCTATTTAACATTAAAAATACTTATTTTTTTAAAGCGTTAGGTTGCCATCAAGCACCCGGTTCCCACCTAGAGGTCGTAATTTAGCATCGGCTACTTCAACAACTTACGTACCTGAAGTATCTTCTGAGACCATTAGACAACGTGGTCGATCTCAAAGCGACAATGTAGCTGATGAGTCGATTGGTCAGACTAGAAGCAGGACCCGTGCACACATCAGGTAACGTATCAATCAAACTCACTCTGAATTCGTAAAAGAGTTAAATAAATTTAATGCTCTTTTCAATATTTACAGACGCCCAAGCTCAGAACTAGTAGACTTGGATAGCTTCAAAACCCATTCCGGCGACATCCCATCACCATCCCAATACAAAGAGCCACCAAGCAGATATTCCTCAGAAAGTCGGACCACCACAGAAGAGGTGCCTGAAACGACACCAATTGCCAAAGAATCCACTTATGCCAAAGAGTCCGCCAGGGAAGGTCACAGCTTGACGTCAGGCATCCGGTTCCAAGAGATCTTGGATGACTCAAAGCTTCCCGCCGACTACAAGCAGACAACTCCCTACGAGCAGGACACAACCGAGTACACAACCATGACTGCTATGGAGAAAGTGGCCTTGGACCTGTACGCGTACTTAGCTGGAGAAAACTTGAACAATGACATCAACCCGACGAATGAAATCAGTTTCGATGGAACGACTACTGTTGAGGACGACACGTGGACGACGACGGAGTTCTTGAGCACCACTGAGGAGGCAACCACGCCGACGACCACGAGCACCACCACCACGACCACGACGACCACGACCACCACGCCGGCCCCTACTACAACTACTACGGCAGCGCCCACGCGCCCATCCAGGTTCAAGGGTCGTCCTGGAGCTCGCGCCCGTGTCTCCACCACCAGTACCGCCACCGAAGCACCACAAGAGACCTCTACCAGAGTGCGAGGTAAACACCCAGCTTTCGATCTCTTGTGTAATATAACTACTTTACCATGAACTACATTGATAAATCCAGTTGTAGATTCTCGGCGCGATTGGCGAAAGTCCACTACGCGTTATAATTGAAACCAGTTAATTGATTCCATCCGACGCGCGTGTTCTAAACACGATATGTTTTATTTGTACGTAGGTATGCATTGGTAAACATTATTTGTGATTTGAGTATACATAAACCCATACAAGAATTCGCTTTTAAACAGTAAAAGTTATGCAGAGAGTACATAGTTAATAGTGTACACTTCTAGATTTTTAATTCAATACAGATAGGAAAGTATAATAAAGTACCGCCTATACAGAACAGCGATGGAATAGTATAAGTACTTTTATATGACTACATACCATCACGCCAGAATTCCCCTAAAAGGTTTGGCAGAGTTTTATTAATATACACACCCACAGTTCGGCAATATGTTTAGGTCTCAATTAAGAGGGGCGATCATAATGCCATTCACCGGGTACAAATCTAAACTCCGAGCTGCTACAGATAATTCCATAAAAAAATCCAATAACACGTCGCTAATGCTAAGAATCGAACATAGGACCTCTAGCGTAGCAGTCGCGCTGACTATCACAAAAATAAAGAGGCAGTTATAAAATTATACTATTGCTATGGAATATTAAAAATAGTATACATAATAATACGTCATCTACGATATGGTATGGTAATACTATTTGTCGCTCTATTATACGTCATGTCTATTAAGTGCATACTTTTGATTTTTCATAGTTTGACGACACAGAAACTAGCTTATACAGTTGTACAGTTTCATAAGGCGCTGGAATATCATAATGATGTTGCCCCATTGGTAGCCATGGGTCTCCTCTAAAAGTCCGAGGACTTAGGCTATAGTCCTCCATGCTAGCCTACTGCGGCAGACTTCACAAGCCGTCGAGAAAATTTCTCAGGCGTGCAGGTTTTCTCGCGATGGTTTCCTTCACTGTTTAAGAGATAGTTACACATGATTACATAACGTCTGAATGTGTGCTTTAGATTAGAACTCCAGAGTTAGGACTTGGCAGTCCAATGGTCATATAATACATGAAAAAATCAAATAAATAATTGATTTAATCATTACTGGCAGATGAGTAGGTAACATAGTACAAATTACAAGTAATTTAATTATTTATAACCATGCATACGTACGTTACAAAACCGAGACGATCTTCCTAAATATTGCGCTTTGACCGTTGTGGACATTGGCCACTTGAACATTTTGCCGTTGTCATCCTGCAACATATTGTTTACAATATTACTATTATTGCTGCGAAAGTATATGTTTTTCCTCTGTTGCTCTGCGATTGTTTTTGTTGCGAATGTGCATTTAAAGCGAATGTCACGGTATCCACAGTGTCCGTGTGGCCTTAAACACGCTTTATACGTAGAATTGTACACATTACGTGAATACTTTTCTCACGTATATTTAAGTAGCGCGTGTTTCTAAGGTGTTAAAGTTTTGTTTTATGCTTGATGAATGTATTCATACATGTGTTGAGGGAACAATGGAGTGAGAAAGGCAGGGTTCAGAGACAAACACCTCGCGTCTCTATGTAGGTGACACTTCTTACGTTTTGTTACATCATTAACAGTTCAACACATTACCGTTGTCAGTTGATATTTACGGATGCTTGCGGGCAAGTTAGTTCAAGTCATATTTTTTCCTTAGTTCAATGATTAGAAATGAAAGTTTTAAAATTCGAATTTGTACGGTTCGATTGAATGATTCTTTTCACAAGAGAAAGTATACTATATGTATGTTTATTTTAGATTACAATCAAGACTAGCATTACGCCGATATTCTCGTTATACTCCAAAGAGTTAGGCGAAGATGACGACCCGTTCACCAACATTTCTCTTTAGATTCTATCGATATAAGCCCCATGATATTATTGACAGATAATACGGACAGATAATTTACAAATAAAAATCCCAAACCAGCGTTATTCTGTGAAGAACTGCACACTTAAAAATAATTTTGGGAAATACTACGTGTTCTTATATCAGAAATCTAATAATGATTAACGAAAAACTATGATCCTATTACTGTTGCTATGTTATAATAGTACCTAATAATAAGATATGTTAATATCTAATTGCTATATAATTGCTATCTAAAGATACTGTACCTATTCGGCAACATTTTTATCAGTAAGTATTGAAATGATAAATTACTATGAAATGACATTCAAAGAGTACCAAATATTTAATGGTCTTTTTTGAATTTATAAATTATTTTGACTTTTAAGTAGGTACTAATGATAGACAGCGCTTACAGATTTATACATTTAAATGTAAATGAATTACAAAATACTTGGAAACACGCATTTTTTAGGCCTTGTTAGTAGGTAAATGCTATGGAAATATAAAAACCGGCCAAGTGCGAGTCGGACTCGCGCACGGAGGGTTCCGTACCATTACGATTTATGACGTATTAAAAAAGAACTACTTACTATATCTCTTTCAAACCAATTTTCGTTGATAGTTTACATGGTAATGTACATCATATATTTTTTTTAGTTTTATCGCTCTCTTATTTCAGAAGTTACAGGGGGGGGGGACACATTTTACCACTTTGGGAGTGTCCCTCGCGCAAACTAGTATTCAGTTTAGAAAAAAATGATGTTAGAAACCTCAATATCATTTTTGAAGACCTATCCATAGATACCTCACACGTATGGGTTTGATGAAAAAAAAAATGTTGTATAGAGTTTCAGTTCTAAGTATGGGGAAACCCCATATTTTTTTGTTTTTTTCTATGTTTGTGTAAAAATCTTAAAGCGGTTCACAGAATACATCTAATTACCAAGTTTCAACAGCATAGCTCTTACAGTTTCAGAGAAAAAAATCTGTAACATACGGACGGACAGACGGACAGACAGACAGACAGACATGACGAATCTATAAGGGTTCCGTTTTTTGCCATTTGGCTACGGAACCCTAAAAACAGTTCTTAGTAGACTAGATAGGTCTTAATTGGACAGGTTATCCATCAGTGCCACATCATCACTTTAGGAATTACAAGGTACAGCGATTGGTCAAATGGAAGTCTTCTATTAAATTCAGTATACCTGATCACCAAATAAACAGTGGTTTGGGTGTGAAAACTTGTTTTATTATTATTTTATTAAACACTATATCTACAGATAGTTTTGCATTTATAATATTGTATTGGCATTTTAAGGAAAGAAAAGTAAAAGAAATGAATCCATTCTGAAAGATATTTCAGAAGGATAAAAACAATACTTAATAGTACTTGCCAAATTTTTTCACAAACCACGCGTGTTGATATCCTTGTTATCAACACGGAAATTACCAGTTTCCCTCTAGTATCCTCCTGCCCTTATCCCATTTGTCCTGAGGTCGATGTTCTAGAGTAGAGGTGTTTTAGCAATCTTAGACAAAAATCTATAGGTTGTTTAATTAAATCTATAGGTATATAATTATGAATCCCTATTTCCCTGTTGTAACGCCACCGCGCCTTCACTTAAAAACGACTTTACCCATTTAATTCATTTTTAGTTTTCGAATACTTTGCATAATACAGAAATTAATAAGACAGAAATGATTCTAACACCTATCGAGGCAGCTTGCAAAGAATAAAAAAAATAGTTTTTATACCATAGAAATATCTACTATTCTGAAAATAAATACGTTAAATGTTATTTTATGTTAGTTTACCATTATAATTAAATTATACAAAATTGCACACGATAACTAATTTCATGAATTATTGTCTGTGCATCCGCGATGATCTCGTTTTCTTGAAGCCCTAGGATATTCCCAAAATCTCTTCGTGATGCTTGCCTACGCTTCGGAAACATAAGGAACTTTCATGCTTCTAGACCAATCGGTTTTGTTAGGCAGGTAGAGATAGATTTAGATTCTAAAATGGTTCAGCAACAACTGCCTTATCTCCATTGTCGTCTTACTTTATTGACTAGAAAATGAAAGAGACTGACGCATATTTTTAATGTCAAGTTATTCAATTAAGACCTCTAATCTTTACACGAGCACTTAATTCAGACATTGACGGTGTTATAAGATTTCCTACGTAATTTCGTTTGGAATTCTAAACAAGTAGAGCTAGTTGGCCCTGACTGAGTAGTCGCTGGTAATATCGGCAACAATTATTCCAAACTGACCGACATTGCGCTAGCTTAGGTATTATATACATAGGTGCATAGTTTGTCTAAACCGTCTAGCTGTAATCGAAAAAGTTTTGAAACAAAAAAAAAATATTTCGTCACGACACGAATCTAATAAAAGCTCAATTAAAATTATATTTTGCAACAACAATTAAAGAATAATTATTGTTATGCAATTAATAACTACATCCGCAATCACCCCTGCCTTTGCCACATCATTTAGAAAATAGCACCGTTCTTCAGGTTACTCGTAGTCCGTATGCCGTAGGTATGCATTCACCGTGTTTTTGTTCGCCAGGTCGGTTCGGCAAGCCTAGTATTGGAGGACGGAAGACCACAGCCGCCAGCAGTGCCGCCACCGCCGAATCTTCCACCTCTGCAGCCCCAGCAGAGAAGCCTGTCACACAACCAAAGGTCTGCATCCATATTAATTGACCCCTTACTGCGTAGATTTAAGCTAATAACTATAAGAGCGACTGTACTGTTTTGCATTGCGAATTACGTGCTAGCTAAATACAGTGATTATAATCGTGTTACGAAATATTTAAATATTTTGATATTTAAACTATAAATGTTAATTACTTAAAGTGGTTTTATAATGATATTCAGTTGTTTATGAGTCCCGAAGTGATCGTAGATACCCTATAACTTTGCGACAAGCTTTAGTTTGATCTTGGTTTTTACTTAAATTTTCGTTGCCACAATTTCCTGATATTGAAATGATGAAATTTATATAATCATAATCTATGTCCCCCCCTATTGGGTACGGGTCTCAGAAACTGATTTAAAATATTTTGTAATGGTATTGGACGGTATTGTCGTCACAGATGGTAACCGTTAGTATTCTTGGACTCAATATTTTTCCCCTATGATGGGTCTCTTCAAGCAAATTCTAAAACTTCGTACTGATTTTTTTAAAAATATTATCAGATGGTAGGAAAAGTAATGAGGATAATATTTTATTTAAAAACTCCGTCAAAAATAGTTTCCTATTGGAAACTTTTAACTAATTAAACATTTCAACTTTGAACCGTTCAGGAAACAATATTTCTACAGTGTAATATTGTAAGATATTTTGTCTAAAGCGTGGACAGTAAAGTGTATGTTATATGCTTTACAAGGGTATCTATTGTTGCAGGCATTCGGCCGTCGCGGCCTGTTTGCCGGTCGCACTCGGCCGAGTTCCACGACGGCTGCTCCTGCGCAGGACGACACCGGCAGCGCACCGGCTTCGAGTGAAGCCCCTGCACCTAGGTGACATATTGTCTTTACATCCTCTAACAAATAAATTGTATCTACCTGGGTATTGTTCAGTTATCAGAAGCTGGAAAATAAGGACTTACGTGACTAAATGTTCGCCTTATAAGAAAGGTTAAATAGCTTTTTTATATAGGAACACGTCTCGATCAACATTGGCTGGCTGATTGTTATGATGTGTTGAGCAATATTAATTTCTGGTGATATATTTCCAGACCTAGGATTCGTTCCGGTGTGAGGAGAGGTCCTGCAAGCACCAGCACCACGTCTGCAGCTGCCAGCTCTGCCGCTGAGGACAGCACTTCACCTAGTGCAGGCTCCGGCGAAGTAGAGACTACACCCACACCAACCAGGACTATTGGGTCAGTTGTTTTATGATGATGCCTGTAAATGGTTCATTATAGCTACTGGTTAAATGGATATTGGGAGTTTTTTTTCAAACGCAGTGAGTGTCAGGCTCATCTAGTTTATAAAAAACAAGAATCCCTATTTCATTTAAGAATTAGCGTTTCTATTTGATATCAGGTAATTGGTCGCTTAAGCCATTGTAACTGGCAAAATGTATACATTCTTATAATTAAAAGCAGTGTTATAAAAACGATAATTTGAATGATTGATGTAACTGATGATATTCGTTACCAATAGTCGTGGCAGGCCCGGTCTCCGGCCAGCGTCGCTTCGCCCCGGGCCCAGGCTGAACTTGCGGCCCAGCCCTCGCTTGAGAGGCGTCAGCACTGCTCCCGAAGCTGCTTCAGAAGCTCCCGCAGAAACCTCCGCCCCTGAATCACCGGCTACTGATTCGGATACTGAGGTATTGGCAAAATATTTGTTTGTCAACAGGAACACTTTAATTACGGTGTTACTATTAAGCTTTTTTAAGTCATGCTTGGTTGAAAATTATCTACTAAGAGATTCTACTCAGAGCTGTCGATATGCTTAGAGGAATTATACCTATCTACTTACTATTATATTACTCGATGTATGGTGCAATGTTACTTTAAAGGATCTAAGGCAATATTGTGTTTGACTGTGTAACAGGGATCTTCGCCGACTCCGGCACCTGAGGCGCCTCGCAGTGGTTTGAGGGTTCGTAACAGGCTGCAAGTGTCACCTTCACCCAAACCCCGTGCCCCGGTTACTCCTCCCGCGCGCCGCGTCAACCCTCTTCTAAAGAGAAAGCTGGCGGCTTCCACAGAGGTACCATGACCAAACCAATATATGAAATTACGAGATTGTTTGTGTTTCGAAAACGATAATAATTATGTTGGCATATTATTACGATAATTTTTATTCTATTGGTAATTTTGCTGATTTGCTATTAAAAATTTCACAGGCAACTACTGAAGCGCCTAAGAAGTTAACAGAAACTACAGAAGAGACCACTAGCGCAGAGCAGAAGAGTGAAACAGAGACGGAACCTGCGCCCGCGGAGACCACTCCCGCGCCCCCGCTGCGCGGCCTCGACGCCCTCATCGCCAAGCGACGCGCAGCCGGCGGCATCGGCGGCAGGCCGGCCCGACCTGCCCGGGGCATCTACCATCCCAAATAACCACCACACATATCCCACTAATTTCAGGTTACATACATAATGACATAATGCTGAAACTTACGCAACTATCTAGAACGTAATTTCTGTTTCAGTGACCCCGTCACTAGACAAAATTTATACATTATTTTTACTTTTATTTAAAAAATTGTTTAAGGTTTTATTTAGAGATTTCCAGCTAGGTTCAGCATTTATGATATGTCATTAATCTTAGTCAATTCACTTCAGAAACTAATTAGGTGTTAGAGTTCTTCGTCTTCGTACTATTGCCTAATATCAACAATTTTTCAACTATAGTTTTAATTTGTCTATAATTAGTGTAAGATTCTAATATTTTTTTCTTGTCTAGGAACGTGCCTATGGGTACTCTCTACTTAGTACTATCCTTTTTTATTTTACAAGTGTTATGTACATATTAGTAGTAGATATTGTTACGAGTAAGTCCGGGATTCCATGTATAAGGAAATCTCCCGATAAATTCAATGTAAACCAAATCAATATCACTTTACCATCTTTTAAAAAAATAGAGTTGTATCCAATCATATAAAGTCTGAGTTTTAAGACAAATTAAAATAACTCTCTCTTGGAAATTATTTATGATTTGTAGCTAATATTATTTCGAAAATGTTTATAATACATGATTAGCAATGACCATTAAGCCTTTATAGTTAAACTTGTCTCCAAATTATCTTTAGATGTTATCATATTTTGCCTCCACATATTGTTTTACCTATAATCGTGTATGTATGTCTTTATTTTGCGCAAAAAATTGTAGATATTGAGATTGAAGTTTCTTGTCAATTATACTCATTTTTCGTGTATATTTATGTAAGAGTGATGAAAAGTTTGCACTAATTGTGCAGAGGTATGTAACGTTCGGCGTCACTCTCAACTCGATAACTTTACATGTCTGCTGAAGCACTGACTGCTAGTGCCATCGTGATATGTTTTTGTATCTTTCGTAAGTGTGATAATAAAATTAATAATTAAGATTATAACGTTTGGAGGTTTGTTGTTTTATTTATCTGCTGGTTTAAACTACATTTCACGGTAGAATAATTAAGATATACCTAAATGGTTTTTATAGTTCACTTGTTTTAAATAGGTAATGACTGGACAAAACTAATTTAACAATAGGTAGAGAAAATATAAATATCTGGATATAGGTTATTCAGATTAAGTCACGATGATATCCTAAGTATGTACGAGTGTAAGTATACAGTTCAAACACAGTATATTTAATATTGAATACATAAAATGTAATAGTCTTGCAATACTTAGAATTAAATAAATTTGTCATTACTTCCTCATAATGTCAGCGTTTGGATTAGTAAATACTCCTGTTTTAATGAAGGGCCTGAACATCAAATATACTCGTAGCATTCATATTCACTTAAAGAGGCCTTCGTCCAGCAGTGGACGAATACTGGCTGATGCTGATGATGATTCATATTCCATAATTCAAAGGCATGTAAATCAATAACAACACTGTATTTTTCGTCAATAATATCACGAACAAACAAAATAATATTACAACTTACTAGTAATGTGTGACCCACATTGATAGTAAGCTTTTTTCTTAAAAAAAAAAAAGAAATTTTTGCCCATTCGTACAAATGTAGGTATTCTACCTATATGTTTGTTTGATTGTCACTATTTATAGAATACTCGCAAGTCTCCATACTTACTTTATATTTAGTAATCATAGATAAAATTAAAAAGAATAAAAGATAAAAGCTATCTTTTGTAATCGTACGCTGTTGGTTTATCTCATTTGATAGATTACACCGTCCGTTAACGTCGAAAGTGTTTGACTAACTGACTGCTTTTACTTTTGTTTGTCTACAAGTAACATTACTGTAAGTACTTTAGTAGCAGTACTGGCTCGCTGGCATGTCTACATGCCAGCATGAATGGGTCGGCCCGACCGGGGAAGTACTACCCTCCCACAGAATATCGACCCGAAGTAGCCGTATGCATACTGCACATCATAGATATATTATACAGATTTGAGTATAATATAATTCATATTGATAGGCTATAGTATTCTATAAACATGTATGGAGGTATTTGCAATATCAATACCAATAAGAGGGGAAAATTTAATTCTCCGTGCGAATCAAATTTATGATTAGGAATGATAACTTTAACTAGGTACCTATTGTTTTGCTTTTAATTTCAAAATGTAGACTGAAATAGAATTTACAGCCTCATTAGTCTAGTGCTCCTAAGCGCAACTGCTACTTTAGATGTTTTGGGTTTGACATTCTCAGTAGCAGCTCGGAGTTTGGTATGTGCCCGGTGAATGGCAACCCGGTGAACAACCCCTTATTACATGGGACCTAAACATAGCGGCGAACTGCGGGTGAAAGAAGGTACACGTCTGCCTAACCCCTCGGTCAATACAGGCGTGTAGATATGAATTAGATTTTAAATTACAATACAAACTTAGGTACTTTCAATTCAACATAATGGAAGTTAAGCTAGTTATGAAATCACAATTTAAAAAAATAAAAGTAATGAATTTAATATTATGTACATATTTTTGAATCAAATTTTTTTAAACATAATTAAACTATGAAGGAGGTAACCAAACAACCTGCACCAAGCTAGCGTGGTGAATTACAGCATAATACTTACCTGTCATTCTGAAAAGTCCCCTTTTCAGAATGACAGGTTACCAGAAATGAGACAAAAAATAAGTAAATTTATTCGCATAATTTAAAGCAGTAAATGTTCTAAAACTGAGTGATAAAATACTATGTAATCGAAAGCAAGAATGCGATAAACATGTTTACGCAAACAAAAGACAACTAGACGCAATAACGACCTTAAATGACATCACAATAATGAACATTGTTGTTTTTGATACAAAGAAAAAATAACTTCCATTAAGCTTGTTCAAATAATTGCAGGTATGGTATGGTATAGATAATAACATACATACACTCATGCCTTTTTTTCAACAGGGATAGGCAGACACTACGACTCCTACTAACCTTTTTGGCTTCCTCTACATACATTTTTCATACGCACGCGCTGGTTGCGAGTACTACGGATGTCACCTTTCTAAAGGACCTACCAGTTAGGTCGGTGTATGTTTTTCTAGGGCGGCCCCTACCGGCGGCTCCACTAACATTCGCTATATAAGTCCCTCTCGTTAATTGCCTGTCATCTATTCTCTCGACATGCCCAAACCATCTCAGCATATTGCTTTCAATTCGTGTCGATACATTTAAATCGATTATAGTTACCATACAAGAATTAAGTTACATAATTATCTTTTACCCACAGCGTCATTCTCTGAACGCCAGTAAAAGTAATGATAAAGCATATTTTACATGTACCTAAATATGATCACTTATGGGAATCGGACTTTTGCACACGTAGGCCCGAAAGGAAACACCTCCTGATCTAAGACTGCACACGATGATTGCGTAGGCGCATGTGACTGATTACAATAGAATCGAGTGCAAACTCGGGCATTAGGGTAAATGCTCCGGTTAATGTACTCACTCAAGTGAATATGCAAAACGCAGTTTTTCAATAAAAAATTGATATTCTACCTACTCAAATCTGTAACAGTTTTCTTTTCGAAATTACGATTTTTGTTTATTTAAGTGTTAGCCCTATTTTCTTATGTTATCTTATTCAATTTAAAATGGCAAGCGTTTCAAGTTTTGGGATTTGAATAATAACTAAATGTAACAATAGCAGTATTTGAGTATTCGTTCACGCCACAATTTACGATTTGGGTTCGGAAATCATGTTGCGGTTTTGCCTATTAAATTAACTTCTGAATTTTATTGTAGTCATATCAGCATCTTTATCCACGTTACATTCAATTTATGTATGATATTTTTTCTTCAGTAGACATTTATTTTATTAGGGTGGATTTTGGTGGTGTGTAGTGTATGTAAGTAAAGTAAGTATCATTAGTATTATTATGTATGGATTTGGGACATTTTTCATAATTGCTAAAAAACTAAGAAAGTATACAACTTTTTTATGAAAGGCATCTTGACAATTTATTTGAATATACCGATTACACCAAAATGTCGCCAGGAACTATTCCTTAGACGCCCATTGCAATGTTTTTTTGAAGTTTGAAAATTGCTGAACGTTCATTTACTGGAACATTTACCCTACATTATAGCAGACGCTTACTGTGACGATCGTTCATTGGCTGCTAACGAAGATAAGTGGCTGGCTCGCTCGCGCCAAGCTGATCGGAACCGCAACGCGCTTCTCGCTGTCCCGTACTCCTCAGTTGTGGTCTAACCGCTCAACAATACATACATCATCCTCGACATCTTAACCGTGAGTATCGCTTATATCTAAAATCGTATTCGCGATATTTATCACCAACTCTTAAAAGTCATGAATGAACATTCCAAGCTGCAAGTTTTATAAACAACTAGGCGAAACAATTTTTATTACTTCGATAAAAATTATTCGCTTCGCTGCGAATTTTGCTTTGCAATAACGAGTAACATTAGCAATTTATAGTATACTTATGAATCTTTCCGGCGGCGGTGTGATGTCTCACTACATATTAATCTTTTAGAACCTCGCACAGATGTACTTATATTTACTTGTAGTAAACATAAAACCGGTTCAACTCCCTTTTTTATCTCAAACTTACTTGAAATATAATTCATGCAACGTTGTTGAGTTCCAAACATTGCATGCATGCGAATATTAAACATGTCTTTTACATATGTGATTTCTTATAATATTAATGTACTGAATGTTTTTCCTTAGCAACAAGATGGTTTTGGAAATCAAATCGGTGTTAGTGGTGGATGGTGTTGGTGCCAACTGCACCGAGATCCTCAATTCGCATGGCATCAGTGTCATCAACAAAGCGAAGATCACCAAAGATGAACTCCTTCAAGAAATACCGGTAAGGGCTAAATATTTATCGTTCCTTTAAAGAGACTCGGTTCGTTGATATATGGTGTTCTTATCTTTATACGTTCGACTTCATGACAAGAGAGGGGTTGTTGCACTTTGGGTCGATTAGGGCCACACTATTATCGATAATGTTTAGGTACACTTTTACTTATTTTATACTTACTAATATATTTTATAATGCTCGATAATTTAAAATTAAACTAAAAATAAATATTAAGCAGCACAATTTATGCGAGTCGTTATTGTGCCCAATTTGCTGATTTCTTATATTCATAAAAAACGGATATTTATAGTTTTGTCTTCAGGTACCTACCATGTCGTATTCCGTGCACCATTATCCATACTATATTATTAATGCGAAAGTCTGTCTGTTATGTTTTCACGCCTGAACCGCTAAGCGAAATCTGATGAAGCTTAGAATAGAGATAGATTAGACCTTGAAGAAGGTTAAAGGCTGTCTTTTGTTTTAAAAAATCCTTTGAAATGCGAGTGAAACTGCCGTCAACAGCTATTGTAATTATAAAAATAAATGTTTATTTGTTTACGTTCCCATACTATTCATATATTACATTACATCTATCCTATAACAATATTCCATTGGATTGATTCTTTGGTGATATGTTGTGTGCCCACCTGGGAAGGTCTATAACAATAGAAACACATGCCAGCAAGTATTTATATAAATAATCAAGATAAAGAAGGTCACTGCGACCTAGTGTATATTTGTTGTTGTGTTTTCAGTGGTAATTCTACTAGTAGGTCCTGTACATCATATAATCATTGGGTTTTCTTCCAATTCAAATCTTTATTTCTTGCATATGTATATAGGATGTTAGAATAATTAGGTAGCAATATAAGACCCTGTAAGGACGCTGCAAATTTATAATTCTATGTCATTAGGTATTAGATAACAATAATATAATAATAATTAACACAGTATTTATAATTACAACATTTTCTATCTCTACTTATACAATTATTATTCAACAGAAATACGACGCGTTGGTGGTTCGATCTGCATCGCAAGTGACTAAAGAGGTTTTGGAAGCCGGTAGGAACCTGAAAGTTGTTGGTAGAGCTGGTGCTGGAGTTGACAACATCGACGTCGTTACTGCTGGACAGCGTGGCGTGGGAGTTATCAAGTAAGTTGCTCATATTGCTTTGGCGCATATAAATGTTGCAAAAGTCAAGACAAATAGGTTGTCTGATTATGGCCTTATGATCGATTATAACAAAAACAAATTTTTATTCGGTCCAATATTGAGAACGTTTACCTCAATCGTTAAAATTGTTCATATAACTTTTTATTCGGCGCCCGTACGCACCTAGAGACTGAAAGAAAATATTATGCATTGTGTCTATAATTAGGCCGTAAACTGCATACACCTATGAAATATATTAATATCTACGAGTATATATTGATGATATTGATATTTTTCATTAAGCTTTTACATTTATTTTTCGCTCAATAAAACCCTATTATGAGCTTTCAGACACTACGCAGTGGGCTCAATTGACAAACTTAATTGTTTCAACGGGTAAGTTTGCCCATTGTCAGTTAATGGACCCCAATAGGCGAATTAAATGGTTTTTCAATGCCAATGATATTTTTTTCCATAAATACGTCATTATAATTTTAGTGTCATTTTTCTCCAATGTCAAATCCATGTTGTCAATTGGCGAACTTAATTGTTTTTCAATGCCAGTGCTTTGTTACCTATTTTATGTTTTGTAAACACGTTAATTATATTGTTAGTGTCACTAACTTACTGACAGTTTTCTCAAGTTTAAAATCAATGGGTTTAATTTTTTGGCGAACTTAATTATATTTCTATGCCAATGTTTTTAGACTTATTGTTTGTGAATTATCGTATTGTTAGTGACAATTTTCTTCAATTTCAAATCAATGGGCTCACTTGGAGAAATTAATTGATTTCAATGCCATGGCCAATGGTTTATATTTTTGTTTTTATATTTATATAATACCTAATTACGTTATATGCAGTGTTACTATATTGGCTTTAAACTTCTTTCAGTGCCCCTGGTGCAAACGCCTTAAGCGCCTGCGAGCTGACTTGCAGCCTGATCTTGAACCTTTCGAGACATGTGGTGCCGGCTGCTACTGCTTTGCGCGCGGGACGTTGGGACCGGGCCCTTTACACCGGCACGGAACTCAACGGAAAGACACTTGCCATCCTTGGCCTTGGCAGAGTCGGCAGGGAAGTCGCCATTCGCATGCACTCTTTCGGAATGAAGGTATACACCTTTCACCATCTTCAATCCGTTTAATGTCCCGCTGCTTGTTAATTCTAGGACTGTACGAAATCGGCAGCGAACCATATCTACCTCCAAGAACGTTTCTGTGGCGTGTTTAGCCGTCACAGTGACATTTTAATGGTAAAAATAATGTCACTTTGACAGCAAAACGCAACACAGGAAATAAACATCGTTACACAGGTGTGGAAGATAAAAACTTGTAATAATTATGTTTGAAATACTTTTGCGATATGGTACGGAACAAGTAACCCATACTCAAGTATAATTATAAGGCGAATTAAGGCGGTCAGCACATTTGATTCTGCAGAATTTGTTGAATAGCTAAGCTGGCCCGAAGCAGTTCGGTACAACATAATTACGTAATTCGGGTTTCTCGTAAGCTATTACTTTAGGTAGGCTATGTACGTCGGCATTTTCCCCAAACATTTTTAACTTTTATATTCCAACGCCCGGTTGTGCCGATTATATAATGCCAACACGAACAAGTGTGTAGTATGGTTTACACAACATGTTGATGGGACGTGAAGATGTCTCGACTGTTGATTGATTCTTGATAGCTGTAATACTGATGAAAGTTAACAAATAGTTGAAGATGAATCGTTACATATTAATTCCACTGACATCCACAGCTCGCGATAAGATAAGAAAATAGTAATATAGAATAATATAGAATAGCAAGCAATGGTTAATAACTGTTTTTTTTTCTGATGAAATAATGAACTGGTGCACATAATTTTATCTGATACCTATAAATATTGATAACACAATTACATTTCTCACTACTAAAGTTATAGGCTTTTGTTTTGTACTTAGTAATTATAAGCTGCTTGCCACATTCTGGTTTTTGAGTGAATTTTAATATAATGTCTCGGTTAGGTGTTTTGCCCTAAATTGAATGACAACTAATTTCTTTCATCTTATTATCTGCGTCACACAGATTATCGGTTATGACCCGTTCGTCTCCGCGGAGCAGTGTGCAAGCTTCCACGCCACTAAGAAGGAATTGGACCAAATCTGGCCCCTCGCTGATTACATCACTCTCCACACGCCGCTCATAGAGTCTACTAAGAGTAAGTTTTTTTTATACTACCGAGGATAAATAGGGCCGGCCTGAGCGGATACAGTAGCCTATTAGACGCGACACAACACGCATAAGTAACAAAATACCTACATTTTGTTACTAACGCGTTACTATATTGTGTGGTCAGACATTTCACTAGCTACGTTATGACGTAGTGCCAAAATATTTGGTAGTTATCTTAATTATTATTTTTAACCATTTTAGGATTTATTATTGATTTATTTTGCCTCTGAAAAAAAATGCTCGCACTGTCGGAGGACTGCGAGTTCACTTGTTTTAAATATGATATATTCTTCTCTCTCTTCTCTTTTTGATACATAAATAGTTATTCCTTCCTATTTCGTTGGACCGCAACGCAACTGTTACGCTACAGGTTCTGGGTTGGACTTCCAGGTCGAGAAAAGTATTATTGTATTTTTCTACGATATTTTCAGTAGGTAGCAGTTGGAGTTTGGTTTTGTGTTCGGTTAGTTGCAAAACGCTCGCATGGGATCTAAACATAGGTACTGGCGTAGGTCCTGTGGGTATACATTAGTACATCTCCGCCTTACCTTTCGGGGAGGCGTAATGGTGTGTTATTTAATATTATTATATTGAGTAAAGATTCAGTTCAGATAGTTTGGTTTTAGAAAGAAAGAAAGCAATTTTATTATTAACACACAATCCACACAAGACTCGCTGGTAACAATATTATAAAAGATATGACCTTTTGTTGGTTGGGAAAGGAAACCAGCTTAAAGAGGCAACATAAATGATATTTGTGCGTGGAAAAATTTGTCCATATCCTACACAATATATTATCTTTGTATACTAGGGTAATATAGTTGAGGATTAATAGGATAATGTTCTCATTATGTTCAAAAATATTAGGTATACTAAAGCTTACTTCTAGATAATTAATCATACTAGGTATATTATTTAAAGATAGGGAGACAAATAGAGTAAATTCTTGCGAAACAAGCATTGTATTCTATTTAAATATTCATAAGATTAGCTGTCCAATCAATGTGCGGTAGAGGTCAAATGATGACCTAAATCAAAATCATGTTTATACGTGTATAAACTCGTTGGATTATTTCGTGAAAATCTAATTACAAGCCGCTGAACCAATCGTTATGAGTTTGGTATAGAGATAGATTGAACCGTCGGGAAGGAAAAAGGCTACCTTTTCTTTCAAAAAGTTATTTCAGAATGCGGGTTTGACAAAGGGGCAACGTTTAGTTGTAATTATCAGATTTTTTAATCATTTTCCTATTTAATTTTGAACGTCATAAAACGTAGGTACATTTTCATTTAATAAATAAAATAATAGTGCCTGCCTATTGCAGACTTTATTTAGATTAGAGACTGCCTCGTTAGTCTAGTGGTCCCAATCGAGACTGCTACGCTAGAGGTCTTGGGTTCGATCCCCAGGTCGAGCAGTGTTATTGGGTTTTTCTATGAAATTCTCAGTAGCAGCTCGGAGTCTGGATTTGTGCCCGTAGAATGGCAATAAGCTCGCCCCCTATTACATGGGACCTAAACATACCGGCGAACTGTGGGTGTACATTAACTACACCTCTACCTAACCCTTCGGGGAATACAGGCGTGATGGGATGTTATGTTAAAATAATAGTTTATCAATTAAATCTTCGAACTTGTTACACGCTATCGTCCAGTTGAAACTGTCTTAAAATTTTATATCATGTTTTGAGGGATCAAACAGGAATATTACTACCTACAAATAAATAAATTTAAACATCACTATGCTATAGCCGGGATTGTTGGCGCTCTTTGAGGGAGGCCTACGTTCAGCAGTGGACGGCTATCGGCTGATATGATGAGGATGATTCTATTTCTGTCTTAATCTATTATGATTCAATGACGGAAATCTCTGAGAGGGAATTGTTATTCTTTCCAATTTTATACATCTAATTAGACAGCATGTTTGCTGTCTAATTACCTAATTGTATAAAATTGCTAATAAGAAATAAAATTAATGTATATTTGCTCTGTAGTTGGATAATACTAGTCCGAGATTATATAACCCTATTTTTATTTTAATTACCGTAAAAAAATAAGGGGCCTTTGTAATTAGGTACTTATTACTATGAACAATTTGTAAAAATCATAAATGTTCCATACTTATAAGTTCATTGAACCCGAAAAAACGTTTGGGACAGCTATTATTTTTTTTCGCTATTTCACGGTTGGCTTCATAATAGGTACAAGTAAAGAGAAAAGTAAATTTACTGGCATCCTTAATAAAAGTAATTACGATAACTTAGCAAGGATGCCATTTACGACACACATTCAATCGACAATCGACAATCATTCAACACTTATAACTTATTAAAACGATTTAAAAAGTTATGAGTATTGAAATAAAACTACTTTTTACGGATTTTATCGCGTTATGTTGATATTAATAAGGAATTTCGACTTCGACTTTTCAACGTTTACCGAAGTGATTATTATGTTATATGTAAACAAAATTATTATCAAAAAAAATAGATTGGATAAATTGAAACTGGAATAATCAATAAGTCGTGTAGATAGAGAAACCTGTACTATAACTCATGCCATACCGTCTCGCCTGTATTCCCCGAAGGGTTAGGCAGAGGTGTACCTTAGTAGCCGCAGTTCGCCAGTTTAGGTCTCATATCATATGAGCGAACCTATTGCCATTAACTGGGTACAAATCTAGAGTTTGAAGTGGTATTGAGAATTTCATGGAAAAGCCAAGGACATCTAGCGTAGCAGTCACCCTTAGGACTAGACTAATGATGCAGTAGAAACTATGACATTTTTAAAATATTATTGTCATTTCAGATTTCATCAATGCTAAAGTGCTGAATCAATGCAAAAGTGGAGTCAAGATTGTAAATGTAGGCCGTGGAGGTCTTATTCAGGAACGAGACCTGCTTGACGCTTTAAATGCTGGAAAGGTAAGATATGATTAACAGGATCTCTAGCGCAGCAGTTGCGCTAACGATTAATAGACTAATGAGGGACCCATCTATACTTATTTTATGAAGAGGTAAAGTTTATGAGTTTATGAGGTTTTAGGGGGTAACCTCTGGATCTACGGAACCAAATTTTGAAAATCCTTTCATCAATAGAAAGCTACATTATTCCAGTGACATAGGCTATTATATATCGGAAAGATTATAACACATAAATGACCAATGAAGAAGTTCTCCGCCGAGCCGGTCAGAAACGCCAAATTATGCAGACCGTCAAACAGAGAAAAGTTGGTTATCTGGGTCACATTATGCGACATGATAGATACCAACTGCTGCAACTTATAATGATGGGCAAAGTGGCTGCAAAAAGATCAGTAGGCCGAAGAAGAAAGTCGTGGCTGCGCAATATTCGCGAGTGGACCGGCATTAACAGCGTCGCAGAACTGTTCCGCTTTGCGAAGGACAGACTGAAGTTTTCCGAACTGACGGCCAACCTCCAGTAATTGGAGAGGCACTTCGAAGAAGAAGAAGAAGAAAGATTATAAATGTATGGACTAGCTGTGCCCCGCTGTGCCTGAATTTTATTTCTGCTCGGCTCCTAAGGCCCATATCGCGATGGTTAGCATAGCCTAAGTTACTATATATACCTTCAGCTATCTGCCAGTGAAAGGCCTGGGTAAAGCAGTCCAATCGTTTCGGAAAATCGGAGCAAAGAGTCACAAAAAAATTTAAAATATAGATTTTTAGAGAACCTTGTGTCTTTTAGAATTTAATTTCATACTAATCTACACAAATAATCGAAATCAAAGTGTTTTTTTTTGTAATATTAAAACGCTAAAAAGCTAAATAAAATTGTACATTCCATTACACAAACAGATAATAAAATTTTATTTAGTTGTATCTCGAGTGGAGCCCGCGTCTAGGCAAACATAGTTTAGGACGCCCGCTGAAGAATTGAAAGAACTGAAGATCGGGCTCTGTGGTGTTCACTTAAAGAGGCCTATGTCCAGCAGTGGACGAATACGGGCTGATGATGATGATGATGTATAAATTAGTATGGATTATGTACAGATGGTCCATTGGTCGCATCTACAAGCCCTGTCCTTCTCTATTCTGTAGTTTAACATGACTTTCTGCTTTTAGGTTGGAGGAGCAGCTCTGGATGTTTTCGAGCAAGAGCCACCCACAGATCCCCTGACCCTGGAGATCATTCAACACAAAGCTGTCATTGCTACCCCCCACTTAGGTACTTTTACCTTTGTTTTATTAGCTTCATTTTGCGTTTCTCCAGTAATCACCTAACGTTTTGTCGACCTACTGATATAATTATGATCGTAGTGCGTATTTAGATTTTTCCACGCAAGAGTTTTCACTAAGTTACTGCCTTTACGGCTCTGTAGGGGTCCATAAGGGTTGGCAACGCATCAGCAACGCGTTTGTTGTAGCAGGTTTACTGGTTCGCGAAACCAATAAAAATAGTTTTTTTATAAACTTTAGAAATTTCTCCCGTTTTCAAACACTACCGGAACAAATATCTGCCGGTTATACTTATTGGATATAAATATTTTTCTGATGCGGGAATCAAACCCGCTGGTGACCCCCCGGTTGCTCAACCACTGTGTCAATCGAGCCGTCAAATTTTTCGTATTTAGTCCAATTGTTTTTGATGTATGATTACATCATCTTAATATTCTTCTTTCAAAATTATAATTTAGATTCCGTCGGAGAGAGGCCTACAAACATCGGTTATTACAAAATATACCTAACTGTATTATTAAGTCGAACACAGTGCAAAAGATTTAGAATTCTAGATAAATTTATAATGAACACTAGCACGGTATAATTTCGAATAGAGATTACCAATAATAACCATAATCTGTGAATAATTCTTGAGTAATCAGTGATACCTAATTGTGGAGTTATAATATTTTTATTATTATACAACTGTAAGACTGAGTTGCTTAGAATAACATACCATAACGCCTGTATTCCCCGAAGGGTAAGACAGAGGTGTACGCCCACATTTCACCGGTAGGTTTTAGTAATTGTAGTAGGGATTTCTTAGAATAATTCAGTTATTGTAAATCTTTAGTCCCACACTTTCGTCGTGTAAAACACCAATATTCAGGAATTTCTGGTTGTAGTTGAAGCCAACACCAGCTTCGTTGTAAGGTGACCACGATCGTACAAGTAGTTCTCAAGTTATGGCATGACTAAAGGAAATATGGATTCATTTTTATAATATACATAAATGGATTCACAAAAATTCCGTGGATTCCGTGTCATAGCTCTAAGATACAATGTGCATTTTGGCATCGCAATATTATTTTATATTTTTGCCTGGTATTATTTTTGCCTTATAAATTAATGGAAGCAATAGTTTGTAGTTCTAAGTTCACACGCAAAATACGCGCTTCGTTGTGGAACTTGTCGAAAAACAACTCGCTATACCATAACTTGTCATTAGATATGATTTATCATGTTGACATAATAAGTATATTATATTAATTCAACATCAAATAACATCATTTAAGCGGCGGTAGCATAATGGCTAGGGCGTCGGACTTGCGATCATGTGGTTGCCGGTTCGGAACTCACCCATTGCACCGACGTGAACCCATTCGTAATACAAGCATTTAGCTTAGTACGAGGGGTTAACAAGATTACTAGTAATGTGTGTCCCACATAGCTAGTAAGCTATTTAAAAAAAAAAAAATGACATTGTATGTTCAGACCAGTTATAATTGTTATCAAGTGTACTTGCCTATGATGTTAATGATTTTTCCAGGTGCATCCACAAAGGAAGCTCAGGTGCGCGTTGGTCAGGAGATAGCCGAACAGTTGGTAAACTTGGTGAAACCTGGCACTTACAACACTCCTCTAGCCGAGGTCACTCGCGTCCTCAACAAGTAGGATAGTAATCAGGAACATGACATTGTGTCGTCATCTTTTATTTTTATTTTGTTGATACATGACTACTATGTTTTTTGAGGCATTTTTTTATCATCATTCCTATAATCTGATTATTTTGAAAAACGGAATTCGGTATAATATTCCGTTCATGATTAATTTTCATGTATAGTTTAGTTTTTTTATACCTAATCATAGGTTCATACATGTAGTTAAGTATTTTTCTTTTATATATCTTTTATGTATTTTTTTTGTCCTTATAATGCTAGTTACATAAAGTATTATAAAGATCCACCGGAATAATATCCCGACTAAAATTGGTGGCAGTCAGGGTTGGTGCCTTTGCTGTCAAATTACAATAAGGCTGAATGTCACTGTCAATTAATTGTTTAGAGATATTTTATTATACGAATATAAAATTTACACTGCTTTTAATTAGAAACATGTTTGTGTTAGCATTCCGTGGATCAGAATATCATCGTTGATCTGTAAAATTTAATAATACTAAAATAAAAGATTTTTTAATTTAAAATTATTTTATTTAATAATTATTACTTACACTTACAATTTACAAAAGTATAAAAAATTGTATTCTAATCCATCTAATGTGATGAATTTGAAATAAAAAAGGGTTTTTGTAGCGTGAGGCCGCTACCAGTCTATGGCCTTGAAGACAGTTTGGAACATCGATGAAATGGCCTAGCATTCATGAACATAATATAATATTAAAGTCATTTCATCTTTATGATCTGATCCAAATTTTGTCACAATATCACAGGGTGAGTTGCCGGATCGTGTTCGAAATATTTTCTAGGCCATGGCCTGGATAGAACGTTAAAACTCTTGTTCCCGGAATTATTTAATTTGATTGGAAGAAATTGAGGGATTGGGATGGTGGGAAAGGGAAGATTATCACCATTAAGGAGACTTAGTTGCCACCTCGCCTGAACGTCCTGCTGGACCTCGCAGGCGGAGCTGCTACGGCTTCACTCTGGGGCTCCTCCTCCTCCTGGACTGACCTTGTGACCGCTGATACAAAAAATTTAATAATGAGATAAAAAAATTAAGACAATATTTCGAAGCTTCTTTTTTAAGCTTCGTAGGTTGAAAATATTATTCTTTTAAGTTAACTAGTACAGTAGTGACGTTCACCACAGAACAGATGAAGGGCAATCTTGACACTACAAGGTTAATAAGGCCGTTTAATAGTTCCGGTAAAAGTATATTATCTGGCCTTTTTAGTTATTTTAAATTTATTACAAAATAGCGACCAGCCCCGGAGCATAGAGTATTCGAAGGTACATTCATGTCTTTTCTGTCCTACGATGATAGCTTCCAGGTGGCTTGACTGTTTTTGAAATTTTTAATAATCAATACTATTCAATCAATTTACACAAAACCTTACCAAATTACATGTTTTATGCTTACATTTGTTAAATCGTCCTCTGCTTGGCTTAGGTGCTGGTGCTTCCTCGTTACCAACATCTCTGACCACCGGAGAATTATTGAAACGTTTTTTGCTCTTGGTATCTGTAGTAAAGAAAACATTGTTAATAATAGTGTTTCTTTTTGTAAGCTCACGTTTTTAGTCAATGTTATTATTTAGTAAATTGCAACATAGCAATATTCGTTATTCTGGAAAAAATATATATTAAATTTGGCTAACCATTTATTAAGAAATATTTTGTTTAGTTTGCTGCAATTGTTATATTTAAAGCAATGCTACTAACTGTAGGAAATTTTGGTGGGGTCTAGAGAGTCCTGAGCCGGTGACGAGGTCGTTGTCGAGGGGCCGTTCAATTTTGCTGCAAATACAAAGTGTCGTTAATTTTGAACCAATTTTCCTATCATCTTTTAGAGGAAAGGGGCGACCCTTTCCTCTTTTCCCTTTTCTTTGTATTTGCTCATAAATGCACGAGCATTGATAAAATTACAATTTAGCTAGTCTAATAATTTCTTAAAAGCAAGCAGAATGAATGTGTGAGCCGTCCGCAATAGTTATCTACATAACAGGTTGACTATAAAATCAAGGACAAATAAGCTTGGTAAAAGCATACTTCTACTATATCTATAATTGAAATTCAATACAAAATATTTAAACGTAGCGATATTTAGCGAAACCCACACTAGTCTCTTTAACTAGTTTACCTTCGGCAGCTTGAGCCCTCTTCCTCTTGAGTATTTCGAGGAGATCCGTGTTGCTTCTGAAAGGCCGGACACCATTGCCTACCAGTTTCTTGCCTTCAGTAGTGGAGGACGGAGCCTCAGTTGAAGGTTCCTGTGCTTCACCATCTGCAGGGTAGTCACCTTCCTCCTCATATTCAGCATCCTCCTGAAACATTTAATCACAACATAACATAATATACCATCATGCATGTAGTATCGAAGGGTTAGGCAGAGGTGTACACCCACATTTGCCATTAACCGGGCACAAATCCAGACTCCGACCTGCTACTGAGAATTTCATTGAAAACCCCAATAACACTTTGCTCGACCTGGGGATTGAACCCAGGACCTCTAGCTTAGCAGTCGCGCTTAGGACCACTAGATTAATGAGGCAGTTTGAGTCAATTTATTCAATTTCGTTTATTATGCCACAGTATGTATAAAATTAGACAGAGTTTTCTTGGTATTGTAAAAACGGCTTTTAGGTTATAAGTAGGTACATATGATTATAAAATTGCATCAACATTTTTTTTTATTAAATTCATTGTTTACGTAGCATGCAGCAATTCGAAATCGACCTTCTTCGAAAATTGAAGGAAACAAATATTGTTTCACCGAATTTAGGGATAATAATTATAATTTAATTGGATCTATCAGTACCTAAGTATACCTACGTTAAAACTAGGTACAGGTATTTAGCTAATTATTACTGATTTGCGGATCCATCATTTACCTTACTAAAGAAGCTTAACAAGAATGCATAATAGAAAGAATCTAACAGTCTACGAATCAATATCAGGGTCACGTCATCCTGCCAGGCTATTCCCAAATACGTTGTAGCTTCCAGTCTTAAGATACGGCTGAATATCAGAATTTACACGAAGCAACTGTCATCAAATTCTAGGGTATACTGATATTTAACGGATGGACAGGCTCTTTGGGTTTTTGACAGGTTTACGTGCTCTCCGACGCACGGAGGGGTCTCCATGTATTAGGAATGGTTACCCATCCGCATACTGCCCGCGACAGGCACAGCTTAATCTTGCAGCTCCGTTGAACTGCGCATAACTTAGCTACGAGCCACGGTCACCTCTGTGGTAAATAATTCAAACGTATCTTGCCTATCCTTGACCTTTACAAAAGCAAGTCCTGTTAGAAACAAGCTGCTTACATTATTTTATATATATTTTTTATTACATTTAGGCAGAATACAAAATAACTAACAATCCAATAAAATATTCAGGGTTTAAAAGATGCATTTTCCGTAAAGCTAAGACTGTTTTGCTTTGGTTTGAACGTCATAAATTTCCTTGAGTAAACCAGTTTTTTCGCATTACGGGTGGTGACCAAAACTTGCAGGTAGAAATTCCTCAAAGGAAAGGGAGGTCTTGCAAAGGTCATACGCGAAGGTGACCCGATCATCGGACGCTCGCCCCACTTGCCTTGAACTAGATGGACCTGAACGACATCCTTTGCGAAACTCCGATGTATCTGATACTGGTGCATCGTAATGGTGACGTCAGTGATCAGTGCCCAACTTTATTTTTAGACGAGGCCTTCGTTCATGATGTGACAGCCATTAACGCTTATTATAGCATTGTAGCTTCACTTTAGAAAAGTCTACCTGAACGTAATCATTTGTAACTGCGGGTGGAATTTCGCAATAAAATACAATGTCAAATATCTGCAAATACATTATAGTAGTATAAAGTATACCTATGTAAGAGAACTATCTGCAAATATATTTTAAGTAGTCTTCGATTATTCGTTGTGTTGAAAATGAACCTTGGAAACATCTTATTACTGAAGTAAAGAACACCGTTTTGAGATATGTTCAAATATTTGATTTTTGCTTTTTTAAGTTATGTTTGGTTTCATCCGCAGGTAAAGTATTGATCGAAGATCTTGGAGTATAAAAAAATCAAATGAAAAAATAAATAAGATATTTTTCCTCGTTTTTTTATGACTCAAAGACAGGTCAAGGCAAAGCGGGTGCTCAAGCTTACTGCATTGCATCATGTAGACACCTACCCGAAGATTATTTCGAACATTCTACTTAAACATACTATATTATATCAGTCACCTACAAATTTCATTGTATCCTATGTCTGGACACTTCACGCTTACAAAAAGAAACGCTTTCCAATACATAATTCAGTATAATTAAGCATGAAATCGCGTGAACTTCCACCTTTTAGCGGCGGCGGCGAGCGGCGCAGGCGCACCATCTCGTGACACACAACGTAACATGTAACACTGACTGCACAAGTCATATTTACACAATTAACGCTCGCTCTTGGCCAAACAATCTGCATTGACTGAGATTCGTTGCGAAACGACACAGTAGACTTTCTAAGAGCTTAAATCGTTGCCGGATTATAAGGCAATTTCTTTCAATAAATACATCTTCAAGTCTAAGAGATATGTATGCAATATTGTTGTTGTATGTTTATTTGTACGTGTGAATGTGTTGTGACTCTTGTGTAACCGCAACAGGGCGCCGTAACCACGGCGGGCCTTGTAATCAAATAACATTTTAACCAAAATAGACAATCTATTGAACGAAATTTTCTGATTACGACTGCGTACACGCATTAATTGGTACATGCATTTGGTACGGTTATTGATTCGATATATTTATTGTTGTTGCTAAATGTGACAAAAATATTACCTACTTCTGTTTTAACTAGGTCACAATGTAGCCGAAGGTGATAAGTCAAATTTAAAAGAATGTTAAATAATCATGTTTCTTCTTGTATCCAGTGCTGTTAGTTGTGCCCTTTTATGTGCCCGGTGCGAGCTCTTATAAGAGAGAGCCTCTGAGCCCTTGGAAATTGTTTCTAAGTAATCGTAATCTAGTCATTTCTGCGCCCAGAGGCACTGCCGTATTCACGGCACGACTTGTAGTTATTTCCTTACACCTACTATATAAAAAAAATTGAGTAAGCATACCTGCGGTGGAGGTGTGGTAGTGGTTGTGGTCTGTTTCCCCTTGGCCAGCGGGCCGCGTTTGAGCAGTCCCCGGGGAGGCGCGGCGGCCCGTTCCTCATCCTGCGCCCGCGCAGAACACACGACGCAAGCGACCAATATAAAACTGAAACACAAGCAAACCATACTTAGAACTGTATTCATATCATAACTGTTGCTGAAATTCAATTTGGCTAATACTGCAGCCCCGGATCTCCGATTTTTTCGAAACGGGTCGGACACTTGATAGTGGCGGCCCATCTGTCCAGTATTTGAGATATTTAAAAAAAAATAACTCATAAATTATTATCTAATGAATGATAAATGTTGCGCTCTCTATTACCTATTAGCTAATAACTTTTTAATTTTTGGTGCGACATAAAAATATACTTTTCAATCTTTAGGTCAAATGATTAGGTATTTCAATTTAATATATAGATACTACAACTTATAATAGAGCAATAAGGCGTAAGAATTCTATGTCACGGCACTTAGTATTCATGTTTCAACATTCGTGTTGATAGACCACATTTTTCTGCTAAGGGGTGTTATGGTAACACTTAAGCAGGTCCGTTTGTGTAATAAACCTGTTCGCTACATTTCAAGTCTGTCAGTTCGTCAGATTTTTTTATTTAAATTGAGAATAAAGAAATATATTGACTTTATAAAAACACTATGCGACTGGTAAATGACACATTATCATCGGTTTTTGTATAACGCAAATAACCGTCCAAACTTTTACCTGCTAAGTTACTGTATGTTCGGTAGAAAAACTGAGTAAGTATAAGTACATTCACATATATAATGAAAATCAATATTTTATTACATGTTGAAATATGTAAGATTGTATGAACCAAAGCGTCCGTGAATTGCGCTCACGGACGCTTTGGTTCATACAATCAAAACTAAGTACAATATTGGCTCGTCAAACTACTACCTGGTCATAGGTAGGTAGATACATTATGTGTTAATCACGAAGATATAGCTGCTGTACCAGCTACTTGAAAAGTACCTATACCTGATGGCCTTTGTTGTCCACCGATTTGATTACACTTTTATCAGTTTGAAATCTAATTGAAGTTTTTGTCCAAGGTTTTTAACATTAGCAGAAAATACTGTTAATAAATACTTTACCCACCACATACTCATTAGTAAATTTATTATTTACAATAATTACAATGTACAAATAATGCATTTCTTATATCATTACATTATCTATATCTGATATAGCTACATCTATCCGATTCGAGTTACAAACCTTGCCAGGCTAAATCAATACAACCCTGACTTTGTTGTTATCTAGTTCGCAAAGTGATCATTTACTAAAATCCAAAGTAGACCTACAAGTTGTGCACCAGCAGGTACTTATTAACAAACATTATTTTAATAAACTATTCAATATTCTGTCAGTAATTACTAACGAAGCAATCACTTCAAATATCAGTAACAAATAAATAACCAGTTTTTTCAAATCATTATGTTTCTGCTATGCATAAGTTACTTCGACATACTAAATATGTAGGTATAACACATGTTTAATATGCGAAATATAAGTATTTCGGCTATTTTAAAATTCATATTAATTAATTGTGAATATATACAGTAGATATTAATAAAGCTAGTCATGTCAGTATCGAGACTTTTCTGCATAGTTATTTAACTAGATGTAAAATGTCAGGGATATCTATAATAGACGCTTGCATACCTGGTACCTATTCATGTACTTGTTTGATATTCACAATTATAAATACTTGTAGCAAGACGAATCATTCCACGAATTTATAATGTCACGACTGTCATGCACTGAGAATTTGTGGTGCCCTTGTGCGAACAATTAAGCACACGATGTGAAACCGCGTGCCACATTATGCAGATATCAATCTATCTTTACATCAGATAACCTATTCACGAGACGATAGTATTATAATAATTGTCGCAAGCTATCTTTTTTTACATAACCCCCCAATAGGACATGCCTGTCTAATATTAAGTTACGTAAATACAAATCACGTAATCGAAAATGACATTTCAACATGTATGAAGTGGTCATCCAAAAAGGTCAGGTAATTTTAAGTTCAAGGGGCTTCATTATTTTGTTAGACATTTTTACAAAGTCATGTTAGAGGAAGTTTAAAAAAATTTATGTACAGAATGGACTAACTTTATCAGTGCTTAAAAGCAACTGGAATCGTGGAGCAATCTTTAATTATCTAACAGCAACAGGTTGATGAATGTGTTTTTTGTTTGTAACTAACGCGAGCTTAAAGTATAGTTCAATGGCGTTAAATGTCGATGACGAAGTACCTATGCCGATGCTGGGTGAATGTCGTGCTACGCATGGCAACATGGCGACCACCTTCGGTTTGGCGCGTAGCATCAGAGGCCTGTGCGCAAGAGTGTTGGACACTTCGGCTCCATCATGGTCCGCCTTCACCAAAGGTCAACACGTCGCCCTACTATAGATTGTTGTATAACAGGTCCCCACACAGGGTCGGGTCAGCTGGACCGTGCTTCAATTCCGTATCCGCTTCCGATAACAGCTTCCCTTTGCTTTCTCTATTTTATATAATTCACGATTGACAACACCCGCGCCCACCCGCACGCATTGTCCAACTAATGGTATGCGGCATCACGAGCCGTGAATACGATCAGCAATCACTACAATTGTAAATTTCACAAATATTTCATTGCGCATTAGTAAACGTGCCGTTGCATTTTGTGAAAGGAAGTCCACCTTTTGTTTGTCATTTTGTAAGTAGAAATCCTGTATCTAATTGCAGTTCAAGTCACGTTGGAAAAAGTGCAGCTTTCTATACTAGGCAATGTAATTTACTATGTCGCACGTGTGTGGGCGCACCGAATGTGTAAATTTAACCTCAAATCACGTCAAGGTCAGTCGGCCAGAAACCAGAAGTGGTAAAAAGTAGGCTGACCTCGCAGTGCAATGCGGCAGGCAGCGGAGCTCTGCCCCCGAGCGGTGCCCGCTACCGCTCTGCATCCAGCCATGACGGAATTACGCACTTTTAACAGGAATTTAGTTTCTATGGCAATTGTCTCGCGACCCGAAAAAGCCTATTGCACCACTATTCCCACGAATTCCAACAATCTGAACTAAAAATGCTGAGAAATTATAATTGGATTAAAATGAGTGATACCGCGAAATCCTGGCCAAAATCTAGATCAAACAGTCCTATAAATTGAGAAACAATGATAGCTTTGGTGCAAATCTTCTCACAGTTAAATGTAGCTTCATAACTATTGAGCAAAGTGCGCATGTTATGAGAAAACTAAGATAGCCTGTGAATAGTTTCAGTAGAGTCTAAATTAGTTTTTTAATTATGCAAGCATAGATAAGTACGGGCGGAGAATCTTCTAAGTATGACACACTGTCTACATGTGAATCTCTTGATTTTATAGGCAAATGTCAATCGTTTGGTTGAGCAACTATGTTTTATTACCAAATGTCTTATGTTCGCACTAGGTGATGCTGGAGTTGAGTAAGTGTTAGTTATTTTTGAGCGCATCTACATCTAGTCACGCCTTTGTCAAACAGATGCAATGTGCATGATTCTAAACTAAGAATTTAACACTTAAGCATATTCTGTCAAAAACATGAATCCGTTTGGCATGATAGTCACGGCTGGTAAAGAAGAAAAAGGCTATATTACAAATCAGTCAAACCAAACGCTTGATTTGGTAATTGGTAATTCGTACTTTGACGGTTGATTGTATTTGATGCTATTAGTCAGAGATAATAATGATGTGGGATGTGTAATAAAGCTTACAAATAATGTTGCGTACCATCAACCTACGCGTATCATTGTCTAAATTAAACAAACACCGGTTACAAAATATTGTACTTCTTGAACATCAGTAGGGTGGAAAACTGCATAAAACATACATAAGGAGAATTTTAATACATTATAATCTATATTAATTGAGGCCAACAAGTGGAAGTGGTTGCATTCATTATCAATAGTTACCTACCGATATTGCAAAATGTAGAAACACAAAATATTTAAACCTCGTTTCAATTACTTATCCAAATATAATATTTACCGTTTTACGTTCCGGAGGCTTTTTTATTACTAACTTTATGTTGCAATATATACATTTCAAATGCAGACATGTGAAAGTTGGTGATACAATGAATTCTAAAAAGTAAGACACTTGTTGCAATTCGAATTCGCGGTTTTTGAAATATTATTCAGATGTTACGACAGTCTATGTAAATCTTCATATATCTTAAATTGTTACAGAAGTATTCACTGGTGAACTTACCATTATCAAATATGGTTCAAAATAAGTAGACGCAATATGTAAAATAAGATCAATATATTCTTAGTTGGGTGTGCATACTGGATAACAATTTTAGTTTATAATCAGCACACGTGCAGAACTGCGGACTGAGTGATTTGTAAGTCTTTACGACAATTTAATTCAGAACAAGATAGTTTCGGAATAGATACGTGAATATATATTTTGAACTCTAAACATTCCAAAGGCCGACAAAATACGATCAAGGACTGCTACAAGCATATTTAGTAAATGCGTTCGTTGATTTCTCATGATTCTAATTCTAAGATCGTTGTAATAAAAGTACATTAAACTACTTTGTTGTCTATTCTATTCGATGCCTATCTTTCGCGAATTATACTAGGAACTGGTATTAGTACATTACTAAATAAAGCATATAATTTATAGTAGGTGAAACTTATAATAAAGTTTCTTGAAATTGTTATTAAAATCTATAATTATGTTATTCTTCATTAGATCCATATATTTATTTATATATTATATTAAAAAGCCTTATCCAAAAATGGTTGTTAAAGTTGAATAGAATTCTTATCCGCGGTAAATATTTAAACAATTTCTGAGTTAAATAGTTTTACGTTTCATGATTTTGACGTACCTAGGTAGTATGTAAAAAACGTTCAAACACAATTTGAACATTTTGAGTTTTATATAATGTTATATACTAAAACTAACTTGTGATAACTAAATATAATTTGATGAAACATGAGAATAAAAACTTTATTTGCCATAAGTATAGGTATGTACTCATATGAGATGTGTAGATGTTTTACATAACAATGATAGTGGTCGTGTTGGCTTCGGGAGACTAGGCACGGCTGCGTCTGCCGCATCCTACATAACGTTACATTGCCTAATCGTAGGTCGCGGGACCAACTTTCAACATGGGACCGAGTCATTCATACAACCGGTTCTTGGCTTCGCTCAATTAATTTGAAAAATAATTAGTTTGTTACGCCGGGTCAGTCCGCGGTCTCCATAATGAGGTTTATAAGTCAGTAAATTATGAAATATTAGTTACGATCACCTGTTCTAATCTTTGAAAAAGACTCAGATCTAATTTGTAATTAAAATATTTGGGTGTTATGTTCACAGCGGCTGATCAAGTCGTAGGCGGCATTCATTACAATGTCCGCAAGCTGTCAGCTGCACTAGGTACAAGGGTGCGTTAGTATTAAGTTTGACCATTGAGAATGATATTAGAAAGGCAACACACGCCGTAAACATTCCTAAGCTTATATTGTATTTACGATTGCGTTTTTATGTTTCGTCATAGGTTATAAAGCAAGACTCAGATACTTGTATAATAACCGATCAATAAACAACATAAAACAATCGATCAATTAACCTACCTTCCAAATTATATCGCCGTGCCCTAGTAAATAAAGTCTATTAGGCTTAGGTAATTTTAACCCTATAAAGTTGCTGTTGAAACTAAAAGTTTGCCGATAAACGTTAATTTGTATAAAAATTAGACATCGCAATAGCAATCGCACAGCAGCAACTGGAGCTTAATAAGCCAGTTAAACAAAAGTTAGATGAACTTTACGACTACAATGAGGATGGGGCGGAACAACAAAAAATAAAATATATGATTTGAAGCTACTTACAGGGGGAGAATCTTCATGTTTGTGTGGTGGAGCTGGTGATGTCGCAAGAAGCACTAGTGTCGGTCCTTTCTCCGCGGCACGGCGTTGTGCAGGTCCACAATCGGCGGAGGCCACGCTTGATCTGGCGTTCAAACACGAACACCTCCGGTACACTCCAAGTGGATGTCGCTGCACGGTCCGCCCGCCGCCGCGCCGCGCCGCACCACCGCCGCCTGCCGCCGCCACCGCCGCCACCGCCGCCACCGCCCGGGGACTACTAGCCTGATTTATATTCGAGCGGCGCGCGCGCCAGCACATGCCGAACATTGTCTTCATAGCGACTTTAACTCAATTGATGGCTTTTAAACCAAGCAAATCCTGTTGTGAAGTCGCTGCACTATAATCGTGACATGCTTACTAAATATTTTTTTTTAAGCCTAACGGTGCCTCAGAAACTAAGTACTTAACTACTTCTAAAGGTTTCAATAAGAATAGTAATATGTACCTATTGACCTTTTCACGCAACTTCCTACTTGTATTTAATTTATGTGGGTTATCTGATATTGGCGTCAATCTGCTAAAAGTTTCAAATCAAGTTTGTAGAAACCGGAGTGACAATTACCAGGTTTCATACTTAATTATAATGAGATCAAGAATATATTCTAAGTATAGTATATTAGGTACTTTATTCATATAAAGTACTTAATATACTATTATTATCTAATATATTAATACTATATATTGACTTGATTCGCCACAAGTACAGTCACTGGACCTCCTCTATAGGTTAGGCCTTGCTTAACCACTCCCTTATAGGGGTGCGTGGGATGAACACGCGGGAGCCATTTTGAGCGGTGGGCTCTCTAAGTCAACTGACTATGTTTTTCCTTGTCCACCATTTTCCAGGTGTCTAGTTTTACAGTCGTGTCAAGACAAATATATACAAGATCAGCCAGTCCGGATTTTATTAGCCTCTTGGCAGCCGCCCCGCCAAAAGACTAATGCCAGCAAGCCAGCCTTACGTTCGACCAAATGTCCGGCTAAACATAAATCTATAAGTATGTCCGGCTTTTCGAATACTGTCAGAAGATCATAAATAGTTTAAGCCCATTGTTAATAAATTGTTGACTATTTTCAATGACCTGGTTAGATGGTATTGGGTTCGTATAGATGAAGTTATAATGTCTTATGACGAACTAGGAAAAACAAATATCTACAAAGTAATTCTGAATGCCCCTACAGTAAACCTATAATGTTTTGCATGTTACGAATAGTCAATCCTGTCCTTATCAATCGTAAAATATGATAAATCGCCTTGCCTTCAGCTTTTCCGACCTTTCTCGTTCACTCTATGTGTGTAACGCGTAGTCGCTGCGTAGCCATCGCGTAGTCGCTGCGTAGTAACCGCGTAGTCGCTGCGTAGCAATCACGTAGTCTCTGCGTAGCCGCCACGTAGGCACCACATAGTCTCTGTGTAGGCACCGCGTAGCCGCCACGTAGGCGCTGCGTAGTCGCTGCGTAGGCACGGCGTAGGCACCGCGTAGCCGCAATGTAGGCACTGTGTAGGCACCGCGTTGTTGCTGCGTTACTAAGGCCACACTTCAATAAATTACACGTACGCGTGTTTTTCTGAATCGATTATTGCGATGTATAAACAATATAATTTTGTATAGAAAGAAAGACAATTTAATCATAAAAACAAAGATACGTAAATGTACATAGCAAGCGAAGATGCCCAATATCCAACCGTCAATCATTTCAGTACACTGTAGTTCGCTGTTGCAGTTGTTCATTGCAAATATTTCCCACTCAGCATGATATGATAGCGCATACAATCGCTGCAGCGCTGATTTTCAGTGAGGCTTATATGATCTGATACATCAGTAATCCGTGGTAGGTAGGTATTTATTTATTTTCTGTCACATTATCTATCCTTACAGGTCTTAAAAATATACTACAGGCTAACATTCCTATAATAGTAATTTATTGTCCGGATCAGGGGAGTTTTTACTAGTAGTTTGGTCCTAGCTACTGGAACGGTTAGCAGTTGCAGGCCCCGCCGCCTCCACACATATCGGTCTAGCACATTGGGTTTCAGGTCACTTAGCACCCCCGAGTTTTATGCTACACCATGTAGTAGATTTACTACATACGCGGCGAGTAAAAAGTTGCGTCGCACCCTGAGCTCATACCGTATGGTTGTGCTGTGTCGTATATTACCGATGTGATGGGAAATGTACGTGTGCGAACGCGCACGACACTTTGCTCACCACTTTCATTAAATTCAAAGGTGAGATGATTCTCCGGAATTCATTATGTAATACCCAGACGAGATCTGATTGGTCGCTAGTGCGATAAAAAACTTTTAATCTCAACGCTTTCTTTGATTTTTAGTTTGATAATACGTACGTTCTTCTTTTCTAAGATCAGATACAAAAGTAAATTAGATTATAAATAATATAATAATAATAAAATCTTTATTTAAATTCTTTTACAAATAGGTGTACATATATGTGTCTTAGGAATTAAAATTGAAAGTATGGGATGGTATATAAATAATTAGTGTCTTAACTAAAACTAAAGTATATAGGTATTTAGGAATACAAAAAATTTGCAGATACAATAATCAAATTAGAGGTACATAGCGACCTACCTGATCTAGATTTATATAAACCTGTGTTTCAGGTCATCACTTTACGCAAAAGTTTACATGGGTCATTCGGTTATTTTCCTTAAAAACTAAAATAACAATGTATTTCTTACTTATTACAAATATAGTTAAACTAAGCTTTGCAGGTGATAATCGGTTATAATCGAGGATACTAATTATGCTATACTATGGTCACGTCTCAATTTCAAGATATATTTCTGTGTCTATGTAACTTAGAGTTCCTAAATAGTCTGCTAACATAGCACTGCACTTTTTAGAGCATACATTATGTAATTTTAATATCTTGTTGAGCCTATTGTAAAGAAAAGGTCCTAAAAATACAAAGAATCTAGTGGCAAAAGCATGTTTGGTTTGCGAGCTTATACAAACTAGGTCCTTTCTTCTCTTGTCAGCTGGAACTGGGATAAAAGGAAGTTCAG
The DNA here is from genome assembly GCA_958496365.1 of Subacronicta megacephala. NCBI lineage: Eukaryota > Metazoa > Arthropoda > Insecta > Lepidoptera > Noctuidae > Subacronicta > Subacronicta megacephala. The sequence goes on from OY292513.1 coordinate 13,850,771, forward strand.
AGTGTTGGAGTAGGACGATGCTTAGGATAAATAACTGCCGTACTGTTAGTACCTTGCAAGCGGTGTAGAGTTGGTGTGTAGGGAATCTAAATGGGCGAAAGGTAGCAACCTTTAGAATGGCCCTTTGCGCGCGTTCTAGAGGCAGTATAATAAGATTGTAAGTATATAATGATTGTTTTATTTGGCCGGTCTGTATATAATTCCGGACTCCGCAAATCTGATTAAGTGAACTTCGGATTAGAAATTGAGAACTAGAGTCGATAATTTGATGAGAAATATGCCTATATAAATTAGGAGTATGCCAAAGCCATATTGACAAGTTGCGATCAAAAATATCCTCATTAACTGGCATGTTGAGGCAATACTGCGCGCTGTTTCCCAATAAATGTGTGATATGTAGTAAACCACATCTTGATAATCTTATTGAAGTTTGGGGTACTGCTACAAAACCAAATTTAAAGTAATTACAATCTGCTCAAAATAAATTAATTTAAACATTGTTTAATTTTCACTCCCTTACGTCGACACAAAAAAATTATAAGGACACTAAAATAATGAACTTGGCTTAAATATATTAATTTAAGACGTGTATTCTAATAAGAAAAAATCTTAATAAAGGTTTACAAGGTTTTTAATAACAAGGCAAGCTAACAATTTAATATTATACGCTCCCAGAACTAATTATGGCAAGAAATAGTACCTAGATTGTTACACAAGGATGGACAGGAATCAATTCCAATACGAGGTATTTAGACGCCCGAGCACAGCGAGGGCGGCTATAGTCCGGGTAGGAATTGATGTCTTTCACCCGAGTTAAGCACTCTACTTTTCATTTCGAATATAAGGAAAGTAAAAAATAGTAGTTTTTTGTAAATATTTATATTTTCTTATCTGCTCGCCACTTCATAAAATCATTGTATGAATTTATGTATCTTTGTTTAGAAATTTCTGGCAAGAGATTTTCGATTACTGTATTTGCCTCGTCTTTAACAAAATCTGGGGTCAACAAGTCAGAATCACTTGAACTAATTTTTAATAAAGATTTCATTTCTCATACTCGGAATGTAGTGTTTATTTGATCTGAATAGCGGGTGGAAAATGCTACTTTCCACCCTTGGGCGGGAATAACTCATAGTAATTACTTTCCTCCCTAGGGTGCAAAATAATTTTAATAAAAATAGAACAAAATTAGGTTAGGCAGTCAGCTGTTAAAAAATCTAAGATAATTAAGAAGAAAAATGCTGCGGTCTTGTGTGTTTATAAACGACCAGTGTGAATTTAAGAAAAACGCGTGCGGCTAAGGCAGTGTCGCGGTGTGTTCCATATTTAAAAATTTAAATAGACTATGACAATATATAATTTGGCGGGATACTAACTTAACTTTTGCTATAACGAAATCTTTATTAAAAATGAGTATTTTTACTTTCCTTAAATTCGAAATGAAAAGTAAAGTGCTTAACTCGGGTGAAAGACATCAATTCCTACTCGGACTATAGCCGCCCTCGCTGCGCTCGGGCGTCTAAATACCTCGTATGGAAATTGATTCCTTTCCACCCTACAATCTACTATTTATTTTGACACATATTCAAGAAAGGTTGGTTGATAAACATATAAAATGCTTTCTATGGCACACAAGGGTGAAATTGTACATTATGGTATGCAATAAAGAATATGAATATGAATAAATTGAGAGGCACACATTAGCATTACCCTTCTTAAAGATGTTATAGGAAGCAATAGAGTGATGGGTGGAGTTACTATGTTACTGGCAGGGGTATTCCGTTAGATTCTGTTATACCTAGAGGACCATGCAGCCGAAGTCAGAGCATCCTTAACATCGTCATGTACCTATGCCCCAACATAATGAATATCTTTAGAAATAAATACGAGAGAGATGCGACGTTGGAGCGTTTTCTTGAGCGTTTTCTGAGTTATTACTGAAAATAGGAAATGGAGATTGTAAACATCTATGAATACTATCTCTCCTGAATACAGTAGCGTCAGGTGACTATGACAGATCTTAGAGTGTATCGTGATTTTTCTAATATACAAACGAAGTCTATAATCTATAGACTTGGTTTGTATATTAGAAAAATCACGATACACTCTGTGTGCAAACGTGCAATACTGACTGCGAAAAACAACAGTTCAGCTGCTATTAATTACAAACTTCTAAACCGTTGGAGGCCTCAGAAATTCGAATCAGTGTTACAAGCGGATGAAGCAGTTTACTATCCTGTGGAGTTCCTTAACAATGTTAACCCTCCTTGGGACACTTGTAGGTAATGCTGCTGCGTCTCCTTAAAGCACTTCAGCTATGCAACGGGACTAGACAGAGTAAAATATAAAAAAGGTCACTGTGATTACTGGGTGTGCTCGGGGGGATTCAGTTTTCATACCTCGAATACTATTGATGATATCCCTCCGACTATGCATTAAAGAACCTTTCGATGACAATAAATAAATTTCAGGGTGTCATTAAGGGTAGCAGGCATAGATTTAAGGGAAGATTGCTTCTCACACGGTAAATTCTATGTTGCCTGTTACTGAGTCTGGTCATTTTGACACCAGACACAAAAACCACCAATGTGGCACAAAGAAGTGCAATTTTAATTCTTGAGAGCAAAGTGGTTTTCCACTAGGTATTTGTACCTCCTTGTGGAAATCGACCCTACGAGGCCTCCAGAATAATAGAGCATTGCTCTTTCAAATTCACACGAAGCGGCGGTAGCCTAATGGCTAGGGCGTCGGACTTGCGATCATATGGTTGCCGGTTCGAAACTCACCTATTGCACTACCAACGTGAACCCACTCGTGACACAAGCATTTAGCTTAGTACGAGGGGTTAACAAGATTACTAGTAATGTGTGACCCACGTTGCTAGTAACCTTTTTTTAAAAAAAAGCAATAAAATATTATACTGGAGCAAATTTTTGTCAAAATCGTGTCGTCCACGCAGGCGAAGCTGCGGGCGGGAAGCTAGTGATTGATATAATCCAAACATGGTATCAGTTGCCCTTCATTCATTTTATTACGTTGATATACCGGAAAATACACAGTATCCAGTAACGGCCACGAAGGTAGGGCCTTCCGAATTAGTCGCCCATGAATGTCCACAAATTATTTTTAATTTTAAAGTATCTACGTTAAGGATTGACTGAACAATTTGGCAGACACTTCCGCGTTTCTTAAGCGTCAGCCGAATAGCAAATAAGCCAATGCCCTTGTATAATATGCGTTATACACGTCGTTTAAGAATATCTTAATAGTTACTAGAATGCTATATTACTATACTCTATATAATCTAGACTTTGAGCATTTGCATTAAATGCACGCGTATTTCAAGGTTAGTGTTTCCAAAATAGCTATATTTCCCATGAATAGGTAATACGCACATGATTACGCTTTTCAGAATACAATAGCAAATCTATTATTACAATATTTACAACTAAAAATGCTGCGTCTAATTATTATAAGAATTGAATTAGATAGGTATTTTATATCTTGTTGCTAGAGCAGAAGATAAAGAGTTAACAATTACTTAGTTTCGATCTACGCAGCCTTTTTATGCATTCTCTAGAATGAAAAATGATACCTTTTCCACTATTTTATTGTGTGGACAATAATTCTCAGAGTCATCTGCCCCTAGGCACTATCAAACTACCAACTAAATCGCGTAGGTACTGTAACCAAGAAGTCGAATAGTTCACATTCACCATGATTGTATTGTCCAAAACCAACAAATAATGCGATCCTTAATCAAATTATACTAGATTAATATCGAAAATAGCTACCTATTCCAAACTATGTACCACACATACCTATTGTGTTTCAGAACAGTTTATTTTTATCACTAGAGTGGCCCAACTTTACCAATCAATCTACCTAATTTCGTTTCTATAAAGAAGGCTTAGGTACGTTTGCATAATAAAAAAATATAGACGCATTAGCTTCTTCATCATCAATCGAGTGACTCTTCCTCTGCTGGGTACGGGTTTCCTCTCAGAGTGAGACAGGTAACGGGTCCAACAAGCCTGCTACTTGCTTGCCTACTGCGGGTTGGCAGACTTAAAACGTCGTCGAGAAAATCTCTCACCCATGCAGGTTTCCTCACGATGTTTTCCTTCATTGTTTTAAGCGAGTGATAATAATTAATTTAATAATATAGGTACGGTACGGTATATGATTACGAAAAGTTATAGGTGCTGGCCCTGGATTCAAACTTGGAACATAATACTTGGTAGTACAATGGTCGTATCACTAGGCTATTACTGTAGAATATGATCAAAGACGATTTCGTAAAAACTTAAGTATCTACGCGTTGCTGAGAAATAAAGTCTATATGCTACGTATTTTGAATTATTACGAAGAATTTTAATATAATCGAAAGCGCAAATATTTGACTATGTAAATGTTGCAAGTGGCTCCATCCGCGTTTATTTATGATGTACAAACTTGTTTTGAAACCACAAGTTACGTATTAAATTCTTTAGTAGTACCTACCTAATATTATTAATTAAATGACCTGGCTTCAATCCGGACCTAGGTCTATGTCTTTTTATTTTTATCATACGAGTACCTTCTTGCCTATATAATTATTATACCTAGTTGTTTTATTTTAAATTTATCTAAGTATTTTTTTTTAAATAGAGTAAGTTTGACTATCTATTATAGTAGATGTACCGCAAACAATTAAAAATGAACAAAAAGATAATATATTTTAATATACTTATAAAGAAATAAAAGGAAATGCTATTAAAAAATAGTTATTACGACATAAGCGAATACATAAATAACAAACTATGACAAATAATTAGCTCAAGTAACAAAGAAGACTACCTACATTTAAGTTAAACAACATCAATGTATTAAAAAACTAAACAAATAAATAGCTTTATAAATATGTTCAAATACATAACTATATAATAATAAATACTTATATAAATCTTACTAATATAATTTTATACCCTGTATGCTAATAAAATAAACGCACAAATAGTGTACAAAGTAGTGTACAAAACAAGTACTATAAAAAACAAAATAAAAAAAAAACTATAAGAAATTGCCCGACATGGACCCCATGATTAATACTATATTAGGTACTGTATAGGTAACACCGGATAACATTGTGGAGTGCAATAAATATATTGAGTATTGAGATACGAAAACTGTAGAGTTTGTCCTTTTTTTTTGTTTGAACACGCTATTATCTGGAACTGCTTGTCGTAATTGTTTATTTTTAACGTGGTTGGCCCAGGCGGAGGTGGTGCGATGAACTCGACCCTTTCGAGAAAGACTGGGTCGCTAAAACTTCAGATAATAATTCAGAATAATATTATTATTAATCTCAATTATTATTATTATACCTACCCAGGAGAGTAGAGTCAAGAGTCATTATTATTATTTACGACTCTACTCTCTTGGGAATCGAATCTATGATCTGACGCTCAGTAAGTAGGTAGTTGCTTAATAAAATTATGACCACAGATTACTTATACATTTATCTAGCAAGCTACATAATTATGTATTATGAACAATGACCATTGAGGAAGGTAGTCGAGGCAATAAAACCAAAACTTTGGTCGAAATTGTAGGTAATACTTATCTGTAGCTAAATGTAAAAAAATTCAAACTCCAGTTCAATCTTTGGAAATTTCTTGGTAATGGATTTGTTATTCTAAATACGCATTAAGTAAAACAAAACGAATAAAAAGGTGGACTTAACCCTTTAGCACTTAGCTCCGATTGAAGAATTTAAAATACACAGGTAAGATGCAACCTCAATAAAATATAGGAATGCTAATGCCAACTTTGGCCAACGCAGCGGGCATTTTGTCTTAGCGATGTTGTTATAGCTATAAATATTTAAAGAACGTCAGAATTATACCCACATGTATAACAAAACACAAAAAAAATACATTAGTAGGTAATTGTGACAATCATTATCTATAAATATTGACTAATGAAAATTAAAATCCATTGCTTAGGAATCATTATCATGCGAGAAACTTATAAAAAATGTACATTCACACCTAAATTGCTGATAGTAGTGTTTTTGGAGCAACAAGAACTCGCTTTAAGCGCCAAATATATTTTAAAAAAATATAATTAATGTATATTATTCCGTTATTCGTATACACATGACAATCATCTCGCCTGTATTCCCTGAAGGGTTTGGCAGAAGTCCACTAAAATGTGCACCCTCACATCGACGGTGTTTTTAGGTCCCATGTTATACCCCTTATAACACGGGACCTAAAAACTCCGTCGATGTGTGGGTTAAGGTCAAGCTTATTGGTGGACATAAATCCAAACTCGCAAGCTGCAGCTGAGAATTTCATAAAAATCTCAATAACACTTTGTTCTACCTGAGAAGCGAACCCAAGACCTCTAGCATAGCTGTTGCGCTTGGGACCACTAAACCAGCTATACTCAACCTGCGGCCCGCCGGGCTTTTGTGGTTAGCCCATCTGGTGTTACTTTATTTTACGATGTTAAACCATTTCTTTTGTGGCCTGTGACCTAACTGACTAGCACGTGTTTTTGGTTCCTATGAAAAAAATAGCACTAGAGTAAGCAGTCAAGAAGTAGTAACAGATTAGTGCAAAATAGAGGATTGGCAATTTACACTACGATGGGTAAAGATTTAAGCAAAAGTTTTAGTATTTGGTTGTGAAGTTGTAGTTGTTGTCGCAATTCTTACCTTCTAATCCTTCTAATTGTAAAAAATGAAAAATAAATGAAATTGGCGCCCAAGGCAAAATGATCCGCCGAAGTAACGCCTCCACCTTAAAACTATTAATCTGTGGTTCGTTTGTAAAAATGACAAATTATTGGCTTAAAGGACTTCGTATCCAAGGCGAAACCAATAAAAAATAAATATCAAAGTGTCATAATTATTTATACATTTCAGTTTCAGATTTCAATTTCTTTGTTACATTGAGCAATATTTTCCAGATTTGGGGTCGAACATATGAAATACAATTGTACCTTACAATACAGTAAAGTGTAAAAAATATTTAGTTACTTATAACTTTCGTGTTATAAATTTATCCGTATTATAAAAATACATTATCAATGAAATGATTCCTTTTTTATTATTTGTAATATTTACCGCTGTAACGTATGGCGATGAAAGGGTAAAATTTGCAGCTGTTCTGTATAGACATGGTGATAGGACACCTGTGGAAACGTATCCTACAGATCCTTGGAGGAATGAATCGCTGTGGCCTGTGAAATTTGGAGAGCTCACTAATACTGGTAAAGCGCAGCATTATGCACTTGGAAAGTGGTTCAGAAAAAGATATTCGGTAAGCTTTTTATGTACCTAATCGTGTCGTCTTCCTAATGTTTGCCATAGTGCTGTAGATATAATAAAATTACCATTCATCATAGGTATCTCCAACTCTGTCATACTCTTAAAAATATCCCAGATTGAATTCTAGGAGTAAATATTATTGTCTTTAATAGTAAAATGACTGCCTAGTAATCCCTGTTAACAAAGTAACAAGTAGGTATGTCAATATTTGATGAATGACATACCTAATTACATTTCAATTGGTATGACACTGATAGCTACTCTGTCTTTGTTTTATAAAGTACATACATTAAATTGGTCAAGCAACAAATTCTAGACACAGAAGAAAATTTATTGATTGAATTACAAACAAAAGATATGAATTATCTTTAAAGACAAAGAATTAATTAATAGCATGATTAGTTAGTATCAATAAATGTTGTACACTGCTTTTATTCCACAACCCACATGCATAGTGAATCGTCATCATCATCATCAGCCTATATTAGTCCACTGCTGGACTTTGGCCTCCCCTTGCGTGCGCCATTTCACTCTGTCCTCTGCTTTTCATATCCAGCAACCTTTCGTAAATCAATCACTCCATCTTGCCGCTTCTTGTGTATTCTTTTAGCTCCTGTTTCTTCTGCGAAAGAGGTCAAATTTTCAGTAATAATGTCTAGCCAAATCTATATGTATGGCTTATGTCAATATGAGGGGTTTATTATATAACAACAGAAGATAAAACATAGTTTTTTTTTTGTCTGTCGGTAGGATTGTATATGCATCACGCAATAACTACCTAGGGCAAGAAATTGGCTTTCACAGTTTTATTGCTGCAGGTCTAACTTAAAATCTGGTGCATCTTTCATGTTAATGTGCCGTCTAGAAGCTGTGTAAAGTAAATCCTTATGGCACATGAGTGAAACCACGGGCAACAGCTAGTCTATAATAAATATGTATAACACTCAATTAAAACTTGTAATATCTAGCCTTAAACCGTGGGGAATGGCAGGAAGGTAGGGAGGCCTTTGCCAAGCAGTGGGATCAACCGGCTGACGGCGGGCTGACAAAAAAAAATCTAGCGTAATGTGTCAATCTGATTTGTAACTTAAATTTTCATTAATTATGAAATTAACCAATTTTCAGCATTTACTGTCAGGTGACTTTGACCCTACTGAGATTTATGTTCGGTCAACAGATGTGGACCGCACACTTATGTCTGCTCTAGCAAATTTAGCTGGTGAGAATTTAAGTACCTTATTAATCAACTATCATTAAATACCCCAAAAACTTAGAATACAATGTTTGCTTAAGATGTTCAAAAGTGGCAATGGTTTCATTTTTTTTTCTGGCTTTCCTTCTTTTTCTGTACAGTGTGTACATCATTTTTTGCTTCAGTTTACTTAGCTTGATTTATTTATACCAGGTATGTACCCACCAACTGGGAAAACTGTGTGGAATACAGATATTAAGTGGCAGCCAATACCTGTCCATACTATACCAGAAGTAGATGATGAAATTCTTGCAATGAAGAAGCCCTGTCCCGCTTATGACAAAGAACTAGAGAGGCTAGTGCATTCCAAAGAATATAAGGAAAGACTGAGTAAATACCAACACTTGATGGAGTAAGTAACATAGCCATAAAATCTTCCAATATTTTCAGATTTATGTAAAATTTACCTGCCTAACTACTTGAATTTTATAAATAGTGATCACTGCTCCTGTGTGATTCTTAACGTCATTATTTGTATTATGAATCTTGTCATTCAAAACAATCAATACACATTATACATGACTAGATTGTATAAGTTTATTGTTTATTACCTAACATAAGGTTTGGTTTTATATGTCATACCTATAACCTCATAAAGAATCTATGTGTCATATTATTATTATTGTTAACAAGTACATTTTTTTTCAGTTATCTGTCTGCATATACCGGAATGAAAGTAAAAGACTATTCTGACATTCTTGATATTTATTCTAATTTGTATATTGAAACATTGTATAATTTTACATTACCTAACTGGACACACTCCGTTTATCCCAATGAAATGAAAGAGCCAGCATGCTACAGGTTAAGATATATTTTGATTTTTTATTTTATTTTAGATATGATATTTATTTTTATAAAATATAGGTCTTAAACATACACACTTGTATCGGACTGATTTGGCTTTTTTTGGTCGAGACATGGGGTTTCCTATTGTATGCATGTGTTTATGTTTGTTTTGAAATTGCCTTTTTATAGGAACTTTGTGTATTGGTCTTTTGTATTGGTTAAATTCTTAATTATACAATCTGAACTTACAGCTTTACTACAGAAACAGAATCACCACTCCTGGCTCGATTGAAAGTTGGGCCTTTTCTGAAACATATAATAACAAATTTTCAAGAAGCCATTTCAAATCCTCATGCAAAGCGGAGCAAGAAGGTGCATATGTACAGTGGTCATGATCTGACAGTAGGAAGCGTACTCAATGCTTTAGGGTTATATGACGGAAACTGTCCAGTTTATACATCTACTATACTCTTTGAACTATTTACAAGTAAGTATTATAGTAAAAGGCCTTATTTACTTGCATGACATCAACAGGATGTATGATATCATAACTTTTTTGTTTATTTCAGATAATAAGACAGGAGGACATTATATGAGAATCTCATACAGGAATTCGACTGACATTGTTGAGCCGGTAGTTCTTAAAATACCATTTTGTGGGGAATACTGTCCTGTAGAAAAGTTTATTAAGCTTTACGATAATCTTCTTAATGTCAACTGGGAGTATGAGTGCACAAAACAGGTAAATAGTTATTTTACAATACATTTTTTTGTTAAAAGCTGATTTTTCAATACTCGGATAGGTTAAATCAGATGAATAAATTTGATGTTTTGACGAATTTTCTTTACAAAAATTGTCATCGGATAAAAGTTATCTGATGATAGAAAAATCATCCCTAATTTTTTATACAAAAGTTCTTTTACTTAATAATAGAGCAGTATTTAAAGCATGAGTTGAAACATTATATCAATATTTTGTTGGGAACTTATTAACAAAACAAACATTCCTAATCGCTTCATCATCAACCCTTTACATTGTCCCACTGCTGGGCACGGGTCTCCTCTCAATACGAGAGGGATTAGGCTGTAGTCCACCACGCTAGCCTACTGCGGGTTGGTAGACTTCACATGCCGTCAAGAAAATCTCTCAGGCATGCAGGTTTCCTCACGATGTTTTCCTTCACTGTTTAAGCGCTGTGATAATTAATTATTAATACGCACATAACTTCGAAAAGTTAGAGGTGCGTGCCTTGGATTCGAACTCGAGACCTTTGACTTAGCAGTACAATGGTCATATCACTAGGCTATCACTGCACCTAATCGCTTATAAAACCATATTTATAAAATTCCATTATATTTTCAGCATTTATGAAAACCTTCAATTTCAATTATAGGTACAACAATCCTTTTTACATTAATGTCTTATTTAGTATTGTAGAGTATTTTAAAATGTTTAATTACGTAGAAGTAGTGTAATCATACATACTTACGTACCATCGCGCCTGTATCTCAAAGGGTTAAACAAAGGTTAACCAAAGTTCGCTTGTGTGTTTAGGAGCCATTTAATAGGTGGCGAGAATATTGCCATCCACCGGGCACATATGAGACTACATGTTGCTACTGAGAATTTCGTAGAAAAACCTTGACTTGGGAATCGAACTGAAGACCTCTAGTGTAGAAGTCGCGCTTAGGACTTACTAGACGTAGGCAGCTTAAAAATAAATTGTTAAATTAGTTTGTAAAGTAGTGTAAGACATAATCAAATGTTAGTTTTATTTTATGTTTCTTTTAACAAATAATTGTATATGATAATTATTTCAGTTTCCGGCGGTTCTTGGAGCATCATTTGTTTTTGGCCTTTGTCTGTTCATTTCAATCTATATCGCCCATAAAATACATTTCGCTCGAGTATATAAACAATATAGGTCAGTATTGCTAATTATTTTTATTTAATTAAACCTTAAAATAAATAAACAATTAAGATACTTTATTTTTTCAGACAAAACTTGGCGTACAGTAGCATTCAGAATGCTAACGTGATACCAATCAAGGCTGATTCTTAGTAATAAAATATATATTTTGAAATTTATAAAATTTGTGATATTTTTTTTTTTTTTTTTAATTTTATCGAAAATGACTAATTTTATTAAAATTATGAACATTGGTGATAAATAATGGTTATATCCGGTGCCATATCTCTCTATCTCGTACGATACTAGCGTGTGTGTTGTGCGAAACGGAAGATCGGCGGTTATCGCATAAACCATTTTATATTGTCAGGGGTCATGTAACTGAAATGTTATTATTTTATAAAACTTTTTTCAATAATATAATATTATGAACTATGCAGACATTTATTGTTGATTTGTTCTCATTCTTAGCTGAACCGGAAAGTTCGATTTTATGTTTGTAAAAACATGATTGTGTGGTAAAACTTATCGAATACTTAATTAAATTCAAAGAATTTTATTCAGGTAATTTTATGCTCAAACTTAAGAGGATAGTATCCGCTTCGCGCCCCATACAAACGCAGTTTGGCCCTTGCTTGAATTTTAAACAATGAAAGTCATTGAAATTTTGCAGTAACAATCTTATCATTAATACACGTGTTTCTGTAATATAAAATTTCATTTCAATATACGGTTAAAAAGTTACACGAGCTCAAAGATTGGCAATTTTCGTTGAAAAACGGCCCAACTTTATGCTAGTATTTCTCGACAATGTATCAATACAGAAACATTCTGATTCGAAGGAAACCCAGATAATATAGTGAATATTTTTTTACAAGATTTTTTTTTACATATTAGCAATATTATAGGAGTAATCTCCAAAATTCGGAACATACGAAATACGCGTGAAAATGTTGTTGTTTCTCCTCTCGGGCACGCGTTCGCATCGCGAGGGATAGAGACAGCGACAACTGTGCAACATTGTTGCGTTCGCGAGGGACACTCCTCTTAAACATACTGCCAGAAGATTTTTTTATATGCATTTTATTGATAGAAATAACCATACCTCGACAACTTATCGTGAGAACGAGTGAGACTAATTAATAGAAAATTAAATAAAAGATAAGTAAAGACAATTTTATTATAAAAAATAATTAGGTATGTATGTACTTTTAATATTTTTAAAAGAGCTTATATATTGTATACCGTGAGTTCGTAATTATAGTTATTTTTATAGTCTTATCAAAATTTTGCAATGAATGTGGTCCTTTAGGCTCCAACATGGACATGGATTGTATTTTTATAAGAATGATATTTTACAAAAATATATGAATATAAAACTAGAATAGATGTGTTTATTTTAGATTTTAATAGCAATAAAGAAACCTAACCACTTCACATGATATTTAATTTAAAGGACGATATTTAATTAGCTTAATTTTCCCCGACCTGAGTATACTATTACAGTAAAGTTACTTATGAGAAGCTATTTATGAACTCGGAAAACAAGTAGGCGAACTACCTGTTGGTAAGTAGTCACCGGGTGGTGATGACTACTCCAAAAACTCCTTAGGTTTTTCAGATGTCCATGGGTATAGACATCTGCAAAACCTAAGGAATTGCAGATGCGTTGCGTAGCCTGAAGGAGGGGACTGAAGCAAGACTTGGGCCTCTGGTACTCCTCACTCACCGTATGAAACGAAACAGTGGTGGATTAGTGGCCGTGAGCACGACTGCTACGGTTCGATTTTTAGGTCAAGCAGTTAAGTTTTCCTATGAAATTTTCTCAGTACCAGCTCGGAGTTTGGATTTGTGCGCGGTTAAATGGCAACAACTTTGTTAATGCTACCTGAAATCTAGAAGTCCTCAAGGACCTTCTAGAATTCTGGTAAGTGTTTGAGTGCCCTGCATCACAACTATTGCACTACTATTGCAACTTGCGCCACTATTGCAACAAAATACGGGAGCGGGCAGTACAAAGGACACAATCATAGCTTGATATGCTGCTGTGTTAACATCGAGATGTTAGAGATAGACACGGAGGGCCTATGAATGAACTTGCAGCAACAGCAAAAGCGACGGCGGCGACGCTGCTACAGTTTGTTCGAAATAAGTAAGCCGATCGGAAGTTGTCTGCAAATTGTTTAGAAGTGGATAGAAAGAGTCGGTGTAAAGATAATTAGAGTCGTATATGTTTCACATTTCTAATTATTTTGTTTACTAATTTCGATATTTATGTAATAAAACACTTAATTAAACGATTTTATCACCGCAGTGGTTCGGAACGGCTAACTTCCGATCGGCTTACTTATTTCGAACAAACTGTACGTTTATATCTCGAAACTGATAAGTTTGTCGCACTGTAGGTATTGCTTCTGTTACGAGTTTACGACTCGCGGACATAATGTTAAATATTTTTCAAACTAATTTTCTTATTGTGGGTAGAGGAGCTGACCCAGGGCTCAGAATCATAACTTTATACTGTGAGATAGTAGGGGAAATCTCAGAAATAATGAGCGAAGCAATATTAGTTATTGTTCTTCTGAGGTGAAACGAAGAATCCATTGATCCAGTGGCGTAGCTATCCGAGGGCTAGACGGGGCAGTGCCCCAGGGCCCCCAAGCTCAGGGGGCCCCTTGGACTCCGGCTTACAAACTATAAATTCACGGTGTAACTAAATCAAGAACAATATACCAAAGACGTCTTTAATAAAAATACTATGTGTGTGACCAAAGATGTAAATAAAAGTGCTGACATGGATAATTATTAGCTTTGCATTAACCCTTGTCTTCGATATTCATCTGTGGTGTATCTAGTCCTGCTATTATTTCTAAGCACAGTTGTCCTAGCAGAGATTCAGAGTTTACTAACAAAATATCATTATTCGTAGGTTAAACGGTGATAGTGTTAAGGACGTCAGTGGCTGTATCCGAATATAATTGTCTATGCGTCTGGCGTATTGTCTTTGCCGGTTTGGCTGTCCTAGTCCTGTCATGTCAAATGAAAATGAAGTGTGTCCAGCGAGAGATTAATCTAAAACTTCTAATCAATAATTACTCGTGAAAATTGTTTGTGAAATACTGTGGTAATTTGGAGAAACAATATATGTTTTTGTGATGGGACTATTTGTTTTATAAACTAAGTGCAGTGTGTGTTATTGATGTGTTTACGGTTTGTTTAACAGTTATTTATTGGTCACGTCTCCTAAGCTTATCCCTCTGCGGGTGCCCCCGAGTAATCTTTGATGAAATAATGCCAATGAGAAATTATTTTACTCACTATACGATTTACAATTAAAGTTGGTCAGTAGTTCGGTCGCTTAAAGTTAAATAAAAATGGTGCACGCCTATCGTCTATTTCCCTTAAATTTAAAGGACCTATTAAATAAAAATGTTGGAAACTACCAATCACATATGAAATCGTTTCTACTCGTATGGTTACTACCCTCCATATAGAAATATGTCACCAAACGACTAATTATAACTTATGGATGATATCAGGCTTTGGATGATGTGGATAGAAGTGACAGTCACCTTCATCATCCACATCATCCACTACTGGGTATAGGCCACACTTTTGTAGTTCCAATGAACAAAAACAAATTCACAATGAATATTGGTCTTGGTTTATTCAAAATCATGACATTTTCACTATACAAGAGGTAACAATTTATAATGATGAATATCATGAAAAAGTATTTTTTTGCCACCTTATACTGCAATAGTGTACTACTATAATTATTATGTTGGTGTCACTGTCAAACTTTTTGTTTCTCAACCTTCTTTCAATACAATATTCTATAGGAATGTGTAACAACGAGGCAGACTTTTAAATTATTTTTACTTACTAAGCAATTTACAATTAAGGTTAGTCAAAGTAGTTTGGTACACAAAAGTTAAATACTATGCAGGCCAATCAACTAACTATTTCATTAAATAAAAAGGATCAAATATTATGTATTTCAATGAAAATTTTTGAGCTAGGTTTAAAAAAAATCTTATAAGTCACTAATATCATAACAACCAAATCTAACCTGTTTGATGTGTTTGGAAGATGTTATTGAAAAGATTTTTTTATTTATTTATACTACCTCTGATCAGACTGATATTTGAAATATCAGAGGAATCACAAATAAAAAAAAATATTGCTTAGTATGTTATTTTTTATTATTACTAATATTAACAATTAATTGTAACATAAAAGCTTGTAAAAAAGGTGATGGACTTGTGATATAGGTGGAATTTAATTGTTATAAAAAGGGGACAACACATGTGAATCCTCTTGTCCCCAAACTTGTGTCACTGTCAGGGACTTACTACTTTCTAACATTGCTAAATCATAGGTACAAAGTTTAAATCTTATGCATGCATCTCAGACTTAAAAATTGTGTGGTATTACCATAATTATATTTCACCATGTAATTTATAAATTACAGGAACAATGTAGAATCAGATGTTTTTATGCTCAAGGATACATGAATGGCTGAATAAATATTTATTTTTAGTCTTGAATCCTGACTTTCTTCATAGCATGTGAAGTCTGTCCAACTTGCATTAATAATAAATTATCATCGTCATCATCAGCCCGTATTCGTCCACTGCTGGATGGAGGCCTCTTTAAGTGAACACCACAGAGCCCGATTTTCAGCTCTTTACATCCAGTTACTGCCTTCCGCAAATCGTCACTCCACCTGGCCAGTGGATAATAGTTAATAAATGATCAATAATACCTATTTCTGCAAAAAGATATTGTAAAGACACTTTTACAAGTCAATGTTTCAAAAATAAATTCAGTAAAGTCCAGATAGTAGTAGTATTGAAATAAAACTACTTTTTACACACAGTCTCAGTCCACCTGTGGTGATGGATCCTGTGAAAGATCTGAAATGTGGGGAATTAAATAATAACAATATGATGCCATAAAATCTGCAAAAAGTAGTTTTATTTCAATGTCTAATATTCCTGTAAGTGTCAGAAACCATTACAGTAGTAGTATTATACAGCGGTTAAGTATTAGTTAGTGCGTTCATTCTGAGAGAAAACAAATGTCCAGCAGTGAGTGTGTTGGTTGTGGTCATGATGATAATGATTTAGTAAGTATATGCTTAAGAAACTGACATTGTTGTTCGTCCATAACACTTACATTATTTTACCAATGATTAATTGGATTGGATTCATTGTATTTATAACAACTTTGAAGTAGGTATGTAGATATATAAGGAAGAATAACATAATAATGTCAGGGTCCAGTACATTTCATATTTCATACTCTTATTAAGTACCTATAAACTTATCAACATTTTGTGCTAAGTGTTTTTAACCACAGGCACTTGAGTAACACTATTTTTCATATGTATGTACACACTATACAAATTGTCTGTATTGTCATCAAACTGCATGATTGTGTCGAGCATTACAGTTTATTATGCTAATAACAATGCGTGTCGCAAGTGAATTTGTGGCCGTAAATATGTTACAGACTAATACGTACGTATCATAATCATATGAAGACCCATGTGACGTCAGTTCATGTGGGCATCACATCACACATGCGATTAGCCGGATCTATGCCGCGCGACCTCGCGGAGCGTCTGTTATCGTTTGCGCGAAGCATAGAGTTTTTAATTTGCCTCGCCTTGGCTTTGTTACGATAACTGTGGGTTTGAAGGCGAGGCAGCTTCACAATTCGCGATAAATTGCGAAAAGATCATGTTAATTATGATTAAGGAATAACTTCGTTACGTACGGGTTTGGCCGACCGGTGGACGAGAGGGACTTAGATTAGTCGTTCGTCAAGTTGTCGTTACTTGATCTAGGACATGTAGGTATAAGGACATAAATAATTACTATAAAGTTCTTATAAAATATTTGTTCTACAAAAGAGACAACACTAAGCAATTTCAAATTGAGCATTTATAGTAGGTACCTGTAAACAGCAATAATTAAGTATATAATCTGTCTTTAAGATATAATTGAATTCATATTATCAAAGATGCACGAATCGTAAATATCTAAGTATAATTATTAGGTGTATTATATGTATAATGATGTCAACTAGTGGACCCGACAGATGTTACTCTGCCCGGACTTGATCGCAGCGCCACCTACCATGTCCATTTTTTTCTTATTTTCTTACATATGTTCTCTTGTTATATCGATGCTTTTGTACCAAAGAAAATTTATGAATGTTTGCCTGTTCCGCACACATAAATGCAAACATACTTTCAGTTTTTCTTGGTGGTTTCTTTCTTGAGACTGTTGATATAATTATGTACATATTTTTGCACTTGACTGTACCTATTCTAGATATCAATCGAGTCGAATTATACAAACTATTCGTTCCAATCGATTTTTATTTGAGTTGACAGACTTGATATCATAGTTATTGCTTTTTAAATATCTAGATTCGTAGATAATCAAATGGATGAACGGAGATTGACGAAACAAGTATATATGGTGAGTATGGATGGACAAGTTGGAAGGGGAAGACCTCGGCGAACGTACCGCAACCAAATTGCGGATGTTCTTAAAAAAGGCTAGGTTCCGAGCACCCTAAACCGACGGTCATGCATGAAGAGATTAATGAATGTAGATGAAGCGAAAGTAGTGTGCCAGGATCGTAGCAAGTGGAGATCTATAGTCTCTGCCTACCCCCATGGGAGACAGGCGTGACAATATGTATGTATGTAGATTCGTAGACCCAGTTTGTTCGAAATGATTGCAAGCGTCTGAAGTTAACCGTTTCGTACTGCCGCGCAGGTAAAATCGCTTAATTACTTAAGTGTTTTTATATGAAAGAATCGAAATTAGTAAAGAAAATAATCACAAATGCAAAATATATACGACCCCAATTGTCTTTAAACAGACTCTTTCTATTAAAATTGACCACTGTTAAACCACTTGCAAACAATTTGTTCGAAATAACTAAGCGCGTCTGAAGTTGTCCTCAGACGCGCTTAATTATTTCGAACATATTGTACATAGACCCTGTAGGTTGTTGCAAATACATCTTTGTTTTACACTATTACATAGTTATTCTTTAATTAAATCTTTATTACACATACAGTTTGTTCGAAATAAGTAAGCCGATCGGAAGTTGTCTGCAAGTGGTTTATAAGTGGTAAATTTTAATAGAAAGAGTCAGTGTAAAGATAATTAGAGTCGTATATGTTTCATATTTCTAATGAATTTGTTTACTAATTTCGTAATTTATGTATTAAAACACTTATTTAAACGATTTTATCTCCACGGTAGTTCGGAACGGCTAACTTCCGATCGGCTTACTTATTTCGAATAAACTGTACATAAATATTGAAGTAAAATCTAGTTTTACGGATTATATTGATATCATTGTTTTATATTGATTTCAATGTCTAATATTCGTGTGTGTCACAAATCAGTACATAATAGTACATAAATATTTTATCTATTACCTACTACATATATATCTTTATTATAATATATGATACAGGGTTAATTTTATCTTCCATAATTATAACGTTTACATACATACATACATATATAGTCTACTATCTAGATTTCGATATTCTAATTTCAAGTGCAGTGATAGCCTAGTGATATGACCATTGGACTGCCAAGTCAAAGGTCTCGAGTTCGAATCCAAGGCACGCACCTCTGCCTTTTCGAAGTCATGTGCGTATTAATAATTAATTATCACGCGCTTAAACGGTGAAGAAAAACATCGTGAGGAAACCTGCATGCCTGAGAGTTTTTCTTGATGGCGCGTGAAGTCTGCCAACCCGCAGTAGGCTAGCGTGGTGCACTATAGCCTAATCCCTCTCGTATTGAGGGGAGACCCGTGCCCAGCAGTGGGACAGTGTAATGGGTTGATGATGATGATGATGATCTAGATTTCGCGCGAACCATGGACGAGGAATTATTTTTATACATAGTGCTTACGAAAATTAAACTTGGCTGTGCCCCGCGGTTTCACTCGCTTTGTCCCGCTCTTAAGGATCATAGCGGGATGCTATAGCTAGCCTGCCATCCACATAATATAGCTATCATATTCAAAAATAATTTATAAAATCAGACTGGTAGTTCCAAGGTTTAGCGCGTCCAAACAAACTATTCAGCTTACTATTCTATAAGTATAGATTGTCGTGCGCATTGGCTTGCGCCTAGGCTAGGCCCTACACTGCGTGCCCACCTTACAACGGATATGATGATTTTATAGATTTGATATCGCACCTGTTATCGGAATTCCTTTAGACTCGCACTATAGCCAAGAACTAAGTCAACCAAAATAACACATTCTTCTCAGGTCCACTGTCAATAATGTCAACATAATATATCTAAAATTATGTTTTCTTGACCACAATGGAATGATTTTTGACTAGGGTACTAAAATGTATTAATAGTACTTATTATTAAGTAGTTTGATTACATTTTCTTTCTCCAACATAAAAAGAACTCGTGCCTTTGAGGAAAGTCCCAAAATTAATGTGATCGTGCACCTCATCTGATTGCGGGGGTGTTACGGGGGTGTTAGATAATAATACGAAGTCTTTCCTACATAATTGACCCATGAATTTTAACGCCGACAAAGCCTATACGTATATGTCATAACAAAGCAATTTATGCTTTATTTTAGGCTTAGCTAGGCAGGTAATGCCGTTAGGTACTCAAGATGCAGAAAAGACGATTTAGTTGGCTTGGTTTAGGAGCTGGTATTGAAGTCTTACACGCTTTGCGTTTTATCCCTCCTCATCATGTGCCCATTAAACGATTCCATTTTAACTTTTCTCTCACTGACGCTACTTTTCAAACTTCCTCTAAAATATCCGTTCCTTATTTTATCCGTTCTAGTCACTCGACACGTCCACCTCAACATTATCATCTCTGCTGCATGTAGTCTTCTTTAATTCATCTTCTTAATGCCTCAGCACTCGGAACCATACAACACGATGACAATAACAAAAACACGACATTACAGATGCGCTATAGTTGATTTTGACAATTCGTAAATACCTTTTAGCCAACCTGCACTAGGCTAGCTAGGTGTCCTAACTCCTCTCATTCTGATTAAGACCCGTGTCCAGCAATGGGACAGTTAATGGGTTGATGATGTTGGATGAAAATATATGTAAGACTAGTGGGCCAGGCAAACTTCGTTCTACCATATATTGGGTTACACTCTGGTAGATTCCTATAGTTGCCGCCTCTACAACGATATTCATACGACAGTTACCTTTTTTTCGTTTCATCATCATCATCCCGTATTCGTCCACTGTAGGACTTAGGCCTGAGTGTAACCCATTTTAAGGCGGAGCGAAGTTTGCTGGGCCAGCTAGCTGTACACACGGCTACACATCAAGCTACACAAATCCAGTTTAGACTGACCTCCCTTTGAAAATATTTTCCGTACAATTCAAGGCCAGCCTATACTGGTTTTGTATAGCTTGATGTGTAGCCGTGTGTACCATACCTACTATTATCAAAAATTTAATTTAACCCTTTCCGGAGCTGGGAGCTGGGACCTACACATAATTGAAGTTTTATGTTTACGTTGACCTTTTTTTTTTTTTTTTTTTGTGCGTGTGGAAATCCTCATGGACATCCGCCGCCCGGGGAGGCGACGGGGCGTGTCGGACTCCACCCAGAGTGGGTGACCTACCGACTAAAACCACACGGTGTTCCCTCTCGCACCTGCGTCGGGGGCTACGGGAACTATAAATTCGTCCGCGGCCCCCGACTGGTGATGGCCCGCCTCTGCGGGCCCCGCCGTGTAGTGGGGAGACAAAACTCCCCCTACGTCCTAGAGGGGCGCGCGTGGAACACTACGCGCCGCCACCTCGGGTCCTGTCCCGAACATGGGACGGGGGTTGGCGGACTTCCCCGCATCCGCCGCCCCGGACCTCGGCCGCAGAGGGTAGGGAGAGCGGCGCATCGTAATACCGACACTCCTCTCCCCCTGCGGCCCCACCGTGTCCGCAGTCCTGCGGCTGCGGCCCCGCCGAGGCCGCGGAAGGCAGGGAGAGCGGCGCACCGTGATACCGGCACTCCTCTCCCGCCGCGGCCCCGTAAACCTTCAGCCGCAGTGTCGCTAATGCAACACCGCGGCCCGCCTCAGTTGCGGTGCCTCCCATACGACACCGCAACCTACAGTGGCCGCTCGACTGCGGGCTTCCTGGGCAAAGCCCGCAGGAGCAGCGCCCGCCTCGGGGTTCCACTTCGCTTCGCCGTGGGCCCACTCCACGGCTACTAAGCCCCCCCGCCGCGACAAGGCGAGAACCCCAATGGGGGGGGTTTACGTTGACCTGGGTCAACGTAAACATGAACTTGAATTTGAGCATAAACTTTCATTCTGCTAATTTATTCAACATTCTGTATTATCTCTGGTTTAAATCAGCACACAAATCAAAGTACCAGATCAAAATAATCTAATATAATAATTATATATGGAAGAAAAAGAGGACGGATTAAAAATAAACTGTTCTTATATTCACCAAAGAGTTTAAAAACACTGCCTGCCTCGAACGCCATTTAATCTTTAAAAAAATAATATATATGTAAAATGACAGTTTCACATCGCAACTCATGTAGAGGATTTTTAATACCAATATTTATTATTATTATTTAATAGTTCTTTCAAGATTATCCTTATTATTTTTCTTCTTAAACCACCACTGTATTATGACAAACAAAATACAAAAAGAATGATTCTAATCGGTCAAGCAGTTTTTGGGGTTTGGCGAGACTAACGAACGGCTATAGATTTTTATATATATATAGATAGATAAATAAAATTGTTGGTATTTTTTGCTCGGCATTCCATAAACAAGCGAATGTGTCTTTAATTTAAACAAGTAAGTGCAAGCGGGTTGAAATAATAGCAATTTACGTGTGTCAACACAGGTACGTGCATGAAAAATCAACAGTTTATACAATCAACATGACTTCTCTTCGCGCAAAAACTTGGATTCATTAATTTTTATTTTAATACACGTTGTGTTATGGAATCGCATGAGAAATCAAGTAGGTACAGTACATATTTGTAAGTCACGCATTGTACATTGCTCTTCGTATTGATTGAAAGGCAAATTGTCGTAAACATTGGAGAACATCGGTAGTCATGGGCATAGTAGCGATTTTAGTGTCATATTGGTCTTTCAATACATAGTAATTATGACTTGCTCTTTGATTAAAATTTCAGGGACTATATTTTCGACATAATGCTTTTGTTCGGTACATCGGGGGTTGATGCGGACTTTGCTGAATTAATATTTCGTTTTGCATTTTGTTAGAGGAAGTACTAATCAAGGTTTCTCTTTGTGCTTTGTGATTGCGTATTTAGGTTATACATGGCTTTTCTTCGGGTCCACTTTCCACTCAATTATAATCATTAATCATTATAATATATAATTATTGCCTTCCAAAAAGTAAAGGTTTAAAGTTAAATATTTTTTTACGATTCTATACTATGAATTTTAATTATCATAATGGGATATATAAAGGCCCATAATACAGAAAATAAACTACAACAATTTTTACGCACTGATACAATACACGGCACCCGTATTTGATTAATTCCTATATAAGTAAAGTAATGATGGATGAGAGCAAATGACGTAATCCCCATCCTCGTAACGCTGGTATGTTTGTTTGTTTAAATTCTATTGTCTGAATGCTTATTATGGCGCACCATATACCTATAAATTATGAAATGTGTTTCATAGCTACGAGTATTGGGTACGGAATTATTAGGTACCTACATATTGAATGATGAAATACACTCTTACAACATGCACGATAAATTTTCTCTTACCGTGTTAAAAGAGCTCGCTAGCGTTTACCTTGAAGATTTTAACGGTATCTCTGCTTACACAGTGCACATTCATCTTACCTTTTTCCGCACATGGTCCTATCTTCCGTAACGTTAAAATGTGAAGAGTCCATTTTCCAACCCAAACCGGCAACCAGTGTATAATTTACTTTTATTTGTAATGTTATGTTTATACACTCTTCCATTTAAGAGCTTGTCGGTGGAGCAATCGCCACTCTTCTCTATTCTCTCCTTCTGTTTGATCCCTTGATACGATTCTACTCTTACTTTTTTCAATAAAACTTCTAGGTGTTCCCCTTTCTCGTTTTCCTTCAATTTAGCGCTTACAATTTATATCTACTCTAAAATTTAACAAAGTTGCTTCAGCGGCTTTTGCCGACAAACAGACGGATAGAGTGAGTAACTTGAGCAGTTTTAATACTATATATCCAAATATTTAGGATGTTTTCATGTCATTAATAATATTCTTTAATTCACTTTTAAAACGATTCCCAATTATTTAGTTGTATTGCCAAGTCTAATACGATCTCGGCATGATCTATCACAATATTCCATGACTTAACAAGTTCTCTCATAAAAAACAGGTTTTCATTATAATAATTTAAATCTAGTAGATTGTAATGCCAACTATTAAACATCAAGCTATTATTACACCACTGTAACTTGTATGGATTATACTTACAATTAATTTACCTAGAGAATATTATAGCAGTAGGTACCTTAAGTTGCTAGTTGTCATGCACTTTGTGACTTTGTCCTTGCGTACCCGCATTAGCATCGATCGTTCATTAATCTCAACATGGCTTGACTGGTAAAATTAATATAATCGACGAGAATAGTGTCTTGCATATAAAGGGCTTTAGAATATAGCTATTTATTTCTCGAACATAAAATATTGACCAAGTTCTTTGCATGGCCTTTCATTCACAGCGGCCTGGATTATGATATATATATATATATATATATATATATATATATATTAAATTAATGATTATATGACATAAAGATAAATCCTAATTACTCACACCGTATAGTTAATAAAATAATTGCCAATACCAGATAATTATATTTGAGTGTTAGTGTGTGCGGCGTATTCTAAAATAATCCAGTAACGCTACGATAAAATCGTTTTTCTGCTGTACACAATTTGTTTCTTGTTCACGGCGGTTCGCCGATCGGTGATCAATTTGAAGGATGTGTCAAGTTCTTCATCCCATGGAAGATATTACTCGCAATCTACAGCGCAAAAGTCTTAAGAAGTCTGTGAGCATACGTAGACCTATTATCAGAATTTCTAGAATCATACCACAGGTCGTGTTAGGATTCTGCTGGGTATGGCTGCTAAGAAATAGTCTGTGTAGTAAATAGTATACGTGTTTTAACGATCTAAAATAGGACTTCACAGCTCAGGTTTGAAGCACTGGCAACGATACCCATAAGAGTATGGCGAGTGGTTACAGACGTACCGTTTATCATCTAAGCGGGCCTGTTTTTGCCTCCGTTTGTTGCATAAATGAAGGCATCTGCACAGCAACAGTTAATCCACTCTTTGATAAGGAATGAAGGGTTAGGCAGAGGTGTACCAATGTACACCCACTGTTCGCCGGTATGTTTAGGTCCCATATAGTAGGGGCGAGCCTATTGCCATTCTCCGGTAGATATTGAATGATAGACAATCGCTTGGTATTATGTGGATCTTTTATTATTGGGTACACGGCCATTCATCAAGCGTCTATTAGGACCGAACGTCGAGATGTCATGTGATGACTTGTTGATCTCATCTAATTACTTTATGGACTCTGTTCGGTTCTATTATGCCTTGAGCGTTTGTATACTCAGTAGTTTTGTTATTTGATTGACAGTATCACACATCACAATGTAAGTTCTACACTTGGTGTAGAATAATTTGTTGACTGCTATGGTAGAATTACGAATTTCCTTTTTGCAGTTAAAAACGGAAAGTTCTGATTGACACATTTATATACAATATGATATTATTACTAAATGTTTAATGTATTTCCCTAATACAAACATGACGTCAGCCTTAGGTTGGTTCAGGCTAACAGACACTGTCATTTCTTAGGCAAAACATTATAGAATCGAATATTTATTCTTATTTGTGCTGAAACACAACACAACAACAATATGTATGAATTACAATATTGTTTAGTAATAATTACATACATACATACATACCATCACGCCTGTATTCCCCGAAGGGTTAGGCAGAGGTGTACTTAATGTACACCCACAGTTCGCCGGTATGTTTAGGTCCCATGTAATAGGTGGCGAGCCTATTGCCATTCACCGGGCACAAATCCAGACTCCGAGCTGCTACTAAGAATTTCATAGAAAAACCCAATAACACTTTGCCCGGGGCCTGGGGATCGAACCCAAGACCTCTAGCGTAGCAGTCGCGATTGGGACCACTAGACTAACGAGGCAGTCGTAAGTAGTCGTAGTAGTAATAATTGCTATTCATTAATTTTGTTACTGAACTTAGAATGATTTAGCACCAGTAAGAATACCCTGTGTAACACTTAGAAACACTTAAGCACATATCAATAATATAATTACGATGCCACCGTATATAATATTGTGTCTAATAGTATTTTCTCTTTCGAAATGATCTTATCGATATGTTCTTCCACTTGAGTAGAGATTTAACAAATCATGTTCATGGCTCATCGTCGTAAAACTCGCGCATTGTTGTGACAAATTTTGATAAGATAAAGGAACAATGCGAAACTGCGGCGCTGGCGCTGTGAATATATTAACGCTATATAATAGCAGACTTATTGGAAAAGGGTTATAAAAATCCTAAAGGACGTTTCATAATTGTGCTGATATAGAACAGCAGGAATTATTATGGTTCAAATCCTTTTCGAAACCTTGAGAATGAGAGGCAGCTCTATATTAAATTAAGAATTTATTCTACAACAATAACTCTTCAGCTCATTTCAGATTTTTACTATTAATATGAAAAGAAGTTTATCTTGTTATTAATGTAATTCTGAGCTTTAAAGGTGGTTATCCTTCTATTTGTTTAAACTAAATGGCGTTTGCCTAATAGGTACCTACTTACATAGTTCAGGAGATCAATGATTTCTGCTGATTAGATGTAAGCACAGCTATGATAAAGGATGATATGATGATATTTATATCTTTTATAAGTCAATATTATATTAATATCTTTCGTCAGTAGACCACTTGTAAAAAAAATAATCCTATTTCAATTTCTAATATTCGCGTTAATGTCGGTTTCATTAATAAAATGTAAAGCTTGAAGCGGATAACTTAATTGTCACTTAAAATAAACATTACTCGTAGGCAGTCGCAGTACTGGCGTATATATATATTCCAAGACTACTCGGCATGCACCCAGTAATTTATAGAAGAGCTTTGTAATATTTGTGTCAAGTTGCTGCATTCTAACAGAATATTTATACTGGTTTTAAATTTTGTTTCTTTAGAAGTCAAAGCAGAAGTCCGTTATATTATCTTAAAAATATTTAGAAAATATATTTGAGCCTTACTTTCTGTTCCTCCTAAGTAATGCGAATTGATAATGTGACCATAAAAAAAATATTTTTTCAGGTTCGTAAAATGTTCGCTGGATATTGTTTGGAATCATACAACAGCACCATGCCCTATGTTCGGTGACGGAAGCCACGAAACTTGTTACGACATTACTTAATTAGTGAAAGTTAATTTTACTAACATGTGACTTTATGTGAATAAACTTTTTAAAGTTAGTAAGTGCCTTAGTAATTTGCCGCTTTTAAAATTTAGTTTTGGCCAAGCAATAGAGGCACATGCTGTTCAATGGATACCGAAAAATCGATCTCGAATGTAAAAGTTAAGAAGAGTGGACGTAAAAATGAGAAGAAGAAAAAAATAGAGCTCCAAAATACTGATACGTTAGATGAAGTATGCCAACAAATGAACAAGTTAGCTGACGAAGACGGTGGAGGTAGCGTCTCGGCCAGCTCCACCGACAGCGAAGACCTAGTTAATGCAATTAACTACAACACGATCACATCACTAGCCGCTCTAAAGGATATTATACAAGGCGATAATAATGATACTCCTGAAACGGATACTTTCTTCCAACATTATTTCATGAATCACTGCAATAATCTTTCAAGTCGTAACTCTAATTCGCCTTTCCCTTTTCCGGAGCGTCGTAGATTGTCACAATGCCGCGAGGAAGATGAAGAAGATGAGAGGAAAGATGGCGATCTCCTGAGTTCTAATATCTGGGCACAAGTGACTGCCCAAATTGTTTCTAAAGGCAGCGAAGATAATCTCGTCAAAAATTGTAGTACAAACGAAGCGGGAGAAGACCAAAATGCAAATGTTGTCAGCGAGATACAATCTAGTGGCGGTCACGTCGCAAATGATGAACAGGAACTTTCAAAGAGGACTGTGATGGGAGCACGACACAAATTTCTTGTGACTACGACGGAACCGCCGGCTGCGCGGCCTTTGGTAGAAAGGGCCTTGCGCACGCATATCAATAATGCGCACACTGTTCACTTTGGAACCAAAGGCGCTGAAGAACAGCGCCCAAACATTCGTTCCATTTTTTCAGGACAGAATCTCCACCTTGATAAACATTATTTTGATAGCAGTTTAATTGAAATTAGATCTACCGTTGATGGAGTTCCCGCTAGTGTTGAAGACATTTGGGTTAAAAGGATCGAAGATAAAGTAGGTTTTTTAGAATGCGATGCAATACGTAATTCATAAATGATATAATAAAATTCACGCAGCA
The DNA here is from genome assembly GCA_958496365.1 of Subacronicta megacephala. Taxonomy (NCBI): domain Eukaryota; kingdom Metazoa; phylum Arthropoda; class Insecta; order Lepidoptera; family Noctuidae; genus Subacronicta; species Subacronicta megacephala. The sequence goes on from OY292513.1 coordinate 13,878,661, forward strand.
ATTTTACAATCATTACAGGTGACACCCAAAGATGAGTCTGCTAATACCAAAACCGAAGTAGCAAAGATTGGTGAACATAAATCTAACGTGGCTGGTGAAAATGTAGAACATGTCAGAGCACGTTCTGGGACCTGGGGTGCTGCGACTGTGAGCAAACAAAAAGAACCAACAAAGAAGACTCCAGTTCGCAAAGAGAAGGAGAAGGAAATTAGACGCAGCAGTGATGATAGACGACAGAAGCGAGGTGAGTTCTAGTCATATACCTAATTAGCTAACTCGCACTAGGCCTGCATGGTGGACCGATAGCCTTATCCCTCGTATCATAAGTGGCAACCCGTACCCTGAACTGGAACAGGAAATAGTTGGACGATGATAAGCTGTAGGTTTCATTTTGAGCATTGAACATGATTTTCTACACGACCTTATTGTTTGTTCATGCTAAATACTCGCGAAGTAGTGGCATAGGTCCAGCACGCAGTAGCTATCATGACATCATTATTACTTACGTGATTGCCAGATATTGTAGTCCGTCTGTATTTTTTATTTGATGTAAATCAAACATATTCCTACTTGCACAACCCCTTAACGTTCAGTGTAACAAAGTGTTAATGCTAACTGTATTGCCAAATACATAGAACCTTACGTAGTTTGCAGTTAGTAAATATAGTTTTATTATCGGCGGAGAGTTTAGTAGATTCACGCAATGTTTGCCAGTGCGCCTATATATTTGAGTCGCATGCCCGTGCTGGCTCCGCGCCAGCCAGTCTTTAGGATCGATGATAACGTGAGATTCATATCTACTTCAACGTTAGATTGTTTGTGTATATTTATTGGGTCGTAAGTTATTGAATGAGTATTGAAAATTTCACGTTGGATAAGATTTACAAATGAGCTATCATTTCTGATGTATGGACATGCTTATAAGACACGAACAAACGTAAACCTGAGAGGCAAAGAGATGTGGTAATGAAGAGCGGTCATTGAAGCTTAATTTGTAAGATGCACTGAGTGAAATGTATTGTATGCACGGACCCGGTCATATAATTATTGGTTTGAAAGGATTATTCTACAGGTCTACGAAATACGTGCGAAAGAAACAACACATTGCTCATTAAAACAACAACGTTTTGCAAGTTCTCAGCATTATGTAATTCTTAACACTCCATTGCACGCTGTAAAAACGGAAAACTACTTAGTAGGTTAGAAAATTTAAGGTAAATTATTGCATTTCACAGATCAATAATAATATATGAACTTGTTACAATGATATTTATATATAATAACACGACCTTGAGTTACCGTGGTTATAGCATAAGTAGTTAACATTATCATATGTTTGTCTACGCGCGATAAAAACTATTTTAATACCTACATAATGTTAGATATGATTTAGTGGCGAGATATGTAGTTCTATGGATGGAAACCGAAGTGGATAGTCTAGGAACTGTTATAATTCGTATCTAGAACAAGTTCCAGGTGTTTAAAGAGAAATAGAGTTAAATTAATCTGTGCGTTATGAATGTTCGAGTCTCACGGAATATGCCACACCACAGCGCGCACTACATAATTCATAACGTTTCTATGCACACTTAAATACTTTGCTTCCATTACGGCAGTGCAGGTGTAGTGAGAAAACACAGAGGGTTAATTTTTCACAGCTGGAAAATGATATTTTTGACAACGTACTTATTTTTCGACACAGCTTTTGTTTGCAGTGACAATGCTTCGTATGTTGGCTTGTACGCTGTACGTCCCAGACAATGCGAACTACGTTTTTTCGTATAGGTAACAAGTATTATCTGGAGCGTGAAATGTGATTAGGTATTTACATTATGGAATCACACTGCTCTAAAAAATATCTGTCTGCGTAAACAAATGACGCCAACTGTTCAGAATTATTGCTGTAATCTTGTTTACGATATTTGTATTGCGAAGGGTCGTTTGATAGTTTCAATAGTATCTCCACTCAGTGGCATAATATTTGAATGCCCGACATTTCACCCCTATTCTCTTGTTTACAAACTTATCTAATTTCGTCATTGTGTGATTCTTTCTAACAGACGTGCTGCCCGTGACTCCGAACCGGTAGTCCCTGCTGTTATACCGATGACATTCGTTAGGGGTAGTCATGGATTTTATATAACATTGTTGTTGGTAGTCAAACCCAAAAATCCTATCCAAATATCCCAAGGTTAGGATATAGAGTCACCAGCGAAACAGGTCACGACTTTGAGAAAATAGTATAAACGAAGCATAAAATAGTGATTTACATTCAGAATCAGCATCGGTAAAAAAAGGAAATAGTACACAGCATGTATTAGTTTCGCTGGATGCGACAAGCGGAGAACAGGGGGAAATGGCGCATTCTAGGGGAGGCCTACACCAAGCAGTGGACATAGGCTGATCATGAATGAATGATGAATGTATCAGTTTCTAGATTATGGAATTTTCCCCTCTTTGTAGGAATAATGACCTCAAATATCTCAGCATTAAGTGTATTTACTACTAAGTCATACCTTCTGCATTTGCAATGATCGTAAAGTTGCGCGAGAAGTGCGTAAATTCTATTACTGTACCAACACCGAGTATGCTCTTGACCTTGAGTGGGCTTAACGGAACCATATTCAATTAGGCGTTAGTAACCATGGTACAGTTGCTCTTGAACATGTAGAATTAGTTTTAAGTATTTACATGATAGTAATTATCGCTTATATTTGCTTAGATGCCTTGATTTTATCAGGGATTAACAATGACCACATGTGCCCTTTCAAATAACACAAATCCTCCTATCACTATTCAGAAAAGAATAATCTTTTAATATTTAGTCAGATATATTGAGATTTTATAGACGTCTAAAAAAATATTAGATAATTGGATGATACCTACTAATAAACATAGTGATATATAATATGCCCATTGGGTTGCGAAAAGCGGAGGACAGAGAGAAATGGCGCACACTAGGGGAGACGTGCGTCCAGAATGGACTGATATTGGCTGATGAGGATGATGATAGATGACTGGGTTATAGATCCACTCTTCCAATTATAGGTACGGTAAAACGTACTCTTTTTTTTATTACATTCAAGTTCAAACTATGACAAGTTTACATCGATAGTGGAAAATCACTCAACATGATTCTCCTCATAAAATAGCGGTAGCATTGATTGATCACTGAAACTTTCAGTAACAAATAGACAAATGGGTAAAAGGGAATTATAGGTCTATCACTCTGTAGAGGTGCGGATTTACGCGGGGTGACATCGAGAGACGGGCTCTTTCCTTTCACCCCATTGACAATGAAAACGACGAATATATTTGCATCTAGGGAAAACGTTTTGTAACATAACCGCGTGCCCGCTGCTCGGTATGTAGATTCTGACACAGATACGCACACACTGTGTCAACGTTTTATCGCCGTTCCCTCTTCGGGCGTTGATTATTAGTTATGAATTATAACTGCATTTTGGTCCTAGTACCGTCGGACACGAGGCACGATAATGTAAAACCTTTTGGTTGGAACTGAATTTTAGCAATCACCAATGACACAAAAGTTTAAAGTGAATCCTTTATCTTGGTATGGGTATATGATGAGAAGGGATAGAGAGGTAAGAGGGAGACCAAAGTACAGATGGATTAAGTTTGATATGATGGAAAGGGGATTGAATGATGAGATGAGTGGAAGAAAAGGATATGCTGCACCTACGAAATAAATTGGGAAAAGGGCAGGATGATGATAAGCGTAATCATGGTAATTAGCGACAAGGTATATCCGTTCACATTAGTGAAATATCAATGTCGCGGCAGGAACGTTGGTATCCATTATTCCGTGTTTATCGGTGTACATTTTAATCATGATGCCAGTCAAACATATCAGTGCAATGAACTCTTAATTGTATCGACCGTATTGAATGCTATCATTTATTGGTAAATTGGTATGTTTCAGAGCAACGTCTGGATGCAGCTATCACAAGAAGCACGCAGTCAGTGGGTGAGCGCAAGCGCCGAGGATCCAACGATGACGGTCAACCACACCCCATGTACCAGCAGACTATACACGGTAATAGAACAATATAGAAATCAACATCTAAACACTATAAAGGTACAGGTTGTTCGAAATAACTTTGCGGTTTTGCAGTGTTCAATTTTAATATTAGACTGCGTGTAAAGGTAACTCATATCATACATTTTTCACATTCGTGTTTATTTGCATATTTATGTATAAAACCATTTAATTTAATGTTTTACCTTCGCGGCACCTCGAAACGGCTAACTTCAGACGCACAGAGTTATTTAGAACGAACTGTATAACTCTGGGTAAATACTATAAATGTATGTATAAATTTTGTCCTATTGCTTTTAACTAACTATACCGGATCGTCTGTTAACATGAACAAGATACATTTCCATAGCAGCAATGCATCTTTCTGGAGTATCTTTTAAAATATTATATACTTTCGCTCTTGACACGACAAGGCTTATTTTAAAGATGTATGAATAAGTCTCTACATCGAATCTAAGGCACTATCGACTTTTCGAAGTTGGTGCGTATTAATAAATTATCTTTTTAAGAGATATATCTCTATAAGAGATAATTTATTAATCGGCGAAAGAAAATGAGGGGATATCTGCATGCCTGCATGTTTGTGAAGCCTGCCAACCGGCAATAGATCAGCGAGGTGGTATATAGCATAACCCCTCTTAATTTAGGAGGAAACTCGTACCCAGCAGTGGGACAGCCAATAAATTGATGTCTTACTTATTGATAATTTTACAATATGTTTTATTTAAACTTACGTACTCTCCCAAAATCAATAAAAAACCGTTTTGAAAAACGAATCTCTCAATCTCATTTACACTCTCTTTCCAAGGAACCTCCGGGGTGAGTCGTAGACCAGCTCTCTTCGACATTCTAAAGTCGAAGGCACCACGCGGGGAAGTAAAGAAACAACCCTCCTTCATGCAGCAGGTCATGACTGCAGTTCAGGTTAGTATTACACCTAAAACCCTTCACAGACCGGTTCTTTTATGACTAAGTCCTACCAGAATCATACAAAGTTGATAATACCTATAAAAATGTTGTATCGTTTTTTAGAATATTAGATCGTTTTGGTAGAGAAAATCGTAGTTCAATAGTTACATATTAGTCCCGCCTGTCATACGAACATCTTTGATAATCGTAAGTGGTATTCAGAATATCTTTATTGCCCAGAAATTGCGTTGCGGAGGTTTAACGGCAGTGTGTAAAATACTGATACTCATCCGCATGGTTAGACTGGAAGCTCGACTGGAAACCGTTGCGGAAACTATTTAGTTGACTGTTATTCTCATTAGGATAATATATTATGTAGTTAGTACACTGAAGTAATAATGATATCACGTCTAAATAAAATCTATTCATAGATTACCACTTACTGATAGCTACGTACGGTACTTAATTAACACTCGGTTGTCCATATAATAGTAAAGTTAATTATGTAAATTACATGACATAACACCACTTTTGTTTTGCATCGTAACCTGATTATTAAAAGAGTAATAGGAAGTTTTAATGTTAATAATAATAAACTGTTTATTTCGGATACCAAGGATCCCTACAATGTGTTTTTGGTAATTATCTAGTAATTATAAATACTTAAAAGCTAAGGTTAGTACTCAGTACAGACTAAAAAATTAAAACACCGTACATACTATACTACCGCATGCAGTCTTATAACGCTCTAACAATGGCGAATCCCACTGGTCAGTTAGTATGGACGTTATTTATTTTTAATAAAAAAAGAAGTATTTTGAACTTTATGTAGTAGTAATTTTCTGGTTAGAAAAGAAAAGCTGTACTGACTGTGTCTATTTGTGAGAAATAAATCACTATACAGCTATATCCCAAATTGGAATTTTGCAATGTCGTTAATATTATCGGTACAATTACAGAACATGACCAAATCAAACACGCTTACCAAAGATTCTACCAAACCGGAGACGTCGAAAGTGGAACCAGCGCTCACGCCTGTGCTGAAGGCGAGAGATGGGTCAGCTCACCCACATCCTGGTAGCGATACAAGGGTAAGCATTTCTTTATCTATTTTCCCACTTGGACCATTCCCTTTTGTATATAAAAGTTTCTACTAAGATATTATACCAATGTCACTACAGTTTGTCAGGTGCTTAATAATAATATCAGGCGCTTAGGAAAACATCGTGAGGAAACCTGAATGCTTTACAGATTTTGTTGACGGCGTGTGAAGTCTACTAACCTAGTCTAGCAGTAGGCTAGCGTGGTTGACTATAGCCTAATCCCTCTCGTTCTGTGAGGAGACCTGTGCCCAGCATGGGACAATGGGTTGATGATGTGAGCTGCAGCATTCTCCTGCAGCTTTGCTAATGTTTTCAATATGATTACGATATTAGATGATGTCGCAGCCTGATACGAATTCTTTCTCAAATATTTAGGCCAAGTTTGTTCCAAGATCAATAAATCAAACGCAACTGTTGCGCATCAATTGGAAGTCATTCCTCGTTAGTGACGAGTCAATTGAGGGAAATAGGTTAACGCGATGGCTGTCAATCTGTTTTGTTTATTCTTGTCCTTGTTGTCTCCTTGACGGAATCTATATGAATAAAGTGGTACCGTGATGAATGTTTTGATCCTGTATTCGAATAATTTTTGATTATTATTCCCTGATTCATATGAATTTATTCCATGTTTTCACCGTGCCAACTGTGGAGCTGTGCCGTTTTACAAAAGACGTTTTTACGCCACAAAATTCATAATCAATCGTTAGTCTATCATTAAAATCCACTTTGGCTGTAGCGGGCGTAGATAATAATGCTATTCTTGTCAAGTATCGACATGAAAAAATAAATATTTTAATGAATACCGAAGAGTACGCTTTGCTCGGAAATCAAAATTCAAGCCTTCGTAGGCGGTGCGGACGTAGCTACTGCATAGTAGACAAAATTAAGTGTATCTTTACGTAATTCTTCGGTACGTCCTAAACCCCTCTTAAACGGCGGAACTGATTGTGATGAAATTGAAAATTTCATCACAATCAGTTCCGCCGTTTAATGATATGATGAATGATATTCCTGATGAATTATTTTAATGATGAATGATATTCCTTGAATGATTTACATAAAAATTTGATCTTGTAATATTATTATATAATCGTTAACTCCTATGTGTTTCTCCAACAGTACTACCACACGATAACTGCATCGTCTACCCGTCGTCCCAGCGCTATGGCCAAAGTGATGGAGATGTTTCGTGGACGCGCTTCCGTTCCGGCACAGTCTCTGCCGATAGAGGGTGCTGAGAAAAGAAAAGCGGTAAGCATTTTGAATACGATATTAGAGATACAGTCATCAAGAAAATTAATTTATTACAGAGCGGTTTTTATCGTTCAAATATTTTCACCAACAGTACAAGAAACACTAATCTGCAACGAATATTAGTAACTTTACCCATTGGGTAGTTAATACGATTTTATATTAATCCTCTGCATGTCCAAGGTCGTCTTTTGAAAAAGCATGTCCACATTGAACGACTTCCGACGTCGTTCAATGTGGACATTTTCCTTTTCGTGAAATATTTCTCACACTTTTTAGGTCATATTTACCGGTACCCTAGAACTGGATCGTAAGAACACGAAAATATAAACCCTTTTATTTATATTAAAAAAAGCAATATAGTTATTAATTATTCTTGAGATTTAAAAAGACACAAATTACTCGTTCTGTTTCACCATTATTTTATTAAAAATAATTATTATAATTAAATTATTTTTGAAACTACTCACTGAAACAACATACTAGGGCGAATGTTGACGATAGCATGTTTTATATTGAGTTTTGTATTTTATTTTCACTTACAAGTCGCCCGTGACCAATTTGTCTGGAAACAAATTTGAATTGCAACAGGTTTTCGTCATTTTTATGATAACTTCTTGAATGGATAAGAGCATAATGGAAAGGGATTGTGCTGTTCCAGAGCACTAAATCTCAATAATATTGGCAACCTTACTCTGTCATTCTGTGTGAGAAGCGTAGATCGGTTGCTACTTTAGATCGTACAGGACAAATTGCTTTCCAGTGACATTTAAATTAAAGCATATTTAATTGTTATTCGAAGTTGGGACTTATTTATATGTGGATTGCATAAATGGGCTCGTGTCTGTCGTGGAAACGAAATGTAAATATATTCTTTATTTTATTTACTAATACACAAGTGGTATATGGTTTCGTGGTAAGTCTTTTAACATATTCATAAGAAATATCGGCACTTGCAATGGTACTTTATTCTGTATTCATAATAATGGAATGCTATGCGCCTGCTCATATAGTCGTTTGCAGTACATATTGCATTCTAAAGTGACTTAATTTTTAATAGGCGTTTTAATGAGAAAAAATGGTTGACAGATTTCGTCTTTCTAGTCTTGTAGTTTGCAATCTTTTATGGGTTTGACCCGAGTCATGAGGCCTTAATTGTATCTTAATAGACAAGACTTCTAAATCAAATTAAAAATGATATCATGTACTATATGTATCAAACAGATATCATGTACTAGGTATTTTTCGTTTATAGTTATAGTTTTAGCGGCGGTAGCCTAATGGCTAGGGCGTCGGACTTGCGATCATGTAGTTGCCGGTTCGAATAGGTAGCAAATCGCACTACTGACGTGAACCCACTCGTAATACAAGCATTTAGCTTAGCACGAGGGGTTAACAAGTATTATAGTCCCTAATGTGCGACCCACATAGCTAGTATGTAATATATAACATTATATAAAACAAAAAAATAATCAGATAAAAAAAACTTTTATAAAAGTCAAACATACTCAGATATTGGCAATGCGGTATAGATTTAAAAACATTAAATTATCTAATAAATCTTGGACCGTGTAAAACGGTTTGTTAATAATAAAAAAAAATATATGATTTAATAGAACGTCTATGGTGTTCAAAATGTCTACAGGTATCTCGTAAAGCTTGTAACCATGTGGTATAGTAGGAATTTTGTGAATGTCATGATCGGACGATCGTGTGGAATGTCGTGTATTCCTTTTTGATTTTAGTTCACCAAATAGATTTTTAATTCATCTAAAAAATACTGCATGTTAATTGTTCATAAAAGGTCATAATTTTCAACTTTAAAAAAGACAATAAATCCTTCCTTGTAGCCTTGCCTAAATATATTATAGCTATTATTAGGGTGGTATTTAATACTCTAACTGTAAATCCCCTTTTTTCAATCAAAATATTCGAAATTACCACCAAAAATACTGAATTGCACACTAAATTTGCTCATCAAATAAATCAATTATACTATACTGTTAGATCTTTAAAGCTTAAGAGGAGTGTCCCTCGCGAACGTAACAATGTTGCACAGTTGTCGCTGTCTCTATCCCTCGCGATGCGAACGCGTGCCCGAGAGGAGAAACAACAACATTTTCACGCGTATTTCGTATGTTCCGAATTTTGGAGATTACTCCTATAATATTGCTAATATGTAAAAAAAAAATCTTGTAAAGAAATATTCACTATATTATCTGGGTTTCCTTTGAATCAGAACTTTTCTGTATTGATACATTGTCGAGAAATACTAGCATAAAGTTGGGCCGTTTTTCAACGAAAATTGCCAATCTTTGAGCTCGTGTAACTTTTTAACCGTATATTGAAATGAAATTTTATATTACAGGAACACGTATATTAATGATAAGATTGTTACTGCAAAATTTCAATGACTTTCATTGTTTAAAATTCAAGCAAGGGCCAAACTGCGTTTGTATGGGGCGCGAAGCGGATACTATCCTCTTAACTGTTTTACTGAATGACTAGTTCAAATATCTCTTTTTAGGGTTCCGTAGCCAAATGGCAAAAAACGGAACCCTTATAGATTCGTCATGTCTGTCTGTCTGTCTGTCTGTCCGATCGTGTCACAGCCTTTTTTTTCGAAACTATAGAACTATGCTGTCGAAACTTGGTAAGCAGATGTATTCTATGAACCGCATTAAGATTTTCACACAAAAATAGAAAAAAAAACAATAAATTTTTGGGGTTCCCCATACTTGGAACTGAAACTCAATTTTTTTTTTTCATCAAACCCATACTTGTGGGTTGTCTATGGATAGGTCTTCAAAAATGATATTGAGGTTTTTAATATCATTTTTTTCTAAACTGAACAGTTTGCGCGAGAAACACTTCCAAAGTGGTAAAATGTATCCCCCCCCCCTGTAACTTCTAAAATAAGAGAACGATAAAACTAAAAAAAATATATGATGTACATTACTATGTAAACTCCCACCGAAAATTGGTTTGGACGAGATCTAGTAAATAGTTTTTTTTTAATACGTCATAAATCATAATGGTGATGGCTGATCCGTGCGTTATACTCGTGAACGGGTGCTGCTTGTGGTGACTGGTCGACTTGCTGGCTATCGTGTCTTAAATATGTATATTTATTTATTTTTATTTTTTTCCCTTTTTTAATTCACAAGTTGACTGGGTGGCCTTGTAGGTCCTAGTAATCATGCATAATATTATTTTGTATTCAAATGTTAATTGTACGATATTAAAATGTAAATGTGAGTACTATGTAGGCTAGCTTTAACACGTATCAGATGTATAATAAACTTCTCTGACAGTTTTGAGTATTTCACATGACCTACACAAATGTCCTGCTGATCTGGTATCGTTGTGCGACGGGTCGTTGAGCTCCCTAAAAATGGTTGAGCTACACGATGACTGATGTATGCGTGCCGTCAGTTAGGACAGGTCAACTCAAAGCTGCTATGGTTCTTTCTTCAAAAGGCCTGTTCAGATTTTGCCCTACATTGTTAAACTCGCATATCTAACAACAACTATTGTCTGGACTTTAAAAGAGACCATGATTCTCTGAGTTTGTTTCGACGTTTCTTCTCAGAGGTCGTCAGATAGGAAACGTCGGCGCCATCTAGTAAAAAAAAAATGTAAAAAATCGACTTGTAAAACTGTCTTGAAAAGATCTATTTACAGAAATAAATATCATTTCATTTCATAATGATACGGAACCCTCCGTGCGCGAGTCAGACTCGCACTTGGCCGGTTATTCTATTAATGCAAGTCGTGTCTGGCCCTCGAGCTCCCTCGACACTAAATTTTTGTGTGCAAATCAGTGTTTTTGTTTTACGGTGAGTAATATTGTTTCAAAATGGTTTCAGCTAGATTTTTGCTATAAATTAGAAAAAAAAGCCATCAGATTTTGATGAATTTTAATTTTTTTTTAGTACAACATGTTTAGGGAATCAAGTAGTTAATTTGTAGTACAGTCATTTATTTGATATGCAGTAGGTTATTAGTGGAGAAATTGTATTTGCTTAAATTTCTAAATAGAGGTGCAGTTAAAAATTTTTGGTTGTTGGTTGAGTTTATTATTATTATCCTTAAAATATTGCCTGAGGTGCCTGAGGGATTTTCTCGCCAACCCACAGTAGGCTACCGTGGTGGACCGTAGCCAAACCCCTTTCTTTCGGAGAGGAAACTAGTGCCCAACTATGGGACAGCAAATGAGTTAATGATGATGAGACTTATTTTGATTTTTTTTTTTACGTTTGGCAGCCAGTTAACTGTTACCTGCAATAAGTGTTTTATTTACGTATACGAGTATATTGCTATGATATCGTCAGTAAATAGAATCATTGTATTTTTTGTATACTCACCCCCGTTCCATCTGACGACAAAACATGTTGTACCCTACATGTACCCCACTCACTTTTTGAGAGTTAGATAGGTGTTTGCAACATGTTTTGTCGTCTGTGGAAACATTTTTTTTTTAAACGCTTTCTAGCAATGTGGGTTTCTAGCATTACTAGTATTCTTGTTAACCCCTCGTATTAAGCTAAATGCTTGTGTTACGAGTAGGTTCACGTCGGTAGTGCAATGGGTGGGGTTCGAACCGGCAACCACATGATCGCAAGTCCGACGCCCTAGCCATTAGGCTACCGCCGCTTCAAATACATGGAGTTAGGCTGATCATTTATGTAAATTGCGAATAGGAATGACTTTAGCACGCTGCCTTGTAAATTAAGGCCGGTGGTGTGGAGGGGACGCAATACAAAAAGGATATTAATAAAATATTAAATAACTAAGCATGTTTTGAGTAAGATCGGCATAATAAAGCCTTAGAACATTTCATACGCATAGAGGTGAGGTAAGTCACCACTGAAATATGGCGATTAACTTCAAATACATCAATTTACATACGCGTTTCAATATCTTAATTTATTATTCTTAATACTTTTAATTTGATTTCTTTTCCAAAAACGGGTCCGTTTTAGATAGAAGTACATTTGTTATGAGATTAGCATCTTTACCTAAGTAATTAAGAATAATGATAGTCGTGATGCTTCGTTTTCTCAGATCATAAATTCAATAACAGTACAGTTTGTTCGAAATAAGTAAGCCGATCGGAAGTTAGCCGTTTTCTGGGGCCGCGCAGTTACAGTCGCGTAATAAAGTGTTAGCGTTCGGAAACGTATTCAAATAATTTCGAAAATAAGATAAATAATTTGCTAACATTACGTGTAATATTGCTGGATTGCTTCATTGATAAAATCCATACTTGAATTTTCAAAAAAATATTAAATTGTCTTTTAAATTTTAAATAGTCCACAGATTTGCAAAACAGCGTTTAGGCATTTTTCAGTAAAAAAAAACAAGTACAAACCACAATAATACATTAGCAATGAGTAATAACAAAAACAATATCCAAGAACTAAACAACAATAACGTCAAAATAAAAGCAACGCGTAGCACTTTTGGCACTGACTGTGTACTTGCACTGGGGGAGCGAGACAGAATTATACATCAAACACTAAGGATTGAGTGAAACAGCGAAGAGGCGCTGGACCCTGCCCCTCGCGCCATTACCACGCATGCGCGCTACTGATTTTGTCGTAAAAATGACTGTTGCGCAGCGACTTGCAGACTACTTCCGATCGGCTTACTTATTTCGAACAAACTGTACTAGTGGAAAAATTTGAGCGGTCAATAGAACAATTTTTATATTTTGTTTACAAAACGAAACAATACCATCCATTGCTCGGTTTTGGACGCGTAATTTTTTTATTTACTATCATTACAGGATTTCTTATTTATGACTGACGATCTACGAGTATTTCTATAAATCATCATTTCTCAAATAATTTCGCCTCGCGACCCTTTAACTAGCGAAAAAGTCAAGTATGTACCTAGAAAATGCTTTTAACCTAATGTAATATTTATGTAAAAATAAACCTGCTTTACATCAGCTAAATGCGACGGTGACCGGGATGTCCCTTTCAGTATTAAGATTTATACAGAATTGTTTTTATTTTAGAACTCAAAAACAATTTGATAAAGGTTATTTTCTAACAAGATTTTATTTATGGATCACATTGCTACCCTTTTTTGTTTACGAGGGGTAACCTTCAAAAGTCAACCTGTTCTGAGGTTGGACCAGATACTGTGGGGTTCTTACCCACTAAAACCACCCCGGTGGCTACTACCAGCACGTTAGGGGGCATTATGTTCTCTTAAAAGACCACTCTAGAATCCCCCGAGTGCACCGCCTGTTAGGACACATGTCTGGGGTTCGGGCACATCCCGCTACCCCTTTTTTTTGTTTACTAGGGTGAAAGTCCCCCGTCTCGGGGAGGGCGGAGGCGTCTGTCAGACTCTTACTGACTAAAACCAACCCCGGTGTTCCCTCTTGCACCTACGTCGGGGGCTATGGAAGCTGTAGGTATATTCGTCCGTGGCCCCCGACTGGTGACATCCCGCTACCCCCTTTTTTATCGGGTTTGAAAATGCTTTATGCACTACCCACCGCCCCGGGGAGAGCAATGGGGTGTGTCGGACTCCGCTCTGAAAAGAGCGATCTACCGACTAAAACGCACCTCGGCGTTTCGTGTCACCACTTTGACATTAACCTAACCAATAAATAAAATAATCACAAAATTTCAAAAACTATTAAATTCATCATCAACCCAATTACTGTCCTACTGTTGTGAAACTATAACGTCTTAATAATATTATTAATAGGATGGGCTGTAGACATTCAGAGATTCAGAGGGTAAAATGGGGTTCGACGGTTGTAGGAAAGTATTTTTTTTTTGCCAAATCTGTGAATATTGCTGTTAAGTGTTTCTTATCGTGACGTTGGTCAAACAATGGTTTCTTTGTTTTTAACGTTTTTCAGAATATATATGATTTTTTTTTGTTCTGTATTCTGTGGGACTCCAAGATCTTAGCCGCACTGCAATTGGCCAAAAATTTCTTCGAATGAGAGATCGTTAAAAAGTTTAATCGGTCACATCAATACGCTCAGCAGTGAGCAAACGACTGAAGGGGGACGGTTACTAGCAAAATACGTTGGCATTTAATTTTTATAAAATAGTATTCACTACGTATTCAATCGACGAGACCGACCAACCTTGTGGAGGACGCACTTCTGCGCAATAATTAACGTACATTAACACTGGAGAAGTAAACACGAGAGTATCGTCGGCCACTGACACACTGTAATCACTTGTGATAAATTGAGGCTAAATAAATTCGAAAATATTACATGTACCTACTTACAATTTTTTATGCCGTACGCTGAAAATAACTATGGACTCAATTGCGAGATCACGATTCTGCATACCAAAATATACATTGAGCAGATACTTATGAATCAGGTTGTCATTTGTCAACTATTGTGTCAGAGAGCCGCATCTCGGGGGTGGATACGTGCCTTACCGCTCGGATTTGTGGCGCGAGAGCATTTTCCGCAATCGATTTTCAGTTCCGCAGCGGAACCGGCTTGACACCAGCGGATATTGGTCGCTTACACACTCCCGCGTTGCATAACAATAAAGTCGTCTCGTGACGGCGGTGCCGACGTTATCTCTCAGTACTTATGGAGATGCCTTCGCGATCTAACCTACTGAGTTTTACTGAAATGTGAAAACTACAATTACGCTCGCGAGAAAAACATAATATGAACATTTGAAATGTACGCATCACTTTAGACATTAGTGAAAGTGAATGGGGTGAACCGATATGGCCAACTATTTTAGGTGGAAAAAAGGAAAAAGGGACGAAGATGTGTTTTATTCCGAGAAACCGCGGAGTCGATCCTTGGATCCTCGCTCCTTGGAATTAAGTGGCATTAGACTTGTAGCTCAGTACCATCAACAGCAACAACAGCATCAACAACAACAGGTGGGTTTCGTAGTGAGAGCATTCATCTTCAGTAGTATATCATATGCGTATATTTGTTGTTAGGGTTAATGTTTTATGTTACTTAAGATCACAATTATGGTTATTATTTTAATGTATTATTCGTTGGAAATATCGCTTAGCTTCAAGAGGAAAAATTAAAATTAAAATGTTTGATTGATAGAGCATATCTGCTTCAACATTGTCGTACCGAATATAAACATAAATTATGTCACTTTTATCACTTTTGTGTTGCTTTGATGCGTTGCACAATATTTTATGATGTTTTTTAGTACCTGATAAATTACTCCTTAGTCCTTGCCGTCTACCTACGCGCTCCTGTTTAAAAAGTAATAAGACACTAGCCGACGGTTTATGAAAAGTGCTAGAGTAATACTGAGTCTTCCATACCCATTCGTTCACAGGCGGTGTTATATAGCTTTAATTGATAATGCAACGCATATCTCTTGTAATTCAATCGCTACACTGTCTGGTAATTTTAAATTGTGTGTCGATCGTCGACAGGACGCTTCCAATCTGTAGTGGATTTATTGCCTCGTCTATACAGCTAAATGCAATCAGCGCACGCATTGATAATAATATTGGTGATACAAAATCGATAACACTAAGTATAGACTTTAAAGAATTATCAAAGATTACGACCTACCTATACTTTTTAAATAACACGTGGAGTTATTGTTTAGTATTGCCTTGAGTTGTAAAATAACATCGAGACAAATGGAAGCGACCTCGATTTGAAAACATGAGGTTTAACCTATCGATCCCGGACTTCTAACAATGTGATTCGGATAGGTACATGTAACTGAATGAACTGAATCTAGGAATACATAACAAAATTTCATTGTCATTGGAAATCCATTAAATTGCAGTGAAGATTAGTTAGAAATTTAATGCTGTGTTCCCCAAAGTCTTTTCTTCACACTTGCATCTCCATACGTCTAACATTATTTATTTGCCCACGGTTACACTCACTTCCTAAATCCCCGTATGAAACATGCACTAGATTTTAAGTTTGACCTCCAGTATAACAACTGTACTGTGTACAACCATACAGGCAGACAGTGTGTACAGAGTGTACATACATCTGTCTGATACAAATTTATTATATGTACACACGGCTACAGGTCAATCTATACAATTCCAGTTTAAGCTGATCTGGCATTATAGGCTTCCCATTAAATAAGAGGCCAGCGTAAACTGGATTTGTATAACTTGATGTGTAGCCGTGCGTACAGATGAAGTTTTTAGTGTAAAAAGTGTTGACTTTTGAATGTCTATGTTTCTAGTTTTTGTGGTTTTTAATGTAACCTATACTTTGTCCATTATGAGAACCGTTTTTTGACAGATGCCTTTGACTGCCTTAGAGCGTAGGAGTTCCAGATTACGTAAAAGTTAACTTTGAAATGCGTCACAAAATAAATGTATTATATACCTTATGATAATCAATTATCTTAATTATGATTCCTTGCAGACATTATAATACCATAAATGTAACGGATTTTCCAAAAAAAAATGATTATTGTTAAGCGTATTAAATTTAGTTACATTCTACCACATTCTACCGTGTCTAGTGATGCAATCGAATGTATTCGCTGCAATCATTTTGAACAATGACATTAAATCAGTATCGGAAAATGGCATTCACTCTAATATCAATAAAATATAAATTAAATAATATTTTTGAAAAGAAATGGATGGAAAATGAATATTATATAAAAATTAATACAATCAGATGAATATTGTACATATTTATTTATTATTGGTCGTCGTTGCACCATTTTCGATTCGACAACCAAACAATCGATAATCACTACTAGACAGTAATCAAAGTGTCAATAATCGGGTCGATAATCGCATTGTTACGTTCCTGCAATCACTAGTTCCATCTGTCAAAAAACGGTTCACATAATGGACAAGGTATAATGTAACTCATGAAAATTAAATTCTATTGTATTCTTATAGCACTCAACCTCTTTTTTATTAAATGCGACGCGGTGAGAATTAAATGGCTTAAATTATAATTCAGCTGAAAAAGTGGCAATTTGAATAATTAAATATCAAATTTCAAACAGTAGTTGGTTCTCTATTTGCTCGAACCATAGACTATCTTGAATAAGTAAATGATTTTGGCTTTGACTTTGAATAGTTTTGCTACAATCATCAAAATGACCTGGTGCCCCGTTAAGTTTTCACCGGAACACACATAATGATAAATATTTTCTTATTTTATATTAAAATTAGCGTTCCGCTCGCGGTGAGCCGTTTCCTTTAATTTTTGGGTTAATATATAGCCTATGACACTCAGGAATAATGTAGCTTTCTATTGGTGAAAGAATTTTCAAAATTGATTTAGTAGATCCAGAGATTACCAAGTCACAAAGATCACCAAGATTACAAAGTCACAAACGATTAAAAAAAAAAACTCACAAACTTTGTCTATTTATAATATTAGCATAGACTAGTATAATAGATCATACCGTAGACTGCATTAGGTACCTCGTTTAAAATTGATGACGATGCTAATATGTTTTTAATGTACTGGAGACCTAAAATGCTTGAACTGAGATTCGATAAAGCCACTTTGCCGGAAAATACTCTGACGTTATCTATTGTCTCGGTTATCATGATTGACGATCAATTTGTTTGCAATAAGCTGAGCTACCGCATGTTCTACTACGAATTCACCGTGTTCTTAAGTTTGTAAATATCCCTATTGAAACAAAACTGGCATATTTTCCCGATGCCGTTGATGTAGGTAAGCAGAATAAATAACTTCTTTGTCATTTCAGTCCTTAGATAATTATCGGAAAGTAAACATTGCTACGTATACTTTGGATTATAAAGGCGGAATATTTATCATAATATAAGTTTAGTTAATGTTTTCATTTTTAATTGTGATTGTATAGTGGGTAAAATACCCAAACGCTACTCAGTTTTAACATGCCCTTAAGTCTCGTGGACTGCCTCAATAGTCTAATGGTCGTATGCCTGACTTTTACCATAGAAGCCCTGTGTTGGCAATTGGGCCCGGACCGGCCCGGAACGTTCGAGCCAGTTAAGCCAGCCAAAAAATAAAACTTTTTTATTGGCTTTTTTATGTTAGCTCGGAAACTGGTTTTATGCTCGGTTTAAGCCGCGCTTCTTTTTACGTGGTATATTGTAGGTGCACATAAGTACACCTCCTAACTCCTAAGTTTGAGGAATGAACTTTTACTAATATATTTATAAAAAAACCTGTTAATATTAATTTTGCAAGTTTGTTAATTCTGTAAACAACTTTTATTTGCTTACCTATTACCCGCTGCCATCATGTTCATGCTGTTTCAATTAGAGCAAATGAGTTTAGCGTCCGCTATTTCACTGTTAATTGCAAAGTGCGCATCGTAACGTGATTAGTCCCTTGAAGCAAAGCAATGCATAAGTTGCTACTTCTAATAGTTATTTGCGTACACGGTCAATTATGATTAGTTGATTACACTTCACTATGGCTAGGTCAGGTTTTATTAAAAGATACCTACGTATAAAACGACTTGTCACAATAACACCTAAGTTGAATAATCAATTATGCAATTTACTACATTAATTCCAGTTGTGTTATGTAGGCATGTTTTTATGGGGACATATACCTACCTTACTTCGAGTTATTTCGCAAGAAAACTTTTTTAAATTCTCATACTGATTATTTATTCAAATTTAATGTAGGTAGGTCTACGTCGTTTGGTGCAGAAATTCAACGTAATTCCAAGAAATCGTTGGGTTATTTACCTCTTATTATCTTTATTCTGAATCAAGTGCTTGCTATCTGTGTCTTAATCTAAAATTGACACATTTTGTCTCATCTGATTAGTAGGTCAGAACTGATAATCGGTTGTTGACATTGTTTTATTTTATCTCATAAATTATTCATGGTGTTCGTGATTATCCGTCTAAAGATCTTAGCTGTTCTTGTGAAACGAAGACGTAAATAAAAACTCTACGTCATATGCTTATTTTTTAGCATTAAATATTGCGAAATGTTCACAAAGAAGCCTGAAGACGTAAAATGTGGAAGAGAAATTCGACATCACAGGCAGTGGTCTCTGTAGCTTAGTTGGCAAAGCGTCTGTCGTACTTAACCAGAGAGACGCAGGTTCAAACCCTGCCTGAGATCGAGTTTTTCTTTCACTAGTAATTTTCTTTAATTAGAAAATTCATTTCTTTGTGAACTCTACGTCATAGTTTTTCTTTATGGGATAACTTCGCAAACCAGCAGGCGAGCTATCTGATGGGAAGTAAGTAGTTATCGCCGCCCATGGACATCTGCAAAATCAATGAAGTTGCAGATGCATTGCTGAGTCTATGGAAATGGAAAAGGGAGGGAAGGAGAAAAGGAGAAGGGGACTGAGGGAGGAATTGGGTCTACGGCGCTCTAAACTCACCGTACGAAACGTAAAAGTATGCATATTGCTAATTGACGTTGATATTCTGCGGGAGGGTAGTACTTCCCCGGTCGAGCCAACCCATTCATGCTGGCGTGTAGACATGCCAGCGCAACCATACAACTACATAGTGTTTGATTTCTTGCATTGAGGACTTATTTTTATACTAAAATGAATTCACTTTTATCTACAGATATACAGGCTTCGTCACAAAGTTATCTATGATAACTAAATTAATATCAGTCAGTTTTTAAGTAGGTAGGTAGGTATCTAAGTGAACTAATTTATTTAAAACCTTCCTAATTAATCTTCTCAACAATGTTTCCAATTAACATTCAATTAGTCACTTAGTACCAACTTCATCATCACTATGATACGCACTCAATAAAGAATACTAAATTATAACAGTAAAGGAAAACATCGTAAGAAAACCTGCATCGTAAAAAAAATACTAAAGGTGTGAAGTCTGCCACCCCGCTTTAGACCAACGTCGTGGACTATCATTTTGAAAGGAGGCTGTTGAGCAGTGTCACGGTATAAACGGGTTGATGATGATGACACGCGCGTGTTCGTTGATTAGTGATCGTTTTTGGTTGCTAGAACACAAGGCAGTCCCGATTTTATCAGTCGTTGTATCGAAACAATTGCGTAAATTGTTGCGATGAACGACCTTTATTAATGAATCTTCCTTCGCATATTCTCATTCTTCTGCTTCAAACACGATTGTACGATAACACTCAATCTAGAGGACCCATGATAGTATATATAGTCCTCAGATCAAATAAAAAGTAAAGATGGAACTGATGAAACTACGCCTTATAGCTTTCGATACCTCGATAGCTCGACTGACAAGATAAGGCGTAGTTAACTAATACATGTGTGAGTGGTCATTGTGTGATGTACACGGCATGGCGTAGTTTTATCCGGCCTCACTTCTTTGTTCGCAAAGTTCCATCTTTACTTTTTATTTGATCTGAAATATAGTCTTTTGTAAAAATGTTATTGTGCATGCACCAGCGATGGTTAATTATATCGGCTTGCTAAAACTTAGATAGTGAAGGAAAATATGGTCAGGAATCAAATCTGAGTGACATTTTTAACGGCATGTGTATTTTTACATCGCGCATAACCCTTCTCGTTCTGCCCAAAACTGAAGCAGTAAAAATAAGTTGGTGACTTACTTAATGATAAGTTCATCTTTGACGGTAAAATTACTTACCATATAACACTTGTTTCTCGTAACTTTTAATATGACCCTTTTCGGTTTTCGTATATTAGATTTCTCTATAAAGAGTAGCAGAAAATCCTATATCCAACGTTAAAATGAAACAGCGCGAAGCCAATGAGAACTCGGCGCAATAAAATTATTGAGCCTTTGATCTCAATAAATTGTGTTACGATTATTATATTTCCCGGGGTTGGGGCTTGACCGTATATGACGCAGTAGTGTCAGCTAGCAACCATTTCATTTATTAACACTTATACACCGATACTTTGTTTAAGCGTATAAAAACTATATTTTATCGTTATCCGAATGAAATGAGGGTTCCGAACTTTCTGCCGTCCCTTCGGGGAATACAGGCGTGATGGTATGTTGAATTTTTTTATATATGTAGTTTGTTCACAAAGGTATGAAATTTCTAATTAAAGAAAAGTTCTAGTTAAAGAAAAATTCGATCTTAGGCAGGGTTTGAACGTCGTCGTCGTCGGGTCTCTCTGGTTAAGTACACCAGAATAATAAAAAATAAGCATAATACGGTAAGGCAACATCGTTCGACATTGAACTACCTGTAAAGGCAGTCGTTTTCTTTAATTAGAAAATTCATCTCTTTGTGAACATTTCGCAATATTTTATTTAATGCTAAAAAATAAGTATATAGTTTGTTGTTATATTGAAGATAGCTTTCCGCCCGCAGCTTCGCCCGCGTGGACTACACGCTTTTGACAGATTTTTTCCAATTCTGGCGGGAAATTGCAAATTATCCTTACATATTATCTTTCCGTCCGCTTTTTTGCTCGGGTAGACCACAAAATTTGCCCAACTTTATTATTTACCGAAATATAAACGCAGCTTATATCCTTTCCCAAGGTCTAGTCTATTTTGGACCAAATTTCGTCAAAATCAAAACGGACTTTCATCCCCTATTTCATTCCCACACAGTTTGAAATTTCAAAAACACCATATCAAATATTTATTTATTTCTTATCCTAATATCGCGCCTAAACACAAAAGTTCAGTGTATATATTCAACAATGACAAACTCCCATACAATTTTTCATCCCTTATTACAACCCCTTTTTTACAACTAAACGTAGCTTATATCCTTTCCCAGGGTCTAGTTAGTCTATTTTTGTTCCAAATTTCATGAATGTCTCATGAAATTTGGAACAAAAATAGACTATCTATAAAAATAGACCGGTTCCGGGGTTAAACTTGAAAGCGTGACTTCGTTTGGACTTCTAAACGAACTTTCATCCCCCATTTCATCCCCACACAGGCCGAAATTTCAAAAACGCTAGAACAAATATTAATTCATTTCTTATCAAGTGCCTTAATATAAAGTTTCATGGATTTATCTTGAAAAATGACGAACTCCCACACAAACTTTCACCCCCTATTTCAACCCCTTCAAAACTATTTTTTGCAATAAAAGGTAGCCTATGTCCTTTCTCATACTTTAGTCTATCCCAGTACCAAATTTCATCAAAATCGGTTGAGTGGATTAGTCGTGAAAGTGTAACAGACAAACAGACAGACAGACAGAAAGACAGACAGAGTTACTTTCGCATTTATAATATTAGTAGGGAGTAGGGATAGGGATTCTTCCATTTTTAAAACCAAATATCTCTGTTTCGATATGGTTTAGAGCAATGTATCGATAATAAGTTTTGATCGCTTTTTTCTGCTCTTCAATAATATCCAAGTTTCATTACTGGCCGCGCAACTTCAACACGCCAAGTTTACCCAAACCCCTTTCATGATTTATGATAGAAGTGATCATAGTGTATGCTATGCTTCTATCATCAGTGGTTTCGGCTGGGCGATGATTATGTCAGTCGGGACATTGCCTTTCATATATAGATATAGCTTTCCACCCGCAGCTTCGCTCGCGTGGACAACACAATTTTGACTGTTATTTTTTTTTCTATTTCCGGCGGGGTATTGTAAATTATCTAAAATTAAGACCAAATAATTTGCTCCACTATATCATTTTATTGAAATTTTTTAATTAATTTATTCATGTCCTTTTAGCTAGAGCGATGGTTATTCTGGACACCTCGTAAGGTCGATTTCAATGAGGAGGTACAAACACCGGAAGACCACTTTGCTCTCAAGAATTAAAATTGCACTTCTTTGTATACCACATTGGTTTTTCTGTCTGGTATCAAAATGACCAGACTGCTTTTAATACAGTAACAGGCAAGGTAGAATTTCCCGTGTGAGAAGCCGTTCTTCCCTTAAATCTATGCCTGCTACCCTGAATGACTGAAATTTTATTTATAGCATTACAAAGCATCTTCTTAAAAACATAGGCATCAATTCACACATTCGAGGTATGAAAACTGAATCCCCCCGAGCACATCCAGTAACCACAGTGACCTTTTTAATATTTTTGTGCAATGCTGATACTCTCAGTCTAGTCCCGTTACATAGCTTAAGTGCCAATCTATAGACTTCGTTTGTATATTAGAAAAATCAGGATATACTCTAAGATCTATCATAGTCACCTGTCACTACTGTATTCAGGAAAGATGATAAACATATTTATAATCTCCATTTACTATTTTAAGTAATAGCTCAGAAAACTCTCCAGCAGACGCATCTCTCTCGTATTTATTTTTAAAGATAATCATTATGTTGGGTCATAGGTATGACGATGTCAAGGAAGCTCTGACTTCGTCTGCTCGGGTTCCTCTAGATACAACAGAATCTGACGGAATTCCCGTGCCAGTAGCACAGTAACTCCACCCATCAATCTATTGCTGCCTCTAACATTTTTAAGAAGGGTTCTATGGTATGCCTCTCAATCTCAATTCCACTTTTGTGTGCCATAGAAAGCATTTTATATGTTTATCAACCAACGTTTCTTGTATAAAATCACATTGAGTTTTTAAACATGAGATGACATGTGTCAAAATAAAAAGTAAATTAAATCAAAAGCACTAAGGAGTATTGATATCAAAATCGAAGCAAATCATCTCGAAAATAACTTTCCCCCCTTTTTTAAGTCCGTTAGGGGATGAATTTCAATAAAATACGAAACACGTTTTCCTTCAATTCTGTTAAAGAACGTTTATGCAAAATTTGAAGCAGATTGCACCAAGGAATCACGTTGTCCCATACAAACTTTGCCTCACCTTTTCACCCCCTTAGGGGTATAATTTCGGAAAATCCTTTCTTATCGGATGCCTACGTCATACAAAGAATACACTCTCCAAGTTTCAGGTCTCTACGATCAGCGGTTTAGGCTGTGCGTTGTTCCGTCAGTCAGTCAGTCAGTCATTCAGGACAACGGATTTTATATGTATAGATAGAACACGTTCGAATTTAAAAAGTTCGTGCTTGGCTTTGTGTATCAAATTAATTTGAGTTGCGCTGGTTGTAGCTATTATGCAGGTGATCCATAGTGTCATATTTCGCAGAATATGAAAAGATAGGGACTGGTGATGTTGTACTATTCAATCAAGAAAGCAAATTAAGCGGGTTATGGGTGGTCTACCACACTTATTCAATACTTGCTGTGTCGTAGCTCTCAGCATCGAGCTTATCGATCTAATATCATAATAATTGGCGTTTCAGACACGACGGTAAAAATATAACATAAATGTAGGTATATCGGTATAAAAGTTTTCAACACTCGGTCACGCTCGTCGCTCGTCCACTGTGGAACAGAATAGCTTGTGGTCTTTGGGTTAGGTCTACTACCGCTTCTACTTACACAGGTTTTGCAGGAACGTATGATTAATAATTTTTAACGTATCGTTTTCCTAAAATAAATTGCTTACAACACTGAGTCTCTATGGCTATCATTGTCATTTTATAATTTGTTGACTTTTTGAACCTACAAAGTAGATTAGGTATTAAGAATATCTAATATAAATGGGTAATAACTATCTACTGCGTAAAATACATTGCAAAGGAGTTTTTAAAGTCTGGGTGGTTAATAATTAACACCTAAGATGATATGAATTTGCCTTCTTTCAGCGACTTATATCCAAATCAATATTAAGATAATTTCTGTCGCACATCTGCGTATAGAGACGATAGATCAAGCATAAGGCATAACTATGGTTAGGTATAGGTATGTGTAGCGTTTAGATTCCACATAAGAAGAATACACTAAGAATGTCTATATTCCACTAAGAATGTCTAAGAATTCTATACGAATTCTACAGAAGCCACATTCGAACACTAAGAAAGACATTGTATCAATGAATCACGACTATTTACATGTATAATTATTTAAATACATACATTATGTTAATTGTATTGAAATATGCACACATCAACCTACGTAGCGTTATAAGATTTTGTTTTACATGCTATGCAAGAGGGTCGCACTTCGTAGATAAAGTATTAAAAAAATAGGTACTTATGAAAATTAATCGTTGTGTACCTCATATTCCACGTCATACTGTTTAGTAGTTTTAAATAAACAAGGCATACGTCACTGTTTGTCGCATAATGAAGGTCGTATACAGTATTCGTTTAGGGCTCAATTAACGAGCGACAATTAATCTGTCTGTCATCGGCAGTGTAGCTCGTGTATAAGAGCTCTTAGCTGAGAAAAGGTTAAGAGCGAGGGACTCGTCATCATAGGTTATAATGTTATTCTTTCACATCTGACGATAAAGAGATGATTCTTAAGACTATCTAGCCTTCGGTCTTAATGTATGCTAATATGAATTATGCAGTTTTGTAATAAGGCAATATAGTATGTTTATCCTCAATATATTGCCATTTACCTTGCTTAGTGATCCAATGTAAAGCACTAATAGAATGTGGTAGGTAACAGTCGCGGCTATCACAACTTCACAACTTAGTCGCAACACTTTCAGACCACACAACTGCTTATGTTCATGAAAGGTTTCTTTTTCTAATAGCACAAAAAAGTAAAGCGTGAAAAATTTAAATATTTTAATATGTCAAGTTTCATAGCCATTATTTTAATTTGGTTCACGCGACATCAACAAATTATTTATTAATATATACAATTGCATTTCAAAAATCACTCTTATTGCGACGGAATACGATGAGCGAAATGGAAAATTGCTTGTATTTGTGTCAGCGTTCAATCTACGACATCCATTATTAAATAGATCTGTCTAGATTGTAAACAACTCATGGGGTTGATCCATCGTGAAATGGATTATTTTGACAGAAAATTAATAACAGCTTGGTTTCGCTCTTTTTCATCTTTCTGCCCAAAGACAAAAATCTAATTATGTGTGTGCTCCTTACCTATCACAATTTACTTAGCGGCGCAGTAGGTACGTCTTATTTTTTCATACATCTCTATAACTCCTAACGAAGTTCCTCGACCATGTCTTCTTTCACACAATCCAGTCGTCATCTCGTGTCCCTCGTTGCTTATACCCATCCATGTGAATCTTAAAACTTTTAGGGGCTGACCAGCAAAAAGCGTATGTGACAAAAACGTTAAACTTTACTTACTTGTCACTTAAATAGCAGTTTCCTATAGTTTTCTTCCTTTTATCGTACAGTACTCAACTAATTTTATGATGTGAAACCTCCAGTGTGCAGACAATATATTTTGGAGATGATATAATTTATCATCATCAACCAAATTTATATACCACCGCTGCTCTTAGCGTGAGAGGGGTTAGGCTATATAATAGTACACCGTATCAGCCTACTTCGAGTTGGCAGACTTCACACGCCATTGAGAAAATGTCTTAAGGTTGTAGGTTTCCTCACTATGTTTTCCTTTACCTTTTAAGCGAGTGATAAGTTACTGTTACTGCACACAAATATTGCAAAAGTCAAAGGTAAAAAAAAGGAAAAATCAAAATCGAGACCTACTATTTGGAAGTCCAACGGTCGTATCACTGCTTCGTTCTAAAATTTATAACATACCTGAGTAAAATAAAATCTTACTCAAGCAAAAACAAATTACCTATTTATATCTATTACTCAATAGATAATAATCTTGTCAAATAGAGTAAAACTTCATATGTTCCGGGTGACATACGGAAATCGAAAAACTTGATGTAGCTCGGGCCTCTGTAGGCGTGGACCGTGGGCCATCACATTTTGCTTGCCGGCTTGAGCAAGGGCTTGATATAGAAAGCAGTACTCCTCGACACGGCTAAAATTGTGAGGCTTGTCTCTTTTATCCTATCCCCTATGGATTTTTTTTCCAATTAAAAAATTTTACTTAAACTTCAAAATTCTTACTTGTGTGGGCTATTAGTTTTTATATTTTTAAATTTTTGTGTACTTACATATCTAATACTTATTTTTAAAGTAACAATGGCGATGACCATGAAACATATAATTATGTACATCAAAATAAGACACATTATCAGGGTATTTGTATAGCTTGTATTCGTACATTCATACATTCGCCTTTGATGCAGGTGATCAAATACCTAAATATATAGGAATCGGCAAATATTGACACGTAATGTATTGCCGTTCATCATAGATATACATTATGTTTCATTTCGTTTTAGTTTCGTCGTGATTTTCTTTACCGAATAAAACAAAATTGGGTTGTGTATCCAGTGTATCTTAATTACGATGTATTTAATTTGGCCTTAATACAAAACAGTCCCACTTAATTGGCTTAGGAAGCTGAAATCACACAGAGTAGCGGCTTAGTCTTGTAAAGTATTAGTTGTTTGTTGGGGGTAGTATCGATGTTACCAGTTGCGTAGAAAAAAAAAACCCACAGCAATACAAAGCCTTTAGTTTTTCAGTACTACGTTGCTGATCGGGAAGCCGTTTACGAGTGAAAAAACAGATTGAAAATTACAGATTAAAAGGAATTAAATACAGCAGAAAACGCAAAAATCAATTAATAAAAAATGAGAAATTTGTAATTTAAAAAATATTTTTCAAAATCGGTGTGCGATTGACGGACAAATCGGTGAACATACATAAAAAAGCATACAGTCGAATATAGAACCTCCAAATTTTTTGAAGTCGGTTAAAAACATCCTCCGAACCTTTTCCCAGTTGTGTTGCGGTCGGTTTCCAGTGTAACTATCATCATCATCATCATCATCAGTCTAAGTAGATGTGGCTGAATATCAGTATTTAAACGAAGCGAATGCCATCAGACCTCCGCAACCAAATTTCTAAGCAATACCTACCGATAGTGGAAGGATAGACTGGCTGTCAGGATTTTTGGGTTTCTGACTAACGATTGTCAAGAGTGCTCTTCGAGTCGCGGCGGAGTCTCGATGTATTAAGAATAGTCACCCATCCACAGATGACCGCGGTAGGCATAGCCTAACCTTGCAGGGCCGTATTACCACGTATTAATGCCATCATTTTTAGGTTGCAAAAGAGGGATGCCGCTCTACAGCTTAAATAGTGGTGTCCCTCTTTCACAGCGTAATAATGATGGCCTTAATACGTGGTACTGTTAATCAGCGTAGTTATTACTTAGCAACGAGCCCCTTACCTTTAATAAAAGGAAAGTGTCCACTGTCATATCGGCCACCTTATATATGATCTGACTAACAAAGCATCCCTTTCCATCTTTTAAGTTTTAGTAAAAAATAAGGAAAAGCGTGTTTTTATTAAAAACAGAAAAAGTTCGATAATAGAGTACATAATAATATTTATTGAGTTTATTATTTTGTAAAATAAATATTTCCCAGACCAGAACCAATTAATGTTTATGGGTTCAAAGTCCAAAATATTTATTCGTTCCATACGAGCCGCACAATCATTTATTATGCAGCTTCGCCAATTATCATATATTTTTATAGCTTATTTCTTTGACACATTTTTTGTTATCTTTATGTATCGAATTATTACAAATATTATATAAGTAGTATAACTTGCCTCGCAGTTTCAGTTATTTTTTAATTAATTGCCTGAAAAATCCATTAATTTCGAAAATCAAGTCAACATTTCATAATATTATTTTGTCTAAACTTTTAGTTTATACTGTTTTTCATATTTTATGTTTGCATTTCGCTTATAATTTTTTTCATTTTTGTTATTTCAGAGGGCGATAGCTCAGCAACAACAGTACGCAGGTAAGTCTATTTTTTAATCGTACGAAAATAAAGTAAAGTATAGGACATGTAGAGTGCTCACCATTTAAACGCACGAAAAATGCATCAACAAATCATTACTTTAATGTGTAAAAGGAAATCTATAATTAATGAATAGTATAAACTCCGTAAGGGCTTTGATCTCCTAGTAAAATTTGGCGAAATGTAATCGACACATATTTATAGTATGAGTTGCGGCAAAAAGCCCGCCAAAATTTTCTAAATTCGATTTTCGTACTCGTGTTCAATAACCGTCTTGTTAAAATGTAGACATAAAAATGCATAAGATCTTATTTCTCTTAAAAAATTTACACTTATACCTAACAATCTTTTCTATATTCAGCACAAGAAATACACGATTACTCTTTCCTCCTATGAAACATCTGTTAAAAAAAAACAAAGGATCGGAAATAAGGCGCCTTCGCCTCTAATATCATAATAAGGGTGGTAATAAAATGGGATATTCATAATCTTAATGCTCTTTAACTCAATGTTATGTGCCATTCGAATGGAACATTAAATGTATCACAATAATCGCTCCTTCCGCGTAGCAGCCATAGGTCACGTAACTCGGTAATGTTATTTGTTCGTTATATTGTTTTAGTACATGCAAACAGACACAGTTAAACGCTTGTATACCTTCAGTATAATTACGTAAATGTATATTGAGCTGTGATTTAGTAATTTAGGAATAACATTTGTTTATTTTATATAAAAGTTCGTTAACCACTTATTACTCAAACTTCACACGATTCAGTCAATTATTTCACTGATAGATACAAAGCTACATTATTCCCGAGTGCTCTAATCCATGTTTTATTGAAATCACATTTACGCAAATAAAGTTGCGTGTGTAAGCTATTGTTTCTAATAAAATACATACAATACAGTTTCCCAGACGAATATATTTTGTCTGTCTGTAGGTATGCATTTATAGTAACTATCATGTATATGTTAATTTTATTTTCTCAATTACCATTTCGATAGAGTACCTACGCTTGTATCTAGGAACGAATTTAAATGTCTATAATTATATCTATATTATTATATCGTAGACCACCTGTGTCTGTGTCTGTGTTATTAGTATATCAACGACACCTAACCAGAAAAGTGATTTTTGAAATTATTGTCTGTTTGATAGGAGTTGGCGCTAAAAGTACTGAATATTTTTAAATTCTGTATTCACTTGTTGGAAATCGTATGCTCTAATTAAAACACTAGGGTATATCTTATTTCAATCAATCATCCTGTTGTATCGGTTTTACATACTCATTGTCGCCGCTGGCTAAGCCCAGGTACCTATATCTTTAAACGTTCCTAAGTATAATATTAGTCTATCTATGAATCTGTAGATAGAAAATAAAAAAATATAATTGTACCTGGTAGCTGTTGTCTGCAGGTTCACTTGCAACCCAATAGAATTTTTCAGACAAAAGATCGTCTAAGCCCTTATCCAAGGTTCAATCTAAATCTGTAGTAAAAAAATGTACCTAAGAAAAAAGTCGGGTGCTTAGGCGTGAAATCATAACAAACATACAAGTTTTAAAATGAAGAGTGGTACTTATACCTACAGGATGAAGACAACAATACGAGAATAAATGAAACCGCAGCCTAACCATAGTATAATGAAATCTTACATTACACTATGGCCTAACTTCTTAAAAGTAAGAAATAAACAATATTAAATATTACGTGTATTATTGTCAGAAATTACCATTTCCTATTCCAAAGTGCTTCTTTAGACTAGGATAGGCTGTGGTTATATTTATTGTCATATTGTTGTCTCCACCTTGTATAAAGTATTGTTTTATAGGTCTTGTAATCAAACACTCCTCATAAATAAAAAGTCGTGCAATAAGTTCGTAAACATCTGTTTGTAGGTCATCTGTTGTCGTATCAACAAACTAATATTGTTTGGTGCAATTCGTCAACGTAATACTTGTCCTGCTACACTTATATTAGGTTCTACATATTCGCGATGTATTATTTATGCATAAATAATACTTAAAAATTCAATGAGCCTGAGCATTGATAGACTCCATGGCTTCAACTGATTTCTTGACCGGTTTCCTATACTTTCATCGTATTATGTTAATTAAACAAAAATAAGTGACTAAGAATAAGAAAGGACTAGATATGATAGAGATACAGGTTCCAATATTTACTAAACATTGCACTTTAGGCATTGTAAACAAAAAAGCAATGTCGGTGTCGCGGAATACAAGTGATAGCGAATAGTAATCCTTTTTTTAGTATGGAGAATTTTCCTGGATCCAATGCACAGTGGGTTACAGCTGTTACCTGACCCGCCCTAGGTGGGCCGGCGCCGTCTAAGTGGGTCAGGTAACAGCTATAACCCACTGTACGTCGATCTCGTATCGAATATAAAATCGCACTTGCCTTCCCTTTCCCTATAGTGGGATGGGATTCGTGACATTCGCCACGACCATCACAGACTGTGGTCCAGCGATCACTGGGCACCTTCGTAAGGTGAGGTCTCGCCTCACATCTCTGGCGGGGATCTACTGGGGGCATTTCATGGAATGGAGGTTAACTAGCTACCTCGACTTTGACCATAGGCTAAGGTTGGCAGTGTTGTTTATAGTCGGTCGAAATCTGACATGCCCTACCAACTCCACGGACGGCGGACATTTTTATTGATTTTCCACTCTTAGAAAGAATGCAATCGTGAAGTCCCAGATTAAATTTCTAAGGATGACAACGGTCTTATTAGGTTTATGCAATTTCAAAGATGTAATCGTAGCTTTTAATTTCAAAATGTCTTGGCTTTTCGCGTAAGTTAACTTGGAAGACAATAAATATTCTGATAACAAAAGAAAGAGTACGTATAGGTGCAATTAAGGCGGAATTTTTTCCCAGACTTGTATATAATCATATTTTAAGACATTAATTTCAGCCTTATTGGACTCTGAAACGCAGTAAATTATAACAGATAATATAATAAGTACACATGGCTACAGGTCAACCTATACAAATCCAGTTTAAGCTGATCTCGCATTGTATAGGCTTCCCATACAGTACGAGGCCAGCGTAAACTGGTTATATATAGCTTGATGTGCAGCCGTGCGAACGCACAGACAGTTTATAAAATGCATGTCAAGATCATTCTTATGCAATTGTGTTCTTAGTACAAAAAAAAAACAGATTTATTGGGTGATAATGTTTATTCGTGTGCATTGAGATTATTTTTATTAGTAGGTAATTGAAATTACACTCATCATGCTCGTGCACGGGTGCCATCTGTCGGGACCAGTCACCTCTTACTACAGTGACATGGCAATCCGTCTTATTTTTATCACATAAGGTCATTTTTCTCGATATGTATATAATATTTTATCTATGAAGTTACAGAATGCTCAATTCAATATATTCACGGTAATATTTGAACCTAATATCTCAGTTTTAAATGCATTTAAGTTCAAATTAGACGTTTTAAAAATTGTTATTTGAAACCGTTAGAGGTCTCGCCTCCATTCAGCAGATATTTGGCAAGGATAGCTGGTAATTCCAATGTGGTCAAGACTTTAATGGCGATAAACGACATCCTCCCAAATGAAGTTGCGGGCGGAAGATAGTAATTTCCGTGCCTTATAAGCTATTAGCAAGTATGTCTAGTAGACAATACTAATTATTTCATTCTAATCCTATACCAATTACAGAGTCCAGTGGTGGGTTTTCAACCTGGGTGATAGATCAGGTCGTTAAAACCGGTTCCCATTATCTCCCATTTGCCACGTTATCGGTCCAATTCATAGGTCCCATTCACACAGTCTCTGCAAAACAGCATGACGAATGGGGCTCTAAGGAGAGCCATAAAGGAAGATTACCTTCATCGCAAGCAAGGAAATCCGCCACCGAAACCATATTATAACTAGATCATCTACTCTCGTGGGAATTTCCCAAAATCTCGTAGTGCTCAGTTGTAACATACAAGAATCTTACCCAAAATTTAATACTTCTAGACACGCCGGCGGCGTTTAAGCTGTGCATTGTCTGTAAGGGATTATGTAGCGGATTATAAGGATCTGGATCGGATCTGCAAGGGATTATTAGCGGAGATCATTATTAAAATAATTAGCGTATTCTTCAATTATAATTATGTAGTTTTTTTACGTCTTGCTTTTGATGTTTCGGTAAAACAATCTTTCAGCCAATCTGGGAATTATAAACGATCGAAATTTTAAGAATTCAGGCTTATGATCGGAAAACCAAGTCATCGGATATTTTTGTCAGGGCTACTTTGTCACTATGTCTTTTGTCATTCGATGCAGAGTAGGGAACTCGTCGTCGTTTAAACTCAGTTTTGTGTACTTAATTTCAACTCCCAATAAAAATGTTCCTCCATTTTGATATGCTTGAGATCATAAATTTGAATAAGCTACATTTATCCAGTCCCTGCTTCGCTACCCTCCATACATATAATTGCTACAGTACTGAATATCTGTTCGCAACAGTCGCTTTAGTTTACTCAATCTGATATAACTCGAGAATGAAACATTTCGCTTACTAGGTACATATTTTGCAAGTACCCAATATGTTCCAGTTTTATATCACAAATATAGGTCAGTAGGGAATCAGCCTTGTATGTGATTCATCATGATGTGACATTGGTATCAAATAAAGTCACATTGTGTATATTTTTATTGCAATGAGCTCACACTTTTCATAGGCCAATATCATAACACGAAGATCAAGGAGACCTGTTCTCTTAGTGATGAACTGGTTGCTTTTAAGGCAATGAACATCTGTACAATAAAAGTAATTTAGATATTCTTAAGTACGTTGTATAATGTGATTACTGTTCGGATAGGTTTTATATGGCCGATTGAATAAGTTTGCAACGTTGACCTCAGTAATTGCTGGCGTTAATAGGTCAACGGTATCAATGTGACATTAGTATTTCCGCTAGGACTCGTATATCGTTGTGCGGAACAGATTAACTCCTCACCTTTATTTCCGATATCATGTCACCACACTGTTTGATAAATACTTATAGTAATATTGTCATATTATTAGTTAAGGTACAGGGCCCCACATAACATACCTTCATTGTCTAATAATTTATCTCGCCTTCTCTAGATAATATCCGACTTAATTGGAAACTTAAAGCTTTTTCCAATACTTTTAAATTAATATGTTTTTTACATAGATCTTAGTATATTTTTCATTCTAAAAGCCAAAGTCAGCAATTGAGCATAGTAAATAGTAGTGCCGAGGTCAAATAAACCCATGAATTGGTCATCAATATTGAATGGTTAAGAAGTTGATAAGACTATAAAAGTGGTTAGGCCCAAATGACATCAGCGGCGGGCAAACCAAGGCCATTGTGCATCGTGCGGCGGAGGCGGTTAGTGTGAGGGGACAGGCGTGCCGGCCATAAGAAGAGCCGACGTGAGCCGAGTCGGGCCCGCAGGTCGCGTGCTCGCCACGCGGTCCGGGCCGTCTGTACGGCTGCCGGCCTGCCGTGTGCAGTGTACCCGACACCGCGCGTCTTCTCTAATGCCCTCTCGTTCCCACTCTCTTTGGTTGCTTATTTCACTAAGTTAGTGTTCCCACGTCGGTCGCGAGTGAGTGACGTGTCGCGCGCGCCGTACACTTACAGACGATAATAATAACGACGATAAAATGAACTGTGAATATTTATTTACGATGAACATGAGCGGCACATTGTGTTAAATCGCCCATGAACGGTGCGGATGTGGTACTAGGTTTACTTCCCTTTGTTTGATCAGATCTCGGCGTAGCCGGTGCCATAGCGTGGCGTAGTGTTTACGTTTTTCTGTTGTGGCACATGGTGTGCGTCTCGTACAACTGTTTGAACGTATGGTAGCTGGCGCATTGCGACAAGTTGTAAACAATATTGTTTTTTTTCACTAACAAGACGGCCTATCCAAAACCGCGCCATTTATCACCATAATTGTTTAATATGTTTTTCCGATGGGCAGTAAGCAATTTATCAATCGTAATATGCTTCGGTCAGTATCTGTAAAGAACAAGTTTTGATAGATAAAACTTGTCAACGTACGTAGGTGCTTAGGTACTTTAATATTTTTTAAGCCTTAATAATTATCTTTGCTAGATTACTTAATTTTAACACATTTTGATAATATGTTTTTAAATTGATTAATGCTGAGTAATGCTCAATTATTCTATATTTACATAATAGGTAGGTTACCTATGACTTAAAACTTGTTTAAAATGCGAACGATGTCCCTTATGTTTTAAAAATGAATTTACATAGGTATACGAGAATAAAAATTTAAAAATTATTCATTTAATCAGAAACGTATATTTTTACATACCTACCCTTTATTATTTACATGCCTAGGCAAATGCTTATATATACTTAGTTAAATATTTCAACATTATCATCATCATCATAATACCTTGATAAAGTTACCTAGGAAGTGCTCTAACACTTAAGAATGTGTGTTCCTTTGGAGAATGAGTTCATATTCTTACTATTTATTACCGTCGCTCCATTACGTATATTATTTTTTTATTTACTTAGACATAGTTATTTATCATAGGTTTGAGTGTTTAGATTTTGATGAGTGTTATATGAGTAAGTACCTAGTTCCCGGAAAAAAACTTGATGTTTATAATACATTTGGAAATCTATAGGTACTTATACCTATACAACGTGTTACGGAAAGACCATATTCATCCAAAAGGGGTGATGATTACATCAGGTATAGATTCTCTATGCAAAGTTTCCACGCAAAATAAATTACTCAAGGAATTCATACCAAACTTTTGGTTTCGTAAGTTTATTGAAATCAAACCATAACAAACGTGTCCTGCACTACGAGGGTCATTAACTTTTCACGTCATTTCTTAATATTGAAGTTAAATCTCTTTCGCGATCTGTGCGCCTAGTACACGCTGTAGGTAGTGTGCCGCCGCGCCGCCCTGTGTCGGCGCGGGCTAAAAGGATCACACGAGCCGACAAAGCGAGCGCGTGTGCGCAATTGTAAATACTTTAGGCATTTAGGTACTCCTTGGTTTAAAACTAATAATGCAATACGTAATTTACTTATTTACGGTTTACATACACGTTAATATGGACCCAGAATAACCTACGAATTTAACTAAAAAAACTGACGTAAAAAAGTTTTTTATTTTTTATTAAGGAATGGGCTTGCGTTTGACCGCCACCTGACCTGATGTTAAGTGATGGTGCGGTCTACGATGGTACACTATTGCCCAGCAAAGGATGGCAGTGAAATAAGGCTCCACGCTGCCGACTGCTGGTCGACTTGCAGTGGAGCAACAACTATTCCGACCCATCCCCTAAGTTAATAAAATAGTACATAAAAATTCACACCAAGGTTTAGGTAGGTAGCTACTAAGCTTGTTTTAATCCCTTATTACGTAAACAATAAAATCTAAGAGCCATGCTTAATTTAGCAAATTAACTTACATTTTTAAAGATGGGGTTCGATGTGGTGCCCTTGGTATTGTATGCACAAGGCCGCGCGCTTGTTCATGGACAACTGAACATTTCGCAGCATGTCAGGTGTTACTGTCCTAAAGGCGGCCTCGATCCGCACTTGCATTTCTTGCACTGTATCACACTGCACTGCATACACTACGTTTTTAATGTATCCCCACAAAAAAAAATCTAACGGAGTTAGGTCTGGGGACCGCGGAGGCCAAGCCACGCTCCTGCTACCGCGCCCGATCCATCGAGGGAAACGCACGTCCAAGTACGCGCGTACATCACGTGCAAAGTGTGCCGGTGCACCGTCGTGTTGGAATACCATATTGTTATCCATCACGAGATCCACGTAACTTGATACGGGTAGCACAGTGAGTACATCGTCTAATTCATTAACCAGAAAGTTTAAATAATTTTGGCCATTTAAACTTTGCGGAAAGAAAACTGGTCCTACGACAACATCTCCGATGATACCAGCCCACACGTTTAGTCGCCATTGGTGTTGGAAGGACGACTCTGTCGAAGCATGTGGATTCGTGTGAGACCAAACATGTTCATTATGGATATTACTTATCCCTGCTCTCGTGAATGATGCTTCATCGGTCCATAGCACTTTTGAACCGAAACTTGGTGAAGCTTCTATCTGGCTTCGATACCACTCGCAGAAGGTCACGCGAGGCAAAAAATCTGCCGGTGTCAGTTCTTGGGTGCGACGAAAGTGGTATGGATGCTGGCCGTCATTGTTCAGCACTCGCCATACTTTAATATGGTTGGAGGCACCCAGCGCTAATGCAGCTCGACGTGTGCTAGTGCGTGGATTATTTTGGAAATGCTCCAGTACGGCTTCTTCAAAGTCTGGATCGCTTCTGCTCGGACGACCTTCCGAAGCAGATGCGTGGAAGGACCCGGTTTGGTACAGACGATGTGCCATCCGACTGAAACACGCCAACGAAGGCAGCTGCCGACGCTCAGCATCTGGTCTATCCTGGATGAATCGGTGACGATACAACTCTCGGGCGGCTCGCAGACTACCGTCCACTGCTCCGACACACATCATCATCTCGTAATATTCACTATTACTGAACGACATTTTTTTAACAATCACGAAATCACAACTAGGTACACTGAATCGGATAGAGGGAGCGACCGAAGCACACGAGTATTATTAAACAACTGACGAAACTCCGGAAGAACCGAAAAATAAAACTTCTATTCTTCTACTATCCTAGTAATAGGGTAGCTGGCCCAATTATTATTGTACATTTTGAATTTATTTTCGATTTTTTGTCAAATTTAATTTACTAATCAAGTCAGCCTATCGCAGTCCACTGCTGGACATAGGCCTCTCTCACGTTGCGCCACAAACAACACACGGTTTCCCGCCTTTTGCATCCAGTAATCGTAGCGCCGCGCAGTATCGCTTTTCCCCCCAGCTACCTAATAATAATTTCAAGAAAACTGTGATAAATTGAATACATTGAAGCACACCGATTAAAGAAGAGTTAGGCCAGGGCATCAGTTAATTAATAAAACCTATGAGCTGAGTTGACAAACGAAACCGATAAGATAATTTGATGTGGACTGTGGGGGTGGTACCTACATAAGTACATAGTCTTAATTTGTAAGTATTGATTAATCAAAATAGCGACAGATAAGTTGAGTATTGATTCGATTTATTTATTTATTGAAGGCTACCAGCTAAGACTATCACTACGACTATGACTATTTACCTGCAACTGGCTCATTTACCCTTAATATCATTGTGTGTGTAACCCCCGATGAAATTAGGGTTCAGTTATTATTGTTCGCAAATGCTGTCCGAACAACTCTCGTTACTCATGAGGTCCTAGTACTTTTAACAATTTATTTCCATAGTTTAATACATTTTTGCGGCCTATTTTCTTATTGTGTTTTATTAAACAATAAAGACTCACCACCAACCCATGTCTCAGTCAAATGGGCCCGCCGACAAAATGTAAACTTCTGATACGTTTTAAATGTTTTCAGTTGTAATTTAGTGTTGTTATCATCATAATTATCAACTCATTAGTGTCCCACAGCTGGGCACGGACCTCTTCTCAGAATGAGAAGGTTAAGGGTTAGTTCATCACGCTGGCCTTCTGCGAGTTGTTTAGCCGTGTGCGTGTTGGAATGGCAAAAACTACCAACATAATTTAATTTTAAAATCCTACCTATTTAAATAAAAGCGGAACCCACTGCACACTGGCATTTTATTTCTACCAGGAGACACATAAGTTGCATAGAGTAAAGTTATTTAGGGTTCATTTTGAATAAATTATGTTACAAAATATTTTTTCTGTAACATTTCTAATTGCATAATCTTTTAGTTAGTTACTTACTACGGTAATAAAAAAATCAACATTAAACGGATCGTTCGTATCGTTATCCTATATCCCGTTTTGTTGTTATTGTGAGGTAAAAAAATGTGGCAGAAAGTTACTATGTGCATAATTATTAGGCCTACCTACATTTACACGTTCACCGAAAGTCGTGAACTAGGTACCTACTCCGTAATTCTTGTTACTTTTCTTTAAGTATTATTATTATTACCTACAGCCTAAGTTTTAAAATAATTTTCCAAGCTGCAAACAAGCATTTGCATTTGAACTTGTTTACAAACAATCCTAGTTTTTTAATTATTTAATTTAAACTAAACACAGAACCCTTTAGCATTATTTATGTACCAGGACACACATAAGTTGCGGAGGAAAGTTATTTAGGATTCATTTGAAAATAAATTATGTTACGAAATCCTTTTTCTGTTCTAGGTTTCATTAGGTTCTTTCGCAGTATTTACCTAAGCAATTAATTTCTGGTAGAGTACCTATGTATGTCAACCAACATAAAAAAGACATGTTGGATACTCAAATTCTGTGTCTGTGGTTTAATTTCAATAATTACGTAGATTCACACATTACATACTCCGTTATGTTTGTTATTAGATTGTTTTACGTAGATAGGTAACTAAGTATTATTTACTAGTCCCTACTAATCCCTTCATAAAGTACCTACCTAAATTCAATATCATTTTCAAGCTAACAAATGATTTACTGATGATTGATTGATGATTTGTAAATTTTTAAAGGATTTGTATTTTAGCTTGTTCACAAACATAATCAGTTTTTGTCAGAAAAAGTGAGTAACAAAATAAAATATCCAGAACCCATTATCCAAAAATACCAGGAGTAAGAGCATAAGAGGTTTGTTTTCACAGGTGAATGTATCGTGAGTGACCTACTTACACCGATCAGCTGACTTGGTTGCTAGTGATGTGTAAATTTCAAGTTGAAATGTTTGGGTTTTTGGTTTCATTCCTCATATCTTCCTAACATGCAGATACAGGATTTAAAAACCTTTGCAATATAGTTTATTATGATCCAAAGAAGCCGTGCACTTGATATGTATATACCCTTTCCGTAACAGCTTGTATAATATTATAAAGCTGAAGAGTTTGTTTGTTTGTTTGCTTGAACGCGCTAATCTCAGGAACTACTGGTCCGATTTGAAAAATTCTTTCAGTGTGAGATAGCCCATTTATTTAGGAAGGCTACAGGCTATATATCATCATGCTAAGACCAATAGGAGCAGCGCATAAATGAAAAATGTTGCAAAAACCGGAAAAAATATTCCTTTTAAATGCAGAAAAGCCGAGAAACCACCCGGGCGAAGCCGTGGGCGGAAAGCTAGTAAAAATATAAATTAAACCATAAAAAATCCTACTAGAGTACTCGTATATAAAACGGCATCCCTGTTTAAGTAATTATATTTTAAATAAATCCTGTGTAAAAAAAAACTCCTTTAAAAACATACAGATAAATGTCAACTGTAGGTACGATAGATTATAGGTCAGGATAGGATAGTTAAAATATCTAGTCGTTTTTCTGATTTGTTGATCTGTGTGAGGAGGTTTAAAAAAAAACTGAAAAGATTGGGACCTCATTTATTAAGCAAGTTATAGTGGCCAAATAGCCTGCATTAGGAGACTGCTGTTCATCTGTTCAACTTTAGAGATTGTTTTTTTTTAAATATTTACGGTTTGAAGTTGAATACAGGGGTTAGCAAAAATAATTTGCTTACCCCTGTATTTATCTTCAAACCAATTTCCTTTTCCAATTTCTTTTTCCTTGAAAACTTTTTTTTTTATGGTATAACTCGGCAAACGAGCAGGCGAGCTACCTGATGGTAAGTAGTCATCGCCGCCCATGGACATCTGCAAAACCAAAGGAGTTGCAGATGCGTTGCCTAACCTATTTAGGGAAAGGGAGGGGAAGGAGAAAAGGAGAAGGAAGGGGATTGGGGGAGGAATTGGGCCTCCGGACCTTTCGCTCACCGAACGAAGCGCAGTACCTAAACGCTACTACTCGGACGTCGGTCTTCTGCGAGAGTGTGGTACTTCCCCGGTCAAGCCGGCCCATTCAAGCAGCGAACAGCGTGGCCCTACCACAACAACGGCCCTACCAAAACTGGGGATAATCCATCCACCTGATAAACTGGGAAGTAATGCGTGATTTTAAAATCCGTAAAACAGCTTGCTTTGTGGTAGTATATAATAATTTATGGGTAGCTTCATCTTCAGACAAGGAAATACATGGAATAAACGCATTCAAAACAACCGTAAAAACATCAGTGTTTTCAAGTTTTATTTAATAAAAATAAAATTAGTGACATGACATGCCAAATTTAACTGACGGTAGGACAAACTTATATATGTAAATGGATACCGAATTCTCATTAAGTCTTTTAGTTTAAGGAAAAAACGGAAATACTCTAATTTTAGATCTCAAATTCTGAACAAGAAAGCGAATAGGTACTTGTTTACTGACGACGCCTTATGCATGTTAAGTACACAGGATACTGATCGAGCTATATAAATACAGTATAGCCTGACTTCGGATTGTGAAGGATTTCCGTACAATAGGTAGGTACGAATCCGTGCTTACGTCGGGGTGCTACGCGAAATCTATCTATGGTCGTAGGCGCAGTGTCCCACTCGTACGGTATAAAAAACAGCATTTGCCTTTCCATGCATGTATGGTGGATTTGTGAATCCATTCACCACGACCCTGAACACATCTCAAAGCACGGAACACTGCTTGCGCAAGTAAAACTTGCACTTTTTATTGCCTTTGACATCATCTCAGTCGAAACATTCGAAAAATAAACATGCTAAGAGATATAAATACTCCAAAGTGAGTATCATTTCATAATACAAAATGGATTTGCGCGTGATTCATTTTAAGGTCATACTCACTACCAAATTAACGTAGGTTATTTTGTTTATTTTTTTTCTTCATAATTAATGTTCTTCTGGCCTTTTGGTCGTCTTTGAGCCTGTCCAGCTGCTTTCAGACCTCTGCAATCCGATTTCTGGGAATTACTGATGCCGGGAGGATAAAGTATCTGTCCAACTTTTTAGACTTCTATCACTAACGATTGTTAAAGTTTTCATATGAGTAAGGGGACAAACGGCTTTACTTAAACTCCGAGGCACGGAGGGTCTTAATGTGTTTGTTGTTGAATGGTCACC
Organism: Subacronicta megacephala; assembly: GCA_958496365.1. Lineage (NCBI taxonomy): Eukaryota > Metazoa > Arthropoda > Insecta > Lepidoptera > Noctuidae > Subacronicta > Subacronicta megacephala. The sequence continues at coordinate 13,920,578 of OY292513.1, forward strand.
TAGCTACATATATCGCACCCTTATTCCAATACCGTCAGTAAACGAAATTTTTCAAAAACTTGTTTTTAACTCAATCTATACGTAGATAGAGTTAAAAACAAGTTTAAAAAAAAAATCGTTTAGTGACGGTAATGGAATAAGGGTACGATATTATAACCGCGGCTAACGCAGCTTTACCTTGCAAATTATTGATAAGCACAATTAAGAGCTGCATTCTTTATAATAATCATTTAAGTAGATATTTTTTAAATAGGCCAAGAGTTTATACTAAATGCAGCCAAAGTTATTACAAGATGCAATGTCAGTGAATCCGGTATTTGGAGCGGAAACTACTCAATTTTTTTTATACATGCAGGTGTAATTTTTGTTATATAAGCTTATTTTGCCTTTTAAAACAAAATGACATTGAAATATAATTCAGTAATTAACGTTTACGTTTTGTTTTCTTTTACGAAATATTTTGTATTTAAAATTTTTTTATTAACAACTTTCGTTTTCATAATTCTGTAATCCATTACTAATATTGTAAAACGATCCCGAGATAAGGTTTTATCTCAGCGTTTCAGATGAAACTAGTTATCTTGCTTATTGATAAGTTTTTTATGTGAGGCATAACGAAACGTAATAATCCCGCGTCGTTGCTTTTGAAAATGAAAGTATTTCCGTTTACAGTAAACATGCTGTTAAACCCCTACCGATTTATTCATAAAAATATAAACCATGTTAGAACTAGAAAGTTTTGTGTTTCTTTTTTATATTTTGTGTCAGGGAAAAGAAAAGGAAACTATAGCTATAGGAAATTTATCACATTTTATCTATACTAATATTATAAAGAGGTAAAATTTGTGGGGTAATCTCTGGATCTACTAAACACAATTCAAAATTCTTTTACCAATAGAAAGCCAAGTTATTCGTAAATGTCATAGGTTATATCACCCAACGAAGTAGGCACGGATCAGCTATGTTTAATATACTTAAATGAGACCGGTTAGTCTCTTATTATTGACCTAACCGCTTAATTGCTTTTAATTTTGAATTGAATGCGTTTACTATATTTTTGTCCGATGAAAAGCTAAAATAAGGGACCAAAATAAAGCACGCAAGTTAAACTATAATTTTCCTTTTTTCAACGGTTTTAGGCAAATATAATATTCTGCTCCATTTGTCAATTTATTCGGAGTAACGGTTATTTTGACATTAGTGAAATGTGGCCTAAAAATTCAATTTCAAAGTAAGCAATATAAGTTTTCTCGGATAATAAATGGAACGAAACCGCCTTATAACAGTCAAAAATTATTGAACATTTTGATTGGATTTTATTATGTTAACTTTTGACCTAGGCGCAATTAAAAAATCTATAAATGTGATCAAATTATGACGGTAAGAAATATATGCATAAATGAGGCGTATTCTTAATAGGTATATACATACATATATTTATATGCATGAAAGAAACAGCTGCGTTGATGAATGCAGGCCTTTCATGATTGATTTCCGACTAGCACAAAAGAATTATACCAATCTTTTATAAGTAGGTAAGTACTTAGAGCATACAAATTTTTTTTTCCAGCATAAAAATAAAACAATAGTGAAGAGAATTCTATAAACCCCAATATAATTATAGTTGCTTTAGTTTTTACCACAAAGTAGGTACATATTTAAAGTATTATTATTTAGAACAGTTTCATCAATTAAACTAAATTAAAACTTGGTAATGTACCTATTAAAATTTTTGTCACGGTCACTATATTATTTAAACTGACGTTTATCAACATATTTATATATACTAGTTACGAAATACAATAATTCAAAACAGTATATTACGACGATTCGTTTTTTTTTGTGTCACGAATACAATACACTATATTACTCAGTTGTGACTTAGGTACTCTATAAAAAAAAGATCTTACAGTTTTATGGCTGTCATTCAAATGAATAAAATATTACCATGACCTTTCAGTTATTTACTGGAGTTATTTAGTGGTTAGTTACTATGTTTGTTTTTACAAAACACTTTTTCGATGTAATTAACATAGCATCTGTCTATCTACTTCAAAAGATATCTACACAAACTCCACTGTGAATCCTTAACAATAAGTTAATCTTTTTTGATACAAAGTATATTGTTGCGAATTGCGATTTATGGTGTTGTTATACAATAATTCCTCCATGGTTAATCAGCTTGGCGCGGTTTAAAGGTGACCCCTACAACCTATAGACGCATGCGTCCTGCTCAAAGCGTTTGTACCCTCCCCAAGGCCAAGCGCCGTTCCCGCCTTGCCATACGGTTACACGGTCATGATATCCTCAAAGTAGGGCGCCCTTGAACCTCGTAAAACCTGTTTTAATCCCTTCGTTTGGCTTCTCATGATCTGGTGTTCTCAAAGATTCATAATTAAAGACTCTATATACATCCGTTTACAACTGCCATGTTTCTCAATAGGTATTTGACTTAGTGTTACATGGGTAATTGAACTTCTTTAGTTAAGTAGGTTTATTTTTAAAGACAAGCCTGTCCAATAAATAAATTATGTTTTGGTGCTAGCCCGAGATCTGATCAATTTTGAAACATTATGAAAGTGTTAACAATCAGTGACATGTGAAGAGAAAGATGTTTAAAATGCATAGCTTTACGCAATTTATTCATAAACACCATCGTGAGACTACTCCACCGGCGGAAAAGGACGATAGCAGCTGCAGCGGTGATAGCTGGTATTCTACAATGAGCTCACCAGGTTCGCGTAATTTGATTGCGAATGATGGTGCTACCACTTCTGCAACCCGGGCTATTCCAATTAATTCAAGAGGCTCTAGTGCCCAACGAAGCTTCAGATCGAGCTCAGGAAGTCCCTATGAGTTTGCTACCAGCCCCCGAGACAGATACCCGAACTTTGCTAGTTACATTCGTGATGTTATGGAGAGAGCTTCCCCTGGACAGCATCAATATCACACCCATCATGCAGATTCCAGGCGGCAGCGAAGCGATGGCGACCGATATCAAATCGGCGTCAACACATACCATGCGCCGCGTCATGATTACAGACATTTTATCTCACCGCTTTATAATGATGTTATGGACGATATACAAGAAAATGAGTACAGCAAATGCGAGCGTTACGGTGAAATTTCCAGTTCCAAATTAAGTCATAAGAATCGTCATGATAACAGAAGTTTTGCTCAAAAGTTAACTGAGAGTATATCAAGTAGCAAAGAACACGGCAAAGAGCATAGCAACGATCACAGCAAAGATAGTAAAGATGTAAAAAATGAAAGGCGAGGGTCAGGGTCAAGCGGTAGCGGACATCGGCACAAGCACCACACGATTCAAGAGTTGATTCGAACGTTTAGTAAAAAAGTGGGGCAGTGGCGGCACGAGTCTGGGGAAGGTCGCCGAGGCTCTTGCGCTACACCGACCGCCAGTGCGGACGAGGCTCGTGCTATGGACAGTGATGATTTTCGCTCACGTTCTAAGTCTCTCGATGGTGGTCACTCAAACAAAGTTTTAAGGAGACAAGTGCTCGAAGACTGCGGTGCAACGTACCAGATTTACGACGAAATATTAAGAGAAGGTATTGTTTATACTTGTGACAATATTATCGCACTAATTAGATATAACAACAAGATTTTCATTTATTTAAAAGCCTGCATTTGCGACGTAATTTAAGCAACTAATCTTGTGTCTTTTTTTAATTATTAGATATTCTTTCGTTAAGTATACAAGGTGGTTGCGAAGATATTGTTCTAGTTTCGGGACTACCTAATAGAAACTGTGGAAATAGCCTCACAGTGAAATTATGCTACAATATTATCTAGAATCCTGTTGAATGTGCCTGTCATCGGCAGGCGCGAGAGCGTGTACAAAATAAATAATATCTTCCACTTGTTTTTCTAGTTTATGCTTTAAGGTCACCTGTTCTTCCCTTACGTCATTAAATTTATTTGTGAGGAATTAATATCAGTTGTATAATTTAGATTTCTTCGTATATTTTTTTATTCCTCGCTCTGATTCGCGTCGGATTGGACTTTCACAGCACACTTTCTTGCGGTTTATGTGTGAGGCCGTAGAACGTAATATAATACAAGCGTGTATTCGTTGACTATACATGAAATTTATATCACCACATTGGCTTCAGCCTCGAATTATCTTTTTTACGACGAATGCGATTGCTTATCTGTAGTCCACAAGCTAAATGGTTTAGTAATCAAATTAGGCCGGACAGGCTTCCGCGGGCTCATCTTGTTAAAAACATCAAGTCGTCCTAATTTACAGTGTACCAAGCTCGCTCATTCTAACAATAAATATATTATTTTAAGAGAAAATATTAATAGTATTCTAAACACTACTCATTAGTTGTGTGACCAATTCAGTGATACACAATACTAAATTATCTGCAGTTGGCGCGGATACGGCGTTGCGTTTATTTTAAAATTAGAGCACGACACGCTGTGCTCTTCATCTGTGGATGATCGAACAGCCCTTAGCGATATATCCTATTCCTATACCTAAAAATGTATTTATATGTTTTTGCTGCGGGGTTTCACTCGCCGGTTCGGGTTTTTTCGGGTAGGAGGTCTATTCGTATGTATCCATCGTTTCTGAGCAATAAAGTTTAATAAAGATATAAATTACTATTTGAAAGAAAACTACGATACAGGCTGTATTCATATTATTGATATCATATATAACGAATAAATCTATCATGACGTTTTTAATCAGTTAAGGTACTATATAGAATGAAATATCAATAATAATAATTAGAGCAATCTACCAATATCAGAAGATCTTACCAGATTGGTCTAGATGAGACCAGATTATCATGATTCATGTATCGTACTTGCACAATGTGAAACCTTTTTTATATAATTAACTATGAATGAGAATGAATGTCCTGACTTACTCACAGACAGACAGACAACGCACAGCGTTAGCCGCTGGTCACAGAGATTTGAAAGAAGTATGCCGAGCTTGGAACCAAACGTTTGACCGTTCACTCCTCCACTTGTGGGATAATGCTGATATTTTTACGATTTAACTAATTTATTCTTATGCCACGTTTCAAGTTTGGTACATCATAATTAAAAAACATGTTTTTTTTTCTAGTAAATAATTTAAGTACTTTTGGATTGATTTTAGGGTATACAACAAACTTCTGTAACTTACTTTCCAATTGATTTTTGTTCGCACTCTGAACACTGAATTTATATAATAGACCTATAAAAATAATTATAGATATCTATAGGTAAGTACACACAAACACATTTATGTTGGTTATCATGAAAAGTAATAGGAAATTAGAGTAGGAAAATCAATTAATAGTTTATCTGTTTTCAAGGACTTCCATATTCGAACAAAAGGCTCGGGTGAATGATAACCAACGTTCGTGTTTATATATTACCACGGCGCCGCCGCCGTAGGAATAAAACCCACTCAGGCGTGTACACACGGCTACACATCTAGCTATACAAACCCAGTTTAGACTGACCTCCCATTGTAAAAGTTATCCGCACAATTCAAGGGCAGCTTATACTGGTTTTGTTAGCTTGATGTGTATCCGTGTGTACGTTATTGTCAGATATTCACAACAGTTTATTTTAATACCTTTACTAGAAAACAAGCAATCTGAAGCCTTGCTTGCAAAACAAAGATATCGACTTGTTATATTGTGTTATTAGAACTTGTGTGTACTGTTGCATATTTCCCGTAACTTTCCAATGAGTATGTCATTTTTAATACTGAAATACAGAATACTGTAGGTCTGTTTTGATGTGTATATGTGAAAGTTTGTATGTTCGGATGTTTTAAAAAGGGCTGAATGGATTTGGAAGTCTGGCCCACAAATAGTTTATCATCATCATCATTATAGCAGGCTATTGGCGTCCAACGCTGAACGTAGGCCTCACCCAAAGAGCGCCAACTATTCCGGTCTTGGACAGCACATAGTTATATCCTGGATAATTCTGGTAAATTTCTCTTTGGACCCCAAATCTAAAGTCCATACCGATAAAGTTGCAGGCAGTGGCTAGTATTTCATAAATCGATTGGTATCAGCAAACCGCTTGCGATAAATAATAATGATAGATGTTTAAAGACATTGTTTATGTATTGAGATAACCTTTATGACATGGGGTATGAGTCCTGTCTAGATTCTGTCTGCTTCCTAACGTTATGTGTATTATCTTTATAATATCTTCTTGCTAGGGCAAGCCCCAAGGTATCTTTTAAAATATTATATAAGTAAATAGTAAGGTTAGTAGAGGTATATTTTAGTTTAGACCATTCGTTGCATTCATCATTACGTGTTTTTATCACTAAATTTCGAGTTTATTTATTTATTATTTTTGGACCTCTAACAAATAAGTTTCTTTATATAGTACTATTAATCTTATTGTTTAAATTTTAAATATTCTTTTAATTTGCATGATGTGGTCTCCTGTCTTGTCTATGTATAATTAGTATGTAAGGTGTACTTCTTGTTGGAGATCCAAATAAAATAAATAAATAACTATTCCCAGAAACCTAGTACCCCTATACTATAAATTTGCTAGATTATGTCTGTTCGCCCGTTCTCAAGATATACAGTAAAATGTTTAAAGTCGGTTATCTGTTAATTCATTTGTTCATCTGCTCATTTATTCAATAAACCCTTAGTTTGATTATTATCTTATGAATGATGATTCTTAACATGGTGTACAATAAAGTTTATTCCTTAACTATTACCCAAAAAAAAATATTGTACACCATGAAGCAAACGCTGTCCGTCCGTTGATATTAAATAGAGGACTATAGGTGTTTTATTAGGTATATTAATTATTAAATGTACCTAATGTATAAGAAAACCTATGAAATATAATTCCAAATGAGTTATATAGTGCACATTGTAGGCTACCTTATCCCAATCCCTGTGTAGTGATTGCTTAAACGATGTTTGCTGGTTGAGATGTCAGATAATTACAGAATTTTTAAGTATCTTAAGAATTTTAGAATATATGCTTTTTTTTTCTGTCGTCGTTATATGGCGTAAAAATGTACTAAGTGAAAAAATAATCTATCACGAAAGCGTATTTTTTTGGATAACTACTCCATATAGGTACATCTTTCTGCTATTTTACCAATTATTCTGCTAGTCCTCGGACGTAACACAATCCATCATTTTTTGGCCTCACTCTACTCATTCATATTCATGACTCTTTTTGTCACATGCGTTGCATCCCATAAACGTAATATATAATATGTAATAATTGCCTGCTGCGGCTGCCTCGTTGGTCTAGGGGTCCCAAGCGCGACTGCTACGCTAGAGGTCCTTGGTTCGATTCCCAGGTCGAGCAAAGTGTTATTGAGTTTTTCCATGAAATTCTCAGTAGCAGTTTGGAGTCTGGATTTGTGCCCGGTTAGTGGCAATAGGCTCGCCCCCTATTACATGGGACCTAAACATACCGGCGAAACGTGGGTGTATATTAGTACACCTCTGCCTAACCCTTCGGGTAATACAGGCGTGATGGTATGTTATGTATGTTATGTTATGTAATAATATCATTCCATAAACGTATTCTGTGAACGTCATGTATGTATTATACATACACTGGAATCAGTTCTGAGCAGAACTTGGTCGCCCTGATACTATGTCTACATAACTACATAACTACAAAAAAAATGAAAAATTGTATTATTACAAGAACATAAAGTGTAGTGGAGTAAAGGTGTAGAGTAGCTTAAAGTTTGTTTATTCTTAAGATTTCTGACAAGTTTCTTTAATACACGGTAATTTACTTAATTAAAATTCTTGTTGTGTTATTAGATATACTCGTATTTAGCTGCCTAAGTGGGTCGTTTGTAGTTGACGTAGATTCTGGATCACTTTGTCTTGTGTGATGTTTGTTTTTTCCTGTCTTAATCAATCTTACAGTACCTTTTCATATAAACTTGCGATCGTTCTTTAGATTTAGACCTTACGTCCTGGTTACCTAACGTCAAATGAACAGCATTTCATGCAGATGAGTTTATAGAAATGTGTAAAGTAAATTTAACTCACATTTCTATTGAAAATAACACTCGGTATGGTAGGCCCATTAATTGGTAAATTTAGGTATCCTATCTGTCTCTTTATTGGGGTTTTGTAACGAGTCTTGTCCTGTCATCTTGTCCCTTGTAAAGGTCAGAGACGACAGACGACAGGAATATACCGTGCTTATATAATGAGGTCAGGACGATAACTTACGCATTCGTACATGCATAATTACTTAATCTGTGGAAACTGTATTTGTATATTGCTTTAACTATATTTTTTTTACTTATATCTATTTTTATCTGTTTTTTTTTTTTTTTTTTTTTTTATGGGATAACTCGGCAAACTAGCAGGCGAGCTACCTGATGGTAAGTAGTCATCGCCGCCCATGTACATCTGCAAAACCAAAGGAGTTGCAGATGCGTTGCCGAGCCTATTTAGGGAAAGGGAGGGGAAGGAGAAAAGGAGAAGGAAGGGGATTGGGGGAGGAATTGGGCCTTGGGAATTGGTTTGTTTCCCAAATAAATTAAACAAATAGATATTTTAGCAATAGAAAAACGACTATAGTAATGTAGTTCCGCTCCAAACATAAACGGGCTGTCGTAGAAAGTAACCGCAAATTTGAATTTGTTATCGAGGCACGTATGTTATTAACGAGGATGATAAGTGGCCATCATGCTAGCCAACTATAAATAGATACAGAATTACAAACCGTTGTGAAATCTCGTCAATAACAGAGATGCATTGATATGTAAAAGACGACAGGTTCTGACTAAAAAAGAATAGGGAACTGAAATAGTAATTTCCCAGTTTTTTTTTTAACTGATGATGCCAGCGATGGCGAACCTTTTTTGAACTTTGTGCCATCTATACATATAAAATCCTTTGTCCTGAATGACTGACTGACTGACTGACTGACTGACGGAACAACGCACAGCCTAAACCGCTGATTGTAGAGACCTGAAACTTGGAGGGTGTATTTTTTGTATGATGTAGGCATCCGATAAGAAAGGATTTCCCGAAATTCTACCCCTAAGGGGGTGAAAAAGCAGGGCAAAGTTTGTATGGGACAACGTGATTCCTTGGTCCAATCTGCTTCAAATTTTGCATAAACGTTCTTTAACAGAATTGATGAAAGACATGTTTCGTATTTTATTGAAATTCGTCTCCTAACGGACTTAAAAAAGGGGGGAAAGTTATTTTCGGGATGATTTGCTTCGATTTTGATATCAATACTCCTTAGTGCTTTTGATTTAATTTACTTTTTATTTTGACACATGTCATGTCATGTTTGAAAACTCAATGTGATTTTATTCAAGAAACGTTGGTTGATAAACATATAAAATGCTTTCTATGGCACATAAAAGTGGAATTGAGATTGAGAGGCACACCATAGAACCCTTCTTAAAAATGTTAGAGGCAGCAATAGAGTGATGCGTGGAGTTACTGTGCCGCTGGCACGAGAATTCCGTCCGATTCTGTTGTACCTAGAGGAACCCGAGCAGACGAAGTCAGAGCTTCCTTGACATCGTCATACCTATGGCCCAACATAATGATTATCTTGAAAAAGAAATACGAGAGAGATGCGTCTGCAGGAGAGTTCTCTGAGCTATTACTTAAAATAGTAAATGGAGATTGTAAATATGTTTATCATCTTTCCTGAATACAGTAGTGATATGTGACTATGGCAGATCTTAGAGTATATCCTGATTTTTCTAATATAAAAACGAAGTTTATAGATTGGCACTTAAGCTATGTAACGGGACTAGATTGAGAGTATCAGCATTGCACAAAAATATTAAAAAGGTCACTGTGATTACTGGATGTGCTCGGGGGGATTCAGTTTTCATACCTCGAATGTGTGAATTGATGCCTATGTTTTTAAGAAGATGCTTTGTAATGCTATAAATAAAATTTCAGTCATTAAGGGTAGCAGGCATAGATTTAAGGGAAGAACGGCTTCTCATACGGGAAATTCTACCTTGCCTGTTACTGTATTAAAAGCAGTCTGGTCATTTTGATATCAGACAGAAAAACCAATGTGATATACAAAGAAGTGCAATTTTAATTATTTTAATTCTTGAGAGTGGTCTTCCGGTATTTGTACCTCTTCATTGAAATCGACCCTACGAGGCGTCCAGAATAACCATCGCTCTATCTAAAAGGACATGAATTAAAAAAAAAATTACATGTTATTTTTATACTTCAATAAAATAATATAGTGGAGCAAATTATTTTGGTCTTAATTTTAGATAATTTACAATATCCCGCCGGAAATAGAAAAAAAATAACAGTCAAAATCGTGTTGTCCACGCGAGCGAAGCTGCGGGCGGAAAGCTAGTTTGTCTATAAAATTATTAAATTAGGCCATGAAGTGCTGTCAAACAATCTTAAGTTTAGAAATACTTAAATAAATCTACGACTTAAACACAATACTCTGTCTAGTATTACAATCGCGCCATCTGCTTTCTTTGTTTTTCCAATTAATTAGCTATTGCATAAGCATAATCGGCCTATAATGTTCCCACTGCTTGGGACACAGGCCTCCTCTTGGTGATAGGGAGTGGGCCGTAATCCACCACCCGGGTCCAATGCGTGTTGGTAAATGTCACATGTCCTCAAATTTTTGGTTCTAGGATACCTATCTTAGAACCAAAAATTTCCGGTTTCCTCACTATGTTTTCCTTCGAGCAGTAGTGATGTAATAATTTACATAAAGTAAAACGTCTATCTTTGTCTGGGTTCGAACCTATGAACTACAAATCGTAAATCGCGGCCGTTACCACCGATTAGCTACTGAGAGGCGCTCAAATAAATTGTCTTGATTAGGTACGTACCGCGCCCAAAATCTTTGTTCACGTGCCAAAAATGGCACTTGTGCCTTGGTCCGCCATCTCTGTTCCATAGGAACTGATATAAAGAAAATATATAGCGGCAGACTGGAATATTTTCCCTTGTTGTTCGTTGAAAATATTTTGATGAATTTTCCCTTACTGGTAGGTAATTACGTAAACTGTGGAAAGTTACGACGTTGATTTTGACATTGTTCTTAAAGTTAACGATATTGACATAATATTTTTTAAATTGAGGTGGGTGGATGTGTTCTACACATTAAATGCGTTTTGGGTTACTCGGTGGCCTTGGTAGCATTTGTGCAAAGGACATGTATATCTGTTAACGGGAACCAAATAAATAAAGCTTAAGTAAGGTGCGCTCAATGCCCGAGACAATTGGCAATTGTCCGGGTTTTGATCATCATTATAAGAAATATTAATGTACCTAACAATCATCGATACAATAATACATTAAAGGCTCGATTGGCGCAGTGTTCGAGGGATTGTACATAAGTCGGTTTAATTTGCAAGCGGAGCAAATATTGAAATTTGTATACCTACATTCGTTCATGATGCGATGTGTTCGTAATGAAGTCCACTGCTGAACGAAGGCCTCCCCCATAGACTTCCACAACGACCGGTTTCATGCCGCCTACATCCATCCTGTTTGTAAGAGTAACAGTATAATTATTTTAATTTTATTATTACAAAATTTTGCTCGCGGCTTCTTGGAAGAATAGAAGTAGACTAGTAGACTAGAATTTAGTCGGAAACCAAAAGTGACGATCTCGTCTTTCTATGGATCCGTATACAACAGAGAGGTCAAGCTCAGTCTTGGGATATGTTCAACTAATTCGGACAAGATGTACCTACTGCTACTTTAACCATACGCTTTAGTTGTTTTTGCGCCAACCAATAAAAAACTATCAATAATTCTAAAAATCACTTCTTCGTTGGGGACGTTCATGTACGCATGGCTACACATGAAGTTATAAAATTCCAGTATAGACTTGCCTTGAATTATACGCAGAGCCTTTACAATTGAAAGTCAGTCTAGACTGGATTTGTATAGCTTGATGTGTAGCCGTGTGTACTTGTTTTATCTACCCACACACTCTTTTTTTATATCTTGGACTTTATAATAGCATAGATTAGTCCTAGCATTTTAAAAATAAATATACCAGCAGTTCTACGGATAGGCAGAAGTCTAGTAGGAAAGGTAAAATCATTCTGTGTCAAGATATACAAGATAATGAAGATAAATATTCTTGTTTACCCAAATTCACCATTGTTTCCACTAATAGTTATTTGTGTGAATTTGTTATTTTGCTTTCGTGTACCTAATAAAGACAAACGTTTTCCTTGTGACGTGAGATCAAAACGCAGAGATCCGTGTTCGAAAGGATAATCATTTAAACTAGATGAGCGATGAATTTTATTGATGATGAAAAATGTAGTGATAACTATTATTCTCTTCTACCACTCTTGCCTTATAGTGAAGCCCATGAGATTAGTGATATTCGTCACGACCATAACAGGATGTGGTCCAGCGAGACTGTGTTCTGATGGTTTTTATATTATGCAAGCTAAGCAAGGATTTTGTAACGCAGTACAGCGTAACAACTGAGCAACTCCTCTTTTCTTTGCGGAGATGAGACGCACTATAATATTAACATATATTTTTTTCGTATTAAGTAGGCCGTTTGTGTATTAGCACACTAAGGGACTACTTTGATATAAGTAATCAAGATATATCTGTTGCCACGCTTTATATACACTGTGAGTTGTCTAAACACATACAGATAATATGGATTACTTAGAGAAAAATAAGTAATCTTAAGAGTAACAAGTAGGTAATCTTGTGCTGTTGTTACTTTCTTTTCCTTCAACTTGATTATTTACGACATTAAACTCGCGACTCAGAACAGTTGATTGAATAATTTATTAAATTAAGAGGTCACCTACGTACATTAGTAATCTACTAGATACTTGGTAATTTAAAGACGAATTTACCTATCATCATTCGAAGAATTAAGATTGACTTATATTTTGTCCGTCTGTATGTAGGTAACATTTGAATTTGATATCAAGAAGTCATAAAGGTTAAGTGTTCATAATGGATATTGTAATTTACGATTGGTTTAACCAGAATTTATTACTATTCCGATTTGTAAAATTATCTGCAATGCTACCGGTGAATTATAGTTGTTTTTAATTTAACTTTGAAAAATGAACAATATCGGCGGTTCATTTCTAGATTCGCTGTGTGGAAGTAATCTTGGTAAATAAACTTCAAACAGTCTCAAAGGCACGGTATTATTTGGAATGTTAATTGAATTAGTGTAAGGACTAAGTAAGAACTTAAGAACTACTTAACTACCTACGCATTCTACGTTGCTTTGCTTGCTGCTTTGAAAACAGAGATTACTTGAAGGGTAAACGTTTTAAGTAATAAATTACGATTAAATTAAATCGTTGCTATTATAAACCGTTTCTCAGAATAAAGTTCATTTGTATTAGGTTACATAAATATTTCATGATGCTATACATTTATAGCTGAGTATGTCTAAAAAGATTAATCAATTTTAACGTTTTTATATATTGTGCAGTCTTGGCGTGAAGAATGTGATGGAAATGATAAAAAAAACAAATTGGGCTTTTAGTTTTTACGAGGCTGAAATACCCGCTCACGTTCGGGTGGAAGCGGACCCATGAAGCTTTTTGTAGTATAAAGGGTTTGTAAAATCACAACGGCATAGCTCAGTTTCCATTTCAGGAATGGTTTTAGAATAGACCTTTTGTTATTTATGCCGCACAAACCTAAACTTGGTACTTTCCTAGTACGTATTAGGTAGTAGTAGTAGGTATTTTTTCACTTTACTGGATTTAGAATAGGAGGAAAACGAAAATAAGATTTGCAGCAGCGTTAGATCAGTAAAGTTGTTGAAGTGGTTGGAAAGTTTATAACATTTTATATGCCAAGGCGCTTTGATAATAATAAATATGACAAGGCGCTTTTATAATAATAAATATTCAAAGCCGGCGCTTCAAAAAAATGTTTTTGGGTGCTTATTTTTATTTCTTTATCAAGAACTGGAGAATAATACGTGAATAGTAATTCTCCAGTGGATTTTCCGGATCGTAATTTTTTTAACATGTGCTTAAACGGCTAAAGAAAACATCGTGCGGAAACCTGCGTGCCGGAGAGATTTTCTCGACGGCAAGTAAAGTCTGCCAACCATGCGTGTTAAGGCTGGGTGGTACTGCAAAGCCCACTTAAAAATGATTTAAAAACTATTTTATTTGTAGTAAAATTGAAATCTGAGAAAATAAATTGATATTGTTTAGTATTGATAAAGTTGGCTCGATAGAATAAATTCACAAAGATACCTCTTTTTGTGTAATTTTATCTTCTATTTTCGGTTTTATTCTTAAAATATATGATTTGACATCATGTTTTATTTACTAAAATAAAGTTCATAGACAGCTCGAGAGATTTTACCCGATAGATTTTTTTTATTACATTTTTTAATTTTTGAATCTATTATTCAAGTAATTTACGATCCATTCGGCGAGGCTCAGGCTCAGTCAGTGTCTCGCCTCGTAACTTACTTTAATAATTGATTAAAAATTTAATAATTTTCTTTCTTTCTTTCATCTTCTCAATGTTTAAACGTGGAAGAAGCAAATAAAGTACATATGCAACAATCGATATTCAGATTCAAAGTAGCTACTCAATGGAGAAAGGCAAGAGTGTATTTATGTAATATGTAAAAAGTATTTAGTTACCGCAGGTATTGTAAATGTTGTTAGCATCGTATTTATTGCAAATTCAGTTTCCTGTTGCTCAACACAACATACTTACCATACATAACTGTTGGTATAACTCAATGCAATACCTTTAGGTTGGCAATACTTGTCTTTAAAATTAAAAAGTAGAAGAACTGTCATGGCGGTCTGTACTACATTTTGTGTTTTGATTTGGTGCGTAATAAAAACTGCAATATAAAGAAAAGCACTTGTTTATTTATAATTCCTTCAGGTTATGGGCCCAGGCACATAATCCTGCAAGATTTTAAATAAACTTGGTTTGAAAACGTCGTATTATATACTGTCGGCGTTTCGGCGTCTGTGTGACCGCGTGGTGCAAAAAAGCCGGCCGGCAGGAAGAAAACACTTGTACAATTTACAAGGACGGGACGAGCAAAAACACAATGGAAGAAATTAAAGTACCTGTTTCTCACATAAAACTAGAAGGAGCGTCCAATTGGAATGTATGGAAGTTCCAATCCATAATTCTATTGCGGAGTCAAGATCTACTAGATGTGGTTCAGGGGACAAAGGTGAAGCCCGAGGTGGCGACGGACAGAGAAAAATGGGAAAAACTGGACGCAAAAGCTCAAACATGGCTGGTGACAAGAATATCAGAAACCGTGATGACACACATTTTGACATGTACTACATCTGCAGAAATGTGGAAGAAACTTGCTAGCGTTTACGAGCAAAAATCAGAAACTAGTATACACATCATCCAGCAACGTTTCTTCCAGTATAAGTATGAGGAGGGAACAGATATGTCCACATTCTTATCTAAAATCGAAGAATTAAACAATCAGTTAAAGCAGATGGGAGAACCAATCTCAGAAAAATTCATTATTACTAAAGTGCTGATGTCGCTACCAGAAAGGTACAAACATTTTGTGTCTGCGTGGGAATCGGCACCGGACAACAAACAAACATATGATAACCTCGTAGCTAGATTACTTATTGAAGAGGAACGATTAAAAGATAAAGAAGAAGTGTCTCAGCAATCATCAGCTTTCGTTGTAAAGAAGATAGAAAAGAAAAACGTAAAGTGTTATAAATGTAATAAAATGGGACATTTCCAGAGTGAGTGCAGTAACCGTTACATAGAACAGAGAAATCGTAATTACTATAACAGTTCGAACAATGGTGGTAATAAACCGGTCAAAAAGTGTTATTATTGCAAGAAAACGGGACATTTGAAAAATGAGTGTTGGTTTAGAAAAAATAAAGAAAATGATAATAAAGTGGGCAATGCTTTCGTTATCGTGAACTCAAGTGGACATTTTCATAAATCGCAATGGCTAGTGGACTCTGGTGCAAGCCAGCATATGTGTCAAGACCGCCATCTTTTTACGACATATCGTGATTTGGCAAATAAATCTGTGATTATTGGAAACGGAAGTGCAATCAGAGCGCATGGCTGCGGACAGGTAGCGCTACAGGTCTATGACGGAAAGCATTGGATAGACACTACCATAGACAATGTGTTATATGTACCGGAACTAAAAACAAATTTATTGTCTGTGAACTGCGTCGCAGATAGAGGTTATGTTGTGGTTACGAAAAACAACATGTGGAAATTTTATAAACAGGACAAACTGTGTGCAGTAGCTCAACGTAAAGGTGATATGTACTTTATGGACGTACGTTACGAATTGGAAGTGGCAAATGTATCTCAAGTGCAATCAAGTCTCAAAGAATGGCACGAAAGACTAGTTCACCAAAATATACAACATGTGAAAAGTGTACTTAAAAATAATAACATCTCGGTGACAGATGATACCGATGTTAAATGTGAGAGTTGCTTGGAGGGCAAGATACATCGATTGCCTTTCAGTGCCAGTGAAACAAAATCGACTAGGACGTGCGAAGTCATACATGCGGACACATGCGGGCCTATGGAGGTGCCGTCGGTAAAAGGTTCCAGATATTTCATCATCATGAAAGACGACTACTCCAACTTTCGATCTGTGTACTTTGTTAAAGGGAAGGATGAAGTGAAGGCGTGTATTGAGAACTTCATAACTAAATCAGAAAGTATTACCAACAACAAGATAAAATACTTTAGAAGTGACAACGGGCTAGAGTTTGTAAACAAAGGAGTGCGAGACCTGTTTACTGCACATGGCATTATACATCAAACCACAGTGCCATATACCCCGGAACAAAACGGCAAAGCAGAACGAGAGAATCGAACCCTGGTTGAAGCGGCAAGAACAATGTTATGTGCAAAAGGACTACCCAAAAAGTTATGGGCAGAAGCTGTTCAGACCGCAGCATATGTATTAAATAGGACCAGTAAAAGTAATGAGTCTGGAAAAACTCCATATGAGACATGGACAAATAAACATTTTGATATAAATAGCTTAAAAACATTTGGCACGCCTGTTGTTGTTCATATCCCAAAAGAAAAGAGATTGAAATGGGACCCTAAAGGAGAGAAAGGAGTCATGGTAGGGTATGGAGAAGAGGTTAAAGGTTATAGAATATTCTTTCCAAAGAAAAATAGTGTACACATAAAAAGAGATATTGTTTTTCTAGATCAAGGCAAAGCGAAGACAGAGCAAGTGGTACTGTTGGAATATGATATAAATAATAAAGAAGAAAATAAAATAATTACTGGAGAGATAGTCAAAGATACGAATGAGCAGTCCAATGAAGGTGTTCAGCAGGCGGAATCCAATGAAAGTGAACAGTACTCTAGGAAACTTACAGAAAACTTAGATGAATCTACAGAGAATGACATAAGTATGTATTTACCATGCTCCAGCGAAGAGAGCTCTAGTACTGAAGAAAATGAAAACCTACCACCACCACGTCAGAAAAGTTCTCGCATTAGGAAGCAGACTTCATTCTACAATTGTCATCATGTTTCTGCTGAGAAGAATGAACCTAAATCCTATAAAGAAGCCATACAGAGGCAAGATGCTGATAAGTGGAAAGAAGCCATAGATAGAGAACTGGAAACTCTAAATGAAAACAACACCTGGGAAGTCTGTAATCAGCCAATTGATGTAAAAACTGTAAGTAGCAAGTGGGTGTTCAAAATTAAAAATGGTACTCAATATAAAGCTAGGTTAGTGGCCAGGGGTTTCGAACAAAGTGACATATTAGATTCATATGAAACTTATGCTCCAGTAGCAAACTTATCCACCTTTAGATTATTTGTGTCAGTTGCTACAAAGTGGAGTTTGCCTATTTATCAGATGGATGTGACTGGTGCCTTTTTGTATGGAAATATAGATGAAGTAGTATACTTAGAATTGCCAGAAGGTGCCTACAAGGGTGATAGAAATATTGTTAAATTAAATAAATCACTGTACGGCTTAAAGAAATCACCAAAATACTGGAATGAAAAATTTAATTCTGTAATAACAACACAAGGTTTTGTAAAATCTCATAGTGATAATTGCTTGTATATTAAACTATGTGGTGATGCCAAAACATATGTATTATTGTATGTAGACGATTTATTAATTTTTGGCAATAATAGTAAAGAAATATGTAACCTCAAATTACTCCTAAACAGTGAATTTAAGATGAAAGATTTAGGGCTGGTATCAAACTTCTTAGGCATACAGGTCAGACAGGATTTAGAGAGTAGAATCACTAGCTTAAGTCAAAAAGAATATCTTGAAAATATTCTAATAAAATTTGACATGCAAAATTGTAAAGGAATGTCCACTCCTATGGACCTTAACTTTAATGTCAAAACTTTAGAAGAAAATATAGATAATGCTGAGATTGATAAAAATATTGAAAACAAATGTAGAAAGATTATAGGTAGCCTATCATATGCAGCATTAGGCACAAGGCCAGATATATGTATAGCTGTGTCAATTTTAAGCAGATATCAAAACAAAGCAAACGAATTGCTATTAACAGCGCTTAAACGAGTGTTGAGATACATTAAATGTACTATTCATTATAGCCTCATATATAAGTGTAATAGTGATATGTTAATTGGGTATTGTGATGCTAACTGGGGAGGAGATTTGCATGATAGAAAGTCAACCAGTGGTTATTGTTTTATGTTTGCTAATTGTCTTATTTCTTGGTGCTCTAAAAAAACAGACCAGTGTTAGTCTATCATCAACTGAGTCTGAATATGTGGCAATCAGTATGGGCGCAGCTGATGTCTGCTGGCTAATAAATTTATTAACTGATTTTAATATTAAAAATGTCTGTCCAGTAGTGATATTTTGTGACAACCAGAGTGCGATAATGGTTGCAAATACTGACTGTGTTAAGCGATTGAAACACATAGATATTAGATTTCATTACATTAAAGAATTGATTAAAAAGGGTACAATAATATTAAATTATATAAAAACAGAAGATCAGATTGCAGATATGTTTACAAAAGCCCTAAATAAAGTCTTGTTATGTAAATTCACAGAAAAATGTGGTGTGTATGAATACTAAGTTTTAGTTTTATTTTGTTTATGTACCTTCAGGTATTACCTTGAGGGGGGGTGTTGGTATAACTCAATGCAATACCTTTAGGTTGGCAATACTTGTCTTTAAAATTAAAAAGTAGAAGAACTGTCATGGCGGTCTGTACTACATTTTGTGTTTTGATTTGGTGCGTAATAAAAACTGCAATATAAAGAAAAGCACTTGTTTATTTATAATTCCTTCAATAACATACTTACCACCATGCTTATATTCTCTGAAGTGTTAGTCAGAGGTGTGCCTACTTATGTAAACCTAGGCACAGTTCGCTGGCATGTTTTAGGTATCAAGATATGTAATATGACGCCGTGACAAATCTGAACTCCGTGCCGCTACTAATAAGAATTCCATGGGAAAACCCAATTATAATTTTCTCAACTCGAAATCATGTCGTGCTGCCCCTGACCACGTTCGACGCACAAACACCCAGTTTTTTTTTTATTAAATTAAATATTTTTTAAAACACACAAACATTCTGTTACACGGTAATGGTTTGGTCTGAAGTTTTGAGTTTACGGCGTCTACGATATCGGTGGCCCAAAGTAAACTATAATAGGGTCTTAGGTCGTGCCCGGTGAATGACAATAGGCTCGCCCCCCACGGGTGTACATTAAGTTCACCTCAGGAGGGTTATGTTTTATGTTATGGTCCCTCTAATTTCATAGGACTAACACATCGGCGAACTGTAGCTGTAGATTTGTGCATCAGACCTTTGCCTGAACTTTAACACCCACTGGTGTGTTTTACTTTGTAATATTCTAATTGCTACACCATATTATTGTAAGAACTCACAAAAATAGGTTATGTATGTAGTTCTGTACGTATGCCGTGTATTGATAAAGTAGTTTTTATCGATATACTTTGATAGTTTTCAATCATCCCATCAATCAATATGATATGGTAGGTACCTTTTCTATAGTGCGGAAAATCGTCCGTCGCCTAGAAGAATAGAATAATTCCTTATTTCTTACAGAAGGTATAATATTGATGATTTTTAAATCCCTTAATAATTTAGAAACGATTGTTTCCCCATACAAACCTCCACCTCATTTTCACCTTTTTAAGGGAGATATCCGGGATAATAACTCTTATTTATTTATATTTCACCTTAAACGTATCGGACCGACAGAGTAACTTTGGCATTTATCATAGGTACTAATATAGTAAGTACGGATGAATAAAACCAGAATTATAGCAGAGGTTTTCACCTTGGTTCCTTAAAGCCTTTGGACAAGGGATTTGATTTCATGTCTTTATCACAAAGCGTTAGGAGGACAAAAGCCAGATACAACAATGGATAAGTAATACGAAAAATGTATTATCTATTTCGACCAGGGCTACATTGTTATCTGTAGATAAATATTAATATCACTCGTTTTGCTGTAACCTTTTATCGGTTTTCAGACATATAATAGAATCTCTCGCCCTAAAGATCGCCAGCTATGTCTTGTAATGATTTTCGTGCTGTTATTGAGGGGCTCCGGGCTAAGTTATAAGTGTTATAACTGCGCTGATCAACAGCTTGTAAGGATAAGCTGAGCATTCCGTAGGCAGTCTCTGGATGGGTAACTGTTCTTAACATAGCGAGACCCGTAACATTCCGTGCCTCGGAAATCACGTATAGCCTGTTGTTGTAGTCCTGGTTGTCATACGAACACCTATGAGAAAGAAAAGAAAGAAAAAATATTTATTCCCTCAACCAAGGACACACAGATATAAAGTATTACACAATACAAATAATAAAATAAAACTTAAACAAAAAAATAATTTAGCCTGATGCAATGTCACACAACGCTGACTATGACAATCGTTAGTAGTAGTAGATTACAACCAGTCTACCCTTCGAATATTGGTGTTGCCCAGAAATTGGGTTGAGGAGGTCTGATGGCAGTGGCTTTACGATCGATGTGGCTCCATTAAAAAAAAAGAATCCTTATCGCTTACTTTTATGCAGAGATTTCAGGGTTAATGGTTCAGTACAATCTCGATAATCATATCAGCAATTTTCTTACGCTCGGGTTATAAGCAGGATTGTTACCGATTGTGTGGTACCGATAAGTAAGCAAGTTTGTAAAGCAACTGAACTTAGTGAGCCGTTACTGTTTTGATAAACTTCTGATAATAGTAGTTGACTGGATTTTTATATAGTAAAAGTAATAGGCCTTTTGAGAACTTTAATTATATATAATGCGCATATCAACTTTAAAAATTGACTTATAAATTACTAATATATCAGTTAAAATTTTAAAGTTATGGTGGGGAAAGAGAGGCGAGTCTCTGTCCCTTTCCCACAAAACAAGTGTTAGTA
This sequence comes from Subacronicta megacephala, assembly GCA_958496365.1. Lineage (NCBI taxonomy): Eukaryota > Metazoa > Arthropoda > Insecta > Lepidoptera > Noctuidae > Subacronicta > Subacronicta megacephala. The sequence goes on from OY292513.1 coordinate 13,941,985, forward strand.
TAGAGTTTGTATAGCGCACGCACGGTTTGACGTCACTACGTGCTATAGAACTGTCTCTGTCTAGCATGAAATTAAAATGCTTTTAACTTCCTTCTTCTGTTTGTACAGTCGCCGTCAGATATATTGTGGCAGATAAGGTGACCAAATACTTCTGAACAATTTAAAATGTCAATCAGTTCCATACACTACAAGGTAAGTACCATTAATATCTGATCATTCATTACTCCATTAATATCTAAGCAAACGCTTGTCAATAATTTCTATACATATAAACAACCAAAAATATCTGAACACTTTACGTCAAGTATGTCTACGCGTCTTTTAGATACCGGTGGAAGTTCGCTTGTGGTACGAAATTGAGCCCGACACAAAGTTCGCGCCATGTCAATGTGAAAGCAGGCGGCATGTGTGGATGCACCATTTAATATCTGAGTAGGGTAGGACGGGGCTAAAAGGTCCGATTTACACATAGCCTCCTGTAACTTTTTAACTGTTGGTTTCTAAAGGAAACTCTCATCTGTTTTGAGTAGCGTAATTCTTCATGTTTAAGTAGTAATAGTTGAATTTGGCCAATATTATATCTAAATGCCAGATAATCATGATTTAAAACATTGTGTCCAATGGTCCTTCTTACCCCACCAGCGGGGTAAAAAGGACCAGGGCTGGGGTACTAAGGACCAGCAATATCTTATACTATTCTAAGGTTAAGGAAACATTATAAACGTAAAACATGCAAAATCAACAAATCTTTATAATTATTTGAGAAAAGGAACATGTTAAACAATAAATCTCATTTGTGAAAGCTTAAAGCTGTAGGAAAACATTTCGGTCTTAATAATTAGTCGTTACCTTGTTTTAAAAGTCTATCTATAATATATTATATATTATACCTACCTTCAAAATAACCTTCTGTAACATGTATAATATTACCCGTGTTAAACTAAGAAAGAAAATCATTTTTTTTTATATACTACAAAGATTTTTTTCTTTATTAAGTCATTCAATCTCAGCAGGTTAAAAAAGTCCAAATGACCGGACCTTTTTACCCCTATTACACACTTTTATTTAAAATTATAGAAAAAAAACTTAAGTGTCCTCTAAAATTACTATAGCATGAAGTGAAACATGAAATTACACACAATAATATATCAAAAGCTGAGCTTGGTAATATTGAAAATACAAATCCCAGCCTAAAAATAACAAACAAGAAAATTATTACTTATGTGTTTTTTTTTGCATGCGGTCTGCGTGCACTTTTAACGGCTCTGGAAAACTCACCGCACGAAGTGGTATGTGTACCCCTACCGTAATCCCTTCGTGCGCTAGTCTTTTAATTCATTAAAGCGCTCATAATTTCGGAGATATGCATAGTGGACCTTTTTACCCGCGGACCTTTTAGCCCCGTCCTACCCTAGTTGAAGAAAAATTGCAGGAGAAAGTGCCTTGCAACTTCACTATAAATACAATTTAAATAGAGACTTTCGTTAAGTTATATATTAAGGTAACTCAGGCAGTTTATAACATTTTGTAGTTTTCAGTCTTGTCATTACTGTCATGTTAAGTATGTCATGGGACTAAATTCAGACAAGCAACGAACGTAATTATAATTTTTATTTAATGTAGGCTCAGATCAAATAAAAAGTTAAGATGGAACTTTGCGAACAATGAAGTGGGGCCAGCTAAAACTACGCCTTGCCATATACAACACAAAATTACATGCACACATGTATAAATGAATTCAATTAATTATTTAATAAGAAACTTCTTGAAATACTTTTCTTCCAACTGCTAAAGTATTTTATCAAGATGAACAAATAACATTCATTCAAGACAACAGCTCAGTGCACAATGCTCGTACTGTACAAGAGCGGATTAATGAACAGAGTGAGCTTACTTTAATCAAACTACCGCCAAAAAGTCCAGACCTCAATCCCATTGAAAACTTATGGGGTAAAATGGTGCAGAAGTGGGATGGAAATCAATGTCGAACAAAGGAAGCATGCAAATAACGTTTGGAAAACTTTCAGAGGAAGACATTTTTGCGAGAAGATTGTTGGTTCCATGCGAAAACGGTTACACGACGTATTAAATGCAGAAGGAGGTCACACAAAATACTAATCTTTAATTTATGTTGTCACAAATAAACATATATTTACAATAATTTTTATTTTCATTACAAAACCTAAATCTATTTCCTTCGATAGTTCGACATTAACATTATCAGTTGTATCCTATACAAATGATTTTGTATACAATTTTTATTCCCTATTCATGACACAGATGTGTATTTATGACACAGATAGTGTCATAGTGTTTGGTTCGTACATCGGTGTCAAAGACATTTAATACATTACTGCTACTATTAAGTCTCTTTGATCGGTGTACATCATCTTATATATTACACAGTAACAAATAAGCAAGTGTTGTCTGCGTAGCTACCCTTGACGTTATAAGTGTTCAGATATTTTTGGTAAGTTATATGGTTAAAAGATATTGACAAGCGTTTGCTCAGATATTAATGGAGTAATGAATGTTCAGATATTAATGGTACCTTGTAGTGTATGGAACTTATTGACATTTTAAATTGTTCAGAAGTATTTGGTCACCTTAACTGCCACAATATATCCGACGGCGACTGTACCTATATTAATTTTGCTTTTGTTGTTTCGTTCTATTTACTAATATAGCGAAACAACAAAAGCAAAATAAAGCCCTTACTACAAATGTACTATACCTACTTAGGTATAGTACATTTTTAGTAAGGGAATAAAAATAATAGCTTATGTTAGTATGGATCTATCAGACTTGTTGCTACGAAACACAGACAACTAATACAACAAAAACGAGTTTGGGGATATTATTAAATTTTGGCAAACTGCCAATGCACGCTTTATCTCTACCAATAAATAAAATTGAAGTGTCTGTCTGTGATTATAAAAAAATGCAAAAATTTAAGTGAAAACTGCTATTTATACTATAGACAATCATAAATTACCGTTGTTAGAGTTTCTTTTATTTAACTTTTTATTTCAATAAACAAACATTACAATAAGTTTTTTCAACAAGTCGTTGCCCGCGGTTTTACTCACGGCGACGGACGAAGGCATCACTTGCTATAACTCGCCTTCTAGGCGGCGTATCAACATGAAAAATGCACCAGATTTTAAGCTAGACCTCCAGCAAGACAACTGTGAAAACCTCATCCAATTTCGTGCAGTAGTTTTTGGCGTGATGCGTTTACAAATAGACAAATACTCCCCGTATATTAATGTGTCTTCAATATCTAACAGACATCCGCCTGTTACAATTTTATTATAGGTAAAAGTAGGTATAGATTAAGGGACAAGGTTATTTCGTGGTTTTTGTGGTTTAGGTTTATAATACAAATTATTGTTGCATTTATACTTATCACATAATAAAGTAATGGCAATCGTAAATTGATTTGTTCATCGTGATAAGCGTTCCTCGTATGCACCAGCTAGTACCCGGCACTGTATGCGATATGATTGTGATATGAGGTTTGCTATGCAGCTCGTCACAGTCTTAAAAAAATCTTATAGGGGAAATGCGACTACATTCGAATTCTCCTGTTCAGGAAACCCTAGTCTAGACCATCTTATCTTAGTGTAACCAGGCTACTTATATCCCAACATTTTCATGATTAGAACTAACTTTTACCCGCGGTTTCCTCATCTCCAAAACGGTTTAAGTACTATCAAACCGATTCTAGTCGGCGCAAGACACATGCGCCAGATTTAGTCAAAACTGAAAAACTAATTTCGTAACTGTTTTGGCTTCTAGTGAACTTATGAAGACTACTCATATTTTTTTAAATCTGTCTTGATAACATTGTTCTACTCCTCTTATTCGTTTCAATCTTGGCAGAGCATAGTCGCCATGTCGTGCGATTGTCAGGGGCAGATGTGATTCGCCTTACAATATCTTGCCATTTTTCTGTTGGTAGACATCAGAGACCATTCTAGTGCACTCATGCAAAGGTCCGCCTACATACGATATATTTTATTTTGTCGGTCTATCGCTTGGGAGACTTTCGGCGTGGTCTGGTGCCTTCAACTTTACACTTCAACAGGACGCCCCTCTATTAAATGTTATTCCCGTGTGGACACGAAAACCCTCCGAAGAACTTCAGAAATTTTTGTTGTGCTGTAAAGAATATTCTATTCAAATCTACCACAGGAGATAGGCGCTGCTTGGTGCCGAGTTCTTGGAGTACGGAATTCTGTCAAGCACTGCAAACGTAAACCAGCGCCAGTTTGTTCATATAGCCACCATCAGATATGCTGACCTGTGGCCCTTTTGGCAGAATATAACATTAATATAAATGTCTTATTCTTCTTTCTTTCATTCTTCTCCTGCACCACATTTCGAAAGCTTCTATTTTTTCCTTTCACTTTCCCACATTTCGTAATTAATCTATACTTTATGGAAATAATTCAATTATTAATAATGTTTTCCTCAATTTAAATGACCCAATTAAACGACTCAATTGTTGTATCATAGTCCGGTGTCAATTAGATATTTTAACGAGCCACTAAGCCGCATTAATTAGGGCTGCTTAACATGATTATAATGGACACCAAAATAAGCGGCGGTGTATGTAGTACGCACGGCTACACATCAAGCTATACAAAACCAGTTTACGCTGGTCTCTTATTGTATAGAAAGCCTATACAGTGCGAGATCAGCTTAAACTGGTTTTTTATAGGTTGACCTGTAGCCGTGTGTACAAAATAATTTAATTACAAAGTATAAACAGGGAAATATGATTACTCAACCCTGTCTTGTTTATGACAATAAAGTACAAGATAATGTGTGATGAGTTTCCTTGAGCGAACACTGAATACTGTTTATAAATGCACGAAATCTCTTTCTTTTCCAGCTACATTTTACTTTGCTATTCAAAGGCAAGCACAAATTAAGATAAAATGTTGAGGATTTTATGGTGTTAGTTACGTAAAGTATATGCTTCGACGGTACCATTCCCGCTAGTTGCAGTGGCAGAGCAAATTAGTTTGGGGGTTTGACTCCCGTACGGAGAAAATATTTGCACGGCGGCATGCAGGTGGTTATTCTTTTTGTCGTTTGCAGGACAATAATGAAAATCTACTTGTATTTTGTTAAGGTAAAATGTTTTACCTTTTACAAGGGCTCACGACAACAGTCGACAGATTATATATGCTCGATTTTATATAACTCATTATATTTATTTACAGGAAAATTTCTGCATACGCTCTTCTCTAATCTTTTCATTAATAAATTTAACTATTTACTTTAATACCTATAAATGGTTTTGTAATTCTGCAACCATTGCATTTATTGAACATATATGGGCAGCAAAGTTATATGGGTAAAGAGTTACCTAGTGTATTATAATTGATGCGTGTTCCATCATTCATGTTAACGTGTCTCGGCTCCTATCCTGTCCTGACTTAAAATTGAATAGCATTTGAGTATCCGGCCAATATTGTCATATAATTGCAGTCATCTCGCGTATGGATGTGCCAATTCAGAGAAAAACGTGTGTCAGTGACATGAATTCGATATAATCACGGTTTCTGTACAATTTCACAATCACCTTTTTGAAAATGTATGTATGAGAAACTTCTAACATTATCTCATTTTCTTCGCAGCACATAACATAATCGGCCCCTAATGTTTGCACTGCTGGGATGGGTCACAGGCCTTCTCTCGATGAGAGGGAGTGGGCCGTAATCCATCACGTGGACCCAGTGCAGGTTGCAACCAGCACATAATTGCACATAATTTAAGCGGCGGTAGCCTAATGGCTAGGGCGTCGGACTTGCGATCACACGGTTGCTGGTTCGAACCCCACCCATTGCACTACCGCCGTGAACCCGAAACACAAGCATTTTAGCTTATCACGAGGGGTTTACAAGAATACCAGTAATGTGTGACCCACATTGCTAGTTAGCTTTAATTTAAAAAGTAAAAAAATAAAATATATTAATAAGGTATTTTTAAGCACGACCCATGCGTATACTTTTGCCACAACTTATGTGATTTCAATATGTATTAGGTGGCACTCATATTAAAGCTGTTGGATTTTGGAAAAAGAAAAAGAATTAGTGTTGAGTCATGGAAAAATTCCACTATGAAAGCAGATTTTCAGGATATTTTTTTTTTATTATAAATGCAAGGTAAACGGACCTTGCACTTATAATTTAAAAAAATTGCTACGTTTTCACGCTTAAATAGCTAAACGAATTTTAATCGATCTTACATGTTTAATTTCTGCATACAATCATTATAATCGAATAAAAGAATTTCATTATGTACCTACCTATTCCAATTTATTCCTAAGTACATTTTTTTTATATTGAACCTCTTAAACTTATAATAAACTAATTAATAAACAAGTCATGAGAACACAACTAATTATATTTTCTCTAAAGTGCATTTTTTTTATTCCGTTTTAAATTATTTCTAAAAATAAGCCAGAATATATCACAACACTATGTTGTTGCAATCTAAAATTCGGATGGACTAACGAATCGAAACAAAACGTATGGAAATGGAATCTATAAATGCACGACATGTCGTAAGCTGTTTTAATTTCAATATGTCTCCTTTATATTCGTCCATTCGAATTTTAGATTAAAACTTGTTTACAAGCTCAGAGACCATACCACGATGTTGTATTGCAATGATTTTTGGGGTATAAGAGAGGGATAGGGCTATGTAACCTGCAGAACGACATCTTTTTCCCCTGAAAATATCGCGATGATAACTCTTTGTGGTACGGGCACGGGAGATATCTTAACAAGGATAAAATGCAGGAAACGACTATGCAAAATACGAACGTAATCAATTACATAATATTTGCACGATTATTGAGATTGTTACTACGTCAAAACAATATAACTACATTACCTATTTATGACCGTATGGTGCCTTATGAAAATGCATTGAGTATGTAGTTCTTTTCTGATGGCTCGAATATTAATTATCGAAATAAAATTCGTCATTGCGACCGTTGTCGATCTATAGTGATGTTATTGAGCCAACCCTATCATAGATTCGGCTAAATTCAAACTGACGTAAAAAACTGCAAGACCGAAGGATTGCCGTCTGTATTCGCTAATGGGTTAGACAATGGTGTACTAGTGTACACATTTTCGCCGCGCCGGTATGTTTATATTATTATTAATGACTTTTTATTCTCTAATTAACCTCATCATCATGTATGTAGTATGCGCCATAAAACTGCGCTATGGTACCGTTATTAGTTTAATTATTAGATAATGCACCTATGATTGCTTGTTTCGTATCTGCGGCTTACATGCCAAGGCTAATTTTAGAGACAATTAATTTAATTTAATTTTAAGGTTTTGACATCAGGCGCAAAAATATAGGTTTTTGAAGACGCCTCTATTTGCCTTACTGTGTCTGAACCGGACTCAATGTATGTATCTCTATGTACTTATTTAGTTTGCGGTTAATTTAAAAAAATGAAATCATTATAGTAAATAGTCTAGGAGTTTCATACTTTAAGCCCTAATGGAAGAGGTATATACAGTAGTGACTTTATCATGACGAAATCTAAATGATCTCTTGGATTCTAATCCAACAGATGATTTGTTTGCGGATAGATGGTCGAAGATTTTATTGGTATGTCAGAAGTACTGCGAGAGGAATTTATGAAAGTGTTGTTAGCCTTTTTCGTTAATTTCGTACAGTTTATATATATATTAGTTACTGTAATTAGTTAAACCACCGTTGTAATTGATTTAATAAATAAATAAACGCCATACTTGAGTTAATTTTGATAGTAACATGAGCGATTATTGAGTTTTTGGCAATTTTTAGTGGCATTTGGGAAATTAAGGGAATAAAACATCTAACATACCATCACGCCTGTATTCACACTTCGCCAGTATGTTTAGGTCCTATGTAATAGTCCCCTATTACATAGGACCTAAACACACCGGCGAATTACCAGGTTATTGCCAATAACCGGGCACAAATCCGAACCCATTAACACTTTGTTCGAACTGGGGATCGAGCGTAGCAGTCGCGCTTGGGACCACTAGACTAATGAGGCAGAATTAAGGGAATAATAAGGATAATATAATGTTTGATATCGACCCGCCCTTCCATAAATAAATATAATTGAAATATTGATTGTGTACGTTTGTTTCGTAGGAGCTCATCTGCGGAGGGCCACATCTCAGGACGCAGAGAAGCGCCGCTCGTCGTTAGGCCATGTGCCGACCATTCGACATCGAGCCTCGGACGCCTTCCTCGACCCTCACCATGCCGCCATATTGTTTCGCGACTCCCGAGGGGTAAGTTTTTAAAAGTATTTTAAGACCCGGATTATCTTGGCAGTCTATAGTGGCCCTAGTTTTGTGCCATCTGAATAAGTTAACTTTTATAGGTTACTATTAATCGCTGCAAGTATTTCGTTCAACTGTAGTTTTATATTTTCAAAGCTTTTTTTTTTTGCATATTCGAACTTGCTCTCCTTGTGGCTGATGTGTTAATTTTACATTATTCTTGTTGTAATAAATATGTAATAGGTCGTCCAATTAGTAGATATGAGAAATATGTATGCATTGTATAAGTAGGTACCTAACTGTTTTTTACCGTCATGTTTACAGCTAAGAAAATAGTTGGTAAAGCAAATTGTTTTACCAACTTTTTTAGCTGTAAACATAATTGTGAAAAATATGGAATATGTACCTGCTTTTCAGTACCTCCAGTATATTTCCAAATACGAAAGTTGTTTGCCTTTTATAGGTTTCAGTGCTTTTTTGTCGCAATAAAGTTCCTAAAAGTTTATTAGAGTTTTCCCCCGACGCAATAAAATTAGAACAATGGATAATGCCAACAAAAACAGCCTGGAAAATATCGATTCGGTGCGAGTACTCGAGCTCTGCTTAGAATAACAACGAAGCAAAATATTTGCGCCGTTGTTATTCGAAAACTACCTACTTACCTTAATTTATTATTATTTCAAGTAAATGATAACTTTTCTTATAGATAGGTATCTTAGGGAAGGGATCAAGTTTGCAGGATTCGAACTAAATAACTAAACACTTTCTGCAAACGCTCAATATTATAGCAGCAGTTCTTAAACTTGTAAGGATTTCGGACATAATTCATTTTTGGAACCCATTGCTAATAAAAATACCTAACTTTAAAATATTGTGATTATATTGACACCACAGGACGATGGCGATGATGACGGCCCTCACATTTACAACCGAAATTATTTTCATTTTGAAATTAATAGTGTTCACTGAGGACCCACTCCGCTCCGACGGAGCTAATTCAATTGAACTAGTATTGAGTGCTCTTCCCGTTCAATGTTGCTCAATAATAAATTGATACCTGTATACACCTGATGCAATTACTCAGTCGCTACGAACATGCTCTTAAGGCGAATCTTTTCGCTTTGGGAGCAAACATATTTTTTTTTTGCAATTTGTTCATCTCTAACATAAGTAACACATTATAGGATAAAGAGGATTCGGTAAAAATTTACAATTTATACTACTAATTGATAACCGAGTTTGAAGCAAACGTTTTAGTACTCAGATGTGAAGAAGATATAGTTGATGTCGCAATTCTTACTGACATGGTCCTAGAATATGTTATAGACGAACAATTTGCGAAAAACCATTAAGTAACAAAATGAATTTTTCACCCAAGGCAAAATGACCCGCCTTATCGTTAGCAAAGTTGATATTTTAGTAGGTACTTCTAGTCTATGATAATGATAATTATTTGATGTGTCACAAAATTGTATACCCCAATGCTTTAAAATGTTGTAGACAGTAGGTACATTGCAGTAAACGGTTATAGGCAAATAAACACAATCCATGATAATTCTTCCCACGCTTCGTAATACGACCAGGGTTCATCCAAGTGACTGCAATTAATTGTCTGTGAAATCCTGGTCTTACCCTGTAATAGACAATTTAAATTCCACAATGGCTCCATCTCTTTATACAATACCATTTTGTCTTTCATTTTTACCACTTAAATGCTCAGTGTACCTATATTATTATTAAGTAAATAATTAGGTAATGTCACCTTCGAAGTCAAACAGAGGATAAGTTTCTAGATATTAGTGTTTAATGCCTAGATCAAAGTTTAGTAACAATTCAAAAATCTAGGTTTGCGAATCGTGTCATAAAAAGTCTTCAAGCACCTATACATGTGTTTGATGGTACGCACGGCTACACATCAAGCTATACAAAACCAGTTAGCGCTGGCTTCTTATTGTATGGAAAGTCTATACAAAGCGAGATCAGCTTAAACTGGTTTTGTATAGGTTGACCTGTAGCCGTGTGTACAAGCCTATTGCCTGACGACAGAGTAGGTAAATCTTTATCGGTATTTTATACGCACTTGGCGGTCGTTTTATGTCGCAACCCCAGGGCGCCATTACTGTCATTATTACTGGTGGATATAACTATTTTTTTCTTCTTATTACAGTTGCCGGTGGCGGATCCGTTTTTGGAAAAAGTTAGCATGTCGGACTTAGGTAAGTAAATTAGTTCCCTATTTACTTTAAATGAATCTTATAATTCGTTGTACCTGTCTTCATAGTTCCAAAACGGATAAGATTAACTTTATAAAAAATACAATATACAATTAGATACCTACATATATATTTCATATAATACGGTAAGACCTCCATTTTTTTACTATTTATACTAACGCCATTAAAGTGGCCGCATATTCCCCGAAATACGTTTAACAATTGATTGGATAAGAAGAAGAATATTTATTCAGTTTGTACACACGGCTACACATCAAGCTCTTCAGATCCAGTAAAGGCTGGTTCGCATTGTACGAAAAGTATTAACAATAGAATATGAATTTTATTGAAGAGTACAAGCATGTTTATATCCTTGACAAGTAAATATTAGGAACATGACATTACGTTATTACGCGTTGAGCAATTAATTCGTCATATTTTTGTGTTTGTAAGAGTATAAGGATATTTTTGCTACCTGTATAAATAAAACAAATATTACACCTGCACGTCAATAAACACATATAATTTTTAATCTACGGACAAACTGACTAATATTTACTTAGGCGTTTTACCACTTCTATTACATTGTATAAATTGGTTTGCGTTATGCGGGTGGGCGTCCTGTTTGCACCCACTTGCAAATTAATGGAACCACATTCACACAACTACCTACATACATAATCAGCCTATATATTATTATTATATATTCCCACTGTTGGGACACAGGCCTCCTCTCCGTGAGAAGGAGTGGGCCGTAATCCACCACGCGAGCCCAGTGCGGATTGGCAGTTGTCATATGTCTTCGAATTTTTGATTCTAGGACATCCTGGTTTCTTCACGATGTTTTCATTCACCGTTCTGGCAGCAGTGGTGATCACTCGTTATACATCATAATAATAAAATAGCATTGAAACATATTTTCATTTCTGATTACTTTCGGTTTCACAAGTGCTGTGCAAGCGGTGGCAGATGCTTGTTACATTGTAGGAACCTACCTTTTTCTTTTCTCGCGAAAATCCTCATTGTTGATCTCCGTCTCTTGGGAGAAAAGTCTGAGGGCTATGTCTGTCTTCTACGGACTAAAACACGGCCATTGAGGATGCAGCTCTGAAACCACCAGTAAACGCACAGGCGGCGCTACCTATTTACCTTTGTGAGGCAGTCTTAAAATCATCTACAGTAATCGTGATACATAATACACTTGTGACCGGTTTTAATGAGGAATCAGTCCATGGCAGGCATGAATTTAGTTACTAGAGATAGAATTCTGACATTTTCTATGAACCTTTTGTAAAAATCTTATCTCTAGTAAGAGGTGACCGATTTCTTATTGGGACCGACCGTTAGAAACTTCAACATTGTCTTGAGAGGTGCGGCATTTTGACAAAGACTGCTGCCACCAATAAACGCGAACATTGTTGTTGTATCTATGTTTATCTTCGAAACCGTATAAGTACTAATAAAAATATAGCTTTTGTCGTATTGTCGTACACCATTTTACGATTGTTTAGATAGCGATAAATTCATTTTTTATCGTCGTCACAGCAATTACTCTCGGCACTCTGATAGTGTTCGTAAGCAGCTGTCACGTTTAAGTTTATTCCATGTTTTTCTTGACATAATATTTTTTAACATGTCTATTATGTGATGGTCATGTGTTTTTAATTTGTTTATGAATTAAATTGGATACAATGCTTATTCAACGGTTTTATAGGAAGTTGGTGTATCAAGGTATTTACTACAAATTGAATCATTATGTTTCATCAATTAATTGTGACGATGACCGTTCCAATAGGCAATGAAGTGAATATTTATCACATTGTAATAGTGATATTGTTTCGTGAAAAACCTGGCGTCCATTCTGTTTTGTTTGTGTTAGGTTGATGTTCCACTATCACCATGTTACACCATCGCCAGCTACATAAAGCCACCCCCTGACTTCTTGTCGTTGAAATTAAATATGACAGGAGCGGTGAAAAAAAAAGTTGGCGAATCTATGGACATTAATGAAAAAAACCCGGCCAAGTGCGAGTCGGCCTTGCGCACGGAGGGTTCCGTACAATTACGGTAAGGATTCCGTTTTTTGCCATTTGGCTACGGAACCCTAAAAGGACGGATCAGGTATTCAAAAGAAAAAAAAAACACTTAGGTAATTTGTGTTCAAATTTCAATCAATTACTCGGATATAAACGAGTTGGCATGGTTACGGACATTGACATTGATCTCCTGTGATGTGTATCTTATTTGGTGAACAATAGAACGAAGAGCGTTGTCAAATGAATATGTATATTGTGACAAATTTGTCATCATTTTTTTGTTGGAGATATGATTTTTTTTTATTTAATTAACAAATTAGCACCTCGCATCCCTCACTTTAGCGCAATTATTTTGTACAACCTTATGTGAGGCTCATGTGAAAGTAGCTTCCTGTAAAAACTTCTTGTAAAGTAGAGGGGCGCTTAATTATACATAAGACTATGTCTGTCACGTTCGTTTGTACCTTGCCCTAAGGTCAGTTATCATTTAAGGTGAACTTATTTAGATTTCGAACTAAAATCGTTTTCGTAAATACGAGATTTTGGCACATAATAGATAAATATTATAACTAGAGATCAACGGACGAACGTCTCTTCCGTATACTAACTGGCATGATCATTTTTAGTTTTCTAAACATAGAGTGTAGAGGACAGCCGACTACAACGCGTCATACACTTTCAAACTTGAATTTATTATGAAGATACTAGAACAGACAATGATGATGATGGACAATTTAATAACTAACATACCATCACGTCTGTACTCCTCGACGGGTTAGGTTAGGGACCTCTAACATAGCAGTCACGCTTAGGACCACTAGGCTAATGAGGCAGGCAATAATACAATTTAATAACTGTTCCAAGGAATAGGTTGCTACAGAGAAATGTCGTCCTAGTGATCTTATCCCTTATCTCGGGTCGACACAGAATGTATTTTCGGATAGCGTATTTTATCAGCAAGGAATAGTAATCGTGTCAATGCCAGTGTCATAAGCTGACCTCCACGTAAATGGGGTCTACCTCCTGAATGTTTGATAGTACTCGTTTGTAAATTTTAATTTAAACACTTTCTAAAGTTGCAATCTAAACTATTCTATACTACTCTTGTTACATTAATTCAGTAAAACAAACTTGATTTTCAACAAATGCGTCATGGAAGACGTACTTGAGTCCAAACAGCAGCGAGGGATGCACTATAGTCGCATCTCCTCGGACACACGCCTGTATACGTGGGCTGGCAAGGGGCAGATGGCCAAGCGACGTAGTAGCGGGTGTGGAGCGGCGCGAGCGCGGCTAGTGGTGTCAAGTTCGTCGCGTCCCGGCGTGGTCGGCGCGGCTGGCGCGCGCGTATTATTAGCAGTGAGCCGTGGGAGGCGCGGCGGGCCGCACCGAGTGGCGACGGGCGATGCGCCGCTCGGGCCCCGCGCATGCTGCGCTTACATTACTTTTCGGACAACCCCGCGCTCGCCGTCGACGACGACGAAGAGTCTGTCTATTCCATCGACCTCATCAAGGAGTTTGAGGCCGTCGGCCGCGCCTGGAAGGCGTTTCTAGCGGACTGGCTCCTGAAAGGTGCCGGCTTGTTTATGTCACCCACGCTCTGCGGACGCACCTACTGCGCAACTCTACCTGTTGATGTTTGCGTTTTGTTTTTATTGTGTTCATTAGTGCTGTGATGATGCGAAAATTAGGTTACTACCGGTGTCTTTTAAAAGTGCATAATTCTTCACATTCACAAACAAGCTTTTGTTTTGTATACGTTTGGCAATTTATTACTTACCAGGAAGCAGGTAAATAGAAATGGCATTCCCCAGGTGTTCAGCTTCCTTTACGATTTTTTCCCTTGGGATTGGTTTTTCAAATAGCTACTTTCCTCACACGCTAGTAGGTACATACACAGTTATGATCACTAATCAAACTTACATAATTTATGTTTATAATTTACCTGCTGGCAAGCAGGAAGTAAAGAAAAAAACCAATTCATGTTACTGTTCAAGTAATTCAAAATTTCAAATTCAACATAATGATTTTTTAAGAAATAATATTCTAATCCGATTTAGCACGACCACGCGAATACGGTCTCTTGAGGTTTCTAATGACGTCACGACCTTAGCGCCGCGTGCGCAACGCACCAGCAATGATCGTAAATAAACAAATAGGTATCCGCATCTAACATCTATTCAACGTTATTCGGATAGCAACAGACTTTTTTGAGATTTCTTTCGTCAGATGTTTTTCTCATACACGTTTTTTTAATAATTGATCTACCGGAAACACAACTTGTATAACTATTTGTTTTTGTCCGTGATTTACTTCACTTGAATTTTTATTCGAATCAGGATTTCCGGGATGAAATGTACAGTCTACCTAGCTACTAATTAAAAAATAATTGTAGCTAGACTTTCAGTATGAAATTTACATGATTACTTTATAGAGCTCAACAACAACGTCCGCGGAACTGTTGTTACTTTAAGAGATACTTAATCGTAACTCTCTTCAAATGAAGACTAGGTATTTTTATCTAATGTCTTATTCAGTTAATGCTTGTTGCCTAAGCTTATGTTAAGTACAAGTTCAGTATAGTTACGTATAGTGCGCTTTATGGATTGCATCCTAAATTTACAGAACTCATGCATCATTATCAACCCACTTTACATTGTCCCACTGCTGAGCACGGGTCTCCTCTCAGAACGAGAGGGATTAGGCTGTAGTCCACCACGCTAGCCTATTGCGGGTTGCCAGACTTCACATGCCGTCAACAAAATCTCTCAGGCATGCAGGTTTCCTCAATATGTTTGTGCAGTGATAACCTTGTGATATGACCATTGGACTGCCAAGTCAATGGTCATATCACAAGGTTATCACTGCACAGAACATATGCGTGGAAGTAGAAATTTACGCGTAGAATTTTCCAACCCTAGATCGGTAGGAACTAGTTGCGGCGCCGGCACTCAACGTCATTTCGTTCTAAAAGTCCCACTTAATCTTCTTGACAGCGCAGATTTCCCTTACACACTTTCGGTGTAAATTATACTATTGAATAATTAAATGGCTCCAGTACTTTAGACTCTCGCAGATAAGGTATTCAAAAATGGAATTGATTACAGAAAAGATTCAGAGTTTTCTTTTTTTTTCATTACCCGAGATATAGAATGGTCAAGTATGTTAATATACATGTATTGTGTAGTTAGTTAAAATATTATTTATTGGACACCAAAAACTAGTGAATCTATTTAATATTACTTTATATAAAGCATGTTCTTGTGTGACTTATTACTTGTGCTATGAACACGTAAGTTTTGAACGACGGAGTTCACTTCTCGGTACTTCCCTAAAGTTGTATATTGCTGTGAGTTCGTGTGTAAAGTTTGAATTTCCAAAGTTTAAACTGTATGGGGATGGTTGAAAACACGCATGGAAGAGTACCTACCCAAAGCCGTACAGGATATTATAAAGCGTATTTGTAGGGGACTTCTTAAAGCCATTCATGCTTTTTTAACAAAGCATGAATATTTAAAGAGACTTTGCATGTAGCTACCTACATGCATAGTGGTAATACATCCTTTATTTCATTCCTCTCTTACAAACTAAAAATCACTTATCATGTTCCTATACCTATCCTTTGTGAACAAAAATTCGTCACTCTGCCATAAGTTGTTCTCATCAATCTAAAGATAAACCTTATTGATTCAATTATATACAACATATTAAGGATCAGGCTTACATAGTGAATGTGATAGGCTAGTGATATGACCATTGGACTGCCAAGTCAAAGGTCTCGAGTTCGAATCCAAGGCACGCACTGACTTTTCGAAGTCATGTGCGTATTAACAATTAATAATCGCGCGCTTAAAACCTGCATGCCTGAGAGATTTTCTTGACGGCGTGTGATGTCTGCCAACCCGCAATAGGCTAGCGTGCCGGACTATAGCCTAATCCCTCTCGTACTGCGAGGAGACCCGTGCCCAGCAGTGGGACAATGTAATGGGTTGATGATGATACACAATGAATGCCACAGAATATTTGCAACGTTAATTACAACATCCGTATTAAATTACACTCTGCTTACTTTTCATTTCCGTCGATTAATTATTAGAAGCCGCGAATAGTTAGTCGTAAATCGAAATCGTTATAATTCAATGTGGGTATTAGCATTGTTTCGAGTTTCAAAACCTTTTGTTTTATTCGCTTCCTCTCACCTTTTTGTAACGTGATCCGCCAGTTAAAATAAGAAAATACCTGTGGCGTGTGTATTTAAGAATACAATGAACAAATATAATTATGTAATTTAAGAATTTTTTATAATCCTGTTCAAAATCTTCTGTAGAATTTTGTTCTGAATAAAAAATATCGTCAATTTGTGTTGCTAATTTAGAAAAATATTGGCCATCATCGACAAAATATAATAACGCATTTAACACACACCAAGTTTCAGAGCAAAAAACTTAAAAATAAGAAAACAACGACATAATGACTGCTATTTCATATTTATCTCACGCCGCCTTCTAAAGATAAACGTGATGCGCAGAGAGATAAATTAAGACAGAGAGCTACATTAAAATTCATAGATTAATCTGAGAATCTAAGTCACAGTACGATCGTACTGTGACTGGTGTGTAATAGCCAAAAAAATTTAAAAGGGTTATAGAGCGCCGGACATTGGGAATATTTTCATATAAAAATGCTAATCCTGTTTTGATTTATCTCTTTTCTAGGCCTGTATTGTATATTTGGAGCTTTGTAACTGTAGACAAATACATAATACATTTCACAAACATTCGATGACTGATTAAAAGAAAAACAAAATCTTTCTAACACTTTTCTACCTGGGAATAACCCAGAATCTGTTACAGCTATCCCCTTCACGACCACTACAGTAATGACGTAGTGTAGCTAATATTTACATTACAACAATGCTTTTTATCGAAAACTTTTCAGCAGTTTTATGTGACCAGACAAACATTCGCATTTATATCATTGCTAGCTGACCCGATAGATATTGTCCTGTCTTAGCTATATAGGTATAATTAATTGAATACGCACGAAGTTAAAAAGTCTTATGTTAACAAATATTCTTCAATTTTCTAAGATTTTTCCCATAAGTACCTTCTACAAATTATTAGAAAACTAAAAAAAAAATCGGTAAAGTCGTCATTAAGTTATGGCGTGGCCAAGGGAAATAGGGATTCATTTATAGGTACATTTATTTATACCTATATATATATATTTTTTTAATTTTACCTGGATTTGGATAGCTGGAAAAATAAAAACAATCATGAAACATGTCCCTCATCAATTTATTTTGTAATTTATTTATCAAAAACCATGCTAAAAAGTAATAAACTTTCAGGGAAGAACTTGAAGTCTTTCCAGCTCAGTAACGGTCATGTTTTTCGTGGGAATTTTACGTTTTTACGTAAGAAAATGTCTACGGTATTTTCTTAATATAATGTCAAGGTAGTATAATTAAGCGAAGCGAAGGAAGCGTCGGTAGCCTAATGGCTAGGGCGTCGGACTTGCGATCATATGGTTGCCGGTTCGAACCCCACCCATTGCACTACCGACGTGAACCCACTCGTAACACAAGCATTTAGCTTAGCACGAGGGGTTAACAAGAATACTAGCAATGTGTGACCCACATCGCTAGTAAGCTTTTTTTTTTTAAAAAAAAAAAAAAAAAAAAAAAAAAAAAAAAAAAAAATTCCAACGCTTTGTTTTAGCAAATTAATTACACAGGTAATGCGGATGCTTGATTACTCTGAAAAAGAAAAAACTTAGAAAAAAAATGAATGGCAGGCGACTGACGAAAGGGATAGGTACATAAAGCTAAATTTTGTTAAGGGGGCTCTAGAAAGACATAACCGACCTTTTTGGTTTTTGGCGTTTGGTGAGTTCCTTCAGAAAGGTTAGGTGCACAGTACCTACTTGCAACCGGCGCGTGTGTATGAAAAGATATTCGAATGTGGAAGAAGCGAGAGAGGTATGCACGGGTAAGTAAGTAAGTGGCGGTCTATAGTTTTTGCCTACCCGGAAAAAGGCGTAAGTGTATGTGTATCGTATCTTATATATATAATTCTCGTGTCACAATGTTAGTTACCATACTCTTCCGAAACGCCTAGGTCTGAGAATCGGCTAGTATCCATTGTTCATACCCCTAAGTAATAACGTATACTCCACGCGGGCGAAGCCGCGGGTGGTCAGCTAGTATGTTTATAAAATAGCTGTTATCTTAAATAGCTGTTATATAATAGCTAGCTGTTGTCACATCCCAAAGGACTCTGTATAAAGGTAACCTATGTCCATTTCCAAGGTTCAACTTATCTGTATACCAAAAAAAAATCAATATTGGTTTGGCGGCTTCATCAATCAGCATTGCAAGAATATATTTTTTAATTTTACGCCAAGAAAACAATAATTCCATTAGTCCAACATGGTGGACTATGAGCCTCTCATTGTTAGACAAGGTCAGTGCCAAGCCATGAGACAGTAAATTGTATGTTTTTTACATACCTACCCATATGTTACATAGTATAATACAGCATTGTATAAACACTCGTTGTTTGCATGATCACTGCAAATTGAACGAGTTAATTGATACATAATGAAAACTGTCTGAAATGACATTGGGGCTTTAGGCTAGAAAGGTAAAAGACTTGGTGAGAGAGAAACAGTAAATAACTCATGATCAACTAAGTATCTTCGCTCAAAAATCGGGATATTTGTAGAAGTAATTTAGTAACAATATATGTGTGTTTGCTTTCTTTTTGCAATACCTTTAAATTAATACGTGAAAAAAATACTTTGTACGGTGCCAGATTGGCCAAAACTAATTTAGAGAAGTGCAGAAAAATATTGCGTTGTGTTTCGACCACTGGGCGACCACTAGTTTTTATAAATGAATATGATGCCGTTCGTTGCTTAGCGCATCACTAACAGCTCCACCGATTTAGCTATTTTTTAATTGGTTGTCATAGCCTGAATAAGTATAAGGTTTTTAGGGTACCTAACAAAAATTGGAAAAGATGGCCGGAGAATTGAAATTACAATGTTGACAGGACAACGCCTCGTACAGTTTAAAAAAATAATACCAGTGTAATTGAACTAAAATATCGAATAATATACTTATTAATGATAGTTTTTCCAAACAGAACGATTCATTTATTCACATAATATTCTAGGTAAAATAAATACATTGACAGCAGTAGTTGCATAAATACAAAAACATACGATAAAGAGGTCAAGCTACATTTCAGAATACACTCAACCGAATAAATTGAGATATACATTTTTTAAATCTTTTAAGTGAAATGTACCCCGCATTTAAGTTGTAGCATATGCTTTTCAACATTGAATACAAAATAAAATCTATACAGTAATTGTTGCACTAACCCCTCTAAAAAAATCTTATCAGTCTCTACAGACCGACAAGATTTTTTAAAATTACTAATTGAACTCCTTTCCCTTTACATACTCTCACGCACTTATTTTTTAATATCTTCAATGTACGCGGCCCTTCTACAATTTTATAATAATACTAGCTTTCCGCCCGCAGCTTCGCCCGCGTGGACAACACGATTTTGCCGGTTTAGGTTTTTCCAAAATAACATGTACCTATATTTATTATTAAATGTGCAGCATTCGTGTTCTTATATCTAGAGTCATGGTCTATCATTCTGGAGTTCTCGTAGGATCGATTTCCACGAGGAGGTACAAATAGTGGTAAACAACTTTGCTCATTGGTTCTTTTTCTGTCTGGTGTCAAAATGACCGGACTGCTATTAGTACAGACTCTATAACAGGCAATGTAGAATTGCTCATGAAGGAAGCAATGTTGTCTTAAATGTATGCCTGCCAACCTTAATGAATCACCCTGTATAATTTTTATGGGCATTGCAAATCAGAAATCGTACTCAAAAACATAGTCGGATGGTATCAGTGGTATTTGAGGTAAGAAAAGTGATTCCCCCGAAGACTCTTTAATATTTTTGTGCAATGCGGTTACTCGCAATCTAGTCCCGTTACATAGTTTAAATCGTTTAATGAGACGCAGCAGCATTACAGGTGTCCCAAGGAAGGTTAACACTGTTAAGGAACTCTACATGATAGTAAATTGCTTCATCCGCTTGCACTGAATCGATAGACCTGTTTTAAATTTCTGAACTCTCCAACGACTTAAGAAGTTTGTAATTAATAGCAGCTGCATTGTTGTTTTTCGGAGTTAGTATTGCACGTTTGCACAGCCAATCTATAAACTTGTTTGTATATTAGAAAAATCAGGCTACACTAACTATTAGAACTATCATAGCGACCTGTCATTGCTGTATTCAGCAGAGATGGTATACATATTTTCCTTTCGGATTCGGGATAATCCGCATTTCCTATTTTAAGTAATAGCTCTGAAAACTTTCCAAGAACCATATCTCTCATATTTCTTTTTACAGATAATCATTATGTTGGGTATGGCTATAGGTATGACGATGTTAAGTATGCTCTGATTTCATCTGCTCGGGTTCTTCTAAGTATAACAGAATCTGGCGGCATTGCCCCGCCTGCAACACAGGAACTCCACCAATCGCTCTATTGCTGCTCTGACATCTGTAAGAATCTAGTGTGTGCTTCAATTCCACCTTTGTGTGCCTTAGTTATCTCATCCCACACGATAAATCTGCGATTTTGGAGAATTTAAGCCATGTCACTCTGCTAAGATATTATTGCACAACGGAGTTTCGACACGAATAAGACTAAGCGGAAGTTTTAAAGGGAGAGTGAGGTGCGTGACACAAAATGGTTGGCTAAATAATAATATGTGCAACTTTCATATGATTTTCGAATATTGTGATTCTCGTATTTTTTTATTTTGAACGTAATGCAAAATAAAAAAATAGGTGTTAATACAAATGCCAGATTTCTTTACTTGCACTATATAGGGGCAGTTACTCTTTTCACGCGGCTAAGGGGCGAAATTGAAATTTTGTTGCTTTAATTGTATTGTACAGCTTAATGCATAAGTTCAAGCACGATAATAAACAATTTATTTTAAAATACGTGTTTCTTTTATTATAATGAAGAGTTTGAATACTTAATCTCAAGTGATTTTGATAATAAACAACTTATTTGCAGTACACACTTAAACACCCCTTTTTACCCCTTTAAGGGATGAAATTCAAAAATACATGAGTCTTTAATTATATTGAAAAGCATTATTATTAAATTTCAAGTGATTATGATAAAAAATAATAATAATCTATACAAACTTTAACACCCCTTTTTACCCATTTAAGGGATGAAATTAAAAAAATCCAAAAACACGTATATCTTTAATTATGTTGATGAGCTTAAATATTGAATTTCAAGTAATTTTGATAATAAACAAAAAAAGTCCATACAAACTTTAACAGCCCTTTTTAGCCATTTAAGGGATGAATTTAAAAAAAATAATGATAATGTATTTTATTATTTTATATTTGAAGGCTAAATACCAAATTTCATTCAATTCAGTTAAAAAATGACAGAGTTTCATACAAACTTTAAACCCCCATTTCACCCATTTAGGGGATGAATTTCGATAAATCCTTTCTTAAATGACGCCTAGAGTATAAAAGCAATATCCTCACAAATTTTCAAACTTCTATCATTAGCGGTTTCGGCTGGGCGATGATATGTCAGTCGGGACATTGCCTTTTATATATATAGATGTACATAAACATATTATTATATACAGATAACAGATGCATGGATTTCGGTATTTACATATTAGTATTGGAGTTCATCTCTGTTCATAAAAAATGAAATATTCACATATTAACCCACTTTATTGGCAATATAAAGAGTCTACTTGAAATTATTTAACAAATTGAAATGTTGTCGCACAAACATCATTATCGATCGGTCATACTCAATATTGTGGCGGCGATGACTACCTACCAGAAGGTAGCTCGTCTGCTTGCTTGCCGACATAAACGATAATAAGAAAGCTTCTTTATATAATGGGTATAAATTACTAGCCCAGCTTCACACGGATGAGAGTTGAAGCTAGTTGAGCATATTTGGAGCATAGCGCCTCGACTTTTTCCAACATTTTCAACTATTATCATCATAATTCAACCAATTTACACAAATCCTTAACATATTATAGCACTTTGTCTATAGGTCAAAACCGGATGAAAATCTGTTTAGTAGTTTGAGAGTTTACCGCGAACAGGCAGCCGCGGCGGGGGAATTTGGGAATTATTGTTTTTTTTTTCAATAAAAACTGATAATTGCTCTATTTTCATGGAATCACGGAATCACCTTGTAGGTATGTAGGTGTATTGAAAGTGCTTTTTTCTGTGGGATTTTTTTATGAACTCAAGATCATTTAAATTTGGAGACGAAAACTTTTGGTAAATCGCCTAGTATTTTAATAAACTAAAGATATGAATGATTATTTATCATCATCTTTTACCGTATCCTCATTAACACTATCTGGATCAACATCACTTACACGTATACTACTGATAATGCATAGTGCACGTTAACTACTTTCCTGTTCATTGCAGTTAGAGAAATAGTTTAATTGTTGATTTAGGTTTTGATTGTTGAATCCTCATTTGGAGTGGTTTTTTTTCGGTATGTTGGATGATGTTTTTGAGAATTGTGAAAAGTTCTTATGTCGATAAAATTATTCTTATAATAGTCCCTATAAAGTTGGCTTGTGGCATAAACAAAATATTTGAAGATACCACAAAACATCTAAATTCGGTTTCTGTTCCTATAAAGGTAATTATTCCCATAGCCTTAGGATCCATAACCTTATCAATAACTTTGACCATGAGCTTCAATCAAGATCGTAAATAAAAGCGCGTCCAAAGAAAGGACGAAACGAAAAAAGAAACGGTCAAACTCGAATTATGGCCACATAAGGGACATTTTGAACTTATCATGTCAAAAACCTGTTGATGAAATCAGTGTAGGTTGAATTGTGGTGTATAAAGAGAAATAAGAAGGTAGATAAGTATTGGGTCGTGACTATTCGTAATTGAACTTATAATTATATATATTTAGGTTCTGGAATAACCGATATGTGACATTATTTATTCTTAACTGTTGGACATTCGTTGGTTTTTTTGGATCCACGCAAAATCTGTTTGATATTATATTTAATATTGACAGTAAGTAATATGTACAAAGAAAGAAGAAGAAAAAAAATATATATTCACAAAGCTGAAGAGTTTATAGTTAGTATAGTTATAAGTTATTTTTCTTGAAAGGTACTGAAATCTCTGGAGCTCCTTGTCGGTTCGAAAAAAAAAACATTACCTCAATTCTTGAGGAGGGTTAAAAGCTATTTAACATTACACTACGACCCTTAGCAAGCAGGTGGAATCAGGGGTCACTGCAAGGTAAATGATAAACGACAACTATACATGTAGACATTTTGTTATTGATTGTAACAATATTTGATTTCTGCCTACCTGTAACCTCAGACTTTTAATGAAGATTTGATTAGATAATAAATGTATGTTGACGAATGTAAGAAACGACATAACGATTATGTTTTGACAGTAACATCTCTTGAAATGACCCTTGGGTATATTAATATGGGCGTTCGTTTTCTTATCAGAGTTGATTATTGAATCGCCAATTTTCCCACAAATTTTAAACACATCAAGTTGACGGTTTGGTATTTGACTATCCCCATAATTATTATCTCTCAATTGTCACAGTGACGGTTTTATCATCATGATAATATGGGTAGCCGAAGAAAACTCCTACTCTTTACGATATAGGTATACCGCTTATGCTGCGCATACCAGGTATACCACACACTATCGGTCGAGTCCGACTCACCCAGGCAACGGGAGGGCCTTTCAATCTGCTGTATACCTACTTCTTAGTCTTTTTGCCTTTGTGGAAATGCACTTATTATTATCTATCAAATCTAACTACTGGTCTATTCTGTTGCGATGATTTTGCCACTTTCAAGGCGTGAAACAATATTTAAAATGATCCTTCATTCTATGATAATTTAGACATTATTTATCGATTAGGCCGCAGCAGTAACAACGTCCTCTAACGCATATAACACGTATGTATATATATGTATTATAATAATTTATCGGAATATAATTAAGCATGGTAGTTATTTGTATAATATTATTTTTCTTTTGATTATTTGATGTATTGGTATAACTTACCTACCTGAAAGGTACCCTATATTATACCTAGACAGGTACCTAAATAATATATTATTATGATCTAGAACATAATAATAGTATAGCTTTTTATAAGTCTTACCTACTTTAACAGGTGAATGATATCGTTTCAGACTGCATAAATAGGGTAACCAAAACAATTATCAATCAAAAACAACAATTATCTCACTGATACTCTACCCTCTGTTTATCCTTTACACATGTAAACAACACAGTTACCATAATTTTAATATACCTAATTCCTTTCACAAAACCACTTTAAACACACACACAGGCAATCTAAAGTATCTCTTATCACCACAGTGTTAAAATTATCCAATGGCGTTTCAAATTTGATAGTTTGAGTGGCAAATATACATACATTATGTACGTTAGTGTTTTACGAAGCTATAAATAGGCTTCAAAAATGAGTCATTTTGTATTTAATATCCGCGTAGCCGTACAATAAGTATGCTTGAATGTACATAAATTTAAAGTTTTTTAATTATGCTCTTTTCAGAGGAGGATGAGTCCCAGATATTCGTTAAGTTCTTCAAGTTCCACAAGTGCTACGACCTGATACCGACTTCGGCGAAGCTGGTGGTGTTCGACACACAACTGCTGGTCAAGAAGGCGTTCTTCGCTCTCGTTTATAACGGTCAGTGTGTGAGAAACTGTTTGCGTACTCATCTCCGTGGAGACTAGAACCATTTTATCATGTTGAGTGCAATACGACAGGTTAGTTTACATAACATGAAGCTGCTTATTTAAGTACGTCATAATACGTCACTTTTATCTGTTTATTATTCTTTATCGTTCATTGTCATTTATTTTTGAATGTATTTTTTAACCTTAGCCTTAAAGAATTTAAGTATTGTTAATAATTTATTGATTTATGTAAAAGCAATCATTAGTTACACCTTGACCTAGTCTGTACCAATGGCCGCTGCCTTGTGTTCATCTCATAACTCCACATAACCTCACAATTCTCTGAGCGAATGCATGACTAAGCATTGCGATTTATTTCTCTATCCTAGTAATCCTAAAGCGATTTTTATTGCGTTCATGTTGCAAAGCGAAATGATTAGAGAAAACAATTTGATCATATAACTTTTCTGATTTATTTATACAGCTGTGGTGTTTGCAATGTACGGCCGAACCCCATAAGAAACAATACGGCTGTGTTGCCATGGAAACTAAGGTGTATATCGTTCCATAATTTCTAGAACACGGGTTTTATAACTTGAGTCGTTGCCTCGACACCACGGTTTTTGCACTTCACTATTATTTTTGGTGCGACCAAATTACCTACGTATGATTTTATTAAACAAATATTACTACTATTTTTTGTGTTGTTTATGCCTGAGGATTAAATCCAAATTATTTGCTATCTATATTGTTTATCATTTGCTACTGTTATTAGATGATAAGGATAGAAGATAAGAAGTTCATTGACCTTACCGGTTTTGTTTTAATATCACCTGAATAGGATTACAGTCTCCACCGCGTGGTTGTATTGTTTCTTAAGGAGGTTACCGATGGTAAAAATATCTAACTATTATATGAGTGTCAAACAAACGGTTGGCTGCAGCGATGGGTATTCGATCGATTCGAATCCGAAGTGTAAAGGTTTAATCGAAGCTTTTAAAAATTTTCTATGGATTTTACAACTGACGTGTCTTTTATAGAGAGGGATAATATAAAATATACCACCACGCCTGTAATCTCTGAAGGGGTACATACCTACAAAATTACACAAAGGTGTAAGTATTACTTGGAATTAAGCCTTTTGCCAAACTCTGGTGCTGTTTCAGGGAATTTTCCAATTAAAATGCTAACTATACTTACTGACCGAGAATCGAACTCAGGAACACATAACCTATTGAGCCTAGTTTGGCAACTTCAACTGCAAATATCGATTACAAATACCTTACTACATATAGTGTGACTAGTAATAACTGTAAAATACTTAAACACTCAATGGTACTCATTATAACTAACAACTTTTACACGGAAACTTTTTTAATTCAATCTCTAAATGTATTGCTAAACCGCTACGGTATTAATGCAGCTCAATGATTTAATTTATATCTTTTATTTACAAAAAAAATTTTAGGAAAGTTGTTTGTTATCATGAGTACGATCAGATTTTACAATAATTTAACAGTCACCCTATTTCACAGAGTATTGAATTAAACCAAATTAAATAGTTCATTTCAGTTAGACCATTATTGCAATACTTCTGAAATGTCAAAAACTAATTGCATGGTTTCAAATAGTGGGTGTTATGGAACAGCCGGCAACAAACTCTCTCTATTTATACTCTTTTAAATAATACCATCACGCCTATATTTCCCAAATGGTTAGGCAGAATGTAGGTTTACTTATGTACACATGTACAGTCTATTTTAAATAATAATACTTACAATGCTTTTCTTCCATTCACAATTTACTTACTTCTATCAATGTGAGAATTATGCATTATGATGTCAAAAATGAGAATAGGGGTCAATAATTGTGATATGCATTAGTAACGTAGTCAGGCGCTAGACAAGCATCTATTTTCGGTCGTCGGCGCCAAAATAACCCTATGGAAAGTAGGTCGTAGACAAAATGTCTACAAAGTTCAACATCCACCCTTGTCCTATTTTTTTTTTAATTTCATTTTCCCTGTCGTATTGAGACTGGTTCACACATCAACTATACTAATATATCTGTTACGTTTTCAAGCTAACATAACTAAACTCATTGCTATAAGGATTTGACAAGATATACATTGTGTCCTGAGGAAAGACATGGGCCACCTGTTCTCAAAAAGTTACAGTAAAAGTCGTTCGTGGCCGCGAGATTAACCGCGGTCAAAAACTAGTAATGGTACTAAAAAGCCACTTGCCAGCCATTCGCTGAGTAAATTTTTAGTAACGATATTAGAAATAAGTGGTGTTAGAGTCGATTAAACGACTTATTTTTACCCTTATTATTAGAAACACCACATTGACAATGACATCTGTTAACAATTTTTAAGGGTTTATTTATGATTCAATGTAGTTAATATCGAATCATAAATAAACCCTTAAAATTTGTTAACAGACACCCATAGTTAAAATGTTTTAATTTAATAACTTTAAGCAAAAATGAGACCAAATAAAAAATGCATTGCGTTAAAGTTGCTGAAAGACCCAAGTATTCATCAGGGTTATGGAAACGGAACCACAGAACTTGTTTTAAAATGGGTCATCTTTTGTCGCATTAAGTTGTTAGGCTTCGTATAAAACATAAATTAGGTATATTTTGTTTCTGTAAATAGATCTTATAAAGACACTTTTACAAATCGATGTTTTACATTTTTTTAATTAGATGGCACTTGCATTTCCTATCTGATGACCTCTGAAACGAAGAGCCGAAACAAACTCGGAGAATCATGGCCTCTTATAAAGTCCAGACAGGAGTATTATCTGATATGCGAGTTTAACAATGTAGGCAAATGTCTGAACAGGCCTTTTGAAGTAGAGCCATAGCAGTTTTGAGCTTACCTGTCCTAACTGACGATAAATACCATATTCCCTAGACATTTGGACTGCTCGCTGTCAGCTCGACTCGCTGCTTCAATTAAGATGGATAACTTAGTCCTATGTCCCACCAGATTTAGACATTAGTTCTGTGTTTTAAGTTGCAATGCATGTTATTCAGACAATTTCTTTCATTGAATCTAGTCAGCTATCCCTTCATAATAATTTATTATTGCCTCAGAATACTGTGGCATGCTATCAATAATACACACAGTACTCATGAAACTTCTATTCCCTTTGAAACGCCAAACGGAAGCCATCATTCTTATAAATAACATAGGTTTTAAATATCTGACAAAAATAACGTGTAATGTTAGAAGTGATGGCTCATGTACTTTAACGCGTGCGCGTCTAATGAGTGTGACATACTGAAAAGTAAGGCCGTAATCACACGGTATTTATTTTGTTATCGATGTGGACAGATTCGAAGGACACGTAGGTACTCTGATAAAATAATAGGTCTGTCGATATGTTATAATTATTGAAACAACGATTTTACTGTTCTGACACTCTTAAATGGTCTATGAAAAGCGATCAATTTTGGTATTTATGCAATTAATTATTTACATAAAAATATTTATGTTTTGTCCTCTTTACAGCAAACTTTATAACGTATAGTGTATTTTGATGTCCATAAAAATTACATTAGGTACTTGTCATACTTAGTTTAATTGTTCGAAGCATTTTACAAAAATTGTTTATCTGTGAAACTCACGCTTCCATTCGGTGGAGATTGTATATTATAATATACTATGTATAAAATTACGATGTTTCCTTCACTCGGAGTTGGCGTCCAACACAAATTCACAATTAACGTGCTTTATTTTAAGTTGAACGCCATTACCAATAGCACCATTGCCAACAGGCGTCCGTGCCGCACCCCTATGGGATTCGCAGCGGCAGAAGGTGGTGGGCATGCTCACCATCACGGACTTCATCAAGATATTGCAGATGTACTACACGAGCCCGAATGTCGCTATGGACGAGCTCGAAGAGCACAGACTTGAGACTTGGCGTCGTGAGTATATTTTTTTATTATATACCTACTAGCGGTTTCACTTATATGCCTAAAGCGTTTTAGGTTAGACCTGTTTGTATCAGTACTTCTATGTATGTATCAACATGAAACTGACTGTACACTGTATAACAGTGTATAAACATACAGAAACGCAAACAAAAAATATAAAAAAAATTGTTTTGGCTTCTGTTGTTCTAATCAAGACGCCCATTGTTTTTCTGCAATATGTATAGTGAAAAGACATGAAGACATAAAGTGTAGATTAATTAAAATTATAGTAGTCAAAAGTTACTAGAAAATAGTGAAAGCATGCGTAATTTTGATTTTATGGGCTAACAGTTGGTAACTGTAAACTTATTCAACAAACTGGAGGTTCGAACTCAGCCGACAGTAAATTTTTTCTTCAGCAAGAACTTTATAAGTAGTCGTTTTTATGGTTAATCCATATCATCATAATCCATTCTTGGTTTAGTTTTCGCAAATTCAACTGCAATCCGTAAAACCACATTAAAAAAAATGGATTGTGTTTTTATATTTTCTTAACGATACATAATAAAGAAAAACATTAAATGTACGGGTACATTTCAATAAAATAACGCATGTATTGAACGCACGGCTACACATTAAGCTATACAAACAAGTTTACGTTGGCCTCTTATTGTATGGGAAGCTTATACAATGCGAGATCAGCTTAAACTGGATTTGTATAAGTTGACCTGTTATGTAGTATGCGGCGCATGCTTAGAGAGACCCATTTCCATGTCTACAATAGGCTTATGCTTGAATTATTATACTTTATTCTACATCCACGTCATCTTTGCAGAAGTTCTGAAGGGTTCGGTAATGCCGCTGGTGTCGATCGGTCCTGACTCCTCGTTGTTCGAAGCGATTCGTATGCTCATCACCAACCGCATCCATCGGTTGCCTGTCATCGACCCTGAGACCGGCAACGTCCTCTACATACTCACACACAAGAGGATACTGCGTTTCCTCTTCTTATATGTGAGTATTTAGAAAGAGTGTCGTATTCTAGGCATTGAATTGATTGATCGGGTCCGGAACTGTATAGGTACTACGCTCCAAAACTAAGATCACAGATGTCGCCAAAAGTTGCCAAGCTCTAGTGGAACTGGGCAGGCCATGTCAGCCGAAGGTAGATCAACACAGCCAGCCTAACAACAAAATGGCATCCCACTGCAAGACGACGAGGTCCTCGGTGTTGCGATGATTTGGATGCATTCCAACCAGACAGGTCAACATTCGCGTGCAACCGACTGGCA
The DNA here is from genome assembly GCA_958496365.1 of Subacronicta megacephala. NCBI lineage: Eukaryota > Metazoa > Arthropoda > Insecta > Lepidoptera > Noctuidae > Subacronicta > Subacronicta megacephala. The sequence continues at coordinate 13,972,592 of OY292513.1, forward strand.
TTGAAATAGCGAGAGTGTGCTTAACTAAATTTTGGGACAATTCGGAAAAATAATCAAGCAAAGGAAGAAAAAAAAAGATGTATGAATGTGGAAGAAGCGAAAGAAATATGCAAGAGTCGTAGCAAGTGGCGGTATATAATTTCTGCCTACCCCTGTTATTAAATGAAAAAGAAAGCCTATACTTCCTGTTATTGTCATTTTATCTTTACGAGGACCTTCACATCCTTAACATAAAGTTAAATTTCATTGTTTTTTTTTATGAGGCAGTGTCTGTACTTATTGAGTTTTTTCCCAATACAGAAACTCCATCACTGCTCCTGGTTAGCTAACATTTGTATGACGCGATTTTTCTTTTCAGATAAATGAATTGCCAAAGCCTGCGTACCTGCAATGCAAGATCCGCGACTTGCGCATAGGCACTCTGAAAGACATCGAGACGGCGACGGAGGACACGTCGATTATCGAAGCATTGCGCAAATTCGTCAATCGACGGGTTTCCGCACTGCCGCTCATCGACACTGATGGACGCCTCAAGGATATTTACGCCAAGTTTGACGTCATTGTACGTATATCTCAAATTAAAATGCGTTTCTGATCAGAAAATTGTATCACATGATAATAAAACTTCATTATGTTTTTTTAGATTAGTTCCCTTTTTTCTCTATAATATATAACTTGATGGGTTATTCTTACTTTCAGAACCTTGCAGCTGAGAAGACATATAATAACCTGGACGTGTCACTGAAAACTGCCAACGAGCACCGCAATGAATGGTTCGAAGGCGTCCAGAAATGCACTCTTGATGAGACGCTGTATGACGTCATGGAGAGGATAGTGCGCGCTGAGGTAATAATACAAACAAAACTTCATTGTACTTATAAAACAAAACAAAACAAAAAGTAACTCTTAGCTGCGGTGGTGAAGGGTCAATTTCGATTGAAGGGAAGTTGAAGCAGAAATTCTTACTTCGACCATTTTAGTACGGAAAATCGTTATGGATCGTCTAGTCTAGTACCACATACGCAGGCAGCAGGGTACATCGGACTCGTATCGACTAAAAACTGCACTTGCCTTCCATTGCCTAGTTTCATGACATTTGCCGTTGCCATGACTGACTGTGTTAGCTGGATCAACTTTCAACCTCGAGCTGCTACTTGTATTTTTTTTCGTAGACACTAATAGGGAAGCTAGTAGAAGTCTAGTTATATGGAGCCTTCACCACCAGATGAGCATTTTTTTATCAAAAGATGACCGATTTTGTCAAGGCATATTCGCCATTGTTAGCTAGGGCACGGCATTATATTATATTACGGCAACAGTAACGCAGAAATAATTCTTACAAGGGTTATAATCCCTCAAACTTTGATTCCAGGTGCATCGTCTGGTAGTAGTGGACGAGAACGACAAAGTGATCGGTATCATATCTTTATCCGATCTACTCATGTACCTCGTATTGCGACCGACCGGAGAGTGCGGCGCGGGCGCCACGAGCCTTCGCAAACAAAACCCCTCCATTGAAGAAAAGGATGAAAGCGCAGGCGCAGAAGAAACCACCAACACGGATGGCGCCGAGCCCGTAGCAGGCCAGGCCGAATTTAGCGAGGCCGAACGTAGCCAGGCCGATGAAGCGGCCGGTGGCACTGAATAGAGCCGTTGACAGCCAGTGCCAAAATCCATAATGTGATGTGATTCCTTGATGAGTGCCGTAGTTGTAGTGAGCTGGCGTGACGCGAGCGCGGTCTATTTAAGTCTGCATTTCCATTTTGTTAAATGTTTAGCAGTAGCAACTAACCAGTGTAAATGGCGGGATGGCTGAACCGGCTTTGAAATGCGACTTGATTGTACAAATAACATGGCAAAGGTTGTTGATTGAACTGATGATGCCCACTAAAGATGCTTCGCACCACGTAAAACCTGCAAAATAGGCGCAAATATGCGGCGCGGTTGGAAACGTCGCAGACGTCACATCAAGATATTAAATACTGCACGTGACCACAACTACTTCGAAAAGATTATAATTATGTTTTTTTTTGTCAGTTCTTACATTAGGACGGTATCATCAGTCTTCAGCGACAACTTCCTCATGTTATTACAACATAACCTTATATTTATCAAACGCATGTGACCGTTCATTTTCATTTGATGGTTGTGATTTTTGAAAAACGGATTTTTCTTTCTTTAAAATCGATTTTGATAACAGTTTTTTTTTTAATTCCACTTTTGATATGATATTTATGTGTATATTCCATATTTTTGTTTATATAATGTTGTGGTTTCATCTTACATTGTATATTACGTGCCCTCTATATTGAAACTTTGAGGTACCGTCAGAACATTGTAGATAAATAGTGTCGGGATTACAAAATATTCGTGTTTTTGTAAAAGCGCGGCGTGCGCTCCTCCGATTCTTACGTTCATGTCTAATACCACACTAAAATAGAATTAAGTTTATAATAATATAATTCCGTGCTTTCTCTCGGTACCTTACCAAAAACAGTAAGTAACATTAAGTACTTACGCGTAGACTGTTGCATGTTACGATAATAATAAAGCTGTGTCAATATAGAGTTCGTTAATAAATAACCGGTCGTGTTTACACGGGATTTTTTGTTAGTGTCATTACAAATATTAATCAAGTAGTTGTCTATAATATTAGTACATTTTAACACACTAAAATATTGTAATACCCATATTCGATTCAATGTTATCGTAAATGTTAGCTAACATAACCATTCAGACTATTTAAATAAAATAGTTATTGTAGTGTGCAGTTAAGGTGTTGAAAAAATGTACCTATATACCATATACGTGCATATATATATACCTTAAGTGTACTTCTTCTACAAAAATGTATCCGCCAAACTAACTTTAGTTTATAATTAATTGTTTGATAGTAATTATTCGATTATAGAAGGCATTACATCAAAGAGCGTTATTAAGCAACTTTTTGAATTAGCTTGGTTCCAATTAATTAGAATTTTAGAATGAAATAACTATAAAATGGGCTGTTATAACCAATTAAATAGTAGGTAACATGGTTTACTTGATTATATCTTTTCGGAGTCGGTACTAAATTTAACGTATACCTAATTATGAAAAATTAAAGTATAGAGATTGCGGAAATTCGATTCATTACTAACAAACAAAATCTATGTGTACCGATGCTTCCCGTAAGTATTAAAAATTGTGTTATTAATTTATGAGTAGAATAACTTATAGTAAAGAATTTATCTGTTATAAATGTTGTATTAATAAATTCAAATAAAACGTTTTGTAGCGGCATATTGTATAGTTTGTATGATTTTCTCAATGTTTCTATCCATTGTGTATATATTATGTAGTTTCAAATCTATGGAATCATACGTCATGTCCTAATGTTTATGTGCTCAATGTTTGATGAAAGCGCACATGATAAGTACGCCATTATGAAGTCTGGAAATAAAAACTGATTCCGTAACCCCCTTTTCTTATTTTAATACTAGGCGTTGCCCTCTTACGTCAAAAAAGGATTAACTTACTATAACTTGGCTAGGCGGCGTATAAACATCAAACATGCACTTTATTTTAAGTAAAACATCCAGCAATTCAACTGCAAAACCTCATCCAATTTCGTACAGGAGTTTTTGCATGATATGTGTATAGACATAAAAAATCTTAAAATTTTTGTTTATGGCCTTTTATGGCTTCTATTTCTCGATATAAGTCCCTTATTAGTTTTTGTTAAATATATTATTATTTCGAAACATCTGCCTGCTACAATTTTAATATGTACTTATAAGATTTCTCACACATTTTGTTCGGTACTTATCAGACGATGAGTATCGAACAAAATGTGTGTTAATTAATTTGAATTTAAATCTTATCTATAAATCTAATTCAACTTCTCATTCTTTAACCCGTGCGCTGTGCGCAGCAGTGGATCAATCAAAAGAGTTGATGATAGGCACAATATATAATTCTCTGTAATTCTGTACCATCAACTAAGTACATATTGGTTCCAATAAACATACATACATACGTCACACATATATATGTGTGACGTATATACCAGGCGTGATGGTGTATACCATCACGCCTGTATTCCCGTAGGGTTAGGCAGAGGTATACTAATGTAACCCACACTTCGCCGGTATGTTTTAGGTCCCATGTAATAGGGTGCGAGTCTATTGCCATTAACCGGGCACGAATCCAGACTACGAACTGCCATTGAAAATTTCATAGAAAAATCCAATAACAGTTTGCTCGACCTGGGGATCGTACCCAGGACCTCTAGCGAAGCAGTCGCGCTTAGGACCGCTAGACTAATGAGGCAGTCTTTGAGTCAGGAGTCAGTCAGTTCAATAAACGTTGATCTTTTATAAATTCGTAAGTAGGTACTGTCTCATTGGCTAAATGTATGCGGCTGTAGAGCGTAAGGCCTTAGTCGTGAAGAATCACTAGGTTTTTTCCGTGAAATTTTCAGTAACAATTCGGTTATATGGCAATAGGCTCACTACACCCCTACACCTCAGGCTGCAGTACTGACTTACCCTTCGAGAAATATAAGCGGGTGTACCATAGCAAATCAAATTATACCAACTACCAAACAAATATAAAGTACACCCGCCATTTTGACTCTCACGCGTGATGCTGTTGTGTCAGGGCTGTTAGTAGTAGTAATTCTATAGTCACAGTAAAACATCGGATGATTTATTAACATTTTATTACGATTGATTAGGGTTATATTATGTTGACATATCACAAAAATTATTTCCGGAACGAAGCAGCGAATCGGTTACTTCCATTGGTCCAATATCTTTTGAGTTGCGCAACCATAAAATTAAAATTTTCCTTTGGCTACACATCAAGCTATACATAACCAGTATAGGTTGGCCTTTAATTGTACGGAAAACCTGGGTCAGTCTAAACTGGATAAAACCGGATGCGTTTTACTAAGAATACTTACAATAAGATTCATAGGTCTTATTTGTTCGTAGGTATTCGTTCCTACATATTCCTTTTTTGTGAAAACCTATTTATTGGCTTTCCGATAGCTAGAATTACTTTTATATTTATGCTTATTAGTAAATGCTGTTGTTTAACTTTGAATAATCAATAAATAACAGTCTAAACAATAACCAGCTATAGTCCTACTTTCATATACAATAGTGGCCGCCATTTAACGATTAGTGTTAAACAAAAATCCTTGTGTCTCCTAGAATGTAGTTTTCATCTGATACCTAGTCATCTTAACCAGCACTGCTGCGTTCCGGAACGGCGACAGTAGAAACAGTGTAATTATAACCCAAGTTAAAATAGTGTGCATAAATGGTTCACGACTATAGCTTTAAAGAGGAACATAAAAGTGAAATAATCCTTAGTAGTTAAGTCTTAAATTAATATTAGATCTAGAATTACTCATGATATGTCTACATTGTAGATCAATTTTGGGAATGTATTAAAAATCAGACATTAATAAAAGTATAGTAGAATTCACCTAACATTCAAAAGATATACCGATTATAATTAATCATTAAACTCCTTGTTACGTGAAATTAGCCATAGTCGTAACACAAACTTAAGTATAAACTTATCAGTTAAGTACTTATCATTAATCAAATCCTTAACTAAACAAACTTATACAAACTGCAAAGATTAGGCAAATCAATTAATTAGATACTCTTATAAATTCTAAAACAGGAATGTAAGCATTGCGGGTCACAGATATACATTATGACAATATCTATCAATTTACCATGTAATATTACAATAATTTTGTTATATTTCATTAGTACTTTACTGAAATTTGTTTCAAAAGACATTGTACGTACCAAGTAACAGGTGTAATACTAGTTGATTAATAGTACGGAAAGAGAGATACTGTCAGACTGTAAGTATCTGGACATCTACTGAGCGAACATATTGAGATGAGAGGAAAAGGTACTGTTATTCAGGATCTAAATTATCATTGCAAGTGTCGTTGATATTTATGGGCTATGAGAGTGAATTTAGCTAAATTGGTTCATCTGCAGTTTAAATGCACGCACACGAAGCATGCGGTCGTCAAATTGTATTTAAATGATTATCTGAAACCTATGTAATTTTGTTCATAACTGTACCTACTTCTTTTCAATCTCTAATCAATATCCTCGCTCGATCCTGCATCCGAATATTTATACACATACGGATGACAGAATCAACACTTAATATATTACGATAGCAGTGCTTGGAAAACGTTGATATATATGGGAAACATCGATTCGGTACTTTAAAATACACCGACTCGATCTCCACTCAAGGCTAAGGGAAACCAACCTTAAATAACTAAAACTTTGCCACTAAACCGTTATTGACCAACCCCACTGTCCCCGTGCCTTCAATGTAAACCTTTCAATGTATTTTAAAGCTTAGAGCAAACTGTGCGTTCCAGCTAATACTGTCAATTTTTTTAATTAATGTTATACGATATCGGATCAGGTTATATTTTTTTGTTGTTTTCGTTCCTGTGAACCTTAGGAATTGAACTACAATTGCAAAGCTGTGAATTCACATCAGAAATGGTGGTCCAAAGTGGTTACTCTCACTCTTACGGATAGTTCTTTTTTTTCTGATAATAATCCTGATAATAATTATCAGTGATATTTCTGTTTTTCTGCTTTATGTCGATTAAGTAAATAGTTGCATAATTTGTAGCATTCTCTGCTTGTAATCGCATTTATCCATCTGAAGTGAGATTGGAGTTGACCAAGTTTTGCATGCCAATGTAGGTAAAATATCTAGATTGTTAATATGTTGTGCCACTGCAACAAATGTTTCTTTTGTATTTGTTCTATATTTTAAAACTGTTTATCTACACACAGTCTGCCCTACGCTTAATATTTTAATACTTATCTAAAGGTATAATATGGTTAACAACACCATTTAATTAGGACTTAAGAGTATTTATCCTTCATATCAACAATTTATAATTAAAATTCATACCTACGAAAACAATTAAGATTTTTGATTAAATTAAAATTTGAGCATCATAATTACGTAACAAATCACTACTTGTCAGAAATATTATTTTGGAGAAGAACTGAAACAAGTTAAAATTTAGGCCGTGGTCCTTGGGGTAGCAGATTCCATGGTATTTTGCCCTCAACAGGCGTAGAATGACAATTCCGTCAAATCAACAAGAGCTAGATCCAAACACCTCGACAAAAACGTCATTTCCTATACATAAAAGATGGTTCCTTATCTACATTTGTTATGCTTCGCCTATTGAAGTGTAGGTACAGGTTTCCTTCAACAAAACTAAATATAAGGAGACCGGTATTTCGACCTAGTCCTTAAAGGGATTAAAGTTATGATTCTGTGACATAAACGGCTTAAAAATAAAAGTCCGATAGCGGACCACTTTTGCAGACTTAATTTACAGAACAGGGATTTTGATATATTATTTGTTAAAACAGCAGTTCCAAGCAGCAACTCTAATTAAAACGCTCTTCAAGAAAAAGGTCGAATGGTCACCCTATAGGTACATGCTCGACAGAAGTAATTGTATTGTCGCGCGGGCATGTCTACATGCCAGCATGAACGGGTCGTCTCGACCGGGGAAGTACTACCCTCCCACAGCATATCGACGTAATGTTGCAGTATGCATACTGTTGCGTTTCATACGGTGACTGTGGAGCGACGGAGGCCCAATTCCTCCCTCAGCCCCTTTTTTTTCCTTTTGTCCTACCCCTCCCTTTTCCTCAAATGGTCTCGGCAACGCATCTGCAACTCCTTTGGTTTTGCAGATGTCCATCGGCGGCGATTACTTACCGCCAGGTAGCCAGCCAGCTAGTTTGCCGAGTTATCCCATAAAAAAATGGCGAGCAAGAAAAGATCATGAAACCTTTTCGCAACCTCTAACACAGTAGTACCATATTTCCAGTATGTAATTGGCTACATTGCCCTTCAACGCCGAATACAACAATGCTAGCACATTATTGCTTGCAGTTAATGGTACCGCCTTAGTAGAACTCCAGCAGTGGAATTCTATCACCTTTCACCTCTCTCACTATGAATTGAGTCTCAGGGTATTCATGCCACCCAAGCCCACAGCCAATAAAGTGTAATTATAATGAGTCTGATAGAAGGAGCGCATTAATACTAACAGTTATTGTTACACGGGCCGTGCGTTGCACGATTATAACACACTTAAATAATATTACAATAAAAGAGAGTTATTTTGGTATCATCTCTATTTTGATACGGGACGTAGGTGCTGCAGTCCCGGTCAAAATGCGCGTGATATAGCTTGGGGAAGCGAGACACGGATATCTTGTATCTCATGTTCGAGTGATGTTTGTTTCTATTAACTATAATAGTTCGATCTTTATCTGTATCTAGTAAACTGATCGCAGAAACTGCATTTTTTTGTATTTTTTATGTCAGTAAGTGCTATTTCACGTGCATTTCAAGTAGTATAATTATATAAGCGTCATGAGGCATCATGTCATAAGAAACCGGTCTTAGGACATGAAGGTTCATTCCTGCTTAAGGACTGGTTGGATTTACACAAGCTTACTAACAGAGAGCCTTTGTAATTCATGCGCCAATTGGGTTATAATATTGTCAAGTCCAGAATTCCAGAGTTCCAATCCTTATTCCTCTAAATACAGATATAGTGTTAAGAGAAGTTTGAAGAATCACAATTCAATTCTTTTTCCAGCTTTTAACTTATAGCATCAGCTGTTAGTAATCCTGTTTTAAAAGTTTTAATTACAAATCAATTCATTCCAAATAGAGGTGAAAGACACTTCGCCCTTGAAAAGCCAACAATTACTAGTTATTTATCAACATCAACAATTTTAATCAGTAAGGCCTTTACCAGTTTTATAATAATTTTGATATCCAAAGAGAATTTTGCCTTCAAGTTGGCCTTGACAAAATACCTACCTACCTAAGTATATAGTTTAAATAAATATAAGTGCTTAGACGCATTAAAATACTGTTAGGTAGGAAAAGAAGCTCCCAGATATGTATATCGTAAATTAACGCTAAAACAATGTTTTAAACAGCCTTAAACATAGAAAGTAACTAAGTGTATTGCTAGTATTAAATAAAATCCGATATATCCGAGACCTATTATCGGTCGGTACGAGCCCAGTCTCCTGAGGGCGGAAAATCCATGGCAATTTCCCGAAAGAAAAAAACTTCACAATATATCAAGTCTCGGTTTTCTAAATTATAAATAGATACTAAATTGTAACTAAGCAAATATCATCAAGATTTCTAAATATACATAAAGTTTACAGGTAAAGTATTACATAAAATATCACATTTCAAATATTACATTATACTTAGGAAAAAATAAATTAAACGTTAAAAATAGTTTCCGGAACGTTAATCAATCAAAATTAATGTATGACTAGAATCAAGTTATGATTTAAAAATTAAATGCTAGTAAAAAAAAATTAAAGTTATCTCAGAAATTTTATAAGTAAATATAGTCCTCATATTTTTTAAATTAAGAATTATTATTGATATGTTGTTACTGGCAAGTGTAACAGCAAATTATGTTGTACAAATGATGTACAATTAATTAAGTTTAATAATGTTATGCCAATGTGTTCAATAAATAAGACTTATATATTAAAAAATATAGAATATATGGAAATATATATTTTATCTTATCTTATTTTGTTTGAGAGGTAAAAATACTGCATAAATCTTGATACCTACTGAATAAAGGGCGAAAAGATCGCATCGTAAATAATACTGTGACGGGTCGAAAACATATTCTAATTAAATTTTTGGGTCGCAACGTAAAAAAGTTTGAGAAACAATAGTGTAGAGGAACTTTAACGTGACTTGTGATTAAGTAAAAGTTCTGATAAAGTAAAAGATAAAAGACCTTCATGCAGTGATTATTAGAACTTATAACAATTTTATTACATAATGTCACAACTGACTACCTACCTACATGTATTTGTGTACAAAAGTGGTATCGAAAATAAGATGATTAATGATTGACATATATAATATATATAAGTATTCAACGACGATAAGAGCTGCATAAAAATATTCCTATAACAATAAACAGGTGAAAACGGATACAAAAATAAAGAAGGTATCTTTTTGGTATTTCTTTAACATAAGAGCAACATGTAATACAAAATACGAGTTTTTAGTGTTAGGTAAGTAGATATACTAATAATAACTATATGTATGTATACTAAAAATTACGAAAATGTTCGTTATAAGATAACAGGGGAAGATTGGGTAGTTAAAATATTGTGAAAATTTAGGTGATATGTTTTGGGGCATTACATTTTTTAATATCTAAACATATAAAGATTTTTAAGTAAGTCTCCCAGCGCGCTACACCTTTTAATTCAGAAGAAGAAGATATAGACATGAAAATATTAAAATAAAGGCTGATTTCATTCGATTTTTTGTAAAGTGGCAGTAATTAAGCTATTATAATAAAATTATGAACGTATCGGAATCTCGAACACCATTGGAGGAGCGCGCCGGTCTGATATCAAATATAGTAAAATCAGTATAAGGAATATAAAAACTTGCCTACAGTGTTACCAAGTAGAATTCATTGATAAAAAAATCTCGAACTACGACGAACATTGAAGCATGTATTTGTAGTGTGCAGCTTTTAAAAGACTGCATAATAAAAGAGGGGACCATGTTTTGGTCAAAAATCATGAGATATGTGGCCTAAATGCCTTAGTCCTCATATTTAATGATGTATATGTTTCCACTGAGATACATATTATCGCATACTGTGATTTTCTCTCTGCGAAAATCTGCTGCATAGATTTATATGAATTCAAATTCAAAATAAACTTTGGTACGCTTTGGATTGCAGCAAAGATTGAAATGCAGCTTTTATTTGCATGTTCTTGACCTCACCTTGAGGTATGTGGACAAAGCATTGGATATCAAGTCTCCAGATGTTTAACGTGGCTTTAATATCCATCTAGACTCTTAAACACGGTCATATATTTACAAAATACAGAATAATTAAGTGAAATAAACAAACATCACCGGTTCTTATTGCAATGTCAAAGATTTCGTGTGTAGATTATATCTATGCAACAAGAAAATAAAAAGAGCGTAAGAAGTAAATGAAAATAAGATTGTATTAGTTTCAACCCCTTTTGGATCGTGTGAAGGGTTTAGTCATCCCAGTTGCCGAAGGCCGCGTCAGGGTAAGCCCATGGGGGCCGGCTGATGGAGCTGGTGTGCGTGCTCGTGGTATTCGTGCGCATGTCGTAGCTGAAATATTCCATACAACATAATTTACTCCAGTATTCATTGATATTAGTTATTCTAATGAAAGTTTTCTTTGTTATATATGTATTATTATATAGATATTTTTGATGAATCACAATATAATTTCACGGTTTCACACCAAACTAGTAACAGATGGCCCGTCAAGCGTGTATTTGTGATCTATCAAAAGATACAAGTAAGTTCGTTTTCTTACAGACGGTTTCATTCGGCTAACGCCCAAGAAGAATTTTTGTTCTGTTATATCGAAAAAGATAAAGCGAAATATTGTAATTACAAGTTTCTTTATAGTACCTAAGTAGGTAAGTCAACTCAACTGAACTTCTAACAAGTTAGTGTTTATGAGTACCTAAGATTGCTAAGCTTGTTAATAATGCCTTAAAAAATCTAAGTACTAAGAGGGCGTGCAAAAAACTAACTGCAAAAGTTGCTAGCATTCTTTATTAAGTTTTAGGTACTAGGTTTTTGATTTGGCAAAATGGCATGAGTAAATGAATTGATGTCCTTTTGGAATTATACATGGACCTCGGAATTCCGGGAAGCTGCCATTTCTTTATTTCCTATCACGTCCATAGTTATTGATGGAATGAAGTAGCCAAGGGTCCATGAATATTTCCGGCGAGCTTTAAGTAGCTTGCACAATCCTGCTACTTACCGTGTTTCCGCCTGCCTGTAGGTCGGTTCAAAAGGATTCTGGTAGCTTGAAGATGTCATAAAACCACGGCTTGATTCAACTGGTTGCAAGTTAGATTCATGCCAAGTGAGTAAATTACTTGGATACCTGAAAAATGGTGACATTTGGTAGAACGGGTGCGAAAGAGTCAAAATTCTAATAGTTGATGGAAACTTTGAAGTAGTAGTAATGGAATGTGGTGCAAGTAACTGTCGTGTGACTATTCGTTTTATTCTAGTATTCATTCGTAGTAAGCTTTCGTTACTATTAAAATATATGTATCACTTATGAGTGTGTACGGCTTTACAAATTTCAGTCACATTCCAACATGTTACGAGAGTTCTTCACTAAAGAACTGTCGTAACAACGAACAACAACCTAAAGAATATTTAGGTTGAAGATTTCTTAAATGTGATAGGTATATGATCAAATATGAAATAGGCGACCCGACATAAATTATAATAACAGCTGTACTCACTCATAGATGTAAGTATCACTCAATTTTCACTAACATTCCTAGGTTATCTACTCAGACAATCTTTAAAAATTAAAAAGCGCAAAATACTAGTTTTTAGCGTTTCAGAAAGCTCTTACTCCATGTTCCCATATAGTCCTTCGTTGCCGTCTCCTTCGAAGATGTTGCGGTCACCGGTGGGCCTGGACTGGTTGGGTGATGGCGGTGGGATTGTAGTGCGGTCGAGGGGGTTCGGGGGTGGCGGGGTTTCCATAGGCGGAAGAGGTGGATCGGTCTCCAAAGTAGAATTCTTGATGCCGTATTTGAAGTACATTATTAGACCTGTAATAAGTAGTAGATAAGTTTAAGTACTCGTCACGTCTGCCACCTAAGTGTAGGTTAGCCTTAGGATTTTTTGTATAGTTTAATGTATAATTATTAATAATAATGTACTTATTTATATATTGTAGGTTAATAGTACGAGATAACTTTTTTAATTGGGAATAATTAAGTTACATTTTATGAGATAATATTTTTGTGTGCCCAAGTATGCTTTTGGGACAACAACACTACTTTTACCTTTTAATTGTAATGGCTTTTATTTTTTCTAATGTCTGTAAAGTTTGGAACATTCCTTGAAGTTGTTTCTGGTATCAAGTGTAGATGGTTTGAGTATTCTTTGTGGTTAAAACAAATGTTTCGCTGACCTGGTATCGTCGTGCCACGGGTTGTTGAGCTCCCTAGATTATGGTAGAGCTACACAATGACTGATGCATGCTTGGATTAGGTTAGACCAGTCCAGAAAGACAGAGCTATAGCTTTGAGTAGCCAAAGCCGCTATAGCTTTACCGAGAGTCACTTACCAAGAATCATCCAGATAGTAAAACGGACTAAGGTCAGGATGGACAGGTTCAAAATCAGGTAGATGTTCACGATGATGGCAATTGTCGGCACGAAGGGCAGTCCAGGGGTTGTGTAGATCAGAGCGACACTGGAAAATTTAAATAAATAGTTAATCATGAACTACGTGTTATAATAAATTCTGCCGTTTATTTCAAACAGGCTAACCCTTAGGCTTTTGGCTTGCGTTTGCGACATTGGAGCGCTTACTCGAGTTACTCGTGACTTTCACACTCTTAAGTTGTTATTTCCTCGATATAAATTGATCATATTTGGATCCTATTATGGCAACGGGTATTATTATATAGGCAGCAGTAATTAATTATCACGCGCTTAAACAGTGAAGGAAAACATCATGAGGAAACCTGCATGCCTGAGAGGTTTTCTTGACGGCGTGTGAAGGCTGCCAACAAGCTAGCGTGGTGGACTATTACCCTAATCATCTCACTCTGAGGGAAGACAGTTTGCAGCAGTGGGGTAATGTAATTGGTTGATAATGGTAACAGGGCTAAAAAGCAAGTTAACTTTTAAAGAATCATAATTTTGATTATGATACACATTCAATTTAAAAAATGCTGAGGAGCTGCAATAATCTGTATTAACACTGTATTAGGTAATACTGTTTATTATTTTTAGGAGTTTTCTAACTCTTCGTAATTCAATTGTAACGTTATTCTATACCCGTGAACAAAGTTAAGTCTCTAAGCTCAATTATAATGTACAGCAACAACGTTCAATGTAAAGGAGCGACCGAGAGAAATATTAAAAATAAAAACGAAGCGGTAGAATCGATTGGAAAGGTAGAATCAATTTTACTTTGTCATTTCCACGCTATGAAGATAAAATATGCGGGGCATGTTAAGTGATTCTTCTATAAATTGTTTTTCAAGTGCACTGCAAAGGAAGGGGAAGTGGGGGGACGGAGTTCAGTGAGCTTCTTCGAAACTTTTAATACAGCTCGTATCTGCGTTCATTTTAGCATTTTAGCATTCTAAATAAATAGGTAAGCACGTACCTACGGTGTAATTATTGTAAAATGGTATGATAAGACAACGTTGCGGACTGAAAGATGATGAAGTGACACTAATTGAAAGGAATGTGCTGAGATGGTATGGGGACGTTAAGAGAATGCATGAAGACTATTAACAAAACGATTTTGAAAGGTGAATGACGCGGTAGTTTCTGGGATCTCGCCCTAGAAGTGTAGGTACTTGTAACCGGTGTGTGTGTATGACATCATGTGTATGAATGAGGAAGAAGCAAAACAAGTGTGCAAGAATCGTAGCAAATGGTAGTTTGTGCCTATTCCTAATGCATATAGTTAAGAGATTGATAAAGATGATGATATCTGTTTGGGCTCCCCATCAAGGTAGATAACGTCAAATGCAAGTCCATAATATCTTAATTAATTTACTACGTTTATGGACAAGTTAGAATGCATTCTTGCCTGTTAGAAGGCAGTAAGTAGGTATTTCATTCAAATAGCATCTCGTAAAAGGCCAAAAACATATTTCATTAGCTCAACAGACTGCACGTATTACGACTTGTACGCGTAAGGATTTGTTTCGTTCTGAGCTGTTAAGGCTAGAAAACGCAATATGCCCCCAGTGTTGCTGGTCTCCATAGCCCGCGATAACTACTTATGATCAGGTGGCTCGTCTGTCCGATTCCCAACATAAATAAAATAAAAAGCCTTTTAATTCGTTGCAGATTGCAAATAGAAAAAGTTAAATTAAACGTTTACAAAAGAATACTTATGTTAAAATTATTGTATTGATAATTTCTCTGCAAGAACCCCTTTGCAGGTAAAGGCATCCTTCAAAGAAAGCAAGTCCTCTCTAGATTGGGCTTATAACTTAAATTCAGTTTGGGGCCGGCTGTTTTTTTTTATTTTATCTTCCAAACCAGCTACAGGTCTACCTCTCCTTCTTTGCCTAGTGGACCTGCTCATGTGGTCACCTTTTAGTCCATTTCTGGTCTTGCGTTGTGAGATGTGGCGGGACTACAACTTTCTCAACATAAATTATAAAAAGAAATCTTTTCTCACCGGTTCTGCGGTTTCCTCGAGATCATGAGTAAAATAGCAAGAATGCCGATAATCAGGAAGAACATGCTGACGTTGGTGAAGGTGGAGTTGCCAGGGTTTCCATATGCGGCGAACAGGTCGAATACCACGATGAGCAGGTACATGAGCCCCACCGACTTCAGCACGAACATTCCTGTTGGAATTGAGAGGAAATGGTTCAAATGAGACATAGATACCTTATAAGTGTATTATACTGTATTCCCCGAAGGGTTGTGTAGAGGTGTACAAATTTACACCCGTTATTTCTATCCTATGTAATAGAGGGCGAGTCTATTGCCATCAAGACGGCACTAATTCAGACTCCGAGCTGCTACTGAAAATTTTATAGAAATACCCAGTCACATTGCTCGACCTGGGTATTGGACCCTAGCGTAGCAGTCGCGCTAAGGACCACTAGACTAATGAAGCAGTATATTTTGTATCATTATCTTAAAAATTGCGTGCAGCGTCCCGTCGCACGTTTTGGTGTGAACTGACCATAAATTCTATTAATGTGCTCTGAGACAAAGTTTAAAGTTAAATGTGTATTAGCGCCCATTTCAGTCTACTTGGTATCAACTTTATAGACAAAGTTATAGATACTATTATTGTTTGCAAACAGCTGGCTACTTTGGCTTTGCCATCAAACAATAAAACCTGTTCCTGAAAGCGTTGTATTTGGGCATGAAATATTTATCGGGAGTAATCTACGTTTAAAGCGTTTTGCAATTTAGAGGGTTGCTTTTAATTCCTTAAATAATTTATATTATGATGGAAAGATAAACCTCGGAACAAAAATAGTACTATCAAAGATGATTTACTGGATCAAATCCTTGTATGAATTGGTGATTAAGTCATTATATCAATATTGCATATAGATAATAAGTAATTTATTAATAAAATTTTACAAATATTTACACGGATGTTCCTTGATTGATGAAAATAATGCTGAATATTATACGATCGAAATTATAGCTAAAATGTATCTTATGTAATGGCACAATGCAAAGAGTTTAGTCAGCTTGATTTAAATTACCTATAAACAGCTTAATTAAACTAGGTTAAACCTTTGTTGCTATTAATAAGATAATCTTCTTATATCGTTAAAGAGATGCAGGCAGGTCGTGTATTTTGCAGAGAGGGTGGATGATGGAGTCTAGATTCTCGAGCGGCATCCGAGAACCGGTCGTAGAAGGTGTAGAGGGTTGGATTCCGCACCCCTTCCTAATTATACCTCATATCATATCTTTATATCTCAGAGACTGACAGTCATGTTTTGAGCCAAGGCGTGTGGATTCGAACTCTAAACCTTTGACTATTCGTTTCGTTATGGGTGATAACTTCATACATATACTTATACAATATTGTCAGTCTCTTAAACACAAATATCACGAGGAGATCTGCGTGCCTGAGAGATTTTCTCAGCGAAATGTGAAGCCACTCAACCGGCGCGGCAGTAGACGCGCTGGTCTATAACTGAAAGTACAGTCTAAAGAAGCACTATGAAAAGTAAATGGTAGGTACATGACGTAAGAACATAAAACAAATTCACAACTTCGCTGACAAACTTTAAGGTAGGTTGGTCCCTACGGGAACTTTTATAAATACCGTTTCAGATTTGATAGTGCTTGTTTAGACAACGTATCCATCTTGTATGTGACGAAAGAAAACCTGTGCCCAGCTATGTAGATACACATACACTTTCGGTCCGTACCTAAATGGGATTATGATGAGAAGGAATTTCAAGAAACATCCTTAACCTTCTCACCAACTAATTTGCGTGTAAATAGTGGCCTACATTCATTTTACACTGATAAGACTCAATGACGATAAAAGAGCTAGGTACTTTAAAGAGCAACTTACCGCTGCGTTCAGTAGCAGGTCCACAGTCAACCCAAGGGAAGAGTCCAGGGCAAAGGTAGCTCATCGCTTGCAACTGACGTCCTATTGCCGCGAAGAATCGGCTGCAGCTGCTGCTGCTGCCAGAAGAACCGCCGCCAACTGCACATAGATGACGTTGATTGGACAGGTTTTTTCCCAAACTTATGGGAATTTCCCTTTATCTCATCTTGGTGAATGCTTGCGTCCGCCATAGAAAGGTTTTTGACAAAATTAGAGATTCCGTCAAGATCAAAGGTTAGTTGACAGATTTTTTTCTTTAGGTGAAGGTAGTATTAAATATGAGAAAATTATATATATTATTTATTTTTAAAAATCTCGTCAGAAATGTACCTAGGTGAAAAAATTCTAGAAACTTCCAAGAAAATCCGACACTTAGACGAAAGAGATTTAAGTAACGTTACTCAGCGCAAATAACTTTAAATACCTACTCGATGCGTATGTATACACTATGTAATTTACTTTAAAATATATCCCGAGTTTAATTATCTTTGGGTAGGAGTAGGTAGATACTCAATCAAGTAGAGAGAGTCAATAATAGAAAACCATTCATGATTCCCCTTTCAATTTTCTCTTCGGTTATATACAAAACGTGGGTGTGATTGAAAAATGCTTGACGAAATATTTGAGGTTCATGATTTACTATATTACTTAAATATATTGTAGTAGTTACTTACACTATTTACATATTTACATGATTAACTTAGTTCTAATATCAAAATATTTAGCCGCAAATATGAAGGAATTCAATAACAAACACACATGTTTTAATATATAAGATTAGTTTTTATATTACACAAGGGAAATAAGGAGTGTAACGAGATAAGTAAACTTGTACGTATTTAACGTAACGTCTTCAAAGTGTTATTTTTGAAATATTAAACGACAAGGATCATTCCGTCCAAAGTCCTTAGAAATTGTTCAATAAAATTATTGCTTTTTGTATCAAATAGAAGTACCTAACCAATGTCAGTACCTACATTAGGTTTTGGATATTTATTTTTGTTGTGGACTGGTTTTTAAAGTGTCCCTTTTTTCATATCATATACTAAGGTATGTAGTCAGACTGCATTATGTAAAGATACTCAAAGCTATCCATAGGTACCCACATTCCGCGTGATATCTTGACATTTCTACTCCCATAAGATATATAAAATCGTGAACTAGTGTCGGAAACGGTAATATGGTTCAGTGAAAGACACAGGATGTGTATCCTGTAGTTACAAAGAACCAATTAAAAATAATTAATTAAGTCTGTCTTCATCGTCTGCATTGCGAAGGAATATTGAAATAATATTTTTTATAACTTTTACCTTCTTTTGTTTCTTAGGTCGATTAATATTAAAACTCGGACAAAGACGGAGCAAGATTCATCTCGCCCACTGGCGAATAAAGTAGATAATAACAAAAGGAGATGTGCGCGCCTGAAGTTAGTGGTTCCGAATTGCCACGCAATTAAAATCACTTATCTTCTCAACTAATTTTATACAATAATCAATAAATCTCCGAGTTTTTATTGAAATTTAAAAACTGCAAAACTACTTGCGAAGAACTTCAGATGCGCAGAGTTAGTTCGACTGAACTGTAAAGCAAAAACTATTACAATAGATCCTAGTACCTTGTTATCTGGTAAAATATTTAGATAAGTTAACTGGCAAAATTAACGTCGTTATTTTGTGTCTATGTAATTTATTCAGTTAACATAAATAAGTATTTTTCCAAGAACATATTTTTTCCGAAATTACAAGTAAGCGCGGCATATTATTTTAACATTAATATCTCTCAAAAAGGCTTCTGCGTATAACGCTCCGTAGCCTCGGGCAAGTCTCGAAAAAGATCAGTCAGAAATTCGTATGATTTGAAAGACTAAATAAAAAAGTGAATCTTAAAATTACATAAAAATTTCTTACAAAAAAAATTGACAAAAAAGTGGCTGTATCATCATTAAATCGCTTGGCTGTAAAAGCTGATTACAAAATACAGAAATTGCCGATATCATAATTCCTAGTAGTTAAAAATCAGGCAAACGCGACGGCAAACGTATATAATCTATAATTACCACTTACCGTAGTATTGATTCTCGATGTTAGTATTGACTAGGAAGGTGTCGTCACGGTACTCCTCGCTTTCATCTCCAGGCAGGGTATCATCCGAATCAGGAGAGCTGTTCGAACAACTTATGATTACGGACTCGGTTTTGTCAAAACGAAACATTATTATTTAGCTTTCTGCGGTAGATATTTTTTATGGTTTTGAACAGTCAGTGGTTGCCTGGGCATTGATTTAGGGTAGGATATGAGTAATTTTAGGAACTGTCTCAAAAAACAATCTATAACGTAATATCTGACCCTTATTCCAAAATACTCAGTAAACATCCTTAACTAATTTCTGTTTAAAATGTATAAAAGACTTTGTCAACAAAGTGAGATGGCATTAGGGTCGGCCCTCTCTAATGAGCGTTTTAGAATAAGGTTTGCCTAACCCGCTACAGATCGATTTTGGGGCTTCTGTTGAAGTTGTTTCGCTTAGCCAGTACACAAACACATTATTTTGATAGCAACAGAAGGTTCGGCCGGCCTTTCGCTGAGGCTCATTCGCAAGCCATTCGCAACGAGCATGTTACCTTCTGGTGACTCGACGGACCATGACGCGCTGGCTCGGTGCCATGATGTGGGTTGTGCCATGGCTCTGTAAAGAAGGAATTCTGTTATTCGTCTCGTATAAGTACAGCTGCTAAACGGCAAATGTTGGTAAGTAGGATTAGTTCTTCGATTTGCTATTCTTCTTGTTCAATGAACGCAGGTGGAGTCCAATACCAGAACCAGTACCAATATATTTACACATTTAGTGAAAAACAACAACAAATATATTCTAGAATATATTTGTTGTTGTTTTTCACTAAAACAACAACAAATATATTAACAACAAATATATCAATTATGAGATATGTGATTAAAATCATGATATCTCATAATTTTAATCACAGCAGTGTTAAAATTATGAGATATCATGATTTTAAAATTAATTTTAAAATCATGATATCTCATAATTTTAAAATTAATTAAAATTATGAGATATCATGATTACAGAATCTTTATCGTGACTATTATCATTTGCATAAGAGATATTACGATATTTGAATCGATAGTCTATATAAAAAGTGATTTTGGATAATCGAATGTCATATTTGTGTTCGTACTTTTTCAATGTAGGTACACTACATTGAAAATGTCTAGAATTTTAAAGGCTAAAATTTAGATTTTTAAGCATCCTGAGCAGACGTTCTAGGTGGAAGTTTGTGCCCATTAAGCGATATCTCTGAGATTCATTCATAATACATTTAAAATTCGAATGTGCCACTACCTATGTTTCACATTCATTGAAAGCAACCTTTTGAATTCTACACGTATCTTGTTTTAAAGGTTTCGTTCGACTTTTTTGCATATGAAATGGTTTTGTATAATAATCTTGCGTTCCGCTCGACTCAGAAGAGACTTATTCCTTCTAAAATCAGATACAGCTCCGCAAAATATACAAAATTAAATTCTTTAACCTTTTCTCAGACGAATATCGTATTATTTTAAGAAAGGGCTGTTTCATTTTTGCTGTATTTGTTAACTTAGCAACGAACCCCTCCTTACGTAAGTTAGAATAATAGAAATGTTGTTATAAGTACTTCAGGTCTTGTAATATAAGTAGTTTAACATTTTATTCTATACGGCTATATTCCACGAAGCGTTGAGAGGTAGGTACATCGCAGATCTATATTATCTACACTTTTTTTTTTTGTGTAGGCGTCTCTGCGTACGAGGTTCGTATCTAGTTATTACTTTTCAGATTCTAATATTACTTTGAAATTGCTATAATTGCTAGATTTTAAGCTGCAAAATGTGAATTTTGTTAACGAGTTTGTTTGACTCAACTGCGTATCAAAGGATGATCCGTGCTGTGTGCACGAACTAAACCAACAAACAGCAATGTCTACTTTACGGTCTGGTGGATATTACAGGCCAATATATTCGGGTATCGCTACAAAATAGGGCTATCTAGGCAATGTTGTTTGACGCTTCCGTTTGACATGTTGTGTGCACACAATGGGCGGTTTCCTTTATCCTACGGTTACGTACCAATTGCGTATGTAATCTGAAATTCCTTTACGAATTGGGAATATAGCGGCGGTTTCAGGAACATTCAGGAATAATTTGAAATTTCATCTTATACATTTACCACTTACAATTAATACCTGAGGAATATGCGGCAGGAAAATGCCATCACGCCTATGGAATATAGGCGTGATAGCATTTTAGCCAAGGAGTTAGGCAGAGGTGTGACAAAACCAAGGACATCTGCCTATCCCTTTAGAGGATATATGCATTATGTTATGTCAACTTTTGGACCCTCTGTGGTTTTCTATTTAATATTATTTTATAGTTTAATTATTTGTTGTAGAAATATTTTTTAGCTTTAGCTTTATTAATTTATAGATGAAATGGTGAAAGTAAAGAATACGAAGAAATGTTGAAATAATATTTCCTTTATATTATATTTCAAAAGGGAATAAATTAAAGAGCAGTTCTCGGTTTGCCGAATCCGATTACAGACACATGACAAAGGAAGAAAAATATTAAGTTATTAAAAAATTTAACCGTATAATATATGATAAATTATCACAGCAGTGTTGACTTAGTGATATGACTATTGGACTGCAGAGTCGTATATCTAATTCAAATCCAAGGAAGATCTGCAGATCCAAGGACTTACAGTTGACTAGCGTGGTGGAGTATAGCTCATAAAAGTCTCACCCTGAGAGGAGACCTCTGCTGAGTAGTGGGACAATAAATAGGTTGATGATAACTACCTATAACGAAATTTGGTAATTTAGTTATAAGCGTATGTGTTATTGAAATCGGGGATCAATTTACCGTTAACTTCGTCTGTAAGACAGAGCGGTGTTTCTTGGATAACTCTATTAGATTGGAAACGGAATTTGATTATACAGTCAAGAGGTACGATTCTGTCTCCCAATAACTAGTTTAGTGTATGTGGGCTTGATTTGATCAGCGAAAAATAGTTCTAGCATCTCATTTATAGAATAAATTATTTGAACTAACTACTCCATGCGTTTCTGAATTATCAAACGTTCGCTCGCTAAGGTTTATGACACGAGAATAATTATATTTTAATTAATTTTGTTTTATTGGCTCAGCGTGTTTGATCTGCCTTCGGGAAGGATAAGAGGCAAAGCTTCGCCTTTTGAAGAGATCCCATTAACGCTGGTGCACAGCTTGTCATGGTCGCGGAAAGCGTCACCAATCCCATGGTCGTTACTATAGGTTAAAGGAAGGCGAGTTTTTAGTCAGTACGAGTCCGAAATACCCTGCTGATTCCCCAGGTGGCAGAGGATCCATGACGATTTTCTGTACTATAAAATAAATAGGTAAGCGCGCTCCATCGTAGACCATTTCGTTGCTTAACATCAGGCAAGTTGTGATCAAGCGGAAACCTATCTGTGATAAAAAAAATTGAAGATCGTGGGCTGGCGAAACAATTTCATGTGTACCTTTATATCATAGGTTAATTTCAGACGTAAGTCAATAAAAGCAATAGGTAAAGATCAAATTACCTCTTATTTGTTCACAAACATATTGGTGTACTCAAGAAAATTTTATATAAAGATATTTGGAATTTCGGCGAAACTATATATGTACCTACGTATTCTATTGCTATTATTTAATAACTGTATTGGTTAGAAAGTGGGCCAGGGCTACGAGCGTACGAGCTTCGTGGGGAGAATGTTAAACAATCTTCCTAAGTGTCTAGGAAAATAATTACTGCAGCGTTATTTAGTGTGTTTCTGAATTACCAAAGTATAACCGTAAGTAGAATGTATTTGTGTAAAATATTTTACGTTCATCATCAACCCATTCTATTGTCCCACTGCTGGGCACGAGATTCCTGAATGGACATCTAAAAGGGTCTTGGCTTTCCAGCGCGAGATAATCAATAATTATTATGCACATGATTTCGAAAATACCAAAAGTGCCTTGGATTTAAAGTGTGGACTTTTGAGTTAGCAGTAGTAATAAAGAAAATTTTACCTTAATTTTGAATCGTGGTTTTACTTATAAAAACACGTTAAATTTATTTGTACTTAGTTTTATTAAGTGATTTTTATAATCAGAATTATTATTAATAATAATAAATAAAAGTTAAATTCTATATCGCGAAACCTTGTTCTGGATCTTGTTCTGTTTTTTTGAATTACCTTACTGAACATTTCAAATATAGGTACTGACAGCAATTTTTGTTACCTACATACTATACGTATCTTTATGTGCCTTATATCGTCACTGTATAAGTAACTTATGTTGTAAACGTTTACCCCAATAAGTGGTAAATCTGTCACAAGCTGCCTGCTGATTGTTCTGTTTTTCTTTAACACGATGCACAACATACAATAGTAAACGCGGCTACTAGTATTACTAATTTTATTATTCTATGGTCAGTGGTACTTTGTTTAATAAAGTCTTAGTACCTACTATATACCTGTGTATTGTATAATCACTGTGGCTTCCAATATTAATCATTAATTGTGAAAAAAATTAAGTCTACATATTTTAGCGGTTTTGACACTTTCCTTTCGATACATTTCACTCGTCACTTGCCACAATTTGCATGAAAATTCGATCGAATTGTGACAGGTACAGTTACGGATAAAAGTACCTATCATTTAACATATTGTTATGCGGAATGTATGTATGTATGTACCTAGGTATTTTATGATAATAATAGCAAGATCGTAATTACTTTTCGTTATCGTTAATACGTAATGTTTTGTTGAAAGAAATGTGACACGAAAATTATGAATTATTAAGATATAATATAATTATTATTTATAACATGTTGTCTAAAAGACTGCCTCATTAGTCTAATGGTCTCGACTGCGACTGCTACGCTAGAGAACCTGGGTTGGATTCCCCGGTCGACCAAATTCTCAATAACGGCTCGGAGTTTAAGTTTGTGCCCGGTTAATAGAAATAGGCTCACCCCCATTACATGTGACTTGTGATTTTAAATTTTAAATTCTATTGCGTCAGTAGCTTTTTAAGTGTGGGTACTTCTGTTTTTATACTTACCTTTAACTAGTAAATGAGGTGTGAATCTTTTATTGATATTAATATTAGTCCATAGTATTGTATGTAATACAGTAAAGATTTAGTAATAATCTCTTCAGTTCCTGTAAGTATTAAAGTAACTTTAACACCTAGGTACTACGATCACCTTTCACGAAACTTTGCAATCAAAGTATACTTTTAAGTGCTCCGATATATAAGACTTTTGAAAAGCCACTTTTCTTTGCAAAGTTCTTTTCAGACTTAGGTAAGTACGCTTTTATTAAGAAAGAAGAAAAATATTTTTAATGGCCGCCAACAACGGTTTACCTTCGTGAATATTACACGTAAAAGGAAACTACTTTTACGAAGTTTACGTCGGTTTATATAATCACTAGATATGGACCTACGTTGATCTCATTATTCCCAAACCCGATTCATTTTCCCGAAATCCCGTCTTACGCCGATATTCAGAGATTTTCCTAAAAAAAAGGTGAAATTTGTATTTAAACTTAACATAATTAGTAATGTATATATATAACTACCTACCTTTCCTCATTAGCATTGATCGGAATTAGGTAGGTGTGCTAATTTACCTAAACTTCAAAGAACAGATAAAAACTTGAGACGTCCTTACTGATTCCAGTCCAGAAAAAATATTGTCCGAATATAATTTAATTAACAAACTAGCTTGAATAACTTATTAAACCTAGTGTGTACATTACATTACATTTTATGACGATATTGCTTTTTATTTTTAAAACAATAAAATACTGATCTGGTCTACTGGTTTTGCATCAAAGGGAAACAAAAACAGAAAACGAATTCAATTGTTTTACTGTATCAATAACATTATTTATTGAATTTACGTAAGTGACGTCCCGAAATTCTCAGAAGCTGCTTGCATTAGGATATGTGCCCCGTTGATTGGAAATATGCTCGGCCCCTATTATACGGAACTTAAACATACCGACGAACTGTGGGTGTACATTATTACACATCTTTTTAACCCTTAGGAAAAACGGGCGTGGTATATGCCTAGATTATACTTGACAAATCAAATAACTATAAAATTGAGGATCAGCTAACGTACCTATTAATTACGTCAATTGTTGTTAATATTAACAAGCAAATTAACTGACAGATAAGTTAATGAAACAGCAACATATACATGTATAGGACTTACAGCGAAGGTAGTGTCGCGGTTGGCGCTGGCGGTGCCCTCAGGGTCAACAGGAGTGCGCAGACTCTGCGGCAGTAGTTCGATCAGGTTCGTGGAGTGCGGCTGATAGCGCAGCACCAACACGCAGGTGGACACGAGGGTGTATGCCAGAAGAGTGCCTGATGAAGAACAAAAGTAGTTTAAGCAAACTGCTGATACGTCGTTGCCTGCACACGATTGATTCAATTAACACATTTTGTCAATTATTTATTTCAAATGAAACTATCTGCTTCTCAAAACTGGCAAATAGGTATATACATAAAAATGAATCCCTATTTACCTTGGTCATGTCAAACCTTGAGACGACTTTAACGATTTCATTCATCTTTTTTTTTAGGTTTCTGATACTTTGTAGAAGGTTCTTACGGAAACAAAAATGAAGAAAATTGCGCAGAAAACTTGCAAAGCATTAAAAACTTAAAGACTATTTTAACATTGCGCGCATTTAGATAATTATTAGTTAAATATAGATAAGGCAGGACGTCCGTCGGGTTAGCTGGTGCTAAGTAAATTTACATTCTATAAATAATAGATTGATTCATGCTTGCTGTCTAGCGGGATAGATAAACTCATACTTGCTTAATTACAGTGCAGTTTAAAAAAGCAGATCGGCCTCGTATATTCATAAACCCTTCCTCACCGCAAATCTCCATAAAAACAACTTTAAATCCCTAACAAAGAAGTTCTATAAATCTCTTAATTGAGAGACTTAATCTTAAATTAACCTTGACATTTAATTCTGGCAAGATTTGTCTTCATGCAACTTTGAATGGTTGTTGATGTTTCATTGTTGATATCATAATCCCGGTAAGCCGACAATTAACTATATCGGGCTAAAATCCTTTACACGCCTGGGTATTTACTTCGTTGAGAACCTTTTATGATGGTACTACGACCTTCTCGCCATTAGAAATATTTAAAACCCCTCGCTCCCTGGTTAGAGATGCTATTTTTACCTGAATACGTTGACCTTGAAAAGCCGAATGGAGTTTTTCCTTCTTACCCAAGTGCATGGAGAGATAAAATTGGGTTATTCATTATACTTAAGTAGCTGTTTCCCTCAGTTTTGCTTACACGAAAGGACTTGTTGAGATTAAATGTAGCCTATTTCCTTGCTCCGGATTCTTCTATTTATAATAAATACTTTACGAAGCTGTAATTTAAGCGGCGGTAGCCTAATGGCTAGGGCGTCGGACTTGTGATCATGTGGTTGCCGGTTCGAAACTCACCCATTGCACTACCGACGTGAACCCACTCGTAACACAAGCATTTAGCTTAGCACGAGGGGTTAACAAGATTACTAGTAATGTGTGACCCACATTGCTAGTAACCTTTTATAAAAAAAAAAAAAAAAAATTAGTTAATTATAATCGTAAGGAGCAAAATTTTTCATGAGTGTAACACTAATTCATGATCGTTGTACAACTGGGCCCGGGCAGTCGAAACACGGCCGGTGCTAATTACATGAATAAAAAATAAAGGAACTAATTATATTATGTCAGTATAATCATGTTTTTATGAGGACGGCAGTAATTTGACCCAATTTTTTTTGTAATTAGCGGAAAAACCGAGAAAGCGCTGGCGAGACGCTGGATGCGTTTATGGTTGACTGGCCAGAGAAAGCAATTAACAGGAGCACGTGCGATTTTATAGGAGACACCTTTGCCCAGCAGTGGGACAGTATAGGTTAATAAAAGAATAGGATACAATTCGGTATCGATAAAAATACTTTTTTTATTAGTTCAGAAGGTAGGAATGTATAAATATATATTACAACAGCTACCTACCTAGGTCCTGATCAAAATGCCTTCGGGAACTGTGTATTTACACACAGAAAGAAGATAATCGAAATTATTTACATTTCAAAGTGCCTTATTGAAATGAAATGATATTTATTTCTGTAAATAGATATTTTAAAGACACTTTTACAAGTCGATTTTTTACATATTTTTTAACTAGATGGCGCCGACGTTTCCTATCTGACGATCTCTGAGAAGAATCGTCGAAACAAACTCAGAGAATCATGGTCTCTTTTAAAGTCCAGACAATAGTTGTTGTTAGATAATGCGAGTTTAACAATGTAGGGCAAAATCTGTACAGGCCTTTTGAAGAAAGAGCCATAGCAGCTTTGAGTTGACCTGTCCTAACTGACGGCACGCATACATCAGTCATCGTGCTCAGCTCAACCATTTTATAGGGAGATCAACGACCCGTCGCACAACGATACCAGATCAGCAGGACATTTGTGTAAGTCATGTGAAATACTCAAAACTGTCAGAGAAGTTTATTATACATCTGATACGTGTTAAAGCTAACTTGTTGTAACGTGTTGAAGCGTCGGTAGCCTAATGGCTAGGGCGTCGGACTTGCGATCATATGGTTGCCGGTTCGAACCCCACTCTTTGCACTACCGACGTGAACCCACTCGTAACACAAGCATTTAGCTTAGCACGAGGGGTTAACAAGAATACTAGTAATGTGTGACCCACATTGCTAGTAAGCTTTCTTAAAAAAAATAAAAAAAAAACTTACATAGACAACAACACACATTTACATTTTAATATCGTACAATTACCATTTGAAAACAAAATAATATTATGCATGATTACTAGGACCTACAAGGCCACCCAGTCAACTTGTGAATTAAAAAAAGGGAAAAAAATAAAAATAAATAAATATACATATTTAAGACACGATAGCCAGCAAGTCGACCAGTCACCACAAGCAGCACCCGTTCACGAGTATTTGTACAGTGAGTATTAGTACAGTGATCCTAAGCGCGACTGCTACGCTAGAGGTTTTGGGTTCATTTCCCAGGATTTTCTTTAAAATTTCAGTAACACCTCGGATCGTGGATAATTATGTGGTCAGTGAGTGGCAATAGGCTCGCCCCCTACATGGGAACTAAATATACATACATTTAGTACCCCTCTGCTTACGCTTCGGGAAACACAGGCGTGATGGTATGATGTAAGCGTTTTTTAAATAAACCAGCGGACTAAAATGACCTCTGTTGAACCGCCCATGAATCCTGATATGATTCATTGTTGTAAAACTGATCATTTTAGCCACCAAGAGCCAGACAATCTTCTGCATAATTCAACCAAACAAATGGAAGCTCCGTCCATGTATTTTCTATAGGCACATTGTGTTTCAGTTTGTACTTACACTTACAACGCCCGTGTCTTCCGACCTCCCCCTCTAAGTAGGTCAAGGCAACGATGTGCGCCGCCGGATTGCGTGTAATGTGAATAAACTCACGAGAAAGCGCTATACTTATCGAGAAATGCCAAGGCGAGGAAATTGCTGTAAGGTAATTCTGAGGTCACCTGAAACAACGTAGGTAAGTGAAATCTTGTCATTGTACTCACACGTTTGGGACTGACTTCAAAAAGAGAAGGTACTCGAATATGTTTTTTTTGTGTTCGCTTTTTGAGTTTATCGCGAACAGATAGATATGTCTTGTGAGATCTATAGTCTCTTTTTAAATAGACGCTTCTCAATAAATATGCATTTATATATTATATATTTGTCTTTGATCTAAAATTCTCAGTAGCAGCTTTGAGTATTGATTGGAGCCCTGTTTAATGGCAATGGTCCGGCGGACTGTGGGTTAAATATGTAGGTTCTCTTCTGCCCAACCCTTTAGGGTGTGATATGTTATGTTTAAATATTAAGTATATGCTAAGGTTTATTACGCTTAAGGCGGCATTTCACCAACTCCGAATAAGATCCCATTAAATTAATTTTGTTATACATAAAAATCAAATTCTGTTCGAAAAAACTTGGCCCAAATGGCTCGACCGATAACGATGAATTTTTTATGATTGTTTGAGTGGATTCCTGGTTGGTTTTGATTTACAAATGGAACCGGTAGATGGTAGTGCGATCGAGTTCGAGTAGAACAATTTTGAGTTCGAGTACAACAAATTTTGGCTATTTTTAAACGACTTCAAAAAAGGAGGCGGATATACGTTCGTCTGTATATTTTTTTTTCTATGTATGTTCACCGATTTCTCCGTCAATTGCGAACTGATTTTGAAAATTCTTTTTTTGTTCGAAAGGGTATGCTCCCAAGGTGAAATCGAGGGAACTCTTCAAATATTATATAGATACTAAGCTATAACAAGATTTATAATTTTTAAAGTAACTCGTGCGAAGTGGAACTGATGATGGAGACCAGAAATGGCCCCCTTATGTATTTTTCTCGATTTTTCAAAAATAGACTGATTTGGAAGATTCTTTTTGTTCGTAAGGGTATACTTCTCAGGTAGGCCCATTCTCATCAAGTAAAAATCCGACGATGGGATCTTCTTGGATGGAATCGAAGGAACTATTCAAATAACTATTGTATTTGAATTTGCTCTAGGAAAGTCGTGCAAAGCAAATTCAGTTTCTAGGAAAGCTTCATTTGGTTAAAATGAAACTGATGATGAAGACCACTGCTCAATAATAAGTATTGTAAAGGTTGCGATTCGAATACTTTAATATACCTATTTGTAATTTATGCTAGTTACAAAGCATAATTGTAATGAAGTACCAGGAGAACTCCTCAATGATTTACGTCCCTGCATTGGGAAAAGCAATATTTTGTAACAGTGATGAGCAGTTGACATTGGGTTAGGTAACTTAGGTAAATTACAAACTAACCCACTGAAAAACGATGTGATCACAGAAAAAATTGAAATAAAATAACTTTTAACACAAAATGTAAAACCGCCTTCAAAATAATAAAAATAATGATATTTATGTCTAAAACATTTTTGGAAGTCGGTGGCTTTAATTTGAGTGGATCTTTTGTTTCCGCCACCGTCTTCCAAAATTTTTTAATATTTTGAAGGCGGTTTTACATTTTGTTGTAAAAAGTTATTTTTTTTATTTGGATTTCGGAAAATACCTGCCGGCTATTCGCACATAGTGGAATGTGGCCGTAATCAAATTTGCAAAAGAACTCGTCTTTACTATTTCCATAAAAAAGTTGTGAATTTATTTCTTACCAATAGAAGCGTTGCAACAGACATGATTATATTAAGAGGTGTTATAAAGATCCTGTTCACGCCTTAGAAACGTGAACACCTCATTATACAGCAAGAAAATATTCTATTTTCTGAGCGTTTAATGTCGGAGTGCCTGTACTGCATCGGATTTTTATTCTTCTAATGCGACATTATTTGTTGCATTTTACTATTAAAGAATCATACTTTTATGTGTTGGTACCCCAGTTATTTATGTACGGAAGTGAATGTTGGGTATGGCAGAAGGAACATGAAAGTAGAATCAAAGTTCCTTACAAAGTAGGTACTGCGGTGTAACTCGGAATCATAGATTGAGAAATAGTGTGATAAGGGAGCGTTGTGGTTTAAAAGAAGATAATAGTGACACGCATTGAAAGGATACTCCTTTCAATGCTGACATGGTTTAGACATCGAGAGAATGGATGAAAAATGATTAACTAAAGGGGCACCATAGAAAGACATATCACGACCATATTGGTGAGATCCTTCAAAAAGGTCAGGTGCGTAGTACCTGCATCCGGTGCATGTTTATGACGAAGCAAAAGAAGTATGCAAAAATCGTAGCAGATAGCGTTCTGTAGTTTCTGCCTACCTCTGTGGGGAAAAGGCGTGTACCTATGTATGTGCTTTTATCCTCCTATTTGACTTTTTTCAATTGCGGCTGAATATCAGTATTTTACATTAACCCAATTTCTAGACCGATATTCTAACGATAGTCCAATATTCTAAGGATAGTCCGATACTCTAAGGATAGTCCGATATTCTATATAGGAATAGGATAGACTGGTTTTCAGGCTTTTGAGATTTTGATCGCAGTCTTGTCTTGTCACAGGTAATTTTATGACAAATTTTCACTACCGATAACGAAGTTCAAATTCAAAATGTATGGATTTGACATAACTTCATCACGTGACATATCTAGGCCCCCAGGTGCTCCTCGTGGCACGAACATCAGCTCTGTTGCAATCATATGGGTATTAATAATTAAATAAAAGGTTATCTGGAAGAGATCGCCTTGCACGATAAGACCGCCCATTGTACATTTACTTTTGTCGCATTGTTTGTTCCTTGTAATTAATTTTGGTGTACAATAAAGCGTATAAATAAATAAACAAGTATCGCTTAATTTGTCCTGTGCAACGTGGAATAAACTTTCCTTCTTTATTACTAAACGGTGGTCGGTGAAACCTGCATGCCCGAGAGGTTTTCTCTAGGGCGTGTGAAGTCTCGCAACCCATATCCTGCGTGGTTTCTATAACCTAACTCCTCTTATTTTGAGAGGAGACTCGTATCTAGCAGTGTGACAGTAAATGGGTGCACCATGAGGCCGAATACTTAAGCGCAGTTGCGTTAAGCATTGCGTGCAAATTTTTATTGTTTTTATCGAAGACGAAAAGTAGCAGAAGAATTTGGGTCTGTTCATGTTTCAAAGTTCAAATACTATCACGCTTGTATTCCCCGAAGGATAAGGCAGAGGTGTATTAATGTACAACCTCATTTCGCTGATATGCTTAGGGGGCGAGCCTATTGCCATTAACCGGGCACAAATCCAGACTTTGATCTGCTACTGGGAATTTCATAGAAAAACCCAATAACACTTTGCTCAACCTGGGAATCGAACCCAGGACCTCTTGCGTAGCAGGCGCGCTTTTTGTTGAATGTTCAGAAATATAATTATTATCTTATCTTATAAGAATAGATATACCTTCTTACTTGAGGACAAAAAATCTTACATGACCTGTTTGCGTTGGGTGTAGTAGCAATAAATTCTTCTAATTATTCCACTCATCTTAATAAAAAAATCTTATTTATTTTCCCACAGCATCTTAATCGGTTTTCATCAATTATTTCTGTATTATTTCCAAGATATCGGCCGTATTGTTTTGATATTTATCAACAGTTTGGGATTACAGAATAGGCCGTTTCTACGTAACAATTAAATTAAATCCGATTTTTGCTTGTTAATAGGTACAATTTTTTTGAAGATTAACGTAGATTAAGATCCTAATCTTATTTAAGGTATGTTGTTTTTCTGTCTATTAATCTATTATATTTTCCCACTGCTGGGTGCCGGTCTCCTTTCAGGATGATAAGGGACAAGGTCACCGCGCTCGCCTAGTGTAGGTTGGCAGACTTTCACATGATGTCTAGAAAATCTCTCAGGCGTGAAGAATAAGAAGGCCTCACGATGTTTTTCTTCACAAACGATATTATGTGGTGATATTTAAGTATTAATATGCGTATGACTTCGAAAAGTCTCAGTAAGAGCTCGAATTCGAGACCCTTGACTTTGTAGTCCAATGGTCATATTAGTAGGCTATCAGATTTATCATCAAGTGAATCGAACATAATTTCACAGAAAATCGGACAGCTGGATCTGCCAAAAGAGTTCAAAGATATGACAACAGATGGCGCTGTGTTACAAAAAGAGGATAAAAAAGCAAAGGAACAGATTTCATTTACAGTTAGAAATAACGACATTAAACAAAAAAATATATTCATAACTGGAGAACAGCAGTGTAGCGGTCTTTCAAAAAAGTTAACAATTTCTAGGGAGAGTAATAAATACGAACAGTACAATATTTTCTCGTTCATAAAACCTTTCGCTAAATGTGATGAATCATTAAAACCATGCTACAATTTAAATTTATCGGAAAATGATTGGGTAATACTGTGTATTGGTCAAAATGATTGCAATCCTAATAAAATTCAGTTTGAGCTTATGAATATGTTAAAAGTTTTGCATAATATGTGTAGCGTTATAGTATTGAGTGTCACTGAGAATAGATACTTAAATGAAAAAAAATTAAATTCCCTTTTAAAACTTACATGTCACACTTTTAATAATTGTCACTTTTTGGATGTAACACATTTATATGAGTATCATTGGAATAGTCACTACTTTCGGGAGCATATGTGCAGGTTAATAAATTTAATTATTGATACAAAGGACTATAC
This sequence comes from Subacronicta megacephala, assembly GCA_958496365.1. NCBI lineage: Eukaryota > Metazoa > Arthropoda > Insecta > Lepidoptera > Noctuidae > Subacronicta > Subacronicta megacephala. The sequence continues at coordinate 14,006,149 of OY292513.1, forward strand.
ATCTAAATACGTTCCTTCTGGTGAAAACAGAGGAAAACTACCTTGGCTGAAGCCAACCAACAATAAAAGTAAGCCTAAGAAAGGTACAATTCCGTATTATTTTCCTATTGTTAAACGGGATTCACTGAAAATTTCGGGAGTCGTTGATGATGACAGTTTTTTATGCTTAAAAAATCTAGTAAAACGGAAGGAGATAAAGTAAGGCTTCTTCATCAAAATATCGCAGGACTTTTGAATAAACTGGATTCTATTGAACTATGTCTGTGTGAATTAACAAAAAATAAATATCCAATTCATGTCTTATGTTTTTGTGAAACTTTTATAAAAGCAGGTGATGAGTCAAATATAAATATTAAAGGCTATGCGGTGGGCAGCTATTATTCTAGACGAAAACAAAAACGAGGCGGGACTTGCATATTAACATACTGTGGGCTTGAGTCGAAACCACTAGAAATATGCAAAACAATTGCTTGTGATAATGTATTTGAATGCTGCGGGATAGAAATCCCCAGCATGAATTGCATTATAATATGTATTTATAGAACCCCCTTATCAAACACCAATTCATTTTTTAAGAAATTAGAAATATTATTACATAAATTACTGTATAAAATTGTAAATAAAAAAATTATTGTTACAGGCGATTTCAACATTAATATATTAAAAAACAATAAAAAAACGGAAATTTTAAAAAACATACTCTCTAGCTATAATTTGACATTAAATATAAACGAACCAACACGTCAAAATAATTGCATAGATCTTATTGCGAGTAACCAAGTCACCGCAACTGGAACAGTACATCGTTTATATCTATCAGATCACGAAACCGCTCAAATTTTAGAATTTGCAGGAAAATATAAGAACATTGAACAATTTTGGTACACACGACAGCGAGATTATAGTGACGAAAACATATCCAGTTTCATATATTACATTTCACAGTTATCGTGGCACGAGGTTTATGCTCAATCGGATGTAAACAAAGCTTTCAATCTTTTTCACCAAGAATTTGAATTGTTTTATAACCTTTGTTTTCCTTATCGTAAAATTAAAATGACTTCAAATTTGCGCTCGCCAAAGTGGGTAACTAAAGGTCTAAGAAAGGCTAGTGCCATCAAAAGACAAATTAGGTTCGCTTATTATAAAAATAAAACAAAAGAAATATCAAAGAAGTACAATATTTATAAAAAAATTCTCAAAAAATGTATAAATTGGTCCAAAAGAAATACGAATAATATGTTGATTAGTCAGGCAAAAAATAAGAGTAAAGCTACTTGGAACGTTATTAAACATAAAAATGAACATATTAGGTCAATTAATACTATAGATTCAATACAGGTAAATGGAAATACTATTCACAGTCCCATTGAAATAGCTACTTTGTTTAATGATTTCTTCATTAATATTACAAATGAACAAATCTCTAATAAGCCTAATGTGCAACGAGGTACAATCAAAATAGTTACGCAGATTGCTGATAAATCAATCTTTCTGAGACCTACAACAGAATTAGAAATTATAAATGTAATAAAATCATTGAATAACACAAGGGCAGTGGGATACGATTTTATTTCTACAAGTGTTATTAAAACTAGTGCTGACGTCATTGCGCCAATCCTTAATCATATCATTGAAATTTCACTAACTCAAGGAATATTTCCAGAAAAATTAAAACATTCCATTGTTAAACCGTTATATAAAAAAGGTGATAAAAAGGTGCCTAATAATTACCGCCCTATTACTCTTGTGCCTGTGTTTTCCAAAATTTTCGAAAAGATATTTTATAAAAGATTAATCGATTATTTAAATAAATATAATATAATAAAAAAGGAACAAAACGGTTTCCAACATAATAAATCAACATCACTAGCAGCATTCACTTTAATAAAAAATATAACAGAACACATCGATAAAAAGAATCCAGTTGTAGCGACATTTTTCGATATGAGTAAAGCTTTTGATTTTGTGGATCACGAGATTTTGCTTAACAAGTGTGAAAACTATGGTATTAGAGGTGTAGCATTAGCCTGGATAAAAAGCTTTCTAACAGATCGTCACCAATGTGTTGAAATTACCAGATTAAATAACGATCGTGAATTAACTGCGCTCCGATCTACTTTTAGAGTAAACAAGTATGGCGTTCCACAAGGGAGCGTTTTAGGCCCTTTATTATTCTTGCTGTATATCAATGATTTACCTGATGCCGTAAATTGTCAAAGTATTCTTTTCGCCGATGATATATCTATTATAGTACCATATGAAGATAAAAGCACATCGTATGAGAGTCAAATAAATGACGCAGTACAGTCAGTATTAACATGGTTACAATCAAATAATCTCAATGTTAATATATCTAAAACTAAATTCATACAATTTAGTACATACAAAGGTAAAGACAAAAATAATTATAATATAAACATAAAAATAAAAAATAATAATATTGAAAAAACAGAAACTATAAAATTTTTAGGTATGACATTAGACAGATTTTGTAACTGGAAGCAACACATAGACGATGTCTGCAGTAAACTTAGTCGATTTGCCTATGCTCTAAGAAAACTCCGTATTGTGTCAAACGAAAAAACAGCATGTATAGCATATAGAGGTTACGTGGAGTCTGTTCTTAGGTACGGATTAATAATATGGGGAAACTCTACAGATATAGGGAAGGCTTTCATTCTCCAGAAGAAGTGTATTAGAGCTGTCTGTGGGATCGACCCACTGGATTCTTGTAGGCCTCTGTTTAAAAAACTTAATTTGATGACTTTAGCCTGCATATATATCTTTGAAGTATCTAAATTTGTAAGAAAGCATAGTGAATTTTTTAATTTTAAAGGTGACAGTTACACAAAGTACAGACCGAGAGATCCGTCAAAAATAGAAATTCCATTTTGTAGGACAACTTTAAATAAATCAAATGTCTATCACATGTGTATATCAGTATTTAATAAATTGCCAAAGTCCATAAGGGAACTCCCATTCAAATATTTTATAAAAGATTTACGTAAATGGTTGATAGATAAATGTTTCTATACTGTACAAGAGTTTTTAAATCATGTTTGTCACTAAAAATCTAATGTAAATGCACCTGTCTCTGATTTGTATAAATGTAGTTATATATTTTATTATGTCTCGTGTTTAAAAATAATAACTGCATTACTATATAAAAAATAATACATATTAATAATAATTAACTCAATTATAATGAACATAAATGTAAAATTAATTTGCATGCTTTATGTAGGCAGAATATGGTATTGTTCCATAACCACCAATTTTATATCTGGTACCACCTGTATTCTACGCAAATAAATATTTTTTCTTTTCTTTTTCTTTTTTCACTGCTACCCTCACACTATCACAGAATCTCGGCGTCAAGTTGCAGTATGCATAGATACTGTTACGTTTCGTACGGTGAGTGTGGAGCGCTGGAGGCCCAATTCCTTCATCAGTCCCCTTCCTTCTTCTTTTCTCCTTCCCCTTTTATTTTCTTTAAATAGGCACGGCAAAGTATCTGAAACCATCAGGTAGCTCGCCTGTTATCCCATAAAAAATAAAATAGATCTATGGTTGGCTATAGTCGAGAAATATTTAGTCGAAGTGAAAATGGCAAGCGCAGTAGAAATGAATATTTTGCACGCAGCTCACTGGTGCATGGTTCGGCGACTATTGGTGCTATGTACGCGACAGTCACGATTGCTCACCGAAGTGTAAATAAATGTTTACACTCGAACAACACTTATACTGAGTGACATTTAGAATATTCATAGAATCCTTTGCTTCTATCGAGTAGGAGTGTAGACGTATTTCAGTCTCGTAACAACTTTTATACAGTTTAACTGTTTTTTAAAACATAAACTTGGGGATCATTTGATATTAATGAATAACACCATAGATGACAAAATAACGTTTCAAATGACTAAAAATCATTATATGTCCACTCAGAAATAAAATGGGAGAGATGGAATCCACGTGTTTATGACGATTGTATGTACGCTTCAAGAGATGCGTTAGGCTGAAATGTACTAATGTACACCCACAGATGGCCGATATGGTTAAGTTCCATATAATAGGAGACGAGTTTATGGACATACATCGAGCACATATCCAAACTCCGAATGCTACTGAGAATTTCATAGAAAAACCCAACAATACTGCTTGATCTGAGAATCGAACCCAAGACTTCTAGCATAGCAGTCGCGCTGAGAACCACTAGACTATTGAGGTAGTTCGTAACATATACCTGTATTCTTTGAAGCGTTAGGCAGAAGTTAATAATGTACACCTACAGATCGTCGGTATTTTTAGGTCTTAGGTAATAGGCAGTAGTTGAGCCTATAACTATTATCTCCAAACGACTGGCAGATACTTTACTAAGGATTAATTAATACTTTGCTCGACTTGGGAATGTAACCAAGGATCTCTAGCGTAGCAGTCATGCTTATGGCTACTATACTAATGAAGCTTAACATGTCACTAAAGGGGTTAATTCGATACTGGAAATTTCTGTTCATACTATCCATAGCAATTTGATGACATAAATATATGATATGCTAATGTCGGTCAGCCTATAAAACATGACTAAACAAAACATAACGGTATTGAAACTTTACAAGACTAAACTACATTAACTGAAGCTACAAAAGACTTGTCGACTCATCGCTTCAAGGGATAGCTTATTCTTAGGTCAAAGAATTAGTGTTGCCAGTCTTCCGGGCACTTTACCAGATGACAGCGATGTGGAAGAGTCCTTCGACGCCTGGGCGTGACAATTTCTTTTTGTACTTTATAGATTTTGTCTATAGATTATTTTAATTTTATCTCGTTAATAAAAGGTGTCCTAAGTCTTGTGGTCCTAAGCGCGACTGCTGCGTTCGATCCCCAGGTCAAGCAAAGTGTTATTAGGTTTTTTAATGGAAGAAATTTTCTCATCCATGGGTTTGTCTATGAACTTCTCAGTAGCAGTTTGGAGTCTGGATTTATGCCCGTTTAATGGCAATAAGATCTAAACACACGAACTGTGGGTGTACATTAAGTAGACCTCTGCGTAACCCTTCGGGTAATAAAGGCGTGATGGTATGTTATTAACTAAACTAGCTAAACTAGCCTATATTAGTTACGTCGCGTCAATAAACGCGTTATATGCCTACATGCCTACTTCACGGCTTTTTTGTTATATTTAAAAGTTGTGGTAAACATGAATAGGCTGTGTTTTTATCTATTGTTGTATTGTCGTCTTCCCCCATTATTATTAGCACGATAAGTTGAATAGAAATGGATAACATGACTGAACATTTATGAAAAATGGATGGAACTGATAGAGTATTGAGCATGTAAGAATTAAGATACATGACTATCGAGAATTTATGTAAGTGATAGGCAGCTATTGTAGTCGGGAAAGTATTGCGGAGCAAGTGTTGCTTTCACTTGTTGCCGTTGGTATACAAGTTAGGTACTTTTTATATCAGTCTTATTTGGTTGGCTAGGTTGTTTAAATTCAGCCTAGTTTTGGGAGCGCTGGTGGAACTTTAGAATTGTAGGTCACGGGTTTAACCAAGACAGGCGCTTTACGTTTTTATAAATTATTTCATTACCACTGTTCCCAAAATGGTGAAGGGAAACATCGTGAGAAAACAGGCATGTCCTTAAAAAGTGACAAGTGACATCTACCAACCCACACTGGGCCTGCGTGGTGGATTACGATCCACTCCCTCTCACCAAGAGGCAGTGGAATTATTGGCTGATTATGTATGTATAATTGGATGTGTATGACAATATTTAACTTAGTTTTATGTGAATTACTGTAAAATTTGTAAATTTATCAATATTTCACTTTAAAATATCAATATTTTACTTTAAAATAATAGACTTACTGTCTGGATTTTTGGAATTTAGCTTTATGTGCTCTCTGAGGTACGGAGGGATCTAGAAGTGATAAGAATACTCATGCATCCAGAGTCTAACCGCAACAAGCGTCGCTTAACCTTGCAGATCTGGTGATCACGATAGTTACTGATTAACTTATTAGTTTACAATAATATTAATTTACACAGCATGTGTTAGAATGCCTCTTTAACCTAGTGGTCCTAAGCGCGACTGCTACGCTAGACGTTCTGGATTCGATCGCCAGGTCGTGCAAAGTGTTATTGGGTATTTCTATGAAATTCTCGGCGCAGCTCGGAGTCTGGATTTTTGCCTGGTTAATGGCAATAGGTTTGCCCCCTATAAGTTGGACATAAGCATACCGGCGAACTGAGTGAGGGTAGGTACGATAACTTTATCGTAATTTGTTCACCCTTTTGGGGAATACAGGCGTGATGGTATAAATGTGTGTACACGGCACGTAAAGGCAATTTCGCCAGCAATTTTTTAGCGTAAACAGACGAAGCGAAACTGTCGATCGTTGCAATTATTGATGCGGATAAAATAACATTATAAACAACCGCTCAAAGCTAAACTTGTTATTACAATTTACGTTCAAAAATTCGACTCACGTTCCAATGTAGGCTACAAAAACTGAAATGTGATTTAAAAAATGATTGCTGAAGCTATATTTTTCCCTGGAATGCTATTTTTTCACATGAATTATTATTAGGTTAGTACCTAATATCAGAGTTATCAAAAAACTAAATATTTCATAGGTATTGATCGGTTATGATTTTCTAATTATTATCAGTATTTCTGCTGATATCGATGCAGAGAAATACTTCTATTCTTCTTGGTATTTTTGAATAATAAATTAATAATACACTTATTTGTTTCACAAAAAAGGAAAACAGATATTACATGATTTATAGGAAAATGTTTAAAACTTGTGGACAAAAATCTCGCCATTTGTTCCATGTCAAAACACGAAACCTATCTACTAAATAGTTTTTTTTTGTATATGTTAGTTATAGGAGTTGAATTTATATAATGAAATTAATATTTTGAGTCCCAAAATGTGTAGATCCATAGATATTTATTTCTTGTATCTGTGTGTTGATCTGACTTCAGGTCCTGGGTTCGATCATCGTTATTAGGTTTTTTTATGAAATTCCCAGTAGCAGCTCAGAGTCTGGATTTTTGCCCGGTTAATGGCAATAGGCTCGCCCTCTATTACATGGAATATAAACATACCGGCGAAATGTGGGTGTACTTTAGTAGGTACACCTATGCCTAACCCTTCGGGGAATACAGGCGTCATGGTAAATGTGTAGATCCACTAGTTGTTAAAAAAACTATTTGTGGCCGTTACTTGTTTATTATTATTTATATTTTGCACGCGCTCTCGGATGAAGAAATGGGTGCTTAAAACGTGTGAATAAGTGTCTCCAGATTTCCATTGCAGTAATTTTACTGCAATGGAAATCTGGATGGAAAATAAATGGAAAGCTTTGCACGTTAATTGAGGCATTCTCCCCACGTTCTGTAGAAGCGTGTAGCGTGTACTTCCAGTATTTTCCTATTATTAGAGATCCATACCTGATAATAGAAACCCATTTAAGTTATATTGGAAACGCTGGACATGATTATGCAACGATAGTTTGTGGAAGCTTGTTATTAGCAATTTAAGTAAAAATATTGTTCTTTAGCTATACGTGTTTTTAGTCTGTAAGCTTTCCTAAAATAAATAATTTTAAATTAACCAATAATTGGCCCATGAGTAAACTATTTGAGGATTTATTCATTTCATGAAAATTTACCGATGGACACATGAAATTGTACACAAACGTGGTATCAGTGGTACTCATTTAATCATTGTATTGGAAAATTAATTAGGCGAATAATATTATTTTGTATCATTTTCGCATCAGCGCTTTATGTAATGGTTATTATTTTTGTGGAACAGTGCGGTTAGTTAATGTTATTAGGACCAATAAGTTTTTATTCACAATGAGACTGTCCATGGAGTTTCTTGCTGGATTTCTTGTCCATCGGATCAACTTTATGCAACTAGAGTCATAACGTTTCATAAACGCTTGAAAAGCTTATTTGAAATAAAAACATTTGAACATGAATTGCCTCGTTGGTCTAGTGGTCCCAATCGCGACTGCTACGCTAGAGGTCTTGGGTTCGATCCCCAGGTCGAGCAAAGTGTTATTGAGTTTTTCTATGAAATTCTCAGTAGCAGCTCGGAGTCTGGATTTGTGCCCGGTGAATGGCAATAGGCTCGCCCCCTATTACATGGGACCCAAACATACCGGCGAACTGTGGGTGTACATTAAGTACACCTCTGCCTAACCCTTCGGAGAATACAGGCGTGATGGTATGTTATGTTATGTTATGAATTTTGAATGTAACGATAAACAAGAATAATATACATTAATATTAAGGTATATTTTACATTTGAAGTTTTATTGCCATAAGGGGTGCGTCGCAAGATTTCCATGGTTGAACAAAGTGTTATTTGATTTTTTTATAAAATTCTCAGCAGCACATTGGCAATCGCGATAGGCTTGCCCCCTAATACATCGGATCTAGACATACCGGCGAACTGTGAGTGTACACTGAATACCTACACCTCTACCTAACCCTTCGGGGAATACGACGTAATGGTGTGTTGTTATGTTATACATTAAATAATTGTTTCCCATATTGCAATATGGTGCATGCAATCAAAAATAAATCACACATCGCCTTGCAACCGACTGAACTGGATTGCAGCAGATTCATACATAAATTTAAATTTACTTTGAATATAACGGGCAATATCCGATGACGTGGATATGCAGCTATCCTTGTGCCTTTATGTATGGTGGCCAGCACATCAAGTAACCACAAAACATCAAATTTTCTCAGTTGATATTGAACATAATCATCCACATTTTAAGGTTAAAAATCATTTGGAGAAATTTGATAGTTTTGTATAACCTGATGTGCGTGCGACAGTACAATAATTACTTTTATTATTATTTAATTGAATGCAATCTTATGTATTTTAAAGTTGTTGAAAATAATTGTTACAGACATTTGTAATTGTTTTTACTCTATAAATACTTATCGGAAATAATCATATAACTAAGTTGATGTGCCCTGCGATTTCACCCGTTTTGTCCAGCTTCTATGGATTGCAGATGCTAGGTTGCCTATAGCCTTCTAATAACTCAAATATTTTACCAAATGAGTCTGGTAGAAACAAATACACTCTTCAGATTTATTGTATAAGTATAGATTATAAGCGGAAATAATACGACTGTATTCCCCGAAGAGCTAGGCACTCTGCTAAAGTACTCGAGGATTATAATTATGCTTATTATGAGTTTACATTTATCATTTATTATTGTCGATAATATAATGCTAAACTAAAGAAAACCTTACCAACGCAAATTATTTTAATCGATCCAAGATAATATAGGTAAAGATATTTTATCTTTCTAATTGGCCCAGGATCAATTATAATGAAAAAGCTTAATTGTTTCCCGTAATCCCTTTAAAATGTTCACAAAAATTTGCCTCGCTAAAATCTTATTTGAATACCTACTGTGAAAAAAGCAAAAAATTTTTTTTTAATTGAGAAGAAGAAAAATAGAAGAAGAAATGAATTGAAGATGTTGAAAATATCTATCTGAGTCTATCGAAATCTCAAAGAGTGAGTGGGATAGGTTACGCGGGGTTATCCGTTATGATTAGTATCATGTACACTATGTCTGTGATTAAGCCCGTATTGTATCGTATGTATTGGACTGCACTACTTAGTACTAAGTTTTCAGTAGGGAATTGAATGCAGTTAATAATAATAATATTATTGATAACTCGATCATCTCAGGAGGCTCTCGTTGAATGGCTGGATCAAAAGTTTGATACAGAAAGCGGTGTTCCTAGATACGGCGCGTATTGTTAGGGAGTTCCTCTCATTGGAGCCCTGAGCACCGTTGACGTGGACCCTGTTACCGGTCGACTACTATCTATCTTATCTTATATATATTTACGCATACGCATCACGCGTAAACGGCTGGATCAGTTTTGCTAATTCCAAGTTTGATGAGCCTGCGTCTTCTGTTTAAATGCACCAGACGCTATGACCAACTAAGCCACTGCGAATCCCACCCGCCAGGTCTAAATTTACCTTCATATTCTGAATTTACGTCTTTGTGCTGTCAATTTTTCCTTCACTAAAATATCTTATAATCTTAGCATGGAATAGATACATAATTAAGACCTATATTTGACAAAGAAATTAACTTCCAGTGTATAAAATAAGTAGGTTACAGGTTCCACTGCGGTCGGGTCAGATTGACCTGTTAGCGGCGCGGCGTCTGTGTGCCGAATGTATAAAGTTTCTCGGTTGAACTTAAGAGGGGAAATAGAAGGATTGTTTGCCAAAAGTATGATACTAAGTCTGACTGTTTGTGTTCTAGTGTTCTTTTGAACTCAGAAAGAAGGTAATAAATAATAATAAAGGAATAGGGAAGCTGACTGGTGCTTATAGAAAGATAAATTGAAATTATAGAAAACCATGATACACGAAAAATTCTTATGGAAACTCATCAACGATTTTATACCTACATATATAAATGTACGTGGAAATATTTGTTGCTTTTTATATTAAAATTTTGTATTCTACATATATATTTATATAATTAGTATAGAATAGAATATTCTTTATTACACACCAAAAAACTAATGTCAAGTGCAGCACGAGTTTCGCCTCGTCCTAAGTTTTTGCATCAGTGAATATTTCATGTAGCCTACGGTAGGACAAGGCTACGTACGCGTAGCTTTAAGCTACGTAGATGCTACGCCGCTACGGAAATGCTACGAGGTTACGTGATCCTACAAGATTTTCACATCTGAGGTAAATTGATATCAGATACGGTCTGCTTTGTGTAGGTTTTTTGAAGGTAAGAAATACGTCGTGAGATTTCTATCCAGTAATATAATGATGTTAGTTTTCGCTAAAAATGATTGCAACATTGAATTTTGTGCTTGAAGCAAATACATTGATAATATGGTACGACGTTTTTCAAAATAATCGTTATTTTCAACCGAATTCAAAAGGAGAAGGTTCTCAATTTGTCTGTATGTTTTTTTTGGATGATTTTCTATGAGACTAGCAAATCGAGAAAAACATTAACATATAAATTTTTCTATGTCCATATTTTTATAGGAATTTATGCATGAATATTATAATTAATATTAATATACAAATATTACCACGACATAAAATCCTAAATAACTAAATAATCATATAATATTTTAAGCCTGAATTTATTTTTGAACTGACTCAACGGACGCTATCCTGCTTTACCAATTTTCTGCGCAAATTTCTTAATTTTTATTTCCCCATAAATCTTTTACAAAGTATTAGAAAACGTTAAAAGTTTGACAATATAACGATATAATGATTATTTTTTTCTGAGAAATTATTTTCTTAAACCATATTTTTATATCTGTTTGTATGACAAGAAGTACGAAAATGAACGAAGCAATAAAATTATGCAACATTTAAGGTTACATCTATGAGTTAGAAAATAAGTGTTTTTTTTTTATAAACCGTAGAAAAATCACTTAGATATAGAGATGTGACTTTATGGTAAAAATATCGATTATACCTATTATAATCAATTTATTAGATAATAATCGATTGTTCTAAAAAAAATATTTTTTTGATAACGATTCAGCTCCCAAGGCGCTAAAACCGTATTGTAGCCCAAAGAGAAACGATCACGTAAACACAAAGAAATGGAAACATGACCTAGGTAGCGGTAAAAAAATCGTTTTAAATAAAAATCGCTCATAGAAACCCGATATTTAATAATCGATTTTATTTTAACATCCCTACTTAAATACAAAGTACTTACCGATGCTCATCATTTCAACCAGTACCTCCAGTTGAATCAGCAGAGCCACTACTGCAGCTGCAATGCCTCCACAGATGGTCGCAAACGCAGGAGAGCCAGTCTTTTCCGAAATGGTAGCCAGTTTTCTAAACAAAAAATACAACGAAATTAAATTCTGATAAGTTTTAGAATTTGAATTTAAATAACCGAGCCATATGATGTTAAGCATTGAATTAATGATTCTTGGAGATTACTGCGCATTTCAGTATTCAGTATTCAGTATTCATTCATTTATTCATTCATTCATTTCAAGAGGGACATCTCCATCTAGTGCTAAATAGGTGTTTGTAGGACATCATAAAAGATCTATTTTAGATAGAACTATTATAGAAACAAAAATCATTTATTTTTTCATTTTACTCTTATTACAGCTTAGGTACTTTTTATTTAGGTATTTATTTCTTCTTAGTCCCGCTTAGTCCGCTAAATACGAAACATAAACTTCGGTCACGAAAAATAGGGGAACCAAAACTCGGTGAAAAGCGGCGTAAAATTATCCATAGTCCAAAATATAGGGTAAAACGCTCCAGACTTACGCCTCAAATATCCTTCTAATTTGATAAATGTACGTAATATTATTTTAATTTGAAGAGGAATCCTCTGATTGTAATTAGTTACGTTAAACCTCAGGCAATATAATTAGGCATTATTACAATTCCCTCAACAATCTCCGGCTTCCATGGTTTGCGGTTTGTGGATTGAGGAGGTCCGTCACTCAATCCCAGATAGGTCATTTGATTTAGCCCTGAGTCTGAATACACATAACAGTATTTCGATTTTCCACCAGAACTAGTAGGTAGTGAATACTTATAATCAAATAAGATCTAAATATATTTTTTACAAAATTGGCGGACAATGCCTTAGTCTACAATGCCACAGATTTCGATTATTGTTGCTTAATTTCCGAAGTGTGAGCAAATTGAACAAGGGTAATAGTTATCAAAGCTGGTCAGAATCCAATGTACGTTACAGAGAGTCATGTAAGTCCAGTTCACCATTTCTTTATAGAGGAAATTTCTTTGAGGAATAAAATAAGAAAACAATTCAAAATTTAATGTCATAACTACATAGTTAAAATACAAAATGTTGTTATTACTAATAATTAAATTCAAACCCCAATTGATGGAAAGAAAAGTTAAAAACGGTTGGAAATGCAGTTTACAAAATTACCTTTCTCATTTTCTCTATACACCGCTCTCTTTATATTCATTGGTTGTGAATACAAGTAATTCTTGGCTTCAAATAAAGTTGTTACTATTGAGTTAGTTATTCATTATGGTATTTGAATTTGGGACTTTATGGAGAATATTACATAATTTATATTTTAGTCCTCCTCTTTACCTTTTTACGTTATACAATTGAATGCTCCAAATATACGCGAGAATAACAAAGACCGAGCTCAAAGCACTTTCCACTATCAGTAAAAAAAAGCATTATTCATACACTAGCTCCTTGTTCACGAAGAGAACCAGAAGTATGTCAGCACTCCTTAAAGAGACGTGCGTTTCATATAAAACGTCGGATTCACACAATTCAGACCATTTGTGTGTGAATTTTCTGCAAATAAAATCTTTTATATCTAGATAAATATGGTATGAGCTACAATTCTTAGTGTGTGCAAATAAATTTAACACAATTGCTATATATTTTCTTGTAGAAGGTGATGATGATAATTGATATTCGAAAGATAAGAAAGTCTTCAGGTATCAATATTGTCAAGAAATTGGATAGCGGAGGGTTGATGGCAATCGCGTTGTGCAATTTTTTTGACATTTATTTATTGATTAATTAAGGTTTACACACAGCTTGTGCATACAATGTTTATATTTGGAAAGATATATCACAATTAAATTGTGCTAAGCAAAAAATAATATCAATATAATTTACTATTAATTTATATTATAATACCTAAATAACTACTATTACTATTCACTTCAAATAACGTACCATTGACTTTACTTAACTTTATTTTATTATGTTTTGTTATTTCCTTTAACGAATGATATTACAGTAAGTTCTTAGTGTGTAGTCTCAAATGGAACAAACAGTATTTTCGATACTTGAGAAGGTTTCGTGCTAGAATAATGAGCTAGGAAGTCACTCATAACCAGGGAATTACAAGAAATACGAACATTTCTAGACAAAAGAAATTAGACTAGCAACAGTGACAAGCATTTTTTTTTGTTTTTAGTTTTCTTCATGATTCGTTATCACAGCTTTTTCTCAACTGTAGGTATTGTGATCGACTTCCACTATAATAAGGTGTGGCCTCAGATCAAATAAAAAGTTAAGATGAAACTTTGCGTACAAAGAAGTGAGGCCGGCTAAAACTACGCCTAACGGTGTACAAAACACAATTACACGCACGTATGTATTAGTTAACTACGCCTTATCTTGTCAATCGAGCTTTCGATAACTCAATACCTCGACTGACAACATACTGCGTAGTTTCGGTATACGTGTGTGCGTGTTATTGTGTGTTGTACACCGTTAGGCGTAGGTTTAGCCGGTCTCACTTCTTTGTTCGTAAAGATCTATCTTAACTTTTTATTTGATTTGAGGGTGTGGCGGAGTACATTTTACTATTTTACATGAAGGAACTTCCATTAGATCTTTGACTCTGCAGCCCAATTTCTAGACTATACCGATATCCTAAGTATTAACGAGTTGTCAGGCTGTTCGGACATCTAATTAAAACTACTGGATTCGACGCCGAGGTACAGAGAGGTCTCAATCGATATTCTAATAATGGTCATTCATCCAAACTCTGACCGCAGCAAGTACAGATACGAACAAATATCAACGAACCTCTCGATTTCTCCGAGATTATCTGACAAGTTAAGTACCTATTATGTATATACAAGCGATTCGCCCCTGCCTTGCATGGGTTTACACAATTATCGTATCTAGCTTTCCGCCCTCGGCTTCGCCCACGTGGACTATTCGTTTCTTTTCATTTTACGAACGAATTTTCGAACGAATTTTCTTTTCATTTTTAGATGTTACTCAAGAATAATGTTGCTTTCTGTTAGCGAAAGATTTTTCAAAATCGGTACAGTAGATCCAGAGATTACACTATACAACCTTACAAACTTTACCTCGACATAATATTATAGTATAGATTTACACAAAACCTTACAAATTATACACATAAACCTTCATCAAGCACCACTCATCACAACATCAGTAGTTTTTGAGTTTATCGCGAACATATAGACTGACGTGGCTTTTTTTATATGTAGTGATTAATATTTTTTCATGAACGAGAAACTTATTTTTTTAGCTTACGATAGACTGGTTATAAACAACAGTTAGAACCTGTCTTAGATTTAAGAAACGGACTAATTTGAAAAATATAGTCCATTATCATCATCAACCCATTACAATGTCCCACTACTGGGCACGGGTCTCCTCTCATTACGAGAGGGATTAGGCTATAGTCCGCCACGCTAGCCTACTGCGGGTTGGCAGACTTCACATGGCCTCAAGAAAATCTCTCAGGCATGCAGGTTTCCACACGATGTTTTCCTTTACCGTTTAAGCGCGTGATAATTAATTAATTATTAATACGCACATAACTTGGAAAAGTCAGAGGTGCGTACCTTGGATTCGAACTCGAGACCTTTGACTTGGCAGTCAGGCTATCACTGCACTTATACTTATACTCACATAGTTCATTATATCAGGCATATAATATTATCAATTAGCGACTACACAGATGACTGTGTAGTCGCTAGCTAGCTTGAAAGCATGAGGTAAAAAATGGTTTAAAAAAAATGTAAACCATAATTATTAAACTTTTATTTTTACACGTTACCAGATTCCATTAGTGAATAGCGTTAACAGTTAAATTGGCGACCAATTAAATCGTTTGTATGTAAATACAACTGAAGAGGGAAATAAAGTACACACGGCTACAAGTCAAGCTACATTTTTAGATAAAGCTTTTATGAAATAAAAGTAAAAACTACTTTTTACGGATTTTATCGCGTTATATTGATATTTTTAATTCCCGACGTTTCGGATCCTTTACAGCATCCATGGTCACGGGTGGACTGTAAAGCTTTTTTTTATTGTTGACCCGTGGTGTTGAGCTAAATGCTTGTGGGACAAGTGGGTTCACGTCGGTAGCGCAATGGATGGGTTTCAAACCGGCAACCACATGATCGCAAGTCAGCCGCCCTAACCATTAGGATATCAGCTTTTCTTAATAATAGGATAGCATAAAATGGATTTGTACAACTCGACGTGTACCGTGCGTGTGTCACCGGAAAATTGTAATCATCGTTAGATCATAATCTATCTTACGATTGTAAAACCAAATGTACTACTTACATTTTAACGTTTTATTTTTCGGTAGATTATTATCTATCGAAGCGAAACCGTCAAATTGCGAAATGCCATGCGACGGAACGCACCTGACCCGCTGATTGGTTGAACGTCATGTGCCTCACGCCGCCATATTTCAAAATTGCCGCAAAATTCTAAATACATAATAAAAATACTGATGTGTGGTCACGGTTGTAACCTAACCTAACCGATATACCTACTATATCGGTAATCAACCAAATGTATATTGCGTATAATTGTACATACACTTAATTAAACAAGCCGCGTAATAAATACCATAACCAAAACAGTTGGTACATATATGAAATTATTATATGTAGTTGGTAACGCTCATAGCTTAGATGCTAAAGTGACATATTATATAACAAATACCTAATTAATAAGGTCCTCATTATTGAAAGGGAAAGTCAAATCGTCGGATTGTAATGAAAAAACAACTCAGAATGATCTTATTTAACGATCCATTTAACTTTAAATAGATTGTCAAATAACGAAGCACTAAACGTCAAATAACATCTGGAAGTAGCGTCAACGCGACGCGAAATTAAATCGCGAACATCGATTCGATCGTAAGTCCGAATCACTTTGTGAAATAACGTACGATCCCGTCTGCCGAAACTTCGAAGTTCAATCTTTCTTGTAGAAGTTAGGCCAACAGGGATTTTTATGCTGTAGAATAAAAATATAACAGGGCGTGGTATTTAAAAAGATTTAATATGGCTAAGCCAAAGTATGAATATTGAGTATTGAGGCCAAAGTAACAATTTACAATTTTACATAGTCCGGATTACATCAAGCAAACACAATAATTACACGAAATGATCGGACTAAGTTTCGACCTCAATAAATAACAATTAGTAGCGGACCAGTGTCTGACATTACGTCCATGACACATGTCCTTCGCCACAGAGACCCCGAGCAAAAACTGAGCGAGTTGACGTATATCGGCTTGTCTTTTATACAAAACCGCATGCCACTTTTGGAATAGGCAGATATTCCTAAAAACTTTATCACTCTTCTAACAGTAGATAAATTCAATTAGAGGGAATTAATTCTTCATTGAATATTATGTTCAATCTATTGCAAGGCAGACATAAATATTACATCCAACATCAAATATTTATGTGTGCCTTGCAATAGAGGCACTAATGGAGAAAAGTAATGGGTATTTAAAATTACATATATTTTTTATCATATCACCACCTTAGTGGTGAGATCCTTACAGTTAGGTACGTAGTACCTACTATCCGCAACCGGCGCACGTGTATGAATGTGGACTAAGCATAAGAAGTATGTAAGAATCGTAGCAAATGGCGTTCTGTAGTTTCTGCCTACCCCTATGGGAAAAAGGCGTGAGTATGTATGTATTTAGATATTTTTCTTTTATTTACGTAAAAAAGTCATTGAAAGTTGTATCAGAACGAAGTAGTCACGTTACGCTTCCAATTCAAAAAGACAGCTTCCGCCAAGAACAAGGTATGTCTCGCGGAATCTTTACAAATTCACAATGATATGCGTGCCGCCAACAGGGAACGCTCTAGTCTGAGTTGTTCTGGCACTTTCTTCAAAAGGCCATTTCAAACATTTCTCTGCACTGTGAAGTCATTTCATGATAAGCACTGTTTCGACTTTAAAAGAGCCTATTTTGTTTCGGAGTTTCTTCTCCTGCCACTATAGGAAATGCTGAAAAATCATTGCTTGAAAAATATTGATTTTTAAAAGTCGAATCATGCCGACGGCGACGGTCGAATTTTTCCTTCACAAATAACTTTTTAAAAGTGCCTTTAAAAGATCTATTTACAGAAATAAATATCAATATTATAGGTAAAGTACTGTCCGAAACAAATAGGTAGGTATCTGTTGATCATACAAATATTTGTGTTGGGTGAGTATTGAGGCATCGCTTGGCGCAAGTTATTTTTTACTAACGCTCAACAGGCGATAAAATCAGAGGAATATTATAAGTTAACAGTGTGTAAAAACAGATGGAATGAGCTTGACTTTTTTAATGGTTACGTAATTGAGAGATTTATTAGTTATGGTTCGAAAAAAAATGTTCAGGCATTTTATGATCAGCTCGTTTCTAGACGATGAAGGGATATGAGCTTCCTACTTCCGAAGGTCTGATCGATTCGAAAGCTGCTATCCTGTTACTTAAATTATATTTAGGAACAATGTATCGCGGACGCCTTTAAATTTTACTTTTAAATCACATTATTGTAGTTGAACGCTATTGGGATGGAGATTAAATTAAAAGCGTGAACGACCGATGCCGGAAGGGACAGGAACAGGGATCAGAGGGATGGACGAGGCGGAGTCATTTACGGTTGGGTGGCGTATGGAAATTTAAAAGGTCATTGTTGTGTGAGCGCACTGTTTACATTTTCACGGATCGCGTTGATGCGCTAGTTAATTGAATTCGTTGCAATTTACGGGGAATGTAGATGCCTATAGCAGTGAACGGTAAGTGCTGTGCAAACAAGACCTGATGTTACTTAACCGTTTTTTACAAAGTTGAAATGATAATTGAGTTTATGGCACGATAGTGGCTGAGCGGTTGAATTTTGCAATTCGCTGGCATGCCTACATGCCTGCATGAATGGTTCGGGACTACTGGGGAAGTACTATCCTTTTACATATTAATGACGTTAAGTAGCAGTAGTCATACGGTTGCATTTTGTTTGGCATGTATGGAGCACTGGAGGCCGAATTCCTCCCTCAGTCCCCTTCTTTCTATATTTTTCTTTTCCCTAATGGTACGCACTGATTTTATAATGCGAAGAAAACATATCTTCGCATTGTTATATTTATTGTGGGCTACTTTGTTCTTTAAATGTATTATAGTTTCGGACCGCAACCTCAGAATTTTATTATCACTAGGCATGTAATCCAGGTTATAAACTTTACAAATATGTGCCAAATTACATCCAAATGCATTCAGACGTTATTGCGTAATTGAGTTACAAACACATATTTTCAGATTTATAATAAGTATTAAGTTGTTGGATAAGAGTTGATTTATCAGGGTAACTGTAACGTAAAGAGTTTATAGAATTTCATTTGTAACCAATCGCAAGAATAAGTTAGACTTTAAATGCGCAACTTTATTCTGTCCGTGGTTGAAGACGTTCTCAGCTAATTATTTACTAAAGCTAACTCCATAGTATATCTCATAACAAAAGACTTTAAGAGTTACGAACTCGTTTCAAGCCTCGTTTACTCCATAAAATATAATAACGGCCATCGTAAACTGCAGATTTTTATACGATTTCTGAGTTTTCCTCCACACCTCTCAGTAGGTTCTTTCGTCATTTTATTTATGGCTTTTAATGGGGCTATTCCAGCTGTAGGTATATACCAACATGCCTGTATTCCTTGAAGGATCAGACAGTTTACCATCATGGTTTTAGGTTTCATTTAATAGGGGGTCAAGCCTATCGCTATTAACTGAGCATAAGTCCATGAATGACTGCCTCGTTAGTCTAGTGGTTCCAAGCGCGACTGCTACGCTAGAGTTCCTGGGTTAGATTCCCAGGTCGAGCAAAGTGTTATTGGGTTTTTCTATGAAATTCCCAGTAGCAGCTCGGAGTCTGAATTTGTGCCCGGTTAATGGCAATAGGCTCGCCCTGTATTACATGGGACCTGAATATATCGCGATGTGGGTGTACATTGGTACAGGGAATTTCATAGAAAGCACTTTGCTCGTCTTGGGAATCGAACTTAAGAATTCTAGCTGTTATTCTTGGGACTATTAGACTAACAAGGCAGTAAACGGATTTACTTGTAAGAATTTTTAAATAATTCATATATGTTATGTTAAATTTTAGAAATGGAGGGTAATTTAAAAAAAAACAAGATTTTTTCCAATTACGAAACTAGTTAGTGGAGCTAACCGCATTTAGTAATTAACTTTTCTAAATGACATAGTGAGAGTTATGTCATGTGCAACGACTTTCAGAAGACTTAATTAATTATGAACATAATATTACTTCGGAAGTAATTTGAAACTTACAGCCTTTTACTTATATCAGAGTCGGTAAATTGGGTTTTATTAGTAAATATTAGGATTCAGCGTAGTTCGGGCTTTTCTTTTTTCCAGTAATGCCTATATAATTTTTAATTTACATAAAACAATCTATGTATAAAGTAAAAAAAACAGACTATTACGATTATCATTTGCAGTAGATTTTATCTGACTGTGAAAGATACAAAACTTCCTCTACGCACGCTAGGTAGTGTGTGTTGTAAAAGGCAACAAAATCTAGCACGATTGATTTGTTTCCCTTCCTGTCCGTTTCTTTTCTTTCCTTTTTTTTACTTATCTTACTTCCCTCATATATAACACTGGCTTCAAAGCGTTTAACTGTTTTACAGTCAAGCCTATAATATAAGAGTTAAAAAGCGCAGTAATTAACATAAATCCACTCCATAAGACTGTTACTGTTAACCATATGGCAAGGTGATGGATGAAAAATTACTTGCTTGAATATAAATAAAGTGAACTTACTTGAAGATCAGTCCATCAAGAGCCATAGCGTAGACGACACGGGGCATGGGGAACATGGAGCCGAACATGGATACGGTGAGCCCAGCCAGGGCACCGATGGCAACGATGTACTTGCATGTCGGGGCGTTCACGTGAGCGAAAATCTGCACCAATGCTGAGTCTGTGTCCACTTGATCGTATGGCACTGGTAACAAAAGAGAAACGGTCAATAAAATTTAACATAACATATAAACATACCATCACGCCTGTATTCCCTGAAGGGTTAAGCAGAGGTATACTAATTTATACCCACATTTCGCCTGTATGTTTAGGTCCCATGTAATAGGGGGCGAGTCTATTGCCATTAACCGGGCACAAATCCAGACTCCGAGCTGCTACTGGGAATTTCATAGAAAAACCCAATAACACTTTGCTCGACCTGGGGATCGAACCCAGGACCACTAGCGTAGCAGTCAAGCTTATGATCACTATACTAATGAGGCAGTCGAATTTAATTAAAGAATAAGATTTAACTAAGAATAAAATCATTTAGCATTTGCTTTTGTAGTGAAATTGCCCACGCAAAGCCTGAATCCCTCAAGCAACATTCTCAATACAAGATGCATATACAAACACCCGTCATTAATTGTCAGGCCGTGGCCCAACAGGATAAACAACCACCTGGTCGGATGATTATTTGATTGGAGGGAAAGCAGTCCAAACTTCATCGGATAAAGGAAACACTCTGCATCATCATCATCATCATCAGCCCATACTCGTCCACTGCTGGACATAGGACTCTCCTAGTGAACGCCACAGAGCCCGATCTTCGATTTCCTCATCCAGTCACTGCCGCAGCTGCCAGTGACTGACTTCCGCAAGTCGTCACTCAATCTGGCCTGCGGGCACCCTACACTACGCTTGCCTAGACATAGTCTCCACTCGAGAACTCGCACTTAACACTCTGCATGTTTCTGTGGAAATCAGTAAAAATAACAAAAACCCTATAAAATATTTTGAAGTAAGTCAACATGAAATGAGGCCCATGTCCAGCGGTGGGATAGTATAATTTTAAATGTTTAGGGTAAGATCACAACACATACTACCGCAAAATATTAATACAAATCCGCGGAGTAGTGTAACATACACTTCAGAAACATAATTCTTGCATCTTCATTAGTGCAACGTTTTGTATCTAAGTTTTGTATTGCGATGTTCCGCCGTAAGTTATACGCGTCACGCATTACGCATTTCACGGAATACACCGCACGTAGGACGAGCGCTGCAGGCAATTATGAAGTTGCAGTTGCAAGCATGCATTTATGTAGCACTATATGAAGATGTTGGATTTACATAACTTTTTATATACATCTTGTATTTAGTTACGTTGCATTTTTGCTTTGTATCGCCAACTCAGTTAATGTCATAGGTATCATATCCTGGCATCTCCCGTCCCTTATGTGAACCACACAAAGTAATATTGGAACTATCGACTATGTCTGTTATTAAATATTTGTTGTTATTTAAACTGCAACCTACTGAAGTAAGTCGCATTTGTTAAGCCTGATGCTTTTTGATGGGTATCTCAATTGACATGCAATAAAATCGGTGCTGCAAGCTGGTACGTTTTATAAAAATATTATTACTACTTACTAAAATTGTTTAATTCAGCGACGCCCGTACCGGTCAAACCAATATTTTTTTTATGTTATCTATAGGGAATGTAGGACTTTAAAGGTAATACTGATTGCATGCAATACTGACAGCCCATCTTTGTCCAAGTTTTATTAAAAAAAGATTGCATAACATAATATTGCAAATATTTTGTCTTAATTATAAGCATGAGTTGCATGTAAAAAAAACTCAAAGTAAATTGCGTTTTTATTTTATTGCATGTCACAGTTTTATTGTGAGTGCATGGCAATTGTCACAACAGTTATTTTATTTCTCAATCATGTTATCTTTTTCAATAATTTTCTCTTTTGCTAGCGTCATCCTTATCACGCAAAATCCAATCTTAGTACGTTGCAACACTACCCTACCGTTTTATTCTCAGACGAAGACTTCAATTGTATCAGAAAAGTCGACGGCAGGTGGGTACTCCCGCTGCTCTATTCGTTGTGAACGCTATGTTGAAGTGACAGCAATTTTGTTTGTTTATAAAGGAGTACAGAGTAATATAACTTTTGGGTTAACAAAAAGTTAAAGTAGGTAAAATCGTTCTTTACAATGTTTTAAAATCCATAGTTTTTTACTTTTGCATATTACGAACTATTTCTTTAAATAGCACGCATCTTTATTTTCAGTAAGTAATATTTAAATGCAAGCATTAATATTATTTTTTGAAATGTTTGCCCTGACTGCATTTTTAATTAAAATACCAAAATTGAGTTATAAGAGCCCTTAAACATACATACTATGTACTAACAAACTAAATGACTGCATAGATAAATGAACTTACAGGCACAACTATTGAGTCTATAAATCAGAAATTTGGATTATACATAGATTTGTTGTATAACGTAATAATGTTGTATAATCATATGATTTTTTGGAAATTTCAACTATAAAAATGATGTTGAAAAAATTTAAAACACGGCAATATAAATTAGGGACAGCTTTCTTTAAGATTTTAACGTTTTTGTATTTTCACATTATAAAGGGGAGAAATGGGGGATGAAAGTTTGTGTGAAACTATTTGTTATTCTATTCATAATCAATTTCGAGAGGTTAACCAGAGTTACTAAATTGACCTTAAGACTCGAACTCAGTGATAGGCATACTGCCTAGCTATATTAGGGTCTATTTTTATAAGGATTTTCGGCTAATAAAAACGGTAGCTGCTGATTTTAATACAAAAAATATCCAGTCGAACATTCGAGATCAAATAAATTGTAATCAAATGAGCAAAATCAGTGAATTCTCGTATTGATAGAAAATGCTTCACTATTTGACGCGGAATATACCGACCTAAAATAAAAGTTACCCGGATTTATACGATTTTGATTTTCGAACTCAATAATGAACTCTATTGTTTACTATTCGCATTTCAATTTTAGATTCCATATGACGGCGAATATCGAACATGAAATATGTATGTAATTAAGTGGATAACTTTTTTTAAAGTAAAGAATTAATGTTTCAACACAATAGGATTATCTCTCATGTGTGTCACATAGCTACTATGTTTTTTTAATAAAATATATGACATTGGAACATTGTTTAACAACACATTTAACGTGTAGTAACTTTACAAGAACCTTACCATACCATCCTACAACTACATGTATTCCCTGAAGGGTTAGGCAGTTAATGTTCACCCACACTTCACCTTTGCATGTAATAGTGGTCGCCCACTATTCATCAATTGAACACAAATCCTAACCCGGACCTGCTATTGAGAATTTCATATAAAATTTTGCTCGACCTGGGAATCGAATTCAGGGTCCAGTGTTTTTGTGCATCTGGTCTGTTATTACACTACGCGCACCTTTTGGTTTTTAAAAGCCAATGTATTTTATTAACAAAACCTGGTCAGGTTACATCAATAAATATTTCAGTGGCCCTTTTTAAATACGCTCCAAATGGATTTTCGTTTAATCTCCCGTCCCTCATGTGAACCACACAAAGTAATATGGGAACTATCGAGTATGTCTGTTATTTAATGTTTGTTGTTATTTAAACTGCAACCCACTGATGCAAGTCACATTTGTTAAGCCTGATGCTTTGATATTGATGCGGTGAACAGTGTATTTAATTAAAATTCAATGAATCTATACTATAATTTTATAAAGCTGAAGAGTTTGTTTGTTTGTTTGCTTGAACGCGCTAATATCAGGAACTAAGGGTCCGATTTGAAAAATTTTTTCAGTGTTAGATAGCCCATTTATCAAGGAAGGCTATAAGCTATATATCATCACGCTAAGACCAATAGGAGCGGAGCATACATGAAAAATGTTGCAAAAACGGGAAGCGTGGGCGGAAAGCTAGTAATAAAATATTTGTTCCTCGTATTATTTAAAGGGAGATTTTACTTTTGTACTCACCATAATACCTATCTCATATTTGGAGTAATATTTATATTGGCAGAGCTTAATATTTGTTTGGTATTTTCGGATCCGGATGTCAATATTAATTATGCAATACGATGGGAAAATTTCCGAACGATAAATAAAATGAGAAATGTTTTTAATAAAAAAGTTGCCAGTGGCGATGTCTAGAGACTATTTAATTTTTTAGATATCTAAAGCGGAATTTATATGGGTTACTAATTTTGTGTTTCCAAATTCCAGCGTTTAGACAATGGTATGTTTAATTTACAAAGGAAATTGCATATTTAAAGAATTTCACAATCACGGGTTCATCTTCTGAATGGAATAACTATAGATCCTGAAACATGTTTGTAGGTCTTGACTTAATATCGAAAGGTACTGCCTCATTAGTCTAGTAGTTCTTAGTTCGATTTCCAAAGTGTTATAGAGTTCTTCTATTTTATTCTTAGTAGCAGCTCGGAATTTGGATTTGTGCCCGGTTAATGGCAACAAAAATGCGTGCCAACAATTACATGGGAGTTAAACATACTGGCTAACTGTGGGGTTACATTAGTACTTCTTTTTAAAACATTATATCCATTATCTCGAAGGGTGATGGTTTTTTTTATATACAAATGACAAATTAACATTTTCAAGGGGTAAATTTATCCATTTACTACTTCCAAAAGGAAGATTTTCATAGATACTTTTGTACACTATTTTATACCTTTGTATGTGTAACCCAAAACCTGAGTATTTTATATTAATAAATACCGATTGTTTATCTGATCTTAGTCATGCAGGATATTTTATAAATACAATAAATACCTTTAAATACAGCTTGTGGCCGAAAATGCACGAAACGTGGTATGTTTAATAAATACCTTTAAATAAGGCTTGTGGCCGGAAATGCACGTAACGCGGTATGTTCTTAATGAACAAATATTGAGTTATTTGGTATAAGGGAAATGATTGATTATTTAAACTCTCATTTTATAATTAATAATACTGATTTAATACTAATAGCTCCAATAACAATTTTGATTGATTTTTATCTGGTTAAAGCTACATTGAACCCGTCAGGCTAAAGTTGCCTATGATTGGATCAGTTATTAAAATACTATGAATAACCCTAGCTTTAGCCTACGACATCGATCTCGTGGACGAAAAAAAATTAAATTAATCAGGTTGCAGCAGACACGAAATCGTCTTCCCATGGATCTGCATTCAACAGAGAGGTCTCTCTTAGGATCTGATCAACGAGTTGAACACAAACGTACGCTTTAAAATTAGAATATATGCTTTCTAACGGTGAAAACAAAATCAAACTTGGTTTAATACCTTTTGTGCCAATCCCTAACGAACAGATGAATAAACAGGAATTATAAAACACCTTTTAGGGTTACAAGCTGTTTATTTACTTACTATAACCCACTACTTTTTTTTAAATGCCTTCAATGTACAGAATGAAGGATTTAACAATTTTACGAGTATAACAGTATTGATCAAATAAAGTTCAGTCCAATCTTCTAGTTAAGTATTTAATATACGGGTGCTTATCAGGAAAAGAAATTGTATCATTTGTAATGTTAGTACTTTTTTTGCGCACGTGTTAGAGAATGATTGTACCAATTTAATTCTCCAAAACTTTTTTGGTAATAATGTTGAGAAAGTTGGTCAACGCTGAAAATGTTTTCTTTGTTACTTTGTTTCTTTGTTTGAAATTCATTCAACTTTATTTCACCAAGAATAATAAAAATAAATAATAAAAATAAATAATACTTACGGTTATTAGTAGGGTCTCACACTTTTAATATTTATAGAAGATTGTACAGTTTTGCAAGTATTTAAAAGGGCGGTCGCAGTCGTCGTAGCAATTTATAAAGCGGCGGTTGAAGAAGGCTTAAGGATATAATTGTTAAGGTTTTGTGTAAATAGCTAGTATGTTATAATTAGTTCTAACGATAAGTTCAAAAATTCTTAGTAGGGATATTGTTATTATACACTGGCAAGAAATTTAGCGTAGTTATGTTGGTAACAGCGACACAATATTTATAGCACAAATTTTATTATAATAATATGTAGTTTTATTAGAGTTTTATGTAATATACGAACATTTTGGTGACAGATTTTAGAGAAATGTTACGAAATTCTTAGTGGTCACTGCAGTAAATTCTTATCACAGTGTAGCAATTTATGAAGCCATCCGGAACTGTCTGCAACTCTATGTTATCCATAGGTTATATCCATGAATTTATTTGATAGCTTTTGGTAGTTTTTGTGAAGTCTAAGTTACGAGAGGAACTAACATGATACACTTTTATGATATAATGGGACAAACCTACTTCGATAGACGCTAGCGATATTTTTGCAAAGCAAACCGGCATTGTACTATCCCTTTTCAGAATGGGGAAGTTTTTATTTTACACAATAGTAGCTAAGTTGTTACGACAATAAAGTATCATAGAGATATTTGTATTATACTTCTGTGTGTATCGGTATTTTCTTATAAGTACAATAAACTGCGCTGAAGACTTAAAACATTAGTCTAAAACTCAATAATCAATCACAACAAGTTTGACACATATCTTAACATAAATTACTTTTGATTGATTAATCATATCAATAATTATGGCATAAATTATCATTAATTAACTTTTAATTAATTAAATTACTTTATTAATTAATTATAATTATTATTATGTGTGTTTGTGTTATTGCTGTGAGTTCCCAGAAAATTTCTTTGGAATCAGGATTTTTGTTACCATACTGTATGGTTTCAAAAATGACTTTACTTCTCTGCAAATTCATTCCCTATTCAGTATATTTTTTTAATAATATCATTAATTGACGTTCACAACTTGCACTAAATGAATTCATTTGAACTGAACTATCTCCTCTATGTAAATCTAACCACAATCACTCAGGGACATCACTCTATTAGACAACGTTCTTACAAGTTCACTTACCCTTTCAACTAACGATGAACATTGTGATTTTAATCTAATAAAACCATTCGTAAAACTGCCCACGTAATTTATTTAAAGTTAATCCAATGTAAAATAAATATGCAGTGGAATTTTTCCTATAGCGTGTTAGAAAACAGAGTGAAAACGCCGAGAAACGGTAGAATTTGCTGCAAAAATAGGTTGAATTAAGTTGAAGTAACTTTACTCGCTCACTCACCGGAGAGCACTTTAAATGTGTGAAGTTGAGTTCTGAGTTATATCATTTTATTTGTGAATATCCACGATTTGATTTGAGTGCTTTTCCTAGCAGATTTTTTAATGAGGTGCGTTTACACCAAATAACTGCGTGGATTCGGAACGAAAAAGAACCACCACTACGCTACGTTTATTATTGGTGGAAAATGCATCCTATTCGTGGGTTTCCTATAGCGTACCATTCAGCATTCCGCGTTCAACTCGAGTGGAATCGCAGCCTTACCCATATTAAAGCAGAAGCAAAACTTATATTATCTTGTTTGAATGGTCAAACTTGGGCACAATATTACAATGTAATTTTATTCTAAAGTTATGTTGCCGTTAAGTTGTATTACCCCAAGGGTCTGGTAATACTCTACTTGGTACACTGTCATTTTTCCACTAGTTTTGTTAACATATGGTATGTTGCACGCCTGTATTCCCTGAAGGGTTAAGCAGAGGTGTAGTTATGTATACCCACACTTTGCCGGTATGTTTAGATCCCAAGTCCTAATGGGGGGCGAGCCTATTGCCACTAACCGGGCACCGATCCAGACTCCGAGCTGCTACTGAGAATTTCATACAAAAACCCAATAACACTTTGGTCGACCACTCGACTAATGAGGCAGTTTACGAGATCATAAACAAAATGCTTGTATTACGAGTGAGTTCGCGTCGGTACTGCAATGAGTGGGTTTCGAGCCGGCAACTACCTACATAATCGCAAGTCCGACGCCCTAGCCATTAGGCTCCTGCCGCAAATTTTTTAATGATCCACTGTAGTTTGTTGGGGATAGTGTATTAATTAATAAGACTCTTTCACTATTTAGAACGAAAGAAAGAAAAAAAAACAACATATTTTCTTTACTAAAATATTTAGCTTCTACAATGCCCTAGTACGCCACCCCTAACTTGTTCACTGTGCAAAATTTAAACGGTTTGTGTCTTCCGCCCGTGACGTCACCACACGGTATTCACAGCTTGTGAGTGGGCGACTATTCCTCATATTTCAATTTAAAGCTCAGAATATGCGTGGGATGTTTAAAAGATACCGTAGACTTGTTGGCTTTATCTACATCAAAAGCTTTTGTATTTAATTTTGAAACGTACAACTCAAACGCCCTGTAAGTACTAGTAATGATGGTCAGACTCCGAGCTGCGGGAAATCATCATCATCATAGTATAACCCAACAACACTTTGCTCGACCTGGGGATCGAACCCAGGACCTCTACAGTAGCGTCTTAGGATCAATAAAATAATGAGGCAGCCAAATGATTAAATATCATTCAAAATTTCTTTTTGTATTTTTTAAGTATTTCCCATGTCACGCATATAAGGACCTGGCGACTGAGTCTCGCGGTGGCGTTTGTTTGCTGCAGTTTTTGTACTTACGACTGTATAAAATCATCTGATCGAACCTAAGGTGATTAAATAAAAATGTTAATCAAAATAGGTAGTAATGCTTTATAGAGTTACCTGTCATTTGAGCGCGCGCGCTGAGTTTAATTGTAGACCATTGTGTACGCGTTGTTTCCAAAACATTGGGTACGCCCTTAAAAATGGAATTTGTGTAGCCTCGTAGAATAGCCTCGTAATATGACCATTGGACTGCTAAGTCAAAGGTCTCAAGTTAGAATCCAAGGCACGCACCTCTGTCTTTTCGAAGTCATGTGCGTATTATTAATTAATTATCACGAGCTTAAACGATGAAGGAAAACATCGTGAGGAAACCTGCATGCCTGAGAGATTTTCTTGACGACATGTGAAGTCTGCCAACCCGCAGTAGGCTAGCGTGGTGGGCCATAGCCTAATCCCTCTCGTTGTGAGAGAAGACCCGTGCCCAGCAGTGGGACAATGTAAAGGGTTGTTGATGACCGAGGTTAATGATTTCTGTGATTGTATATAAGGCGTTAGGTAAACCTTTTCACAACGTTTGTGCGTCGATGTCCTATCCCCATGTACGGAAGATTGCGTGTATCGTGTATTTAAGTACTGTTTACATAAAAACTTACCCATCAGTGTTAGTATCATTGAGGTCGACACGTAAGCGATGAGGATGATGCCCAAGCTGTATACGATGGCCAGCGGGATGGACCTTTTGGGGTTGTTAGCCTCCTCGCCAGTTGTAGCGATGATATCGAAACCGATGAACGCATAGAAGCACGTGGCCGCTCCGCTGAACACCTGGTTAACAATAGATTATTAACGTTATTAAAATCCATACATCTTATCATAACATACCATCACGCCTATTTTCCCCGAAGGGTTAGGCAGAGGCGTATAGATGATTTGGCCAGTAGGGGGAATTCCAGTAATGCAATTTTAAATATAATATGGGCCTTGGTGCCTGAAAAAAATAAAAAAATAACCAGACACTAAGTACTGAGAATTTCATACAAAAATTCATATAAGACAATACGCTGGCTCGGTGTGGGTTTCCAGATTTTACACATCTAGTCAAGAAAATATTTCAGGTATGCAGATTTACTCATGATGTTTTCATTCACCGTGATAATTAAACAAGAATATGCACATGTTGTCGAAAAGACGATTTGAATTCTTGGATTTTAACTAAAGGCCCTTTAATTTGGCAGTTCATTGGCTAGATCCCTACTTTTCTAATGAAATATTCTTATTTATTCTTAATGTAGATTCTTATGATACTACACTAGCCCAATTCCCTTTGATACTTTGAGAACAAGTTATTAAGTAAATACAATTAGTAGGTATCTTATTAGAAATTTATATGAAAAACCGTACAGTTTTGTGTTATAGGTAGGTAGTAGCACAACTGCTTACCCATACAAACCTTTATTTCCAATAATCATAATAGCGTAACAATTTTCCTTTCATCACGGCAATTCCTTTAAAATGAAAACTAATAAAAGGATTTTGAAAACTAGCTCTGCAAATTCAGTATTTATAACCTGTTCATAATATAATAAAATATCTACTTATTATGTTTGCAGAAAATGTCTGCAACATTATAATACCGCTTCACTCCTCTCCTGCTATCGACAATATTATCTCGGAATCGTACTTTTCGCATCGAATGAATCATAATAGAAATACTTGTACGTAAATCTTTATATTTCCTCTTGCCACCGTTTTGAACAGTCTTAAAAGCGATCAGAAAAGATAATTATTATTTTGTTTTGTTACAATTTTTTCCCATTGAATCTTCAAAGGGGATGCCTTTGCCTTTCAAATTCAATCATATTCTTTTGATACTAGTTAATCCTTTAAAGTAGGGTTTATGGAGTAAAAAGGTTTATTATGATTTAGACTGCGTCGTAAACAATTGGGTTAATAACAATTAGTGATAGAGGTCACGAAACCTTTTTATCACTTAAAAAAGAAAAATAAAACCTTTACCTTTAAAAGTATACCTTTTTTTAAGTACGGAAAATCTTCATGGATGATCTGTTACAGTTTGTTCGAAATAAGTAAGCCGATCGGAAGTTGTCTGCAAGTGGTTTAGAAGTGGTAATATTTAATAGAAAGAGTCGGTGTAAAGATAATTAGAGTCGTATATGTTTCACATTTCTAGTGATTTTATTTACTAATATTGATATTTATGTATTAAAATACTTAATTAAACGATTTTATCACCGCGGTAGTTCGGAACGGCTAACTTCCGATCGGCTTACTTATTTCGAACCGACCGTACATGGGGATGCGGCAGGATACGTCATTCTTTGCTTTATAGTCACAGCTTTGGGATTCATGACATTCACCACGACCATGAAAGGTTGTGGTCCAGGGCTTGCCTCGAGTCGTGCTCAAAGGTGCGACGAAGAAGAAAAATATGTCTAACAGTGATAAAATATCTCGTTGGCTGTATAATACTCCAATATCACGTGACCTTTGTAGTAAGGTCTAATTTTCAACGTTGTTTAGTGAGGCTTTACAGCAAAAGGTTATTTACGACGGTGATCACGGATATCGGAATATTAGGAATCTTTTCGACTTTTATTTCTAATCAGATGGATTCCGAATTTCCGATTCTGTCTAGAAGCATGAACTTTAGTGTATACATTTCATATATGCTGGAGGTGAGCACTAGGGCGGGATTTCGGAAAATTCTAGGTATACAGTCAGTTTATTTATCATGAGATTTTCCTTAAAATAAAAGTTGACATTTCCCAAAAAAAATATATTTGATAGTGCCCTCTAATTTTACAAATCCCTTGTTACGAACCGAACTTCGAACTTAGGTATTTAACATCACCTTTTTGGATTTTATTTTGTCTTCTAAATTCAAAAAGTACTGACACATATTTTTGCACTAATTAACTTCTCAGATTCACACATATTTTTGTAAAAGTATTAATAAACTGTGTAACCCTTTTTCATTAGTAGTTACGATCAGTAACAATTATATTTATGATTATTTATTATTAAGTTTATTTTATCTACGAAACTGTTTGCTATCGAGACTTCCTCACATTTCTAGCTTGTTTAATCTCGGAAAATGTTAAAACTGGGACTCCATTTCCCATTGAGTAGGCAGCCAAGCCGATACACATCAAATATGACAATGAAAGTTCCGACTTCACTATTATCTTAGGTGAAGTGACCGAGAACGTTTAATACGAGATAGAATGAAACTTTAATTCAGTTCACATTGAGAAATTGAGGTGACCTAAACTCCCTTACCGTTTCATGGCGGATTTAACTGTAATTTGAAAGTGGTTAAATGTGCGCTAGTCTAAATTCCACGGCTGAGCGTGAGGTTGTGGGTTCGATTTCTGGATTGCAGCTAATGATAAGAAGATTGTCTCCTGTTACAAGTGCATATTTTACACTTGCTAAGAAGGTTGAACATAAATGTAGATATTTTTTTTCTCAATGACAGGTAAGTATATATTTTTTTAAAGAACATTAATTAACAAACAGGTATATTATAATTCTGAGGCAATTTCCGATATCGAATTATCTTAAACGGTGAAGGTAAAAATCGTGAGGAAACCAGCATGCCTGTTTTTTCCACGGCGTGTAAAATCTGCCAAACCGCAGTAGGCTACCTTGGTGGGCTGTAGCCTAATCCCTCTTTAATTCAAGATATTTTCTTGCGAGAAGACAATATTTTGAACCTCATTCGTTTTGTAAACCTAAGCACGTCAACGTGTCACTTTTTGAAATCGCATTTTCTCGTAGCTTACCGACTTCTTAGTAATATTATTTGAGGCAGAACATCAAATCAGTTCTCGGTATTTATCGCTGTAGGCGATGGAATCTTTCAGTAGATTTTTTTAAAAAAAGGAAAGCTTACTAGCGATGTGGGTTGCACATTACTAGTATTCTTGTTAACCCCTCGTACTAAGCTAAATGCTTGTGATACGAGAGGGTTCACGTCGGTAGTGCAATGGGTGGGTTTCGAACCGGCAACCATATGATCGCAAGTCCGACGCTCTAGCCATTAGGCTACCGCCGCTTCTTGTTGCCATCACGCCTCTTTTCTCCAAAGGGTTCGGTATAAGTACTTATTATTATTTAACACATAAAGTTCACCAGTATATTTAAGTCCCATGTAATAAGGGGCGAACCTATCGTCATTAACCGGAAACAAATCTAAACTCCGAGCTGCTACAGATAATTTTATAGACATACCCAATAACTCTTTGTTCGGCCTGGGAAATTGAACCCAGGACCTCGAGCCTTAGGACGACGAGAGTAAAAGAGCAGTTTAGTTCTTATTAGCATTATTGAATGCGAATCTTGGTGGGTTAACAAAAAGATATTGCTAAGATATTGATATTATGTGAGCATTATTATTAGCAATAATTTTCTATTGTTAAAGACGATTTTCTTTTGTTATTATTTCCTAGTTATAAAGAGCCTAGCCCCTCTCACTCTATAAGGCGATACATACCCCTCAGCCATTTTTTCTTAATCATTAATAATCTTTATAATTTCGAAGGCCTAAGATATTTTATTTTTAGCACAGTAATGATAGGATTTTTAGCTTAAAGATAATCCTATCCTATCTAGATAAATCCCTAAAACTATTGTATTTTTAGAAAAAATAGTATAAATAGAAAAAACTAACTCAACGATACTGTATATGCCACTAAAGAAACATGTTTGAATATCTTCAAAAGAAGAATGTTGTTATGAGGAAGCATTGATCCTCAACCATGAGAAACAGCCTTAACAAGAGACTGATGTTCTCTTTTTTCCAAAACTGTAATAAATATAACTACGACGCTAGAGGTTCTGGATTATCAGGTCGACCAGTGCCATTGAGATTTTTACATAGGTAAAATTCTCAGTTGCAGCTGGAGTTTAGATTTATGCCCGGTTAATAGCAGCGGTTAATAGGCTTACCCCCATTGGTCCCCTAATACATGGGACGTAAAAGTACCGGCAAACTGTGGGTGGACATTAGTATACCTTTGTCCAATCCTTACGCGGCGGTAACTTAATGACTAGGGTTGTCGGACTTGCGATCATGTGGTTGCCGGTTCGAAACCCACTCATTACACTACTGTGGACCCACTCGTAATACAAGCATTTAGCTAGTATCAATCAATACTAGCGACCCACATTGCTAGTAAGCTTTAAAAAAAACAGCAGAATAAGACTTACTCCACTCCATCCGTAAGGCAGGAATCCATTGTGTTCAGTCCAATTAGCAAAGTCGATGTAGAACAGGCCTGCTGTCATGATGAAAACCCAGACGATAAGGTTGATAGCGTTCAACAAGTTGTTGAAGAACAGAGATTTCCGCACGCCGGCGATTAACACCATCATCATTAATAACGTGATTCCGAAGGCCATCAGATCCGGGGGTTTGCCTGTTGAAGAAAAAATAACGTTATTCTTCATATTCTAGGTGAGTTAAAGCTTAAAGCTAAAGTTTTTTCTATAAAAAAGGTGTATTAATATTGACTATCTAATATAACATACAATCACGCCTGTATTCCCTTAAGGGTTAGGCAGAGGTGTAGATACTATGTAAATTCACATTTCACGAGGGTGTTAGGGTACATATTTCATGTTTCTATCTATTATGATATTTATTCAAAAAGGCCATCCAATTTTCCGTTATTTCCGGTGTAATTTCAAAAAAACGCATGAATTTGTAATATTAAAGATACCTGAAAAGTAGACATTTTAGTCCTCAGGTCAACGTTAGTTAATTAAAAAGATCCTCATATTATAATAAAACACAATTTTGAAATTCTGCAATCTCGGGTACGAAGTTACATAGCGTAAGACCTAATACCATTATCGGCAAACTGTGTGTACATCGAAGTAGGAATGTACCACGAAATGATGAATATCCTCAGTCGATTTTGAACTTAATTGTCAACACTTTAAGGATTAAAATAATTTCGAGAAATTTAACGAAGTTACGTTAACGTGGTTGAAGTGGTTCGGGGATAACAGACTTCCCGGTTCTATCTATTCATGCTTAGTATATAACAGCGTGGTGGTTTTGTAACAAAGCGGTAGGCAAAGCCCATTAAAAGCTTGCGGGAGTAAGCTGGCTTACCATTAGGTCAAATAGCTACATGACACATTCATGTCCGAAGTTAGGCGTTTTGAATTGCCGCGCAGGCAAAATCTGTTAAATGTGTATTTGTGCAATAATATCCAGATTTGTCTTTTCCACACATTTTTTTTTATAGTAAAATGAACTATTGCAGTACCAATTGCGGGCTACTTTAGACTTTAGGAACTAAGTGGAAAAATATACAGTTAGCTCGAAAATCGTTTGTTTTAGTGACTTAAAGTGACAATAATAATGTCCAAAAAGTAATTTATTGAAAATAGTTTTAGTATCACTTTTTTCTATCTTTAGTGTCCGCATATTTAGTGAAAAAATATTGAAATTATTATTGTGTCCAAGCCGTCAGCAACTACGCTTTTCCACTGCTTTATATTCAAATAACAATGGAACAATGAAATGAAAATGAATACCTGATCCGACATTTGTTATGAAACAAGAAAAGTTTTTATTTTGTTCTATCAGATTTCCTCTGGTATTTATTTTTAGACTATGAAAACTGTCCGAGAAATTTGAAGTTATTATAAAATAAACGCTTTAAAAAATATTAATAAATAAAAATCAATTGCCGTTCGTTAGTCTCGCTAAAACTCAAAAACAACTTGACAGTTTAGATAATTTTTATTTTGGTTTTATCATTCGCTGTCATACAGGGGTGGATTAAATTTCGACTTCGAGCAGGTAACGTCCGTCTGGTCGACTACTTTTATAGTAGAAGTAATTTATGTATAATAATATTTATTAACAAGGTTTGTTCAAAAAGTAAAATAAAATTAATTCCAGGGAACAATTTCGTATGACTAAAGTCAAAGATAAAAAACTACAGACCAGAAAATATTTTAAAATATTTTCCCATTACGTTTTTCTTCGTTTTAGATATCCGAGTTAGTTAGTTTGAAAAGATGTTTGTTTTGTGTTTCCACGATTGGTAGAAATAACTAAGTTGTTCATAGGTAACTATGGTACCCTTTCAGAAATACCCTTTTCAAATAACCTTGTAAATATATTCAAATATTGTGTGATATCGTTTAGTCGAGTTCAAGGTGAGGTAAAGGTCAAATGTGGCTTTGGTTGGGTCTTTCTCAGACAAACACTGCGAGTTACTATTTGAGTTAATATTTAATTACTTTGATAATTACATTGTTAACTTTGGATTAATAGTAGTTCGATTGAGTTATGGAGCATAGGCCACAGCTTTAGTTTATTATTAACGGCTTTGTCTGTGAGGCACCTATGTAATTAACTGAACTTTAAGCACATGATGATTAGTCTGATATAAAAATGTTACATCAAATCAAAGAAAACGTTTTTTCCCCGCTGAAACTGAAGAAACTGATAATTTATAATGTAGTGTAGTTAGTTTTGAATGAACATTATTAAATTCAAAGCAGAGCTTATGTAATTCTATCGACTTTCAGACGGATTTTTTGTGCTGTTAGGATGACGTCATGAACTCGTCTTGGAGGTCTCGGATCCCAAGTTTGAATATAACATTTAAAAAAATATTAGGTAGGTACGGTCAGCAACGAAAGTTGCTGCACACCGCCAAGTTGTGAAAACAACACAGCACCAATACTTTTCAATAGATTCACTTAGAAAAAAAATTATGGTCCAGTATGTAGAAACACGTACTACTTACCACATCTCGGGTCAGTAAGTTTTGGATAATAAATTTGTTTAAGCGTTTTGAAGATTTCATCGTGTACAGCAACTTTCATTGCTGACTGTACTTCGATGAATCTATGGTAAAGCAGAAAATTTAAATTTTTACAGTGAAATATAAGTGCATAAAACAATATGGGTCGTCTTTTTGATTGCATAATGAATTTAGGTGTAAATCAATGTCTAATATAAACAATTCAATTTGAAATTAATCAAATAAATAACCTTATTAACTAACTAAAATATAATCACCATATTTTTCAAAAATCTGCCACAAATAAATAAATGGTGTCTGTCAGAATAAATTGTCAAAAATCTGAAGTGATGTGAATTTTCACGAAATGTATACCAAAAAACCGGCCAAGTCCGAGTCGGACTCGCGCACGCAGGATTCCGTACAATTACGTTTTATGACGTATTAAAAACTAACTAACTACTTACTAGATCTCGTTCAAACCAATTATCGGGGGAAGTTTACACGTTAATGTACATCATATATATTTTTTAGTTTTATCATTCTCTTATTTTAGAAGTTACAGGGAGGCGGACTAACATTTTACCACTTTGGAAGCATTGCTCGCGCAGACAATTAAATTAAAAAAATAATAGATACCCCACACGTATGGGTTTAATGAAAAAAAATATTTAGGAGTTTCAGTTAGAAGTATGGGGAACCCCCAAATTGTTTTTTCTATTTTCGGGTGAAAATCTTAATGCGGTTCACAGAACACATCTACTTACCAAGTTTCAACAGCATAGTTCTTATAGTTTCGGAAAAAAGTGGCTGTAACATACGGACGGACAGACAGACAGACATGACGAATCTATGAGGGTTCCGTTTTATGCCATTTGGCTACGGAACCCTAAAAATGTACTAAATAGTAACTATGCTTGGATTAATAGTACCTCACGGGAAATTATATAAAAGAAATGGTGCTTTTGTCAAGCTATCCGAATCAATTCTTTGAAGTAACGAGACTATGTATAGTCTTGAGAAAGTTTTAAAAAGAATACTTCATTCCCGTAAGGAAACATTTGTAAATAACGAATGAACTAACGGATACCTTTTGTTTTCTCTGTACAAACGGAACAGACGAACTGCACGTATACTGGAACATTCACAAAGGCCAACGGATATTGTGTACAGACGGCTTCACATCAAGCTATACAAAACCAGTTAAGATTGACCTCCCATTGTAAAGGTTTTCCGCACAATTCAACGCCAGCTCGTACTGGTTTGTATAGCTTGATGTGTAGCCATGTGTGCCTACTTTCACCTTTGTGTAAAGCGATTACACACGGCCCGCGAAGTTACACTGTCAATGATTTAACATTGCTCGATACTGGCTTTTATATTGATCGTATTACTACGAATTTTCCCGTAAAACTCGTCTCGTTGACAATGTTTTGTTGTTTTTTTTTTTAATATATGCTTACTAATGTGGGTCACACATTACTAGTATTCTTGTTAACCCCTCGTACTAAGCTAAATGCTTGTGTTACGAGTGGGTTCACGTCGGTAGTGCAATGGGTGGGGTTCGAACCGGCAACCATATGATCGCAAGTCCAACGCCCTAGCCATTAGGCTACCGACGCTTCAATCATGTTGTCAAAGGGATTAATTTTCTATTCTACCATGTCCCAGGTAGACCGGAACGGCCAGATATAGGTACGCATGTGTACACTGTCTTTGTAAAGGACAGAGGGATTATCACAGATAATGGTATCAGTGGCGGCATTTTGCGGTAATGGCAAAGTGCCATAGGGGTTTAGTTGGTTTGTTATGTGAAATTGTAATAAAAAATAATATTGACTAGTCCGGTCCACAAAATTCGACCGCAATATTTTTGTGCACTCCTTCTCTATAACAATTTCAATTACCTATGCCAAACCTCATACTCCTCCGTGAACGCAATATCCTTAAAAAAGGGTACAAAGTTTTTTGCTTAACGTATCTAGATTTTGAGATTTAGAGTTACCCTTTGCCTTCAGGGGAGTTTGAAATAACGTTGCGCAAAACGCTTTTACTGATGTGTTTACCGCTTTGATTCCACGTTGTTCAAACTAGTGTTATTAAATTTGTTTCTATTCAAACGGTAAAAAACGCGTATTACATTGTTGATCGCTCTTGCGTAATGTACATATTTCAAAGTGGAGTAGATTCTAATACCTATGTTAACTAAATTTCTCTTTCACAACAGATTCGAATGATTGCTTAATAAACTGAGGTCAAAAGACTACTGTCTCATTAGATTAGGATTGTAGGTTATTGCTAAGTCGAGCAAAGTGTTATATGGGTTTTCTATGATATAACTAGCAGCTAGGAGTTTGGATTTGTGCCCGGTTAATGGCAATAGGCTCGCCTCCTATAACATAGAATTTAAATATACTGTAAAAATATGGGTGTACACTAGACACCTGTTCCTTACCCTTCCGGGTATACAGGCGTGATGGTAAGATATGTCCAAACACTAAATCATTCGAAACTCAAGGCAAACGATGAATCGAGATATTTTTATACTTTCTAGCACCGGTCACCCCTAACATCGGGTGTTGAAAAATAAATAAAATAATAATAACTTTATTGCCAGAAAAAATGTTTACAATATTGTTGTTCACATGCATGGACTAGAATACTTAGACAAAACTACGAACAGCATCCACTGCCAAACTAGGTAGGACATGTGTTTCGGCATATGGCGCCACTCCCCTTAGAAGTGAATTATCAAACTACTTATTCTATTCCATTTTATTGACAAGACTAAACATTATTAGGCTAAGTTTTATAACTAAACGTTTTGATTATTAGAATATAGTAAACATATAGAACCTCTCTTTGTAAATTCTGATAATGTACGTGTATGTGTGTGAGAGAAAAGAGTTTCAAGTTTTGTAAACTTAGGTCGGACAAGGTAGTACTTACTTTTTATCGTCGCGAACAAATCTTTGGATAGCAGTCAAAATAGAGAAAACATTTATTTTAACTTTTACATATAGCCTTTCGTTTTATCTTTAACCTTACATAGATAGGCACATCAACTTTTTTTAAGTACGGAATATTGTGATACATAGTCTGCCACTAGGGGAAAAAATAGGCAGTGTATGTCGGCCCGACTGAAATCCGCACTTGCTTTCTCTGCAATGGCAATGGAAATTGTGACATTTGCAACGACCTTGACAAGCTGTTACCCGTTTCCAAGACCCCTAGATCCCCTTATATCCTCGCATTCATCTTCGCGTACATATTCTTCGCCTATAATATAATAATCTTTATTTAAAAAAAACGAATTTTACAAAATTGATTGCGTACGTAAATAGCTACATTAGCTACAAAATTGTCGCAGCTATTAACGCCCACATCCAAGAGGGGGATGACAGCGTTACAGATTCCAGAGATGAAAATACAGCGGGGTTTGAATAATAACAGTACCTACTAAATATTCAAAAAATCAATTCGTACAAAAATTCTATCAAATATATTATTGGTTAACCAAATTGCGGATGTTCTTAAAAAAGGCCAGGTTCCGAGCACCCTAAACCGACGGTCATGCATGAAGAGATTAATGAATGTAGATGAAGCGAAAGTAGTGTGCCAGGATCGTAGCAAGTGGAAATCTATAGTCTCTGCCTACCCCCATGGGAGACAGGCGTGACAATATGTATGTATGTATATTATTGGTATAGGTAAACCACATCACTGGTTGAAACATGTTTCATTCAACATGTTTGAAACAGATTAGACAGCCCAGTTATACCCCGTATGGCTACAACCACAACAATATACAGGGTGGAAAGGACATCGTACAACCGCTTACCATTCAGTGCAAGATTATGGAAAACTGCGTTGATATTTTTTCGTCGATTATTAAAAATAATCTGCATTTTCCTACAAAAGTGCAATACTTAGATATATGGTCAAATGTCGTCCATGCCGATTTTTTCGGTCCAGAATCATGTAGGTACTGAATTCATAGTAAGCGGCTTCCACCCTGTGTATACACAACCTTGTGGTCACAAACACTCCCGTTGTGGTAAGCATAATTAAGCGGTAGTTCAATCGAGTCAATGTGTGGGTAAATCAATGGCAAACTTAATTACCTATGTTCTTTGAATAAAGATTCCACACTAGGTTGTATGGAATATTGAAACAATTGCGGTCAATTTTAGATTTCTCTCGGAATTTTTAAAAAGTCTATTTCTTTTGCAACGTTTGCCACCGGTGGTCCCTGAATACTACCGAAAGTGACATAAAAAAAAGTAATCATCAATATTAAAAAAAAAACTAAGTGTTGACGGTTAGACGTTCATGTCACCGGGGATGGTGCAAATCCGCGTAACTAGCGTTGGATAGTTCCGGGTATCTGAGAAAATGTACCCAATTAAAATTTCGCTGACTATGCCAAAAAAACACTTATAACACTTTCCCCTGTAAACTGTACTTACCTATGGTAATTTCGCGGATTTGCACAATCCACGACGACATATTGCTGCCAAACATTTCGTGGTACAAAAGCAAAACAAACATTTTGGAAAATAGTTCATCATCACTGAAAGGCTAAGAACATACGTGTGAGATTGCAGTCAAGGGTATCATCTCTTTATACAGCATAATATGGCTAATATGTCTGCTACACAGATCGTTAGAGGGCTTAAATCTAATTGGTTGGCTAGATTCCCCACCAATGCATCCAGATCAATGAGATAAGGTAGCGTCCCAAACATTGAACATGCATCTGAATAATATTGGTTATTTCGGCCTAAACAGTTTTAGATGTTTTGATGTATTGTCAATATTTATACTTATACTGGCAGACTGGATAGACGGTGTCCTGTCTTGCCAATTTTCTGCGTAATTAGATATCCAAATTTTTTGTTTACTTAAAATTTTCTACTAAGTATAAGAAAACAAAAAAAAAAATTAATGAAATCGGTAAAGTAGTTCTCAAGTTATGGCGTGACAAATGGAAATAGGGATTAATTTTTATATACTTATAGGCGGTTCGCACACTGCACCGCATCACGCAGCGTAGCGCGGGAGTGCGTGTTCTTACGTTGTTTGCAAGTATCTGTGTTTGTATAGAAAACACGCGTAGTGCAACACACAGAAAACGCATTCACGCGCAGTGTTTTTGTTCTACCGCCACGCACCCCGCAACGTAGCGCGGGGCAGTTTGCGCTTCGCCATATAGTTTTTTTTATGGGATTAGAGGCCAACGAGCAGACGGATCGTCTGATGGTAAGTGATTACCGCCGTCCATGGACGCCCGCAACAGGAGCACAGAGAGTCGCAGAGGAGTCACAAGTGCATTGCCGGCCTCTTAAAAGGGAGTACGGTCTTCTCTTGAAAGTTTTAAGGTCTATTTTTAAAATTATCTAAACTAATATTATAAAGTTTGTGAGGTAAGGGGTAATTTCTAGATCTACTGAACCGATTTTGAAAATTATTTTACCAATGAATGACACATCATTTGTAATTTTCATAGGCTTATAATATCGCTCAACGAGTGGATGGCAGCTAGTTAAAATATAAAGTGCAGGAACAAGTGCAGTGATAGCCTACTGATATGACTATTGTACTGCCAAGTCAGTCTCGAGTTCAAATCGGTTAGTAAGTTTATTTCTTACTTAGCCACAAGCTACCCTTGTATGACCTTATGTATCTATTTATTTATTGGCCCACAACAAGATTAATAGTTACACAGTTAAGTTAGTCAGTATTCTTGGCCTCTAGGCGTCCTACACTACCTAGTACTTATTATTATTTATAAATAAATACTACGTTCTAACTGGCTAAGATGTTTTTTATTCTCAAAAAGCCCCTAGAAACCTATCAATAAGTTAAACCTAGGTCGTCTTCACAAACATTTCTCATTTTACATCAATAAAACTTAATCCTCTTACAGACATGATTGAGTGCTCGTAAGAAGATTATTTTACCTTCCCACGTGCAGACTGGTAAAAGTACTTGACCGAAGTTGAACTACGCTTGGAAGAGGTATAAAATTACGTTCTGGGACATAATTATTTTGGTTTTTAATAAATAACAGATGGTAGTGCCTGTACTTAATGTACGCCCACAGTTCGCCGGTATGATTAGGTCCCATGTAATAGAGGACTAGCCTAATACCATTCACGTGGCTCATATCCAAACTGCGGCTAAGAAATTCCTAAATGTTCTGATACCATTCATTGATAATGAATCATCATTCGATTCATAATATTATGGATAGATAGATATTTAGATAGATAATTTTATGAAAATCAGTATCTATACTAATCTGATTTTCAGATGATATAGGTGTTAATTTGAAGACCTGGACCATACTGATCGAGGCACTGAAGGGTTTCGATACTAGGAATGATCATTCATCTGTAAAAAATCGTGGTATGCGCAGATCTTGACAGATTGGCGTAGTAATTACTTAATCACGAGTATTATATCCTTATGAAAAAGATACTAATTACCTTAATATCAAAGCAATTAATCTCAAAATTATTTACTTTCACTCTGAAACTGTAAACCATCAGAAAGACCCTGCCTGAGATCGAATTTCTCTTTCACTAAGAAATTTTCTTTGATTAGAAAATTCATACCTTTCTGAATACAATAAGAAGGTTGATTGTAATAACGTACTAAAAGCTTAGTCGTTAAAAACAATAAGACCTACCCTCATTTATAAAAGTCAAAGAAATATTGCGATATTTCGTGTACGATGGATGTGCGTGATGAGTTTTTACTTAGATAAGGTGGTTCGTTCAACCTAGTTCACCAAGTTGAATCTTTAAAACCAACAACTGTAAAAAAAAATATGTAAATTTTGTAGACCAGGTTGAATAATTCACATTAAAATAACGATTTAAGGTTAGTATTAATAATTTATTTACAATCTGAGGTTGATAGGGGAAATTGAGAGAGTCATTGAGGTCTTTGATCCAGTAATTACACAGTTAATATTAACGTTACAGATCTGTTGATCGGTGTAGTTATAACTTAGCCCCTCAATGTGTGTGGAAATATTGTGTACTTTAAGGTACCTTGGGAGCAATTTTTTTTATATCTGCAATCTGTACATCTATTTCATCTATTACACTAATGTGTAGGACCATGGCAGTGAGAATTGCGACAGAAACTATAATTAATCACAACTGAGTACCAAAACTTTTGCTAAAAAAAATTGCCGTTGCTGAAAGTACCTACCTAGTGTGAAATAGAAGATTCGGC
Organism: Subacronicta megacephala; assembly: GCA_958496365.1. Classification (NCBI taxonomy): domain Eukaryota; kingdom Metazoa; phylum Arthropoda; class Insecta; order Lepidoptera; family Noctuidae; genus Subacronicta; species Subacronicta megacephala. The sequence continues at coordinate 14,050,445 of OY292513.1, forward strand.
AATGTCAATTTACACTACTGTCTCCTAAGATAACTGTTTGTAAACAAAAGTCTTAGTAAGTTATTTTAGTGAAGGAAAAATACGACCGCTGGCAGGATTCGAACCTGCGTCTTCTGGTTAAGTACACCAGACTCTATGACCGCTAAGCCAATGCGACCCCCACCCGCCATGTCGAAATTTGCCTTCACATTTTTAATTTACGTCTTTGAGGCGACGTCGCGGTGGCTTAGCGGTCATAGCGTCTGGTGTAGGTACTTAACCAGAAGACGCAGGTTCGAATCCTGCCCGCGGTCGTATTTTTCCTTCACTAAAATAACTTAGGAATCTTTGCATGGAAAATGCCTAAAAAATACAAAAAGAAAGTCTTAGTAAGTTAAGTTAGTCAGTACTCAGTTGTGATTATGTTATCATTGATGGCGCAATTCTTACTGCCGTAAGCCTAGAATGTTTTATACTATTATTTATTTTTATATTTTTACTTACATTTGCGAAAAACTAAAAAAAAGATCGACAATCCCCATAATAGGATGAATATAAAACGCTTCTCGTAAGTAATGTTTAGATGAAAAAAAAGTGTATAAGAAGTGCGTCTGGACATCGTACAGTCAATAATGAGTGTCAGAAATGACCAAATTGTCGAAGATTAAGCGCAAGGGCGAAGCATGTTGACACAGATTAATGACGTCACGACTTACAGCAAACCAGAAACTCATTAAGACTGGATCCCCCGCATCATAGATTAACATGGAGTTTTTTTTTTACATTTCCATGCATCGAGTAATTACTGTGTCAATACAGTTTTCTATTTTAGTACCTACCGCTTGTCACAAATGTATCGATTTTTAATTAATATCTTTCGATCGTTAATTCATCCGCTACTTCGATAACTAGGACCGGGCGCTGTTTTATAGTATAAATACATACAAGCGATATCTATTGAAATTATAGTTATATAAGTAGTAGAGTATAGCCTCGTTAGTCTAATGGTCCTAGCTCCAACTGCTACGTTTGAGATAGTTGGTTCGATTCCCAGATCTGTATTCTTCGAAGGGTTGAGGTGTACTGACACCCCAATTTGTCGGTATTTTTAGATCCCATGTAATAGGGGGAGAGCCTCATCATCATCAACCCATTACATTGTCCCACTGCTGGGCACGGGTATCCCGACAGTACGAGAGAGATTAGTCCGCCACGCTAGCCTACTGCGGGTTGGCAGACTTCACATGCCGTCAAGAAAATTTCTCAGACATGCAGGTTTCCTCACGATGTTTTCCTTCACCGATTAAGCGCGTGATAATTAATTATTTATTAATACGCACATAACTTCAAAAAGTAAGAGATGCGGGGGTGTCTCTTACCTTAAAAAAACATTTGCTTGACCTGGGAATCGAAGCGCTTAGAATTTTTAGAAAGAAAAGAAAGAAAACACATTTATTGAGACAAGGAGACAACACACATATAAAATGAACAGTAAAATAAAAAAAAAATAAAAAGTAAGGTCACTAGGTGTGCTGTCGACATGCTTGCCTCGAATGGGTTGCCAGCTCAGCATTATGCTGGGTGTATTTAATACCCAGCGCTGGTTTTCAGTTGGCACCCTTGCAGTGACACACGGACACAGAAAAACATGTATAAATATAATAATATCATATACTAAAATAAAGTAAATATTAAACTACATAAATAGGTATGTATAAATATGTAAAAATATATGTGGGGTGCGGTGCGAGTCAGAGTGCGAGTGCGCTCCGCACTTTGCAGATCGTCCGCGAGCGAGCCATAATCATTCGGCCAGCGACGGTCCAAGAGAATTGTCATGTTGACAGAGCGTGTGCTATATTTAACTAAAAATTCGTTAAATAATCATTTTCTTTTATGATTGCTTGCAACTACAATCTGAGTAATGCTACCATGTGCTTACGGGAATAAAAGGAAGACTATATTAAATGGTTTTAACATAACAATGTACCTACCGCCCGTGCCGCGCGCAGCACCGGTAAGTTACCATTTAAGGTATTGAAATAAATAGAAATATAAGTATGTGTCATTAGGTCCAGTTTGATCATTAAAATTATATTATTATAGTACTTATATAAATTAAATAAATAGGCGGAATTAAAGAAATTGACAAATTGAATTATTAATTGTAGGTATCAAAATATGTGTAAAACTAAACTAAATAAAAGACATGTCGATATTTACACAATTATATTCTTTTTGGCGGGTAAGAATAAATGTTTTTAATTTAATTCTAAAGGTGTGTATATTTTGCAGATTCCGAATAGGTGGAGGGATATTGTTCCAACATTTGGAGGCTGAATACCGGAAGCTGCCTCGAAATGCGGCGGTTTTGTGTTGCGGTATAGACAACTGTTGAGCACACTGTCTTACCTTGCGCTGGTGATGGCTGTTTACCCAGGCAAGCTTCGAGTACAGGTATGGCGGGGATTTATAGTTAATAACACCGAACAGCAGGCAGGCAAGATGTAGTTTGCGGCGAGATTTCATTTTTAAAATACTGTGTTTATTAAGATAGGGTGTAATGTGGCTCCGCGGTGGTATATTAAAACAGAATCTTGCGCAAGCATTCTGAACTCGTTGAATGAGTCTCTCAGTGCGAGCCAAGAGTCTGGGGCCAATCACGGTATCTGCAAAATTTAATTTCGATAGCACCAAACTTTCAGCTAGCTGTATACGCAGTTCCTCACTTAGATACGGACGCATTTTATATAATATTTTCAACCGGTAAAAACAGTTTCTAACGCAATCGGAAATATATGTCTCAAACCTAAGGTTCTCATCGATAACTAGACCTAAATTTCGTGCTTCACTCACTCGTTCAATATTTTGTCCCATTATACTTATTCTTGTATTGCTAGGTGGTAATTTCTCTAATTGTCCTGGTGTACCAATTATCATTACTTTTGTTTTACTTGGATTAAGTATTAACGAATTACGGTCAGACCAGTCTACTATCCTCTTAAGATCCTCATTAATGACTTTAACCGCGTAATCGTAATTTTGAGGTTTGAAAGATAAATATATTTGAAGATCGTCAGCGTACATATGATGTTTGCAATGTTTTATTTCATTAATGACATCGGCACTGTATAATAAGTAGAGGGTAGGTCCCAATATCGATCCCTGTGGTACTCCCTTCGTTACGGATGTTATACTTGATAACGCAGTATTCCCTTCAGAATCACGTAATTCTACAAATTGTGCGCGGTTACTGAGATAACTGTTGAACCAATTTATCGTTGATGTGTCAAATCCGTAAAATGCCATCTTTGAAAGTAGTAGCGGTACATTTAAGGAATCAAACGCTCGAGAAAAATCCAACAAGACCAGAACAGTGCACATGCCCTCATCCTGCGCAGCTAGTATGTTATCAGTAATATCTATCAGAGCGGATGCTGTGCCACGACCTTTCCTAAATCCAGACTGTGTGTCAGGTAGTATATCATTTGTCTCAAGATATTTGGATAACTGTATATTTACAGTTTTCTCTAAAATCTTACTTAGACAAGGCAATATACTTATAGGCCTCAAGTCACTTACATCGACTGGGTCATTTTTTTTTGGAATGGGTCGTACTATTGCTAATTTCCAGATCGAAGGAAAAGTCGATGTTAAAATTGAATTATTGATAATTTTGGTTATTACTTCGATAGTTGTAGGGCATGTTAACAATATCATGTTCAGTGTTATATGATCACAGCCCTCAGCGTTTGACTTGAGGCCAGATAAAATTGTGGCAACATCACTCTGATTTACAGTTTTAAGAGAAAGGACACTATCGCTAAATCTGTTAAACTCGTAAAAGGTCAAATAACTTAGGGGTAACTCTGCAGTGCCCGGTACGTTTAAAAAGTGTTTATTAATTTTATTTGGATCTTTAAAACGTGAGGGAATTTCACAGTCATTTTTAGGAGGCAACAAATTAGTTTTGAGATTTTTCCATAGAATTTTAGGGTGTTTGATTTTATTGTTTATGTTTGATTTAAAATATGCTACTTTTTCAAAATACATTGAGTTATTTACTAAATTTTTTAAATCCTTATAATATATTTTTTTGGCATCAGATTTAGTTTTTAAATACTTAGCGTGAGCCCGATTACGCAAGCTCATCATCATTCTAATGTTGCTCGTTATCCAAGGATAGGTCCTTTCTCTTACAATATGCGTTTTTCGAGGAGCGTATTTGTCATACAAAGTTATAAGAGCAAAGTTGAGTTGTTGCACCATTAAGTTAACATCACAAGACGAAGTCACCGCAGACCAATCTACTGAATCTAGGTCCCGTTGAAATTCCTCCATAGAAATATTTGAGAGATTCCGGTTTGTTATGGTCTTAGGCAATATTTTATCTTTTTTAAGGGAAAATACGCAAGTGACAAAAGCATGTGCTCCAAGAGAATTTATAGGATCCACTGTAGTACTGTTTACTCGCGCATCTGTACATATTAAGTCTATAAGTGTCTGACTTGTATTAGTGAAGTGTGTAGCAGAAGATACTAATTGCTTGAGATTTAGACAATTCAGAAAGGTGTTCAATTTTTTAGTCTTTGCATCGTGTTGATTTAAGTAATTAATATTAAAGTCGCCAAGCAGCACAGTGTACTTGCAGAACGGTAAAGAATTTATTGAGGTAGTCATCGCATCCAAGAACATGTCTACATCCAACCAGGGCGGCCGGTAAGCCGTCCCTATAGCAATCTTATAGCAGTTTATATTTAATACTAGCCACATTTGTTCAACCGTTTTATGTAAAGGGTCAACGGGATGAACAAAGGAGCGAACTTTAACGCCACATTTGACGTAGAACCCAACACCGCCGCCGCGGCCGCCGCGCACGCTCACCGGGCGCGGAACATGCCTCAGCCGGTACCCGGGCACGGCGGGCGCGCGCCCCTCCTCTCCCGACCTCAGCCAAGTCTCGTTTATTGCCATTATGTCAACGTCATGATTCAGCATAGCGGCGACAAATTCATCGTGGTTAGTGCCTAATGAGCCAGCGTTGAAAAAACCAACTTTGAGTAATTTAGTATTCATTGACTAAACGTCATATTAACAAAAATCAAACAAACAACTGCCAAATTACTGGTTTCTCTTTTAAAGCACCAAAATGAAAATGTATAAAATATAAGTGGAAATATAAAATAATATAACAGAAAAATATGTATCAATGGCACTATTTTATATAAGAAAGTATTTAAATAAGACATATATTTATATAAGATAGACATATTCAGAATATAAATAATAAGTATAATCAGAATATAATATAAAAAAGTAGTTAGTGAGCCTGTGTCATCACAAAAGGGCCCCCCGGCTATTATGTAACCATCCGAAACAGCAAGTCCCAGCCTAGTTAACGCACACATGTTAACAATTTTTAAAATACATGTAACTAAACATTTAATCAAACTGAAGTATTTCCAAAAATTCGAGCCAGATCCGCCTCACACCGTATACGTGAAGCGGAACTGCTGTCATCTTTTTTGGCATAAATGCGCCCATCTTTGGTCCACACGTATTTATATTTATACTGATTACCAGCTTCCCTAGCGCTAAAGAATAATTTACTATTAGCTGGTGTGAGGCGCTCATTTAAATAAAACTTTTGCGATTGTCCGCGCAAACCGAAGTCTGTAGTGGTTAGTCCGCGTCGCACGCGCGCCGCTCTCAGCAGTTGATCGCGCGTAGCACGGCGCGCCAGACGCGCAGCGATGACGCGGGGCCGCGGCACTGCCTCTGTTATGTTGCGGCGTACCATGCCAATCCGCTCAATGTTTACAATGTCCCGGTCATCTATCGTAACACCTAATTTAGCTGAGATTAGCTTTAGGAGATGAACGGGGGTTTCGTCTTGAGTCTCCGGAATGCCAGTGATTATTACGTCATTCTGTAATAAATCCTGATCGCGTTCATTGAGTTGTGTTTTTAACTCAACGATAGTCGCCTCCAGCTGATCGTACCGTTCCGGGCTCTGGTTCTCAAAACGTCCTTCAAGATCATCCACACGATTTTCAACAGCGTTTACGCGTTCGTTGCAGGAAGAGAAAGAAGCTTTGAGGTCCAGGACTTCTTTTTTGAAATCACGAAGTTCGTCCCGAATAGCACCCAGTTCCTCCCTCATACACCGTATCTCATATGCCAGATTGAGCCCTGCTGGCTTATTGCTAACTGCAGCTATTGAAGAGGAAGTCGTTTCGGACTCTGCTGGTCCGGTGCTTGTTAGAACCTTCAAAGGGTCAGGGTCGCTGGTCACAGTGGTGGTAGTATTGGTGCTGCAGTCAGACGACACACACTTGACTGGTGTAGAGGAATTATCTGACCTCGGTGTCTTGGCTTTACAGCCTGGACAGACCCAATTTGGAGATACCTTAGCCGTGACTGGCAAGCCGACACAGGCGTGATGGAACCCTCCTGGGCATTTAGCGCATCGAACACCCTCGGACGTCGACATAAATTTGCCGCAGCCACCACATTTGGCCATGATTTATGTTCCTTTTTGGTTGAGCGTATTGAGGTACCGTGATTGGCCGTATATATACAGATCGTTTTGTTTACGTTAACAGTGTACGTTTGTTTATTTTGTAGAAACACTTTCACTGATAGTTGTGCACTAATGTTTTATTAAATGTAAGTTTTTTACGTATGTTAGATTTAAGTTAAATGTAAATATGTCTGTAATTAACTTTTATAAAGATCGCTGGTGGGTAGGTCACGATACTGTTTGGTTTATAATTTATGTTAAATTTAAGTTTATTTTATATTTAGGGAACACTTTCACTGTATAACAACCAATGTACTTTATTGAAACACTATCATCACTTTTATGATTAAATCTTAAGGTTATAACTGTAGTTTTAATTTTTATAATGTTTATAGTACAGACAGAACAGCTGTTAACCGTGTCCGTGACGTCACCGTGATGTCACTTTTAATAGATGTTGATAAGTTTTTTCACAATATAATATATTTTCTTAATACCTCTTACACAACGTGAATCGAGATACAACAAGATGAAAGTACTACTCCAGTCATAATACCGCATTAGCTAAGTACAAAGATCTGCAGGAGTACCTAATGGTGAAGTTAGGTACTCAGAAGCACTCTCGTACGTAATTTCATTCTTCAATGGGAATCGGATGAGATTTGTTAACGGTTACGCGGTCGTCGCGACAGGTCATTTTTCACAATTTTGTTTCTATTCCCAACAGTAAATTTATTTTCCTCTGGACAGTTATAAATGGCGATTTAATAAAAGCCGTATCATTTTGTGAGCTGACGCGAAATATGTCAGGTCTTATGATCACGTCACTACTTGTGTGGAAAATGTGATTTGTTTATTTATACATTATTATTAATATTCAGCCATTTTCGTCTCACTTCAGGGCAAGAGCCTCCGACCCATTTTCTATTCTTTTCCTCATGGTTTAAGGCTATTTCGAGCCAATCCTTCCAAAAAGAGTCCAACTCATCATCTTCGTATAGGCCTACCGCGCTGTCATCTGCCATTATGTGGGACCGGTTCGGTACTTTTAAGGCCCATTATGGGCCTAACAACGAGCTATAATAGCTCGTTGTTTGTTCCACTCTATATTTTGTTATATTATTCAATGTCTTTGCGGTATATTTTCATTTAAATATTCATCATTATCATTTTCATCAGCCTATACTCGTCAACTGCTGGACCTTTCCTAGTGAACGCCACAGAGACCGATCTTTGGCTTTCCTCATCCAGTCACTGCCAGCTGTCATTCCATCTTGCCGGTGGGCGCCCTACACTATGCTTGCCTAGACGCGTTTCCACTCGATAACTCGTCTGCTCCAGCATTTATGACAAATATAAAAATTTATTATCCTTTAGATTCATGCTTTATAATTCCCAAAATCAGCAATTAATATGTTGTTAGTTTAAGTGAAATTATGGAAAGATGCGTTATTGAAATCATGGTTGGCCAAATAATTTTGGCAAGCTTACAGGACAAGAGTAGCGATGGTAACTGTCGGGTTTTAGGTGAATTCTTTAAGCGCAGGGTACACCGCGCACGTAACCTAGCGAGCGACCGAGCGCATCGTTTGTAACGCTGACCTAGCTATCTCTGTAGTTCGGAGTGTGAACCGAAGTATGAAAAGAGTTAAAACGATGCTCGCCCAGCTTGCTCGCTCGCTAGTTGGCTGTGTGGCCTGCGCTTTAGACTTAGTTAAAGGGCTTATTTTGATAATTGTAACAGTTATTATCAATCCGGCTTATAGCAAGGTATTCTGAGTAGGTACTCAGAATACCTTGCGTCTGAACTCTCGAAAACTCAGACAAAACAAATATCTGACCAACAAAGAATCGCACCTACAGAAAATGTACAGATCAATTAATTCTTGTTCCAGTTAATCAATTGTTCTCATATTAGTTAGAGTGAAGCCATTTCGTGGTGGCATTACCTACGTTGAGAGGTTGATCTGTTGAGGCATGAAACACGTCAGAAATCAGAGCGTACTGCCTCTGTCGGTACGCGTACAGGTGTGACAATATGGACGGATGACGCTCAAAGGCGGTTCATTGTGTGAAGGCGTTAGGCATACATTGAACTGCAGATACTCTGAGGGACGTGCAATCAAAGGCTATAAACATTCCTATAATTATGTAGGTATATATCTATCTATCTATCTATCTATATATATAAAAGGCAATGTCCCGACTGACATATCATCGCCCAGCCGAAACCACAAATGATAGAAGTTTGAAATTTTCTGAGGATATTGCTTTTATACTGTAGACGTCATTTAAGAAAGAATTTTTCGAAATTCATCCCCTGAAGGGGTGAAATGGGGGTTTAAAGTTTGTATGAAACTCTGTAATTTCTACTTCGAAATTAATGAAATTTCGTATTTAGTCTTTAAATATAAAATAATAAAATACACCTTTAATTTTTTTTAATTTCATCCCTTATATGGATAAAAAGGGGTGTTAAAGTTTGTATGGATTTTTTTTTGTTTTTATCAAAATTACTTGAAATTTAAAAAACTAATGCTCTTCAATATAATTAATGATAAACGTATTTTTGGATTTTTTGAATTTCATCCCTTAAAGGGGTAAAAACGGGTGGTAAAGTTTGTGTAGAAAATATTTTTTTATTATCAAAATTACTTGAAATTTAAAATTTATGCTCTTCAATATAATTAATGATAAACGTATTTTTGGATTTTTTGAATTTCATCCCTTAAAGGGGTAAAAACGGGTGGTAAAGTTTCTGTAGAAAATATTTTTTTATGATCATAATTACTTGAAAATTAATATGTATGCTCTTCAATATAATTAAAGAAATACGTATTTTTGGGTTTTTTTATTTCATCCCTAAAATGGGTAAAAAGGGGTTTTAAAATTTGTATCGAAAATATTTTTTATACTATCAAAATTACTTGAACCTATATTTATGCTCTTCAATATAGTTAAAGAATCACGTATTTTAGGAAAATTACTTGAGATTAAGTATTTAAACTCTTCATTATAATTAAAGAAACACGTATTTAAAAATAAATTGTAATTATCGTGCTTGAACTTATGCATTTAAGCTGTACAATACAATTATTATTACCTTAGCCGCGTGTTTTTTTTTTATTATTACCTCTAAAACGGAATACGTTATGCATTACGTTCAAAATAAATAAATACGAGAGTCACAATATTCGAAAATCATATCAAAGTTGCACCTATTATTATTTAGCCAACCATTTTGTGTCACGCACTTACTATTGGCTAAAATACAAAGTAATCGGGGCATTGCTTTAGCTGTAGCTGCATCTGGAATAGCACCTCTTTTGGTGGGAAGGTGGGAAAGCGGCTCACTCTGCCTTTAAAACTTCCGCTTAGTCTTATTCGTGTCGAAACTCCGTTGTGCAATAATATCTTAGTAGAGTGACATGGCTCAAATTCTCGGAAATCGCAGATTTATCAGTCATATCATATCAGAGTTCATTAACAGTGTTAACCTTTCTTGGGACACCTGTAATACTGCTGCGTCTCATAAAACGATTTAAACTATGTAACGAGACTAGACTGCGAGTAACCGCATTGCACAAAATATTAAAGAGCCGCTGTGATAACTGGATGTATCCGGGGGAATCACTTTTCCTACCTCAAATACCACTGATACCATCAGACTATGTTTTTGGGTACGATTTCTGCTTTGCAATGTCCATAAAAATAATTCAGGGTGTGTCATTAAGGGTGGCAGGCATAGATTTAAGAGAACATTGCTTCCTTCATGAGCAATTCTACGTTGCCTGGTCATTTTGACACCAGACAGAAAAAGCACCAATGAGCAAAGTGGTTTACCACTATTTGTACCTCCCCGTGGAAATCGATCCTACGAGAACTCCAGAATTATAGACCATCGCTCTAGCTATTAGAACACGAATGCTGCTCATTTAATAACAAAATATAGGTACATGTTAGTTTAAAAATCTAAACCGGCAAAATCGTGTTGTCCACGCGGGCGAAGCTGCGGGCGGAAAGCTAGTAGAAGATATACCGATATAATATATTTATAAGATGATTACCGTAAAATAAAACTTAACGCCCTATGCGAGACGATCATAACATACAATTTGCAAAATAAATAGACATACTGGTTTCTAACACCGCAAATATTAGACATTGAAATAAAACTACTTTTTACGGATTTTATCGCGTTATATTGATATTTTTAATTCCCGACGTTTCGGATCCTTTACAGCATCCAAAGTCACGGGTGGACAGAGGTGTTGGTCATCCTAATGTCAAAATATCAATATAACGCGATAAAATCCGTAAAAAGTAGTTTTATTTTAAAAAATAGGCATTTTTTTGCAAATTGTACAAAGGTACGTCTTAATCACATTCTAGGTTCACGGCAGAAGGCATTGCGAAATCTTTGCTTGCACGAGGGGTTAACAAGAATACTAGTAATGTGCAACCCACATTGATGATAAGCTTCTTTACAAAAAAGACCCATGACACGAGGCATGACGGTATTGGCGAGGTGACCTTACCAGTACCGAACCTTGACCAGATGTCCCGTGAAAAACTTTTATTCTTGCAATTTTGCTTCCCTCATTTAACTTTTACAAAATTTGTATGGGAGCAACTTCTGCTTTTCCAGTTGCTTACATAATTATAATATACAAATATATGCTTGTAGATATACGTCACTATTATATGCTCGGGCTTGTGACTAAGTAATAAATATCAAATAAATCCGTCTGCGAGGTAAAACTGTTATTTGGAACAGTCTGTGGATGGGTAGCCATCAGAACCCTTCGATTCTAGGAAAACTTGTAAAGAGTGCAATCCCGGTTGTCATACGAACACCTATGGCTTCTTTAGTCATAATCAGAAGTCCAAAAAGCCTGACAACCAGTGTATCCTCAGGATATAGCCTTAAAATTGGGTTAAGAAGATCTGATGGAAGTCGTTTTATGTGATATACTGCTGCATCCAAGTAGCCTGGAAGCTTAACCCAACAAAATTGCGAAAAGCCTATTACGGCCGTTGATTTTTATTTAGGTATATAGGTAGATGGAAATAAGCTGTAATTGTTTCTCCCCAGCTCACGATACTGCGGATATTATCAGGGTCCGTAGCTAATTAATGGCAATTATTGTAGATGTAATTTCATCCTTACAATCAAGCCTACCTGAAACACAGATCAGAGGCTGTAATTACCAGTTCGATTTAAATAAAACATAGCATTATATCCGAGTACCAGTAATAATTTGCCGGCGCCATCTAGTTGAAAAAATATGTAAAACATCGACTATTGACTTACAGAAATCTAAACATTTTGATAATATTGAAGTATTTTCTGATATTGGATTAATTATGCGTAGATATCTATGGGTTGAATATAAATTAACTATGAAACTGGGAAACTATGAAAGAGGAGATTTAATAAAAATTACCTATTCTGAAGATCACTTCTCAGAATGAGAGGGATTACGCTACATTCCACCGCGCTAACCTACTACGGGTTGGCAGACATCACACGCCGCACCAAGAAAACCTGTTAGGCATGCAAGTTTCCCCACAACGTTTTCCATCACCGTTTATGTGGGTAATAGTAAATGAATACTACGCACATGATTTGGAAAGCCAGAAGTACGTGCGTTGAATTGAATTAGAGACCTTTGACTTGGCAGTCCAATGAAATGGTCATCTCACGAGGTTATAACTGCACTTTATTTTCTAGAGACACATTTAATTCAAACCAACAGTTTCCTTATCTTCTTCAACTATTACTTTTTTTAGTATCTTTCAATTCGTTGTAGGTACTGTTACTTTTATCTTGCAATAGTAGCAATTAGGTACTCTTAAACGTATCACTCTTCCGAAAGGTCGGGGTCACTGCTTTTATTCTTGACTACTTTTGCTCTCTCACTAAGCGCTCTAACTCGAAGCGTTATAAGTCTATGTAGTTCTTTTGTTGGGCTTTAATTGCTATTAGCGGACCTCTTTGATGTAGAGCGAGAGAAATAGAATCGAATGTATTGAGTAATTACTATTGTTTATATACCTAGTAAGAAGTATATGGTTACGTGCAATATTGCAAGGTTGATTTAAGTGAGTAGCATAACAAACGGATAAAGTGATAATCATAAAACAATATCTCAAAATGGGTTATTAAAAAAACCTTTAAACTTTCAGGAGCTAATGCCAAACAATGGGGGGTCGCAAATTACTAGTAATTTTGTTATTATTTAAGTATTAAGTGTATTTTTCTTCGTATTATTTTGATTTGTATAGATTTATGAATTTATTGGTTTATCGATTATTTATAATTAAATAAATGTTTTTATTACTGCCTCATTAGTCTAGTGGTCCTAAACGCGACTGCTACGCTAGAGGTCCCGGGTTCGATCCCCAGGTCGAGCAAAGTGTTATTGGGTTTTTCTATGAAATTCCCAGTAGCAGCTCGGAGTCTGGATCTGTGCCCGGTTAATGGCAATAGGCTCGCCCCCTATTACATGGGACCTAAACATACCGGCGAAGTGTGGGTGTACATTCGTAAACCTCTGCCTCACCCTTCGGGGAATACAGGCGTGATGGTATGTTATGTTAAATGTGTTTATTTGCTCACACGAGACTTTCTGCACGTATATAAAAACTGGTTTTTAGATTCGTGTTATATATTGTAACATATATATTATAAGGGTTCAACATCTTTTATTAATGACACAGATAATCTTTATAATTAAAGTAAAGAGCTGCTTCCTTACCGGTTGTTAGGGTAATGTGTCACATTACGTAGGTGAAGTAAAAAGTTCATTACTGTGCTGGAAATAGCAGCTAGCGTTACAAAATATAACCAACGCTTATCCATTGTGATCAAACCCGTACAAATTGCTCTACATCGATTTACATATGAATGAGGGGAGATTGTAACGCTCCATATAAACTGGTTAACTAGGATAATAAGTGTGCAACCGTGTAATAAATTTACCGATACCTACTTCGTAAAAGCTATCTTAGTTTTTATACTTCTTTTTTTCTATGGCACAACTCGGCAAACGAGCAGGCGAGCTACCTGATGGTAAGTAGTCATCGCCGCCCATGGATATTTGCAAAACCAAAGGAGTTGCAGATGCGTTACCGAGTCCATTTAAGGAAAAGGGAGGGGAAGGAGAAAAGGAGAAAGAAGGGGACTAAGGGAGAAAATAGTGTGATAAGACAACGTTGCGGACTGAAAGATGATATAGTGACACGTATTGAAAGGAATATGCTAAGATGGTTTGGGCATGTCGAGAGAATGAATGAGAGACGATTAACGAATGGAATTTATAAGGCGAATGTTAGTGGCAGCGTCGGGAGAGGTCGCCCTAGAAGGACGTACACCGATCTTATCGGCGAGGTTCTCCAAAAAGTTCAGGTGCGTAGTACTCGCAACCGGCGCGTGTGTATGAAAAGATGTATGAATGTGGAAGAACCGAAAGAGATATGCAAGAGTCGTAGCAAGTGGCACTCTATAGTTTCTGCCTACACCTGTGGGAAAAAGGCGTGAGTGTATGTATGTATGTATGAGGGAGAAACTGGGCCCCCAGCGCTCAAACATATACATATATTACAGAAACTATAGACTGCCACTAGCTACAACTCTTGCATAGATACCTCTTTCGCTTCTTCCATATTATAATTGTGTACTTTTCATACATACGCGCCGGCCGCAGTTTAGTTTTTAGTAATTGGTTTATAACCTGTCATCGTTTTCCTCTTAAGCAATTCGACCGATGTTGATGACCTAGGCTACTGTCAATTTTAAGATGCAATTGAAAGTGAGGGCAATTTTAGTAGTATTAAAAGACTTTACCTATAATCCGGGCATTGTAATGTTTTTTTCAGCTATTTCAAGTCTATGTTATTTTAGAGCATACTCTATTAAAATAAACATATGTAGTTACAAAAGCTATGAGTGTGGAAAACTTCAGTTTGCAGCAAATCCTACAAACTAAATTGCTTTCCTGGTAATATTGAAGTAGTCTTAATTACTTGCACTGCGTATGCTTTGATAGGGAGTTACAGTTTTCAATTTACATTTACCTAAGCCTTCATTTACCTTATCCTAAGCCTAAACTCTAGGATTTCATATCTGTAACTACTTGTACATATTAATTATTGTGAAATACGGAGATTTTTTATGGGATAACTCGGCAAACGAGTCGGCGAGCTACCTGATGGTAAGTAGTCGTCGCAACTCATGTACATCTGCAATACCAAAGTGGTTGCAGATGCGCTGTCGAGCCTATTTAAGGATAAGGAAAGGGAAAGGACATTTTTTTTATAGAAGAGGGACGCAAACGAGCAAGCGAGTCACCTGATGGTAAGTGATCATCGCCGCCCATGGACACCTACAACACCAGGGGGGTTGCAAATGCGTTGCCGGCCTTTTAGATACGAATAGGCTCGCTTCTTGAAGATTGCCATGTCGTACCGGATCGGAAATACATCCGCTGGTAATTGATTCCACAGAGTAGTCGTGTGCGGTAAGAAGAATAGGAGAAGAAAGGGCACTGAAGGAGGACTGGGGCATCCGGCGCTCCACACTCACCGTACGAAACGCAACAGTACACATACTGCTACTTGACGTCGATATTCTGTGAGAGGGTAGTACTTCTCCGGTCATGCCGATCTATTCATGCTGACATGTAAAATGCCAGCGAGGCACTACTACTACAACATGGAAAATGGACCTTATCTCATATAGATATTTGTAAATTATTTATTACCTACAATAAAATTACTGTAAACTACTTCATTAGTCTACTGGCTGTAGGCTATGTTACGCTAGAGGTTCTGCGTTAAAATCGATGATTAGATATAGATTTTGACAGATAGATAGATAGAGTTTAGAGTTAAAATTGTTTTTTTATTTATTTATGGCAATAAGCTCGCCTTCTATTTATGGCAATAGACTCTCCTAATACAAGGGACCTTAACATACCGGCGTACTTTGAGTGTTTACCCCTAAAATCGTGTTTTTTAAATCCTTAATCCATTAAAATAATACGTAGGTAATTTATTTAATTTTGTATTTGTTCATCTAAGCAAGCTTTCGTTATATAAATCAGAATTGTTAGAGCAACAAGCTAACACATTCTTTGCACTATTTGTACTATTCCCTCAGCGTTGAAACGAGGGCAAATATATTCGCGTAGAAAATTTTAAATGGAAACCGAGTTTGTTTGGAAAGTTTCACGTCAATGTAATTACCTATTGTCGACAAGGGATTCTACAAAACGAATGTTGTAGGTTTTTTTTATTACTGCCATAAAATTTTATAATATCCCCACATTTGTTTTTCTTTAAAAATAAAATCTTACTAGCAATGTGGGTCGCACATTACTAGTAATCTTTTTAAACCCTCGTACTAAGCTAAATGTATGTAGGTATTATGAGTGAGTTAACGTCGGTAGTGCAATGGGTGAGTTTCGAACCGGCAACCAGGTGATCGCAAGTCCGACGCCCTAGCCATTAAGCTACCGCTGCCGCGCCGCTTCAACATTCATTTGTATCCATATTTAAATTATAATGTATCGTTTCCCAGGACGTTCAAAGTGTTATTAGGTTTTTCTATGAAATTCTCAGCAGCAGCTCGGAGTTGCGTCCGGTTAATTACAATACGCTCGCCCTCTATTACATGGGATCTAGGGTGGACATTAAAATACCTCTACCTAACCTTTCTGGCAATAAAAGCGTGATAGAATACATTTAATGCACGGGCTTATTTAATCCTTGGCTAGGGGTAACGTTCAAAGTGCATAAAAACTCTAATTCCATCTCGAATAATAGGAGACCGAGTGCAGGCATAGCTGGAGTTTAATCTAATTTCAATATGTCGCAACGATTAGTGTAGGTACAGTGGGTAAAAGCTGTTATCTGACCCACTTAGACGCCGCCGGCCCACCTAGGGTGGGTCAGGTAACACCTATATGTACCACTTAGAACGAACAACAGGCTTTTCTTTTTAAAGATCAATTTTATATTATTAATTAGACTCGTTATAAAACGCCACATTTCTTTATTATCATTATATTTTTACTACTGCATTATACCTACTAAACTATTACGTAGCCGAGTTTGGTGAATAAATTTGAAAATTGCTATGAAATAACGACAGGTGCTAATTATGAATTGATTTCAATGTGCCAATTTATATTTCTAAATTTCGTGAAAGAATCCGTCCCTAACCTAACTACATAAATAAGTAAATCATATTAAAATTCATGAAAAGCCTCCTAGAAAAAAGACTAGATATTTCCGTTTAGTTATATATAAGTACATACATACATACAATCACACCTTTTTCCCACAGGGGTAGGCTAAGCTTATTGAACCATGTCTCAATTATGATACGGAGTTGGCGTTCAGTCTAACTGGATTCGAAGTCACAGACAACCTTTAACTTTCGCAACCCAATTACTGTAGGTGCTGAGATTAAGTATGCTCTCCGTACCTCGGGTGCCTATCCGGTTGACCTCAATCAATAGATGTAGTTATTCCTATAGCCAGAGAAAGAAGAGAAGTCTCTTTTATGCAACCCAGAATTTTGATTTTCATTCGATAATAAAAACAACTCTACTAACAGAGAAGAAGCTCTGTGACGCAGGAAGATTCACAAACGAGAGACAAAATACTCCTAGATTTGAAACAATATATACCGACGATGTGATTCTAAGTACATTTTTTTCGTAGATAATACCACATTAAATTTATTATCTATAACGCATAACGCATGCATTAATAATATTTCCAAATTATTATTATTGAAATTGCAATGTCGTGATGAGTCGACAAATATCCAAGAGACTTGTTGAATCATCACGTGACCAGAGGGCTGGCTTATTCTTAGGTCAAAGAATTAATATTGCCATTCAACGTGGCAATGCTGCCAGTCTTCTGGGCACTTAGCCAGACGACAGCAATGTACAGGAGAACTTTGACGCCTGGGCATAACAATATTTATTTTCGTATTGTATTTTCACTTTGTATAAAGATTATTACAATAAGTTTTCCGGTATAACGTTTAATTCGAATAATGCAATGCTTAAAAAAAGCAACTAAGTATTAAGTACGTACCTACCTATTTTTATTAAACCGCTGTACACACTTAGTAAGCAATAAATGTTTTGCCATGACTTAACAAGTATCCATGGAACACACAAATATTTGTTTCAGGTAAGAATCCAACTGACAATACGCAACGCAATAGAATCAACCAAAATCGCTAGCTAAATCATCATTTAATAAATAAATAATAAAGTTTTTTTTTAAATGCAGAGGACTGCACTATGACGGCATATATTATATTTATTATGGGTTCCTAATCAAAAAGATGAAAGGTAACCCTGATTGTATTGCAGTGTTTGTCTGTATATCACTCTTGTTTTTCTAATCATCATCATCATCAACCCGTATTCATCCACCACTGGACGTAAGCCTCGGTTATGGAGCCCAATCTTAAGCTCTTTCCATCCATTTGCTGTCAACTGTCTTCTGCTGGTGGACGTCCCAGACTCCATTTCCCTGGATGCTGTCTCTACTCAAGAACTCGTTTGCTCCGGTTCTGCGAAGATGTGACCGGTCCATTGCCACTTCAATCCTTTGAGCTATATCAGTTAATTTAGGTCTTTTTTTAGGACTCTGACAGATAACTTCGTTGCGAATTCTATCCTTCAGAGATATTCCAAGCATAGCTCTATCCATGCTGGTTGTCTCAATAACCACGATTCAACTTGAAATTCGGTAAGTCTTTGTGAAAGTCAACATCCATCTGGTGACTTTTATTTATGTAAGTACTAGCTTTTGCCCGCGACTTCGTCCGCGTGGAATAGATTTTTCCCAATCCAGTGGGAATTTCCCAAAATATCGTTATAAATTAAAGCCTATATGTTATTCTGATGTATAAACAATAATACTGTAAAGTTTCATCAAAATCCATTCAGCAGTTTTTGCGTGAAAGAGTAACAAACATCCATCCATCCTCACAAACTTTCACATTTATAATATTAGTAGGATTAGTAGGATATCAAACGAACTTTGCCTTTCAAATGCTATAAGTAATAGGTAAAAATAAAATTTTCATAAAGTGAATGAAAATGAAATGAAATTTTAAATGTATTTTAAGTAGGTCTGAGAATCGGCTACTATCTATTTTTCAGACCCTCAAATGATAAACGTATACTCCAAGCGGGCGAAGCCGTAGGCGGACAGCTAGTATCGTATTAAATCATACAGTAACAATTAAAAAAATAGACAGATCTTGGATAAATTATTTGTTCAGAAAATTTCAATCAGAGAGAGATTTTTTTATTCATCCGTTTTAGGATTTCTAATCAAAAGATACCTTTTAGGTGGGACCATTTTTGTCTGTTTATATCCCACGCCCGTTATTTTTAGTATTTTTTTCATACATTGTGTCGAAAGCAGCCTTTGAAGGGTTTGCTATGAATAAATCTGTAGTCTTTTGATTTCCAGTCAAAACTGGTTTTTTATTTTAATGAATTTGTAAATTTCAATATAACATTTCTTTGTGAATGTATAAAGTGTTTTAAATTATTTTATATTTTTTTACACGCCTGAACGACGCTTCCGTTACCCGAAGGCTGGGCTTAGAATCAATATTTCCATACAGAGGACTTAGTGGGCCTACTTAAGTCTTCTTGGGGGGTACCTACAAAAATATGAAAAGTGTCACGTTATTGAAGTGTCACTTGTTACGTAATTGAAGCCACGAAGCGACATGCTCATCATCCACCCAGTTGTCGTCCACCGCGAGACAATCCCTTAAAGATCACATGTTCCCCTGGAAATCATATAATCGTCGCATATTGCGTGTAGAATTATTACTCTACTAGCTGACCCGAATGAGTATTCAATTAGAACTGGATTTTTTTTTATATTTGCCAATTTTCTAAACAATTTTCTTAATTTTTCTTTCTGTAAGAACCTACTACAATATATTAGAATTTTTTAAATATAAAATAAATCTAATCGGAGGGTCATTCTCAAGTTATGGCATCACAAAGGGAAATAGAGATTTATCTATATAATTTGATGATAAAATTATATCAAAGTTACTAATATAACGTTAGTTGTATCAAGATAACTAGAGATTGTGTAAATATAGTGACAACGTAGTTTATTACGACTTTAGAACGTAATACAAACACGTCTGTTATTTTAGCTGGCGCGCTCAACTTTAACTTTTTCTACGAACGTCTGCAAACAACTCGACGACTTAAAATCTACTTCGGCGCCATGTTGTTTTTAAAACTGTCTGTTGTCTCAACGTTTGACAATATTTTCTTGACCTTTAATAAAATCGACTAAGGGATTAAGCTTATGCCGGATATTCTCCTGTCATCTTCTCACGATACACGATAACATTACGAATATCAGGATTAGTGTTGTATCCATATTTCTTTTTATTTCAATATCTAATAGTCGCGTAACTGTCCGGAACCAGCAAAATTTATTTGAAAATGGTTGAAATTACCAGCCGGATTATATTTATCTCCTCTTGGAAAAAAATAAAGTTGCATACAATTACTTCAAAATGATTTCATCATCATCAACCCATTACACTGTCCCACTGCTGGGCGAAGGTCACCTCTCAGAACGAGATGGATTAGGCTATTATATAGTACGTGGCTACATAAAGCTAGTATAAAAAAAAAAATTTTAATAAAAAAAATTTTATGATAATTATCTGAAAATAAAATTTGAATCTAAACGTCTGATCTAGAAATAACTTTGCAATTGCAATGGATTTTTTAATCCCTAACTGGTATTTGGCAAGAACCGATCACTTGATGGCTTCTTTAAAAAGTACGATTTTTATCCGTTTCTGTTTCGGCTGGATCGATCGCGTTTCAAACCAAAATGGAAAACTGTGTCAAAATAACGTTGTATTCAAAACGACTTTAAAATGACTCATTATCCTAGTGGTCTTAAGCGCTTCCTCTAGTGACCTTTAGCGTCAAATAAAGTGTTATTGGGTTTTTCTATGGAATCTCAGTAGCAGCTTGGAGGTTGGAATTGTACCCGGTTAATGGCAATAGGCCCACTAAACATACCGGTGAAATGTGGGTGTTCATTATCACATCTCTGCATAACACAACGGGTTATATAGGCTTGAGGGTATGTTATGTTATATATGTAGGTATAGATGTTCATATTTGGCCGCCACAATTTTACGCAATATTGAGCTGACCATTCGCCAGATTCTTCTCAAACTGGATTAAACATTCGTCGAATTATATTTTTACTGTATTAAACGAGAAAAATATATTACTACCGACATGCGCGTAAATAAACGCTACGTCGACGAGAAACTTGATAAAAATGTTATAAGGAAAATAATATTATGTCGTCTGAAAAATCTAAATAATCTCGCTTTGTCTGCTATTAGGGTGGCTTAAGTGCCTTCCCACCTGCATCTTAATGGTTTTAAAAGTGTTTTGTATTAATCGATTAAAGTGCTTAGACTTACAGCCAAATTTTTTGCGAAAAAAGAAGGTTAGAATTCGCGATATAAGAGTAATTTTTCTGTTTGCCTCAGGCCTCAGTAGTTATTACAGGTATTACAGGTGAATATCTAGATGACTACAGGTCATTCATATGATTAGCGAATTGCCGTAAGTCAGCAATTTTGTTGTCTCATTGCCATTAGGGTGATTTGCGTATATACCTATTTTCTATTTACTGAATTGCCACTAAAAATAGTTTGCCACGCTGTTAGGTAACTTGGTTTCCTTGTATTCACTCAAGTATATAATTATATTTTTATATATTACCTGCCTCATTAGTCTACTGGTCCTAAGCGCGACTGCTACGCTAGAGGTCCTGGATTCGATCCCCACGTCGAGCAAAGTGTTATTGTGTTTTTCTATAAAATTTCCAGTAGCAGCTCTGTCTGCAGAGTCTGGATTTGTGCCTGGTTAATGGCAATAGGCTCGCTACTTATTACATGGGACCTAAACATACCGGCAAAATGTGGGTATACATTAGTACACCTCTGCCTAACCCTTCGGGAAATACATACAAGTATGTATGTTTTATATACTTATTTAAAAAAATTAAGAAGGTACTTACCGTAGATAGTACCAATTTTCTCAGATAGTTTTTTCGTTATGGCACCGTTGAAAAGTGAGTCGAAGCATGCGCTCAAAGCCCTGGCACAGGCGCTGGAACCGATCTGTATGACAAAACATAACAATTTTAGTATTAATCCTAAAACCATCTCTGATAATGAAGAGGAGGAGAAAACTTAAACTTGTCACTTTTTATAAAATGCGTAATATTCTCTTGGGTCGCCACCCTTCATAGAAGTTGGCTGGGTATGTCGGTCTAGTACCGTCTGAAAACCACACTGAATAATTCATGAGAACGTAATAATAGAAATATTAGATTGGTCCTAGATTGACGTGTCATGTAGATCAGGTAGTCCTACTCTAAGCTGCTGCATATGCACAAAATACGTGAGTGCTTTTCTGTGTCGAAATTAGTGTTGAATACACGAATATCACGGCTTTATATAACATAAACATACATGCCATCACACCTGTAGTCCCCGAAGGGTTAGGCAGAGGTATACAAATGTACACCCACATTTCGCCGGTATATTTAGGTCCCATGTAATAGGTCGAGCCTATTGCCATTAACTAGGCACAAATCTAGACTCGGAGCTGCTATTTAGAATTTCATAGAAAACCCAATAACACTTTGCTCGACCTGGGGATCGAACCCAGGACCTCTAGTGTGGTAGTCGCGCTTAGGACCACTACAGTTATGAGGCGTTAATTAAGAATATCATAAACTAAAAATATAAAATTATTCACGTCTGTATGGCCTAAACAGCCCAGAAAAGGTGAGAAATAACGGGCTAGAAAATAAACAGTTAACTCACTAGAAATGAGAAATTCTGAATGGATATTTTATATTAAAAAGAATAATAATCAAAATAAGAGTAGAGTATCTATAATTGGCTTGTTGTTTGGGCTCTGACTGATTAAATATCGGATCCATGATTGAACAGATAAGATAAATACACCATTCATCGTCACCAATTTATTTATTCTGATGTTTTCCTGTGCGCTGTGGGACACACGTTTTAATATCTGTTGGAATGTATGAAGCATGTAGATAGGAACATAGAATCCCAAATGGTGACGATATAATGCATATTAATAAGAGAATTTGTATAACTCAATTCTTCGATAGATATTTGGTTCGGTGGTTTGGAATTATGATAAGTACCACGAACAAAGAGACGTCTAAAGGAAAAGCTGCCTTGAAGGTGGTCGTAGGACTTGAGTATCGAAAATGATGATGAAGTTCATAATAGTGAACAAACGTTTTGTGTCCTTTTTGGAGACCAACAACTTGATATCTAATAAACAGTTCGGCTTCAGGAGGGGAAAATCCACGGATGATGCAGTAAGCCTTCTGACCAAATTAGTCGCATCTGACCTAGATAACAACAAAAAGTGTTTGGGCGTGTTTTTAGATCTCACCAAAGCGTTTGATACTGTTGCAATTCCCATTCTATTAAAGAAACTGGAAGCTTTCGGAATCAGGGGATTACCACTAAATTGGTTTGCAACCTATTTGACGAACAGACGACAGTGTGTGAAAGTGGGTGATCATGTCAGCTGTCCAAAAACTATGACATTTGGTGTACCGCAGGGAAGCGTTCTCGGGCCGACCCTATTCCTTGTGTACATAAATGATATTCATAGTGCAATAAATCAAAACACGGATGTCATATGCTATGCCGATGACACGGTTATTATCTTTCACGGCAAATCGTGGGAATCGGTGCATGAAGAGGCCCAAATCCGCATGTCTAGTATTAAGCGATGGCTCGATTACAATCTCCTCTCAATAAATATTGATAAAACTAGTTATTTGTGTTTCCACAAAACCCAGGCATCTGCGCCCAAACTTCAATCGGACTTTAAAATCCACTCTGCCACTTGCAACCGCTCCTTGTGCAACTGTGAGACTATTAAAAAGGTGGAATCCGTCAAATATCTTGGAGTTTTAATAGACCAACGCCTCTCATTCAAGCCGCACATCGATTTAGTGGCCAAACGAACCAGAAAATTGATTCATATAATGAAACTGTTGCGTAACGCCACCAACATAAATATTCTTCACCTAGTTTATGTGGCATTATGTGAATCAATTCTTTGTTATTGCATTACAATATGGGGTGGAGTTGGAATCTCAACCATGATTCAAATCGAACGGGCCCAACGATCGGTTTTGAAAGTTATGCATAGAAAATCATTTAGATACCCGACAGACCTTTTATACAAAGAAGCTGCTACGCTCAACGTTCGACAACTCTACATCCTAAAAATTGTAATAAAACAACACAAGGCCGTAATCCAAACACAGGAATATCCGCAACGTCTTATGCGTAGAGTTTTTAGGTGTGCCACAGTTAGCATAAAAACCACCTTTGCTCAACACATGCAGGAATTCATGCTTAGCCACATTTATAACAAAGTTACAAAAATATGTTACATCAAGTCCTGTAGAACAAGCCAAGTCAAAAAAATTGTTCGTCAATGGCTGTTAACCCAATCCTACAGTGGATCTGAATCCTTTGTAAGAGTGCTTTCGTAGGCTGCTACTTTATGTATCACAATTACGCACACACACATTCACACACACACACACACACACACACACACACACACACGCACGCACCACAACACACACACACACACACGCACCACAACACACACACACACACACGCACCACAACACACACACACACACACACACACACACACACACACACACACACACTCACCCAAACAAATACCACCAAATACCCACGCATGAGTTTTAATAATTATTTCCATAGTACTATTGTATAACGTACGATTCTTATAATGGTAATACCACCCAAGGACTCCACGAGACAGGCTCGACCTAGTGTGGAGTTCGTAAGCAAAATGCATAATTTCCTTATGTCACTGTCTTATATGTACCAAATAAACTATCATAATTAGAACTTAAGGAAATGTAAAACACTTTCTGGCAAATAAATAAATACAAATACAAATACAAATAAACTACGAAAGCGAACCGTTTTTTTTTCTGACGAAATGCCAAGTTGAAGGGATAATCTTTGTAGATGGAAAATGATGTTCCTAAGAAAGACATTCATTATCGACAAACTGACAGACGGATAAGGAAGTGATGCTATAAATGGTTTTTTCTTTGAGCCTTAAAAAATTGGAAAAGCAGGAACAACTAAAGACACTTAACCAGGTTTATAAACAGCCCAGAAAAGGGGAGAAAAAACGGGCTAGAAAATAAACAGTTCATACGTGCAACTGTGATTTAAATAACGTAGAGTATAAACAGTTCATATTTGCAACTGTGTGTAAGGCTAAATCAGTATGAGTATAAAATGTTTTCTCTTCTCCGAACCAGTTAGTAAAGCAACAACAACTACTACTAGTCAGCCACATTCACTCACGATCCAGTTGAATGGGTGTAGATAGAATAGTGGTACACTTTAGAACGTATTGTTGGAAATAGCTGGGCCGCGAAACACCGACGGCGTTTTTATTTTCAACCGACTTCAAAAAGAAGGAGGCGTCTGTATGTTTTTTTTGTATGTTTGTTACGCGATACCACCACCGCCAGTTGTGGATCGATTTTGATGATTGTTTTTTGTTTGGTAGGTCATCAAGAGACAGAGGTGGTTGAGCGGTTTTAAAAATCTCAACAAAAATCTTTACGTCAATGAGATTATCGTTTACTCAAAAACATCGCTGTCTTATTGGAGCAGTGCGTTTAGTTAGCTTACAAGTGGCAAAAACAAAAGAACCACTCAAATAGAAGTCACCGACATTCCAATCTGTTTTGACATAAAATTATTTTATTAATTTTTGATGGCGGTTGTACTTTTTTGTTATTGTAGGGAACAGTTTGGATACCTACTACAGTACGGTTACATAGTACCATGGTAAAAAGGCTGCATGGTATGTATGATTCATATGATAAACTTCTATATATATGATCTGTTTTCATATGAATGAATTGTAATTTTAATCAAAGAGAACAATGCGCAATCTGAGATTTTATCACATTATTTATTGAATAATTAAATCAAGGCAATTGTTTAAGTAACTAATGATTGGATATCTTTATTTTCAAAGAACACCTTTACTTACTAATACAACTTTAATTAATAAATAATATTTCGAAGCGGCGGTTGCGGTAGCCTAATGGCAAGGGCTTCGGACTTGCAATCATGTGGTTGCCAGTTCGAAACTCACTCATTGCACTACCAACGTGAACCCACTCGTAGTACAAGCATTAAGCTTAGTACGTTAACAATAATACTAGTAATGTGCTAAAATTGCTAGTAACGTTTTTTTAAATATTTTTGAAATATATTTTGATAACTACGTATTTTGTTGTTCATTACCTGCATCAATTAAAAATAAATATCCAATATGTGCGGTTACCAATTAAATTTCAATTAATTGCAAAATCAATTTTGTCGGTCAACAGACGCAATAAATCTATCAAAATCATTGCAATTAAGAATGAATGCGATCATAATGACATTTGCATTGCATCGCGGTTGTTCACTCATAAATCATTCACAAGTATGTATATTCAATATCATTCCTTCATATTATGCACGGTCGCCAGTACATCAAGCTACCAGAAAATATCAAATTTTTGCAATCGATTTTGAACTTAATCATCAACAATTAAAGGCTTTAAATCATTTGGAGAAATTTGACAGTTTTGTACAACCTCATGTGATGGCGAGTGTAACTACCGTCACATTCGTGGAGATATAATATCAATAAGGGTCAACGCACACCGAAACATTAGCAATTGATGAAAAAGCAACGAGTGATTTCAGTACCTACCAAATTTAACACAGCATTATAAAATGTACTACCTATAGTGAAATCGCTTAAAGCTCTCAAAGGGTTTGCGGGGCTATGCTAGGCCCTAAAGCTCATGAACAGTCTGTTGGCCACACACGACCAGTCAAGCTTTCACGGTCAGCTGCTATGTCAATGTGAATTGACCCTTACTGAAATGTTTAATCACATGGTAATTCTATAATTTTTGCACACATTTCGTATTTATTTAGGTCTATTGTCCCGTGTAACGAAAGTAACTGTTATTTTTAATACGAATTGCTGATTGGCGGAACGCCGCGGCGAAAAGATTGGATTACTGCGTCCATATCAAAATTTGGTCATACCCACAAAACATGTTTTAAGTAAGTAGATTGATTATTTATTTGACTGCCTCATTATTCTAGTGGTCCTAAGCGTGACTGCTACGCTAGAAGTCCTGGGTTCGATCTCCAGGTCAGCAAACTGTTATTAGGTTTTCTATTAATTCTAAGTAGCAGCTCGGAGTCTGGATTTGTGCCCGGTTAATGGCAATAGGCTCACCCCCTATTACATGGGACCTGAGGCGAACTGAGTGTTTACATTAAGTTCACCTCTGCTTCTCTCTTCAGGTAATAAAGGCGTTATAGTAGTAAAGTATCTTATACAATTATTAAAAGGAATAAAATGGTACTTACTAGATACTCTAAAATCATGTTCCAGCCTATGACAAAGGCTATGAACTCACCGACCGTAACATAACTGTACATATAAGCGCTTCCTGTCGTATTGGGTACTCGAACTCCGAATTCAGCGTAGCATGCTCCTGTATGGACAAAAAAAACAGTTTTGTTATATATTCTAGGCCGACTAATTGGGTGGACAGAGGGCTTAGACAAGTGGCATGAACGCTATTCCAATAGAATAGAATAGAATTCTCAATGTATGGGAGTGACACTAGCTTACGACATTAATTGACATGTCATGTCATAAGCTAGTGTCGCTCCCATACATTGAGAATTCTATTCTATTCTATTGGATTAGCATTCATGCCACAAAAAAATTGACAACGGGCATAATTATTCTGATGGAGTTAAAAATGGAACGAAAGTAATGAGTCAATTCAACAAGTCAATTTACAAGTCATAAATGCCGGTGATAAAAACGTAATAAACACCTACTGTTGGATAATTCCATGATATTTTAGTGTGTAATGTTACCATCAGTTTATAGTAAAAGGCTAATCATTAGATATATACAATCTGTATACAAATATACAGATAGATAGATAGATATTTGGCTTCTGTTGCTCTAATATAGATATTATAAGAACTTCTTCAATATCTTTAATGTACAGACTACCTACAGATCTCTTGTAATTATACTTATTATCATTGCGACTGTGGTCCTTGAGTGTCTCATTGTCTATTGAGTGATACACTAGGTATATCTATCGTTCGGCTTGTATGCTTGTTTTTCACCTGATTACAATATAAAAATAAGTAATAAAATCGTACGCCGTACTACACTTCGAATTAATATTGTATTTTTGGCTACATTGTATTGCTATCGAACCCATAAAGGCAGGAATTCTATAATAAGGACCTATTCTCTATCAAATTATTGGAATTATTGAAGAGGGCTTTAAATTAAATGGTAATTCAAAGTTTGACCCTTTAACTTTCTTTATGATTTATTTGATAAAAAAAATATCGTGTCCATTCGGCCTGACCCGTATAATTATCCAACAAAAAACCTTTCTAACGTTTAATGGTTTTGTCGGCCTTGGGTGGTTAAAGGGTTAAAATAAGTTATTTTGTTTGAGAAGTGAACTCCCTCTGCCTTAAACTTTTTAAGCACAGGTGTAAAACTACTATTTCTTTCGAGTTATTACTGTCCCACTGCTGGGCACGGATCTTCTTGAGGTATAAGGAAGGGTGTATTCCATCACGCTGGGCTAATGCGAATAACCAAATCTTAAGTGCAATTGAGAAAATTTTGCAATTAGACATTTGGTATGACTTGATGAAATAGTTTCCTGATGATTTTATTCTCCGTTTAATCGCATGATAATTAAGTATTCGTGTCAGTAAGGCGTGTCGTGAATTTGAATTTGAACTAGGCTATCACTCCGCTATTAAACTATATTAAATTGTTAACATAATACTTTAGTACCTAACTATTATTTTTATTTTTACAACAAGCGATTACGTTTTTATTAACAAGAAAAACTTTAAAATAGTAATTTTATTTATTTCACGTTTCAAAAATTAGTCTGCATGTTATGCCTATGATAAAAGCTAGTAAAAGTATGATTAACACGGTATTTTTCCACTAAAAGCTATACGCCACCAATTTGTAATCGGTTTTACCGAGTTAATTGATCCTCCATTAGCGGACGAAATACCTACTGTTGTATCAAAAAACATTCGAGCTCCAATAGGTACTCGTTACTTAGCGTTGTACGGTAAATCCGTATTCGTGGTAACTGAATTATGTATATATTAAAAAAAAAACTTACTAGCAATGTGGGTTACTACAGCACATTACTAGTATTCTTGTTAACCCCTTGTACTAAGCTAAATGCTAGTATTACAAGTGGGTTCATGTGGGTAGTGCAATGGGTGGAGTTCGAACAAGCAACCACATGATCTTAAGTCCGATTTTATAATATTTATGAATTATGGCTTCAAATAAGTATTGCTTTTTATTCAGAAACCGTCAATTATTGTTTCCTTGTTATGAACATAATAGTAAGTTAAGCTAACCACGTGAAATAATGCGAGACATAAGAATTGTTCAATTCAATTATTCAATCATTTGTCTTTCTTGTTTAAAATATTGATAATTACTCAAATATTTAGAGGACATTATACATGTATTAAAATGGTTAGGTACCGTCCAAGGTTTGTTGGTACATAGGAGATATTTATGAAAAATACCGTTAGATGTTTTTATAAGAGAATAAACTAAAAAATCTAATCTTATTTAGATTTTTTACTTAGGTATATGTATCAGTCTATATGTTGGAATGGGCATCGTCCAAAAAATACTGAATGGAATACAATGCAATTTTACAGTCGTATTTCTGGTGACTCTACTGAAATCTAGTGTCAGTTTTTATCTTATTGTCTATTTTCTATAATAATGGGTTGATCAATAATGATGATGTTTTGTACTTAAGAAGTCACTTGGATAGTTCTTAGCTATAGCCTTTGTGATGAGAGGAAAAGCGCGAGTAATTGCTAGTAAATAAAAAGTACACAGTGACATTTTAGTCGTTATACACGCGAAAAGGCCTCGTCGTATTCATTATTATAAACACTTTTCATTTGGTATAGGATCAACCCAAAAATTGAGAAAAAAAGTTTGCAGTTATTTTCTTGTCGCTATTTTAGGGTTGGTTACACAATAGAAATTGTTCAAAACAATCAGTATCAAAACAAGCTTTTGGTTGTCAGATGACTACAATGTCACGGGGTATGTATAAAGTGGCATTCAACAGTTTTGACAACAAAAAGAAACCTTATATCAAACCGCCTTTATCATCCCGTCAGTAGCCGTCAAGTTAACATCAGCCCTCTGGCGAGCTGTCGAATAACCGCTGCTATGAAAATTGTTGCTCTTTACAGTCACAAGTCAATCTTTTTAACATGTACGTGTATGAGAAAAATTTCCAGTCCTGACGCCTACCACGTTTGTGGAGTGACAACAGAGGAGTCAATGCGAATTATTGGCGGCGAGCGCCGGAGGCCCAATTCCTCCCCCAGTACCCTTCCTTCTCCTTTTCTCCTTCCCGTCCCCTCTCCATACATAGGCTCAGAAATGCATCTGCAACTCCTTTGGTATTGCAGATATCCATGGGCGGCGATGACTACTTACTATCCGGTTGCAGGCTCGCCTGCTCGTTTGCCGAGTTCTCCCATAAAAAAAGAAGTAGATAGATATAGACGGTACTTACCGGAAAAGATGCTTGCAAGGGCGGCAATTATAAAGCTGATAATTACGCCAGGCCCTGCAAACTTCCTTGCCACCATTCCAGCAACCAGGTACATCCCGGTGCCGACACAAGAGCCGACACCGAGAGAGGTCAAATCCATTGTCGTTAGGCATCGCTGTGGAAAAAAAGAATAATTAATTTGGCTGTAAAGGATACAACATTAAATTTAAGTGTGACTTTAAATAAATAATGAATTCCTACTAGTTTCTAACACCTATGCCAATATTAGACAATGAAATAAAACTAAGTACCTACGCACTTTTTACGGATTTTATTCGTGTTATATTGATATTATGTAATAGCCGACGTTTCGGTATTACAGCACCATTGTCACGGTTTGAATGAAGTGTTGACGTCTTAATGTTAAAATTACTAACAGCTACCCTACTTTTTTGTTTCTTATATGATGCGGTTTGACAATAGTTTATTGTTTACTAAGCTGAATTTGGATACCTCTAGTTTTATTGAACCACAGCAAAGCGTTGCAATTTGAACACTAAGTAGTTAAGTTAATTGCTCGCTAATAGCTAAACGGTAATGGATCATTGAGTGCACTTTACGCTTATTGACGGCGAACTGTTTTAGGTTCAAGCGATGTGATGTAAGTATATTGTTAACCACGGGTAATGTGCGGTTGGTAGCCCGTACAATATTAATCCGTGAGCTATTTTCTGCCTGAACACTCGCGTAACTATAGATTCAATTAAAGTCCAAGCACGACCATGATATTACTAAAAGTACCGATTTTAATAATAATGCTAATTGCTAACAAGCGTAAGTGGTAGGGTATGTTCCACTCATGATCATCATCATATCAGCCAAATCAGGTCTTCTGCTGAACGAAGACCTCCCCCATAGACTTCCACAACGACCGGTTGCATGCCGCTTGCATCCATCGACTTCGAGCAATCTTTACTAGGTCGTCCGTCCATCTCGTTTGAGGTCGTCAAAGGCCGCCCCCATAGATTCCACAATGACCGGTTATATGCCACCTGCATCCAACGATCGTCCACCAACGACACCGACCGACAGATCGTCTGTCCACCGGTTGTCCGACTCTGCGTTTTCCGATGCGTGGTCTCTACATAAGAACCTTTTTGTCCCAGCGACCATTAGTTCTACAAGGTACGTGCCCCGCTCACTGCCACTTAAGCTTGCTAATGTCTTGAGCTATGTCGCTAACTTTGGTTCTTCAATGAATCTCCAGATTTCTGAGCTGCACTTGCCGTCCTTTGACCAATAGTCACGGCCACAGGTTAAGGTCCAGATTTCGCTGGACCTCTTCAAGGGACAGTGATGTTACGCAGCTATTTGAAAATTTCTAGTTCTCAAACCAGCTTTTTTGACCTCACAATGCATTCGCTGGTCACCCTTTAAATGGCATAAGAAATTTTAAAGAAACATTCAAGCCAAGCCAGGTATCGTTAGAGTGAATATTTGGGAGTAGTATTAAGTATATTTATTATATTTAATACTTGAACTGAATATTCTATTGATCGCTGTAGAACACCGCCAACACACCTATATTCCTAGAAGGCATAGACAGAGGTGTGCTGTACACCCATTGTTTGGGCGTATATTTAGATCCCATGTCACAGGGGCAAGTTATCGCATTCTTATTCACAACTTAATTTAAAACTTTCAAACTTTTTAAAATGCATGCTCTTAGTTTATATGTAGGTACTTAAACAATAGACTATTCAAGTTTTCAAACTAAATTTACACACAATGAGATAAGTACCTATGTATTCTCATTGAAAGGCAGCGAACAATTGACCAAAAAGCACTTGCATCTCCAAGCGCAGCCACATTGAAAACTGAACTTTAAAACTCCAAAAGTAAAGTTAATTATGGCCTTTTGATAATGCTAGCAACAGCTGGAGTAGCATATCTTCTGTACTATGAAGCCTCACAATTCATTAATTAATGCTCAGATGAAATGAAATTGAATAGATACCTACTACCGATGCAAAACTTGTACCTATATTGATTGAGAAATTGCTTTTAGCGATAAGACCGCAATTTATACCTACTTACTACGTTTGTTTTGTATTTTGTTTCTTATGTACAGTTTGTTCGAAATAAGTAAGCCGATCGGAAGTTGTCTGCAAGTGGTTTAAAAGTGGTAAATTTTAATAGAAAGAGTCGGTGTAAAGATAATTTGAGTCGTATATGTTTTACATTTCTAATTATTTTGTTTACTAATTTCGATATTTATGTATTAAAACACTTATTTAACCGATTTTATCACTGCGGTAGTTCGGAACGACTAATTTCCGATCGGCTTACTTATTTCGAACAAACTGTACAATAAAGAATAATCTATCTATCTATCTATCTATCTATTGAAAAGGAATAATCTTTATTTATTAGCTTAGCTAGATATTTTTCAGCTAATCGGGGAATTATGACTGATCAAAAGGACAAATTGCAGAAAATATTATCCATTATATAATCAAAGATCCATTTTAACTGAACACAGAACAGGTAAAACCTCTTTTACCTGTACTGTGTAACTGAACATCATTATACTTATAAAGATGCAACACTGTGGTAGAAAGCAGGCGTGATGGTTTGTTTTCTGTATAACTTCAGTAACCGGAAGCTGTAATTACTTCATAACTTTTCTAAAACAATTCTTAAGGAAATGTTGAAAAACTCAATGAATAGGAAGACTTATTGGTGTTTTGTTCTGCTTTATACAAGGGGAAAAGTAATATTTGAAAAATGTTATGATCACCTTGGAGACTCTGTTCTGAAAAGAACAAAATATAAACTTTTTCGCCAAAGTACAGTCACCAGCAAATCAGGTTATACAAAACTGTCAAATTTCTCCAAATGATTTGAAACTTTAAAACGATGACAATTAATTTGAAAATCGACTGAGAATATTTGACATTTCGTGGTAACCTGATCTGCTGGCGACCGTACCTTCGATTAGTTAACAATTTTTATTGTAATTTTCTCCAGAATGGGATTAACTATTTTTTAGTAACATCCATCTGAAAAACTCATTGTCAGAATGATTGTAGCCAGTAAAATTGATGGTTTGATTGGTGGATACGTTCAATTGTCCTTTCATTTGTACTAGCAAAGGAACGTTTTATGTATAAGGGGTATTCATAAAAAACGTTCTACGCGGTGAATGAGTGAACGGGCCGTCCAAAATTCGGGCCACGTTTTACTCATTTCATCGCAACGTGGGCGGGCCAAAGTTCAATATCTAGTAAGTATATTTTATCCCAAGATGCCTTACGCTATTTAATACATTAATCTCTAATATATAAACATCTAGTGTCACAGTGTTCTTTATCGAATTCCTCCAAAACGGCTCGACCGATTTTTATGATTTTTTTTATGTATATTTGGTAGGTCTAAGAATAGGTCGTACTGTATTTTTCACACTCCTACCCCCACCGAACAAGGTTCCCCTGATCAGCTTGTATAGTTTATTATCTTTATTTTTTTGGATACACGTACGTACACCTAATTACAGGTCAAACTATACTTACGTTTCCAGTTTAAGCTTATCACTCAGATTGGTAAACTCGACCTGTAACTGTGCATACGATTCACAAAGTTCATTACTCTGAATATCAGGGGCGCAATAACTATATTAGGGATCGAATGGTCTCAGCTTTGCTACTGAAAGCATTTCGGAGTTCCCAATACCGGATCGAAAACATAATTATGAAAGAATATGAACTGTGGGTACGCCTTTGCCCTACTCTTCGAGGATACAGGCGTAATCTGTCTACTGGTATCGTAGCAGTGTGCAGAGGCAAGTTATGACATGCCCACAGAGAATCACGTTCCGAATCGCCCGGCAATTTCCCCCGGATATTGGTGTCCTATAAATATGTCTAAACGACCATTTTGTGCGATAAACGTTTTCTTTGGTAGAATCAACATTACGGACGACCGTAGAAATGTAACTTTATTTAAGTAAAACGAATTCATTGTAGTAATTTGGGGATAGACATTAGTATATATAGGTGACTGATAATACGAGTAATATCATAATAATGGTTTGCATGTTATGTGTTTTTTTTATGGGTTACGAGAGAATGATTCTACTGATATTGACCTGTAAAAGGGTCCTTAAAAGATCTTTTTTTATTAGCCTGTATTGTTCCACTCCTGAGTAATAGCCTACACCCATTTTTTCCACTTTTCTCGGTGTTGTGCCCCTTCTTTCGAATTCCCAAGAAAGGCCTCCAGGTCATCCTTACTCTGTTGTCTGCCGCGTTTTCGGTTAACCGTCTCAGGGCTCCAGTTCTGTGCAATAAAAGCATCCGGCAAAGCAAAGCAAAAGCAAAGTTCATATGTTCATATATTTTAAACAAAGCGACTGCCATCAGACCTCTGGATTTCTCAGAATTTCTGGGCAATATCGATATTCGAAGGATAGACAGGTTGTCAGGCTTTTTGGGCTTTTGGCTACCTCTATCGATTGTCTTAGGTGTTCGTACGACAACCGGGACTGACGGCTTCACGTGCTCCCCGAAGCACAGAGGGGTCTCGATATGTTAAAATAGCCACCTATCCACAATCTGACCGCGGCAGATGCAGCTTTACCTTGCAGACCTGTTCATCAGCGCAGTTATAATTTAGCCACGAGCCCTCCTTAAGGATAATTATGTGTGTTAGTGCAAGCTATAAACTATTTCTGTAACAATATCTTCACATCCTTAAAATAAAAGAGTTTCTGATATAAAAGAACCCTTACAATAAGATTGTTGTGTACATCATGGTGTCTATTAACTGTATTTCAAGCTTGATCCTCAATAGCTACCCTTTCTATACACATGTCATATAATTGCTTACATGTGGAAGTCAATACCCTAAATTTTCAGTAGTAAATAAAAGAACATTTTTATTTTCTCTAAAACTTCTCCAAACAGTTAAAATACTTAATCAATAGGTTAAAAGTTTATTTTAATAAAGTTACGAAAGCTATTTCCAGCTTAAAATTCAACTCCACTTCCATTAGGTATGCCACCTACACACAAGTTTCTAAAACAGAGTTGAACATTTCAAACTAAATCAGAGTTCAATATTTAACCGCACTAGTGTCAAATGACACAACGTTCAACGAGCTAAATGCCATGCTGTGGTTATATAAAATGGTTATACTCAGGATTTAACATGTTTAGTGCTAATTGGTGACGGGGTGCCTTTGTGCGTAACATGAATTTAATTATCAATTTGTGTCAGTAATGTGTAGAGTGCATAATTCAAATCGTACTGCACGATGCGTTTAGTGGTTACAAACAATTCCATTAACTCCACCAGTCACTTTGAGAACGAGTTAACGAGTGTACTAAAGTTTCACACAGTTCCTGTTTCGCACAATATCAAAGGGATTCGAATAAATGCTTTGACATCGCTTGCTCTTTATCCTAGTCATATTACGCAGTCGCTTATCCCAACTCGTAAGCGATAAAAATGCGCTGGAATTTGTTTTGTTATAAAGCTTTTGTATAGATTCGTTGGTACTCAGATCTCAAACGATGTAACTGTCAGCTGAGATAAATAACGTAAAATTAAAACTTTGCTCGCGTATATGCAAAATTAATTATTTTAAAAACATAGTCGCTAATTTTTAAAATGCTTAAACGACAATTTATCATGAGTGTTACGAATTAGGTAGGTACTATATTATTATAGGAAATTTTTGGTAAAACGTGATAGAGCCTGGTAATATAACCATGAGATATTAAGTTATGGCTTTACGTTCACATTCAAGACCTTGACTATCAGAAATAATTATCGTATTAATAATATATTTAATCACTTACGGAAACATTTATTTATTTTATTTATTTACTTCAATTAAAACGGTACAGACCAATTACAATAACTGAAGACACAGATAAACTTATACCTACCACATTTTACTAAAATAAATACAAACACGATTATACATCCTTCTCACAAAAACGCAAACACTCTGACAGTATAAACGGCCATCCATCCACAAACACGTCACAGTCAGGATTGGCGCACGTTAGAGCCGACAGCGAGCGTGGTATTGGTGACTAAGCACGCGCCACGTTGCGACACCAGGGCACGGCAAACATGACAGTCTGAAAGATTTTCTCAGTGGCATCTTAAGTCTGCCAAATGTTATACATTTATTTATTTATTTATTTATTTATTTACTTCAATTAAAACGGTACATACCAATTACAATAACTGAAGACACAGAAACTTATAACTACTACATTTTACTAAAATAAATACAAACACGATTATACATCCTTCTCACAAAAACGCAAACATTCTGACAGTATAAACGGCCATCCATCCACAAACAAGTCACAGTCAGGATTGGCGCACAGGAGAGCGTTTAGAGCAGACAGCGAGCGTGGTATTGGTGACTTAGCACGCGCCATGGTGCGGCACCAGGGCACGGCAAACAAAAGGTGTCTTCGGGTGCGACGGTAGTTGTTGGGAACAAAAAATCTACACAACTCATCATGCAGATCAGGTGCATCAATCTTACCCCGGAGAATTTTGCACATGACTATAAGTTGGTGCTTTTCCCGTCTGACTTCCAATGAGTTATAACTTAGGCAGCCCAAAAGAAATTTCGTGGGGTACATGTATGGATAGTATCCGTTGATACGCTTGTATAAGTAGCGAAGGAAGGCTTTTTGTACTTTTTCAAGCAGCAGAATGTATGTCCTCTCGTGTGGATTCCACACAGACATTGCACTTTCAAGCTTGCAACGTACCAGTGCTCCAAAAATCATACGTATCACATTGTGATTGCGAAAGTCTTGTGAATTTCTAAGGATGAAACCCAAACGCCTAAACGACTCTTTTGCAAGCGCAATTATATGGTCATGAAATGTTAATTTACGGTCAAATGTGACACCCAAGTCCTTTATTGTTGTTGCACGAGTAACGCTTGTGCCATTTATTTTGTAATGGTACTCTATTGGGTGCCGCATACGACCAAAAGTCATTGCGTAACATTTAGTGGCGTTGAATTCCATCCCGTTTTTATAGCTCCATTGGTATACGGAATCGATATCCTGTTGCAGAGCCACACAGTCTGAATAATCGCTTATCTCCATAAACAGTTTGAGGTCATCAGCATACAGCAAACATCGAGTGTGCTTGAGAACAGTAGGTAGGTCGTTGACCATCAGCAAGAATAAAAGAGGCCCCAGTATCGAACCCTGACTTACTCCGGAACGCGTATGATATGGTTTGGACTCATAGACACCAAGTCTGACAAACTGCTGGCGATCACGGAGATAGTCTGCGAGCAGCCGAAGAAGTCCCGGGGCAAAGCCAATCGTGCAGAGTTTTTCCAGCAGTATGTCGTTGTTAACCCTATCAAACGCCTTCCGGAAGTCAAAGTAAAGTACATCTACTTGGGAACGTTGATCCAACTTAGCCGAAACAAACTCTACAAGGGTCAGCAGGTTAGAATCCACGGATCTTTTTGGTCTAAATCCGTGCTGCTCGTTACAAAGGAATTTGTCTACCTGCGCAAGTATGTGCTTATGAATAATTATTTCAAAAACCTTTGCTGGAGACGACAATACAGCAATCGGCCGATATTGATCTACCTTGGACTTGTCCGAGCTCTTTGGTATCGGGCTAACCCTTGATAGTTTCCACTGAGGAGGGTATTGTCCAGTTTTTAATGCTAGGTTGAAAATATGACACAAAGGGATACAAAAACAATCATAAGCATGCTTAATCACCATAGAAGGAATATTATCAGGTCCTGTAGCGCTACTTAGCTTTAATTTTTTGATTGCATACATGACATCCCTGGGCGTGATTCGAAAAATATTGACATAGTTGCCATTGCAACTTTTATCCTCTCTATTGGCTAATTCAGAATTAAGTACCGGGATGTCAGGCAAAAATACACTAGCAAAGAAACTAGCAAAGGCCTCAGCCGCATCTACCCCAGAAAAGGTTTGACCATTATAAGTAACATTGGGCTCAAATCCTCCTTTGGTACGCAAGCTAGAGATGTGTCGCCAAAACTCTCGTGGATTGGACTTTATGTTACCTTCTATGCGCGCCGTGTAGGAAGCATAGGAGGCCGCTGCTCGAATCTTAAGGTCTGTTCTTAGGTCGGAGAATAATTTGTAAGTTTCTTGACATTTTGTTTGTTTCCACAGAGTGTGTAATTTAATTTTATATTTAGTGTCACGGATTATATCATTCGAAAACCAGACGGGATAGCGTCTATTTGAGGTGCTTTTGCGACGTTTTTTGGGCATAGACTCGTCGAAAAAACCATAAACTAATTTGTATAAACCGTCCGTAGCACTGTAAACATCATTGGTTTGCAAAACCGTATCCCAAGAACATGTAAAAAGCGACGAGTATAGTCGCTCGTAATCGCACTTATTGAAGTTCCAATCTTTGGAGGGACTGATGTTACTTGGCTGGAGAAAATCAGAGTGATGAGTCGTACATACCACGCCTGTAGTCCTCGATAGGGTAAGGCAGAGTGTACAAATGTACACCCACAGTTTGCCGGTATGTTTAAGTTCTAAGTAATAGGAGGCGAGCCAAATACCATAAAACGGGCACAATACCAAAGTCCGAGCTGCTACTGAAAAATTCATAAAACAATAATACTCTGCTCGGCCTGAAAATCAAACCCAGGACTTTTAGCGTAACAGTCATGTTTAGAACCACCACAAACAACTTTTTATTTCACAGTTAATCCAATTCATCTATATAGGAAAAGATTGCCTAAATAGTCTAATGGTCCTAAGCCCGAGTATTATGCTAGGGGTCCTGGGTTCGATTTCCAGATCGAGCAAAGTATTATTGAGTTTTTCTATTAAATAGTCTCAGTAGCAGCCCGGAGTGGATTTGTGCGCGGTTAATGGCAATAGGCTCGCCCCCTATTACATGGGACCTAAACATACCGGCGAAGTGTGGTTGTACATACGTCCACCTCTGCCTAACCCCTCGGGGAATACAGGCGTGATGGTATGTTATGAAATATTTCTGAAAATGAACAATATATCGTAGAGCAAAGTCAAATATTTGAAGTGAGACGTACTTAATTCTAGACGCAGTCTTTGATGGAGTAGTTTAAAGAATTAACTTCGTTCTTGAAGTTCCCAAAGTTTAAGATATATGCGTTCTATGGAGGAATGAAAGTTAGCCGAAGCTTTTGCATGTTGTCAAAAGAATTCACGAATCGGCAAATCTGTTTGACAAGACGAATTCTCCTAAAATTACGTGTATGATATGTAAATAACTTCCAACCGACTTCAAAACTAGAGTAAGCTTTTGAACTACATATATAAATAATTTTAAATATATAAGTATGCGCGTAAAAACATTTGTGTGTGGCCAGTGTTAGGCCAAATTTAGATTACTAGATCAGAATTTCATAGAAAATTTCAATAATACTTTGCTCGACCTGGGAATCGAACGTATTACCTCTAGCATAGCAGTCGCGCTTGGGACTACTAGACTAACAAGGCAGTCTTTAATTTAGCAATTTTACAGTTATTTAATTTTCTCGTTCATTAATCATGTTATTTAATCACTTCATACTATAAAACAAAGTTCCCCGCTCCGTCTGTCTGTTTGTTCACTATAAACTCAAAAACTACTAAACCAATTTTAATGCAGTTTTCCCCAATAAATTAATTTGTTAAGGTTTTCTGTAAATTGGTTAAAATGTGAAAAACGTGTTGGGTCGCTAGTTAATAATATACCTAATCGTATTATTTCAGTTAAAATGTATTGTAACTTTAACTATGTAACTGTAACTACGAATATTAAAGATGTTATACCGTTAGGAATGTTTTGAACGAATTTCTGAACTCTCACCATGTTTCGAACTAAGTTGTATTTATAACGGCAACTATGGAAAGTTGAGGTGTTAGTTGGTATAACATCAAAGGTAACTTAATAACCTATATATATATACCTACATATTACAAGTCTGCGAAAACTTTGTGACTATGGAGTATGGAGACCATTGTCGGCACTTTTACTTAGGTAATTGTGATTCGTAGTTACGACAAAAAAAAATCCTTCTTATTCGTAAAAATATAATACTACTCGTACCTATATGGCTGGGGCGTCGGACTTGCGATGATGTGATTGCCGGTCGAAACCCACCCATTGCACTACCGACGTGAACCCACTCGTAACACTAGCATTTAGCTTAGCTTTCACAAAAATACTAATAATGTGTGACCCACATTGGTAGTACCTAAACTTTAAATAAATAATTTAAAAAGTTTCCTATAGCCGTCATGTATTTTGTCTTCTTTTCTCTGGCAAATAATAATTATAACATAACAAGAGAAAACACGATATAGTTTTAAGAGGAATATAAGATGTTTTATATTTTTATGAATAAGACGGTTTAATGGCAAGCCGTTAG
This sequence comes from Subacronicta megacephala, assembly GCA_958496365.1. Lineage (NCBI taxonomy): Eukaryota > Metazoa > Arthropoda > Insecta > Lepidoptera > Noctuidae > Subacronicta > Subacronicta megacephala. The sequence goes on from OY292513.1 coordinate 14,091,271, forward strand.
AAGGAACCTCCTATCAGGATGCAATTATTTTCCATGATTGTATAGGTACCTAATGAAGCCACTGTTTCATGGGCTTAGAGTTCATAAGCGTGCCTGTTGACTGTCAAATTCTGAGTTCGATCCCTAGGTCAGACAAAGTTGTGTTTGTTTTTTCAGGAATTTTATATTTTCAGATAGAGAACAGTTAATTATGATGTGATTAGTGATAAGAGAATCGGTTTTTATGTTTATCAATCCTCATAAACGATGTTTTTATCCATTTAGATATAGACATTCTTAAAAGACAGCCTCAGAAATAACTGACACTATTACACGCGACTAACTACACTGAGGCATGGTACGGTTGAGTGTTTTTGTTATAACTAGAATGTACCTATAAGTTCTCTTAAAATTAAATTTTCAGTATATCCTATATAGTTTTATGTTGTATAATGTATAAGTATGTGAACTATGCTTAATCTGACAACACGTCAACACATCTTTGTAAATAATATTTACTGGTAAGTTTCGGCACTATTTGTACATCACATTTATAATTATGAATCTTAGTGTTAATGTTTCTTTTCGTTTTGACTGTTTGTGCCAAAATATAAATATATTTTTTTTATAAATAACTTGTCAGGCTAAAAATTTTTCAGGGAACGGTGGTGGCCCAGTGGTTACAGCCACGACTTACGAATTGTAGGTCGTAGGTTTGAACTTCGATAGGCGCTTTAATTTCGTCACCAGTGCTCCCAAAACGGCGAAGGAAAACGTTGTAAGGAAATCTGCATGCCCCCTCTCACCGAGAGGAGGCATGCGTCTCAGCAGTGGGAAAATTAAGGGCCGATTATGGTAGAACTGAAGTGTCTGTTCATCATCATCATCACCATCAACCCATTACATTGTCCCACTGCTGAGCACGGGTCTCCTCTCAGTGCGAGAGGGATTAGGCTATAGTCCACCACGCTAGCCTACTGCGGGTTGGCAGACTTCACACGCCATCAAGAAAATCTCTCAGGCATGCAGGTTTCCTCACGATGTTTTTCCTTCACCGTTTAAGCGCGTGATAATTAATTATTAATACGCACATGACTTCGAAAAGTCAGAGGTGCGTGCCTTGGATTTGAACTCGAGACCTTTGACTTGGCAGTCCAATGGTCATAAGTGTCTGTTTATATAGACATATATATACATATATAACTTACTGAAAGTCGTTGTTTGCCAGGAAGGGTCACCTCCTGGCTGGTTTCCGAATCGCGGGGGTCCTTTGTTCGTATTAGTTTCGTGAATATATTGTGTCCATCTCTTCGTATCCCTCCCCAGTCCACTTGTTGAAATCTTCGCATATAACTGCAACAAAATAATTTGTGTAAGAATTTACATAACATTTTGACTGCCTCGTTAGTCTAGTGGTCCCAATCGCGACTGCAAAGTGTTATTGGGTTTTTCTATGAAATTCTCAGTAGCAGCACGGAGTCTGGATTTGTGCCCAGTGAATGGCAATAGGCTCGCCCCCTATTACATGGGACCTAAACATACCGGCGAACTGTTTATTTATTAAGTACACCTCTGCCTAACCCTTCGGGGAATACAGGCGTGATGGTATGTTATGTTAATTTACATAATAATCACGTACCTACCTATGTTTGAGCAGTATGTGTAGCGAAGAGAGATATACAACGTTGTGAAGGAAAAGATGACGTAATAACAAGGATTGAGGTTGGTAGGTCAGTTTGAGCAGACTTGGTGAATGTCACAAATCCGATGGCTATGACTTTACGGTAGTTAGGATTAGTTCACCAGTATTTTTAATCCTATGTAATAGGGGGCGAGACGAATTCCTTAAACCGGTCATAGAGTCATAGAGACAACGAGCTGCTACTGAGAAAAACCTGGGAATCCTCTAGCGTTGCAGTCACGATTATTGTCCTAAGTGAGGCAATCAAAAATGAGAAATTAAGTAGGTACTTACACAATTGCATAAAGTACTAAAGTATGTCTTTTGAAAGGAGAGTAAACCCGTAACCCCAGCAGTGGGACAATATAGTCTTCTATGCGGGGTGATATTATTTGCTATCGTCACCTATCATAAGCCTGTATTCGACCATCGCTAGACCTAGAAATCTCCAGTACTCCACAGAACCCGATCTTCAAATCCAAACTCATTACAATAATTTTATTATGATTGTTATTATTCTCCAAACGTCTTTTGTAACTTAATAAGTCCCTTAATTCAATTACCAAACTATGAAGAACCGAGTACGTACATAATACTTTCTCAAGCAAAATGTCATCTCCACGAGAATAACTCAGTTTAAGCCGTCGCTGTTTTTCAGTTCAATATAAAAATATTTAATTATAATTTCAATATTTTATTCTGAGAGCCGGATCTACATAACTTGTGCATTAAAACTGCTATGTCCTGTGTCAATTGAAAGTTCAGATATAAAGGTATTTTAGTCTGAAATCCTTGAAGTAGGATGTTTTGATCTCTTTAATTTTAGCATTCGATATTTTATCTGGCTGCACAAGCAGCGTCCCCGCCAAGTGCGGCATTTCTTTGATGAGGCATTTTCGTTTCCTTCACGATTCCTTAAATATTATTTAATATTTTAATTATCGCTTTTAATTTAGTTTATAGTAGGGATTAATCGTTAAATTTTATTATTTAAATTATTTATTACCTATAAAATTTCATAATATAGATATTCTTGCACAAGACTTTACCGAATAAATATTTAACATAAATCTGATTTACCAATCTAGTGATTTTCTTTTTCATCGTTTATATTTCAAACTTTGTTGAAATACAAATGGATCAAATCAGAAATATTCTAAGCAAATTCTAATACGCCATGGCTCTTCCTCGAGATAGACTGTTAAAGCAACTGACAGAAGCAGGTTGAATGTAGGGGTCTTTACGCAAATGTGGGAATAGCCAGTAAAAAACAATTAGTAAACAATTAGTAACAATGAAAGATAGCGCCTTCTGCTTGTAACTTGACAGTTCTAAGTTGAATAAATCACACCGTTAGCTGTGTGAATGTTATATAATACGCCTACACAAAGTTCATGTTCGGGCACTCTAATATGCAAGGATAAGTTGTAGGGAACTTGTTTGATAAACAAGACTCCGTGTGTGACGTGCGGCCGGAACGTGAGAGAAGTCCATTGCAGCGGAAATTGAAGAGAAGTTCTAATGTCAAGATGAAAGGAAATATTGAGAATCGAATGATTTGCGATTATAGACTGTACTGATCACATTTTACTCAGTGAAAATAAAATATGACAAAGTATCTACAGCTGACTACATCATTAATCTAGTAGTTCTAAGCGTGATTGCTACTCTGCCCACGGTTCGATCCCCAGGTCGAGCAAAGTGTTATCGGGTTTTTCTATGAAATTCTCGGTAGCAGCTCAAGTGTCTGGATTTGTGCCCGGTTAGTGGCAATAGACTCTTTACCTTTTACTTGGGATCTAAACATACTGGTGAACTGTGAATGTACATTTGTACACCTCTGCCTAATCCTTCAAGAAAAATAGGCGTGATGGTATGTTATATTTATGCTTATTTTTTATTATTTTTTAGCATTAAATATTGCGAAATTTTCACAAAGAACTGAATTTTCTAATTAAAGAAAATTCCCAGTGAAAGAAAAATTCGATCACATGTAGTTCAATGTCGAACGATGTTGCTTTTGACACAAAAATAATAAAAAATAAGCATAATACGGTAAGGCAACATCGTTCGACATTGAACTACCTGTAAAGGCACTCGTGTTGGTTGAAAGACATAGTAATGTCTCCAATATGGTGCTGACGTCGCCTCAAGACGTAGAATGTGGAAGAGAAATTCGACATCACAGGCAGTGGTCTCGGTAGCTTAGTTGGCAAAGCGTCTGGTGTACTTAACCAGAGAGACGCAGGTTCAAATCCTGCCTGAGATCGAATTTTTCTTTCACTAGAAATTTTCTTTAATTAGAAAATTCAGTTCTCGATGTTATATTTATGTTATAAAACCGATAGGAAAAATATCATCTCTAAATGTGAGGAAATACTCATAGAAACTTTACAAACATAAAAATTTGCATGAGTTGTAACCGCTAAGAAAGGATTTCGAAATTCAACACCAAAGGTCGTAACGGGTTAGAAAAGTTTTAAAGTTAAAAGCGATGTAGATTTATATTTGTTTTTCGACTAAAAAGGATTGTTTCAGAATTTGTAAACTCTTTACGGGCAGATAGGTGTCGCTAATTTGTATGAACAATGTCCTTTACGGTGACACTGATTAGCGTAAATAGAAACACTTTCACACCTGAAAGTGGTAGGATAACATTGCTAGACTTTTTCGGGGCAGTCAGCATAAAAAAAATCTGCACATACAAACCATTCAAAATGAACAGAACTACTAAGCAAATTAAACCATATATCAACGATACAAAGTATTTTTTTGGAGTGAACGCCGAACAGGGCAGCTATCATTGAGACATGTTTTTTACCCATTGAGATATAAGTTTAGTTTTCCGAGCAGTGCAGATAATTCTGAACAGTCTGTACAATATGTTTGATGCTGACTGTACCGCATTGCCAAATATTCTTTGCTGAGCAATAATGTGCTAACATTATCGTGTCCAGGTTTAAAAGGTAATGTAGCCAGAGAAATTACTAGGCATTTGAGATATAACATCTTAGGTCAACTACATGCAAGTGGAAACTACTATTGTTGCTGACGGCGACAAGCTGTGGTTGATGTTAACCATAAGGTGGCCTGTATACCTGTTTATCTTATAATCTTATTACAATTAAGAGACTTATAATTTACATACGCCTAACCGCTTAGTTTATCTCTACGTTGAGATATTCTCAAGGGATATCAATAATATTTAACGAAGAAGGAATACTTTTATATGTGTCTCTTAGTGCTTCCATGACCATTATTTCTTCTACTTTTGAGGATTGAAAATTAAGTTATCGCAAAAAAATATTTCTGTGTGAATTATTAAACTAAATGTCGCTATGTTATTGCGACATAATTGTTTTTTTTTATAATTTTTTCACGACCTCTTATGTGAAATATACTGACCTACTCTGTAGTAACCATAATATTTATGAATTTGAACAATCAAAATGCCTAGGTATGAATTTTACATAATATTTATTATTGAAAAACTTGGTCAACGGTTTTATTCAAATGTTTTTCAGTGCTGCATTTTAAAGCACTACATATTTATAGCTACTTCACAAATCGTTCATCCCTGAATAAAAAAAAATCGTTAACGTTCGTAGGTGCACCTACCACTTTACCCACATACTTATAATTCACAGAATAATCTTACTTATGCATTGTAATTGTTTGGACTACCCACGTTTACACAATTTACATTTTGTAATTATTTTTTGGTACCCTCCTGTTATCTTTTATTGTACTTTGTTTTTAAGTAATTAAAATGATAAAGAGACCATAATTGGTATACTTACTTATACATTGCGCCAGCTTGGAAGCTGAGGCCATCGGCCCAGCCCTACCTGTAAGACAAAAAAAAACAAATTATTAATATATAATCATAATATCGTTAAAACACGGCAGCACAAAGACTTTAATTAAAAAAGGTTCTAAATTAAATTTACGTATTTATTATACTACGTGTTGTCCGTGGTTTCACTCGCATCTCAAAGGACTTTTTGACACAAAAAGTAGCCTTTATCCAAATTCCAATGAATCTGTATATACAATAGCAGACTCAACAGACGTTGTTCTTTCAGCTATGAATATCAAATCTGAACTGAAATAAATAATTTAAAAAACGCGCGTACTTAAAATACTCGTTAAGTTTTCTGATATTTTCAAATTTTCTTAATTTTTCTTTCTGTCCTTCCAGAAAAGTACCTATTAAAAAATAAAAAATGAAATCGCTAAAGTCGTTCTCAAGTTACTCCACCAACTACTTACGGTGCTACGGGTTGACAGACTTCACACGCCATCGAGAAAATACAATAATTTTTCGTTGGTATAAAAAAAATCTAAAACATTTCAATTCGACCCGCACAACCTACTTGCATCTAATAACTGCGATGGAAAACCCCTGAAGACCTTGTTTTCATGCCTTCTTGCGAAATGCGATACTCTTAATCTTCCGAGCACAATAGACAAAGAGGGATTAAGTTCAATGACGGACGCTGAACGACAGATAACACTCAGGCGCAACTCCCACAATATTATTGTGAAACTAATGCCCATTTTCAGCGACAGCTATACGACTCGACTTAGAATCCTATTGTAGAAGATATAGGTGTTAAAATAGGCACATACATGTCGAATTGAATCAATCATTGTATTCAGAATGCGTATACATAAATTGGTCAGCAGTTTCTGGGTGTTGAGGTAGGAGAAATAAATATAAGCTAATAATGTATGAAGAATACCATTAAAACTCTTCTTTCTTGATAATAATTATTTATTTAACAGTTATTTTAGGCGCGTGCGGACGATACATTTATTATTGTCGCGCACACGTACACGTGGCAGGAGAGCTCACTTGACTATATTTCGGCGGCGCGGGCGCGGCCGGCGTGGCGTCCCTCCTCTCCCCCGCTCCCCGCACGTTGCGTTGTGTTGCCGCGTTCGCATATAGGGGATGCGGCGTAGAGATCTTCCACGACGTTGACAGATAGAGGATGCGGCGTAGACAATGTAATTGTTGGTTTTTACTATGTATTAGATATGTAATAAAATATAAAGATAATATAATACAAAATGAACATATCTATAATAACTAATGGTCGCCCAGTGGTCAAAATTAGACCGCAATATTTTTTTGCACTTTTTCGCTTGTCTAAGTGAACTTTAATAGTGCCAAATGCAAAACACTCCTTCGAGTGTGCAATGTGCTTAAAAAGGGGTACAAAGTTTTTTTTCACGTATTAATACACTAGCTTTCACTAGCTTTATTAGCTTTTGGAGTATACGTTTCTTGTCATTTTACGCGATAATATATAGCCTATGTCACTCAGGAATAAAGTAGCTTTCTATTGGTCGGTCCAATACTTTCAGAGCGTATTCAATGCAAACGAACAAACAAACAGTCAAATATATTCTCATTTTAATATAAGTTTAGATATACAGATTAAAGTAATTCTAAAGGAACGTGCTTGTTTCTTTAATTTAAAGTTTCAGTGTGCCTTTGCGCAGTTCACAGGTTCTGAATCATTTTGCTGTGCAGCGACTGTAATGTTCATGCTTAGATGCAAACAAACAAGATGAAAAAAGAAGGTCGCTCGCTCCATCTTTATGACGTAGTTAGTAACAAGCTCCATTAAGGATTTATTTTTAAAAGTTTTTTTTCTTAGCACTTTACGCTCGCTAGTTTTTAAAAAGACATAGTAATTGATACCTACTACTTATATCTGACACTTTCTGTTATCATCTCCGATAGTACTTTGTAGTTTCTCGTATTAAACCTATTTAAATTATTATCAACACGTTATGTGACAGCGAACAACTATGATTATTAAGCACTTGTTGTAAAAACATCATGATTGTTATAAGTACAGTCAGTACATCAAGTTACCACAAAATATCAAATTTTCTCAGTCGATTTTGAACATACTCTTAAACACTTTAAGTCCAAACATAAATCTTCGCTTCCGTTTCCGCTTTTAAATTGGCATCCGATTCTGTTGTGGAAAGTATCCACGTTGTTATAAAAAATATTATTGTGACATGTAAATACATTACAAGTGCCTTTCAACGATAATAAATAATAATGTTACTGTACTATAACACCAGGCTTAGCCAGCTTATGACCCACTAAAAATGTTGTCCACCCAAGCCACTACTTTTTAAAACTAGTAGATATCAAATGATCCAAATTAGTTTTTATTATTGGACCAGTATTTTGCATCCTAGCATAAGTCTTGTCCTATAGTTATGATCGATTACTTTCACGAAAAGACGCTTTTGTGAAGACCTATGGTCGTGGCATCTGGATGAAAAGACCTGAAAATCGGGCTCTGTGTTCACTTAAAGAGCCTACGACTACATCCTATCCCATGACCGTGACTAGGGTTTCCAGGCCGCCAAACCTTATAGCCACATTATTGAGGATTTTGTGTCTAAAAAAAACCCGATAATTCAAGGTCGATAGTGACCTCCATAAGTCAAATCCATGACGGACCCAGATTCTTTTATCTAAAGAGTTTGTATTTGAATATCATCTCGTTTACTTTTATTTATAGTGTATTTAAATTATCTTCCAATAATATTAGCTGCGTCTATTAAAACCGTTAATCCTATTTTTACGATAAACTTTCATTTATATTCATTGGGGAATGTATCGTTTCTATTATAAACTTTCGTGAAAGTTGATTCTGGCGACTAGATATAATTAAATATCGATTATTCTATCTGGCAAATTCAAATAGGTACTTAGAGAAGGAATGAGTTTTGTTGATGTTGAAATGGCATCAAATGGCTAAGCTCTAAACGGGCAACCAAGGCGATAGAATATTATCATTGGTTTCGAGTTTATTAGCAATTATGAAGTAAAAATTTACCTTTGTTTATTTTGAAGTAAAACTACCTCAAACGCTTCTCTTATTATTTTTCTCTTTTATTAAATGCTATTTGCTTGCTTGTGATCAGACAATAATTAGATATACCTACCTATTACTTAGTATCGTATTTTGGTAAATAGGTATAGAAATACATACGTATGGCGCGACTTGAAGGGTTAATAGGTAGATACCTATGTCTGATAATGCTTATTATTATATAAGTAAGTTTCTGTTTCTTGGCAGGTAATGAGTAAAATAATATCTAGGTAATACGAAGCACCCAAGAATAATCCGATTCTATTTTCTTATGAAATTTCTCCTTTTGGTCTCGAGGTCGGCAGACAAGCGTAAATATTTCTACGATTTTTTTGGTTTTACCAATTTGATTTCGTTAATGACAATAAGTTCGCACTGTAGGCTAGTTCGCAGTCTAACGCAAGTCTTCTCTACTTAAACCTTCGAAAGTTAAGCCGCAATAGAATGTTATTTTCTTTAAAAAAAGTTACTATCGTTTGACAACCCTTTTTTATGTTAATACAAAAAGGAACGTTCTCTGCCGCGTCTTATTGACAGCAAGACAGTCAACACAACATTTTGCCCTATATATATACTGGAAAACTCCTTGAGTGAAATTATCAAGCGGAATATTCTGTAGCTGAAACTACCTTCATGGATGGACGGCAAATATTCCTAGAGATGGATAACGGTGACGTGACCCGATTTAAGCATCATGCCTCAATGCCCAGGACAAATACTCAACGTTTGCGAAATACTGGTCTCGGTTAGTAGGTATTGAATTAGTTGAAACCTAGTTTACCAAAGTAGTATTATTATATATACGCGTTATTCACTAACATTACGGCTATCAAAAACAGCACAACTATTATTTATAGCGACTAATACGTGCGAAAATAGAGAAAGAAAATAAACGCCATCTCACGGTGTACCTTTTATTACGTTATCTTTAGTTACGTTGCGATTAAGTACTGCATTCTAATTGGTCAAGCTAAACGCTGGTTGGTAACTATACGGGATCCGGGCAATTGCCTTGATTTTTTGTTGCCATTTTAGAGAGCGTGTAACGTATTCTATACTTTTTATAACGTTGAATTTAACTACTTATAAAATATTTGTATAATTCTTTATCTATTCATTTTATATCATCACAAGAACATATATTTTTGCGCTACCCAATCAGAATAGGAACCGAGCACTAAGCACGTTTTTAAAAGTAAATTAAAAACTTATCTCTTGAATTCTATGGCAGAAACATCTTAACACCGATCTTTCTTACATATTATTTATTTATTATTCTATTATGTATTATAATGTATGTACCTATTCATAGTTATTATTGGAATGATAGCCAAGATATATATTTTATATTTATTTATTTATGCAGTAATATAGTGTTATTATGTTTCTCTAGTACATACTTCCTACTTTCTTGCTTTGTTTGTGCACCTGCTACCATGTTGTTTCTGCATCAACCATATTTGTAGATTTTTAAGTCCTACTATGTACATTTACTTTTGTGAACTAGTAGTAAATAAATTATTTGCTGTTGCCCGCTTTTTTATTAGGGACCGAAATATAGGGAAATTTACGATGTATAAATATGGTTACTGAATCCAATATTTCTAAACCCCAAAGGTTGATGGTTGGTAACGTGATAATTTATAACCCTATTTAATGGTACGCAAAATTTCAACAAATCGGCCCAGCGGTATTCGTGCGAGGTTCGGAGATATAAACACATACAATTTCGATGTCAATATTGTTCAATTAGCCATCTTTTTTTAAATATATTCAATGTAACACTTTTCATGTACATCATTCACACAGTTTTTTTTTACCAAAAACGTAAGCCGCATCAAATCTAATTTAGTTACCAAAAACGTAAGTAATCCATATCAAATCTATTTGAAGCTTGGTGTAAAATAAAAAATCATGTCACAGCGTCGATATTTGTGCACTAAATGGAAATTCATGCATATTCAAAGCATGAGTTTTATATTCTCTTTTTGCGTGAAATCTTTTATTTTATCAGTTTTAAAATGGCGTCGATTTACACGGCTGACCATTCTGCAGTTACAAGTTATTTGTTTGTTGTTTTCAAAAAATCACATGAACTTCCTTTTCTATTATTATTATTATTGTTATTTATTCAAGTAACAAAGACTCATTTTTGTTAGTAATACATTGAAACTTATCCTATGTTAGTAGTTAGATAACAATCTATACTATAGTACAAAAACCTGTGTTGATACGAAAATCACCGCTACAACATTCCATGTGAGATGGCACAGCAGTGATTAACGTATACACAGTCCAGCCTGTCTGTGATCATGGCCAGAATGCTGTTGGAACTAGCCCGCACTCTGCGCACCAGAGATGCACACCGTTTGCGCATTAGGGCGTAAAAGCAATACACCCTCGCCTCAGCAAACATCCCCGATGCACTGCAGAAGCGTGGCAGCCCCAACAGCACCCTGAACGCGTTATTATACTGGATACGGAGGGAATTGTAAGCTTTTTTAGTATATCTAGCCCACAGGCTGCATGTATAAAAAGACGTGCAGTAAGCTCTGAAAAGAGTAACTTTAACCTTATTTGAGCATTGTGCAAACCTGCGAGCTAGCATGTTCGCTCTCACTGACAACGCCCTCCGTTCCCTTTCCACGTCCTCGTCGTCCCTGAGGTCAGGAGTTAGGATATGCCCAAGATATTTAAAACTAAACACCCTTTTCAATGGGTGCCTATTGAGCAGAATGGGTGGTATTGTTTTAGGGCTTTTACCTCCAGTCTCAAAGACCATAACTTCGCTTTTTTTAACATTGTACGTCAAGCCATGACTTTCTGCATACCTTTCACATATTTTGATTAATTTTCGTAGCCCGCATGGCGACGCGCTCAACAACGCCATATCATCAGCATAACTGATATTATTTAAACATATGCCATTAATGTAACAACCAACTCTGACGCTGCTGAGCTCGCCAATCAGTTCATTCATGTAAAGGTTGAAAAGCGTAGGCGAAGATAAACCACCTTGCCTCACCCCGCATTCCAACCCATACGAATGTGACAATGCCCCCGCCCACCGCACTGTATTGACCTGGTTTCCATACCAATATTTGAAAATATTAATAACTGCGTGTGGTACTGAGGTCTTTTCCAACTTCCGCCATAGGTTGTCATAGGAAACCAGGTCAAAGGCTTTGGACAGGTCGAGAAAGCAGCAATATACTGAGGTTTTGCGCTTCGCATAGTAATTGACCGCATGCTTCAAACACAGTACTGCACTCTCTGTTGAGAGTCCAGGCCGAAATCCGAATTGGTTGTCATGGAGTTGTATGTATTTATTTAGCTGAGTATTAAGCATGCCGTCTAATACCTTTCAGATGACAGTAGCTAAAGAAATGGGCCTATAGTTGGATTTGTCAGAGAGGTCACCAGTTTTATTTTTTACAATGGGCACTACAACAGTACGTAGCATATCTGTAGGCATATAGCTATGCGTTGCACAAAAAGAATACAGCAAAGCCAAAACTCTAGGTAAATGAGGTCCCGCATACCGAAGATGCTCAATACTGAGACCGTCGTGGCCCGGGGATTTACCCTTGGTCATGGATCGTATAGTATGGGCAATTTCTTTAGCCTTGAACTTTATCCCCGGTTCCACGCCGACCCCAGCATCAGGCACTCCCTGGGAAGACCCCAATGGTGACCTTATATGGAACTGATCCTTGAACATGTTCGCAATCTCCGTCGGCCCGGTCACACCACAGACGCTCACGGGCAGACCGGATTTATAATTCAGTTGTTTGGTATTTTTCCAAAATGCACGGAAATCATTGTTAGAATAATTTGACGCTAAAATATCCATTTTGATTTGCGTTTCGTGATCCTGGCACCATTTTAGCCGTGATTTAAAAATCTCTATCCTTAATTATTATACATAACATAAAAACATAGGTACCATCATGCCTGTATCCCCGGAAAGGTAAGGCAGAGGTGTACTGAATATACATTCACAGTTCGCCGGTATGTTTAGGTCCCATGTTAAAGGGGGCTATCCTATTGCCATTCACTGGGTAAAAATCTAAACTCCGAACTACTACTAACAATTTCTTAGAAGACCCCAATAACACTGCTCTGGTGTAGCAGTCGCGCCTAGGACCACTAGACTAATGAGGCAGTTCCATACTTAATATTCTCTTATAAATTAATATAATAAATTAGCAGACAGAAATGTTTTGCAGGGAGTATTCTTATTTTCTTATAAACAGTCGTACACGCTGAAAAGTGTCTAAGAGCTATCAACAAAGTAAAACGCACTATTTTGCCACTTAATATTGGCCACAACCCCTGATATAATGTAAGAATCGAGAAATGGTGTAGCAATATTTATGCATTGGAATTACTACAATCCACGTTGTGCATACCAGTCACTTGAGTTACTAAGCTCTCAGACTGAGGCGAATTTCTTCTTCAATTTAATTTGCTAACACGTCGAGTGTACCATGAAATTATGAATCCATCTCCAACGAAATACCTACATCTATCATTCTCCACAGTAGCAAAATGAAAATATAATAGCAATTAAATTCAAACCTAAAACAATGGTATAAGTAGTATTTGTAGCCCATACAATTCTCGTCACCGCAGAGTAATACGCTTATGCGGCCTACGACGCACCGCGACGGCTACGAAACCGCTACGATGCTACGAAATTCGTTACGCAAAATTGAAACCACTAGACATTTTGAGCTCTATATAACGAAATCAAATTATACAGCCCTAAATTAGATGTACTCGAGTACCAACTTGGAAATTATTGAAAGTGCGCCAAATTCTGTGGGTAAGACTTTTCAAGCAAAACTGAATTATACGATCTCGCGCTCCTGAATTCTTTTAGTTGAAACGCCTGAATTCTAATAAATGGTACGTGTTTTCTCTATTTAATAGCTATTTTTTTTATAATAAAATCCTCATTTGCATTGAGTAATACGTGTTTAAGTTCATTTTATGGCGTTAAAATTAACATTAAATGAATTAAATTTCTCAATAAGGGCATCATAAATGCCAACATAAAATGAAAAGGCGACTGGTTAAATTCCCTCATCAAATGATTGACACGCAACCGTTCAGCCATCGTTATTCAATTACAGTCCAATTTCAGTTGAATACTTAACGTGTTGAGATAGAAGATCGAAATATATTGGCTTAAATATACATACCCTAAATATATATACAGTCAAACTGCTTCGTTAGTCTAGTGGTCCTAAGCGCGACTGCTACGCTAGAGGTCTTGGGTTCGATTCCTACTTCGAGAAAAGTGTTATGTTTTCTCTATGAAATTCTCAGTAGCAGCTCGGAGTCTCGACTCGTTCCTGGTTAATGGCATTAGTTTTGCCCTTATTACATAAGACCTAAACATACCGGCGATGTGTGCGTGTACATAAGTACACCTCTGCCTAACCCTATCGAGGACAACATGCGTGGTATGTTTACGTTGTATGTATAACATTTGGCAGGCTTAACATGCCGCTGAGAAAATCTTTCAGCCTGGCGATGTTTGGGGGAATACAGGCGTGATGGTATGCTATGTTATATACAATCAAACTTTTTACCCACAGGGGTAGACAGAAACTACAAACCCGCTTTATTGAATCGAAATAACGGCCCTGCTTACTTCATGGGACCTATCACATACCAGCAAGTTTATTAAGGTTTACTACTCTGCGTTGCCCTGGGAAAGAATAAGAGTGTGGTGTCATATAATAATATAACACAACATCACGCTTGTATTCCTTGAAGGGTTGAGCAGAGGTATGCTATACTAAACCAACTGGCGACGGGGCGAACCTATTTCCAAAAACTGGGCCCATACCTAAACTCCGAGCTACTGAGGTTTTCATAGAAGAACCCAATTAACCTATGCTTTGCTTGGGAATCGACGAGCACCACTACAATAGAATATATTTAAATAAACCCTAACCGTGGCTTTACATGCGTGGATCTTGACGTCCGTTAAATTTAACTTTTCGATTTTAAGTTAATTTTCAGCTGTGTAAAAGCATATTTTTGTGATTTAGGAAACTAATCGGCAGTAGGTAGGTAAGTAAATACCTAGAAAAGAAATGGACTCTTAAATATTTATAATATGGTATGAACTATATAAGATGGAATACATTCTTGGGCCAAAATACCTTGAATTTCTGCGGCCTTATCATAGGAATCTTGCTAAGTTACCTTACTTTGACATGAAGGAGATGAAAATAGTTTTCGGACTCGCTCTTGTACCTAGTTAGGGTACCGCTAGCATATAGATGAGATCTACGAATAAATATTATTTATTCTTAGGATGAGATCTATGAAATGCTAATCTTAAACAGGATGATACGGTTACATGGCATTTTGCTTCCTACAAAAGTGTATTGTGTAGATTTTATCGGTCACTAGGTGTATCTACATATTATAAAAATTAATCCCTATTTTCCTTGGTCATAATAAATAAAAATAAAATAAAAAAGCATTTTATTTCTCCCAGAAAATACAAGTTTACAAGTTTTATATTATATATATATTTTGTTTTTTTTTTTTTTTGTAGTTTAACATTTTATCTTAAAATTATTAATCTATTCTGAAAGAACCCCTCTGCGGGTAAAGGTATCCAGTGGTCCTTGGTCATAACATAACTTAAAATCGACTAAGTTAACTGATTTCCTACGGTTCTTATGAATTTTTTTTTTCTGGTATAACTCGGCAAACGAGCAGGCGAGCTACCTGATGGTAAGTAGTCATCGCCGCCCATGGACATCTGCAAATTAAGAAAATTGGGCAGAATATTAGATAATATCAGAAAACTTCACGACTATTTTAACTTAGCCTTTTTATTCTAGTTCAATTTGAATATTGACAGGACAACGTCTGTCAGGTCAGTTAGTATATAAGAAAGCTTAAAGGCGAAAGACGCACCAGTCGATATAGTTAGCTTAAAGGATTACCACTCTTATATATATTTTTTAAAGTTTACTAGCAATGTGGGTCACGCATTAGTAGTATTCTTGTTAACACCTCGCGCTAAGCTAAATGCTTCTGTTACGAGTGGGTTCACGTCGGTAGTGGGTAATGGGTGGGGCTCGAACCGACAACCATATGATCACAAGTCCGTCGCCCTAGCCATTAGGCTATCGCCGCTACCAAATGATGATATATGGTAGTAGGTAGGCATACAGTTCAAATATCTGATAAACATCAGATAAAATTATATGATGCTGCGTGCTGTTGCTAAAAATACTCAAGTGGTAACCATTCCCCCGAACAGCATAGGACAGCCTCTATCAAGCTGGTTATGGCCAGGTGGCATAATTAAGGCCTTCGGGCCGCAGTGGGTGTCCTTTTACTGATATGAATGAATAGTTAAAACTGTGGACATGTCGAGAGAATGCATGAAAGGCGATTAACGAAAGGGATTTATAAAGCGAATGTAAGTGGAGTCGCCGGGAGAGGACTTATTGGTGAGATCCTTGAGAAAGGTCAGGTGCGTAGTACCCGCAACCGGCGCATGTGTATGACAAGATTTATGAATGAAGACGAAGCTAAAGAAGTATGCAAGTAGTACCTATGAAAGAAAAAAGTATGTTATGTTATTTTATGTTAAAAATGTGTCACCTGAGACTTTCAACCTAATAAATCTATTCTAATTAGTCTAGTGATCGTAAATGTTCGGTTCCTAGGCAAAGTGTTATTGTGTTGTTGTTAGTTTGGATTTGGGTGTGGTTAATAGCAATAGGTCACGATAACTTTTTAGGAACAATTTAGAAGGTAACATTGAAGGAAAACAAGAAAACAAGACCTAGAAGAAGTTTAAAAAAGTGCAGGAAAAAGTGGGAGTCGAATGGTATCTAGAGGTCAAACAGACGGCACAGAATAGTGAACAGTGCCGATTGCTCCAATGACAAGACTTAAGCTTTCGAGAAAGTTTAAGCTTTTAGTAGAAGATTGGCAATAGGCCAATAGGGTCAACTCCTTTTACTTAGGACCTAAATCAACCCTTTGGGGGAAATACAGGCGTGAGGGTAAGATGATCATGAACACATAACTCGGAAATGGTATTAAAAGCCAAACAGTGATCGTTATTATTATATAATTCATAAAAATCATAAGTAACCGCAAATCACTGTATAGTATAAAACAAAGTCACTTCCCGCTGTCTGTCTGTCCCTATGTATGATTAGACCTTTAAAACTACGCAACGGATTTTTTGATGCGTTTTTATTTATAGATAGAGTGATTCAAGTAAGTTAATTACTTAATTACAAATAAGTTTATAAGTAAGTTTTATATATGAGTATAATAGATACATAGTATAGCACAGAAAAATCGGAATATTTATTAAGCAAATAAGCTATTAATGTTGAATATTGTGTTTTTCTATGCAATTCTCGATAGCAGCTCGGAGTTTAGCCAAATATATATTTTTTATGACTTTTAAACCCCTAGCTTGTCAATATTACAAGAAACAGAAGCTTTCTTTTAACAATTGGTATAAAAAGTATTGACTTGTTTTTATACTAGAAGATTTATTTAATTAATCTCCGTGTAAATCGAAGACACTTTAACATACACTTTGATCAAATATAGCTTTAAATAAAATGTAAAAGGTTAAAATTTGAATTTAATTGCTCCTTTCTTATTTAAAAAAAAATACTTTTAAAACTGATAAAATTAATAAGTAATTCTTCCATCTTTTAACCTTTTTTGAAATTTGTGATGGTAAAATATGAAGCTATATTTTAATATCTTACATTGACTGTCTTCTGTAATATAGTTTTTCTTAGAAACTTCTTTTCAATATAAATTTTCTATTAACATGAAAGAAAATTTTCTATTATAATACAATTTTAATGTTGGGAAACCTTACAAAGCACTGTTGGGATTTACAAGCAACTTAATTGGTCATAAGTTTCTTTAAATTAACCTAAATAAAGGTCTTACAATTATAATATGAAACAATTTTGCAAAAGGAACACAGTTTTCATATTAATAAAATTCCCTTTGAGCCGCTAAATTTCCAAAATTAATTATGATATCTTAATATTACGTAAACAAAAAACTTTATTCTTCCTTTTTAAGCATATTTCACGTACGGAGGAATTTGAGATTTGGTATAATTAGAGTTCATATAGAGAGGAGTGCAGTAAAATATAGCAGTCGAGTTTCGACCATCGGGCCATCAGTAGTAATGTAATATTAATATACTTACCGACCTACTTTCGAAGAGTGTAGCAGATTAATGAACGTTGTGGGAAACTTATTTTTACTGTTAGCACCCTCTAACGCCCGTTGCGCCTACTACGTATCGGGTCAGCGGTGAATGCTTCTCTCTCTCGTTTCATCTCCTATCGTACTGTAAATTATGCTAAAAATACGGCGCAAACATGACTTGCTCGCTATAGGAGAGCGCGGCTTCCCTTGCGCAGCCTGTCAGATCATTATATCCTAAAACGAGCTTTTCACTGATTTTACAAGTTTTATACCCAAGCCTATCTTTTGCCATGCTAGCTCGAATTTCCAAATTCTTCGGGTATGTATTGAGAAGTCAATGAACGTCATACTTCTGTGTGCTTGTAGTCCACAGAAATGTTGAAGGCAAAGAAACTCGAGATCGAGCAAATAAAGGCTTTAATAAACGCTGCTTTGCGTAAGCAACTAGGCAACACGACGTGAGGAATGGTGGAAGATTCTCAAGCGTGCCACTAATGCACAACTACTCTACCAAATGAATCGACGAAGAATCACCCAAAGATTTGATTGTAAAAACAGTTTCATTATGTAAGACAGGAATGAAAAGAAATGCAATATATAAAAATGGTTGACCTACACGATGATGATGAGGAATGGTTGAGCTCAACCATTTTTATATATTGTGATGTATGCGTGCCGCCAGTTAGGACAGGTCAACTCAAAGCTGCTATGGCTCTTTCTTCAAAAGGCCTGTTCAGATTTTGCCCTACATTGTTAAACTCGCATATCTAATAACATAACTATCTATTGTCTAGACTTTAAAAGAGACCAGATTCTCTGAGTTTGTTTCGACGTTTCTTCTCAGAGGTCGTCAGATAGGAAACGTCGGCGCCATCCAGTTAAAAAAAATGTAAAAAATCGACTTGTAAAAGTGTCTTTAAAAGATCTATTTACAGAAATAAATATCATTTCATATCATCATTTCGTTTCATTTCAATATTATAACTAATGAGGCTATCTCCAGTTTGTAACATCACAGCCTAATATTCTTTATTCCATTGCACTTTTCATTCCTGGAACAGTTGAGTTTGAACCTTAACATGAACTGTTACAATTCAAAATCTTGACTATATTTTACGTTTTGTGATTAAAAGTTAAGCATTACTTCAACAGTATATCCATTAAAGATTCAAGTTCAATTAAACTATGTACAATGTCCAACTTCGTTAACTGTATAAACAGCTCGAAGGAAAAACTCACAAGGCCTTTTGAATTACAGAGTATTTACTCGACATAAGTTTTTCTTTCGTGTTAAGTTATACAATACTGTGGTATGGTAAAAAGAGAGTCAGTAGTTAAACAGGTTGATTAAGAAGTTCGACTGCAGTTACTATATCTACATACATACCATCACACCTGTATTCCCCGAAGGGTTAGGCAGAGGTGTACTAAAGAACACCCACATTTCGCCGGTATGTTTAGGTCCCATGTAAGAACGTGGCGAGCCTATTGCCATTAACCGGGTACAAATCCAGACTCCGAGCTGCTACTGGGAATTTCAAAGAAAAACCCAACAACACTTTGCTCGATCAAGAATCGAACCCAGGACCTCTAGCATAGCAGTCGCGCTTCGGACCACTAGACTAATGAGGCAGTCATATATCTATATCTATATTCCACCAGTTATACGGACTACTGACTTAAGGCTGCTTCTCTATTTTGCTACTGTTACCAATCTTGTGCAAACCCTGATTCCTCACTGCCTTTTTTTGTTGTGAGTGGAAATGCTTATGGACTTCCACCGCCCGTGAAAGGCGACGGGGAAGGGGTAATCTCCGGATCTAATGAACCGATTTTGAACTCTTTCACCAATAGAAACCTGCCTTATTCCTGAATGACATAGGCTATATTATCCCGTACCAAAAAGAAACGTACCTATATTCCACGCGGCTCTACGTTACAATAACTCAATTCATAAATATTACAAAATTTCAAATATTATGAAGAAATAACAAGCTCAAACGGTAATACCATATAAAATACACAATCAGAATTATTACAATTGTTATTTTCATAAGGATATTTTCTTCAAATATTTTTTGTACTGAGCAGAGAAAATGAGGCACCCGCTATTTTGCCAAGCCGCTACTTACGAAGGCTTAGATAAATATCATGTTCCGTATTCCAGTTCCGAATGAATTTGCTTCTCAGTAGGGATTATTTACATATTATAAAGCTTCCATGAATGTTACTACTATTATATTAAATTGTTATACAGAATAATATTATACTTCTCTTGCAATCGGCACAAAATCAACATTACGTAGGTTAGTTTTATTATTTTTTTTAGTTAGGTTATGTATGATTTAAAAAATGT
The DNA here is from genome assembly GCA_958496365.1 of Subacronicta megacephala. Taxonomy (NCBI): domain Eukaryota; kingdom Metazoa; phylum Arthropoda; class Insecta; order Lepidoptera; family Noctuidae; genus Subacronicta; species Subacronicta megacephala. The sequence continues at coordinate 14,111,438 of OY292513.1, forward strand.
TTGACCCTTTGTTTAACCGTTACATGTGCATTTTGTGTTAGCCTTTAAGTAATTGTTACACAACCTGTAAATGTATCAATTGTAATCCTAATAACTAGGTAGGTATGTATTAATGTAAGCAATTGTTGACTAGCTTAAAAGTATACTTTTTTAATAAATTCGCGAACCTCGGTTTTCGGAACTTAACTTATTTACGATTGAAGAGGTTGACATCTATCGCAGGATAGACCAGTTATATTACTGAAATCATAAATCACCGTGAAATAAAACCAAAAAATAACACCCCGTCGTTTTTGCGTCGAGGGTTAAAAAACAAAGTTAATAGGTGATAAAAAAACAATCCCTTGTTTATAAATATATTATTTATAAAAATAATAGAGTTGACCTATTTACTGGCATAGTTGCCGCAACGTTGCATCGCAGCGGGATGGCAGCAATGCAATATGACAGATCCTGAACATTGTTGCAAACTTCCAAGCGGCTAGATTCATTGGAAATAATCTATGACTGTCAAGATTTTTAATAAAACGTTCGGAAACAATTTCTGTTCACCAAGTTGTGACACCTTTAATTCGTAGCGGGATATCATTAAGTAGTATAAGGTGGCAATTGGCGTAAGTACATATAAATAATTCCTACTAGTTTCTGACATTTTGCGAGTATTAGACATTGAAATAAAATTACTTTACATGATTTAAAAAGAAGCTACATGAATTAAATTATTCGTTTTAAAAAGATGATTGATCCTATAATTGAAGTGATTTAAAGGACCGGTTAAGATGGACATCTCGCCTGTATTAAGTAATTATTTAAGTTACAAATATTATGTGCACTATGGATTTTTCTGCGTACGGTTTTGGAAGTAATATGCAAAGGTGCCTTGGATCCTATACAATTTATCTACGAGACAAAATACGTAGCTTGCACAGGAATGTGCTTCATATTTTATTTGCAAATATGATTCAAAACCACTTCAACATCCTTATAAAATAACCACCATAGTCATAGTCTTCACACATGCACACATACATAGGCTATTGCTATTTTTAATTATGTAACGTAAGTATTTTAATTCCCTTTGTTTCTCCCAACTCAATGTTGTTAATAAATTAACCCTTATATCCTATGTTTTACGTGTTACGATACTAAGATAACTCACGACATTATAGCTCTGGTTTTCCATGGGGGTGGGGACCTGGTGATCTGTAATACAGGCATTTCATGCCTAACTCAGACACCAGCTCCTCACACATTCCAGACTTTAAAATGAATGCACAACCTAATAGATATAAGTAACATAATTATATATAATTTTGTAAGTTCTGTTTATGTGAGGAGAAATAAACGTGATTATATATTATATATATATATACATAGTCAGCTTCACAATTATTTTTAATGTTCATGAAAACTTTATTTTTTTAATAAAATCGTAATACTTTGGTAACGTTTTGCCTTGTCAAAACTGAAAAATAATATATATATATATATATATGAAAAGTACAGCAGCTATAAACAGTTACGTGTTCACGAATAATTTTAAAGAGTCTCGTTCCAGCGATGTTTTACAATTTATTCCGTAGAGCGATTGAAGCACTAGAAGCCCTTAGAGACTTGAAGGTGAAGTGAATAAGAGTAGATTAGGCTGAAACTACTTCCAAGGAGCTTTCTCTTTAGCTTATTTTACTATCAAACGAGCTTGAGGTACGCGAATGTATTGCCAAGGGAAAAATGTAGATACGTAATACGAATACGTGAATTTTATTCAACTTCTATTCAATGGTCTGGCTGTTTGGCTATGTGAGATTGTTATAGAATATTTTTCATCAACTTGAACCTGTATTTAATTCATCAATTACCTACTAGGAATAGACTACTCTAGGTGTGTCACCTGAATTGTTGGTGTGTTAGAAAGAAAGAAAGAAAAAACATTGATTTGTCTGTCTGTCTGTTGCTATAATTAATAACTACATAGGGGTATACTATACATATTATTATACATACTGCTAGATATATTGCGGCGGCGGCCCAATCATGGCTAGAGCGTCGGATTTGCGATCATTTGATGGCTGGTTCGAAACCCACCCATTGCAATACCGACGTAAACCCTGTATGAAACACAAGCATTTATTTAGGGGTAGCACGAGGGGCTAACAAGTTTTTTTATAAAAAAATAAACCAAACATATCTTTTTAATTTGTCGCACGTCGTGTCCGTGACAAAAAGAAACACAACATCGCACATTCACAAACATCAAAATATAATATATTTCAAGGAACTAAGAGTATATTGCTAAAGTACAACGCTATTGTTAAGGCAAAAAAGTTGTTTATATAACCCCAACAAAAGTAAATAGGATGATTTATCCTTGGAAAGGGGAAAACTTATCTAAATATGACATATTTTTCGTCCACGTGTATTATCTAGCACGTGTTTTGCTCTTTATTGATGAACCAGGAAATCAATGCTATAAATAATTTATCCCTGTAAATATCCTAGCGAGGTTGAAGAGGGGAGGACCTTGAGAATTGAAATATTCATTGTTGTGACAATGTGACTACCCCTAATGTTTTTAAAATTGATTGAATAAATAAAATAGAACGAAGAAGTTATCGTGTTTGAATGTTATGAATCGCATTTTTTGTCGTTATGAGTCAAAACATATCCTGCCACTACCCATGGTGACAGAAGATCCATGACGTTTATCTCCAGCCCAAAAAAAAGTAAACAGTCTCTTCAGTGAGTGTTTTTCAGCTTGTTTTTGTTCGCAAAAGTAAATTCTTGTTGAAATATTTTAATGAAGATTTAAATATTTGCTTCTCAGACCTTCACAGAATACAAATCTCGTGATCTATTACTAATACGTCGAGATTATAGTCAAAATAAATGTTACGAATGAAGTAGTTTCCTGAATAACGGAACTCAATATCTAATGTATCACAATCTTTAACTAACTAGCTACAACTAACAACGTATGTATTGACGTGCCTATTCACAAAATTTACGACTATTTTGTACCTGCATTTCTACAGTGTATTGTGTATTGATTTAATTAATTGTCACATCACTGCGGCTATTTGATGGGCATACGTTATAAAAAAGAATCTCGATATCGAAAAAACGAGGGTGAAGCCTCGGGAAGTTGATACAACTATTATAATATTAAGGGTTGGAAAAAGTGTTCCCTAGTATAATTTTTTGTCAGATTTTATGTTACAATATTTGCTTTTACACTATAATTATGTTTGTTATACGTTTATATTTTCATTTTTATTGTTTACCTTACGTGATCACACGTTTTTCCCTACATACTTATTATCACTCCTGTATTACATAAAATAGGGGACGTTTAAATAATTTAAAAAGCTATAAGTAGGTACGTATACTTTAAGTAATTTTAGCGATATTTAAGCAATCAATGATATCTATAAATCAAAGTTTCAATTAAACTCGGGTATGCCTTCGAAAAGAACAATCAACATGTCCAAAAACAATGGTTGAGATCCGTATTACACGTATTAAAAAAAAAATCTTCTGAAAGAAAAAAAAATGTAAAGTGGTTTCTTGTGTCAGATATATTTTCTTTAAGGTATTACAAATCATAGTAGGATAAACGTCAAAAATCTTTTTTTATTTATACGTAGTAATTAATCTTACGAAAAACTAATACACGTAGGAAAACTCACAAGAGTAGTATTAAGTATGACCTAACCAATTGAACGATGCTTGCACCGGTCAGTCCTAACCTTTTACTGTGTGAAAGTTCCGACGTAGAATTTGGATATGTGCCTGGTGAATGGCAATACATGGGACCTAAATACACCGGCGACGTATGGGTGTTCATTAAGTTCACCTTCGCCTAATACTTCGGGGAATACAGGCATGATAGTATGTTATAAATTCAAGCTCCAAGATTGATCGCTAATTTTATCTGAGTTAATATTAAACTACTTCCATGACTTTTTATTAGACACAAAGAGAAAATAGCTATAGAGACGCAAACGCAATGTCCCATTTAGTCCAAGTCGTGACGTCAAACAATAAAAAGAACTGATGACACTATTTTTCCCAGAACGTCACTATGAAGAACGCTGCGAGAGGCCGCACTGGGACTGCAAAAAGCTTTATAGGTAAAAGAAAAACCAGGTAAAGTGGTATTTTGCAAGTGTTTCGCCCATTGAAAGTTGTTGCTTATTGCTTCTTTATTTTTATCGAATAACTACACGTTGCCGCGGTTTCATTCACGTCCCAAAAGGATTTTTTTGCTATAAACTATGATTCTATACTCTAAACATGGACCAGATTGTAAGTTAGACCTGTGCAACCTGCAACTGTGAAAACTTCATTTAATTTTGTGCAGTTGTTTTTGCGTGGTGCGTGTACAAAAATACAGTCAAAGACAAAAATTCTAACATTGTTGGTTTGGCTTCTGTTGCTATTATGAAGACCCCCATTAGTTCATCTTCAATGAATCAAATTAAATAACTTAAATGTTCAGACATAGGCCTCAAAATTTTCTACTTGTTTGTTCGATTCCAGTGAATCGAAGTTTCACTTATGATACAACACATTCTAAAGCGGATGTTAGACAGGTAATGTAGACTGCACTTGAAAAAACACATTGTAGCTTTTGAGAATTCGGAAAATCTGAAGTACCAATGTGGTTAGCGGGAACGCGGAGGGCGGTGGTGGCCCAGTGGTAACGGCCGCAACTTACGCGTTGTAGGTCGTAAGTTCGCACCCAGACAGGCGCTTTTCATTTTGTAAATTATTTCATCACAACTGCTCCCAAAACGGTGCAGAAAAACATCGTGAGGAAACCGGCATGTCCTAGAACCAAAGGTTCGAAGATATGTGACATCTACCAATCCGCACTGGGCTAGCGTGGTAGATAATAGCCCACTGCCTCTCACCGAGAGGAGTCCTATGTCCCAGCATTGGGAACATTATGGGCTGATTACGCTATGCAATGTGAAATGAATGTGTCTATATAACTATAGTTACACATATTCTATGTAAGTGTTACAATGACAGTGTTTTAGTCATGTTACCCGCGTTTATCCCCTTTTCCAATCCCACATGAATTTTCCTGTCTGTGAGTGGTGTTTCACAATGTGTGAAATTTCGTGATTTGTTAGTGAGATATATTTTGCATATATATATGTACTAGGTTTCCGCCCACGGCTTCGCCCGCGTGGTTTCTCGGCTTTTCTGCATTATTTTTTTTCCCGTTTTTGCAACATTTTTCATTTGTGCTCCGCTCCTATTGGTCTTAGCGTGATGATATATAACCTGTAGCCTTCCTCGATAAATGGGCTATCTAACACTGAAATAATTTTTCAAATCGGACGCGTAGTTCCAGAGATTAGCGCGTTCAAGTAAACAAACAAACAAACAAACTCTTCAGCTTTATAATATTAAGTATAGATATTAGAAATAGATATATTAGTGTGCCAACTCGCAGTAACCTTGCGTAGACGTAAATATCTTGTTAAGTGGACTGTTGGATGAGAAGCAGTGTCCCAAATTAGCCCGAGATAAAGACAAGTTGAAGAAGAAGGATCAATCGATCCAAAGTTAACACGTTCTGACCCTGATAATATCTTTGCGGTCGAGGGTAGAACGAAAAGGAGTTGATACTTGTGGTACTTGTACCTCTTCCTGTGGCCTGGTTCATGTTTAGTGATGTTAGTAGAGAACTGATTGTTACTGCCTTTAGACTCAGATCTTGGAGCAAAAATGTTGCCTTAATGTGGAGTTGTCGCGGATCTACAGCATTTATTGATGGAATGTGTCTAATCTGAGTCCCATAGAAATAATTTAGTAAGGTCCCTTTGTTTGAACAGAATTGGTGTAGGCATGTTCCACACAATTATATCTCAACCAAATGGCGACGATGCGAAAGGTTTGTTCAAAAGCATGGTCCACGTCTTGTGAAAAATAAAAAAATTGCAATCACATTTCAATCAGATATATTTCAAATTCAATAGTTTTGATTTTTGATTAATGTCACCAACATCCTCCTAGCCCTTGTCCCAATTATTTTCGGGTCGGTTTCAGTCTTACCAGAACTAGATGCGGTCATCAGGTCTACGCAACCTAATTTCTGGACAATACCATTATTCGAAGGAGATGGGTTGTCAGGTTTTTTTTGGTTCTGAATACCAGTAGCGATTGTCATACATGTTCTTATGAAAACTGGCTTTACGTGATTTCCGAGGCACGGAGGGGTTGCCCATCCGCGGCAGACTTAGCTTAACATTGCAGATCTATTGATCAGCGCACTAACAATCCAGTCCCGAGCGTTTCTTATTTTTTTATTACTTAATTAACTGTATAATTCGAGTTTGAACTTTACAAGCTTGCAACGAATATAAGCTTGTTATGTTGTCGAAATATTCACTATATCGTGTAATAAAAGGTGATCGACGTACCGTTATAACGGCTTGTTAGTGTAGCTCACGTTTAAATTTATGACCAGTCGAGGCAATATCTGCTGACGTGGAACAGGTAATAAATGGAGTGGTTTTCATCGAAGTTACCGTACTCATTATTGATAAGTTTCCTTAAAAAAGATTGCCCCAAAATAGGTTTTCTCTTGAATCGCGCCCACTTTGAAAAATACAAATATCCGGACACATCTGTTTTTTAATGAGTTATCTCGGCAAACGAGCAGGCGATCCACCTGCAATACCAAAAGAGTAGATGCGTTGCCAAGCCTATTTAAGGAAAAGGGAGGGAATGGAGAAAAAGGGGGCTGAGCGAGGAATTGAGCCCCCGGCGCACTACACTCGAGGTACGCAACGCAACAGTTAGTATGCATACTGTCACTTGACGTCGATATGCTGTAGGAGGGTAGTACTTCCCCGGTTGTGCTGTTTCATGCTGGGATGTAGGCATGCTAGCGAGACAATACCTACTACTACGAAATTTGTTCTAAAAAGTTTGAAAGTAAGACAGCAATTGAGGTCTCAAGATTGTTGCAGTTGCAGTTGCCACTTATTATCATGATCCCCTTAGAAAGTAATAAAGTGGCAAGAGTTTAGTTTAGTAAGTAGGTTGAAATAATCGGTGCGGAATTCGTATTATCACAGAGTGGAGCTGAGCCTTTGACATTACATAATATAAAAATTCCTTTACGAAAAATTCTTGCGACAAAGTAAACTGATATTCACAGTAAAAAATTTATGCAAACAGACATAATCTCAGCATGGATGGTTATGGGCCATTATGTAAATGGTTTCAGACATAAAACATAAGATGTATTTTTATCTTCACGACACCACGATGAAGGATGGGCACGTATAATAAAAATAACGTAATTACGTTACGTTTCACTGAGTATCTTAATATGGCAAATAGTGGGATTAATTTTCATGTAAAAATTTGAAGGCATTACTTTACATTTTTTTAAATTGCCATTTAGAAGCATTATCAAATCATCAGGTCAGTTCATCTGATTATCAGATCTTCTATATCTAGTAGTAGTCTAGTGGTACTGTGGTGATCGTAGTATCACACCTCTTTAAAATGAAACCATAAAGATTTTAATTAAGAATAAGCAATCATCTATTTAATTTTGAAAGTAGAACTGTTCGAGACGTCAGTCAGAAGACGACGACATATGTTTTTGCTAGGGCTTCGCCCTCTTAATAATTGGAATAAACCACAGTTAATGGTTTAAATCATATTTTATTTACATCCTACCCGGCGCTCTGCTACGTTCCCCACATATGGTGGAGGCGCCGGGTAGGATGTAACTGCGACTGCTACACTAGAGGTCCTGGGTTCGATCCTCAGGTCGAGCAAAGTATAAAAGTAGCTATTAGGTTTTTCTATGAAATTCCTAGTAGCTGCTCGGAGTCTGGACTTGTGCCCGGTTAATGACAATAGGCCCACCCCCTATTACATGGGCTTTAACTTACCGGCGAAATGTGGGTGTTCATGCATTAATACACCTTTGCCTAACCCTTCGGGGAATGCAGGCATGATGATAATTATGTTATGTTATATTAAATCATGACCTGTGCATATCAGTCATGAGCTTATAAATATATCCAGGGGACTTAATAGGCACGTCTATCAGATCTACCTACCTAATCCAAGGTTAGGTGGTAGACTGCGTAGTAGATGTTTAAGAACAACTCAGGATGTAAATAATTGTATCCGTCGTTATTCAGGCACAATTCCCTTTTCCGGGCATTAATTGGCTACAGTAGAAAAGCTTTATCAATCCATCAGAAAATAGAAATGTGTTTCTCGCATATATAACTACTTTATATCGCAAAAGGATTATCAGTTTACCTATGCTTAAGTAAATAAAATGAAAAAGAATACATAAAGTAGGTAGCGCTTAGGCTCATCATTTTTCATGTTTTTTTTTCATTCTATGTTGGGTCAGCTTCCAGTTGAACCGGATGCGATTGAATCATATATAATAAGATCTTTTTAAATAATATGACTGCCAAAAATGGCCTCTAGCCAAAGTCTGGAAAATACCAACCTGAGTATAGTATACCTATGCCTGTTTTCCAAGCTTGTAGTGCTAACTGATAGAATAAGCATATTCGGCCCAATGTCCCCACTGCTGGGACAAAGACCTTCTCTCGGTGAGAGAGACTGGGCCAATACGCGAACCCAGTGCAGTTTAGACGAAGATGTCTTCGAAATTTTTCTAGCACATGCCGTTTCTCACTATATTTTCCTTCACCGGTTTGGGAGCAGTGGTGATGAAATAATTTACACAAAGTAAATCGTCTGTCTGGGATCGAACCTACTACCTACAGATTGTAGATCGCTGAACTAACTGATAGGATGAGTAGGAATAGAAAAATGCAATCCTTGTAGCATTTCGGACTGGGCATTTGAGTAGGTATCATTTCTTGATTTGTTTGCCACGCTCAATGGCTGAGGAATCTTATTTATTTAAATATTATCTTTCATGCAATGTATGTATGTAGGTACACCAGGTTTATACAAATAAAGAATATCTTATCTTGTCACCATGGGACTTAAAGCTGTGGCAACAATCTCTGAGAGCGCCCGAGTATACATCTGCCTTATCCTTCGGGAAATATAGATTGACGGATGATGTTATTGATAGAACCAACTTGTATAATTTATTCTATTTGTAAACTAATGCGACAACCTTACAATTTTCCTATCAATAAGATTTACTCATAGAAGATATATTTCTGTCTGCTGCAACACGATGCGCAAATATTAATGTTATACCGCGCCCACGCCATCCATATATAATCGGTTGACGTTTCAACACGTCTAGGCAAAGGATATAAACATCTAAAGTCAATATATATAAATGATTGCTTGTGACCGTCTACCTATTATTCCACTTACTCCTACAAAACTACTAATGTACATCATCACTTCTTTTTAATAATGGATTTATGGCTACCCACATTATGACAGACAATATTTTTTATCTCTACTAATTGTTTTATTTAATTTTATAATGTCATAAAAAGCCGTTAAATATGCCTTATGCTCCTTAAACTAAAAAAGATCACATCATACGGACTCAATGTACCTAGACATATTTTTTTGGCTTTTTGGTTAATAGATTTAGTATTTAAGTAGATAGGTAGTATTTTTATATGTAATTAAAGTAGTTATTGGTCATTAAAACAACTATCAAAATCGACACAATTTGTAAACAAAACCAAAATAAAATAACCAAAAATGACTGTCAATTTATCAACAGGGGGCCTAGACAATGGATAATGACGATATTACATCGTCTAGACCAGCTGACTTTAATTCGTTCGCAAAATATTGAATTTGTTTTGTGATAAATTCCCATTTTAAGTGATTCTTTAAATTTAATGTCGTACTGTCGTCTCTAGCTTGTATTACCTTGAATTGTATATTTAACTGGGTTTAATGTGCTTGTCTTAAATATTGACTTGTAAACCAATAACTTCTAGCGTATTCGTGTCGCAAACTCAGTGAAGAGAAGTAAGGAAATTGTGTAGACTAGTGCTACAGCGGTATATTATTCCTTTTCACACCGTTTCTAGGTCCTGACTCAAGCAATACCTAACTGACTTTCTCGATGTCGAGGAAGTATAAAACATTTCGCCGGAAGAAAGACGATACCGGCAATTTTATCTCGCGTAGCGCGCTTCGTAGACCTGCGTAGCACTGGCGTAGCAAACTGAATTAGACCTATTATGTAAAAACTGTTTTCCAATTTTAAACAGGGATGTACAGCATACCGGTATTATAAGTCGGGGAACAATTAATCGTGAACACGTCTAATCTCGAGTTACCTTTGAAAAACTCATAGAAAACTTCATTATCAGTACTGAACCTGAGAATAGAACCTCTAGCGTAATATACCTAATAAACTAATGAGGTATTTTTTAAATTTAAAGTTGGTAAAGTAATTATTAGTATTTTGATCAAAGATCATTAGAAAGACGAATCTAGGATAGAACTATACAGAGTGAGCCCCCTCGTATTCCCTGGTTTGCCAACAGTGTTCTTAGTAGAAAGCTTACTGTAATAGCTCATAGACTTCGATCAGGGCACATTCCGCTCAACGGGTTTCGACACCTCATGGGAATAATAACAAGACAAAATTGTTCTGAGTGTGGTACTGTGGAGGATGTCTATCACTTGTTAGTAGATTGTGTCAAAACCAGGACTGGGAGAGAGGCTCTGACAAATAAGTTTAAGGTAAATCTAACAGTTGTAGTCAAAGCATTTTGTCAGCGCCTCTGTCTGAAGCAGCCATTCTAGTTTATAAAATAATTGACAAAATTAAATAAGTATGATTATGTTTAGGTTACGATGGGGCTGACATGGTCTATTATGTGACTACAAGTCCCTAAACAAAATAAGATTAAAAAAAAGGTAATTATTATTTATTTTTCTTTTACAACAAAGGGGCAAACGAACTTGCGGGTCACCTGATGGTAAGTGACTACGCCCATGGATATCAGTGACATTATAGCTGTCACCAATAAGTTGCCTTTTAAATGTTTGTAATTATGTATGCTCTTTTGTTGAAGGCCCCCATGTCATGGTTCAGGAATACTGCCGCGAGGAGATTATTTCATAGCTTACATATTCTTGGTAAGAAGTTTCATGTTATCGGCACCGTAAGTACCTAATTATTATTGGTAATTTTTAAACATAAACATACCATCACGCCTGTATTCCCCGAAGGGTTAGGCAGAGGTGTACTAACGTACACCCATATTTCGCCGGTATGTTTAGGTCCCATGTAATAGGGGGCGAGTCCTTTAAATATGTGGTAATTTTTAAATATATAGAATAAAAAAAATATTATTTTTAATTATTACATACATTATAATGTTATGTCAGTCGCATGCATAATGACCGCTGGGCAAGGGTCTCCTCTTAATCGGTGCCTGAAGATGGAAGGCGCCGTCGAGATCGGCCCAGAAAGAGGTGGTGGGATAATTGGGATGCGTACCGCGAGTGCTGGTTCGAGGTGGCGCAAGAAAAGAGTACGTAGAAGGAATTAGGTGACGCCTTTGCCCGGCAGTGGGACAACAACGGCGGGAATTTTTTTTAATGCAATGACTGTTTGTTAATACCGGTTTATTTTATTTTTCTAAAAATACAAATTGATTTAATTTACAGCCTTAGGCTGCTTGGCCTTAGCCTTATTTTTTTAATCACATTAATTTTCCTACAATGGAAAGAGATAGGTAAGCAATTAGTTCTTGAATCTTTCTTTTTCATAATTCCGACTTAATCATTCAACATTACATTAGTCCCTATAAATTTGTAAGCGACGTCTGTTCCAAGCATTTATACCAGGGGGCCTAGACAATGTCACATCGTTATCATCAATAACGAAGTTAGCTATCAGAAATGTGTGGAATTGGCATAACCTTTCAATATATCACGTGACGAAATTATGTCAAATCCATAGATTTCTGATATCTAACTTCGTTATCGATAATGAAGATGTGACATTGTCTAGGGGCCCTGCTATGTAATGTTTCCACTCTTGTCAAATTGCTCGCAGTGAAACATAAAGTTAATAATAATTATTTAATTTAACAATTTTCAGAGAACTGAAACCAGAATCTAAGCGAGGCCTTATAACTTAAAAAAAAACAAGTGAATAATAATATCACTGCCTCATAAGTCTAGTGGTCCTAAGTGCGACTACTACGCTACTAGTCTTGGGTTCGATTCCCAGGTCGAGCAAAGTGTTATTGAGTTTTTCTATTATATGTCAGTAGCAGCTCGGAGATCGGAATTGTGCCCGGTGAATACCGACGAAATATGGGTGTACATTAATACATCAACATCATCATCATCAACTCATTACATTGTCCCACTCCAGGGCACGGGTCTCCTCTCAGAACGAGAGGGATTAGGCTATAGTCCACCATGCTAGCCTACTGCGGGTTGGCATAACCTAATACATTATTATACATTACATTAATACACTGCCTAACCTATCGGAGAATACAGGCGTGATGGAATGGTATGTTATCTTCAGATATATTTCTACCCTTGCAAACACTCAACGCGATTGCATTTGTCTTTCATACGAGCGATGAGCTGATCTTAAAGGCAAATTGGCCACTACTGCTCTTCAGTCCAAGAGGTGAAAGATTTTTTAAACCGACTAGGAACCAATGAGATTTTTTGTTCAGTAAGGGCAAGATTCGTGAAATATGTAAGGAGGATTCGTATTTATGTATCGGCACGCGCTAACTCAGGGTTCTCATCACGAATAATAATATTTAAACGCAGTGTGGGACGATCTTCAACAAGATGGACAGACAACCTGGTAAAGATCGCTGGTAGTCGTTGGATGCAAGTGACATATAACCGGTCGTTGTGGAAGTCTATGGGGGAGGCCTTCGTTCAGCAGTGGACTTCATTTGGCTAATATGATGAGCGGCGAGGTAAGTTGCGGTAAAATCCAAGGGAGGATCCTCAAAGGTGTTTTGTCTGATGGTCAACAGCCCCACATGATACTGATATTTTCATAGAAAAACTCAATATGGCTCAACCTAGGAAAAAACCCAAGACTCTAGCGTAGCAGTCGCGCTTAGGACCACTGGGCTAGTGAAGCTTTTATAATAAAATATTGTATTCAAATTCAATTCACAATTCAATTCATAGGTTCAAAAGTTAACATGTAAAGGTTTTTAACCTTTACATGTTAACTTTTGAATCTCCTTTAATGCAATAAGCTAATGTAAGAAGTATAAAAAAGTGCCATTAGAGTGGTCCATTGTACAGAAACCCGTAGCACGGATATCTTCTAAAGCAGCGGGGACTTATGTTTGCATGAGGACGATTCGTAATTACTCAATTTCGCTCCGAATTATTTGCTAAAACGACAAGAGAGTTCGCTCCCAGTCACTAAAAGCCACTTACAAAAAATCCACAACAAAATTAAATAACTCTTAATAATTGCCTACGTATTCTTTACCGGAAACTTTGAAAGGGGAAATTTGTGGAGAATTTCTTTTATTGCGTTGTTCAAAGTTTATTTGATTTTATAAGTATTCGGTCCGCGACCTGAGCGAGTCGTGTGAATGACATACCCTGATCAATAAAATAATTTGAGAAATTTTGTTCAAACCTCATCGCTATGCCGTCGAAGCGAAAAAGTTTTTGACGAGGGTGTAAATGCAACAATTGGCTATTGTTAGGTATTTTATTGAAGTCTAACTTAAATAATTTCGTCGTAAATGAGTAAGAATTTATTTATCCCACATTACATTGTTCACTGATGGGCACGGGTTTACTCTCAGTTCGAGAGGGAATAGGCCATAATAGTCCACCACGCTAGCTTACTGCGGGTTGGCAGACTTCACAAACCGTCAAGCAATCTCTTAGGCATGCAGGTTTCCTCATGATATTTTCTTACCCCATTTAAGCGCCATTTTCCTTCATCGTTTAATTATTAATAGGCACATGACTTCGAAGACTCAGAGGTATGTGCCGGTGTCTGCCTTGGATTGGAACTTTTATTTGCCTATTTGATAACGTTCCCTAATGTTCCATAAACGTAATCTATATTGGGTGGGTAAGAACGATATGTACTTTTATTTGACCCTAAAATAGATACACTACTCAACAGTTTCAAAACTGAATTCTTTATAAAGACCGAAACACGTTGAAAATTAATTACCAATGTGCGTGTTTGACACGTGAGTAGGTATATAAAAACTGAGGTGATTTGAACCAAATAGTTTCATTCTGTTTTTAAAATACGAGTTGGTATAACCAACAATTTCGTATGGCTTTAAAAAATGTATGTAATGTAGGTATGCAGAAAAACTTCAGCATATTTTAGATTATTAATTAAAAAGTTAACTGGTGTAATGTTTCTAGAATCCTGAAAAAAGTAAGATAAGGTTGAGAGTTGCACAGAGTGGCATCAGATCATTTTGTGTTTAGCCTCAGATTGACAGACCATGTTCCAAACGTTAAGATCAAATCAAAAACAATCAAATTCATAATGTTTTCATTTTAAATAAACTTTTAAAATCACTTATGCATTGTTAAGACTTGTTGCGTAATTACAAAAGTTGATCCCGTGAAGAAATTCCATGGACACTCATTACGATGTCATTTACGATGGAAAACTAATAATGGAACTCAAAGGCAAAACGCGAAGCGAGGTGGAATAAGGCTATGATAGAGTGGCCAAGGACTGCAAGAAAAAAATATTGGTTGGCCGTAAGCGAGATGAGCTGACGAAACTTTTACCATCGTAGGGTGAACATGGATCAGAATATCATCACAGGAGTGTGGAGATTGGAACAAAATAAGAAAAGTTATGGATGAAATCAGGCTGTAGATGATGGCAGTTGAATAGTAGCCCTTTGTTCTTTCAGTTGAAAAGAAAGTGCCTAAAAATATATTTTCAACCAAAAAGATTCCACGTATACAAGACCATCTCGCCTTCCTGTCTTGATCCAAATTTACTTCGGGCCAGCGGAATACCTATGTATTTCTACCCGATATAAATTATAAAAGAAAATTCGAATCAAGAATTAGGAGATCCGTAGAACAACTTAAGTTAGCTATCTTGGTTCAAAATATTGGGTGGGTACATAACTTGAAGAATTAATGAGCGCTAGGACAAAAAGGATCTCAAATGGAAACTATGCACCGCAGTGTAGGGCTCCAAAGAGATGAACAGACGACCTGATAAAGATCTTCGGGAGTCATTGAAGGCGGAATGAAGAGGGCAAAGGCCACCTCTTGTCTTTATTATTATATGTATTTTTAAGTTAATAATAAAATTGTCCGCAAACATACCTCAATTATGCCATATTATTTTGAAGTCGATTATAAAGTAAAATGGTGAGTCGATAGCAATTTACCAGTTGACTACGTTTCCCTATAACATTTGCCCTTTGTAACTGGTAATAACATTCTATGTAGGAGATATTGGCAGTGTCAATGCAAACTAAATTTCGCTCGACACAGAGATATCTACATATGAAAAGGAAATATCTTCGCAGCCTTTTGTACGGAAAAAAAGTTGTAACCACAATTATTGAGAAAAAATATTGCTTGAAAGCAAAGAAATGATCTAATGAAAAAGTTAATTAGCTATAATCTCATTTGAACGAAGTAAGTATATTGAGTTTCTCAAATACTTTTAATCATCAACATAATAGAGTATTTTTCGCTTCAGGTAATTAAATTACTTGATTACAAAATTGTTTGTTTTGTAAGTATTTTTATTAATTTTAATGTTGTTTTACGGTTCTTTATTAAAAGTGAAAACCTTACGATTTCGGTTAAGATACAAACACCTATGACAATCATTAGGGTGGCAGCGGTAGTTAGAAGCCTATCAGAAAATTATGTTGCGCAGACATTGGGTAGGTAGCGAAGGTTTTGTATGAGAACGGAGTCGCTTCATGAAAAATAATGCTCTTCTGCTTATATTTCGACCTAAAATCGACTCAAATAAAGTTATAAGAAAAGTCTGGGATAGTGATGATTTATAAAACAAAAATCCCCGTAAAACGCCATAATTGGTTTACTTAATTACATTTTAACAATGCAAAGATTATCGGTCAATTTTAATTCGCATTTCTATTGTACGCCATACAGGCTTCTTATACCAACTCCTGAGAACAGGAGTACTAGTAGGAAATACTTGATTTGATTGATCCCCAAGATAGGAATTATCCTATCTTTTTTTTTACTTGACTTTGGACCCAAAAAGGTACCTACATCGACATTTAATTGTGGTTGTATTGCAGTAAACACCTGCCCAAGTGTTCTGGGAATCCAAGCGTAATGATATTATGTAGGTATACGCGGTTCCATTATAAAAACGCATTTTAAGTTGTGTCCCAATTATTTATAAATTATTTGATTTTTTATAAGTTTATTATTATGTAACTTCCGCAAAAGTAATTTCTTCAACTCGTTTACGTATGCAGGAATAAAAGATTTCTGCCTTCCCGAATCTGTTGTTATGTCCCATTTATATATTTAATTTATCTTGAAGAACAACAATTATAAAACTTCCGCCACGTATCTATTTCTGAAATGTAGTAAATTCTATGTACGAGTACCTATATTAAAAATTGAAGTGCGAGATCCCCTAGAGCGACGTCAAACAAAGGCCGAAGTCCAATATATGTAAGTAGAATTATTCAATTCAACTATGGCACGGGCCAACCGAGCTCCTAAGAGGAGAAATTAACGGCAAATAAACGTCTTCAAGCGCAGGCAAAGACGTAACATATACCTAATTAACTTTCGAAGCTATATAAAAATAGACGGCTGAATAAATAAATAAAAATATTATCGAAGTGCCAAAGTTTATGATGAAGTCACAGACTAAATTTTTGTGCGCCGTTGCAGCATTTTCTCCTTATTTAAATATCACGAGACCAGGAGAGGTTTCCCATTTTGCAGCATAGCTCCGCAGCGCGTGTAGAAAATAAAATCCGCCCGGAAGCATGAAAAATATTCGCTAGAAAATTTTCACGAGATAAAATGACCCAGTGAGAGAGCGCGATGCGGCGACCCACAGGTTGGCTGAAAAGATACTTACTTTCGCTGATCGGTGAGTAGCGCGGGGTGCAGGCAGGAGCGGGCGACGCGAGAGCACGCGAGCAGCGGAATGAACCGAGTTGCGGGTCACGACGAGAGCGTGTCGACCGCTCCGCAAGCCAGGCAAGCGACCGTCTGCCTCGACCTACCGATCCACACTGCTTATCGACCCCCTCGCGCACTCCCCCGCCCAATACGCGGCCGCGCCCGCCTAACGCGCAACGTTGCCAAAATGTGAGGAGCCTTTAACTATTCATCTCTCATTATTCTCCATGATGCCGCGATCGATGTCCACATACAGCTTATCACTTTCATCAGATGAACCCGTGTAAGAAAGAAAATTAAAAAAGACAAATACAAATTTTCATGTTAGGTCACCGATCGATTGCCCGAACCTTAATCAGAATTCTGAGGGCACTAAAGGGAAGCGGTAAATTGGTGAGACAGAATAGAAGCGCGGAGCAAGTAGCGGTGAATTGGCCGAATCCCACAATATAACGCTTGAGTTGCAACGTTTGTGGTTAATTCAAACCATGCGTCAAGACCCTTTATTTAATAAATCTACAGTGTTATCATATCGTTTTCTAATATAATTTCAAAGAAATTAAAATTATTCTTCATCATTTTATTTAATCATATTCAGTTTCAGCGATGTTCAAACCTAGTATTCGAAAATTTTGCGAAATTTATTCAGAAAACGTCAGTTTTCAGGCCGTATCAAGTGATGCGGTTAATTTGGAGATTATGTCGAATATTAAAAAGCGACGCTGACAACACGCGACTAAGAAAATCTAAAAATTTGAAGGTACATCAAATTTAACAATCTTTGTCCCTCTGGTGCATCAAAGCAAAGTATCAAATATATGAATAAGGTTTTGAGACATATTTATTTTCTCATAAGAATTTGACAATTCACTTACATGAGAACTTAATTTAATTTTACAAATGTATTGTTTTGGCGTACAAATAAATTAACATAAAGTAAAATAAAATAAACGAAATATATTATTAGGTATTATAATTATTCGGTATTAAAAAGTTAAATTCTTAGTGGAATTGTGTTTTATTTCCCTTTCACGATATTACTCTATAATATTTCGCACTCTTATTAATACAGCAAGCGTACGAAATATTATTAAACAAACTGACCCATAAAGACAGGTAAAAAAATTACCATAGAACTTATTAAAATCAAAACAAAGAAATATCTTTAAAAATATAAACATACAATCAATCGGTGTAAAATAAAATCAGATCAAAGGTTAAGTATTTTTACATTGACTTAGGTACAAGTTATATTTTCGGGCTGTCTCCTTAAAATCATACAATACCATCACGCCTATATTCTCCAAGGGTTTGGCAGAGGTGTGCTAATGTACAACCACACTTCGCAAATGTTTACGTTTAAAAAATAAATTATTGAGTTAGAAATATTATCACTTGCATTTTTTTTACTAGCCTGAATTTTCCCACTCCTGAGCAAAGGCCGCCCCCTATTTCTTCCACTTTTCTCGGTGTTGTGCCACTTCTTTCCAATTCTCAAGAAAGGCATCTAGGTCATCCAGCCAACTCCTCCGTGGTCTGCCACGTTTTCGTTTAACCGTCTTAGGGCACCAGTTCTGTGCAATAAAAGCTCACAGTTCATTCGGCATGCGGCAGACATGGCCTGCCCAGTCCCATTTAATCGGACGTAATACGTCGGTAATTTGGGTTTTGGAGCGCAGTACAGAGTTCCGAACTCGATCTATTAATTTTACACCAATTAATATTTGCAACTATTACTAAATAGATTTCCTGATTATAAATGGTGACAGTGCGATTAACTTCCGTTAAAATAAATAAGGCCGCTGGACCTCGATATCTCTTTATCAAAAGCCTTTCATGTATAAATCTGCGGGTCAGTTTTAGTCGTGAAAGCCGTGTTACCCAAGACCTTTTCAAAAAAGGGATAAGCCGTTAACATTTAGGTATACATATATATTAATAATTGATTATCACTCGCTTAAAATGGTTAAGTAAAACATCATGAGGAAATGTGTATGCTTCAAAGATTTTCTGGATGGCGTGTAAAGTCTGCTAACTTGCAGTAGGCTATTGTGGTGGAGTACTACTTTACTCCTCCCACTTTTAGAAGAGACCCGTGACAGCAATAGGAAAGTACATGTATATAAATCTACATTTATATTTAAAACTATCTGTATACATTATACAAATCAATAGCCATGCGCTGTATTCATAATTGCCAGTAGAAGATTAGTAGGATTTCTTTTTTAATTCACCTGAAAAATCGGATATTGTGACAGTATTTTTATTTAAAAATCTACCATGATAGTGGCACATACAGCGCCATAGGTATGACAATTATTGTGGTTTACGCAACACATTTGGCTCAGTGATTGTTCATCATCAAGTTCATCAGTCCATTGGTGCTAAGCGCGATTGCCTTTCGCGCGATTCGATTCTCAAGTCGAGCAGTGTTAATTGTTTTCTTTTTTATGAAATTTTCAGTAGCAATGAAGTCGCCCCCTGTAAAATCGGACCTAAACATACCGGAAAACTGTGAGTGTACATTAGCACACCTCTGCCTTCATCGTTCGGGGAATAAAGGCGTGATGGTACGGTAAGTATAGGAAGGCGTTAAAATTTGTCTTTGTAAACCATAAAGACACACGGAACAGGAGAAAATACGATTGTGGGATAGTGGTTTAAAAAATACTATAATTCCACTCACTGCGTCACTTTTGCCCGAGGGCGGCGGCCTTTGAAGGGTTTAAAGAGATTAAGAACCCTAGTCTTGTGTAGATTCGCAAACTTCAAAAATGATAATAGATTATATACGAGTATATGAAGGTTTCACAAGTTTAATTTGGTATATTTAAATCAGTAACTCAGCGCTTTTTACGTGCTTCAATGGAGAAAATGAGCAGTTTTTTCTTGTTTTCCCATTCTGTTAGGTACTTTATTTTTCTGTGTAAATTTTATTCCTAGATCTTTTCTGTTTACTTAGTAGACAGATTTTTATCAATGTAAGTCTACACTGACGTATAAAAAACTACTTATCTTTTTCTAGCTCGTTTCTTCCCACTGTTGAACAAAGGCCGCCTTTCCCCTCTTTTTAAGCCTCTCTTTAATATACCGTTTGCTTAAAAACAGATTTTATACATTATTAGGTGCAGATTTTATACATGTATATATCAATTTGTATATCGTTATTCGTTTACATATATGTGCATCTGTACTTAAGTTCAAAAAAATATTTGTTTTCTGCGGGGACCGAACTCACAACCAATGTTGCAGTAATCGGTCACCTAGTAACCCCAACCATAATATATCTTGCATCTTACGCTTGCTATGTTATGTTTGGTACAAAATTAAATGTGCGAGAAATTGCACAAATAATATTTTCGAGACTCGCCGCACGGTTGAGTGCATACAGTACTTACTATTTTAATAATCTATGTTTACCTTATTTTTTGCGCAAGTAGGAAACCTTTAAGAGACTGCCGACCTACTGAGAAGTAAGCCAGGGCTTGTGGGTATTGCACCGCACTAAATCCTAAATAAATTGTCACGGCCTTCAAGTACTTCTCCACATCGCCGTCATCTTGTAACTGGCAGGACTTGTTGAATCATCGTGTGGCCAGAGGGCTGGCTTAGTCTTAGGTCAATGAATTAGTATTGCCATTCAACGTGGCAATGCTGTCAATGTTCAGGGCACTTTACCAGCGATGCGGAGTAATACCTATATGATATAAATGAAGTACCTATTTGACTAAACAAGAAGTACCGATAATCTCTAGGTTGTATACCTACGTTTTTTAGTAAGAGGGCTATTCATTATCTAGATTTATATATTATAGGGTGTTTATAAAGGATTTTAGGAGAACGTCATGAGCGTGAATCCTATTGTCCGAAATTTGAGTAGGCGAATAAAAAAATCTGAAGCGGCTTTAGTCGTTGACAGGAAGCCCGATTACGCTCAGCCACTCATAGTACCTATCTTACTTACAGATGCTTAAGAATATACCTTCTTTATTTACGAAAGTCGAACGATAAAGGAACATAATCCTACAAAAGGAAGCTTTACAGTACAATAGGCTAGTTGACAAATATTTTTATGGTTCCATAAAAAAGTTGAACATAAATAGAGACGAACAACAAAAACGAAATAAAAATTGGTTAAAAATAAGGTCGTTGTAAGGAAATTAAATTGATGGTAGACAGAAAGCGCACTATAGCACGTTGTGACGGCAAAAAAATATATTTCGCCGTACATATTCTACACTGTCACGCGTTCTGTAGGAAAGAGTAAAAGCATCCATACTCAATCCCCTCCAAAAACGTTAAGCGGTTATATTTTGGAACTTTGTTAGTTTTTATAAATTTTATTCTTCATTCTTAAACTGGTGGCAATCAACTACCCTATTGTTGCTAATATTATAAGTTTAAGTCCCATGTGATATGGGGCGAGCCCATTGCCATTAACCAAAAACAAGTCCAAACTTCGAGCTGCTACCGATAATTTTATAGAAAAACCCAATGACGCTTTGCTCGACCCGGGAATTAACCCAGGACCTCTAGCGTAGCAGTCGCACTTTAGACCACTGCTTGTACAAATGAACAGATTAATTTACATAAGAAATTGCAAACCACCTCCTAAGTGATCGGAAGGAGTGATTCCAAATGATAAAAATCATTGCGAATCATAAACATTGGTTAAGCGGTGACATCGTTCTAGTGTAAAACTTGACAAATTTAAATAAATTTGATAGTTTTTTTAATCGTTTTTTTATGACTTCATTGGTTTAGTGTTCCCAAGTGCTTTGTGTGGTCCTTATATATAAATATCATATATATAATAAAAAATAGCTCTATTCATAGATTTTTTCGTTGAAAATTCTCATCTTATACTTTGGATTTTTGCCCGAGTCGTCCATAGCATCTAGCAATATTTCAGCGACCATGTACCTTGTACAGTTCCTTTACTGGTGAAATAGCAAGTACCTATTAGGTTCATTTTACATAAAATATATTTACTAATTTACCT
Organism: Subacronicta megacephala; assembly: GCA_958496365.1. Taxonomy (NCBI): domain Eukaryota; kingdom Metazoa; phylum Arthropoda; class Insecta; order Lepidoptera; family Noctuidae; genus Subacronicta; species Subacronicta megacephala. Next base: position 14,133,537 of record OY292513.1, read on the forward strand.
TTGCATCAAATGTTATATTTTATGTTTGACCCAATAAACGTTATAGTAATACAGGCGGTCATTAACATTAAGCCTGACTGCCCAATGAAGCTAGCCGGTTAATTCATGTCAGCACGCAAGTTTTAATAAATACCTACATGTTTCCGTGTTTTCATTGATGCACCCACGTGTTGTGAGTGGATTTTAGGGCTAATAATAATTTAAGAATTTTCATTGTATTAAGCGTTCAACTACTACTATTACAATAGGTATAACATTTAAAGCTAAGTGTTGTAATATCCTTACTTTGCTCTTCTCCATTAGTTTTTTACATTTCAACATGAGCTACCTGTATTTCAACTAAGACATTGGATTAAGGCATTCTTCGAGACTGCCTCATTGGTCTAGTGGGCCTAAGCACGACTACTAGGTACGCTAGAGGTCCTGGGTTCGATCCCCAGGTCGAGCAAAGTGTTATTGGGCTTTTCTATGAAATTCCCAGTAGCAGCTCAGTGTCTGGATTTGTGCACGGTTAATGGCAATAGGCTCGCCCCCTATAACATGGGACTTAAAATATACCGGCGAAATGAGTGTACTTTAACACACCTCTGCCTAAACCTTCGCCTGTATGGGAATAGTGGGGATGGTATGTTATAATATTCCCTAGCGTAGAAGCCACGCTCGGGGACCACTTAACTAATGAGGCAGTCAATGGGTCAATGTAATGAGTTGATTAAGAATTAATTCAATAATGTCATGATCTAACGAACATTATCTGAAGTGAAGCTAGAGCGGGTTTTCGTCGAAGAGATTTAAGAGATCAGGATTAGTAGATATCATCATCAGTCTGTCAGTCCACTGCTGGACATAGGCCTTCCCTAATGTGCGACATTATAGTATACCTAAAAACATTATTATTACCATTTTAGTAGGTAAAACGCTTTGAATTTTGTAGTGGTTTTATTTTATACGAGAATTTCAGTTAATATTTGTACCGTATACCCTTCAATCACTGTCCATTAATAATTTATTACAAATAATTAAATTTTGATAAGGGTTGACAAATATTGGTCTAAAGCTTTCTAATCACTAAACATTAACGGGTATATTAGGAATTCATAAGATTGAAAATTGTCTGACCTTGAGTTACACGTGTTTCCGAGTCAATGTCGCAAACCGGTCATGTGAGACCTTTTTATATACTATCTACTTACATAATATAAATGATATATTAAATAAGTAGGTACGCTAGTGCTTCTGGTTTTGTTTGGGAAGATAGTAAAATAACGAATTGAATCTCAGGCAGGCTTATGCGTCTTCCAGTTTAATGCATTTAGCCAAATAAGCCATCGAGATCACTACCTGTAATGTTGACCTTTTTTACAACAACTCGACCTGGGAATCGAACCCAAGTTCGCGCTTAGAACCACCAGACTAATAAATTAAGACTCACTAGACTTGTTAATTAATAAAATTTAGTTATTTATGATAAGGTGCGTTAAATTAACTTTCGTTAGCCGTTCCGAACAACGACAGGTGAAATCACTTAATTATTTAATAAATAATAACATTACAAAGGAAAATAATCACGAAACACTTTCGTCTACTAAAGTTAACCAATAGCAAAACCACGTAGGTAGGTACTTGCGGATAACTTCAGACGCGCACAGTTATTATCGTTCGGGATACCGCGTTTAAAATGCAATTATTTAGCTTGCATACAAACAATACAAAGCACTAAACCTATCCATTACCGAAGCTTTTACTTCGATGTCCCACAAAAACGCATCGGATTAAAAACCTTTCACGAATTTGCTTCAAAATTTGTGACTCGTAGGGATCAATAGCTTTTTCCACTACCAGCAGGGTACCAGCTTAAAAAGAAAATAAAAATGGGAACTGTCCATCGACTTAGCGGAACTCTGTCATTAGTCCGCTTGATTGCGATTTCACATTATGAGCTCAAAAAGCGCTGAACTCTCAAAAAATACTTTTGAGACTGCTTTTGCAATAGTCAACATTTTGGACGCGTTTATTATTGTTACAAAAATTAATAATTAGGTACATTAAAATTTGTAACATATCTAAGAGCCAACTTCGAGTATTTAAAGAAATCAAGGCATCAGACAAATACTTTACGTTGTATCCCTGGAATCTTATGCTTAACTACTCCAGGAACTATGTAAGCGGAAACTAACGTAATATACCTACATAGCTCTCAAATTCCTTAATGAGTGAATGTTGAGGATCGGCAGCAGTTTGCAGGTTTACGAACATTGAAGTAAGTTGCACATTGTAGAAGAGCTTCCCATTAAAGTTATAATAAGTACCAGATACCAGAATAATGGAGATGTTTTATATAAAGACTCGCTGTGTCCCGTAGTTTTACTTACTTTGCCTCGCTCCTAAGCGTCATAGCATGTTGCTAGATAGCCAAAACAAAATTTTCAATTCCAACTGTTATTCCATTAGCGCGTACAAACAAAATAAACAAACTTGAGCTTTATTAAATTAGTAGGTATAGATAAACGCCAAATTCTCCGACTACGGTACGGGGTAAAAAAAAGTGCAACAAACGGCGGTTTCAATAACAATATCGGCCAGTAGATTTGATTACCTGAAATAGGATTTTGATGTATAAGACTAGTTTTAGTATAAAAATGTGTTATTGAAAATGGCCGTAAACCAATCAATTGATAACAAGATTCTATCTCTGAGAAATTCCTGAACCTTCCTCCTCCGTTTACAGTTCACATAATTCGAGGAAATTGCATTTAGTCTACACTAAATGAATTTTCCAGGAAATTCAGAGATCTAGACTCGGATTAAACAGTATTACAACGGTTTAACCCGAACTTAGATCTCATGCAAACATCTGAATGTGAGAAATTAACACAATATTATTCTCTGAAAACTTTATTAGGTACTCATTTAATCTCGGTACAAAATGCAATCGATACATAGTTTCATTATATTGTCAGATACCCCCCACCCCTTATCGGGTTTATGCCTCCAAGGTATCGTTAGGTCAAATAGACAAAACATCATTAGCTAAGGTATCATAATTAAAACGAGAGATCATTTTTTTTATTTTACTGCACCTACAGAATATCAAGTATCGGAAAAGGTTTTGTGATGGTTAATTTATTGTGAACTAGCTTTCCGTCCACGGCTTCGCCCGCGTGTTTTCTCGATTTTTCTGTACTATAATGTGTATGTATTACACATATAAACCTTGCTCTTGAATATCTATCAAAAAAACACATCAAAATCCGTTGCGTAGTTTTAATGATCTAAGCATACATAGGGACAGACAGACAGCGGGAAGCGACTTTGATTTATACTATGTACTGATATAGTCTATTAATAAACTTTTTTTTTATTTATGTACCATAACTATACCATCTTTCCAGTTATCCAAATTTGATGATATAAATGAAATATGTAAAGTTACCTAAACTATAAACAAATACTTATTTTTTATTATTTTTTAGCATTAAATATTGCGAAATTTTCACAAAGAAATGAATTTTCTAATTAAAGAAAATTTCTAGTGAAAGAAAAATTCGATCTCAGGCAGGGTTTGAACCTGCGTCCCTCTGGTTAAGTACACCAGACGCTTTACCAATTAAGCTACCGAGACCACTGCCTGTGATGTCGAATTTCTCTTCCACCTTCTACGTCTTGAGGCGACGTCGGCACCATCTATTGAAGACATAGAGGTAAAGTTAATTGGTAAAGCGTCTGGTGTACTTAACCAGAGGGACGCAGGTTCAAACCCTGCCTGAGATCGAATTTTTCTTTCACTAGAAATTTTCTTTAATTAGAAAATTCATTTCTTTGTATAAACAAATATCCGAATATCTGAATATTCTGAAGATTCACTGAAAATTTCATCAAATTCTAATTTAATTTCTGTAAAATTTGTTTATATTAAAATTAACACTAATTATAATTAACTTTTAAATTAAACTAGATTAAAATTCTGATTTTAGTGTGGTATGTGTTCCTATACAAACATACATAAACATAAACGTTGTTGTTATTGACATCTAAAAATATGTGTTATATATAATATTATGCTGATGATGTGTTATATCTATAGAAATAAAAAAATATATATCCAGTCAGCAGTTGGACAGCTAGGGTATTTTTTTATACAAAGGCTGGCGGAATGTTTTTAGGTTTACACATTAAAACCACGATGGAGGTAGAATAAATTTGCATCTTTGCCTCGTAATTATAACCAACGTGTGTATTATCCCCGTATTTATATCATGCAACACGCAGCCGTTTTATACCTAACAAGAAAATAATGTTTTAGTTTCGTTCGTTTCATAATAACGTTGTGGCAGTATAGTGTATGAGAAATTCGTTACTAAGTAGAAAGCGCATAAATAATATTTTCTACGGGCTACTTTATGTAAAATTACTTATATAACTGTAAAACTTCTTCTTACAACATAATTATATAATTTTGGAGTAGAGTTTGAATAGATTGCAAAGAAATATAATTTTACAATACGTATTGACATAAGATAAAATCTGAATTTTGCCTACCTGTGCTGCCAAACATCTATACTGAGCCAGTAAGTTTCAGGTGTAATATAGAGCTAGTCAATAATACGTCAACACCTATATCATTTGTATATTACTAGGTGACAGATGTTGTCCTGTCTTAGGTACTTATAAATATTCAATTCGAACTGTAATAAATAAAAATAAAACAAACTCGCGAATTAAAGATACCTAGTCGTTAAGTTTTATAATATTTTCCAAATGTCTACGCAATTTTCTTAATATTTCTTTCCGTTTTACCTACAAATTGTTAGAAAACTTAAGAAGAAGGTTCAATGAAATTGGTAATTCTCAAGTTAGGGCGTGAAAAAAGGAAATGGGGATTCTTTATGGGAAATTATATGGGACCTAAACATACCTGTGAACTGTGGGTGGGGCATTAGTACACTTCTGCCTAACCCTTCGGGGATAATCGGCATGATGGTATATTGTTACGTCAAACCTGGGAATCATGCCTAAAAACTGATGCTTAATACACGCGCTTATAAACATTAGACCAATGAAATTAAAGTCTGTCTTTTTACACGCCATGTCTTTTTATATAAACATCGCTTAAAACGATTTGCAGAAGACGAAAAAGATTTTTAAAGTAAGTTTGTCTATTTGTCTTTGCTTTTTCACAGTTAAAGACGGGATTTCAATGAAGTCTGTTGATCGTTATTTCAAAGCCCTACGGATCGGGTACACTACACAAACGTTCTTTGAGCACTTCGTTTTAAAGCATTTTAAAAGTATTCGTAAAAAAAGCAATGTATATAGTTTTACTTTCAGTTAAGAATTAAATGTTAGAAGAATACTCAGAATGTTTAGATTGATCTTGATCTTAAAGGTTCATGGCTAAGAGTAGGTATGAAGAGACGTCAGTCATGGTTGTCATACGAACAAGTTTAATCATCAATGGTTACTGTTAGTTGGATCTCCGAGAATCTTGACAAGTTTCTAATATTCCAAAAATTTTATTCCGAAGGTCTGATGGCAGTTGCTTAGTATTAAATATTCATATTATTCCAGCACCTAATTAGGTGTTTAATTAAACAATACATAGTTTAATTAAATGGAATCTTATAATCGGCCTATATCGTACCCACTGCTGAGACACAGGCCTCTTCTCGGTTCGAGGGAGTGGACCCAGTGCATGTTGGAAGATGTCTGAATTTTTTCGAGCAGTAGAGATGAAAATCTGTGTGCCTGAATCATAATTTGGTGATACCAGTGGTCATTTTGCCCCCATCATACGAATAGCTGCCACAGTCACTAAGCTTATTTCAGTTAGCACGGGAAGCGATAGGCTAAAAGATTTTAATTTTTGTATGTTCTCATAAAACTGCTAAACATGAATAGAGCGGAATACTTAACCAAATTAGAATTGGCTCAAAATAAGCATTTTTAAAACTTTAAACTTAACTTATATCTTAGGATTTTATTAGTCGATTTAAATTAAGTTTTCAGTATAGTCTTATGCTTTTTTTTTACAATAGGCCTGTTATTTTCAATAAAGTCAACACCAGTCAACTACCCTATTATTCCGAGCCATCACTGCTTACCTCAACTGTGTGATGCTTATAATATACTGCCGATTAAAGGATTTTATTATACTACCATAAAATATTTTACGATGCTCTACAATATTGTTTAAAGTGTAGTAAAAGCAGCATTAGCCATTATCCATCGTTTCTTTTTAAAAAGACTTTGTTGCGCAGGAAATGTTGGTAAGTGTTGTGATGAATAAAACCTTTTTTTACATCAATTCGCCTTTCGAGGAAGAGTGCACATCAGATGTAGTCAAGTTGCCAGAACTTCGGTTATACCGAATTTCGGCCCATCACTAATATGATCAATAATAATCTTTATGACATAAAATATAAAAGCATTATTACATTTAACTAAACATGGTATAAACAATAATTGCTATTTGTCAAAACTATATAGTTAGGTAAAAACAAATATAACTCTTCACATGATACCTCCATTTCTCATTAGAAGAAACAGGGAGTTCCTACAGAATAAGGGCTTCATTTGTTACTTTTTATAAAATACTAGCTGACCCAACAAATGTCCCCTCTTCGCTATAAATATAGGTATTAACTTCGAATTGCAATAATTAATTTAAGAAAACGCGCTAACTAAAAAAATATTCATTCAGTTTTCTGATATTTTCCAATTATCTGCGCTATTTTTTTTATTTTTTCTTTCAGAAGATACCTTAACAAAATATTACAAATAGCCACCGGCCAAGTGCGAGTCGGACTCGCGGAGGGAGGGTTTTATGCCATTACGATTTATGACGTATTAAAAAATACTACTTACTAGATCTCTTTCAAACCAATTTTCGTTGAAAGTTTACATAATGTACATCATATATTTTTTTTAGTTTTATCATTCTCCTAAATAAGAAGTTACATTTTACCACTTTGGAAGTGTCCCTCGCGCAAACTATTCAGTTTAGAAAAAAAAAATTAGAAACCAAAAAAAAATATTCGTGTTTCAGTTTTAAGTATGGGGAACCCCAAATTTTTTTGTATTTTTCTATTTTTGTGTAAAAATCTTAATGCGGTTCACAGAATACATCTACTTACCTACCAAATTTCAACAGCATAGCTCTTATAGTTTCGGAGAAAAAAATATGTGACATACGAACGGACAAACAGACAGACATGACGAATCTATAAGGGTTCCGTTTTTTGCCATTTGGCTACGGAAAGGTGTATGGTACCAAGGGAGACAAGGAATTCCTTTTTATATAGGTACATATATGAATTATAGCCCGGTTTTTGGCTAATAACCTAGGAGCAATATCGGTACCTACCTACATATTTTTATGTATAAAATTAAAGTCCATAATATAAAAATTATGTAATAGGATTTTACGTGCCCGTTATCTGAATTAAAATTTAGGCACGTATGTATAATATGCCATCTTCAATATTTAAAGTAGGTTGGTACGTAATTAAATTGCTTCATTTCCTGCTAGTCATGTTATGTTGAAGCTTAATAATAATGAAATTTTCCCAGAAGTTCAAGATTTTTTTGTCTATTCATTCTGGTTATAAAATTTTAGTTTTCTTAAAAAATTATTCATAAACAGTTGTGCACCGCGGTTTCACCCACGTTTTTCTTTTTCATTTTTGCAGGGTTCTCAGGGGCATAGCGTGATGTTAAAGCGTGATTAAAACCATAAATTACTCCTTATACCATCAGCTATCTGCCAGTGAAAGTTCTGTTACAATATGTCCCGCAGTTACAGAGATTAACCGGAACAAATAGACAAAAATATCAACGGTTTTTGTACCTATCTATATACCTACTTTCATATACATTTAGTAAAAAGCTAATCACAAACAGTGATTTCAATATTATTTGTATAGAAAATATACATACATACCTACATACCTACATATACTCACGCCTTTTTCCCATAGGGGTAGGCAGAAACTACAGAACGCCATCTGCTACGATTCTTGCATACTTCTTTTGCTTCGTCCACATTCATACATCTTGTCATACGCATAGTCATAGAAAGTATACTACTTACATTATTATAATAATTATGTTGTATGATAATAATAATAATATTGTTTAGAACAGGCACGAAATAATTCCTACCGCCATCTAGAAGCCGAGTGGTAACTATGTAAGTGTAATGTTTACCCTCTGAGATATTGGGAATGAAAATGGTGGCGAATCGCCCAGTTTACTTGACGACGAGGACGGCGGCGTAGAGCGCCCTCTTTTGAATAAAGGCTACACTGTCCAGGGGAACAGTTATCATTTGAGAGTCGTTCTATGTCCAACAGGATTCTCTGGTAATAGTTCTATCAATACTTGAAAGATGTCACTCTCTACACAAAAAAAATATTCAATGTGCTAAAATAATGAAAACTTGTTTTTGTTCGAAAATAATTATACCTTACTTAGTCTTATTCACAAAATAAATTTTGTTTAGAATCTACTTTTGTTTAAAAAAATAATATAAAGCAATTTATTTTATGTTAAATCTTGCGTTTAATGTATACCTAACTTTGTTTATCCGTATTTTATTGACTGCGGCTTCAACATTTATTTGTAAATGGGCACCTGCGAGCAAACATATAGGTACATCTATTTCATCCCCTAGTGCTGACTTTAGTGAACGTTTGGAGAAATAAAAAATCTGTGTTATAAGTCGCAATATGGACGAATGTTTTATATCATAGGTAAGTTGAGGCTTACCGGCGGACTGTGATTGGCTCTAGTAGGTCATAATTATTAAGGTATACACGGCTACACATCGAGCTTTACAGAACCAGTTTAGACTGACCTACCATTGTAAAGGTTTTCAGCACAATTCAAGGCCAGCCTATATTGGATTTGTATAGTTTCATGTGTATAAAAATGTGTGCAAAACTACGTAGAATACAAAAAACCAAATATGTTGATATGAGGAAAAGAAATAAGCTGACAGACGCCCCCATGCGCTAAAGCTCAAATGGAAATGGGCAGGACACGTTTCAAGGTAGAATGAGAGAAGGTGGACCTTAGAAACAACAAAGTGGTTAGGACCAATAGGCAAAAGAAACAAAGGCAGACCACGTAAGCGGTGGGCAGGCGATATTACTGATATTGCTGGGAAGAACTGGATGTCAGCCGCCCAGGATAGGGAGGAATGGCTTAAGATGGAGGAGGCTTTTACCCAAAAGGGATCCATATCTTAAATCTAACACAAACTAACTCATAAGATGTAAGTATATTGTACTAACACTACTCACTACACACAACACTACATTTGAATTGTAAGATATGGAGAAAGAAATAAAGCTTATTTATTATTATTATTATATATAGTTTGATGTGTAGCCGTGCGTACCCTTAAAAATCCTACTTCCTTCCTACTAATATTATAAATGTGAAAGTTTGTGAGGATGGATGGATGGATGGATGGATGTTTGTTACTCTTTCACGCAAAAACTACTGAATGGATTTTGATGAAACTTTACAGTATTATTGTTTGTACATCAGAATAACATAATATAGGCTTTAAATTATAACGATATTTTGGGAAATTCCCACGGGATTGGGGAAAAACTAATCCACGCGGACGAAGTCGCGGGCGAAAGCTAGTAACAAATAAATCAGCCGTTCTCTACAGTAGATAGGGGTGGCAAAATCTTAAATGGCAAATTTCCTATAATAACGAGGACAGATTCATATATTGTATTGTGTTTTTAAAAATGTTTTAGTGTAGAAAAGGATCCTTTGTCCTAAAGCTAAAACAATTTTTGCTATCAGTGAAACTTGAATATACTTACTAACCCTTTTCTTGAAAACCATAAAACTTATAAAAGGTCCCTTGAAGTTCAATCATATTTTTCTCTTTTATATCTTTCAGGGCTCTGTATCTCAAAAGAAAGTAGGTAGTGATCCCTTTTAAGATCGCTTGGATGTCCGTGTCTGTATGTTTTATTAAGTCGTCATTTTACTGTATATCGATTCTGAATATCGCTTCCATTAAAAAGCTAGATTCTTGTCAGTGGTAGAGCAGTCGCCACTGTTCTCTATTCTCTGCCTTCTGTTTGACCTCCTGATAGACTCTACTCTACTCTACCTATACACGCTCTCCCTCTCTCTCTCTTTTCTCTTGCGAATATATTGTGTCGATCTTCCCAAACCCACGAAATAGGGTGGTAGACTGGTGTTGAATTTATTGAAGTCTAGCTTTCCACTCGCGGTTTCGCCCGTGGGGAGTATATCTACGTTTCTTGTAATTTTACGAGATAATTATATAGCCTATGTTACTCAGGAATAATGTAGCTTTCTATTGGTGAAAGAATTTTTCAATGCAAGCAAACAAACAATCAAATACTTACTTCCTTTTTATAATATTAGTTTAGATAACAGGCCTATTATAAAACAAAATTAAATATAACGCAGACTATACTGCAAAAAAATATTTAAATCGACTATTAAAGTTCTAATGTTCCGGATGTTCCGTCCCTTTCTCGCAAAAGAGTGACGTCACAAGACGATATGGTGTGCTCTCTGACTAGTATTTAATGAACATGCTGATAAGTTCTTATTTCTGAACAATTTTATTTTTGTTGGTTGGATTTTTATTTCGTTCACCAGTTTATGTGACCATAAAAAATACTAGTCAACTAGGCTGTTCCCTAAAGCCTGTTTCAGTAGTGAATTATATTCATAAAAGTATTTGCTAACCAAATTGCGTGTAATTAACATCATCGATTTTCTCTGGACTCTAATGAAACATGACATTACGTTCATGTCGATTCGACTCTACGTATTTTGTAAGTATATGTATGTTACTCGATATCTTCCCCAATCGTGAACCAATATCGATATGTCTTTCTTACTTCCTAGTTGGTAGTAGGTAGGTAGGTAGTAGTCCCATATAAATTTGAGTGATGTCTGACCATCGCTTGTGAAGATACTCTCAATACTCAATGTTTATTGCATTCCACAATGTAAGTAGTTTACATGGGTGGTACATTTTACAATAAATTTGTTCATTATGGACCCTGTCGGGCACAGCGATGTAGGAGAGAGGAAGCAATATATACCTAGAAATCAATTAATTATAATTAGTAAAATAATAAAATCAAAATCTTTATTTTTTATTATTATTCTCTGAGTTTGTTTCATCCTTCATCCAACATTGGGACCTTGTTGGATGATATAACTTTTCGGCTTGCTACTTGCCTGCGCCTTGGCGCTCCTTGTGTTGCTCCGCATCGCTGTCATTGTGGCGAGGCTGTCGACAGCCTCGGATATCATGGCCTGTCATGTTGCAGGAGTGCAGGCCGCATTGCACGACATGCCAGCATTAACGATATCCTCCGTCGTGCTCATGCCACCGCCGGCGTACCAGCTGTTTTAGAACCTAATGGCTTGTCACGTGACGATGGGAAGAGACCAGATGGTATGTCGCTTTTGCCTTGGAAAATGGGTAGGCCTTTGGTGTGGGATGCAACTTGTGTTGACACCCTTGCTCCATCCCATCTTCCAAGCTCAGCTGGCTGCGCTGGCGCTGCTGCTTCTGCCGCGGAGACTCTCAAACGGCGCAAGTATAGCAACCTGTCAGGTAGCTATATGTTTGAGCCGTTTGGGTTCGAAACGCTTGGGTCTTGGGGTCCGAGTGCCCGTCTTCTCTACAAGGAAATATCTAGAAGACTGGTCGACGCCTCGCGTGAACAGAGGGCTGGCTTATTCCTAGGGGAGCGCATAAGCATTGCCATTCAACGTGGCAATGCTGCCAGTCTTCTGGGCACAATGCCGGATGACAGCGATGCCGAGGAGTACTTTGACGCCTAGTCGCGCCCGCTGTTTTTGTATATCTTTTTTTTTTTTTTTTGTAAAATATGTAAATAGTGTAAGTAACTACTTTAAGTTGGAAGCCCCATATCAATAAACTCACAAGTCGGGTTCTTTATGATATATCATAGTAATTCAATGGATTCCCGTAAATATATCGAGCAAGTGTTACAAGGAAGTAATTTTATGCAAAATGTTGATCTATCGCACTTATAATTATTTACAGAAATTAATATCATTTCATTTCATTATTGTAATGTAATTGCGTGTTTATATTAGCTATGGGATTTGTAAATTTTGTAATTTGTTCTGATATAATATGAAGATTGTCATTACTACGGTAATTTCCATCTTGGAGATTTTACTAGCAACACTGTATACCACTAAATGCTTACTTAGTTTTTTTTACATTCACATAGAGTTTATACTGTCACTCAAGAGGTTCGATTCCCAGGTCGAGCAAAGTGGTATTGGACTCTACCATAAAATTATCAATAGAGCTCGGAGTTTAGATTGGTAATGGCAATAGGATCGCCCCTTATTACATGGGACCTAAACATACCGGCGAAATGTGGGTGTATATTAGAACACCTTTCCTAACCCTTCGGGCAATGCAGACGTGAACCATCACGTCTGTATTGTGATGATGTCACGTCTGATGTTAATTATTTATTTTTTTAATAAACACAAAGTAGATCTGCTCTTAATAAGTACGTCTTTCTCAACGTTTGTCAAGACGTAGCCTGAAGGCTAATCGAAGGGTACGAAAGTGTACACCGAATGGAAGATGTTTAATTTGTCCAAATCTAACAGCAACTATACTATTTATAGTATACGGGCTTCGAACATTGGGGCCGACTGGCACATTGGAATGACTGGAGTAGGGTTATATGTAAAATAAATAACTTTTAACATAATATTTGTTTGTGTAGCAGTAAAATAATGTATTTTAGCTTTTTTAACATTTTGCAAACATGCAAAATTATTCTCATTATATGACATCTTCTGACTGATTAAATTTACTCTTATGATGCGTCTCTTAAAAAACTGCGTTATACTATAATTCGTTTAATTATTTAATATTATTTCGTAAGAACAAGTTACACAATAAAATAAAAAAAGTACTCTAAAAACAGAAAAACGACGTACAGTTCCGTTATAGCCCTTGGCTAATAAACAATCTTAGGTAAGTTATACTGATTACGTGAACTTTACATTGACAGCCTTCTGGCAATGGAAGTTTATTTTCAGGCTCGAAGGGTACGCTTAAAGTACATTTGTATAGTTTCTTATGTAACTTGTACTTATACAATAATATTTATTCTTACTAATATTATAAAGCTGAAGAGTTTTTTGTTTGTTTGTTTGGTTGAACGCGCTAACCTCAGGAACTGCGGGTCCGATTTGTAAAATTCTTATAGTGTTAGATAGCCCATATATTGAGGAAGGCTATAGGCTATCATTATCACGCTAAGACCAATAGGAGCGGAGCATCAATGAAAAATGTTGCAAAAAAGGGAAAATTTAAATGCAGATAACCCGATAAACCACGCGGGCGAAGCCGTTAAAAAAGCTAGTTAAATAATACAAGTGATTATAGTATAATGTTGATCACGTTTTTTTAAGAGACGTAGAGTATTTATAAACTAAATTTGATTTGACCCGGTAAGGACACAGTAACATCTGTACTAATAAAGTAACTCTGTCTGTCTGTTACGTTTTCTCGGTTAAACAGCTGAACCGATTTTAATTAATTATGGTATAATAATAGATTAGACCTTAGAGAAGGATAGGAAGGACCTTTGATCTCAAAAAGTCTTGGGATGCGAGTAAAACTGCAGACAACAGGTTCGTCTCTCCTTGGGTGAATTCGCTTGCGCAAATTCGAATATTTAGAAGTTGCGATATTAACTTTAATGTTTTCACAACTTAGTATTAAAACGTACCTACATTGGCAATTTTGGCAGAATCCTTAAATTTACATAACTTTCTGCTACGGTAACGATTTTTAAGCAAAATTTTTTGTAAATACTCAGTTGTGAATTTTTATCATTGATATAAATATCGATCATATAAACATAATCGATGTCGCAATACATCGATTATATAAATATAATCGATGTCGCAATTCTTACCGTTATGATCGTAGAATGTAAAACGATCCAACTTAAGCATATATAAAATAGGTACTTAATAAATAAATATTTTTACGATAGCTACTCCACGCATGTCCTTCACGGAATACTAAAATATAAATGATAGAAGATGCGCCAAACATCTATATTGAAAAATTCTTCGTTGTCCGATCATTGGAAAAGTTCGATATAAGAACCCGTCCTCGTTTAAAACAAGACTTTGCTTTTCTTGTACAATTCCACTTTTCGAATACTTAATGTAGACATACCCCTTTTCATTTGTTCCGAGAAGTTTGGGCTCTTGTAAGATTTTGTCCTGTGGAAATTATTTTCTTGTGGCAGTTCTCACGATAATTCTAATAATCAATTTTGTTAGTGTGTTGGCAGTACATGAGAAAACAGGCATATTTCGTTTTTATTTCTGACGTAACTTTAGTTCAACAAACAACAACAACATCAACCTATATATTGTTCCACTGCTAGGCACGGGTCTCCTATCGGAATGAGAGGATTTAAGCTATAGTCCGCCACGTTAGCCTACTGCGGGTTGGCAGATTTCACACGCCATCGAGAAAATCTCTCAAGCATGCAGGTTTCCTCAAGATGTTTTCCTTCATCGTTTAAGCGCATGATGATTAATTATTAATACGCACATGGCTTCGAAAAGTCAGAGGTGCGTGCTTGGATTCGAACTCAAGACCTTTGACATATCACAAGGCACAATCAGACAAATAGTGATATATTTACCTGGCCTGAATAGTGACGTAACCAAAATTACATAACGAATAAGGAGTAAAGTTTAGTTTTGCATATATACTTTTATTTAGATCGGTTGAGGGGCGTGACGTCATTGCACGTAACCGGTGTGGGGTCGAGATGACTGTTTACGACGGAAAATGTTATGATTACAAAAAGTTTAGAGGCGTACGTCATCATGTCATATCCAGAAAGCACGGTTCACAGCAACCAGGAAGTTAAAATTATCCTAAAGTAGGTACCATAACCTATCATCACGCCTGTATTTCTTAAAGGCCTTTGCCAAACGCAAAGGTGTACTAAAGTACAGCCACAGTTTCGCCAGAATATATTGGTCCGTGCTGCATGTAATAAGGGGCGATCATTGCCATTAAACGGTCACAAATCCTTACTCCATTTCCATAAATAAATCCAATAACAATTTACACGACAGGAATTGAACCTATCAGTATTCGAACTTACGACCACTAGACGAAAGAGGCAGTTAAAATTATTATACCCAAAAATATCTACTTATAGGTAAATCAATTTATTCTAAGATAACACTACTACTCTTTCGTGAATGAAAAATTCGAGCAGGATTCAAACGTGCGTCCGCTGTGCGCTGCTTTGGTGCGCATTAGTCGACGAAGCTACAGAGATCTTCATTTATGTAAACTTGTGTTATGTCTTTTTATTATATCCGTTATTTATACATATAATATAACATAATGTATTCCCCGAAGGGTTAGGCAGAGGTGTACTTCGCCGATATGTTTAGGTCCCATGTAATAGGGAGCGAGCCTATTGCCATTAACAGAATTTCATAGAAAATAGAATAACACTATGCTCGACCTGGGAACAGAACCCAGGACCTCTAGCGCAGCAATCACGCTTGGGATCACTAGACTAATGAGGCAGTCCGTTATTTATAGTAAGGTTAAAATTCTTTTTCACCATTTTCTTTTTGTCTAAATATGAGTATGAATTAAAATATTTTGTAAAATTATTACATTTTCAGGAACATGAGACGTGTTCTTTAGAAATTGTTATAGCGATGGGGTAGATTGTATTTTATTATGGATTGTAATTATATTTACTTATGAAACATTACTTTTATTTAGGCAGATTCTTCATTGAACAATAAGACAATAGTATATGATGCGAACGGGCGGTTCATTGTCGCATTTGGCGCGGCGTAACAAATTGCCAACAATATTTCAAGGCTTAGTTGTTAGTGAAACTTAATCGCCTCTCGCAGGACACTCTCAAATTAAGTTTAATCGCACCAAGTGAGGGGGTCAGTTAAAAAAGAGGCCCCCTAATCAGGTCCGCGCGAGCACGCGTTAGGTACGCACTTACATAATGAAAGGGGGAAGCGAGGGGGTTAGCGGGAGCCGCTGGGGGCCGTCATCTGCGTACACCCTGTCCGGCCGCCCACGATCGATACCTATACGTGTGGACTTTATGTAAAAAGCCTCCTGCACACCCGGAGGACGCCGACCATAAGTGTCGAGGAACGAGTCGCCCCCAGGGAGAAGGCACGAAATATCTTCAATTTTCGAGAGAAAATTTTCCAATGCGGGGGCGAGAGCCCGCGGCGGAAGGGCTGCGTGGCTCGCTCCGGACGCCTGTGTCCGAAAAATGCTCGAACCTTAATTGAATTTACAGATTTGCCTTTCGGAACGCACGCCCGTACCTACGCTGTTTATTGCGGCCGCTCGTTATGACTCTTTACGAGCAGCGCCGATGTTCCCGATAAGTTTTTATTTATTCGGAAACTTTTTATTTATTTAAATATAAGTACGTTGAAACAATGATGCTGTGTTCCAGTAGACTAGTTCAGCGTAAGACAGGCGGCCAAAATAAAATACTTAATCATACCCGGTAAAGAAGTTTATACAGTCTTCCGCGCGTGGGTTAGATCGTCAAGGGACTCATTATGTTCTGTGGGCAATTGAGATGTATAGTACCACTCATTTAGTATTTAAGAACGTAATTTGATAGAATCATAACTTTACTATAGTAACATGAAGTTTACTTAACTTTTGACTATCACTAACTAGTTCTGCCCCACGGTGCTACTCATAGTGATCTTACTTTTTACTAATCCTCCGGGAATTTTCACAATTCTTTTCTTAGCCAATGTCTACAAAACCACTTTATAGTTTTTGAGATTTCGCGACAATCGTGAGTGTTTTTATTCCCTTTATATTATAACTAGTTTTTGCCCGCGGCTTGGCCGACGTCGACAGAAAATAAGAAAATGAATTTAATCAGAAACCGACAATAATGATCCCTTCTTTCTACGGATCTGCATACAGCAAAGAGGTCAAACTCTACTTTAGAATCTGTTTAACTCATTGAGATAAGAGGCACCGCAGTTTTTAAGCTGGAGCATAGGTATGCTTCCTAATACTGAAAATAACAATAGGTAAATATATTCACTAGTTTTTGCGCCAACTCTTAACGAACAAACAAACGGACAAGAATAAAAAAAAACTCATTTTTGGCTAATCTTCACATGCTTGTGGACCGCCATTGTCGTCAATATAAAATGATTCCAATCGAATTATACATCAGACAGTCCTTTAATGATTGACCATTATGTAGTATCCTCTATTTTCATCCACTGACGCACGATTTTAATGCAATGCAGAAAAAACCCTTGGTTTTGTATGTATTATCTGTGTGAATCTGCTGTCACTGTCACGTCACGGACTGTCACCTGGAAGTCATTCCTTTTTTTCGTGCAACGACGCACACCGTAAAAACTTTTCTTACAGGATTTAAAATGTTTTTACGACTAAAATAAGCAATAAAAGGCATTAACAATAATGTGTTATAATGTGTCTTAGAGTATATCTGTAGAAACACAACAAAAAGAAATCTTGCGAGATGAATAAACACCATTTTAACACTAAAACGACAACGATATGATTCTTGAATATTAAAACGGGAAGTAAAACAATATTTTGCCAAGTACGATCGCCCTTCGCAAAGGGTAAAGGGCAAAAAAGAATGGTGGTATGCATGGTGTCCCACTTATTAGTGGCCCTTGGACGGCCCTCAGATGATTACGTCATTTCATTCAATTCTGTTAGGTAAACAGAATGAGCAGAATAAGAAAAATATTATGTTAATTTGTGGATGAAGATGTGTGTCTTACTGCTACTCGTTAATAAATATCTTTATGAAAAATTAAATCCAAATCCTTCCATGCCAAACATACGATCTCGCCTGTATTTCGTGAAGGGTTAGGCGGAGATGTAGGTACTTAATGAACACCTACAGTTTAGGTCCCATGTAATAGAGGCTAAGCCTATTGCTATTCTGCGGGCCATATCCAAACTCCGTGCTGGAGAGAAAAACCCAGTAACATTGCTTGACCTGGGAATCGACCCCAGGATCTCTAACATAACAGTCGCGCGTAGGACCACTAATAATGAGGCAGTTTTGAGCATATTTACGTGATTGACTAACAAACATCCTATCCTATCCTATCCATACAATTTTTTACATTTATTTATAACTAACTTCCACTCAGGTCTTCGCCCGCGTTGTTTATCAGCTTTTCTCTACTCTAATAATTATGCAACATGCATATAAATCTTTCTCTTGAATCATTATATCTATTGCTGAAAACTACATTTAAACTCGTTGTCGTAGTTTAAAAGATGTCAACGTACAAACAGCGGGTGCGATTTTGTTTTAATACATCCTACTTCCTACTTATCCTGCTAATATTATTAATGTGAAAGTTTGTGAGGATGAATGGAGGTTTTTATTCTTTCATGCAAAATTTGTGAACGGGTTTTGATAAAACTTTACAGTATTATTGTTGATACATTAGAATAACATATAAACTTTTAATTTATAACAATATTTTGGGAAATTCCTATAAGGATTGGAAAAAATCCACACGGACGAAGTCGCGGGAATAAGCTATTACTATGTAAAGATATTAAGCGTGAGTTCTTGGTGTCCGCTAATGTTACTTGCTGTTCACAACCACATTGTCATTATTTGTATTGAAACACTAAAATACGAATAGTAAAGGTACAGTCGCCAGCAGATTAAGGCATACAAAACTGTCAAATTTCTCCAAATGATTTTAAACCTTAATATGTTGAAAATAAAGTTCAAAATCAACTGAGAAATCTTGACATTTCGTGGTAACTTGATGTGCTGGCCACCGTACCATTTAGTAACGTGATATTTTTTTGAAAAGACAGAGTTAATCTGTCACTCTTTCTTCCAATTCTATTGACGTGTGCTCTCAAGAGTAAATGAGTGAGATCACGTCTCAATACAAAATAATTTTTAAATAAAGACGTTTTGTTGAAAACTAATACCATTCTATTAAGCAACGCTGGAGTGAAAGTACAATCATCCCAGCAGGCCGAAAGAGATAGGTACTAATGTACACCCACACTTCGCCAATGTGTTTAGGTCCCATGTAATAGGGGGCGAACCTATTGCCATTAACCGGAAACAAATCCAGACTCCGAGCTGGTACTGAAAATTTCATAGAAAAACCCAATAACACTTTGCCAAACCTGGGAATCGAAACCAGGACCTCTAGCGTAGCAATCGCACTTATGGCTACTAGACTAATGATACAGTAAGTAATTAATAATAATTTGTCTTATAATGTAATTCCTATTGTCCATAGAAACTATATAATTATACTATTTACCCTGAAGAATGATGGTCTTATGACGCACCGTTGCCGAGTTAAAGAACTTATTTAAAAGAATATATAAAACGCTATCTTCTATTTACTTGAGTTTTCAGGGAAAAAAAAGGTAAGGTGCTCAAAATACTAAATTGAATCTGTATTTTTTTCTCACTACCTACTTATATCTCGTAAAAGTTCCTCTTAAATAAAAATTACCAAAAGCAAACGCAGTGTTGAAATGCGAAACGAGTGAAAATATCATACCATCATAGATTAACTTGTATACCTGGAGGGATAAGCAGAGCTTTAGGTACAGATGAACAGTTTTCATAAAAAAACTTTTCGAGCAATCCATTTTGTATTTTTTTCCGCAAAAGAAAATATGAGTAGGTACCTTGCATTGTCATTGCATGGAAAACATATTTTCTCGTTTCTGTAAGTGCTACAACGACGATTACCTAACTTATTTTGCATTACGCATGCTGAAGCAAGAACTCAACAACAATAAACAAACCAGGAACGTTATACATAACAAAGCTAAACCTTTCTGAAACTAACAAAATAAGTACAATTATTGCACAACAGAAAAGCAAATTAGAAGTTCAACTTTAACTAGTCTTCATTAAAAACAAACGTAACCAGTATATTCTGATCTAACGGTAGAGAACTTGCGAATGTACAAAAATTTTCCTTTGACATTAACCGTTAAGTTTTTATAAATCCATTATTTTTATTTTATAAGGTTTCAGTTTCAAAATATTAAAGAATTTAAGAAGTTTCCTACAGAGGGTAACCTTTGACGACACGTGGCAGTAACTGCGTTACAGAAGGGCAATTATTTTTACGTAACTGGTACTTACATTAACCCTTGCAGTGTTGGTTGTTAAGAAAACTTTCAAAGTTGCCCTTGACGTATTTTTCCATCCATTCCATTGTAGATTATTTATTTATTTCCAGTTTACAAATTGTTTAACCCGTCGATAAAAAGCGATTGGACCTAAGTACACATTAATAAAATATCCTGGATAATAATAATAACAAAGTAAATGCAGCCATGTTTTCAAATTAAAATTTTGTCAGTTAATGGTCCAATAGTCAAGAGCTCGCATCTAAGGAGGCTCTCGGTAGCTGGATCAAGGGCTTGATAAGGAGAGCAGTACTCCAGGACACGGCTCCATAGCTAGGTTTATTTCTCTAGAGACCTGACCACCGATATTATGTTGGGTCACTGGTATACATATAATTAGGTATATATGTGTATAAAAATTAATCCCTATTTCCCATGATCACACCATTACTTGAGAACAACTTTACCGATTTCATTCATCTTTTTTAAGTTTTCTAATACTTCCCACAAAGTTTTTACATGAAGAAAAATTTAGAAAAATTGCGCAGATTTTTTAAAAAGACAACGTTTTTTATGTTCGCGTGTTTTTTTCATTATTATATATTTGGGTGTACATTAGTACACCTCTGCCTAACCCTTCGGGGAATACAGGCGTGATGGTATGTGATGTATATATTTTAGTTTGTATTGAATATTCATAGCTAAGTCTGGACAACGTAAATTTAAAAAATAATAATTTCGCGGCAAAACAATCTTCTTCACGTTAAATAGTAGGTACCTATAATAATTATCGTGCAATCCTCTAATGTTTGTTGATCCCGGGCCCACACAAAACGTGGACAACTCGCAACGTGACTACAAATCATGACCTTATTAAAAAAAACTTGCAAAAAGTAAGGCTTCAAATAATTTTGTAAAGGATACTTGTTTTTCATCAAAAAGGGTTAAATTTCAACAAAGTTATTAGAAAGGTGCAAGTACCTGCGGAAACAGTAAATATAATATCTACTATAGCTACATGCTTTTTTGGCTGTTATTAACAGTAGGGGCCGATAAGTTCAATTTCAGCAATTTCTGTGGAATCAATTCATGTCAGGAATCCGTAGAAGATTCTTTAAAATATTCTACACTGAATTATCATCTCCCTGCCCTATTCCCAGTCTTTTTGGGCGCAGCATGTAATTACTTCCAATCATCCCTGTTAGTCGTCATCTCATTATTTAATCCCTTTCGACCACACAATCCATCCATCATTTCTTCTTCTTTATCCCTCTACCTCTCCATCCTTCACATTCATACTCATAACTCTTTTAATTACATGCGTTTCATCCTTCATCACATGCCCATACCAAGACAAACGATTCTCTTTTAACTTTTCTGACATTGGCTCCACTTTCAAACTTCCTCTAATAAATTAAATAATGAATAGTGAATAATCAAATTAATATTTTACGGATTTTAGATCAACATTATTATAGGTACAGTCGCAAGCAGGTCAAGGTATTCAAAACTGTCAAATTTCTCCAAATGGTTTTAAACCTGAAATTGTTGACGATAAAGTTCAAAATCAACTGAGAAAATTTGACATTTTGAGGTAACTTGATGGCCACCGTACCTAAATTATATTGTAACCTTTTATTATAAATCATCTACACCCTTTTTAGGGTTCCGTAGCCAAACGGCAAAAAACGGAACCCTTATAGATTTGTCATGTCTGTCCGTCTGTCTGTCTGTCCGATCGTGTCACAGCCGTTTTTTTCGAAACTATAAGAACTATGCTGTTGAAACTTGGTAAGAAGATGTATTCTATGAACCGCATTAAGATTTTCACACAAAAATAGAAAAAATACCATAAACTTTGGGGGTTCCCCATACTTGAAACTGAAACTCAAAAATTTTTTTTTCATCAAACCCGTTCGCGTGGGATATCTACGGATTGAGGTTTCAAATATCATTTTTTTCTAAACTGAATAGTTTGCACGAGAAACACTTCCAAAATTGGTAAAATGTGTGTCCCCCCCTGTAACTTCTAAAATAACAGAACGATAAAACTAAAAAAAAATATATGATGTACATTACCATGTAAACTTCCACCGAAAATTGGTTTGAACGAGATCTAGTAAATAGTTTTTTTTTTAATACGTCATAAACTGAATATTTTGCGCGAGGGACACTTTCAAAGTGGTAAAATGTGTCCCCCCCCCCTGTAACTTCTAAAATAAGAGGACGATAAAACTAAAAAAAATATATGATGTAGATTACCATGTAAACTACCACCGAAAATTGGTTTGGACTAGATCTAGTAAACAGTTTTTTTAATACGTCTTAAAATGGTAATGGTACGGAACCCTCCGTGCGCGAGTCCGACTCGCACTTGGCCGGTTTTTATGTTTCTATTTGTCCTGCTAAAAAGGTATTGAATTCAACTGACTTTTGAATTTGTATAGCATCAGGTCAGGAATTTGAAGAGCATTTTCAGTATTAATTTGTCGGGTGATCTTTTATAAGGTACGAAGATAATTGGCAAAAAATATTTAGATTACACGATGTGTATTTATTTAATCCTTCATGCACAACAACAAATAAAATATAAAAAGGAAGTAACTCTAGTGGTTCTAAGAGCGACTGCTACGCTAGGTCTTGGGTTCGATTCTCAGGGCGAGAAAAGTGTTTTTCTATTAAATCCTCAATAGCAGCCCGGATCTTGTCGTTGTGCCCGTTTAATGGCAATAGGCTCGCTCCAAATAGCGAGGGGGTAGGCTAAAACATTGGACCTAATCATACCGGCGAAATGTGGATGTACATTGAGCACGCCTATACCTTACCCATCGGATCGTATGTTTTATGATTTGGTTAATTATAATTATTTAGGAGTATATTTCTATCTTTCTGTCTATAATAGCTATATATTGCTACTTAGTTGTTGTTCTTATTTAATTAGATGTAGTATCTCTAAAAGTGATAGATAAAATATAATAATACTATTGTGGGTTGGGAGATTTATTTTAATGGCTGTAAAAATACCTCGGCCGTTTCAGGCAACATAACCCTATTACGCTTTTAATTCCTCAAAGGGATATTACATCAAACGTCAAATCACTTCTAAGGATTTCCTAAAAGATACCTGCAATATACCTAAATAAAAATATACATAAATAGTAACACTTTAAAGGGCAAGGAAATCAAACGAGGAATGTTCAATACATACTTCTATTCGATTCATTTTTAAGTCAATTTATTCATAACAAAATGAGCCGTGAAAGATAAGTTTTTATTTTTAAAAAAAGCTTACTAGCAAAGTGGGTTACACATACTTGTAATCTTGTTAACTCCTCGTGCTAAGTTAAATGCTTTTATTACGAGTGGGTTCACTTGACAGCAACCACATGATTTGCGATCATGTGGTTGCTGGTCCGACGCCCTAGCCATTAGGCATCCGCTTAGATATGTATACAGTATTAATGAAAATTTTGAATAAATAATTTTAATTATTATATTTCATCAATAAATTCTAACACACTAACAAATTAATACGAAACAGAAATAAATTATTATCGAAATCATCATCCACAACTAGGCAGGGACTGTGGAATCAAATATCTTTATATTTGAAGAATTCACGTCCGCAACCCTGTCTCCAAAATCTCTATTCTACAATAATAAATTAAGTATTCTATATCAATTATTACATTTATTGATCAAACAAAAACGTTCCATTGTCGAGAGTAGAGATGACCATATTAATATTTATAAAAAATCAACGAAGGTAAGTTTGACCCCGAGGGATGTATCCAGTACGTAAGTGTAGTGTACCCTTATAAAGGGTATATCAGTAATAATACATTTCCAACTTTAAGAAATGATTTGATTCATGAAGCGGTATTTGCTTTGGGGTGGTTAAAAAAAATATAATACGTGTTGGTAAGTTGTTCTATAATTTATTATGTTGGCTGTTTTTTCTTAGATTTTCTTCATTTTATTTTGTTAGACATCATTATTTTACGAGTTAATTTTTATTCGAGAACTTAAAACGAGCTATGATTTTAACCGTCTACTTATTTAAAAAATAAAATTGGCTATATTGTTCTATATAATACGGTTATATTGTTCCGGGTTTTCCCAACCATATTGCCATTAAAAGGTACAATAAAAAAGAGATTATCGAAAATCACGTTTAAAATCGTGTTACTTAATGTATTCATTTGGACGCTGGATATATTCGAGAAAAAAAATAGTAGATTAACCTTCACCGCACGATATATTCTATTCAATAATTAATAATCTAATCTTTACATAACATTTATTTATTAAAGTAGACTTAATGTGTACCTAATTACAACTGTTATACAATAACTTGTAAATAAATACTCATAATATTCAATCAAATGGAAGATACTTATTTTAATAAAATATTTTATTGTTTCCTTTAAAGTACACTAGGAAATTAATTATTATAATAATATTTTACGAACGGCTGCACATCAAGCTATACAAGACCAGTTTACGTTGGCCACTTATTGTATGGGAAGCCTATACAATGCGTGATCAGTTTAGAATGGATTTGTATAGGTTGACCTGTAGCCGTGTGTACAATATCTTATTACAGTATTATCACTAACTTCGTACACAAATAAAAAATCGCCTAAATGTCCGTCCGTCCATTTTAATCACCCAACCCGTTCGGCGAAAAAAGAAAAGTCTTTTAAAAATCGAACGTGATTAAAACGGACTGAGTAAAAAACGTAGTATTAGAAACAACACTGGGCACACAGAATATCGGATCGGAGTCGCGCTGGGATGCTATTTAGACTGGCGGTGCCTACGGATAGGAGGGCAGCTATAGTCCGCGTACATGTAAAATAGCTACGATTCGGCGGGTAAGGTACTCTACTATGATTTTTATAAATATTTCGAGTTTGTGTAGTATTTCGTATCGTTAAAATAATTATGACATTATATTGTTATTACGTTTTTGTAAGATCATGATCATTTCGTGTCAGTAATGTACTACGACTATATGTAATTAAATAAAGAATCCCACTAATACAACTTCTACTTACCTTACTAATAATCAGTATGTACTGTGTCTCCTGTGCTTCCAGAAAACTATACATACTCCATGCTGTTTCAAAATTACGCAAAGTTCTGCCTTATGACCCGCACTTTCAGAATAATCGACGGAAATACCGTGTTGCACCTTCAGAATTTGTTAATACTACTTATGCCCAAAGACAATTCAATACAAATTCCGCTGCCCTATATAATAAATAAAGTAATTAACATCTATACCATGATATAGATGTTAATTATTTTATTATAGTAGTCATGACTACTAAAGACTGCAAAAAGGCAATAACTCAATGGTTAAAACCGAAGACTTACGATGACATTGAATAATTGTTGCAAGCATAAGGAAGTGGAATAGGTATACACAGCACTCACACACACGCACGTACGCACCCAAGCACACACACACTCTCTCACACACAAATACACACACACACAGGTATGTCTTTTACTTATAAGGAAGTCTCT
Organism: Subacronicta megacephala; assembly: GCA_958496365.1. Classification (NCBI taxonomy): domain Eukaryota; kingdom Metazoa; phylum Arthropoda; class Insecta; order Lepidoptera; family Noctuidae; genus Subacronicta; species Subacronicta megacephala. The sequence continues at coordinate 14,159,332 of OY292513.1, forward strand.
ATGTAAGATTAAATGTATCTCTATGTAAGTTGTACAATTTTCTGCAATAAACCTTTTTTTGTGCTGTTGGCTCAATAAATGTTTATTTCCTTCTTTTTCCGTTTATCTGCTTGTTACAAACCTACAGCAAATTAGTTGTACCACTATTAGATACATGTAAACAAGCGAAGCCTATTTAGCTCTGTAGCTCTTCTAAGTTCCGTGAACGACATACGCAAGCGGTTCTAGTATTATTTGCAAGGAATGCCGTCTAGCGGTCACCTTAGGAACTAAAATCGTTATACAAGGACTTGATATCTTTGAAAATGAATCCGTGACGTCGTTATCGTAGCATCTATCGTTGACTATAACGATGAAATGCATATTAATAACCTAACATACCATCATAACTGTTTTCCCGAAAGTGTAGGCGGATGTGTGTGTATACTCTCTAAAGTATATTTATTCAATCTTTTATGTACAAATAAAATAGTACACAAGGCGGACTTTAATTGGATTGTAATACCATGTAATGTTGCTGATTGGCATTTCAATGTGATACGTACATAAAAATATTATGAATCAAAGTCTATCGTATCTAAATCTATCAGATGTAGTTGCGTCGAACAGTAAACGTCTTAAAAAAAACAAGCACATTAAGTAGAGCATACTGCAGTGCGTTCGATTCGAAGCTTGGTACTGGGGGCTACTTCTCTGTTATATCTGCTCGTCCAAGATACATGCCTCGCATAGGCGCACTCGTGTTACCGTCCGCGTCCTGGACAGCGGGGGGCGCGGCGCGCGGGGGCAGCAACCCCCTCCCGCCCCCGCACTACCCCCGAATCGCTCGCCGCACCCCCATGGCCCCTTCGGCCACCCTGCGTCATCTAGTACGGCGACTAGTCCGCTAGGGTTAATTCGAACTATTCAAGACTATTTGAATAATTTAAATTTTTTATTTTAAACTTTTTAGTGTTTGTTTTGTTTGGGAAGATTACTTCACTTGATTTGTTCAGAATAATAAAGTGTTGTTTGATGATTTTTTATTTGTCTTTAAACTCAGTTTTTTGCACCTATTTTGGAATAGGGCTTTGGAGTTCAGGAACTTACGTACACATGTCGTGGTTTCAAAACATCTGGTCAACAATATTTATAACCATAATTGTAATGATTTGTACTCATTTGTAGCTACACTGACAAGAATATGAAGTTCCCTTAGAAAACTAAGTTGTTCACGGCTCAACGCCAAGCTATACAAATCCAGAATAACCTGACCTTGTATTGTATAGATTTTCCAACCAGTGTGAGGTCAGGTTTTACTGGGAATATAGCTTATAATGTAGCTGTACGTACTTTAAGCACGGAAACCTGCACTCTACATATAAACAATTCTAAGTTCTTACAAGTGTGAACTAAAGTTGATTTTAGAGTGAAGATGAACTATTAGAGTAAATTATAATGTCCTAGTTTTTAAATAGTCCAAAGAGACGGTCATTTAAAAAGACAAAAGAAATCCAGATTTAAAATAAGTTTTCGATGACAGCCCTGTATGTCCGGCGCGCAGCCCTGATTCTGTAGAACAGAGAGCGGCGTGCGTGCCCGGCTCGTTGTAAACAGCCAACCCTCGTACGTATGTAGGGCGGATGGACGGCCCAAACCCCCCAGAGAAAGGGGTGCCCCCGCTTCTTCCTTGTTCCTCCTTGTGCAAATTCCCTTGACGATGGAAATGTGCTCAGCCACATTTTATACAATTTCTAGTCCCCGCGTCGAACGCTGTCCACACATGCTGGCGTTTTCTCATTAGTGGTAACCCTACGCTGTAGAAACGAACGAGGATTGAAATAATAATTCACCCAGAAACCTAGATTATATTAGTCTTACGTACGTTTATGGAACTTACTTGAAACACAAAAGCTATTTTGGTAACTTAACATTTTTTAACCAAGGTATAGGCTTGCGATTACCACTATCCCACTTTTTAGATAAAAGTGGGTGTTACTTAAAATTTTAGATATTTTTCATTATAGAACGATGACCCTCCAGAAGGTCTGTTAATTATTTTCTGGTTTGTTTGCTTGACAGAACGAGAATTCAATCTTTGCATATGATATGGAAGCAAACAATGCTTTAAAATATATTTTTATTTAGAGACTAAGTGTGCCCTGCGGTTTCAACCGCTTGGCCTCTCTTCAGATGGTAGATAGCCTATAGACTTTCTTATAAATTTGGCTATCATTTACAAATTAGGTATTATTTTTCAAATCTGACTAGTAGTTCTAGAGATTCGCGCGTTCAAACAAACCCTTCAGCTTTATTATATTGTAGTAAGTAATATAGTATAGAATCAAATTCAATTATCAATCAACATTTTTGGCGTAAGTTTATGTGGATACCTCACTACTACCATTGCGCCGCGTGTCGTGAGTTCGATTCCCACCCGATGCAAATATTTGTATGATTAACAGATATTGGTTCTGGGTATACTTTGTGTCTGTTGACTGTATACCTACAGGGTGGAAGGGGCATCGACGCACAACCGCTTACCATGAATTCAGTACCTGATACAGGACCACCTAGCGTTGAAATGTTTTATCGCTTATTTTAAAAAATCAGCTGTTCCATAAGTTTTTACCGTGTAGGTTGCATTGTTGTACGAAAAAGCAGTTCTTTTAATAACAGACGAAAAATATCAACGCTCACACATGATTCTGGACTGCGTCGAGGGTTAAAGAAAAAAGAGAAAAGGAAAACTGGTATGAATTGAGTTGTAAGGTATGTTAATTTTACTGTATTCTGATAGGAAGGTATAAATTAAAAACCTCAAATGATTGTTATTAATTATTCTAAAAAAATAGTAGGTTTTTAGTTTTGAAAATAATAATTATACCTATAACATTACTTAGTAAGCATTACAAACTGGTGATTTAGTTTTAGAAACACAATCCCTGAAGAATAAATGCTTACATCTTCCTATACAAAGTAGTCATAACACTTAAAAGTATTTGTATGAAAAGTCGCCTTTTTTTCGTAGTCGTATCAATTATGGGTTTCATTGGGTAAGTTGGTCCGAGTAGAATCACCCCTCATACGGATCCAGGTGACTAAATCCGCTGTCCGTATATGAGTATATTTTTCGCGATATAGATTATAATTATCTTGACTTGACTATCGTGTGTTGTAAATGAGGAAAATGTTCTTTTATTCAGGCATAAAGTAACAACCAACACTTAATACTACAAACCAAACCAGAAAGGGATTTTAAAACAAGTGTTTTAAAAAGCCACGATCGTGCCTAGTAAATTGCCTTTCAAAAGATTTATTTGGTACAATATTATTATTAGGTACCTACTACTAATACAACAAGCAAAACTTGTCGCTGCTAAGCATTTGCTAGTTAACAATAGTCCAAACGTTACGCTAAAGCTGAGGATCGATCGGTCCGAGTCCAAATTTGACCCCATCGAACTCGCAGTTCATTCGACTTAGGGAGAGAAACATTGCGGGTGTTTTGATCAAATTTACATTTTGCAACTATCCTAGATCAAATGTAAATGAGCAATTTATTATGTTATTTCATATAATTCATCTATTGTTATGTACCTACTAAAATATGTCCCTGTCATGTTCGTTGTGATCGCGAATCCCATAGGCCGTCATCATAAGGCAAGGGAAAAGAAGTGTGGGTTGAAAATCTTTCGCACCCAAAGAAATTCTAATAGAATTTTATTATCTAACAAAAGTCTAATACTCAAGCTTTTTTTATACAAATAACACAACTGCCATTTAGAAACTAAATATTCCGGTACAAATATAAATAAATATTTCTGAACGAAACTAGAGATCCTCACGAATAATAAGTTTCCAATAAAAAAATATAGGTTATAGAGTTGCGCCATTCACATAATCGACTAATTCCCGCGTCTCAAGACGAAGGTCGCTATGAATGGGGAGAGTTATTAAGTCTGTTGTTCCGAACAAATTGCTACGGCCGTTGGCTTTTGGTTTCATTCATTTTCGCGTGAACTCTCCCGCGAGTCTGCTAAGTATTTGTGTTTCCCGCTTCAACTTTGGATTATTTTGGCCGTACGATAACTAAAGTTGATTTCAATAACAAAACTGTAAAAACATTACTAGTGACTTTTTACATTATTTTATGGACCTTACGTTAAAATCCTATCTCTGATTAGTAAATATACTTTAAGAATTTTCTTAAACCGGCCGTAAGTAAGTAATACTATGGGCTTATCAAAAACCAGCGCTGCAGCAATTTTCGTGCTGCAGTATGAGTTTTGATATTCATCACATATTTATTCTTGTAATGGTCTATGGTCTCTAGTTCGAGTCGGCACGCATTAGAAGTTGGAATAAAAAGTTTTAATTTTTAGTGGTCTATAAAGTGATCTGAATATAAAGTGGACTCGTAATTTTACTTAACAAAAGTTCAATGGCTACATAAATGTTTTGCTGATCAACTTTTTTACCGAGAAACTACTGTGCTACATATTTTGGCTGCTACGCTACGCACTGCCGTGTCATGACAAAACACTGTAATTTTAGTCAAAAAGTAACTTAAGTTACAGTGTTTTGTCATGACACGGCAGCGCAGCGATACTACGCTACGTAGCACTACGTACTACGCTCGTAGTCGCATCGTAGAAGCGCAATAGCTACAAGTTTACAATCCTATTCTGAATTCATATATTTCTTTAATCACAGAAATAAATCTACTTTTACAAATAAGCAAGTGTTTCATCTTGTCCACAGATTGAGAGCTTTTAAAACCTTTACTGGTCATTTCATTTAAGTATAGGTACGGTGCCGAATGAAAACTCCCATTTGTTAGTACTTACACTTCCAAAACTCTAACAACCTTGGTTCCCGTACAACACTTCTCGTAGCTTGAACGTGTTATGTAACTTTGCTCGCTAGATGGCGTTGGTATACTCGAATAAAAATAAAACCCTATTTATTTAATTTTCTGTCTTTCGTATTGCAACGAAAACGTGTTTAACCTGTCCAGGAACAATTAGCAGATAGAAGAGAAAAGTTATCATCACAAACCTTTCAAGGATCACCGTTGCTGTGTTTACATATAAGTACCTACTAAGGAAGCGAGCAAGCTTCATTTTAATTATTACAATGTGCAAAGCTTAGACTAACAAACTTTTTTGCGCATTACATATGTTAGTAACAATTTATAAATATAATATATCTGTCTGTTACTTCACCATAAATAAAAAGGAATGTACCGTAATTACCAAATATATAATTAATGTAACAAAATAACTGTTGTTATTTTACCGTTATTTGCCTAATGTTATAGTAAATGGAGTAAAGGATTTAATAGATCACGGCTAAACAACCTATTCCCTGTCCAAATAGCCGTTTAGCCGAATTCAAGCCAGACTTTCGACCTCGGCGCGAAATTGATTTTTTTCTTGATTTTTCGCAAATTTTTCGGCTATAGAACATTCTAGGCACATGACAGTAGAAATTGCGACAACAACAATAACTTATTCACAATTGAGTATTAAAACTTTTGTTTAAAAATCGTTATCGTCGAAGATTTTGGTGTAAATTAGTGGATTCAGTGAAAAATGACAATTTACACCTACACGATAGCAATTTTTAAGCAAAAGTTTTTATACTTAATTGTGAATAAGTTATTGTTGACATCATAAACGAATTTCGCGCCCAACCTCGACGCTTTAACCTTAACAAATCAGAGTAAGATGCACCTAATATGTTTAAGCTTGTAATCAATAAGTGAGAGTGAGATGCATCTAGTACTTATTTTAAAGACGGACTTTTTTTTACACCGCAACGCCTCATCAACAATAATGAGGACGTAGTCATATTTTAATTTCGTCGGTTAACTCACTATCTATCTCTCAGGCATGGCTCAAACTAACGATCTAGAAAGAGAAACACTATATTAATAACTACTATTAGACTAATTAATACTAATGATTTTTTTATTGAAAGAAAATTTCCTAGCGAAAGAAAACTTCTACCAAGGTACGCACGGCTACACGTCAAAATATACGGTCCAGTATATGCTGGCCTCTTATTGTATGGAAGTCTATTCAATGCGAGATCAGCTTAAACTGGAATTGTATAGGTTGACCTATAGCCGTGTGTACTAGCTTAATATGACCGCTAAGGAAAATACCAGATAGTATTCTGTCACAGGTACTTGTAACAGATATTTAAAAGTCATCACTAAGATCTTAAAAATTGAGAAGTAGATGAAGCGAAGATATTCTAGTGATAGATTCTAGCAGAGTCGTAGATGTCAAGGTCAAATCCAAGGTCGAACCTCTGACTTTTCGAAGACATGTGTGGATTAATTATTAAATATCACGCGCTTAAAACGTTAAAGGAAAACATCGTCATCATCATCATCATCAACCAAGTGAAGTCCACTGCTGAACGAAGGCCTCCCCCATAGACTTCCACAACGACCGGTTACTGGTATGCCAAATTGCCAACATCGTCATGCCCTCATGCCTGAGAGATTTTCTTGACGGCGGCGGCGTGTGAAGTCCGCCAACCACCAGTAGCTTAGCCTTAACCTTTCCCACTCATAGGAGTCCTATGCCCAGCAGTTGGACATTAAATGGATTGATGACGAGATAGATATTTCCATAAATATAAAGATCCACTATTTAAAACAACACTGTCAATATGAAAATATTTTAACAAACTTACCGGTTATGAAATCACGATACTTCTTAGTAATAGTATGTAAGCCTATTAATAAGCAAAAAACACGCACCAAATACACTCACTAATAGGCTACCAGAGCAACTAAACTAAATTGTCAATTTTTTTTTATGTTACCCTCCATCGTTAATATTATAAAAAAAGGCTGGTTGAGTATTTTCATAAAACTGTTTAATAGGCTCATAAAACTGTTTACGATCGATGTCGATTAACAAAAAAAATATATTAATTTAAAAATAAATAAATTATAAGCCTTTTTCTTTTATGCTACATTTAGACTTCTGATTTCAAAATCCGATATGCCATACAATTTCTATATTAACACTCTTTTGCGGAAAAGAGACAAAGCATCCCGTCTCAATCCCAACAAAAATTTTAAACGCGTATATCTTAGAAGTTTAATAGTCAATTTTATTTGTTTTTCGGTATATAGTTTCATATTTAATTTAATTTTATAAAAGGCCTGTTATTTCCAAGAAATTCAACACCAGATAACTAGCCTGTCTGTTGATGAGTCTTTATTGTCCTCTCTCTTTATCTGTCAAAACCTGGATTATAGCGGTGAATTCTTGAGAACTGTCATCGAATTCGATTAATCAATACGAGTATATCAATTGCCCATTACTCATCACGTTTTTTCTGCTAACTTCGACGTTGGCACAATTGTGGCATCATTACCACTTAAAAAAAAACGAAAAATGAATTTCTTCCTACAACAATTTCGAGATAACAAAGAGTATCTTCTAACAAATCTAACTAGAAAAATGGCCGAAGGTGTCACCAGAAATTCAGTTTTTTTTTTTCAAAAGTCAGTTGAATAGTGTTTGAATCGTTCGAGTTTGCAATTAACAAATTTAAATTCATTGGAAAAACGAAGCTTTTATTTTTGTCCAAATCGATGAGAGCCACTGTGAATTCATCACCAGTGAATTTTTGATTAATAAATTTACCCACACTAAAAATATTTCAAAATCGACAAAATTTCTCCAGAGTACATCGTGTAAGCATTTCCAGCTCACCATTTATGTCATAGGTTCATTTGACCATTCCTCTGGACCTTAAGTCCACTCAAATTCAGACTTCGGAATTATAGGTATTTTCAACGACCTTAAAAAAACAGGAATTCCGCAATTCGGTTGTATTTCTTTCAAAGATTCAAAGATTTATTGCATACTAAGTGTACAAATATATGTGTTACATAAATGTTTTTTTAATTTGTTATCCAAGAACACCGTCAATTATGAACCGATTTGGAAACTCTTTTATGTCAGTTTTGTCCACCACACCGACCGGTTTTTATGTCAGTCTGTGGTTATTGCCATTCTAATATAATGAAATAAGAAATTAGGCCCAAGAACAGGTGGAACATCCACCATAATTTTTAATGTTATTTAAGTAAAATCATAATGTATGCCTTTGCTTCGTTTACTATTTTACGTTTAAAAGTTAGACTAGATTGTAATAATATTTTGAGCATTTTTCATTAGGTACGGCCAGCACATCAAGTTACCACAAAATGTCAAATTGTCTCCGTTGATTTTAAACTTTATCTTCAACAATTTGAGGTTTAAAATCATTTGGAGAAATTTGTCATTTTTGTATACCTTGACCTGCTGGCGACTGTACTATTTCCCTCTGAGCGTTAGCGTTGTTGAGTGAGCGGCAACTAAGCAAACCATTATTTCGCCGCAAATCCGCCATTGACTTGGGCTTTATTTTTTAAAGTTATAACTTAGAATATTTATAACATAGAAGCCACAAATACTTATAAAAGAACAAAAACCACTCTTAAAAATAGAAGTTTCACATAGTGACAAGTCATGATAACATTGTTTGCAGTGCTCAAATCTTATTTGATAATGCCGTCTTGTGCCACTCCAATCTGTAAAATGGTTAAATAAGAAAATGGATGGGATAAAATTGTATGTGTGTTTGTTTGTAGCTAATTTTTTGGACACAATACATGACATGCAAATTGGCTGAACGCAGTTTCTAGTTAATATTGATTGTATGAGCTAGAATTAGAATACCTATAGCCTAACTAAAGCAGCGGCCGTATATTTTAATTTAATCTGTCTGTGCGCAGAGTTGAAGTCCAGTCGACCGTCTTCCAACCAAAAATCGATCGAAGCTAATTTTTTTTGACACAATACACGACATGCAAATTGGCTGAACGCAGTTTCTAGTTATTATTTATTCTATGATCTAGAATTGGAATATAAATATCTAAATAAATATATAACTAAAAATAAAATAAATATCAACTAAAGTAACAGGCGGGGAATTTAAATTAATAAAATCTGGCGCAGAGTTGAAGTCCAGTCGACTGTCTTCCAACCGAAAATCGATCGTTTTCCTGAGCCCTATGCAAACGTACATACATACGTAGCTTGACATAAACGTGACCATTATTATGCGTGCATGTAGAATTTATTCATATTTAATATCCTTTTCTTCTCATAAGTATATTAATTATTATAAAATAACAAATACTTTTGCTGAAAATCTTTATAAAATACGCATGAAAGTCTTGACCGTCGTAATTACATTTTTATCTTAAAAATTCAGACTGCAATTAACATACCATCATACCTGTATTCCCCGAACAGTTAGACAGTGGTGAACTTAATTTACACCTGCAGTTCGCCAGTATGTTTTGGTTCCTTGTGATAGGGACGAGCCTATTGCCATTCACCGGGCATATATCTAAACTCCAAGCTGCTAATGTGAATATAATAGAAAAACCCGAAACATTTGCCCTAAGAATCGAACCCAAGACCTCTAGCGTAGCAGTTGCACTTAGGACCACTCTACTAATGAGGCAATTTTGAGCATATTTGCGTGATAGAGTACCTAAAAATTTCATAGAAAAACCCAATAAAACTTGGCTCGCCCTGAGAATAGCACCCAAGACCTCTAGCGTAGCGGTCGCACTTAGGACCATTAAACTCATGAGGCATACAATTAATGTGGAAAAAAATACTTATGATTAATGATAATGAGAATTCTCATTGCATGATCAGACTTATAGACTCCACTAAATATTTTGCATGTGTACTAAAACCTACTAACACTACGTTATGTAGACACTAGGCAGACTTACTAAGGATCAAATATATCAGACAATAGAAAAACAACGGTATCCTCTGGAGGGTCAACAATTCATTGTGAATTAAAAAAATATTTTCAAAATCCAACCCTATCATGCTACCTACACTATGGTGCTAATCTTATTTTCCAAGAAAAAATAACGTGTCATTAAAATTTCATTGCAAACTCTTATTAAAATAAAATTAAAGCTGACTGTTCAAATTTCAGATGCAAACGTAATTTTGAACAATAGAGAAATTTAACTAATGTGCACTAGTAGCGTTAGAGGTTACATAGGTCGCTTGAATACTTGTCATGGGCAGAATGCTAGGCTTTTAATTAAGGCACGAGTAATTTAGAAGGGCAGTGTACGTTCCACGCGTGGCCATGTATTAGGCAAAATCTTCTGCATACTCATTTGGAAATGTTTAAACAGTGAGGTAGGGGTGGAGGGTGGAGCGGCCCACCGCCTATGGTTAGTTCTCCGCTACAGATAAATTAATAACGCACCTACCTAGGTATGGATAGATATAGCACGCATGTCCGTGAGTACCACCTTTCAGGGTGTTCCAATTTCGATGGCCTTATTGGTTTGTGTACTCAAGAATTGTTGGATTTCGTAAATTAATTTTATTGTGCATGAGGTTATTTAGATGCTGTTTTGATATCGATCCTATGCGTCTAAAAACTTTTTGGTTCACAAAAATTCTTATGAGTCCAATACAATTTTGAAGCGTCGGTAGCCTAATGGCTAGGGCGTCGGACTTGCGATCATATGGTTGCCGGTTCGAACCCCACCCATTGCACTACCGACGTGAACCCACTCGTAAAACCAGCATTTAGCTTAGTACGAGGGGTTAACAAGAATACTAGTAATGTGTGACCCACATTGCTAGTAAGCTTTTTTTTAAAGAAAAAAAAGTTCCTACCGGGCTTATGAGGTTACCGAGATACTGCAGCGCGTCGAGCAGGTTAGAGGTCTGAGGCGAGAGTTATAGACTTATTTGCCATAATCAAAGCTAGCTAGGGGTAGCTTGAATCGCTCTTATAATGGGGGCTCCCTTTAAATACATGTCCAATCCAATTTTACATTATCAGTGTGCACTTGAATGACAATAAAAAGAGATATACCATATAATAACGATAACAATTATTTATCAGTTAACGACTACGTGTAACTATTTTAATGTATGAATATGTATGACTAACATATTACGTACCATCACGCCTGTATTCCCCGAAGGGTTAGGCAGCGGTGTACTAATGTACACCCACATTTCGCCGGTATGTTTATGTCCCATGTAATAGGAGGCGAGCCTATTGCCACTAACAACAACGGACACCAATCCAGACTCTGAGCTGCTACTGGGAATTTCATAGAAAAACCCAATAACACTTTGCTCGACCTAGGGATCAAACCCAGGACCTCTAGCGTAGCAGTCGCGTTTCGGACCACTAGACTAATGCGGCAGTCTGACTATTTTAATTTTAATATTATTTTACTGTTGTGTGATATGGGTACGTGCCTGAAATAAATAGATTTATTATTATTATTGATAGAAATGCAAAAAAAATCTGTCTTTCCAAATAACCGTTCCGATAATTACTATTATCGGATCGCCCACGGCTTCTCCCACTTGGTTTCTCGGCTTTTCTGTAGGTACTTTAATTTGTTTGTATGAACCATATAAACCTTCTTCTTGAATCACTCTATCTATTGCTGAAAACTGCATTAAAATCCGTTGAGAAGTTTAAAAGATCTAAGTGAACGGGCAACGGAAGCGACTTCATTTTATATCACGTAAAGATAGTTGTTATTAAGCGGAATATAACCAAATTATTCAGCACTAAACGAGGTGGCAACATAGAAATAATATTCCGGTGCAGCTGGCATTGAAGGGTTACGTATGGTTTTGCATCGTTTGGGGGTGTTGTTGATGTTGTTGTTCACAAATTTAGCAATACATATTAACTCCAATCATCTGTAAAAAATACTTAGTCCTCAACATTGACGTCTGCGCTATATTTAGTTTGGCACCCACAACCATGACAAAATAGCGTTCAATTATATTGATTATATAAAAAGTAATGAGGTAATAGCAAAAGCTTCAAGAAATTTAGGCTGGTAAAGCGAGTTGATACTGTTCTAATTTCGTCGGTGGAGATAGTTTTTGATTCAAAGCTTACTAGCAATGTGGAACGCACATTACTTGTATTCTTCTTAACCCCTCATGCCAAGATAAATGCTTGTGTTACAAGTGAGTTCACGGCGGTTTCAAACCGACATTTACAATATGATCGCAAGCCCTAGCCAAGGCTTGGGCCGTATTCATAGCGTAAATGGAAGAATTAGGAGGAGGTCTTTGCCCAGTAGTGGGATACACCGGGCTAACCGAATCTGTAATCAGTATAAGCAGGCTAGGCTAAATTGCTGCACTGGTTCATTCAATTCACCTTTATAACCAAGGGAATAAGGCAATAATAACTAATTGAACACAAATCCAAACCACCCTGTATGCATGAGATGTGAGATGTAAAATTTGAGCGGAGCACAACGCCACACCTATTATGAAATTTGTGCACACACACAAGAATGGACACACATACACGCCCGCCCCGAGAAAGGTACCTATTCGGACTTAGGTGGCTATCGGGGGGTTGGGGGTTGTACTTGCGACGCTCGGGCTGGCCGGCTTAAATTTTCGTATTAATATGTATCTCTTATACTCGCGGATTTACCAGCCGATGCTTGCCGCAATTATGCGGCCGGCAAGGGGAGTTTTAATAGCCCACAGTAAAAATACAGCTCGAATAGTACTTTTGCGATGTTTGTCAAAGGTTTGTTTAAAATTCTTGTTTTTGAATGTGTGGAAATATAAATTATTGCATTGCCTTTAATGAAGTTGAAACAGGCATAAACCAAGTGGGGAGTCTTTATTAGAGCAACAGAAGTAAAAACTTTTTTAAATATTGTCGTATACGTATATGTCGTACGTATTGTCTGTCTGTGTATTTGTTTGTACACGCATCATTCAAAAACTACTGCACGAAATTAAATAAAGTTATCACAGTTGTACTTCTGGAGGTCTAACTCAAAATCAAGTGCACGTTTCATGTTGATACGCCGTCTATAAACCAGTTGTTGTATCTAGTAAGTCAATCCTTTTGGGAAGAGAGTGAAACTGGGCTAGAGTTAGTACTAAATAATACTAATACTTGTTCAAACCTTTATATAGTACAATGGTGTGATCAATTTTACTTTCCCAATATCCGGATTTGTTTTGTATATTTTATATATTCATGTCTTGAATCAGTTCTCATTTTTATCTATCCTGAAAATGCGATTATATGCATGTGACAGTACTATGTACTTACTTGAATATTACATTAAGTTATATGCAAGTAAGTACTTCAAAGATCAATTTTCTTGAATGAAGACAGTTCAAATTCTTGGTTTTAGGACTTACCGGTTTCCTCACGATGTTTTCCTTCACCGTTTTGACAGCAGTGGTGATGAAATAATGTACACAAATTAAAGCGCCTGTCTGGCCCTCTATCTCCAATAGCAATCTATCTTCTAGCCAAATTATACAGAAATGTATTCAGCAGTTTAAGCGTAAATAAATATCTAGATACACAGACAGTCACTTTTGCGGTTATAATACTGGATATGTATATATATTTATATAGGTATATTTGCCTCCCGTAGAGGTACTGCGGATACCGGATAGATATCGATTTAGTATAGGTAAGTTGAAACTACGTAACTTTGAAACAATACATATACATATGTAGTTACGTAAACACTTTTCAATTTCAATTGCAGTTTTAGACATAAATGGGCTAGCAATACAATAATCAAATCCACACATTTCTGTGACCAATGTAAGTAGGTACTGTTTACTAAAACTAGTGGATGGTTCGGTCGTCGGCAAAAAACAAAAGAATTGCTTCAATAGGTTAGAATAGGTTTTTTGTTTTTATGTAAATAATACAATTTGTTATTGCACTGTGGGACCGATTAATTTTATTTCATCTTCAAAGCTGCTTTTACTGTCCGATTCAATGTACTTATCCATAGAAACACCCAAGGTTTTAAAGGAAAAAATAAATAGTCCATGAGCAGAAATTTCAGTAAATCTTTAAACATAGTTATATATTCAAGCAAACATTCAAGTTTAGGTATAGGTACTAAGCCGAATGGCGAAAAAGCAATTTAAATCATTGATTGTTCATACCTATGCATCACAAACCTGCACTTAGGGCTCTAAAAAGCGCTTTCAGCGCTCACGTCTAAATTAAGAAATTTCCTTAAATAATTAAACAACGCAAAAAGGATTGTCACCGGAGGTTGGACAGTGAAGCAACCCCATTTTCGATGGGTAATTGAAAAGGGTACGCGATGGTTAAAAATTCATTGGGCAGCTTAACTCTTGACGTCACGGCTGTTAGTGGTGATGATAGATAACTGAGTGTGCATCTGATGTGTACTTTGAACTTATGCAGATACTAAAATGTATGACCATACTGTAAACTAAAATTACATTTTTTTTAAGTACTTGAGGTTATATCCTTTTTAAAATCACGCTTCGAACCTTTTGGAGCTGGGCAAAGTAGGTGAAATCGCAGAGTTTGCTTGTTTGAATGCGCTAATCTCTGGAACTACCAGCCAGACTTGCAAAAATATTTTTGTATAAGATAGCCTTATTCATAGGGAAGGCCATCTAACATTACGCCACGATCCTTAAGAGCGGAGCAAAGCAGGTAAAATCTCGGAGCTAAGGTATTAATATATATTTATACAGATCTTCCTAAGCTTCTAAAATTGTTGGTTAATAGTATCCTAAAGCAGCCCTCTTTATTTTAGGTTCAAGAGAGGACATTAAATTATTAAAAAACACTTTGAGGCATACACGAGACGGGCTTGACCTATGCAGAACCCAAAATCCTTATACTTAAAAATAATAAGCGTCGACCAACATCTAAGGAGGGTCTTGTAGGGACACTGGATCAAGGGCTTGATACAAAGCACTGGATGAGGGCACACCCGTATCGTTAGGAGGTTTCTTTATCAGAGGCCTTGACCGCTGGCAGCTTGAATACTGTGAATAACAAATTGTTAAAAAAGTGAGTGAGTGACTAAAACGAACATGAACATGATCGTGTAGAATTGGTGGAACTTGTAGTAGATGAGAGTGCGAGTAGAAGCACTGCGTAGTCGAGGATGCTAATCAGTATAGTATCAAAATTGGGTACTTGAACTTTTGCATATTAAACATGGATTAACTAGTTATTAATAAATTGTATAACATTGACGACTTGCGGAAGGCAGTGACTGGATGAGGAAAGCCGAAGATCGGGCTCTGTGGCGTTCACTACGGGAGGCCTACGTCCAGCAGAGTGGACGAGTATGGGCTGATGATGATGATAACATTGTTATAAAATTAATTAGGTACTGCTAACGTTTATAATTACTAACTATAATTGCACGCCATACAATGGCCAAATATGTGAAATCTACTCGTTATTCACTGTCGTGTTATTGGGTTTTTCTATGAAATTCTAGCCCAATGTCTGGATTTATGCCCGGCAATAGGCTCGCCCCCTATTACATGGGACCTAAACATACCGGCAAAATGTGGGTGTACATTAGTACACCTCTGCTTAAAAATTCAGGGAATACAGGCGTGATGGTATGTTATGTTTAAAATGATTATTATTATACTATAATTATTATTCGCTACCTAAAGTCTGTCACGAGCCTAATCTCAGAATTCAGAATAATAGTAGTTCGGATAACGTTACATCAGACGTTGTCGGCAAAGGTTCGGTTGGCCGGAACATTGTACCGTCCTATCTACAGTGAATGTTTATTGTAGAATAATTTGAATTTTGCGACTGGATTTATGCTCCCTTTAACGGGAGAGGAGAAATGTCATATAACCTAATGAGTTCAAAAACCTTCCTTTATCCATTGTCTGTAAAAAAATGCATAAGTGGGTAAACTTAGACTAAATAATAAAGCTCAAGATTGTTTGTTTGAATGCCACTATCTGTGGAACCTCGAGTCAAATTAAAAAGAAATCTTTTTTGCATTTGGTAGCCCAATTTTTGAAAAAGGTTAAAGACAGGTTAGTAGTGCGGCAATGCGGGTGAAGCTGTCGGGCATAACCAGTGTTTTTTAAAGATATGGGAAACTTAAATGTTCTTTCTCTATAAAATAATATACTAAATACATGTCAATTTAAAAAAAAAACAGGTATGGTTAAGCATGGCTATGTAATATGATTACCTAACTCACCAATTCTATCCATATTATTGCGTGTAAATGATTTTGGTATCATTTTGCCATTACTACAGAATCATCAATATTGTACTCATAACATATTTGAGCAGTTTTACTTGATCACAAAAAACATAGAATTTTTATTTAAAAAAACCATAACATTCACTTCTATGTAAAAACTAATGAACATTAATAAGTTAAACTACTTTCGCCTTATATAAGGTTACATTAAAAAAGAATAACAACAAAATAAAATTCAAAACCTATCTACACCTTTGGTTGAAACTGGTTGAAATGACAAAAGAAGATGCCAAAGAGGTAAGTTTTCTTAGGGTCGTGAATGAAATGTGCTCGCGAAACGCTTGACCCCAATTTAAGAGTGGTTCACTACCGAGTTTTGCAGTCACCAATTTCCATTTTTGAAAAGAGAAAAAAAATTACACATTTCGAATTGTTCAAATTATTTATTACCTCAATTGTACGTTATGTATGCAGGTATAAATTAATATATAAGATTGATTAAGATAACAGCAAGTGGTTATGCTACTAGGCTATTCTAGGAAAATATCGTGAGAAAACTTGCATGTCTCAGAAATTTTCATAACGGCGTGCAAGGAGTGTGAAATGTGCCAAATAAAGTCGCGTGGTGTGGTGTTGTACCTATCTCAAATTCCGTGCCTAACAATAGGTTAGGAAATGGCTAGTACAAAAAAATTGCACTAATAAACTATTTTGAAGCTCAAATCCTTTTAAAGTACAGAATCATAAAATATTTCTTATAAAACATCTGGTGAAACATGCTGAAGGTTAGTATTTACTTTGGAGGTATGATTTTGCCCTCGCTATTACACCTGGAAGAGGTGCCGGTTCTTGGCACTTTGCCAAGCAATACTGGCACAATATTTGCTTTGGAATAAAGGATTCTTTAACTTTTTTTACTATTTGTGACTTTAAATAGGTACTGATGTTGGCCCTCTATTGCATGGGACCTAAATATACCTGTAAACTGTGGGTATACATAAAGTAGGCAAACCTCTGCTTAAATCCTCGGGGAATATAGGCGTGATGGTAGGTACTAATTTTAATTATACTTCTAGTTTTTTTTTAAATTAAATTGTGTGAACTCTTGACGTCAATCTAGCCGCCGGGGCAAAGATGAGGTCGACGGTGGAGCGAGCACACTCAGAAGATGCCTGTTCACCCTAATTTTAAAGATATTTATTTATATTGTATACACTCGGAAATTAATCAACATTATTACCAATGTAATCTAGATATTATCAGGAATAAATTAACATGAGTCTCACTACTTTACGCCATAATTTGTATGGGTTCACGTCGGTAGTGCAATGGGTGGGTTTCGAACCGGCAACCACATGATCGCAAGTTCGACGCCCTAGCCATTAGACTACCGCCGCTTCAAAATTTTATACAAAATATTTAAATACTTGATTGACAAATATATTTTTTTTGCAATTAACTGTGGCAGATCTGGGACCAGACCTTAGAATCTATAAGTAGTAACCGTCTCCCAAAGACTGACTTTGTTCGTATTGTCTCAACTAGGAAATACAACCAAGACAACTTTCAACTGTTACGAATAATGGAGGGAAAGTCAAATGGAGAAAAAAGGGAACTGAGGGAGGATTTTGTTATTCCCACCTTATTTAACCCTGTGAACTTTGACATAATGAGCCAATGCTGCACAAAGGCATCCGGGATTATATGCCGCCTGCATACAACGACAGCCAGCGACCTCTACAAAATCATCTGTCTATTTCGTTGGAGTTCAACCCACGCTACTTTCTATGAGAACCTTTTTCCCAAAAAACATTAAGAAATAATATTTACAGGGCAATATGTAATTCTATTAATAATATTACCCAAAAATGTGTAAGAGATAATAAAGATGTATTTTTATTACGTTTCTAAGGAAAGCCAAATATATTTTCACCATATTTGTCCGTCCGTCCTTCGTTTACGTAGTTCCTAAACCTTTGATGATATTTCACAGCTCGATGGGTTTTCCCCAAAGTCAAACGTGAAGCGAGATTAATAAAATTAATAGAAACTTCTTAGATCGCATAGATACTCAGTTACCCAGTAAATAGGAGTTAATATTATTTGTCTCATACTGCTACCTACATTAAAGGGTGCTGACGTGATGACCTTGATGACCTTGATGCCTTTCAGACCTGTTTTTGGGTCCAATTGGTACATGATCGGTCGATGAGAGGAAGTGGAAGGCTTGCGCCCTGCAATAGCCTGCATCAGTAATGCTGATTTGCTAACAAGCTAATAATGAATCACAATTTGATTCGAGGGCAGGTGCCTACACAACGTTAGGGCTGATCGTCTGGTTTGGTTTTTCCTAAATTGAACGTCTAAAAAACATATGACATATTAAAAGCAATTATTATGATGATAATTATGTTTATATAGATTTCAGATACAAAGTACGAGTGTCATGTGTATGTCAGTCTGTAAATGTGTAATAGGTACATTAACATACATGTATTAGGTACTGTAATTGTGCATATTTAAGCACTATCCCGTTTTCTTGGACACCCTGTAAATGTTGATTCCATGACTAATCATTATATTTAGTAATATATTTTAGCAGCATCTTGCCTTGGTATTAAATTGTGATGAATAAAAATAATATCAATATGTTACAAAAATATTTATAAATATTTAATGCATTCGTATCATACATAACTGCCTATTACCTAACTTATCACACAGATTCATAAGTCCTAAATGCATTTTAGTCTAGCAACATTCATTACATACTCGTAACACTGTCAGTGCCCAACTTTAGATAAAAACAAAAAACTGTTCGTCGACAAATAAAACCCTTTCCGAGGGCGGGAAACTCTACACGTATAATCAGCAATAAAAATGTGTCTCGTGTCCAAGCTTTCTCTAATTCAAGTACTGGTGAGAACGCGCTAAAAGGAAAGATGCATTACCCTGTTTCAAGTCGCTCCTATTGTAATGTAAACGATTGCTATTTTGTGTTTGACTGTACATTTATATACTTAGAATACTAACGCATCCTATAACTATTTTTAGAGACAAAAGTCATGCCATGTTCTTCTTCAGGGTGCAATCTATTATGTCATTGCTAAATTTGATAAAAAATTGCTCAGAGATTTAGACGTAACAACATAACAAATAGACGGATAGAGTTATACGAGTAATACTTATGACTTCGGATAACTTGATTTGAAACGTTTCAAAGTTATATTGGTAAAAATATTATAAATGTATAAACATCAATTAAAGTTTAAATTTTCGTACAGTCGAATAAAATTGATATTGAATGTTTGCAAGTGTCAATCCAAAATATTATAATTGAATAACCACCTCTTTAGTCTAGTGGCCGTAATCGCGACTCCTACCCTGAAGGTCTTAAGTTCGATTCCCAGATTGAAAAGTGATCTTTGAGTTTTCAATGAAATTTCTTAGTACACGAAGCACCTAGTTTGGATTTGTGCATGATTATTGGTAATGTACCTACTCGCCTCTATTTCATGGGACTTACACACAATGGCAAACTGTGTACATTAGTATCACCTCTGCGAAACCCTTAGCGGCATACAGGTATGATGGTATGCTTCATTATCATCATCATCATCATCAGCCCGTATTGGTCCACTGCCGGACATAGGCTTCTTTAAGTGAACGCCACAGAGACCGATCTTCAGCTTTTTTCATCTAGTTGCTGCCAGCTGCCTTCCGATAGTATGCTCATTTTGTTTAAATAAAAATATTTTATTCTGACTACCGTAAAAACTGAACACTGAAGAAGTATAGTGCATGTATCTATAATGCATGGGAATGCCTAAAAAATATATAAAGATACTGAAGAAGTATACCAATGATAAATTGAAAGTATCTGTCTGTTTCAAAACCAGTAAATTAAAACAGAAAATGTAACTTAAATTTTCATGTACAGTCGCCAGCAGGTCAACGTATACAAAACTGTCAAATTTCTCCAAATTATTTTTAAACCTTAAATTGTTGATGATAAAGTTCAAAATCAACGGAGAAAATTTGACATTTTGTGGTAGCTTGATGTGCTGGCCAGCACCGCCTGCCTGAAATATAAATTGAATATATGTAATATTCAATTTATATTTCAGGCAGGCAGGTAGGCAGCAGGGCTTAGAAAAAATAATATAAATCATGAGCTCCAGGCTACAGCAGTACGTTACCTAGCTAGTGCGAAAATAAAGCTTAATTCCTGGCCAATAAGTTCATATTCATTAATCTACTACACAAACTGACTCAAACGCTTTTTTCCAACTTACTACGTACCTAATTTAGTTTCATTACTTCACGATACTTTAAGTGTCTTGATCTGTGTCTCAATAATCATACATTTTCATTACCTGAGGTAAGTCCCAGACACCAAACAATAATCCTAGTGCAGCATAAATACTTGTAACATTGCACACAATAAAAGTTTAACCCCCAAAACTGTTGAACGCAGTTGTTTCTGACTGTACTCAAAACAAAATTAAAACTTTCTGTACACAACGCTTGTGTTGAATTAGTTAAACTGTAAGTGGAGTAAACTAGCCTTACTTATGTACATTTCTATTAAGTTATATTTACGGTACTGACAATGATTTAATATCTTTTATTTGTATAGTTTCTTACGATTTTGTACCTCATTTTGATGTGCTGGCGACTTGTACGGTCGCGTCAAGGTACCACAAATTTTCAAATTTTTTCAGTTGATTTTGCATTTAATCATCAACATTTTAAGGTTTAAAATCATCTGGAGAAATTTAACAGATTTGTATGGCTCAGTCTCAAAACATTCAAGTTCAGCCAAATAGGTAACTACATGATTGTAAAACGTTCATAATAATAGCTCATAAGATCCAAATATCGAAAACTACAAATTTTTTTACAAGTTCAAGTAGCAAAATAATCAAGTCTCAAAACATCCGTCATCATCTCATAATATTAAATTTTTTGTATGAGTGCATGATGTGTAGGTCTGTAAGTGTGACATTATATTAAAAGTCACATATTTCATTTTGTTAAGTAAATTATGTATTACCCTTATTTGAGATCTCTGCATGTAGGTATTAATAAATAATTATCACGCACTTAAACGTTGAAGTAAAACATCGAGAAGACACCTGGCATGCCTGATAGACTTTCTGGAGTCTGCCAACCCTAACTAGGCTAGCGTGGTGGACTATAGCCTAATCCCTCTCGTTCTGAGAGGAGACCCGTGCCCAGCCGTGGGACAATATAATAGGTTGTAGATGATAATGATCAAATGCTTTTACAATTAAACAGGGAACATTTTTCGACCTACAGAGTAAAGTTTGTTTGTTGATATTACATAAAAACTATTTTTTCTTTATGTAATAATCGGTGGGTTTATACCATATAAACTTGGGATATTGGTGCAGTAGCAAGTTTGTACGGAGAACTCGGTGCTCAAGTCATTATTTTTTTAAATATGACCCTGCACTACATTTTATTCTCTTGTATCTTGAACAGTCAAGACTCCGAACAACCACTATCATAAGAGATCTATTTACAGAAATAAATATCATTTCATCATTTCATTTCAGTGGGATGATAAATTGTTTGATGATGAATAATAAAACAAACAGAAGTAAAAATGTCAACACAGAAAAGTTTTATATTAAAATACCACCACGCTTATATTCCCCAATGGGTAAGGCAGAGGTGCACTAATATACACCCACCTTTCGCCGGTTTGGTTAGGTCCCATGTAATTTGGGTGAGCCTAGCCATTAACCGGATACAAATCTAGACACCGAACTGCTACTGAGAATTGTATACACCCTACAGACACCATTATCTATAGGTAGGTAATCATCATAGTAACACCACTTGGTTCGACCTGGGAATCGAACCCAAAACCTTTAGAGTAGCAGTCGCGCTTAGCATCATTAGACGAATTAGGCAGTTCATGCTTATAATATTAAATTCTTTAAGTAGGGAGATAATATTAGCAACTTCAATTCCTATCTTAAATTCGTTTTCCATTAATTCTTAGAGTAGAGACAATTCTATATTCGTATTCTACTATATACTATGTAAAGGTTTAACTTGGCACGTCCTCTGCTTTGCAAAAGTAATCTTTTTTTTGACTAAACAGATGACCAGTGTTAGCTGAGCTGCGGTAATCACTACACTACGAAAGCCACGCGGGTCAAATTATAACTTTTAAGCTATTTAAATTACTATACTACTATGTAGGTACTATTTGAGGTGTTTTTATTTTAGTTCTGTATGCCTATTTTTCTATCTATCTGTATGTATAAAAAATGAATCCCCATTTATAGCCAGTAAACTTTTTCAGATTCCTTCCTTTTTTTTAATACTTCGTGGAAGATTGTTACGAAAACTAAAATAAGAAAATTGCACAGTCAAATTGGACAGTTTACAATAAATTGAATTGCGCTATCGTTAAATCTATGCACGATTACACTACACTCTTTACCTAGAAATATATGAAAAATACACTTAATATATATTTTTAGGCATCCATCTTCTTAGTACCTATACACTCGAGACTCCCCCATTTTTTTAGTTGACTCTTTCTAATTATTTTTTGACTCATTTTACTAACCTTTAGAAAGACCCAAACTTCCTGTGATTATAGACACCAATGGCGGGAGAGGTTCACAGTTTCTTTTTTTTCATCTAGTTCTACCAAAGCTACAAAAGAAAGTCCACCCAGTTCTCAGAGGCTCCAAGTAAACAAAAGTTTTACAAGCCTTTATTTAATTTTTGTAATAAAATGATACATTGTTAGAATTGTTAGAAACCAGTAAAATGATACATTTTTAGAAATATGTTTTTCAAATCTTCACAATGCTTTTAACTTTGGCGATTAGTATCTAATTGTGGCGAGAAATAATAGTATTTTTAAGTAGCTTGCTAAACTAATTTCAAATATATCCAAGTTGAAAGTTTTCAACAAGTAAATTATAATTTTATTTCATTTTAAACAGTGTTATGATGTGTTATATCAGTTCCATAATCAGTCAATATGTCGGCACAATTTTATCCCATGATAGACGCATTACTCGCATCGATATATGTAGCTACCTATGCTGCGTGGATACTGTTCGAATCCATTTACTTCTCTAAATTATGCGTAAAACGTCCATTTGACGATCTCCCCTCTTCCCTCTTATCGCTTGGACAGAAACGGGAGCCCCGGGCGGGGGCGCCGGACTAGGGCAAATTGGGGGGTTTACAAACCCCCCCAAGTGAGGGTGTCCGAAGTCCACCTCACCCTTTAGCTACCCTGAAGTTCCATCTCTCACACCTATAAATTCGGCACACACATTTCACCCCTAGGGAAGGAAGGGGGGTCTATAACGCACCAATCCTTTCGTTTCGGCGTGTCACACTTGGCAAGCAATGGTGACCTCCACTACAAATTAATATTCACAAACGTTTCCGTTTCTATCGTTAATCATTGCCGTTTCTGCCAGTGATCTCGCTTATGTATGTACAACACCTTGGCTTTAGGTAAGCTCTGTATATAAGAAGCTGTACGTTAATGACTTAAGGAAATATACGCAACTTTATATTGGAAACAGGAAATAAATAAAATGCAATTTCCATAAAAACAGGTGCCAAAAAATGTTATCATTAAGAACAGGACAGTTTATCAATTAAAAACTATGTTGAACAAAAACATTAGGAAATAACTAAATTAAACTAAAGTAGTATATAAACTACTTAAAAAGAATACATTAGTATCGTACTCTCAAATTTTCTAGTAATTATATATAATATCAACAAATAATCAACGTAATTATCAATCCATTATACTATCCCACTGTTGGGCACGGGTCGTCTCTCAGAACGAGAGGAATTAGCCCATAATCCACCATGCTAACCTCATGCGAGATAACACGCTTCCCACGCCATCGCTATATCTCTCAGGCATGTAAGTTTCCTCACAATGTTTTCCTTCACCGTTTCAGTGCGTGATAATTCAGTATTCATACGCATATGACTTCGTTCAGTCAGAATTGCGTGTCTTGGATTTGAACATTTGACTTGGCAGTCCTATGGTCATATCACTCGGCCATCACAGCTCTGTCTTTATACTGTATATAATTACAAATACTAACTGGCAATAGTGATAAATCAGGCCTCACAAATTAACGTAGTCATTACAAAAAAATCGATACCCTCTTTAATTACTCCTCATTGAGTCTTTATATAGAATTTGACAGTTTAAAAGTAGTACAGACCTACAGTATCTAAAAGGAAAAAAAAAAGCAATTGAAGTCTTTTATAAATAAAATCGTTTACTTTGAGAAAAATCAATGACAGTTTCTTTCACTGGTTTTAACTAATTAAATTAATTTATAACGCCCATCGTTCAGAAACCTTAATTAGGTCGTCTGTCCGTCTGTTGTTGGAGGTCATCCCACACTGCGTTTTCCAGTGCGTGGTCTCCACTCCACTGGGAGTCGGTAGCTGCTCCCAACTCGAGGCAGCAAAACAGGTTTATGAAATGTGTTAAGTATTATGTAACCCTTAAACTTTAAACTGAATTGTATTTGGTAGAGTCTTTGTAATTTTTTGTAACAATAGGACTGACATATCTACACGATAAAAGTCCTATAAATAAATATAGATAAAAAAAAGTCTATGGGAGAAGCCTTGTTTAGGCTTGGGCGCCAAATTCAATTATATTTGTTCTTTTTTTTTGCAAATTTTTCATCTATAATGTATTCTAGATTCAGCAGAATTCTCTATTTTACATCAAAATCTAATACGATAACGATTTTTACGCAAAAGTTTTAGAACTCAGTTGTGATTAAGTTATATTGTTGTTGATGGCACGATTGTTATTGCCATGATCCTAAAATGTGTCATTGACATAACATTTTATAAATACCAAAAAGAAAATTGAATTTGGCACCAGATTTAAGGTAGAAAATTTGACTTAAATGCTTACTACGAAAACTCCAGCTGATATTGAGACTAAATTCCTTTGGCTGTCTTGGCATTAAACCTATAGTGTAGTGAGCGATATTCGCTAGCGTATCTATCAAATACTACTTACCCCGAAAGGCGTTGTTCCGTCATAAATTACAAAAAAAAAGTCTAAGTTTTCTGATATCATCCAATTTTCTGCGCATTTTTTTCAATTTTTCGTTCCGTAAGAAACTTCAGTATAAAAATAAAGTAGATATAGTAATCAGAAATCTCGAAAAAAAATAATGCAACCGGTATTCCTCAAACAGACGTGATGGTATGTTATGTATATAATATAATCATTTTCATATATCATCAAGTTGTTCCAAATTTTCCGGGCAAATTTATGATTTAACATTTACCATCACGCCTGTATTCCCCGAAGGGTTGACAGAGACAGAGGTGTACTAATGTCACATTTCGCCGGTATGTTTAGCTCCCATGTAATAGGGGGCGAGCCTATTGCCATTAACCGGGCACAAATCCAGACTCCTAGCTGCTACTGGGAACTTCATAGAAAAACCCAATAACACTTTGCTCGACCTGGGGATCCTGGGGAACCAAGGACCTCTAGCGTAGCAGTCGCGCTTAGGATCACTAGCCTAATGAGGCAGTCTTTTATATCTCATAAATCCAGAATTCCAGTATGCTGTTGTGACTACTTATATAAATTAATTTTATGAAATAAGATTTTAAAATGAAATACGTATAAGACATTTTTGAAGTCCCGTGTCCCGCACAGCATTACCGACGTAACTTATTTGTGTCAGCCGTCTCTCACAGGTTTTGCTTATAAATAGATTTGTTATGATAAATATGATTACGTTATGCGTTCTTGAAGATACTCGGTGAGTTTTCCCACGATTACTTTAAACACAATGCAAGATCTATTGTGTTTGGGATTTTACCCATAATATAACCATAGCATAATCGGCCTATAATGTTCCCACTGCTGGGACACAGGCCTCCTCTCAGTGAGAGAGAGTGGGCCGTAATCCATCACGCGGGACCTAGTGCGGGTTGGTAGATATCACGTATTTTCGATTTTTTTGTTATAACCGGTTTCCTCGCGTTTTCCTTCACCGTTGTGGGCGTAGAAATGATAAAATTATTTCCACAAAGTAAAGCGCCTTTCTGAGTTCGAACCTTCGACCTGCAACTGGTATGTTGCGGCTGTTACCACTGGGCCACCATTGCCCACTATTGGCCGAATTGCTGGAATTATTTCTTGAGATTTGGTACGCCGAATACACACATAAACTCATCGCTTTATTTAAAAAACGTGTTAAAGAGCACTATCTGACTTTTTAAAACTTATTTGTAGATTCGCAAATATTATATTCGTACCTTGTACTATTTTTTTGTATGTATTTTTTTTTATTTATTGTATATCTATTATATCACTGTATATTTATTATATTGTTGTATATATTTAATCTGTTACTATACATTTATTATATAATATATGTATTTTTATTTTTATATTAGTTTATGTGTTTGCTTGTGTATATAAGTACTTATTAATATTTTATTTTACACAATGGTGTCTACATTTCTGGTTTTTAATTCTCCTGTCGCAGGTCTGCTGGAAGAGATTTCTTAAGAAATAAGCTGTACCTTTGTACTTTATAATCCTATGTTTTTATTTACTTTTGTTTTTCTGTTGTGTACATAAATATATAAATAAATAAATTAAAAAAAAATAAACAACCGAACTATAAAGATTTACCTCTTTACATTATCATCTTATTTTTATTGTACACCATAACAGGAAACATGTATGTACTTTATATATACATAAAATATGTATTATTATTATTTTACATATTATTTTTTACTTTTTATATTAAGCACCTACTTCTTATATTATAGAAGAAAGAGAAGAGGAAAGATTTTATTTGTTAGTAATCGATAAACTGGAAGGAATTGGGGGAGGCCTTTGCCCAGCAGTGGGACAGTAACCGCTAGATAAAAAAAAACGATAAACTCTAAAACTACTGCACCAATACCTATACAATAACCTACAAAGTATAAGAAAACTTTTAATAGGTAATAGATGAATGACACCGGTAACGTCGTTCTAAAGTTATTAAGTGACCCAAAGAAATAGGTATTCAGTTTTTTTTTTAATTTTCATTTATTTTCAATTTGTCTTGCATTAAGTTTACACTATATTTACACAATTTCCTTTTAATTCTTTTTATTTTTTATGTAATTACATAGATCGGGAATGTTTACTATATAGACATTATAAGGACGGCTACAGATCAAGCTGTACATATACCATCCATCACGCCTGTTTTACTCGATTTTTTGTTCAGAGATATACGATTGTACACCCACATTTCGCCGGTATGTTTAGGTCCCATGCAAGAGGGGGCAACCTCCGAGCTGCTACTGAGAATTTCATATAAAAACCCAATAGCACTTTGCTCGACCCGAGAATCGACCTCAGGACCTGTTGCGCAGCAGACGTGCTTGGGACCGCTAAAAAAATAGCGCAGTCAGTAAAATGAATATAGGTACACTGGTACCATAATCAATTTTTTTTTTTATGGGATAACTCTGCAAACGAGCAGGCGAGCTACCTGATGGTAAGTAGTCATCGCCGCCCATGGACATCAGCAAAACCAAAGGAGTTGCAGATGCGTTGCCGAGCCTATTTAGGGAAAGGGAGGGGAAGGAGAAAAGGAGAAGGAAGGGGATTGGGGGAGGAATTGGACCTCCGGCCCTCTCGCTCACCGAACGAAGCGCAGTAACGAAACGCTACTACTCGGACGTCGGTCTTCTGCGAGAGTGTGGTACTTCCCCGGTCAAGCCGGCCCATTCATGCTGCGAACAGCGTGGCCCTACCACAAAAACAATTTCAATTCACAGCAAAAATAGTACACTAGTCAAGTACCTAAGTATATAAAGCAAAATACTGAAGTCGTATTGAAGACCAAAAAACTGTTGTGCAAGCTATTTACTGAGTTTATTATGTCACTTCAGAACTTATAAAACTAACTGGCTTCTCTAGTTAAATTAGCTACGTCAACGCACGCTTCAATCGGGCGACCTTTTATTAAATGTAACAATCTTTAACGTGGAAAGGTAGAAGATTTAATGCACTTATTGATGGAATGTGTTAGATTTCAGTCGGCCAGAGAGGATTTAATTAAAAAACTGCATTTAAATATACAGAATGTTGGAATGTTCCATTACATTTTGTCAAACCCTAATTCTAAGGCTGCTTTAAGTATGTTTAGATTTGTTGCTTTACGTTTTTGTTAACTTGGTTATAAGGTATGATGGGGCGCATGTACAATTACGTATAAAAGACCCTAATTAAATAAAGAGAAAAAAAAAAACAATCTTTAACCTGAGGTTAAAAAACTATTGCACAAGCTGTTACTTATTTTGTTAAATAACTTCACAACTTTCATAAGAATTACTGGCTTCTCTATAAACAGGGTAAGAAGCACGTTTTGAGAAGATGACCTTATTATAAGTAATCTAAATATAGCATTACTAACGACACGGGGTAAATTACGTAAAATGAGTAATAATTACTACAATCAATTTCCAAGAAGTAACTATTTCCACGAACAAAAAGTTTTGAAAGACTTTGTGGGTTCGGTACTTGGAACACCTTCGAAATTTGAATAAACGTCCTGCTTTTGACAATTCACGTGTTCTAAATATAACTTTTAGCAAGTAGTGAGTAGTAGTAGTGAGGCTCTTAATATTTTTTAGCTCTCAAAATAAGATTTCAAACACACTAGGTTTCTCCCACACATCGCTAGATGGCGCTGCTCGTTAAAATCTTTAAGGTTGTCGTCGGGGAAGTTGGTGTCAGTTTCTTTTATGATGCCTAGAACTTAAGTGCGTCCGTTTTGTAACTGACCGAACAACCCTTTTTTGACGTCATATTTGTTTATTTATTTATTCCGACTCATATTGCAATTGTAAAAAAAACAAAAACTTTGCCCGACCTTTTTTATTGACACACTCAACATCACACTCCGCAGCCATGCTTTTGTCCAAAACGAATAGTTCATTAATTCTTATTTAACATGATCTACCTACAATATCTTTCTTTGCAAGTTAACAACAAGAAGGTATATTACCCTACCATAAAATAATTCAAAATTATGAAGCTTATGATATGTAATTGATTTTTATCCTGCATTTATTACAATATTTGAATATCAGTAAAACTTAGAAAATTTACATTAAGACATTTTAGGTACCTACATAACTAATCTTTGTTTCACCTCATATCATGTCAACCGATTCACAAAGTTCCACTGCAGAATTCACGACCCTATAAAAACGTAAATCCAAATAATTAAGTAGTAAATTATTAATCATTATTATTTTTTCATTACAAGCATTCTTTTTAGTTATTTACTAGCATTATTGTAATAAAATCTGTCGTTGTTTTTGTAAAAACTAGAAGATTGATTACAAAACGTTTTGCTAAGTTTTTTTTCTTCCTGGTCCATCGTTATAGATTAAACGACTTTTTTTTAATCACGCAGCGTTTCACTAAATTACGGAGCTTGTGAAAACTATACGTTACAATATTTTTTCTGCACAAGATGCAACGATTTTCAAAGTTTTCTTCAATGTAACCTATTTTAATAAGAGATTTTAGTTAGACGTTTACCTGATCTATCTTATGATAATTTTAGAAGTAAAAATTTAAGCGAAATGTGAACGATGAAGACCTAAAAGAAGTTTTATTGAAAAAGTAGGCAAAGGAAAAAGTGGTAGTCGAGTCATAGCAAGAGGTCAAACAGAAGGCAGAAAATAGAGAATAGTGGCAATTGTTGAACCGACACGAGCTGAGCTCTAAATTGAAAAAGCCAGTCCTAATAAAATATGTCCATATAAGCGATGACTAAAAATTAAAACATACGATGAAGAAAATTATAATTTATTATTAAATTGTTATCGATGATATTGACGGAATTGATACCTAGATACAATATTTTTCTTGAACATGACAATATTACTAATATTAAATGAGTGAATCCGCTCATAGAATTAGTACCTTTCTCGCTTGCAGGTATTTTTTTAAAGAGATTATAAGTTGCAGGATAGTTGGTAAGTATATGTTATAATTATTATCTGTTTGAATAGTCTCTTATTATTCCTTCGAAATAACATTAAATCCTTAAAATAGTCTAGAAGTTATTAACTTGACTTAGTAGAACACTTTTTGGCTGACTGAAGCACAATAAACTCGGACTTTTTGGCCGACTAAAGCCAATAACTTTGACAACCACTGGTCAGAGCCAGGGCGGCGCCAGAATGCCGCAGGTACCGCGGGCAGGTATCGACGTCACCACACTGTCGCCGAACTGACGTCGGTGAAATATCTTCACAATATTCTATTGTCCAACCAACTAACAATAGCAACTTTACAAATCAATGCAAAATTATAAGGACACTTGCTCGAAGTAGATGTTGTGTTTTTCATTTAAAAAATAATTACCTAGGTGTCTAATTTCTCTCGTTATAGACAGTCTTTATGTCTTTTACCGCTTATCATTAATACCTGTCAAGATTTGGTACTAATTAATTGGTATTAGGTATAACTACAATTTCTCGAGGCCACAATTTCGATTATTACATCAAACCAAACGACGGTTTGCAACTTTTCTAAAGTACCATAACTTGGTCCATCAAAATAAACACCAAAGAATTTTTGTGAAGAAAAAAAAATTCAAGTTGGTATTTAAGTAGTGCATGAGATAACGCTATTACTACCATTAGGGATAGGGATAGAACAAAAAGCCTACGCGTTTTTATTATCTACAAATAAACATAGTACTTAGGGACATTACAACATTAACTTTGATGTTACTACAAAGAAGGTATTTAACAGTCACTGATAGATGGCGTTAGTTGTATCTGAAAAATAGAACTGAACAGAATCTTTACTAAATACCTTATAACATACCATCACGCCTGTATTCCCTGAAGGATTAAGAAAAGGTACCTATACCTAATAATACGTCTACAGTTCACCAGTATGCTAAGATCCCATGTATCAGAGGGCGAGCCTATTGCCGTCCACCGGGCACATATCCAGATTCAGAGCTGTTAATTAGGATTTCATAAAAAAATATGCGCTTTTGACTTATTAGACTGATGAGCATTGGCAAATTGGTAACCTCCATAAACAAATAAGTTAATAATAATTTATTTAGTATATATATATCAATATCAATCAAACACTCTTTATTAACGTGTTTATCAATGAATACAAAATGATTTGTTAAACCTTAGAACAAATACAGAGTTTATCTTTTGTCTATTTAATAGAACATAATGACTTCGCAAAGCAGTTACTAGCAATATAAATACATAAAATACTATCACACCTGCAGTTGTCGAAGGGTAAGGCAGGAGTACACTGGTACACCGACAGTTCTCTACAATTCATGTAATTAGCGCTATCTAAACGCCAATTACCTTATAGAAAAAGAAGATTTGTTCGATCTGAGCATCGAACCCAACTTCCGCTGGGTATCCGAAGTAGCGAATACTCTTCGAGCGGTCGTATTTGTGTCAATTTTCTATTATACAGTAAGTTATTATAAAAAGTCCTTCTAATAAATAACTTCGTTATGTTTGATTTTGATACTCTTAACTTTTTTCTCTCTCTTACTTTTCAATGTTTTTGTATATTTCCTGTCTATTCCTGGCTTATCAGACGGTTTGTCTCGATCTGATAACTTAAATGTTTTACAGAGCAGTGTCACTTTAGCGCCGCCTGAAATTTTCTCGTCCAATGATTTTATTGTATTCGTCAAAAGATATTTGGTTGTGAAATGGTTATTGTATTTATTAACCAAATAGTTGTTCTTCATATCAACATTTTCTATGATAGGTTCAGTCAAGTCTGCGGTATGATCATCATTTTTATTCTCGTCATAGTCCAATGTGGGGCTGCTGTTATAATTACAAACAACATCTACTCTAATTACTTGAAGAGTCTCTGGGCTCTGAGCTCGGGATATCGTAAGACTTTTCCTTTTTCCAGTTTTTTCATAAGTAATTTTCGTGTTTTCTATAGTTTCAGAGACGTCTCTAATTTCGTCTTTCATTTGCCATTTAGGACACTTTTTTACAAGATTCTTAATTTTTGATTCAGCTTTTCGCGACTTTTTCGTTTCGTTCGTAGTAGTTAATTCGACTTGAGTCGCTTTATCTCTGCTAAATTCTCTTAAGAAAATGCTTGATTTACCTGATGTTGGTCTTGATCTATCACTATTACATAGATACTTTACGTAATCGTCGAAGTAATAATACGTTTGCTGTGAAGATCTATCTTCGTCACTTTCGCTATTTTGGTTAACAGCTTGTTTGACAAACATTCGATGCTTGTTTGTATCTGTGATTTTCTTGTATTTGAAGCTAGTTCTTGGACGTTTGGTTTCGTTGACATCACCTTGAAATTTGAGTGTTTGGACTGTAAGCACTATGTCCTCGCTTTCTTGCTGAGCTCGTGCGCTGTCTAGTACATCATGGAGTTGGTCAGAATTCATGTTGCAATGAAACCTACGTGAAGAAACATAAGGTCATATTTTGTTAAGGATCGGCAAAATCTGTAACATAATTATGTTACGTAACAAGGCAACATAATTATGTTACAGACTTGGCCTCCTCTATGGGGTAATTCTCTATGGGGTTAGATCAAAAATGCAGATTTTATTAAGCAGAATATAGTGCAATCCTTCAAAGCGCCGCAATGTACTTAAAAGTCCAGCTGAGCCTAGCTTTTATATAGTAATTGACGCTTCAATTTTCATTCAATCGAAAGACAAAATCATCATCATCAACCCATATCATCCCACTGCTGGGAAAGGATCTCCTCTAAAAATGAGTAGGCTAGCGTGGTTATACGGGTTGGCGGACTTTACACGCCCCGTCGCGTCTCTCAAAATCTCTCAGGCATTCAGGTTTCATCACGATATTTTCCTATACCGTTTAAGCACATGCTAGGTAATTAATGTTTTAATACGCGTCTTAATGTTAGAGGTACACACACGTCTTGGATTCGGACTTCAGATCTTTGACTTGGCAGTCCAATGGGTCATATCACTAGACTATTACTGCACTTCTTTAAAGACAAAATATGATTGGTATAATGGTTGAAAGCGACATTGACGCACAACCATGAATTTAGTAAATTCCGGATCCCCTTGCGTTGGTATTTTTCTTAAATTTTCTTATACTTACCGATCAAACATATCGATCCATCTCGGGTCTTCTTCATGCTCAGGGTTCACCAGTCTCTTCTGGCAGTATCTTCTTGGTTTATCAACTGGTGTGGGGCTCTCTCTTTTTATTTTACCTTTAGCTCTTTGTTGGAGATGGAGTCTAGCACATTTCATTTCTGTAACAATGTAATAATTTTTCATTACTAATTTGTGCCTTAACTGATTTATGAACTGAATGAAATATGATTCCTTGATAGTCTGAAGCGTCCGTCCTAGCTCAATCTATGTGTAAGATATAATACAAATAAGGATTTCAAACCGTCGCAAAGTTCAAAACTTGCACCAAACCGAGGGTTAACTGCAGCAGGTAACTCAAGGTCAAATCAAACAGTTTGCATTAATTTGGCTTTCGTGATTAAATATCTACCTACCGTTCCAAATTTTATAGTGTTTATGATATTTAGTGGTGAATCGTTGTTTATATTGTCATGGTTCGCGATACTTCAAGGACGGTATTCCGTGGAGTTTATTAGCTTTTATACTTGGTAACAATGTGATTTGTATGTAAGCAATATTATATATTTGGCTCCACTATTTCGGTATTTCGATACCACGTCAAATGTTTTTGGTCGCGCAAGCTAAGCTCAATTCAGTTAGAATGCTAGTGTTATCTGTTATGTGAATAGATATTTGTTGAACTGGTACGTTGCTTTTGCATAGAATGAGCTTAGTAATTTGACTTTCATATGTGATGAAAATTAAAATGGCTCATTGTTATTGCGTTGACATGAGTTAATATTCATCATCAACCTATTACATTGTCTCACTGCTGGGCACCGGTCTCCTCTCAGAACAAAAGGGAATAGGCTATAGTCCACCTTGTTAGCCTACTGCGGGTTGGCAAACTTCACACGCCGTCAAATAAATCTCTCAGGCAGGTTTCCTCACGTTCTTTTCCTGCACCGTTTAAGCGTGTGATAATTAATTATTAGTACATGTCTTCAAAAAGTCAGCCTTGGATTCGAAATGACACCTTTGACTTGGCAGTCTATGGTCATATCAGGCACTCAATAGTTAACTTAATTATTTTTGGTGACACATTAATTTGCCATTATGATCCACAGCCTGACGTCACCCACTGCTGGATATGAGGCCTCCCTAAGTTTGTGCCATCCACCACGATCCCGCGTCCCGTGCCACTCTCTTACTTTAATTAACTAAACTATTGCTCTCGGTAATGCAGTATTTAAGTTCTCTTACCCACAAAATTGAAGACGACAGCGTGGTAGGCCAAAACAAAGATGACGGGATGAGCTGGACGCCTTCTGGAAGGATTGGCCCAAAATAGCTTTACACCGTGAAAAATAGAAAAAGTTAGGGAGGCTTTTAAAAAAAAAGGTTACTAGCAATGTGGGTCGCACATTACTAGTAATCTTGTTAACCCCTCGTACTAAGCTAAATGCTTGTATTACGAGTGGATTCCCGTCGGTAGGTAGTGCAATGGGTGAGTTTCGAACCGGCAACCACATGATCGCATGTCCGACGCCCTAGCCATTAGTCTACCGCCGCTTACGCCCTTTGGCCCTGAAGTGGGACTAAAATGGCTGAATAATAATAGAATAATACGCTATAATCCTATTGTTTATGTCTTCCTTCAAACATGTTAAACAAATCGTCTCAATCTGTGAATTTGTAATACAACATAAGGTTCCCGCGATCATCATTATTATTTTAGACGAGTTCGGATCAACTTTGCCACTCTGAAATCAGCCTTTCAGAACGGACGCGCAGGTAAAGTCACTGAGAAAAATTTTATTGTAAAAAAAATCGGAGGTTATAAGGAAAATTATCACGAATGCGTCAACTGAAACGTATGAAAAACTTTACCGCGACTTTTTATCATGAAGTTTATGTATGGATAATAGCATAACATACCATCGCGCTGGTATTCCCCGAGGGATTAGGCAAGGTTATACTTTTACATTCACTGTTACCCGCTATATTAAAGTAACATACCATCACGCCTGTATTCCCCGAAGGGTTAGGCAGAGTTGTACTTAATGTACACCCACAGTTCACCGGTATGCTTAGGTCCCATGTAATAGGGGGCGAGCCTATTGCGATTCACCGGGCACAAATCCAGACTCCGAGCTGTAACTGAGAATTTCATAGAAAAACCCAATAACACTTTGCTCGACCTGGGGATCGAACCCAAGACCTCTGGCGTAGCAGTCGCGATTAGGACCACTAGACTAACGAAGCAGTCCTATATTTAGGTACTACGTAATAAAAGCCGAGTCTATTGCCATTCACCGGTCACAAATCCAATGTCCCAGCTGCTCTGAGAATTTCATAGTAGCACCCAGTAAATAACATTGTTCAATCTGGGAATCGAATTCATCACCTTTTTTACCCCAGCAGTATTGCTTAAGAGTCAGACCACTAAACATGGGGATGAGGCAATTTAATCATCAATTAATGAATAACAAAGAGGTAAAAATATATAAACAGAATAATATTGGCAAATATTATATTTTTGCGACCCTCGTCGGTCTATTTGGCAAATAGGTACCGGAACTATCTGTTCTGTATCACGAGTCCTTCTGGAATAGCTATACAATAACCACAAAAGCTGCAACAACTTTAAAGTAAATCCATAAGAAATATTTATGAAAAAAAAACAACTGTTTATCCACAATATCAAAAACCAGTCTTAACTCCGTTTATGGAGAGTGATTTAATTAGCTCTCTTAAGAATACCTACATTTAATAATACCTTTCTATTTTTAGAAGTGTAATGAGAGTATTGTCTAAAAAAATATAAATACATTAAATACTCAACTCAAATTGCCAATTGTACCGTAGAAGAGACTTCGCAGGACGTTTTGTCATTCTTTTATAAGACTATTGTTTAACATCTATTCATTTTGGAAGCAATTATGTTTGAAGATGTTCCTCTATACCCGTCCTTTTCACACCTATGCAGTTTCAATGGCAGATTTGAGGGAGACAGATGCTATACAAGGGTTTTTTTTGGAAAGTATTGATAAAGGAACTACAATGTCGGCAGGATGGTGTATTTGATCTAGCAACGTAGAACGTAGCGGTCCACATGTTCTTGGGAATGGCTTCGCCAACGATGCAAAAAAAGTTTCTGTTGTTAGTCCGCTCTCAAACAGTTTTGATCGTTGAAAACTGCATACTGCATAGAAGTTTATTTAGGAAGTATTTTTTTTAAAACGTAGGAGCTATGCTAAGCAATGCCAAGCTATGTTTACGTCAGTTGTAAAAATCTAGGTAGATATATTTTGTGGGTAAGAAAAATTTGTTGTTTTGCATAAAAAAGAAACCAGTTAGGTCACATTTAAAGATAGATTTATTTTTCGCCCTCGTAACGGTAAAAATCATCGAAATACACATATTATACATAGACATAGGGTTGTTCCTATCAGCGTAGTCTCATATCCTGACCCAGTTTGTATCTAAATTAACAAGTTCGCGACATCCATAAACATTAATGCGGTAAAGTTTCCTGAAAAAAATCCAAATATAGCTTAATCGTGACTTGACAGAGTCATTATCATCGCTTTGCATAATTACAAAACAGAATATAAACACATTCGACAGTAACCTACCTGCTGCCATAAACTATACTTTTTAAGTCAAATGTCAACCTGTCACGCAAGCATGTACAACATAATCAGCCTCGGATGTTTCGTGTTTTGTCGAAGCGTAAATATTTTTTTCGTCGTTTTATATGAAGAGACAAGTGTCACAAGACAGTTATCGACTTCAGTTTACAATAACTACTTGTAACGTTTCCTTTGACATATTATTTTTGACTCGTAACTTAATGTATTATGCATATTTACATTTTCAAATATAGTTAACGATAATAACCAAACAATAGTGCACAAAAATCGAATACAACGTATCAAATTCACAAAGTCTCACTATACAAATCTCGCACACAACGCCAAAATAATAGGCACAGCTGCTAGACAAGACGCACACTAAGACAGAAATCGGTGCATCGCACACGGACATCTTGGATAACAAAAAATGCATTATTATTATCCTGGCAACAACGAAACGACATGCAAAGCAAGTTCGACCCTAAATCGTTAGTATTAACGGTGGCATTAGGAAAGCATGTGCCTGTAAAACGATTAACTTAGATTTCATCCAGAACCCAAAATATTTAAAGGGGATTTGAACTTTTTGATACTCACCGAAAGTTGATTTTTGTGTGAGATACCTAAAGGAATTTAAGTTTCATAATTGTTGAAAAAAAGCTACGTATCTCATAGGCGCCAAATGCATGTTGCATCGCCTACGATACGAATACGATTTCTGTTGAATTTTGTGAGCAAACCCGTGCGCGTGACTGTGTCCTGCACATCAGTTATTAGCTCCGATTGTATGTTGGAATTATGCACATTCGGAATATTTACGATCACAAAATTAAAATGCTGGGCACGTAAATAGGGCCACATTTTTGTCTTGCCATGCGTCCGGATCGTGCGAAGCTAAATTTATTTGTATTTGGCGTCTTTTATAAATAAATACTTAACAGAATTTTCTGAGGCTTTATTAACGTATGCAAGTTAAGCTAAGTTTTATATTTGTATAGGTACCTACTGTAGGCTGGCCTCGTCTTGTGCCGAAAGCGTTTGCAACGCGAGGTCAGTCGATACTGGATTTGTATAGCTTGATGTGTAGCCGTGCGTACGTACTTTATGTTTGTGCTAACGTATTAATATTTAGACTTTTACTTGATTTTTTTTATTTGACTTTTAGCAAATCCAAAGGTTAGCCAATTGGCTATTGTAAATTACCCTTACAGATCGATTTAACAGCGTCCATTTTAATAAGCAACGAGACGCTCCACCAGATGTAATCATTAATTATGTCATACTCGCAATTAAGTAATCGGAATTTAAACATAGTTAAATTTGTTACGGAACAATTAAATACTTTTCTTTGAATAAGCCGCTCTTCTGCGCGTAGTCATCCAATGATATCAAATAAAACTACGTCCAAATTCCTATCTTCTCGAGTAAAACCGATTACTTCTAATCGTGTTACTCTAAGATGACTTTTGGAGAAACTCAAAACTTTGTTGGAAAGCTCAAAAACTTGGACAATGGACTTGACCAGCTTGTATAGATGTTGTGATTTAACAATTTGAACTAAACCTCGTTTGTTTAGAATGAAAAATAATTTGAAACAATAGCAGCTCAGTTGCTACGCGAATTCATTTGTTTCCAACAAAAAGTAGGTAAGTACCTACTGGAAAATGGTTAAAAGGGTTTTTAGAACCAACTTATTTTTTTAATTATACATGAGGTATTAATAATATTTTCGACGCCACCTTTGCTTAACTAATCGGCTACCGCGCCACGTATGTCGCGGGTACAATCCACACACGGGACAAAAATTGTAATACCAAGTAAGTAGGTACAACTTGTTTCTGGTCGAGGTTTTGTCAAAGGATAGATAAGCTTATTTATTTTAGTAATATCAGTTATGAGATTTTTTATAATAGAATGAGTCAGTTGCAGATAACTTATTGAGAAAAAAAAATATTAGCAACCAAATATCTAATTATTTGGTTGCTAATAAAATTATTTTACTTTTATTTTTAACACTCTTATGACAGAGTAGAGAAATATTTGTAGGGAGCAACGATAGTATAAGACAAAAAAAAATCTAATAAAAACAATCTAATAACTGATATAACTAAAATAAATAAGCTTATATCTAACAAAATTATTGAAAACATAAAAAATGCATGAAAAAGCTTTATAAAAGCTACCAACTATATTACCATTCCACCTAACGTCACCCCACATGGTTCTGACTTCCGGTCTAATCAGTTTCTGTGCAGTACCCAGATATCCTAGGGCTGTCAGAATTTTCGGGGTCCCGACTACCACTAATAATTATCATACATGTACCTTCCTACATAATTATATATGACAAGCCAAGTCCCAACGAAATCCAAGATGAGTTTCATTGTATTTAAACTCCCAAACCGAGATTCAATAAATAGAATATCGTTTTGCGGACATTCAGTCGTAGCAAGATAAAAAGAAATACATAATTATGGAAGTTGTGAAGGAATTCACAAATTTAGGTATATTTTATGCATCTTCCTATGCAAATATGTTTGAAAATATTTAATGTAAGATATTTTATATTTTTGAGTATCTACTGGATGAAAACAAGTATTTACTTGGAAGAAAATGTATCAACTTATATGTATAAAAATCACAAACTGTACAGATTACAGTCCCTGTCATCTGGTCCCTACACTTCCAATACACACCTTACAACCTGTGTATGAATGCTGACCTTACTCCGGCACTTGCCGACCCCTGTCCACGAGGTGACCATTCAATGCAACCTGCCACCGGGTCAACGCACAAAAGCAGGTCAAAACATAAAGGTATTGATTACTACCGCATCCTAATCTTCAGTCCATTTTGATTACCATCACAAAAGGACACCCCCCGGATTCAAAAAGGAACGAAGCACTGCCACGCCTACCTAGTATTGTGTTAGCAATTTTGTATCGGTGATTTATGTCTTGTGCAATGCAATTTTGGGACTAAGAAATTAAGCACTTAATAGTTTTATTTATTACTAGCGTTCCGCCCAAGGCTTCACCCGCGTGGTTTCATCGCTTTTTTCTACTGTAATATGCATGTATACTACATATAAACCTTCCTCTTGTATCACTATATCTATTGCTGAAAACGGCATTAAAATCCGTTACGTAGTTTTAAAGATCTTAGCGTACAAACAGCGGGGGTGACTTTGTTTTATACTACTTATGTAAAGACAAAAATGGTCCCTGGCGAAAAAATCACCTCTTCTTCAGCTGTCAAGAGGATTGCAAAGTTCCAAGGATATAATTATACGGTAAAATTTACCTTAAAACTTAAACTTAAAACTAAACTTACGGGATTCTAAGGCGTATCTATATAAACGGTGACTCACAGCACGAAGAAGACTAACCAGGCCTGATTTATTGTTGTGGTGTCTAGAACTGCAATTGAATCGATGTGAAGAAATCATTGGCGTTATTTATTGCCTTGATAATTATCTGTTCTGCTATGCAACCATGGACATACTTTTAGATTGTTGAGTGTCATCAAAATAAAATTTTACAGAAAGTATGAAATTAACTATAAATACTTCGTAAGCATAATTAAATCTTACAAAATTTTGTTAGGGGTCATGAGTTTAAAAAGTTCCCAAGCCCTGTAATGAAGTAGTTGTTCTTCAAGATCATTTATTGTGACGTTGCATGTAACGTGCATCAATGGTGATTATTTCTATAGAAAATACACCGACATTGGGACCCCTTGCCCTAAAATCTATCGCAGACCAGACAAAGCCGGCTGCGCGAATATGTAGCGACGCTCGGTAAATAAAGGGATGATATATTGTGAAGATTGATGTGATTAAAAAAAACCATTGCTGTCAAGGTGCATTCTTGGTAGTGATGTTGCGCTTTCTTCTTATCGATACTTTGGTGTTTAGCTATTAACACAGCTAAAGACAACTCGTAATTTTCGTATAAAATTAAATGTAACATAAAAGTAAAAGCTGGTAATTACTTTAGCTAAAAAAATAACTTGTGAATGTTTTTATAGTTTATTAATCATTTCAACATTAGTGTAAAAATAACTTAATTAAATAAAATGTGTATTTATTTAACTATATTTTTTATGTAATCTAAATTATTACTATATTGCATAATGTTAAAAACAGATGTCGGGCACAACAGAGTTCCGTCAAGGGAAGAGAGAAGAAGATATGCGCTTAACCCCTCTTTAAATTCTCAGCTCTGTTATTTCTACAAGAATTTAAATTAGGTAAACAATTGAAATTCTTGTTACATTCTTCTTACATATTTAGGTAAATATGTGTAAAATATTGTCTGACGTGCACCAATAATATTGTAATGACAAAAAGAGTTTATCGATAAATCTACATCGATATTTCCGTACCAGTATTTGGTAACATCCCTGTCAAATCTCAGGTGAAGGTAATCGTTGTGGGAATTATGACTGCTGTCTCACATTGGTCTCTATTGCTGTCCCTTTCACAAATTGTTCACTAGACATCCACGATTCAGCTAGCAAGTTGAATGCGGCAGTCATTTCAATGGCCGATTCTGGTGCAATGTGCATTTGATCCAAATAATAACAGGGAAGGGACATGTACGATATAAAATAATTAATGTAGTTATTATTATAGCGTTGATGTCAGATTATTTATGAACTCGACATTATTGCAATTTTAGTCAATAAATATTTTTATGAAAATAGTAACTGCCGTTTAAACAACAATCAAATTCACAACTAGACATACTTACATTATTATTTTCTTATGTACAGTTTTGTACTAATTATGATTTCGGAAAATACAGTTTTATCACTTCCAGCACAAATCGCAAAATATATCCCTGTTTTCTCCCTAAAAATCTACAATAAAATTCTCAATAAGTAAGAATATATTCACTGGAGTATTATAACAAGAACGACAATGATTTTATTATAAAGATATGTACTACACGGTAATTTAGTTCTTAATAGCAAATATGTAGTTATAATTCTTCAGTCGTCCACTTAACCGACGTACTTATTGACCCATATGGACAACAGTTTATTAAAAATCAATTGACCATTTTAATTAGGGTCAACCAAAGTTCTTATTTTACGGGACACGAGAGCTCAATGCGTAAATTTCGAAGGTTGGACCGTTCCCGACAATGTTGACCACTTGATTTTATGATAAAATACGTTCATCATTTAATTTTATTCAAATTTTCCTAACTGTGCAATCCACATTGATCTCAAAATTCGCAACCTTGCCAAAATCTTTGGCTATGTCTATACCCTTGCAGAACCTTTCTTTTCAGAGCCAAATTTAATGTAGGTATTATGTATTTTCTGAAAAATTAATTAAATATATAAAAAATATAACTGTTGTATTTTTTAACTAAGTTAATAAATGTACAACTTTTTAAAATTTAATGTAAGAATGTTTATTTGCGAGCATACTACATGAAGTTTTCCATAAATGTCGAAACACGTATCAGTGATGCTATTTCCCGATAAGAGTGACATTTATGAGCTTGTAGCACGAAACGTTCTTCACAATATATGCAATAATGACATGTAACTTTAAAACTACACCCCATATGAAGTGTGTAGTCAAGGGTTAAAAGAATGGAATGAATGTGTAGTTACTAAACAAAATTGATCTTTTTTACTTCTTTTCTAGCACTGCTATCATCATCTACATTCGAATTTAATACATTTGAATTATTCGATTTTCCCTAGTCCTAAAAGCAACCGCTACGCTAGAGCCGCCTGAGTTCGACTTCTAGGTCGTGCAAAGTGATAATTATTACGTTTTTCTTTAAAATTCTCAGTATAGTAGATTGGAGTTTGGATTTGTTCCCCGACAGGCTACAGGCTCGCCGCCTATTACAGCGTACCACTAAACTGAAGAATTATGTCTTAGTTACCTCGATAGATATAGAAGATAGATATTGAAGACCTATTTCCCAAAGATCAACTGCACATTTCTCGGTTGTATTTCGTCAACTTTTACTATAAGAAAACACATCATCATTATCATTATCAACACAAAAGAGTATAATTTACATGTATTTGTCGTGAATTTTAAGGCATGCGAAAATATGATTATTTTCACTACTTATACGACCTTATTAACATGAATTTTATAGTAATCGTAAATTTGTGCTATGATATTCTGATTTCGATGTTAATAATGGAATGCGAATGGAGGAAGCGTGGGTATTAC
The DNA here is from genome assembly GCA_958496365.1 of Subacronicta megacephala. Taxonomy (NCBI): domain Eukaryota; kingdom Metazoa; phylum Arthropoda; class Insecta; order Lepidoptera; family Noctuidae; genus Subacronicta; species Subacronicta megacephala. The sequence goes on from OY292513.1 coordinate 14,202,484, forward strand.
GGTCAAAAGAAGCAATATTATTATTGTAATATCAAAACGCAGCGGATCTACGGAGGGGGGAAGGGGCTCACCCCCCTCAAAATTATCCTAATATCTTAGTATATTCCTACAGTCTTGAATCCAGCACTTCAAACATAAAGGATCCGCAGTTGAGAAATACTGCAACTTATTCATAATGTTGAGCAACTTGTTGCAGAAAATGCATTGCAATTTGATTTTTTCTTAATTTTTGATTCTTTCAAAAACTATAAGTTAAATCGTTCGAAGTGTTCTGCAAAACTGTAAATAATACAAAAACAATTTAACAAATTGCTATGTACGTAACTTAAACTGCTGCTTAGTGCAGTAAAGTTAATTTTAACAATAGACGAGACTATAATGTTCGGCACCTTTGTCGGTTGCCTTTGTTGACATCAAAGGGGCCGCTCGATACGCATGTTTACCTTGGAGGCATTAAAATCGATTTCTATGTGAAATATATTAGTCGCAAATTGATCGGCAAATGGTTTGCTGTGACGTCATTAGGGTGTAAAATGTTTATGAGGTCAAGAAAGGATTCACGCACTTTAGTGTAAATTATTAGGACGCCGCGCATGGAAAAACAATTGAAGCAATTATTTTTTTATAATCTGCCTATTGCTAGTATATTTCTATTCTCCTATGTCGAAGTACGTTTACAAATACAAATTCAACAGTATGGAACCAGTGGCCCTATCCGCCTATTGCTCGACCACTAAGCCAATCAACATCATCATCCCTACTACCCCACTATTAGGAACTTGTCTCCTCTCAATATGAGAGGGTTTAGGCTATAATTCACCGCTGTACCTAGTGCCATACTAGTGCTATACTGGCAAACTTCACACGCCATCGCCATCGTGAAAAATAGCATGCAGCTTGCCTCACAATATTTTCTTTCACCGTTTAAGCGAAAAGTCTAAGCTGCGTTCCTTAATTACGAATCACTGGTGATACGACGATTAGACTTCTAATTCATAATAGGTCTCATGGATAATCCAGAAGCTAGATTGGCTCGAGGAAGCAGTGATACCTTCGTTCCCTTTATTTATGTACCTACTCGTAATTAAAACAATAAAATGAAATGATAACCACTTTTACAAGTCAATGTTTTAAATATTTTAAGCACTAACTCAGAGAATCACGGTCTCTTTTAAAGTCCAGAATAATATTGTCAAAGAATGTGTGTGCCAAAATGCAGGGCAATGTCTAAAATGACCTTTTGCTATATGTAAAGTAGTGCCAATATAAGTTCTTAACAGCACCTACCTATTGGCCAAAAAACCTTTCAATAACTTTACAGGAACATCGAGAAAATTGGATAAAAGAGGAAGGCTTTTGCCAAAGAGTAGGATAGTTAGTACATACAAGTTATATAAATAAAGAAAATCTAATCCTAATTATATGACACTGAAATTTTATAAATAATTCACCAAAAAATATGTCTTAAAACCAAAAAAAAATTGAATAGTGTAATTTGTCGTTATTTGCCAATCGACAATTATTCACATTATTTTTTATATAAAAAAAATAGTTTTTAATATAAGAACAATTAAAAATAAGTTTTATAAACTAAGCATGCACCATAAACGTAATATAAAGTTATGCCAAAGCATTATAAAATAAAATGTATTTAGAAGTGAGTTAAAAGAATCGAAAATAACAATATACATATATCAAACCATGCTCACATAAATACATGACATAAAATCACAGAAATTCAAAAACATTCGATTTTTTTAAATAAAATTCGCACATGCGTTTTCTACGTCTTGTTCTATCGCGTCGATTGACTGAACTTCTAAAGCAAAGAGTTTCAATTAAAACAAAGCATGTAAAGAAGTCGCTATAAAAAATTTTAGTTAATAAATAAAAGTTTACCGGCTGGTCGCGAGGACGGAACGTACTCAGTGAAGCGCGCGGCGTCACCGTCTACCGCGGGACTACGGCGCGAACATCCTATCATAATAGCTGGCTGATCCGCCTAAGGCACCTTCACAATTGAGCTGATACGCAAAATTATAAATATCAAAGATATGAATTTTCTAATGAAAGAAAATTTCTAGTGAAAAAAAAACTCGATCTCAGGCAGGGTTTGAACCTGCGTCTCTCTGGTTAAGCATACCAGAAGCTTTACCAACTAAACTACCGAGGCAACTGCCTGTGATGTCAGAGCAATTTTTTTTTTATTTAACCCACCAAGGAATCTGTAGTAGGAATGTAAACAACGCCTATGCTTTAAAAAATCATCGTGAGGAAACCGGCATGTCCTAGAACCAAAAATTCGAACACTCGCAATGGCCCTGTGTGGTGGATTATGGTCTGAGGGAAGCCTGTGTCTCAGCTGTAGGAACATTATATACCTATTATGCTATACTATGCATGTGTTAAGTTTTCCAATTTTACAATGTACCGGATTTATACAGTCCATGACTGACAGCATCTATTGTGCCCACAATAAAGAAAACAGTAGAAGACGAGATAAATAAGGTTTTAACCTTATTTATCTCTTCCGTCTTCTTGATTGTGCCTATTAACTTCCAAAAAATTTTATATGCTGCCTCAGCAAGTAATCCCTAATAATAAAACCTTGTTATTGATAGTTAATAAATGAAAAAAATCTTAATGAAATATGTTTTTCAGAAAATACAAAAGTATTATTATCTACTTTACTTGTTTTTTTTTGTAAACCAAGTTCATTGTGATAAAAGCATATTCTATTATAACTTCAAATTTTTTTTCTATTTATTCATTACATTAAAAAAAATCTCATTTGTGTCATTTTAGTGCTAGTGCTCTAGCTATTTTATCTGAAGTCAACGCTATGGGATTTGTGATATTCTGTGACGCCTATCCTATGGTTTACTTTCACTGGAACCTTTCAAAGGGCAAAGCCTTGCCTCTTACTCGGCCGCCTACTGTGTCTAGTCTAGACGGAGTTTTTACGTGAACTATTATTGTGTAACACACAATAGAGAAAATATTAAATATCAGTTTCATTGGGGCTTCGAGAATATCCTTTTTTAGAAAACAAACCAATAGACAGCTAGGGAGAATTAATATGTTAGGAATAATTGGAGTTATCAAATAATTACGTTGCCGCTACGAGCTTCGTAGCCCCGAGGCTACGGTGTTTCGTATCTCGTAGCACATTATATTGATACATTTGGATATCATTTTAATATTGATTATTTATATAGTCGAATAGTGGCGGTCGTTATCACGACTGCTACGCTAGAGGTCCTTGTGGGTTCGATTTCCACGTCAGAAATTGCTCCGAATCTCTCAGTAGCAGTTCGGAATCTCGATTTATGCCCCGTTAATGGCAATATGCTCGTCTTCTACACGGGACCTAAACATGCCTGCAAACTGTAGGTGTACATTGGTACACCTTTGCCTAACCCTTAAGGGAATAAAGGCTTGATGGTTTTATTACCTATCATGAGTCATAATATTTTGTTTATTATGTTTTTCACAAAATATTGAGAACTTCTTTAATAGTTATGTGTAATTAAACACTTTTCTTTGATAATGTTCGAAGCTACTCAGGAAATGATGACAAAACTTTTCGATGTTCTCTGTGAACCAGTCCTTATAGCATGCGAACGCACATAATTCTTATACAAGGTGTCCCACTTCTGGTTTAGTCGACTTTTTATGCTCTAGACTCATGCTAGAGCCTCTAGCATCGTATCACGTATGTCGCATGGAGTTTTTGTAGCGCTATACTTTTATTTATAGCGTCATAAAATGTTAGTCTTAGGCCCTAAATGTTTGGCTAAATGTTGTTAGGACGTCAATAGGTTTACTTGCGCGCGATGGCTTTGTTTGGTTTTTGATATTTTCTTTTGAGATAGTTTTGTATATCATTCAAAAATTTGATTTAAGATTATACGATGGATGGAATGGTGTCGAGATTGTTTGACATGTTGTGAGGGCATGAATCAAAATGGCCAGATATGTGACGGCGGTAGCCTAATGACTAATGACTAGGGCGTCGGACTTGTGATCATGTAGTTACTGGTTCTAAACTCATCCATTGCATTACCGACGTAAACCACACTCGTAATACAAGTATTTAACTTAGCACTTAGGGGTAAACAAGATTACTTGTAAGTTGCGACCCACATTGTTAGTAATCATTTTTTTTTAAAGAATTATAACTAATCATGTCATTTAATATTGTTATTAGTATTGTCTTAATTTATCGTCAGCCAGCCTTCTGGGTATCTGGGTAATCTATCAGTTTTACTCCCATGTATTTTTTTAAAGAAACCTTCTAGCAATGCGGGTCACACATTACTAGTATTCTTGTTAACCTCTTGTGCTAAGCTAAATGCTTGTATTTCGAGTGGGTTCACGTTGGTAGAGCAATGGGTGGGTAACCGGTAACCACATGATCGCAAGTCTGACGGCCTAGCCATAATCTGACCATTATCATTCATATCATACATACATACATACACTCACGCCTTTTTCCCATAGGGGTAGGCAGAAACTACAGAACGCCATCTGCTACGATTCTTGCATACTTCTTTTGCATACTACTTCATCATTCATTCACAAAATGTCCTATACCCTCGACACATAGAACATAAATATCCAGCTTTAGCTGACAAATTCCTAGCACAAAAAGGACATGTTTAAGCACCATTATAGCGTTTTATTTTCCAATATAATAAATAAGGCTTACGTGAAGAAAGCTGGTAATTAGACCTTTTATACGAGTCCGCTTTATTTTCTTTATTGCTTTCAGTGGTGGGTAAATTAAAGTACAATAGTGCCAACTCGTAACAGGCAGTACTACTGTATCGATTGTATTCAAAACTTTTTATAAAAACGATTATTACCAAATTTTTGTTACGTTTAAATAATAAAGAACTTAATAATCACCTGTATCAGTATTATAAGTTATATCTGAAACATACCATTATGCCATCACGTCTGTATTCCCCTAAGGGTTAGACAGAGGTATACTAAATATATACCCCACAATTTGCCGGTATGTTTAGGTCCCATGTAAAAGGGGACGAACCTATTGCCATTACCCGGTGAGGGTACATATCCAAACTCGCTTTAAAATAACACTTCGATCGACCTGGGAATCGAACCCATGACCTCTAGCGTAGCAGTCGAATAATCAGATCGGAAGTCAGTTTTACAGATTTAATTACTAATTACTTACATAAAAGATATTACAACCTAAAGCAATGCAGTTACTAAATAGTTTCGTAGGTTATACTTTAACAACGTAATTGCAACTTTACCATTGGTAATTTAAAAGGTCATAGTCGTTAAATCGTAGGGTAAGCACCGATCGTAACTATAACCTGAAAAATATTGAATGAGACAGTATTTATCCGTCAATTTTTATTTTGTTTTATTGCGTTACAATTGACATTATTCAAAGTATTATCTCGTTATTTATTCAACAAAGTACCTAAGTTCACTGCAATCATTTGCATAATTATACCTATTTATTTAGTTTTTTTATGTGTATCTGTTGAACTGCAGTAGCTAACATTGTATTATTATACGAAACTAGCTGTTGCACGTGGATAAAACCACGGCTGATAGGATTTACTTAAAAATAAAAATAACTCATTTTTAACCATGATTAACCGTGGGTGTACATTTGTACACGTCTGCGTAACCTTTCGGGGAATACAGGCGTGTATGTATAAAGACCACGCGCGAGCTGCTCCTTGTCTAAGTTTTTCTTTTTTTTTTTAAAAGCGTACTAGCAATGTGGGTCACACATTACTAGTATTCTTGTTAACCCCTCGTGCTAAGCTAAATGCTTGTGTTACGAGGGGGTTCACGTCGGTAGTGCAATGGGTGGGGTTCGAACCGGCAACCACATGATCGCAAGTCCGATGCACTAGCCATTAGGCTACCGCCGCTTAATTATTTAATTAGAAAGTTTAAATTTAAATTACTTGTAGTTCGTGTAGTAACAAAAAATTATGATATATTTTAACTTAATATTATGCTCTTAATACAATAAACTGTCCTCTTCCAAATTGATAGTAATCGTAAACCATTTCCTAAAAGATTGTTTTGAACATAAATTGCAATGAAAAAATATGTTCGACCACCCATATTGTGGCTAGGATCTTCTGTCTCTTTCAAATGTCTTTCTTTTATTATATTGCCATCTTTGTCTCCGTGGTTTCAAACCATTTGTTTGTCTATTATTAACATTGCTGTTTTGGGGTGGTCTTTTTTTATTTTTTATGCATTACATGAACTTACAAAACAACTTTGTGTAGTGTTTACTTAGATATAAAGATTACATAATTTATTTCCTTGTTTAATTTGTTTTAATAACAGTTATAAGAGTTCCTGTTGTATTAATAACCTATAACCAGGTCAGAATAAATTACCTCAGGTATTAGGCTATAGTGCACCACGCTCGCCTACTGTGGGTTGGCAGACTGCACACACTGACAACAAAATCTCTCGGGCATGTTCCTCACAATGTTTTCCTTCACCGTTTAAGAAATCGATAATTATAATACGCACTTGATTTCGAATAGTCAGTGGTGCGTGCTTTTCAAGCTAGAGACTTGACAGTTCAATGATCATATCACTGGTACAAAGTTCGTAAATATGCCTCTCCAAAAAACAAAGATGGATAATAAAAATTGGTAAACACTTGGTAGTTTTCCGCGTGGATTTAATGGCCATCTCAATTAATCTCAAGTATTTTCTCGTAAATGACAATGACTTGATGTCCAGTTTAATACTGATGATTAAGTAGATTAGTGACTTCCTCATTTAAAAACTATGCAGCCATTGCCTAAAGTATACAAATAAAGATAAATATAGATTCAGCCTAATTGTTTATCCACAACAATTTAGCTCATATTATTATTTATTATTATTTGACTGCCTCGTTGGTCTAGTGGTCCCAATCGCGACTGCTACGCTAGAGGTCTTGGGTTCTATCCCCAGGTCGAGCAAAGTGTTATTGAGGTTTTCTATGAAATTCTCAGTAGCAGCTCGGAGTCTGGATTTGTGCCCGGTGAATGGCAATAAGCTCGCCCCCTATTACATGGGACCCAAACATACCGGCGAACTGTGGGTGTACATTAAGTACACCTCTGCCTAACCCTTCGGGGAATACAGGCGTCATGGTATGTTATGTTATTATTTTTTAGTTTCCATCAAACAAAGACACTATGGTAAATTCTAGTTACTTTAAAACATACCTATATTCGATTACTTAACGGTAAAGTTGAACGAAAACAAAAAGTTCACGGCTTATCAAATTACAAATATTCAAAACTTCCTACCTGACTTTATAAAATTATGAAGTTCTGTGTAAAAGTGTAGGTAGTGTAGTTATGTTTTTATTGCGATAGTTTTGCTATGCAGTAGGCTTTAGTGCAATTTTTACAGTTTATTTGCAACGCTTCTACTGTTGGCGTGTAAAATGGCTGAAGGTTGCTAAGTGAGCAAAATCGCTTGCGGTGTAGATAATAACGGACGTAACACGAACTTGTTAAGGTGGAGATGCCATGAGCGGACACAGACTAGCCCAAGACTTTGACTTTCCAATGAAAACTGTAATAAAGTACAACCCAGACTCGAAACTTATAATAAGTATAATTATAATAACATATAGTTTTTTTATTATTATTGTTATTCTATTCCATTTGTCCCACTGCTGGGCAAAGGCCTTCCTTCCCTTTTTTCAAGCCCTATCTAACGTCAAACGCCAACACCAAAACGCCAAAACTTACATTTAAACAGATGTCACTGACGTCACCCCTAAGACGTATATTAAAAAACTCGCGGTGACTTAGCTGTCATAGCGTCTGGTACACTTAACCAGAAGAAGCAGGTTCGAATCCTGCCCGCGGTCGAATTTTTTCTTCACTAAAATAAGCTACATAACGTTTTAGCGAAACAATCTATCTCGGAAGTGTCGAATTCGCCACCTCCGTCTGGGCTGACCACGCTGTCGCTTGGCTTCGCGTGGGATCCTAATTGTGAGAGCTTTTGCCCACAGTTTATTTTAAACTGGAAATCTAACTTACGACATTGGTCAAAGATAATGGTGAAGTTAACCACCAGTCTACACAAACAAATATTTGAATTACTTTTCCTGATAAATATAGATAAAAAAACTAATTAAATATACATTCTTGGAATTCTCTTAAAGATCATTCAGTTTCCTTACGGAGATTTCTATTAAGCGTTTCCTCAAATACTAATATTCATTTCATCTTAATAGCTTGACGGTAAATTGTTCAATAAGGCTGTTATTTTTATTCATACAAATTTAATAAATATAAGTCTTATTGAGCAATTTTACGTAACAATTCGCATACTGATAAAATTATTGAAATTTTTGGGGTTACTTTCTCTCTTTCCGTCGAAACGAGAATTTGTATGGCGATCGCAGGATTTTACGTCACAACGTGCTAGTGCACTCTCTGTCTAGCATATTTTTTTTTATATCTGCCTTATTTTTGACCCGATTTTTTTGTGTAGTTCGGGCCTATTCATGTTCAACTTATTTATAAGCGGTTGCTAGCTTGGCTGCCGAGTTTAATATCCTGGTAGGATTCCTTGGTGGAACAGTTTTTCTGAAATTCTCAATAGCAGCTGGTAGTTTGGATAGCAATCGGCTGGCCGATTGCTGGCTGGTTACAAAAAAATCCGATGAATTGTAGATGTTTAAAAAAAATAAAGCTGTATGTGGAGGTCTTAGTGTGACCCCTTCCTATACTAGGGGTTGGCACAGCGCGCGCTGTCCCTACAAAGGTGCTATGCGATGCGCGATGCCGTGCAAAGCGACGGCTCCTAAACTATACCTACGCACTATTCTATTGATTACTAATTGTCATCGTTGTTTCAAATGGGTGACTTTAAACTCTGAATAGTATTTTTTATAGCAGTTACTATACAAACATTTATTATTGCTATTCAAAGGGTTGTAACCTGCCGGCCAATAAATATAAATAACAAATGCCTTTTGTTCTTTTAATGGCGCCATCTACTATAAAAAATATATATAAGTTCTTACATATTATTAACTATACCTATACCTTGTTAAAGTAATAAAAAAGCTTACTAGTAATTTGGATTACATATTACTAGTATTCTTGTTAACCCCTCATGCTGAGCTAAATGCTTGTGTTACGAGTGGGTTCAGGTCGATGTAATGGGTGTGTTTTGAAACCGCAACCACATGATCTCGAGTCCGACGCCGTAGTCATTAGGCTACTACTATGAAATAAATCCTGATATTTCAAAATATCTACATAACAACACGCCTGTAGGTATTCCCCCAAGGGTGAGACAGTGGTGTACTACTGTACACCACTACTAATACTTTCACACTTCGCTGGTATTTTAGGTTTCTTCTTATAGCTGACGAGCCTATTGTCAAAACCCGGCGCTAATTCGAGATAATAATTTCACAGGAATACTCAATAACACTTTGCCCTGGGAACGAGTCCAGGACATCTAGCCTCTACAGATATCTATTTACTACGATGAAAATGGATGACTCATAAAACAGATATCAACGTTAACAGGAGTTAAAATCACTGCTACATTTGGGCGCTCATTAGCATAGCCTGGGTGTACACTATCTTCGCAAGTTATCGCTATAAACTGTAAAGTATGCCTTACGCATATCCCGCAATACTGCCGTACCGGGTACGCGATTTATTAATAGAACTGTAGAACGTACTTGTTTACGTGTGTCGTGTGCGTTTTCATAGGGTGCATCAGAGTTTGTCCTGTAAAATTGTCCTGTCAGATTGTCCTATCAAATTGTCCTGTCAGATTGTCCTGTAAAATTGTAAATACAAATAAATTCTGTTCGTTGGCATGTTTAGTTTTTAATGTTTTATGTAGTCTGAATAATGATTACAACGACAGGAAAAGTAAAATACGAAAAACTTTAAAATTCGAGAACTATAGTGTTTTCTTTTTGTTTGGGATCTTTGTATGATTCGAAAACGGGATTAATGTGAGTTACACTGTAGGGCACAGCTAGGAAGCTAATGAAAAGTTCACACGATTCGCGAAATATCCTCAATGAAAATGATCTGTATAACGCGATTCAAAAATGGTTGTAATTTGTTGGCTGGGATAATTAATCAAAGTCAGACGTGCGGCGGTCCCGGGGCAACAATTATTGCATCGGTGCACCACCACGCGATATTGCGTTTCTATCGCGAATGGGGTGACCTCGCTGCCAGTCCGGACATGCATACACAGGCAATTATTAAAGCGATGAACATGGCCCAGTGTTTGAAAGAATACCACCTGTCTTCAAAATAATAAGATTTTTGAAGTTTTGTTATTAAATTATAACCAACATTAATACCCATTCTTAATCATAATTGCTAAGTTAAAAATACGACAAGATTTCCAAATTATTGGATAATTTTATATAAGTAATTTGACCAAGTTAACTCGGTATTATCCGGTTTAATCCGACTTTCAGATGTTTGCCGCAAGCTTTGGAGCTTCGGCCTCATCTTGTAACTTATTTCACGTCAAAATGGCGTGAAATTCAGTCGCGGCCACTGTCAAAACTTTGAATAAAGTGATCCGATATCTTTGACATTTATATTATATTCAAAAAGTTTATTTTCGTTCAATGTTCCATTTTTCATATTTATGTTTTTCGTAGAATAGGCTCTAAATAAAAGAGTGTTTCTCGCTGTCTCTTTTTTTTATGAATGGATTTAATACAATCGCTTCATGATAAATTTGAGCTCAATCGTGGTATTTTAGCTTATAATCCTTCCAGTCCATATTTTCAGTTGAACACACAGCTTAGGCCGCTTGGGGCTAAGCTGAGTGTGAAGATTCGGTTCGACGATTTCTAGGTTTATTTTAAAGAAATATTTTGTTTAAGGAACATACAAAATAAAACCAACAATTGTGTTCTTTGATGAAACTTGGTAAATTATTGTCGTGATGTTATTCCGAATCGTATAACAAAAATCATGACTGATTCTTTGTAATATTTAAATTACTCATCGGGAATTCAGAAATATGTTTCAGGAAATCCTAATTACTGCTAAGCACGTTGTTCCCCTAATAACAACTTTGATTCAGCTAAATTGGTTCGAATGTATCAAAAACGGGTCTTTAAAGTCTTTGTGGCGGTGCAACGCTGCGGTCGTTACAAAAAAACTACAACAGCCGCTTTTAAAATATTTTATATACATACGATATTCTAAATTTAAATTTGAACAAAGTAATAAATATGTTTTCGGAAACATTTATCCAGTCTAAAGAATTTAAAATAAAAAACATTTATTTTTTATTCGTTACAAAATCTCATGACAATACTGTGTGTCAGGCTTTCTAGTCTAAACTGACTCTTATGGTACGGAAAGCCTTTACAATATGAGGTCAGCCTAAACCAGATTTGTAAAGTTTGATGTACCAACCTAAGCATTTAGCTTAGCAGGTAGGGGTTCCTCGTGCTAAGCGAATGCTTGTATTACGAGTGGGAAGTACAATGGGTAAGTTTTGAACTGCAACCACATGATCGCAAGTCCGCCGCCCTAGATACTGGCTAGCGCCGCTAAGATAAAAATTCTCTCAATTTAGGTTTTACCTGAGAGATTTTTGAAATACAATTTTGCTGTCAGTATAATCCAACGCGAAAGAATATCAATATACCTATTGTACCTATTCCGATTCCCGCTTTTTTAGGAATCTAATAACTAGTGGAATAATGGTTTCATGGTCTGACTTAGATTTTTTATAGGATATAATATGTGCAAATAATGGTTAGTATATATGGTGATCCTGACGAAAAAAAAAACCTAGCAGATCTATTATTATCCGTAATAAAACAATAAGTTGTGTTCGAACACAACTTCACATAAATTGCACCTATTTACTTGTCTCAGAGTTTAAATGACGTCACGTTCGCATCAGAAACTCTCACGGTGCATTCAAACTGACTAAAAATATAAGTAACGATTAATCTCATTTGACCTCTAAAGTAAATTATATTACTAATTACGTAAACAGGTCTTGTCTTGAATTTTATGCGGAAAACAATCGCATTGACTAATGTTATTTGAAGGTGATGCATCAAAGAGACCGCAGACCACCGGCGCCGCGTCTGCGCCTGCGCCGCCTAACTCTTAATAATGCAGTTAAACGCCCGTGAGAACTTATGAACAGGCTGTTCTATTATTTTCTAGTTGAAGAAAAATACGATCTTGATCAGGATGCGAACCTGCGCCTCCCCGGTTAAGTATACCAGGCACGTCAGCCACAAAGCTACCGAGAACACACCCTGTGATATCGAATTTCTTTTCCATATTTTACGTCTTAGGTGACTTCAAGAGATCACATTTTTCGTAACTAGAAAAGATATATCTTTGTGGATATTTAGCATTAATTAATAGTTGTTAATTAATGCTAACATAGTTATAAATTTTACTAACCAAATATGGATGTAAATCGGAAATAAAGTTATAAAAAAAATATTAATGCCAAAATAAAATAAAAATGCTGTTTTATAACAATAGTTTTTTTTTAATATCTAAGATGACAAACGGATCAAAGGCAACATCACATCAGTTGTATCAATAGCATGTTGTCACAGTTGTAAGGTCTCATTTTCCCAGATTTCACTATCCACACAGGGAGGAATACTCCTAATAAGGAACACTCCTACTAATACCACGAGAGACTCCCTCTCACCGAGAGAAGGCTTCTGTCCCAGCAGTGGAAACATTATAGGCCGATTATGCTTATGTACTACGTATATAACCTTTCCATGAGGTGAAAACTTTGAAAAGTTGCTTGTGCCAAGCTAGATCGAAGGAAAAAGACAAATCGGAAGAAGACAAATATGTTGGTCCGACCAGACTCGACAGACACTTGAAAGTGTAAACTACGCCATCCATGTTGCAGAGGATCGAGCAAAATGGCTGGATATTGTAAACTTCATTGTAAACTTTTGCACAGACATCACGACTCTCAACAGTGACAAGAACGACCCAAAGAGGATCACCTTTCAAACAGGAACACCATATTATGTTAGAATATCCGGCAATGCAGTGCCACAAACCCTAGCAGCTGCAGAGTTCTACAACGTGAAACTTATTGCCAGCATCCTAGCAGTGTCCTCTTTATCCAGGGGTAGATAGCCTTGTCTACGGCTTGACGAGACAATGGCCCCAGTAGGCATTTTGCGATTGCGTTACAGTTTGAGGTATTTTTATGGGATAACTGGGCAAACGATCAGGCGAGCTACCCGATGGTAAGTAGTCGTCGCCACCCATGGACATCTGGAAAACCAAAGGAGATGCAGATGCATCTGCATTGCCGAGCCTATTTGAGGAAAAGAGAGGGGAAGAAGTAATGGAGGTGGAAGGGGATTGAGGGACGAATTGGGCCTCCTACGCTCCACAATCACCGTACGAAACGTACTGCAACTTAACGTTGATATTCTGTGGAAGAATAGAACTTCGGTCGAGCCGATCCATTCGTGCTGGCATTTCGACATGCCAGCGCAACACTACTACTACTAAGAGGATGAACAAATGCCACAGGCCACGAAGGCAAAGAGCAGTTTTTAGTCAACACTAGTCTTACATACCTAGTCTTTCTAGCCAATGAGGCTGTAACCTATCATTATTATAATCCTCAATAGTAAATTAATAAAACATCCTGTACACCAAATTGCATATTTACTATGCATTTATTAATATTAGAAACGATATTCGTGATATATGATTGATCTTATATAATTATGTTTGTGCTGAGTCTAGCTTACATTATAATTATAATTTGCAGTTTGTTATATGAATCCTAAATGTATTTATATTTAGTAATAAAGATAAAGGTTATACGAGTAATCTTGCTGTATTGTATAGTGTTTTTTTTTTTAATCCCTGTATTTTGTTTAAATTTATATTTAAACAAAATACGTAAGTTTTGTATTTATAAGTAGGTATGTTTTATAAGTAAGTATTCATATAGACTCAAATTTATTTTTTAAGTCTTTGCGAAGTATAATCGTCAATTGATAATGAGTTAAGTAAATTCGGTGAATTACTTAGTACCTAAGTTACTTTAATGTGAATCTAAATTAGTTATTTTTATTGTTTGTCCATTAGTTTCCGTCACGAAGATGTCACGTAAGTTTGACTGAATTAAGATTTAGCTAAAATGGTAAATCTATACTAATAAATAAAATTAAACTCTCGTTGGCAATTCCAAATTTTAAGTGAAAGCTAAAATAGTAACCGTTTTTTTCAATTTCCGTTCAAATAATGTCCATACAAATCATGTCCTAACGATAGACAAGTCAACTGATTTATTAGATATTGGAACCTACCGTTAGCAATCGAAAATAATAACATTTCACAGCAACAACATAACTTATCTGACAAACATTTTGTTTGAAAAACATAGTTCCACAAGTGACCGCTAGAAGCGCTTAACAGAATGTTCATTCAAATATTTACATTTCACTCTAAACCACCCAGGTTTAAGATACCGAAAATATAATATAAATAACGAATATAAATTGTTTATTTCTCTGTAATTTGATTGTAAAATAAAATATTATTTTTATATTATTAACATTATAGTGGATGGTGAGGTTTTAATATTTCTTGTCAATGAGCCACAATAAATACCAATAAAACAAAGATTTACATCCATTGTCAATACATATAAATTATGTAAAAAAAACTAACAAAAAGACATTGGCCTCGCACCGTTGACCTATGAGTAACCGACACGTTTTTTACAACAAAGCGAAAAATACTGCGAAAGTAGTGACTCCGTGCATTTTTATAAAATCGGGATTAATTTCGAAGACTGTTTAGAATACTATTTTTTTTTTTCAGATTTCCCAGTTTACTCCTGTTTTTTCCTTCTAGAGTATCATTAGGTAACGCATACCAATGCTTTGCAACCTTGCTTATATAAGCTCGTTTCGGATTCTACGGTATCGAAGTGGCTATGGACAAAGATGACAGTAATAATACATAATTGTCCTATAATGTTTCCACTGTTGAGACACAAGCCTCTCGGTGATAGGCAGTAGGCCGTAATCCACCACGCAGGCCACAGTGCGGGTGCCACATATCTTCAAAATTTTGATTCTAGGACAGGCCGGTTTCCTAACGATGTTTCCTTCACCGTTTTTAGGGGCAGTATTAACTATTGTGATCAATTACTTACAATAGCTCTGTTTACAATGTTTATAAATAACAAAAAATAATTGTACCGTCGATTGTTTCTCCCTCTACTTCGGAGTATTCGGAATAATTCTAAATAAAAATGTGTAAATTTGTTAATTTAAATATTGAATAATTTATGTAAACCATGGTCACTCTATTTGCAATCCCGAGAAACGGCTCAACGCACTTTCGTGGTGACCACACATTGCCGGAAATTATCGAATACTTATACCTAATAATCCAAGAAAAAATCAGCTTGTATAATTATACGGCCTACTGGAATGTCCGAACACTATTTTTGGAACCGGACAGTATAATTTCCATTATCAATAATATTTTAAATATGTTGTAATCTCGAGTAAACACTGTGAGGCGCTTTTGCTATAACAATATATTTTCCGAATGATTATTTTACCTTCTTAAATTTGATAACACAAACGACGATTCAACGTACTTCTACAAGATTCCTTTGTTATGATATTATAGCGGCACTAACTTAGTTCACATAATCAAAATTCAAAATCTAGTTTCACCTCTCGCTAACAATGGATGCACCCTATCAAAAACAAATGACGACTAAATATGAGTTCCATAAAAATAGTCCAACACAAAAACAAAAAACCTATCCCAGACGCTCCAACCTTGTACCCATTAAGTCCATAATATCAACAGTTAGACTGCTATCGTTTTCTATAGTGTTCTCTCGTCGGAAGCAGTCGCGTTTCGGCATCATGACGTCACTCCAGGACTAAACTGAACCGACCAGTTTTTGCTCGCTGTTCAAATTTAGTGTTTGATTCTTTATGCATAACTCCCGTCCTAAGGTCGTCTGAGATTCAAGGACAGCCATGCTAATTGCTATTGCACATTCGTACCTATAGGTTTATATACAATATAATTCTAGTTTATTAGTGGGTGTAGTCACGTGCGTTCACCCTGTGATTCAAGTATTATCTACTGCGTAGCAGCCGCTTTTTGGAAAGGGCAATATATTATTGATTTTCAATGACAAAATGGTTCAAATGAGTAATAACAACTTAAATATTTTTATTGGATAAATTACTTATTACAATACCGTCACTAAACGAAATTTGACGATTTGTAATAAGGGTGCGATATATTTTTTACCTTAACCGGGGATAAATCCAAACTCCAAGCTGCTAGATGATATTGAGAATTTCATAGGAAAAACTCAATAGCTCTTTACTCGATCTGGGAATCGAACCTAGGATCTTTAACAACGTAGCAGTCGTATAAAACCACCAGACTAATCAAATTGAAGGGTGAAATTATTTGTTTCTATCAAGCACCCCTTAAGAAGGGCGGACCAATTCACAAAACGGAAGCATTGGATTCAATCGTCCTATCGCAACCCTATATCGGTTTCCAAAGACCAGTCTTAAACAATAAGACCAACTGATCATCTCTTCCGAAACTTCCAGGCGACTAATCCAGCCGCAGCTTATGACGAGTATATAAATGCCTGTATAAGTTTGTAAATGGTATTTATTTCTGTAAACAGAGGCCATTCCATAGCTTTTAACGCGATATAATTAGGCTGTAAGAAAGGGACGCTGCTCTTTGATGTGTAGAGCCTTAAGAGGGGACTCTAGTCCTAAGGAATTTGAAAAATAGGTATTTGAAGAAACTATTGTCGTAGCGCTGCACCTCCATTCTCTTCCTGTACAGTGCGAAAAGGACAACTGCAGCTTAGGATAATTTTACCTACAAAAACCTTGATCAAAAGACGTTTCGTATTCTGCTGATTTAATCTTCAAAAGTCTGATCTAAACAATTTATATCTCAAAATTTAGAGGTAAAGCATGTCGATGCTTCTATCATTTTAAATGGTCTGATAGTCGCCTGAACATGACGGTAAAAACGGGCTTTTTTTCGAGTTTTTGAATTGTCATATTTTCTTGTGAATTTTTTTTTGGAAATTTGAAATAATAGGGGCCTGTATGAATTAGATCTAGATTTTTTGGAAAAATATCATTGCTCTAGAGCCATTATCTACGAAGAAAACAGCAGAATGCGTTTGTATGGAGAAAGGCTCCCTCAGATCTTCAGACACTTTTAAAAGTAAAAGTTTCAGATTTGAAGTAATAAAAGGTGGCATCGGTATTTCTGTGACAAACTTTGAGAAGAAACCCCGGAACTATCTCAGGAAATCTTGATCTTTTTAAAGTCCTAAGTATTTTTTTTTATGGAATAACTCGGCAATCTAGCTGGCAAGTTACCTGATGGTAAGCAGTCGACGCCGCCCATAGACATGCAGATGTCCATGGGTTTGTGCCTATTTAAGGAAAAGGAAGGGGAAAGGAGAAAAAGAGAGGGAAGGGGACTGAGGGAGGAATTGGGCTTTTGTAAAATTTTAGATTTTTTCGTGTCTACATGCCAGCATGATTGGGTCTGCATTACTTACCATTAGGTGGCACGCCTGGTCGTTTGCCGAATTAACCCAACTTTTTTTTATAAAAATACCATAATATGGTCGGTGGTCATAATAAAAAATATATATGCGGCTAAAATATAATAATGTATAGTTTTAGGCTTCAATCCATACCCGTATCGTATCTCAGTAAGTCTACACTTTAAAATGCCTTTACAGCTAGTGAACGAAACCAAACAAATAGCTATTGGAAATACTCACTTCATTTAGAAACTGAATACTCTAAACTATGTTCAATTCATATTTTTCCGAGAAACCTTCCATCTTCATCTTACCAGATGTAGCTGAACATAAATATACTATCACGCCTGTATTTCCCGAAGGGTTAGGCAGAGGTGTACTAATGCGCACCCTCATTGCGCCAGTATGTGTAGGTCCCATGTAATAGGGGGCGAACCTATTGCCATCAACCGGGCACAAATCCAGAGTCCAAGCTGCTACTGAGAACTTTATTTTCAATTTCACAAATTCCAACAACACTTTGCTCGACGGGGATCGAACTCAGTACCTCTACCGTAGCACTCGCGCTTAGGACCACTAGAATAATGAGGCAGATTTCAGATGTAGCTGAGTATCAGAAATTTACACGAAATGACTGCTATCAGGCCTGCACAATAGATATATAATGGATGATTTAATTGTAAGGACTTCTGAATACCCCTAATGATTGTCGTTAGAGTTCGCATGACAATCGGGACAAGCGGTTTTACTTCTCGATGTGTTAGGAATGGTAATCCATCCACACACTAACCTCGGTAAGCGCGGATTAACCTTGTAGCCTTATAGCTATTGATCACTATAGAAATTGCTTACCCACGAGCCCCTATTAAGTTATCTATAAGGTAGTTTAAACATTTACTTAAAATTCGTTACCTATCGTAGAAGATTATGATGTAAAACGGCCAAAATTGTCAATTTGACGATTTTACATAAATTTTTGCTACGGTTACGATTTTTACGCAGTAAAAAGTGAGTTTTACAGTGAGTAAAAAGTTAATTTTTACGAGTAAAAAGTGAGTTTTAAACAAGTTTTAGTACTCAGTTGTGAATAACGTATAGTTGATGTCGCAATTCTTACTGACCTCAGATCAAATAAAAAGTTAAGATGGAACTTTGCTAACGAAGGAGTGAGGCCGGCTAAAACTACGCCTTGCCGTGTACAAAAACAATGAAACCGTGTGAAACTACGCCTTATCTTGTCAGTCGAGCTATCGAAAGCTCGACTGACCAGATAAGGCGTAGTTAACTTATACCTGTGTGCGTGTAATTGTGTGTTGTACACGGCAAGGCGTAGTTTTAGCTGGCCTCACTTCTTCGTTAGCAAAGTTCCATCTTAACTTTTTATTTGATCTGAGTTACTGACATGATCCTAAAATGTGTTTTAGACGAACAATATGCTAAAAACAAAAACAAAATTTGGCGCCCAAGCAGATACGATCCACCTAAAGTGATTCGATATTGGATATTACAAAAATATATACCTACACATATGACAACATCCGGCTCAAACTTACGTCACAGCAGCGGTCCCTATATTATAGTCAGGATTCAAAAGGCAATGTATTAAGACTATTGTAAGTTGAACACATAGTTATCGTTGTTCAAAGAGACCTATATAATACTAAAGTGTTAAATACAAGTGCAAATAAGTGCGTGAGATGCGCAAGCGCCTCAATATAGGTCAAGAACCCCTTCCCCTTGCAGCCTCCTTGAAACCGCACGGCCAATCACCAGTCCAAGCGAACTTCTCTTTTTTTACCGAATCAAATCATTTACATTTTTAATACCTACGTATTACTTGACCGGGGTTATCTGGTCATCAACAAGGACAAATCTAAATACTGCCGATTTGAATAAGGAAGGCTGATATCGAATGTTTTGTGCGGTGCAACAATATTGCGCACAAAAACAACTTGTTTGCACTGTCCACTCTGTATTTGGGGTGTTTTGTAGTCCAATGAATTGAATTTGAAGCGGCGGTAGCGTAATGGCTAAGGCGTCGGACTTGCGATCATGTGGTTGCCGGTTCGAAACCCACCCATTGCACTACCGACGTGAACCCACTCGTAACACAAGCATTTAGCTTAGCACGAGGGGTTAACAAGATTCCTAGTAATGTGAGACCCACATTGCTAGTAAGCTTTTTTATTAAAAAAAAAAAGAATAAGCTCCTCAAGGATTCAGCTCCCCGAAGGATTGAAGCATTCTGAATTTTCGTACTTTCATGAATTCGATCTATCCTTGTGCACGTAGTGACAGGTCAAGTTACACATTTCCAGATTAAGCTAATCTCGCATTGTATATGCTTTCTGTACACTTAAAGTCCAGCTTAAACTGGATAAGTTAGCTTTTAGATATGCGTATGATCAGGAACCCGCTGAAAATTTATATGAATAAGTAAAGATTACCTTTGTGAAAGAAAAAAACAGTGACCTGACTCGAACTGTTTTCACCCTCTGGTTGGGCCATAAACTGGAATTCTAGAATCCCCATATTTTCCCATAAAAACCTTATTTGGACTATTACGGAAATTTTTAAGACCAAAAACAGTCAAATTTGTCCAACCGATCTCAAGTAATTCGATTAATTCGATTCTTAGATTAATATTGGATAGTTTTAATTGTAAATATGTCATTAGTGTACCTCATTTAAATAAATAAACTTACATGAAACCTAAACATAGCGGCGAAGTAGGATGACATTTAGTACCACACCGCCTAACTCTTCGGGGAATACAGGAGTGATCGTATATTATGTTATCATCTTAATAGAAAATCCATTTGTTTTTGAACGTTTCCTACTATATACTCCAACACGGCTGGATTGTTTCTGAAAAGTCAGAAATATTCCATCAAAATCATGATGATTTTTTTCTGATTTTTTAGAAATAATGTTCAGATCAGCCCAGCTAATGATCCTGTGAGGTTTAGTAGCGATCAGATCAACAGTTTTTGTTTTGCCCAGATACTGCTACCCGTGCTTAGTCAGGCTAGGCGCTAGTTTATACTAACATTATGAAGTGGACATTTTTTTTGTACCTATATAATCTATAAACTCTGAAAGTACTAAGCTGATTTTATTAATTCTTTACTAAAGTCCCACGGGGTAATATATTTTAGTATTCTATGTTCATCTGGATAATATGCGAAGCTGCGGACAACTCAACTCTTCTAAACTGACTATCATTTCTAAACAATTGCAGTAATCGAAAAGCCATTGTACTAACATTCTTTAAAATAAAAAAAACTATAACTGCAGCTGATTTAAGAAGACAATTGTGTTGTGCACGCTAGTACGACCCAACAATTGACACATTAATGCGTAAGGCGCAATGAGGGCTCCCAATTGTCTGCAATGCGTAGATGCACGCAACTAAACATAATGTATTTCAGCTCGTACAACTACCAATCGTAGAAAGAAAGAAGAAAGAATAAATTTATTGGACACCACAAAACCATCACATTTAAAAACAGAATCATAAGTATACAGAATATAACATACATACATACCATCACGCCTGTATTCCCCGAAGGGTTAGGCAGAGGTGTACTAATGTACACCCACAGTTCGCCGGTATGTTTAGGTCCCATGTAATAGGGGCGAGCCTATTGCCATTCACCGGGCCCAAATCCAGACATTAACACTTTGCTCGACCTGGGGACCGAACCCAAGACCTCTGGCGTAGCAGTCGCGATTGGGACCACTAGACTAACGAGGCAGTCGGTCAGTATACAAAATATATTGTATTATACCTAATAACGTGTTTCATTATCAGGCTCGGTGTGGTTGTGTGAGCCTAGAGATCCTTCTGCCGACAATTCTATCGTTACCAATCTAATGTTTAATCCCACTAAACGTTAAAGACATTGACTCCATTTAGTCCAGAGACAAGTTTAGCAGACCATAATTATTTCGTCGTTAGATCTCATCTCAAGCCATGGTCTGGGTAGAGAAATATGCATCCTATAACTTTCCTGTCGGCTTTTCTTCAGGACAGGTAGGTAATTAGCCCTTTTGACATAGCTGAGCATAACTTCCCCCTCCGAATGTCCTCCTTGAACTGATATCTGTTCTTGGCTATTTGAGACCAGTCTATCTGAAGATCTAAAATAAATAAGTTATGATATATATTTGCGACCGACAACGACGCGCTCATCTCGTACTCACTTAACATCTTAGACTAATTAACCTATTTTGATGAATCTTACACTGTTCCCTAAGTTGAAAGTTATATAAAAATGAATTGCAACTGGATTTCTAGTTTCCAGACAAAAACGTGGACAAGCATGGTGCATACCTACATACACTTATGAAAATTGGCACATCTGTTTAACCTGTGATACGAATATTGTGCAATTTCAATAATATTACATACTTACGGGTCGAATGGTAACCTCTTTTTTAGTGAAGTCGTTTATATATAAAAAAGGTGTTGCAACTTTTTCAACTTCTTACAAAGTAAAATGAATATTCGTATTCTTAAAAATAATGTGATTCGGGTCAGCCATTGGATTCGAAAGACAACCAGCAATATCAATTTTTGTATCGATATTAAATCGATACTTAAAGTTTTCACTTTCAACAACTCGAGTAGTTTTTCGGGACTAGATCCCTTCGAGGGTCATCTATACTAATATTATAAAGAGGTAAAGTTTGTGAGTTTGTGACGTTGTAGGATCTGGATCTACTGAATCAATTTTGAAAAGGCGTTCACCAATAGATAGCAAATAAATGAAAAGAAACGTATAGATAAAGCTAGTAAACTATATAAAGTAAACATGCGTTCTACCTATGTAATGATATGCACATGACCACGTCCATTCTCATCTAAGTTATAATTGCAAAACATGATGTCGTCAACACGACACTGACCTCTCGCGTTTCAAGAACATACGGTCGTTAACATTTGTATTATATGTAGGTACCGAATTGAGACGCATTCGACAAAAAGAATGAACTTCGGATTTATTTTCCAGAACCGTTTTTATAGGCCAGTCTGATAGAAAATAAAGGTTCAAGGCAAAATTCATAGTTATATTTAGTTTTCTCTCGTACAACCTGAAACAAAAACACTATTCATACCGCCACTCTTGTTTTCCTCGAAGTTTTAGGCAGAGGTGTACTAATGTACACCCATAGGTTTTCGGTATATTAAGGTCCCACGTAATAGGGGGCGAACCTATTACCATTAATCGGGCACAAACCCAAACTTTTGCTGGATCTGGGAATCGATTCAGGACCTATAGCGTAGCAGTAACGAACAAACACTATAATACATATTAAACGAGTTTGTTAAAAATTTTTGGGGTCAACTTTTTACGTCAAATCTTCCACTTAGTTAATATATTACTACTTATTTCTACCGCGTCACCAACGTCACATTAAATAAAAACATATTACTCAAAATTTCTGGACTGTAATGCTAGAGATCCTGGGGCCGATCAAAGTGTTATTGGGTTTTTCTCTGAAGTATTCAGTGGCAGCTCAGAGTTGAGATTTGTGCCCGATAAATAGCAATAGGCTCGGTCCAAATCTCGCGGGACCAAAACGTACTCGTGAACTGTGGCTGTATATTAGTACACCTCTGCCTAAGCCTTCATGGAATATAGGGGTAATGATATGTTTATTCTATTCTTGGGCAATAAAACTAATACTCTGTGATAAAACGACTATCCGAAAAATCATGATGTAAATATTTATTGATAGGTATTTAGGTACCTACCTATTTATCGGACATTGTGCATTGATCCCAACTTTTAAAACCTGAGGTTAACAAACGTTTAATGGTTCCTGAGTGACGTAGTAAAATATTTTGTTTACTATTTTTTTCTTTATTATTTTCTAACTATACTTATGTGGGAGAGATTGCTTAAACAATAGACCTGCCTAAGAAAGAGATAAGGGAGATCTTTGCCCAGCAGTGGGATGAAACTAAAATACTATACGAACGAAAAAAAATACGGGTATCTTGATGCGGGAATTATACGTTTTACAAAAAAATTTATAATATTGTTTATAGGATACATAATATTATAATTTTGTAAAATACTATTATAATGTGTATTAAACCCTGTACTAAAAAAGTTTCGTCATAGCTACATTATAAATCATAGGGTAATTGAAGTTAATAATTAAACTAATTTGAATCAGTAGTCCTAATTCTGGTGTATTATTTTCTTTGTCTTGTCCCATCATCAACTAATATAGACTTTCCTTTTTTTTGGTAGAATATAGTGACGAGATAAGCCCACTTCATTTAATTTAGTATCTGACCATAAGCTCTCAAGATATACCATGACATGCTTCATTTTTGCAAAAAAAAGTATATTAATGTCCGCGGAAGTATGGAATATTCCCATGCAATTGACTGACGCGCACTTATTTTATTTTGCCTAATGTTGTGACACGAACTCATACGAACCTTAATCACCAATAAAACGTAATAAAAATAAGCCATTTTCGTTCAACCGATTGATCAAATGAGACATTAGGTATATGCAGTACCTATGTATATTGATCTCACAGCTCGCAAAAAATCAGTGAACTTTATTTAGTCATTGACTTTCATTGTAACCTTGAATGTCTAATGTCCATACGGCTTACTTTATGATAAACAATATGTTGTTTAACAACTTGGAATTTTAGCACATTAAAATAATTATATTGACGTTGTGGCGGCGGAAAGGCTAAATTGTTACAATAAAATAATAAAAGTACATATATTTATTTTGAATCATAAAAACACGGTCACTATTATCAACAGACATACCATCACGCCTTTGTTTCCCGAAGGGTTAGGCAGAGGTGTACTTATGTATACCCACATTTCGCCGGTTTTTTTAGGTATCATGTAAGACTCCGAGTTACTGATACTGATAATTTAACAGAAAAAGCCGATATCGCTTTGCTCGACTTAGGGATCGAACCCATGATCTCTAGCGTAGCAGTAGCGCTTAGGTCTAATGAGGCAGTTAAAAAAACTATTATCAAGATGCAGTTATTTAAGTACGCACATAAAGCATACCGTGTACCTAATAGCTACTGCTAAATTCGATTCCTAAGTCAAGCAATTTTATTAGATTTTTATATTAAGTTTTTTAATGGCAGCTCTATTTTCCATTTACCAAAATCCCTTATTACTTTAAACTTCATAACATACCAGCTAACTTTTTATGTAGATAGCTATACAACGTAACTACACCACTGCTTTACTGCCTTACTCTTAAGCGAATACAGGCTTGATGGTTTATTTGAGAAAATAGATTCAGCTGTTTCGAATATTATATTATATATACTAGCTACCCTTCCAGCAAAACGAGTGTTAATATTTAAAAACGTAAATACTCACGTTTTATATGAACACTCGTTTTGCAGGAAAGGGACAAAAAAACCAATCCCTACTAATAAATTTAAATGCGTATATTTTAGAACAATTAACCGATACAAATATTATGTTCAGAATATTTAGTTATATTTTTCACCTTATTAATACGGTATATTTATGATTTTACATTAAGATAAATATAAAAATGGCTCTGAATTAAGCCTCATTTTTTTTTCAGTTAATAATTTAGTACTAGTGCATACTATTAGAAAGAGCTTAATCTATTTTCTCAATTATGGAGGTTTGTCACTTTTTGCCATCACAAACCGGTATAGTACGCTCATAGCAAAAGCATTTAAGTACACAATTTTAGCAATATTTAGTTTTTTTTTATATTCAAACCATGATTTGGTTTGAATATATTGGTGATTGGTGAATTGGTTTTTTACGACATTAATATTCGGCATTATGAGCTCCTAAAAAGGTTGGCAGTAATTAAACAAATCACTTTATATATAAAACACAAAGTTTATAATTTAACACCAGCAAAAACTTTCCGAAAGTTTCCAAGTTTCCGATAAACTCAAAACGGTTGAAAAATTCAATATTTTCAACTCTTTGAGTTTATTTTGAGAATAGCAACCGCATCAAAGCCTCCGCCCGCCCACGGCAAGTAATTTATGTTATCATCGCACTTGAGTGCGTGAGACCGGAAATTAATTGAATACCAAATAAATTACTATACCTCCTAGTTGTCCAGATACGATTCGAACGCAGTTGAATATTCGAATTGTTCTGAACAAATTATATCGAAATCGGAATCGCAAATAATTTATTTTGCTTTGAAAGTTATATACAAAAGTAGTGGAATAGATAGTGAGCCATTTTTTACAATACATTTCATAATAATAATAAATTTCTTTTCCCATCACAACAGTTACCTTTTACAAGCATATCTTTCAGTCTAAATATCTTTAATTTCAACCTAAATGTATTAACCAAAAAAATAACTAATTAAAATTTAACTAGACTAACAGCTAGAATATATTTATAAATAAAAGAAAAAAATAAAAAGGGCATCAAAAATCTCCTCCGCATCGCTATCAGCCTGGAGAGTACCCAGAAAGCTGGCTGCATTGCCACGTTGTATGGCAATGCTGATTCTTTGAGCAAAGTTAAAGTGATACATACTTAAAAAAAGAAGTCTAAATATAGGTAAGTAAGTATCTTGAGAGCAGGGATTAAATCTCTTCACAAACCCAATGGCCGGTGACTTTAGGGCTTGAGAAGGCAACTAAGGATTTGGTCAGTACGAGCCCGACATAACCTGCCTACTTCCCGGACGGTGGACAATCCATGAGCATTACGTCCAGTAATTTCATTGGCCATGTGGTATTAAATCGGTAACCCAGAAATAGGGTTGAAAAGGTCTGATTGTCGTCGCTTCGTGTAAAATACTGTTATGCAGCTGCTTCATTAGACTGGAAGCTACGAAAGAGTTAGGAGGACATCCTGACCTAGGTCAATTTTGAGGAAGCATTGGTTCATATTAAAAAAATATTAGTACTTACAGAGCTTCTTAGCAGTATACATTTTAAGTGATCTAGCACACTTTAAAAATAATACACTTAAAGCAAAATCAAGTCAAACCCAGTTGATATAAAAAGCGAAAGTGGAATGAAAACGAAAATTTGTTGCTGCAACCATTACCCGTCTGGAACCGAACTATTATTTAATTTGTGGTAGAACTATAGAGGTGAATAGACTGTTTCGATTTTTTACGAAATAACGGATGAAATAATGATAAAGATATATTATATTTCTATCCCACGATGTTCTACTGTAATGCCACAAGCGTTGCAATGAGTGTTGTCGTTAATTGTCATTTTTAATAGAATAAGGAAGAATTAATTATAATTCCTAATTAATATTGAATAGATTTCTGAGTAGCCCAACTATGTTTTTATAGTGTTCATCATCTATTTCGTAAAAATGTATGTCTGTAAATTAATAATTCAAAACTAATTTTATTTTTTTTATATTTTTTTTTGGGCTCATTTAATTCTCCATCGTGGACAACATATTATATAAAAAAGACGCGAGGCAATAACACGACCTCGCTGTTACGAGAAGATAATACCTAGAGACAGTTTTATTCTCGCATCGAAAAAAAGAATTGTATGAATGAATTTATGGCCTAAGTAAAAACTGTGTCTTTGACAGGAAGTCAAGAGTTCAAACTCAAGGTTTGCCAGAGAGCAATGGAGCGTAGTATTCTAGCCGAAACTGTATACTACGCTCCGAAACTAAGATCACCGAGATGTTGCCGAAAAAGCTGTCAAGCTCAAATGAGACTGGGCAGGCCATATGGCAATTAAATGTCGAATAAGAACTGGGCCAGCCTAACAAATTCGACGAGAGAATCCTCGGCGAAGGTGGAGGGAAGATTTGGATGCGTTCGAATGAAACTGAAGAAAATGTGGGGTGAGGAAAAAAGGAATAGATGTCTAAGAGATTTCTGTTTTTAAACATACCCACGGTATAAACACGGGAAAATAAAAATTCTGTGACAGGACAAAATTACTAACATTCTAGTATAATGGCTATATCGTGATTTCGATTCGATTTCACAGTACATAGGTACATTTATTTAGGGTAAACAACAATTAATTCTAATTAACTTTGGAATCATCATTGGGCTGTTGTTTTTCTAATTATAATTTTGTAAATATTGCTATAAAGATTTTTAACGGCTACATTCGTACGCCTTCGGCACATCATACATATCAATAACACGTTCGCGCGCTGGCAGTAAGACGTGTTGCAAGTCACTCCGTTAAAAACAATTATTTCCTGGTGCTGTAATGGTTTATTGATACATTATTATACTTGAAGGAAAGTGAATAACCCAGTTCTAGTGTTAAATAAATAATAACTAGTAACAATTAAATAATACAACGAAAACAAAATCATACATTTCATAAATATAATATCACTAGTGTAAACAACAATGAGTCACAACTACGTGCAACAGTGAGTCACAGATACTAGGATCGCTCCTATTCGCCGATTTGCTGGTGAGTCAGACCGCACAAACGACCCTACGCGTTACCTTATATGGTCACAAATCTATGCATTTGCATTGCTTGTGAAGACACAAAAACAGAATATACACTACAAATTTCAAGGCAATACTATAAGTGGAAATGGCTGATTGAAGCTACGACCGGCTTCTGAACTTAGAGCGTGGGTTCCGAACTGTGGAAGTGATTTACTTTTTGAAAGTTTTTGAGCATTGCTTGCCTTTTGTTTTTGTTGTTATATTATAGTATTGCTTAATGCTGCTCTTTTAACATAATTATAAACATTTTTTTTGGAGTTTCTGTGATTGGTACTACTATATTCGCTCGAAATGGCTGATGTGTCTCCGACAAACATTGCCGAAAGCACGCCTCTGCGTAACGTATCGAACACCAGAGGGAGCAAGAGGCAGGCTCTTGGATCCCCGCCTCAGGCGACTACTGGAGGCATACTATCACGTAATGATGTCCGCGAAATTGTTCAGGAAGTTATGAAGACAGAACTGTCACTTATGTTATCTAAATTCAATCAAAACATGAATGACATTTTAAGTAAGGAGTTACAGCCTATCAAAGAAAAAATTGCTGGAATGGACGACGCAATGACATTTATGAGTATTCAGTACGAAGACCTACTTAAGGAGCACGCTACATCAAAGGATACTATAAGAGAATTGCAAAAAGAAAATCTTGATATGAAAAATGACATCAGCATGCTAAAGGGGCGCCTGGATCACCTGGAACAGCAAACACGATCGAACAATGTTGAAATTCAATGCTTGCCCGAGAAGAAGCAAGAAAATCTGTTTAACATTGTGACTGAATTGTCTAAAGTGGTTGGATGTGTTCTGCAGGACAGAGATGTCTTGCACTGCTCTAGGGTTGCCAAACTCAACCCAGATAATGCTCGTCCACGATCAATTGTAGTGCAGCTCGCTTCTCCTCGACTTCGTGACCAATTCCTTGCCTCCACAATTAATTTCAACAAGAGTAATAAAGAAAATAAACTGAACAGTACACATCTCGGCTTCTCTGGCCCAAAAACGGCAATTTTTGTTACCGAACACTTGTCTCCCACAAACAAAGCTTTGCACGCCGCAGCAAGGATCAAGGCTAGGGAGCTAGGATATCAATTCGTCTGGATCCGGAGTGGTCGTGTATTTATGCGCAAAGCGCAGGAATCTCAACAAATATTGGTTAGAAATATGGATATTTTAAATAAGTTAGCTTAGTTTTAGTTTTATTTTATCTGTATCCTATAAATGCATTGGTATTGTAAACGTATTAAAATTCACCGACGTTAATATATATTACCAGAATACAAGAGGTCTTCGTACAAAGACTCATAACTTTTATCGACAAATTTGTTTGGAAAGCTATGATATTGTTATATTGACGGAGACATGGTTGAATAGTAGTGTCTTAAGTTCGGAGCTATTTGATAATAGATATTCAGTGTTCAGAAGAGATAGAGATAGTAGGAAAAAGGATGGAGGTGGTGTTTTAATTGCTGTTTTAAAAACAATAAAGTCAAAACGTATGGCACAGTTTGAAAGTCAATGTGAGGATCTCTGGGTCACTATTGAAGTACCTTTCATGAAGTCTATTCGTCAAATAGCTCTATGTGCAGTTTACTTGCCACCCCCCGTGCTCCGCACAACTTTGGAAAATTTTTTGGACAGTTGTAATGTCATGTTTGAGAAGACAGGCTTGTATGCCTGTATCGTTGGTGATTTCAACTTGGGTAACATTAAATGGAACTTGGTTAATGGATCGGCTAATAGTTATACTCCTTCTGGTATCAGTAATATATTGATAGATTTTACTCACGTGAATAAATTAGCGCAACTTAATAATATTGTGAATGTGTCTGGGCGGATACTGGACCTCGTGCTGACTAACTTGCCTTCTAGCAGCGTAACCGTCGCACAAAACCCCCTCACCACTATTGATGTCCTGCACCCCCCTATCGAAATCCTATTAAAATCTAATAAAGACATTAGACTTCCCTACAACCCTCAAAATAAAAGGCCAAATTTCTTTAAACTAGATTATGAGAGAATTTGCAAAGATCTTAATAATGTGGACTGGGATGATATGTTTCAGAATACTAGTGACGTTAACGAAATGCTTTGTATTTTTTACGAAACAATTCAAAATATTATACAATTGAATGCACCTTCTAAACACCCATTTAAGTGTAAAAAATATCCTCCCTGGTTTAATAGAAATTTAATTAGAACCTTAAAGGAGAAGGAGAAAATAAGATCCCGTTATAAAATCTACAAAAACCCTATGGACGGCCTTGAATTAAAATTGTTAGGCAAAAGATGCTCAGAATTAGCTACTATCTGTTACAATAACTACATGAAAGTCGTTGAAAATGAAATCACCAAGGATCCGAAACGATTCTGGTCATATATTAAGGATAAGAGGGGTGGCTCTAGCTCATTCCCCGTCACAATGACTAATGGTACTGTAGTAACATCAGATGGTCTACAAATATGTGAAATGTTTGCTTCACATTTTGCCTCAGCGTTTAGCGACACGAATGCGATAAAAAATATCCCGGTCTCAGACTTTCTTCGTGAGATGTGTAATAATAGTTTGTCACTAATTGCACCCAATATAGACCGTGAAAGCTTATTAAGCAAACTTAGGTCATTGGATATTCGAAAGGGAGCAGGCCCTGATGGTATCCCTCCAATATTTATCTCTAAATGCAGCCTGGCTTTAGTTTCCCCATTACTACTAATTTTTAATAAATCTCTACGTTCTGGCGTTTTTCCAGACTCCTGGAAAAAGGCAAAAGTAGTCCCGATTTATAAAAGTGATGATAACGATAACATAAGTAATTATAGACCTATATCTTTATTATCAACTTTTGCCAAGATCTTTGAATCACTTATTTGTCCTCATATTCAGTCGCATTTTAAGCACTACTTGAGCGACTCTCAACACGGGTTTGTAGGATCAAGGTCAACTTGTACAAACTTAGCTTCTTTTACTGAAATGATAACGGTTGCTGTTGACTGTGGCAAACAGATGGATGTAATTTATACAGATTTTTGCAAGGCCTTCGACCGGGTTCCGCATAATATACTCTTATCCAAATTATCAGCATATGGAATCACCGGCACACTTCATAAATGGTTAAAATCTTATTTAGAAAATCGTCACTTTTATGTTGCAGTTAACGGATTCCAATCAGGAACCTACAGGACCACGTCTGGGGTTCCTCAAGGCTCTCATGTTGGTCCTATTCTGTTTAACATGTTCATTAACGACATCCCACACTGCCTCAAATTCTCAGAATGTTACATGTTTGCGGACGATCTGAAATTCTCCAGGAAAATCGAATCCAGTGATGACACTGCTTTACTTCAGACTGATGTGGACTCGTTAGTTCAATGGTGTAACGATAACGGAATGACCTTAAACGTAAAAAAGTGCTATCATATGAAGTACACAAGGAAAAAAATAATAATACCGTGTATATACCATGTGGGTTCTTCTACTATCCAGCATGTAGACCAAACAAGGGATTTAGGAGTCATATTTGACAATGCTCTTACTTTCGTACCTCATATTGAGAATGTAATCAAAAAGGCTTCTAGATTGCTGGGATTCGTTATGAGGAACGTTACTGGTTTCAAACGCAGTAGTACTAAAATCATGCTGTACAATTGTATTGTTCGTAGTGTCTTGGAGTACTGCAGTTCAGTCTGGAGACCACATTATGCTACACATAATTTGAGACTGGAGCGATTGCAAAAGAGATTTCTATGGCATCTTGCCTATTCTTCTGGTATATCTAAAAAGAAGCGGTCATATGATGCCAGATTGTCTCATTTTAGGATGGTGTCATTAGAAAAACGAAGAAGAATCATTGATTCAATATTTTTATATAAAATTCTCCGGTGCAAAATAGACTGTCCCCAATTACTTAGCAAATTCCTGTTTCGGGTTCCCACTAGACTCCCTCGTGCTCCTATAACTCCCCTGCATCCCCCACTCCGTAGGACTGTACTCGGCGCAAGTTCCATCATTCCTCGACTTTCTAAAATACTGAACAGTTTCAGTGATCTTGTTGATGTGCATTTTGACTCATTAGGCAAGTTCCGTAGAATGGCTGACGAAAATGTTTAAAATTGTAAAATTGTATTTCGAATTTGTAATCCTGTTTAATCTACTCCTATAATAATGTTTTGTTCCTCATTGTAATTTTAATTTTTTAATTTCAATTTAATTTAATTTATAAGTACATATTATGTCTGTATTACTTGCAGTGCAACTATTACGTTCATGGTGCATGCGGTGCTAATCTATAAGAAATTGCTACACTCGCCGTAGTTATAGAAAATAACAAAAAACTGTATTTTTTATTAGTGTAAGCAATTGTTGATTGGCCAATAAAGATAAATAAATAAATAAATCATAAACACCAATTTATTTATTTTGCCACGATTGTATTATTGCTTAGTGTTTTCCTCATTTTTATTTCAGCCGTTCAGACTAAGGTAAATTACAGAAGTTTGAACTTGGAAGTTCGTATTACATCAATTTTTAATGTAAACAGACAAGGTCCTTCACCTCGTGTGATCACGATCACGAAAATGAGTCAATAATATTCAACATTATTAAAAGTGAAATAAAGGTTTTAGTATTTTGTTTTCTCATAGAAACCAACCAAATACCTTACCATACCATATTAATAATATAATGTGACATTGTTTGGGAAAATTATAACTTAGCCTAATGTGGTCCCACTGTTGGGTAGCTTCCCTCAAAGAATTGGGTCCAATACAGGGCCGGGTTGCAGATAAGAAAATCAACAAATAAGGTGTCTTTAAAGTCCTTTTTTGTACGGTGGTCGGGCATATCAAATTTTCTCGGGAAATTTTCTCAGATGATTTTCCTCTTACATTTTAAGGTTTAAAATCATTTCGAGAAATTTAATTGATTAGTATAAGCCGATGTGCTGGCGACTGCACATAATGTCGTACATAGATGATTATTTATTTATTTATTTATTTATTTATTATATGGGTAATACAATTATAATTTATTATAACATTGGTTCATATAATTCAAATCATCTATATCCATATTAGGTACAAAGTAAGACAGTGCATTTTGTTTCTTTATGTGTGAAGGGTAATCTTCGGAACTTTTTCAAATATGTGTAGTATGCAACTTCTTTGAAAAAATATTTCACTATGATTTATGTAGATATATAATATATTCAACCTGGATAAAAGCGGAGCTGACGGCAAGTTATTGATTAAATAAACCGGAGTACCTATACAAAAAGGCGTGTCATTTTCTAATTTCTAAAATAATTGTCTAACAAAAATGGAGTGCCATATGAAAACGTAATCTAATCCAGTTACTGCTAATATATATAGGCGTAGACAAATAAGAAACGCAATATTCCTCGATAAATATGTACAGAGTTTGTCACGAACATGTGTTCAATTAAATAATGTTGTTATTGTAGCAACGAATCTCGACGTTATTGGCGGTCAGGGACGTGCGGCCGATTACGTCGATAGTTTCACCTTCAACTGGTACGATATTGTTTATCGTAACATTTAAATCCATGAAATAGACTGAAAACTCAACATTCTCGATATTTTCATAGAAATCCCATCATCACCTTGCAATGTAGCAATTGCCAACCGAGAATCATGTTATGATTTATCGATCATAATATAGGTATATTACTCTAGAAGCCTATCATGAATTCAGTCCTATATTTTATGGGTTATAAAAAAAATGCTTTTTCCTACAAAAGTGTAATACCTACATGGTCAAAATTTATGGTACACCTGATTTGTTTAAAAATAGCCGCAAAAAAAATCCAATTCAGTGGGGTCCATGGGGGGATGTCCCTTCCACTCCGTATATGTGTCGATGTCCTACACGCGTGGTACTGCATTGGCCGACATTTGTCGCATATCGATAAAATAAAATCACATCGCGTCTCCGCTCTAGCCAGCTCTGATTCAGTGTGACCTTCGAACGAAAGCGAAACCGGTGTAGGTCATCGCGCCGCGAGCCGCGCCGGCACTCGCCTCCTCGCCACGCGTTCCCTTTCGAGCATGCACCAACAATATCAACTTCAAAGAACTTTATGTATGAGTATGCGAGCTTGCAATTGGTTTACTAACATTAGTTGAATAACAATGTGCATTTAACTGTTATACGATGCATTTCACTCTCGATTTTTAACGTGTTTCAATTTTGTTTACTGGTTCGTACAGTTTTAATGCATATCGCACTAAACTACTAGTTCAACAAACAATATTTCTTTCGTGCAAACTTTATTGAAAAAGACCAGAACATAATTAAGGTTGTCAATTATCATCATCATCATTACATCATCAGAGGGCTGGGCGGGCATGGGTCTCCTCCACGACCTACCACGCTAGCCTACTGCGGGTTGCCAGACATCACACGCTGTCAAGAAAATCACTCAGGCTTACAGGTTTCCTCACGATGTTTTTCTTCACCGTATATACCTACGTGTGAAAATGAATTACTGATAAAGTTACAAGAGAAGTCAGAGTTGCGTGCCTGATGGCGATGTGCCATTAGGTCGCGGGGATCTGATGGCAGTCGCTTCCTATAAAATACCCAAATACCGGTCCCAGTCATTGCAGAACGCAAATGGAGGTAGGGGACACATACTCGTATAAGCCGAAGAACCGATGGCAGGTGGGGCAGGAAACTGTTGGAGTAGACACCTAGGAGCGGGGGAAGAAGACTGAGTTCAGTTGAGTCTGACTAGATGGGCTGACAACATCAGCCCAGCCCATTAGACCAGTATCCAGCCAAGTTTCACTTCAACCTAGCAGCTTTTTGGCATATGTCAGCGATCTGGATTTTGAAGCCCAGTTCGCTATATCTGATACGGTCTGCTAATGTGACTCCTATCGGACTTCTGATGTTTTGTCATTGCCTGCCTTGGGTGAGTTTGAAGAGAATACATATCCACCTACATTCATGAGTTTTCTTTTTAGAATGACAGATAGGTCATCTTTTTTTTTGTCAGGCTTGGAAATGCTTTATGCACTACCCACCGCCCCGGGAAGAGCGATGGGGTGTGTCGTACTCCGCTCTGAAAAGAGCGATCTACCGACTGTAACCAACCTCGGCGTTTCGCGTCACCACTTTAGTGCCGGGAATACGGGAGCTCTGTGACATTCGTCCGCAGACCCGGCAGTAGCGAGCCGCAAATTATAGTATTTAGGTATATTCATCACAGTCATGTTTTATTTAAAATAAGTATGCTAAATATCTATAAACATATCAATTTTAGTGGAAGAAAAAATACAATCTGAAGTGGAATTTGAATTCGTGTCCCTCCGGTTAGAGGCTTAAAAAAAGGGACGCAGCTTCGAATTCTGCCTGATATCGTATTTTTCTTTAACTTAAATTGATATCTTACTTAATATAGTTTAATACTGTACTTATTTCATTAGATCCTTGTCTTCCGCCTCCTGCCTTCCAGCTCCCAGTACCTATGCAACTCTCACCTGCTACTCGGACTAATGATATCGTTAGTTTTATCAGTGTGCCTTATACTTTAAACTCACTGGTTAATGGAACGCGAGGTCTTGGGTTAGATTTCAGTGTATTTGTTAGTAGCCTCCTATAATATCGGACTTCATTAACATAGAAGCCTTCGGTAAATACAGGCGTCTGCTATGCTATATAACATAACATAATGTTTTGTTTAAAGTATCTTTAAAATTTGTAATTATCACTATTTTAATATTAGGTATTTAGTTCAGGTATTTGGGTTACCTTAGGTTAGTTCATTCAATATAATTATAATGTTGCCCTTGTATATATTATCTATCTACTTTTAATCGTTTCCAAAGTTACTATTGTTGATAAAATATCATCCCGCCTGTAGTCCGCGTTTTTTTTTTTTATATAAAAAAAGCTTACTAGCAATGTGGGTCTCACATTACTAGGAATCTTGTTACCCCTCGAGCTAAGCTAAATGCTTGTGTTACGAGTGGGTTCACGTCGGTAGTGCAATGGGTGGGTTTCGAACCGGCAACCACATGATCGCAAGACCGACGCCTTAGCCATTACGCTACCGCCGCTTCAAAGTTTGGGCAAGCGTAGTGTGGGACGCCCTGCTACGCGATAGCCCCGATGATTTGAAGAAGGTGGCTGGCAGCGGATGGATGCGAGCTGTCCAAGACCGGGATGGTTGGCGCTCTTTGGAGGAGGCCTACGTTCAGCAGTGGACGGCGATAGGCTGATATGATGATGTAGATGATGAGGGGGCGAGCCTAATGCCAATAAACGGATCACAAATCCAAACTCCGACCTGCAGCTGAAAATTAAAAAGAAAAACCCAATAACACTGCTTGACCAGTGAATCGAACCTAGGACCAGGACCCACTAGAGTTATGAGGCACTATTTTTTATTTATTTTGGTTATACAAT
Organism: Subacronicta megacephala; assembly: GCA_958496365.1. NCBI lineage: Eukaryota > Metazoa > Arthropoda > Insecta > Lepidoptera > Noctuidae > Subacronicta > Subacronicta megacephala. The sequence continues at coordinate 14,239,024 of OY292513.1, forward strand.
ATTAAAAAGGCATATTTTTTACATTTATTTTAATTATTATTTTGATGTTAGTAATTTAATTATTAAATATAGATAAATAGGATTTTAAATTAGTTATGACGTATTATTTACAAGAATTTTGAGAAGAAATCTGCAGGGTTGGCCCGTTGAAGTCTTTTGTACGGGCGGACGGATACGGCGCTCGAAGCCCTTATCTACTATTTACACCTAATATGAAAAAATATAGCCACTGATTAAAATGTTTCCTAGTTAACCTTAAAAATAAAAATATCATGACGGGGCGTAGAGAAAAAAAAAAGATTTATTTAATAATTTATTAACATGTATAATTTATGAATTTGACTTGCAAAATTAAAAAAGAAAACAATAATTATTTTAATTTATATAGGTAAAATTCTTTATTTCATATAGAAATCCAGAATTCCAAACTTGATAAGTAACTAGGTATTGACTCAGGTAAATCATTAAAACAACATTACTATTATTTTGTAATAATTTTATGTTTTTGTAAAAAAAAGGATTGAGGGTGACATAACATACCATCACGCCTTTATTTCCCGAAGGGTTAGGCAGAGGTGTACAGCCACACTTCGCCGGTACTTTGAGGTCCTATTTAATGGGGGGCGAGCCTATTGCCATTAACCGGGCACAAATCCAGACTATGAGCTGCAAGCCTCGTTCTGATCGTAACCACAGGGTGGTTATAGTGGGTAAGAATACTGTCCGATTTTATCCTCAAAGACTGGTCGCCTTTTGAAGGTTTCCCCCAAGAAGGATTTACTAATCAGATATATTACATGATTTTAAATTCTGATATTTTATATATTATTTAACATACCATCACGCCTGTATTCCCCGAAGGGTTAGGCAGAGGCATACTAAACGTACACCCACGCTTCGCCGGTATGGTTAGGTCCCATGTAATAGGCGGTGAGCGTATTGCCATTGCCCAGGCACAAATCCAAACTACGAGCTGCTACTGAGAATATCATAGAAATACCCAATTACATTTTGCTCGACCTGGGGATCGAACCCAGGACTAGACTAAGAGACTAGACTAAATTTGGGCAGTCAGTATTATATTGTTTATACTTACTATATATACTTACTTAGATGAGTTGTTATGTCCGCTAGGTGGCAAAGCTTCGATAATAATCAGCTCCGCTTGGATCAAACCGACCAGTAATTATAATGCTGCTAATGATAATGTGTTTATCTTTGGATGTTTGTTGCTCAATCAAGCAGAAACAGCTGAGTGGATTTGAATGAAATTTGGCAAACAGATAGTTTATGACCTAAACTAACACATAGAATACTTTATATCTAGATTGGATCCAATTCTATAGCTAACGCAGACGAAGTTTTAACTCTAAAACTTAACGTAATTAAATTTTTAACTTACTCCAAAATATTTTTTTAGCAATTTTACCCATATGTATGCCCGCGACTTCGTCCGCGTGGAATAGTTTTTCCCCAATCCCGTAGGAATTTACCAAAATATCGTTAAAGCCTATATGTTATTCTGATGTATAAACAATAATACTGTAAAGTTTCATCAAAATCCGTTCAGTAGTTTTTGCGTGAAAGAGTAACAAACATCCATCCATCTATCCTCACAAACTTTCACATTTATAATATTAGTAGGAAGTAGGATATTAGAATTGGCTATAATCTATAATGGCTCTTTGGCTATAATGGAATATATCGGCTTCTGAGAATATTTGCCGAATTCCATATGTGTAAGAATGTATGTTTCTTAGTCCCCCTATTTCTAAGAAACTAGAAACTAAATTACAATAATTCTTTATTAAGATGTTTAAAACAAAAGATCCACAGAATCGAGACACCAACTTCCGCAGCCGTTAGGCACTTCATTATTTCGTTAATTTTTAAAGTCGATGTAATTATTATTTTTATTATTTGCCCTACTGTCGATAAAGATGATAATGATTTTGACAACACCGATTCCCGTGGCACGTGTTATAGGTTCAGCCCCGTTCGGACCAAAAACTTGTATGACCATGTATTGAATACCAAAAACCAAAACAACAACAACAACCAAATGTATTGACCAAAAAGTTATCGTGTTCCTTACTCACCCACGATACAGATATTCTTTTACTAAAGGCTTACAGAGTATAGCTTAGCCCTTGTCAGTCTGAAAGGAACCCGTGCCTAGTAGTGATAAATAAAGTTATAATACCAATTAGGCTATGAATGATAAGAATTATTTTTAGTACATATGGCTTAATAACAACAAAACCTGAACTGTCATTGTTCAAATAAGTAGGGTACGAGCCAAGTGTGTGTATATGGTGGCCAGCACATCAAGGTACCAAAATATGAAATTTTCTCAGTTGATTTTGAACTTAATCTGCAACTTTTCAGTTGAATTTTCAATAATTATTTTATTAAAATGATAAAAAGCTATAGATGTATGCACCTAATACCTATATCATGTTTGTTTTTTACTTTACCATATTCCTTGGTCATTCTATGAAAATAATTATTATCTTAATTCCATACCGGAATTCTACAACAGAATATTAAGATTTTATAATAAGTAATCTGAAAATAACATTATTTTCAATAGATAGACCTGTTTTTTAATGTTAAAAGTGACATTATACTCAGTTAATTTTTGATGTCATGCTGTATTTTGTACCTTCTTTTTAATAAGTCACTGATTGCAAAAAGTTGGCGAAAATAAGATTTTACCCTTTGACTTACCGATAAAGTGTTGCTTGGCAATTCGGAGTTGATTTTAAACGTAAACTTAGCGCTTAAAATTATAAGTAATAAAATTGGAAATAATTAAATAAGCATAGTTAAGTTTACGCTCAATACCTTCTCCGATAGAAGTCTTGATGTTGTCAAAATATACCATAATCAAAATAATTGCTCAGCATAAGAAATCGCAGTATGCATAGGGATACAGGGAAATGAAACAAGAATATTTCCACATTAAATTTATATTAACTCACAGATCTGAAACAAACACTAGTGCTACAGCGACATCGGAGACATAGTGTAAACCTTACCATATTCCCGTCCATTTTCTGGGAAATGACATCATACATAAAATGTAAAATCGCTTTGCTATAGGTATACATACAAAAAGTTCGCATCAGAATAATTTGTGTGATTCGTTCACAATTGTAGCAGTAGATATTGTAAAATCTAGACGTACTCGTAACTACAATGAGATCTGATGTTGCGCTTTATATGTCAAATGACAACATCGGTGAACAAACTGCCTACAAATGTGAACGAATGAACGCAGAGCGCGGAGCCTTCGCCGTAGCGTCGTGACAGATCTGTCGCCTTACACTAGATATATCTATAATCAAGACTTATCTCTATGGGTTAGACAACCCTCGAGTGGACACTCCTGAAGAAAACTTCAAATAGCATAAAGATGTTGAGTATACCGAATGTAACAATGACCGCTTCCACCCGAACGTCGTCTACTGATGTTAAATTTTGTCGCTACGCTAACAAATGTCAATAAGTAATCAAAATAAAATGCATGCAATATCTGTCACTACAGATAATATAGACACGACTGGACGAGGGAACAAGATATAAAGAAAACAACATCTTATCGTATTTAACTCTTCCGATTTTACTCAACTCAATGTAACAGAAATCATCTGGTAACTGATTATTAAATTAATACATTATACACAATATACTCATCACAAAAATCTTATATTTTATCGTTCTTAAATCTATTGTTATAAACTTGAAATTACTACGTTTAACTTATTTAAAAATAAGTCTATCGATGAGTTCGATAATAGAATATGATAAATAACAATTATATATTTACATAAGTTTATATCTAATTGATACTACTAGTGTGTGCTTTAAACAGTATGAGGGGAGACAAACATGTCTTCTAATATATATATGTATAATATATACGGAGAGGGAGTGAGGGCGCGGGTCACGCGCACGGCAGTGTTGTGTATAACGTATCACTCTCTAAACGTAACATGGAAGGCAAGATGAGGTATATCGGAGTGTCCGGCCCGCCACCCGCGCCACCCGCCCTCACAACATTCTAACCCTATTACTCGTTACTTGAGGTAGTTAAGTTTCGTATATTGTTTCACACATTATTATTATTGCTATAGAGAAAAAAACTTCACTGTTATACAATATTCTCAACAATGTAACATGTTTAGATATTACTTTTCACAAACAGCTCATATAATTTTCCACAAATATTGTATATAGGTAGGTTTATTGATATAATGTGACATATAAAGCCTTAAGACGTTATATATGTTGGCAAGTATACGAATGTGCTGGTCTTTTGTTTATTTTCGTATAAATCTAATTTGTATTGTAAAGAGGTAGGCCAATCTGTCCGAGGTTTTCACAATTATTTGTCACTGAAATGCGCTAAACAGTAATCGCTTTTCTGTACAATATAGTCTCGGTTTGCAAATATTATATATAATGTAGGTATATATTTATTCGCTGATGAGGTAGATCAACGTTGTTAGTGTAATTCTATGTGTATAAAAATATTTCTGCAATATAATTAACATTCAAATACAAACATTATCAAAAATTAAGTCGATATAATGTTTATATTGCACTTTTTTGTTACGTGACAAACAAATATTCGGTATCCGATTCAATCTATGTAAGTAGATATGACCAATGATATGTACGCGTTTGCGCCGCGTACCAGTGTCATCCTGAATGCGTGCATACGTACGACTGTATGTACCTTTATGAGATTATGAACAGCCAGAAAGCAGTAAGTTAAAAAATAAATAAAGTTGTATAGATAATGATGCGCGAGACGATTCCACTGACACGCCTGCGCAAACGCATTCTGGCCTTGATATGTCGTTCGAAATGTGATTTTACCGTTTTCGACAATACTATATACAAATAATTCATGATTCCCTTATAACTTGTTCAGTATATATAAATCAATATTCCTGACCATTTTATTTTTATACTATACAATAAACATTTACATTATTATGTTAAATTATTGCTAGAGAATTTCATTATCATTAGGCTAAAACATTAAAAATTAAATCGTTTCGCAACAGACAGTTGGCGGAATCAATTTGGCAACGTTTAGGAAGACTACTTTCCTACCACTAACGAAACAGAATTGTATAACTAAATTCGTTCAAATAACGTATGGTAACTAAATTGGACATAAATTAGTATTAATATTTTTAGGAAAAAATCAGAATTTCAAACAAAGAAGTTAACTAGCTTACAATATTAAAACAAAATGTTAACAGACAAAATAATAATAGGAAGCACCGGGAAAATATCAATACGTGTAATAATTAAATCAATAGAAGATTTTACACCTAGAACAAAAACGCTAAATACTTAGCTACGCAGCAGAGGCACGCGGGTCGCGTGAGTCACGTCTCCCGCTGCAAGCGCGAGAGCAGCGCGTGCGCCGCTCCCGGCTCATGAACGCTTACACTACTCGACCTATCATCATTACAAAGTTTGCCATTAAACCTATATTTTGGCAATATTCATCTAAACCGTTTGAAATGTCATTTTGTACCCATCGTATAATTAAAGCATAACACTTATCTCCGGCGTAGGTACGTAACATTTGTAGGTATTTTTCCAGTTCCTACTTAAAACAAATTTTAATGTCTGGCAATCGTGTCCCAATATTTACAAAAATTACTCTTAATAGTTTTAAAATACAAATTGTTCTTAAACTTCAACAATTATTATTAGGAAACATAGAATTTTAACTAAAGTAAAAAAAACTGCTTATAGATCATAATATTATACAATGAAATAAGATATGTGATGTACGTCACATCAGATTTTACCCAAATAAGACGACGTTCTTTAGTTTTTCTAATTACTACTACGTTTTATCCGTATTCAATATGTAAAAATGATATGGTTCGATCTAAATGATATTGTAGAATTACTCTAACGTCATGTAATTATATGTTTAGCGCCCAGACACCCAGGCATGTAAAGTCACCTTGTGCCGGCCGGACGCAAGGTTAAGTTGAATGAACAACAAAAAACGAGCTGCGATACTGAACCGCTGACCGTGTGCGTCGGAGTCGCGCCGCGGCTACCCTACCAAGACATAAAACTAAGTATCCCGTCGGGATATAGATTGACTACGGAACCTAAATGAAAATATTTTGTTACGAGCTATCTGCAACTAGTATGAAATGATATGTGAGTGCGACACCTTCATAATGGATTTTTCAGTTGAATGCGATGTTGAGTGCGCGCGAGTTCATCGTGGGAGAGGCCGATGTCGACGTCACCGACGACGAAGACGTCGGCGATGAAGACGAGCGAAGCTTTTTTTTGTGAGTGCCAAAGTGCTTCACCATGTGATCTTTTCTGATGAAGCCTTTGCCGCAGTGGTCGCAAGTAAACGGCTTGCAGTCAGAATGCAGACACATGTGCCGGCGCAAGTCCGACTTGTGATTGAATGACTTCGGGCACTCGTTACATTTAAAAGGCTTATTGTCCGAGTGCTTCACGCAATGCCATTCGTACGAAGCATCATCTGAGAAACGCTTACCACACCGAATGCATTTGAACGGCTTTGCACCTGAATGGAATGTCTTATTATGCTGAGTGAGATAGCAGCCTTTGTTGAACAGTTTATCACACTCGTAACATTTGTGCACAGTCGTGGCAGCCGATTTCTTCATTTGGTTCCTCTCGGCGAGAGGCGTGCTCGGCACGGTGGATGACACCGCCGGCGAGCCACGGCTCTCGTTCTCAGCTTTCGCACTCTCCGGACTGGCCGGGGACTTCATTTGAGTTCCATAATTTTCCTTATTCGCATAATCCATGATATCCTCTATTTTTAATATCTGAAGCTCACTCGAATCTGTTTGTAACATGTCAACCTCCCGTTTTATAGTTTTTCCTTCTACGGCATATCCGTACGGATAAACTTTAGTATGTTCCGGATCATAATCAATTACATCCAGATTCTTGACCTTTTTTGGTGAATAGTTATAATCGTAATCTACACTGTGTCCACTGATTTCAGGATTGCCATACTGTAGAACTGAGTGGACCGGGTCGACGATAATATAACCGGCGGTCGACTCATCAGAGACAACTTGACCCCCCACGTTAGGCTGTGTGATATAGTTAGAAACATAAACGCTGAAGCTCTGCGTCTGGAGCTGCGAGAAGCTCGGCAGGCGTCCGCCGGCAGGCTCGCTGGACGTTTCTTGTTCCATAACTTCGACCTCTTCAGGTGTTGATTCACCAAAAGTAGCCGGATTGGCTATAGGCAGATTGTTGATAGCCATATCCATAACGTGGGGGGCCATCCCGTTTGGGTAGTTCGGTGCTATAGTCTGTTGAAAATTCTGACCCAAATATAAAGGGGTGTGCGTGGGGTCCGCTACCGAAGGCCCCAAAGGATCCGTAGACCTCGGACTGTACGGGTTGACACCCAAATGACTGAACGGAGGCAGAGTGTGCGCCGTAAGTGCCGGCGTACTCTGCGTTAGAACTGGAGTTGAAATATTGCTGGTTGACACTGATAGCAGGCCCCTCATATGGTGATTTTGAGAAACAGAGGGACCTGCTTCCCCGTTTGGGGGATTCCCTGCCGTTGACATTGTTACACCTTTAGATGAATGATGATTACTATCGTTCGGATTCCCTATACCCGGCGGTTGACTACCTATATTTAACGGATGTGACCCGACCTGGTGTTGTAAAGGGTGATTAGCTAAAGGATTATTACTGAAATTATTATCTAAATTACCCTGTTGAAGATGCGTGTACGGTGACTTGGCCTGCATGGCGGCCACCCGATGCGATCGATCGAAGGACTGCGACGCGTAGGGCGACTGCAGCGCGGCGTCATCTACGCTGCGGCCGTCCTCGGATGGGCCGGGGCTCTGTGTGTTGGAGTCGGCAGACTGCTGCTGTGCGCGCGACATCTCACGACTCGGGTGGTGGTGGTTGGAGATAGGCAGCGACGCCGGATCAGGCTGACCCGATGACCTCACTGCGTTCTTGTGCAACGTAGTATTGTAATGCCTTTTTAGATGACCGGAACTAGTGAACCACTTATTACAAGCGGTGCAGTTATATGTCTTTGGTCTACGTGCTTCATTAGACTTCCAATTGGCACCTTTTCCTCCGATAGGAAGGGTTGAAGATGTAGGGTTTGCAGGTTGCGTACTTGTTATTTGCGGTGCCGCTGGAGAGTCGTAAGGTCGATATGGTGGTTTCATATCAGGATTTGAAGATGGTACTGGCCCCGAGTAATCAGTAAGAGGAGGCATCTGAACGCCAGGGTATATTTTCTGGTCAACATGCATGAAAGGTTTTTGTTCATGATGTACAACACTGAGGAACTTGTCTTGTGCATATGCAAATTTTTGCTCTGGGTGGAACATTTTTGCTTCCGTTTGATACGCCTTTTGTTCAGCAAACATCTTTTGTTCTTTGAAAAGAGATACATCTCCGTTGAGCTGAGGATTAGTGTATAACTTTTGTGTCTCCCAGGGCATCATCGGCACCGTGCGTGTGTTAACTTCTCGGCCTTGCGTTGGTGTTTCTTCAAAAGTCGCGGTAGGTTGGTCACCCTCATTTCCTTGGTAGACAACTTTTTGGGAGTCCAAGTCTAAGATATCTGATGATTCTTCATGTTCTTCCTTTACCTTAGCACTTTCATTTTGGTAGCCGGAGTTATTATATTGTTTTCCCGGATACTGTTGAAATGGCATTGAGGCTGATGATGGAGCTGTGCTGGTACCCGCGTGAGCAGAATTGCAATGCTCATTAAGTTGGACGGCAGAGTCACATACGAACCCACACTTGTCACATTGGTTCGGAGAAGGTGAAGGTGTCGGTTGATTGAGTGGCTGCCCGTACAACGGGCTCGAGGATGATACCTGCGACACTCGCTCTTGTATGTTATATGGATGAAACCGGTTTGGCTTGTGGTACTCTTGGTTGTATTGGGATTGTTCCCAGTTTATCTGTTCAGAATGCTGATTTTGTGGGAAGCCAGAATGAGAGTAGTTGTTACCGAACTGTGCTCCAGGTGAGAAGTTTGTCTGGTCGGGGTTCTGGTAGGGTGAGGGTGCACTGTGGTAGCTCTGCGGGGTGGCGGGGTGAGGGAACTGTGCTGACGTCTCCGGAGTAGCCCGCTGCTGGAACTCGGGGCTGGGCTTGGTGATCATGTTGTCGCTCGAATCGGCCGGCGCCGACACCGTCGTCTCAATCTTTACTTTAACACCGTTATTATTATCGGTATCATTCTGTGAGTTTTGCGTACCCCACTTCACATATAAATTTTCTTTGTGGTACTGGAGGTGTACCTCTAATGAATCGACCGTGTCCAAATAGAGATCACAAATCTTACAATGATAGTCCCTCGACGATAAGGTCGACGAAACAGCGCTGCTGTTAGCCATTTAAATCATCAATCCTAAGGAGAGCACCGCCTCCTCCAACGAAAAAAAATAATAAAAAAACGGCACTTCTCGTGTCGACATACATGTAGTCCACGCTTAATCAGGCGCCACAGGTTAATGTCATGGTCGCGGTCGGCGCGTCTCCCCTCGCAACTCCACTTAAACAGCGATAATGTTTCCGAAGAAAGTTTTTCGCGGCATTTCGGCGCGCGGGCGTACAACGCGGCCACGTGCGCGCCTGTAAACACTTGCACCCGCGGGACGGTCGCGCGCTCGCCCTCTCTACTTCCAAGTCCATCAACAACAATCCACCGGCCGCTCGACTAACACTTTCCGCATCACTCGAACAAAAGTTTCATTGTAGCGAAGCAATAACTTATTGTCAATCGGAAAAGTCTAATAATATTTAACAAAGTCAATATAATAAACTAAAATCACAGAAGAAATAGTGGCGCAACAACTTGGCACTTGTTTGTAAACCCGGTGGCGTTATAGTTTGAAGTGCGGTAGGTGCGGCGCGAAGGCGTCGCGGGTCCACCGGGTACGGACGCTGCGAACGTTTACTAGCAACTGACAGCCTTCCCGAAGTCGCCTTCGGGGGCATGACTTCAATAACAATTCGCAACGTCGTCCCCCACCGTAGCGTGTGTGCGAGCGAGACCGTCACACGGTGATGAAGTTATCGCTCCTTCGTCCTTTTGTGTGTCCTTAGTGCGAGCGAGACGGCCGAGAGGGGGGTGGCCGAGGTGCGCGGGGGAGGGGTGGTCCTACTCTTTCTCAAAATTGAAATGCCCGGTCGAAATGTCCGGTGAAGCTGCGTCCGAGTAGGATAGCGATAGCACCCACCCTTACAATGCGGGCGGACAGAGCCCTGCGACGAAATTCTCTAAATTTTAAATCTCCTTTTACGTACGGAAAAAAAAAAACACAGAATTCTAAATAATAATTTGAAACTGCTAAGTGCATTGTTTATAACTGATGCACATTCTCAAAGCGATGTGGGTCACCTTGGTATCAAAATAATTTCAACCGCTTTATCGACCGGTTGATCAGAAAAAAATAAAAAATGCACATACATACTTGTGTAGGTATGAATTCATATTAAGTCGGAATAGATGACCAGCAAAATATCATTTCCTTATTGGAAGTCAATAACCGAAAAAGATCTAAATGATTGTAATGAAAACAATAAAATATAAACTATGTGGGGTCATATTTTAGCGTAAATTATATATTTTGCTATTTTATATATGGAGATAAGTGAATAAATATGTAACATAAACTTATAATAATATGTATATGTATGTAAAATTATAACTCAACGTTTTCAATTATAACAATGTTGAGTTTCTGAATCATATTCACATACAACCTCTAAGTATATTATAATATTGAAATGTTAAACTCAAAAAAGTTGTCTTCTGCATGCATTCATGTAATAATGCAAGCAAAACCTGTGCAAAAGCTTGTATTTTCAGGATGGCCGAGCGGTGCGCAGGGCACTGAAAATTTTGCATCGTGGACGTGCGAGGGGTGCGGGACGAGAAGTGGGGGCGGGCGCGGTTCCTTAATTTTTTTCTAAACACGTCGAAAGCATTACCCCTTACGTCCAACCATACAATATTAATATTTTAATAAAAAATCGCAGATGTAATCTAAGGTTTGGTTAACCGGGTGTTTCTGTTGCGTGGTGGTCGCCGGCCGGACGATGGCCATGCAAACTATGAGGGGAGCGGCATCGATTTTCTCGGACTGTGCCGATAGCTTCCTTCACAGAAATAAAGAGGCTTCCCTGTTCCCGCACACCTTACTGCGCGTACCACTTGTTTGATGTTGCTTTTACGAATTTTGCTGAGAGGTTTCTTTTTCAGTCAGTGACCTAAATTAATTTGTGAAATTTAATCAAAACAATAAATTTAAAATCCTTTATAATAATAACGACGCGATCTGTTTTTTTTTATCATACCCATTTAGATGTATGCTTAAGCATTCAAAATATTACAACATACCTAAGGATGTCATTTCCTAAGCTACTTTACTACGCAAGAATAAAAATTATAATTATCAATAAAACCTTAATTGGGGTCTAACACTACTAACATACTTAAAACAATATTCAAATATCAATACTTTTTAAAAGTTGACAAAAGCAAACAGAAAATGTCACACTTGACAGTACAAAAATCTCAGTAGCAGTACTAAAAACAATGCACAACAACATTCAAGTGAACCTTTGTTTAGCTGTTAAAAAGTGCTTGGGACACCCGTCATATAAATATAGCTGAAAATATTCAACACAAAAAGGTCTGAAAAAGGCCGAACTAAACGTATAATGGATACCAAACGCAGCTACTAAACGGTTAATCCCTGCCTCGCGAACTGTATCATTCATAACATTTTATGAGGGACGAAGGCAATAAACACACAGGCTGACAAACAAAGTTGAGCTTCGACAACTTTTGCGCGAGCCGAGGTCGCAGTGCGAGCGGATTAATTCAATTAACTTGCTTTCTTTCTCATTCTGAGGTTCTTGGTTATGTTAAGAGACGCAAAGTTCGATTATGTATTCCAAAATAACATAAATAATAATTAAACTTAATAACATTTGAAATTCGATGAGTAAAAACTAATTACAGGTGACATAAAAGTATCGGGTTTTATTAAAGTACTGTACTGTCAATTATAAACAAAAAGAATTAGAATAAATACGTCTTAAAATAAAAACATATTACGTTTTCTTTGTCTTAAATCAAATCATATACACTAACATATTTTGTGACTATTTAAACTTATAAAAAATAGTACAAACAAGTGTATAAAAAAACCACAAGCACTTGAAATAAATTTTTAGCAATATTCTTGTTATTATTTATGTATGTCGCTAACATAGAATCGCTTTCTGAGAATCGCATTCCGCTGCTGTTGCGGTGTGGCGTAGCCCAACTTCTGTCGAGCCGCGCATTCAGTGTAGTCACAGACTTATTTGGACGGTTATCATATCACTATCAATCTTTTTAGCGGTCTTGTTCTGAGTAATCAACAGCAAGATCGCTTATTGACTAGCTTATTCTTTATTGATAAGCCGGGCTGAAGGTCATTGAATAATGCGGTTTTTTATTCAACGTGGTTAAACACACAAAACACAAAAATCTTTACCACTAAACACTTTGTCAATTGGTTCCTGGAAAGTTAAATCTTACTTATTATAAGTATTTAAAACATGTTTCCGGATCGTGTGGGAGACTAACTAAACCAGTAATAAAGATAACTAGAAAAAACTAAAAGGCTTAGTTAACTTAATTACTTCTCACATAACCCAGTTAAAACTAACACCTGGCTAAAACAAAAGGTGTTTTATCGTTTACGCGTACAATTATGATTACTAGAGAATTGTAACACAATGGTTTTACAAAAAGTCTTATCTTTTAGAAAGAAAGTAATATTTCCTGGTAAATCCAAAAGCCGACTCAACAAAGGTATCATCGTTATCTGCGCTAAAGTTTCTAATTCTTAACTGTTTTGATGTTTGGTATATATATGACTGGCATTGGTGGGAGTTATATTATTTTTACCATCGATTTCAGGAATTCCTCTTTAAGTAATTTGTTGTCCTAGAATTGTTCTTATTATTACACTACTTAGAACTCTGGAACAAGTTAAGAGGATATAAAAAGTAGGTAATTACCTAATATAATGTTGATATTCATAACATAACGTAATCACGCCTGTACGAACGGTTAGGCAGTGGTATAGTGATGACGAAGGTATATTTTATGCCCCTATTACTTAGGGAGCAGGTCTGTTACCACTAATCGGGCACAAATCTAAAGTCTAAGGTGCTCTGAGAAAAATCCGAATAACACTTTTCTCAATCTGGAAATGGAACCCAAGACGACCAGGAGCAGCAGTTTATAAGCTCTAGACTAATGGAGGAGGAGATGGAGGAAGTCATAGAGAAATAAAACTTTTAAATTTGACTTATTGGCACACCATTAATTTTCAGAAACTAAGTGATATTTGCCAACCCTCAGGCTAGCATAGTGGACTAACCTAACCAGTCTCACTGTGAGAGGAGGCCTGTGCCCAGCAGTGATAGTGAACAGATTTATGGGTTGATGATGATAAAGTTATTCAGGGTGAGTGGACATTAGTACATCTCGGGCTAACCCTTCGCCCGCATTATTATCCTAGTTATCCAACTGGCTAATAAATAGCAAATTCTGATCGGGAATAATGTAGCTTTCTAACAAGGTTGATGAGGACATGGTTAAGAGGAAGAGGAGTTATTAGAAATACGTTTAGAGGAAGTGGACGGGGATGAGGATATGAGGTAGAGGAAGATGCGGATGAGAAAGATAGAATCCGTGATTTCAAATTGAAAATTAAAGTAAAAGATTGATGCCCTTTAATTTTTAGAAAATAAAATATAATTTAATATTCAAAATTTATTTAATTTAATAAAACTTAACGTGAAGCTGCTTCTAATGCAGCAAGCAAAATTTGGAGATTAATTCAATTCCATTGAATAAATTGAAAAACTTCAACGACAATTTCTCTTAAAGAATGAGAAAGTGGAAGAGGAAAAGGAATATTTTTTGCCTTATTTTGAGGACGTGGAAGAGGTTGAGGGATCATTATGAAGATGAAGAAGACGTATACTCATCAACCCTATTTTCTAATGGTGTATCTATCCTCTTCATAATATAACCTATAGATATAGATTGTGCACACACAGACATAAATTCGTGCATGTTTCATCTTGATACGCTGTCTAAAAGCAGCCATACTAGATTAAATCTTTAAAACGCGAGTGAAACCGCGGACCACAACTAATATTCAATACGTATTAGGTATAGATTTCCATTAACCTACTCGTATTTCACAAAGGAATATAAGCTTGGTATTCAGAAATCTTTGTAACTTAAATAGATACATATAGGTATTTATAGTACCTACTTTTATATAATATCTATATATGTATAAATACTATATAAAAGTAGGTCTCCCACACGTTTGTCCTTTGCCGGCTAAAGACCGCCCGAGGCGACTGGGCACCTCGTTCGACATTGCAAATAGCCAGAATCCTTTGTACAGCTCACCTATGTACCTATGAGATGATCCGTGTCTATCTATAAAAGTATATATACAATACGGAGAATAATATGAGAATGTACAAATATTATACCTAAGATATTATTTATAATTATAAGTTTCACTAACGAAGATCGTCTCAAAGAATGAATACTTTATTTCCACGCTTTCATTCGTATCGCAAAGGACATCGATAACAGAGCCACCTACCGGGTCAACTTTAACCAAGAAAAATCTAAGTGTCTCCCCTTTCGTAAAAATATATTACAACCCATTTAAGGAAAGAAGAAGAATTAAATACGACACAATATGTGCAAAGGAATCATCATCTGTATAGTGTTATAAATTATTAATCATTTATCTTTCTACGCGAGTTTACGCGACATATTAAGATAATACGTGCATCAGATTTTAAGTTAGACCTCTGAATATTACTGTGCGACCCGCATCCAATTTTATGCAGTAGCGTGATGCTCATACAAACATGCTTATAGACAGACAGCAAAAAAAATAAAATTCTAAAGATAATTGTGTAAGCGATACTGTCCCATTGAGATCAATCACAAATTTAAGATTTTTGTTGATTTTTTAGAACTGCTCAACCGAATTCGATAAATTTTGAACGGGACCACATCGGAAGTATGCTGTACCAAACAAAAAATAATCATCAAAATCGATCCATAATTGACGAAGATATCGCGTAACAAACATACAAAAAATAACATACAGACGACCGACGAGAACCTCCTCCTTTTTGAAGTCGATTGAAAACCCAATGAACTTTTCTCGAACGTAACAGTTGCGCTTGGGACCACTAGACTAATGCGGAAGTTGTGTTATATCTCTATACTTATATAATGAGTTGTATTTGTTTCTTTGTTAGAGATCCTCCAAATATCCCAAGAAGGTATCACTTGCTAAGTCTCACGCTGTGCATAGACTGGCCGTGATGAACACCGCCTAAGATCACACATAAGTCTCGTAAGTACCTATATAAAAAATAATTATTACTGTTAGTCACTTCACCGATTTGACTTTAGCTAAGGTCACATTCGGGCGAATTCTACGAACGAACGCTCCCGTTTTTAGTGAGCAAACGCCAGACATGTTATTATTTAGCGATTACTAAACATCATTTTTATGTCTGCGGTGTCAGAACTGAGAACTGACCCGCGTAAGCAGTGAAAAAGTTAGCTAGCGCGGAGGCCCGTTATCCTGCAGTCTGCACCACGAATGAAGCAAACTTTTTGCAGAACATTCATAACGTTTTAAACTTTGATCGAAGGTTTGTTTTGCTATGAGCTATACCAAGGTCTTATTTTAAAGTTATTGTTTTTCCCATGAGATCATTGTCTAAGAATAGGATATAACATTCCTTCTATTGTAGATCGTCAAAGATACAGCAGAGCTACGCTTTATGGAGGAGTAGCATAGAATCTACTGAAAAGACTTTAAATAAAAAGCGACTAATATTTATAGTTGACTAATATGTTTTATGGTCCCATAAAAAAATTGAACATTAAAGGGCCGAACAACCGAAAAAATTTTTTATGCTAGGCTTGTGATGAGCACATCATATCACATCACAATCCGATATTCCTTCCACACAGTTTTTATAATAACAGTCTTTTGCGGAACAGCTTAAACGTTGAACTTAATTAGTAGATTGTAATATTTTCGTTTTTTTTATTATTATTATCAAAACAAAAATGACAAGAATCTTAACATGATCTGCTTTTGGAAACCGTTCTGGTTTATCTAAAGCAGGTGTTTTATAACACAATTTTAACTCTTTACCTTACTCTTACCTATTATTTATACAAGAAAAAGATTTATAGTCTGAACCATAGTCTGTAGTACTAAAGAAGAAACATTTCTTATCCGGCTGATTGTGGGAATGCAAAGTTACCATATTTAATACTAGAAATAGGTACATCTAATGGATTCACAATATTTCTGATTTTAATTGAAAGTGTGTATTTGCCATCACATAACATAAAAATAACATACCATCACGCCTGTATTCCCCGAAGGGTTAGGCAGAGTTGTACTAATGTACACCCACACTTCGCCAGTATGTTTAGGCCGCCATTAACCGGGCACAAATGCAGACTCTGAGCTGCTACTAAGAATTTCATAGGAAAACCCAATAACACTTTGCTCCACCTGGGGAGCAGTCAATTATAGGTAATAACGACAGACTTAGTGTGTTATACCTATAACTAATAAAATATTGTTAAGTACTCATTCGTAGGTTCGTCACGATATCCCAGGAACCGTAAATACTTAAACTTTACATTTGGCGAGTAGATTTACACCAAAAAAGTTTTTCAAAAAACACACCTCAAAGTGGGTGGGAATCAGGTTGAAAAGTTTCGTCCGAGCAACTACCATATTAGGACAACCCTATCATATTTGCGCTGTGGATAAATGGGTAATACAATATAGAAATGACTACTGAAAGTTAACGCCACTAATTCACAACCATAAACGATTATTTTTAGTATCGGGTCAATTGATTCCTTACCCTCTACGAGATGTACGTTATTTTTCCAATTTATGTTGATTTCTAAAAATGAAATTAGGTTTGGCTTTTGTCAGAGGACATGCAATTTGATACATGTCCTTACGTATAGATAGATCGACTTTATTCATCATGTTTATCCCGTTATATTGTCCCACTACTGGGCACGGATCTTCTCTAAGAACGAAAGGGATTAGGCTAATAGTCCACCACGCTAGCGTACTGCGTGTTTGCAGACTTCACACGCCGTTAAGAAAATCTTTCGGGCAGGCAGGTTTCCTCACGATGTTTTCCTTCACCGTTGAAGCGCTTGATAATTGATTGCCAAAAGCTAAAACGGATTTCGGACCAGTCCCGAGCCCAACAGACGCCACCAGTTCATGATATCGCTAAGACTAGTGATGGAGTACACTCTTGCTTGACTAGGGTATACTAAAGAAGTTTGCCTATCTATCTACAACTAGATTTTCGAGGGTACTAACTATGAAACAAATTAGAAAAAATAGAATTCAGGGCAGGATTTATAACTTCGACTAAGATGGCCAGAAAGTGTTCAATACCTGAAATTAAATTTACTGTTTAGACACGTGGTAAATAATAGATTTTTTTACTTAGGGAAATACGTCTGCCAGTCGGTTCCTCAAATCACAAAGCGGGGGAAAGGGGATAATTTAAAAATTTTGATATAGCAACAATTATTAAGAACTTTAGTCTGATATTTTCTAATTCTGTTCCCAATTTAACTTTTTTTATGGTGATGTACCTACTGTTGTACTCTCCTGGCCAACGAAAAATAGTGGTCCCATTTTTTTTTACATTTCTCGATGTTGCACTGGTTCCTCCCAAATCTTCAGAAAGACCTCTAGATTATCCTACCGCCTCCTTCATGGTCTTCCGTGTCTTCTGTGAGCTGTCTTAGTTGGTTTCATGCAGATACCAATGGAAGTATAACTTACTTTTTTTATTAGGATCTCCAACAAATAATGCATCTTACATATTATGTATAAAACAATTTAATATTTAGCCTTATTCTCCTTTAACTAAAAGAGTTCACATCATGCGAAATTAGATCAAACTTTTAATTTTTAACTAATTTTGTTGTGTATCAAAATTAGGTACTCTTTGAAGTTAAAAATAAATTTAAACGAAGTGGCAGTAAAAAATTAAATAAATGGATAAAGACTAACTGAAAGACCATTTAAATTAATTAAGTGTTAATGTTAAAAAAATAGTTAATTGTAAAATTGAAGTAATAGATCTATATATAATTTTAATATGTATATTGTTAAAATCTAACAAGAAAATTATAAAAGATGTCTATGTTCCGATTACCCTGGATAAATAGTCTGCAAGTTCATCTTCGTCATGTACCCTACTTACACAAAAGTTGGATTTATTACGATTAAACCATACCTCAAAAACTGTGTGTAGTACATTCCTATTTAATGGGGATAAAGAGCGTTGATGAACACACCATGTCATCATCCAGGCTTCTTAAATCTTCGAAATCTTTGTACCTCGTTTCATCAATACGGTATCACTATCGTCCACAAGAAATTGTTATGTTTGTCGTTTACTCATTAAGGTTGCACGACCCATCGGTGTCTAGACCAATGTTTCTATTATTGTGTCTGCTAAGTGACAAGTAGACGGACTCATTAGCAGAAATGCTAAGGAAGTCTTTTAAACATCTCTGACTAGACTATATTACATAGTTGTACTTAAGTATTTGTAAATATTTCACAGCAAAGGTATCGTTAAAGTCCAGAAAATATATAAACCCTAAATTTTAATTCCATCTTGGCATCGCAAAATATATCTAGTAACTGTACTGTAGTATAATAGTAAATATTTCCTTATATTTTTTATTGTTATCAATACACCGGCAATCTTGTGCAGTCCCAACACGAAAACTAGAGGTGGTATTGTATCTAAATTGCGCGACGTTGTCAAATTTACATCAGTGCATCTAGCAACATCGCATTCACCCCTACGAGAGAAAAAATACCCACACAGACAAATCAAAACAGGTGTAAAATGCACGTTGCATGCACACAAGGCCAGTGCGCACGATTCTGACGAAAGTTTTCTTAGAAATGCCACGCACACACAAGCTGTTCCGCGTTCGTGTGATACAGAAAAAATCTAAGTCGCACCCACACAACCACACCGCCGAGAAAACAATGATGCACCCGCGCAGCTCATCCATCGGGCGTCCGGATTTCTCTTGCGATTTTAAGGACTATGCAGCAAAAATATTATTCATTTTGTATGCTTTTGTGATGCATACTTTAATTTCAGTAATATCATTTTTAAATTCTTAGAGCTTAAAATATGACATTTGTTACATAGTAAAACAAATATATTTTTACATTTTAGTTATGTGCACGTGGCGTTAAATGGCAACGCAGAATGCATGTAAGTCCAAGTCATAAGCTAAACGGACAATTTACTTCGATTTTCATATATTTATAGCGAAGTTATGTACACATCCCTTTATAATTCCGATGACAAAATCCAAAGTTTATCTATAAAAACTGACTGATAAATGAAAAGCAAAGTAGCGTTATTCAATAAATCACCACAAACATGTGTTCATGTAACACTGTCTCATTTGTCTATTGGTCCTAAGCAACTGCTGCGCTAGGTCTTGGATACAATTCCAGGTGATCAATTAATCTTTCAATACTTGCTCTGAGTATGAATTTGAACCCTGTTACTGACAATAGGCTCGCCCTTAATAAATGATAAAATAGGAACTGAGGGTGTGTATTAGGTTATATAAACAGGCGTGATGGTATGTTTAATTAAAAGTGCTATAAGATTATTGTAATAGACGTAACACACATCTGACGAAATCTACAGTGATACTGGATTTAATAAAAAAACTTTGATTTCCGAAAGCAGTGCACGCATTGTGGGGGTTGATAGGGGTGCATAGGAATGCAGCGGGTGCGGTAAAAAACGATAAATACAGTTAGACGCGGGGGTGGCTGAGATGCCAACCGGTTTTAGACAAGGCAACACAGTGGTGTTGTGTAACAGTGGTTAAGGATATTATTTAGGAGTTTAGTTTCTATGAAGACAGCAAAGAATATCTAACAATCGAAGCATTTACTTAATTTTAAAATATTTACTCGACGTACTTCCTCTCTCACTAATATATAGTATATGCCGCGTCTGGTTCTGTATAAAAATACTGCATTCAGTGTTTTAGTAGAAAGAAGTATTTTTCTTTTTACTGAAAAAAAAAAAACGAACATATTTTATAAATTACTCATTGAATATATATTTCTCTTCATATATCCCTAACGCTCTTACTAAGAACTTGTACGAATGTTTAAATGCAAGATTCACGTCTGTGACTTTTAGAAATATTGTAGGTACATAAGTATCTATTAATATTCTATGAATTATTACAGAGAAGGAAAATATTGGAATTTTGTCAATAGAACGGTTTTTGATGTACTCAAGTCTATGTTTTTGTATTTTTTTAGGCATTTTCCATGCAAAGATTATTAAGTTATTTTAGTGAAGGAAAAATACGCAAGTCTCTTAAACAGCACTAAGAGCTTGCTGGACACCGCGCTGCGCTGATGCAGTTCCCTTTCTTACGTCTACTGAGACTAGGCAGTGTCAACAGTGGGACATCAAATAGGGTAATGATGACGATAATCTTACCAGACAAAATTAAGTGATTTCAAAATGTTTAAAACTACAATATCCTTGGAATTTACTAGGATGAAAATTGCGCAAATATAGATATGATCAATGAACTCAGTAAAGTAATATTATTTTGGTTTAAGTTTCTTTTCTAGTTCATTACAATTTGTCGTGAAACTTGGCCTGCAGTGTTTTTAACGTCTTACATTATTCAAAGAATTTTAGTGAAGGCTCTCAAAGATGTGAAAAATTAAAAAATAAACTCCGTCCGAAGTATTCTAACACTTTGCAGGGGAATATTTATGTGGAAAGATAAGGTTCCGAACCGTTTTACTTTTAAATACGATATGTGTTAAATTTGAACAGATCGCCCTGTGGGTGGCTGGTCATCAATTTGGCGAGTGAAGGGGAAGGTCAGGGGAGTGCGGGGCGAGGGCGAGCTCAGCCTCGTCTAACCCCTTATTTTACATTTCACACTCCGGGAAAATCGTTAGAGAAATCTGCGTAGCGTGCATGTCCGAGACATACGCACACTGGCACGCGGCGGCGCCCGGCCGGCGTGTGAGCGTCCGAGCCACCCTCGCCCACCCTTCTATTATATCGACGAAACTTCAAGAAATCCTCTTATACGCACATGTGTACCTAGTCACATATGTAAATCTAAATTACACATTCAATTTCTTGTGATCCAATTGATCGCCCACCACACATCTATATTAGATAGATAGCTTCTAAGGACAATCAGTTAAAACTAAGGGTGCTACCGTTAATTTGATTTAAGTTTTCAAATTTTAAAACTTTATTAATAACTGAATACCTAACTATTTAAGTATCGTTTAGTAGAATCTTATTACTTCTTGATGTACCTGCCTATTAATAAAACAAAATACCTATATTTACATAGCAGCAACTACCTGGTACGTATCGAAAATTAGAGTAATATATTGTAGATGTATTTTAATTAGAAAGCGGCGCGGGAGATGATACGGGACGCGGGGTGGCATCGGGAGGCACAGAACAAGCGGCGGCGAGGCGATCTATTGAAAGATGTCGCCGTGGGGCGGCGAGCCGAGTGGTCACATACATTATTACCGTACAATGTCACTATGCAAATGTATGTGGGAAGGCTTTGTGTGAACGCACTTACGCATACGGGGGGGAGGCGCCTCCATATAATCCGAGGCTCACCCCGTCGGCCTGCGCCTGCCGGCTCTCGCCAAAGATGGTTGTACGCATGTGAGTGTACACACGCGGCACTTTCTCTTGAAGCTCGCCACTGGCTTTTAAAGAGGGTGGCCGGGGGTGTAGGCGGCCGGGCGAGCGTTCCGAGCGGGTGACCACGGGGAGGCTGCTGTGTATCGGTTGCCGGACAGCGCCACCTAGCGGCAAGCAGCAGCGCCGCACCGTACGACTGCATGCACGACGCACGCCTGCCACCTATGCAACAGGTCCCAACAACTCGTCTAGACGCTGATAGCGCAATATCCGCCAGTAAACATCATACCTGCTTAAATTGCTTATCGCAATCCTTTCACTTAGGCAAAAGCAAGCTGTTAAACAGCACGATGATGAGCAAGATGTGCTACAAATGCAGTGCTGCAATAGTACTAGGGATGCCAGTACTCGAGCGATTCGCCTCGGTCGTGGCCGAGGAGGCGAGGGGGCGCCTCGTTTAATTGAGTGTACTCAGCGCCCTTGCCAAATGATACTCCTCTGTTCCCGCAATACCTGTAATAGATGTTAATTAGAGCGCCGCCCCGCGCACGCTGCAAAGAAAAAATAATAATTTGAACAGGTCGTAATTAGAGATGTTTACATAACTGTAAAACAAATATTTTCCTAATTTTTAATATTTTTTCCTCTTTCCCGGCGCAGGGTCGGGTTTAAGCATATTTATTTTCCTCAGGTATTTCTCGAGGCTAAAGGGAAAATCTAAAATTACATCTAAAAAACGTTCTCTGCTTTGAGTAAGGTGTAAAGTGCTAGTGGCCGGCAGGGAGGCGCTCGGTGAATGGGGTGCATTCGTGATGCGAGTCCCGGTCGCTTGCGGTGTGTGCACTGTGCACTATGCAGCGTGCATGTGGCACGGATACGGACGTCGCATGCCGCACCGTGCATCGTCGCACCGCACAGCGCCGATGATAAAATCGAGCTCGGCAGAGTGGGGGCGGCCACGGCTCGTTTGAATCGAACGCACGTCCGGGCCCCGCCACCCTCGGGGTGTGTAGTGGACTTTTCGCTCGGCTTGATATATATTTTCCATTCCTCCCGATGTAGGCTACTGCGGCTGTAGGTTCCGGCCCGTGCCGCCGGTGCGTTGCTCGCATTTACATGCGCTGCTCGGACGCCACCCCCCCGGCCGTTCTCAGATAAGTCCTTGTTGGCATATCAACATCTCGATCGATCTTAATTAATTTTTCAAATCACTTTTCGTTAGACTTGGGCTTTGTTTGAAGATCTTGGTATGTGGCAAGACTAAACTACGCGATCAATGGTAGTCAAATACCTCTATAGGATACTTCAGTTTGATCTAGAATCATTTTGTAAGCAAAAGCAATTTGCCAAGAAGCAAAGTCTCTTTTCACAGTCCAAAATCGTTATTACAAGAAAAAATATAATTTGTTATTAAAAACTTTCATTTTCAGATGGAGAAATGACCGTGAGTTATTGGTATCGGTGTAAGTATGGGAGATCATTTATTTATTTAAAAGTTATGTTTGTAATGAAAAACATTGGTTCAAAACAACTTATCGCTTTGTTAAAGCACTGTTCGGTTCTTTTAGTAATTGCAAGTAGCAGCAAATTTGTGCGGAAACCTCCGTGCGTGAGTTAGACTCCCACTTATTAGGTTTTTATATTAAACTTACTTTGACCTCAGGCGAAATGACGTAATGTACGAAATTAGCGAAAGAAATAGGATTTCATTCATCATTTCGTAAAAAATAACTATGACTGTGATTGTCCACTTAAGGAACCTATGTTATTTGAGGATCATAGACATCCCTCAGCCTTACCCGCCGCACTTGACGAGTCTGTGGGTCAAGGTTGAAAGGCTCCGTTAAGGTACCCTTTTTATTGTTTTGGGTACAGAATCAGATATACAATTACCTCATTCAACCATGTTTGGGTCAAATAGTCTGTAAGTTGGTTCACAATTGTTAATTATTGCTGAAATAAACAAACTTATGGCATTAACATAACATAACATAACTTACTTAACATAATACTTCGTAAACTTATTTAACTTATTTGGCTTCGTACACAATGAACTGATTGCTGAAATCATTGTCTTGATCGGAATTCATCTATTTAATAGATATAAATAACTTCACGTTAATCCAGTTTTTAAATGCGATTCGTAATAATTTTTGAAATGTTGACTTATACCTTGTTTATTACCTTTTCACGCGTAAATCGTTGAACAGATCTCGGTAAAATTTTAAAAAAATAACTTATTTGTTAAATTTTACCGAGATGCTTCCTATGTTGCAAGGACATAGAAGATTTTTTTGAACATTTACCAATATTATATTATTTAATATCACGCTATAACACCTAGGCGCCGAGAAAAAACAATGGAAACGGTAGAGGAAACCAAGGAACTTGATAGTTGCAAGAATTGCGAAATCAACTAGGTAGGTACATATCGCTTATTCACTACTCAGTATTAAAACTTTTGCATAAACATCGTTATCGTAGCAGATAGTGGGTAAAGTAAATATCGGATTCTACCAAAATTCCAAGCAATTTTAGACATAGGTATAATTTACGAAAAACCAATTAAATTTGGCGCCCAACTGGGCCTTAATATCTGTTCCAAAGTGAGCAGAGGTTTGGTAGTTTTAAAAGCAACTGCAAGCTTAAGGTTCATGATTCATTAACCAGATCGATAATGTTACACTGTTGTAAATCCGGTAATTGATAACCATCTCACTTCAACTTAAGAACGTAACCAAGATTTATTTATTTATTTATTCCACACACTATCTTTACAGGATAGCCCCAATATAATAGTGGTTTGCAAATCTACATTTTACAATAATACAAACTAATACAGAGCAATAAGATACTTAAAGAATAATAATATTTAAATATAACTAGCAAAATTCAATAAACCTCTTGCGAATTCACTCAGATTGCACGAAAATAATAGATATGTCAATTCTCTCATGCACTTCGTTTAATACCTACACATATTGTGAGTATGCAATAGAAAAGATAAAATTTTTACAATTGCAATTAAAATATTTACTTATAAATATAGGAACACTATTTCTAGCCATTAATGACGTGGATACATAATGTAAAAATTAAACAATTATAAGGAGACTGCCTCATTAGTCTAATGGTCCTAAGCACAACTGCTACACTATAGGTCTTGGGTTCGATTCCCAAAGAGTTATTATGTTTTTCTATGGAATTCTCAATGCTCCAAGTTCGGATATGCACCCGCAGAATGGCAATAGGTTCGTACCCATTACATAGGACCTTAAAATACGATCGAACTGTTGGTTTAAATTAAGTACACCTAACCCTTCAGGGAATACAGGCGTATTATGTTTGTATTATGAGGCATAGAGATGAGTATTCAAAACTTACCAAATACGATATTACGAGGTTACTGTGACATTTATAATTGACAAAAGGGGACTAATAGCAATAATATAAATGATCGTACCTTTTGAATACTAAAAGATTCAGCTTTCGTTTTCCGTCATCTTTAAATTTTACACATAAGTGTTGTCCAACAATCACTTGATTAAAATTGGATCTTTAATCAAAAATGGACCTTATATTTTGAAAGATAAGATTCTACAACAATAACTTTTGTATGAGATAATTTTCGCTTGTTGGCAGACACTCGAAATATTTAGGACGAAGTTTTCAGTAAAAGATATTGGCCTGAAAAGTGAACCAGAACTAACTTAGACATACTTTTTGGCCTAGATTTACTTAGGTTAGGACCTAATTGTGAGTTTTTTGTTTGTAGGTATCGGCAAAGGCGTAGACGATCCATCTCATGGTAACCCTAGGAGTTGCTGATTCGGAATTAGGGTGTACCTACGCTTCGTAAATGGCTCCCGTGCGCAGTATTTTCGTAAAGTATCAGTCAGACATGCTGTCTTAGTAGTCCTAATAAATTAACAGGTTATTTTGTTAATATTCATTTCACTTTTTGAAATATTTTCATAACCGATTCCTTAGAAACTACTATTTACTTCCTTAGGGAGTTGAAGTTCACTTTTCGATGGCCATGTTTTCAGAGGCTATAATTATATATATATATACTGGAGACAGAAAAAGGCGAGGAAAAAATTGTGTGGTTAAGGTTAAGTAGATATATTTCAAATGTGGAATTAATTTATTTATTTAAACTTTTTCTATTAGTTTGATCATGTCGTCTCGTTTTTTTTTTTCTTTAAATGACAAACAATGTGTCTATGCCTATATATTTTCTTCCCAACCTCTTTGCCGACCTCGAAGATATCTTGAAAATGATTGCAGATTATCTTGCTAAACGTAAAGCCTCAGTTGGGGACCTAGTGTTTAAACATTCAAAAATAAAACTGCCTTACACCCTACACTACGTGTAAGTACAGCAACAGTCTCTTAACATTACCAAGGGCCCATCAAATAATGAGAATTCAAATTAGTATGCCAACTAGGACGATTTTACGTCCAATAGATGTAAGCAAAATTTCGCAACGTCCCTTTCTCAACCTGTTCCATTTCCTATGTCTGCATAATAGATAAACTTATATACGTATGTAAATAAGTACTCCACAGGCTATAGTATGGACCCCCAATATATAGTTTAAAGCTATAGTTATACATTGGCTTGACAATACTAGCCTCCCCCATACCAGGATATTTTACTTTCTCTGGACGAGGCCCCTTAGGCGCGTCCTGAACGCCACCCGTGCTGCCCCCTGCCCCCCTCCCCCAGTCTCCCTCGTACCCCCCTCACGCATAGTACACACCACACAGAGAGCGAACTAACTCTGCTGCCAACCTCTATGAACTCGTTCATACGTGTTCCTGTATAGATAGGTACTTATTTAAATACGCAATTTGGAGCCCACCTATACTGTATATACATATATATGTACTATATTCAAATGTGTACCTACTGGGCTTTAAATCAATTTGGCGTGTAATTTTATTTGGTTTAAGTTGACTTAATTTTAACCAACATCGGTTGTTGAGTTAGTTTGTTTCATTTGGCTACCATGTTCATAACTAACACTATCTGAGAGTTATCTATTGTTTTTATTTCCGCACACTAGGTACTTGCCTGATATCAATTGTAACTTTTGGCTACCCCTTTCGTCGAGTATCTAAAATTGCTACGTCTACTATACGGGAGGTACGGACGGCTACAAGTCGTGCTCACAAATCCAGTTTACGCTGGCCTCTTATCGTATAAAAAAGCTATACAATGCGAGATCAGCGTAAACTGGAATTGTATGGGTTTACATGTAGACGTGTGTACGTATTTGCTTTGTTATTAATTAGCTTTTTTCCTTTGTTTTGGCTATTTTTAACCAAACTAGAACGTCGTATGTTCTAGTTTGATTAAAAATAGCAGATGGGAAATAGATGTCAAGGTAAATGTAACAAGTAAAAGGTAGGTAAAGAGCATAATTATGTGGGTGGTGGTACTTTCTCTACATCCTACGAGTAACTACTTACTTACATGCATAGAAGCTTTGTTATAATAATTTACTTGTATGGAGATAGGTACGGGACGGGACTCCTCTCAGGACGAGAAATTAGGCTATGCTACAGTCTGCCACGCGATCCTAATGCGGGCTTGTTGATTTCACAGAATACTCAGATGTGCGCGCCTTGGATTTAACTGGAGAAATTTGACTTGGCAGTCCAATGGTCATAATTATCAGTAGGTAGGCTATAACTGCGCTGTATTAACTTCGTGTAGGACATAAAATATTTATTTCGTGCGAGGATCGATCCCATAGCCCATAATACTGAAGCCTAAGTTTCACTTAACTATAGTAGACACTTTACAAAATCGTATTGTTCGTCTCCGTTTCAGCTTTTGCAAAAATGCTCGTATGTCAGTCTGTCCGGCGGATGTCTAACGGATGTCCGGCTGTTCCTTTACAGGTCGCATTACTCAACCGGTTCTAGTGAAATTTTTGTGAGCAACTTCGATAATT
Source organism: Subacronicta megacephala (assembly GCA_958496365.1). Classification (NCBI taxonomy): domain Eukaryota; kingdom Metazoa; phylum Arthropoda; class Insecta; order Lepidoptera; family Noctuidae; genus Subacronicta; species Subacronicta megacephala. The sequence goes on from OY292513.1 coordinate 14,266,920, forward strand.
CTGTGGATGTTTTTTATTGTTATTTTTTTTCAAAATAGATACCTACCATAAATATATTGGCGTTGAAAGCGTATTTTTTTTATCTCAATCATAGCTTACCTAATATTAAGTAAACAATAGTACCTACCCAATTGTGCAATAAGTTCTTAATTGTCGATGTCGCAATTTCTACTGTTATGTACGAACGGCTACACAGCAAGCTATACAGAATCAGTTTACCCTGGTCTTTTATATTATAGGAAGTCTATACAATGCGAGATCAGCTTAAACTGGTTATGTATAGGTTGACCTGTAGTCGTGTGTACTTACCTAGAAAGTGCTATTTATAGACGAACAATTTGAGACAGCCCAAATAATAATCATTTGGCGCCCAACACTGAGCGATCAGCCTTGAGGTGCACGACTCAGTATTCGGGTAAGCAAAGACCACCATTAGAGATAAATAACTTTATGTTTCTGTGGCAAAGACACTCTAAAGCTCACAGAGCCACTTGTCATTATGTACTTAGGTAGGTAAATATAGTTGCCCTTACCTACTTACCCTTTCAGAGAGTAGTTTCTTAATATAGAGAATAATTTCAGCTTTCGGTATTACCTACAACTTAAATACATTTCACAAATATTTATTGAAGGTAGGTAAGCACTAAATGATTGATATACTTTAATTAATAAAAGAAGGGTTATTTTGATGCTTACTTACTTGCTTAAAAAATATTCAAAATATAATTTCACACCTCAATGTACCTAATAGTAAAATAAATAAATATATGTACCTACCTACCTGCCTCATTAGTCTCGTGTTTTTAAGCGCAACTGCTACGCTAGAGGTCTTGAGTTCGATGGAGCAGTGTTATTGGGTTCGTAGGACATTCTCAATAGTAGCTCGGAGTTTAACGTTTCAGGAAATACAGGCATGATTTCCTGAAGAAGATTAGAAATTAGTTAGGATCAGATATAATTAACCTATAGGGAAGTACTTACTACTTCCCTATAGGTTAATTATATCTGATCCTAACTAATTTAAAAAAATAATTGTAATCGAACCTATTTTTAAAATTCTTTGACTATAAGAAAACTACATTCTTCCTGATTACATAGGCTATTTATCAACTCTCTAGTGTAGGTACGTCAAACTGCACACAGTTTTCAAAATTACCAGTCAATGTAAAGTCACAAAATTATGATATATTAAGGGATTATCAAAATGAATATAAATAACATTGATATAAGATTGCATAAAAAAAATTTGAACATTGCTCTTATTTACATCAACCTCTTCTGCATGAGATGCACGGACCGACCGCTAGATGGCAGGTTGGTAAGTTCGTCGTACAGTCCCATCATAATCCTCGCAGTTACAGGGCAACGTAGATAAGATAGTTACCAATTAGTCATCTTTAACACCTATATTATTACAGTCGCCAGCACATCAGGTTATACAGAACTGTCAAAATTCTCCAAATGATTTTCAACCTTAAAATGTTGAGTATTAAGTTCAAAATCAACAGAAAATTTGAGGTTTTGTGGTAACTTGAAGTGCTCGCGTACCTGTATTATGAAAAACCTATATTTAGCCTCAATGTTAGTATTCGCTTTGGGCGTACCAATTCTCTAATAGTATGAATTTTTACATAGATAATTTATTTGAACACCAAACCGACTTTTGATGGAGCTTAGTATGATTAATATTACAAAATGAATGTAGCCATGCTAGCAGATATAACGATTCAAACTGCTGTTGCCGCCGCTTCACTCCCAATCCACGAGACAAAAAGTAGCCAATGTGCATCTCCAAGGTCCAATCTGTCTAAAGCAAAATTCATAAAAAATGTTCAGCAATTTAGGCGTGAAAACGTAACAAACAAGCAGACAGTGCTATTTATAATTTAAGTATGGATAACAGCATCGAAACGTTAATGATTAAAAGGTTGAAAAATGAAACGATATTTGAGAGGAGAAAGATTTAATAAATAGATATAATAATTTTAATCTAAAACAGAGTATCAGTACTAGAAGGTCAATTTCAAAGAAAATTATGTTAGGAATCACAAATTGACTACACAGAACAATAAATTGCCAAGACAAAATTGTATTCGTTTAAGTATACAAGCAACTTTTAAATTGGAGCGAAATATTTCGTAATTTAAGTTGACTCAACATTAAGTTTAGTAATGGTACAATCGTCAAAGAGCAGGGTGCTATTAGTGAATCAAACATGCATGCTTTTTTTAAATAACTATTATGAATTAGAACAGTTTAACGAAGCGACATTGCGAAGGTGAAGTGTATGAATACCCAACACCGATGTCACATATTTTAAGAATATTGATATGTTATGTGCACAACAATTAGGTCGTCAGAAATTGTGCACGTTATATTAAAACCAATTGTCATAGTATTTTCAGTTACTAGGTACTTAGATGTCACCAATAATGTATATAGGTTTGGTCCTTGAGGCATCTCACGAGCTCTTTACACGAAACGTTCCGTGTGTGGGTGTTCGGTTGAATTAATTGTCGAAACAGCTACATACCAAATTCATCTCAAACCTATCTCTTTGGCGTAGCACACTATCGACTAAAGTACAAGCGCTTGATATGAATCCTATGTATATTTGAAAAACATAAAATAACACGTGCTCATTCTTTTAACTTACGCGTTTTAAATTTATATAATAATGCCGAATTTAGGCTATATAAGTGTTAAATTACTTGCAAGCAGTTTATAGAAGTAAACAATTGTTTGCCGGCACCCAACACACTCTTCTCGAGTCAATAGCACCCTGGGTTTAGATAATAATTATTATCTCTAAGATACAATACCTACATCTTTACGTATTAAATCATAACTTAACATTAGGTTAGTTGATACTAAAAATTAAAATAGGTATATAAAGTTGTAGACTTAGTTTAGCGCAAGTTTAGGAAAATATAGTTATGCATCTTAGTACCCACCCGAAGTGTGTATTTGTGTAATGACGTCAGTGGTCTGTACTCATACCCCTCTCTTTCATAGCACGGTGGTCTGTGACATATTATGTGAAGTGAACTGTGTTTCAATTATGAAAGTAAAGTGCAGCGCTGAAATTCGATTTCAAGTCAGAAACGTTATATAGAAAATTAAAATAGGTAGGTAGGTACAACGTACTTATTAGCTTTATTGAAGTATAAGATATTTTGTGTCAAGTAATTCTCACACCTAAACTATCACTACAATATTATAATAACAATCCTTTAATCTCGAGGACATTTTATGCACCATAGATTACAAGTGATATAATATTATAGAGTGTATAAACTCAAAAAGGCGTATAAGCATAAGTAAGAGCAAAAACGTGTCTAAGTAGATATTAGAAAGACATGTTATCGTTATAATATATAAAACCGCTATAGCGCCGCCAAAATAAACTAGAAAATGTTTCAAAGCATCGAATGCAGCAAAGATTATTGTATGTAAAAATTAGCACCCATTTAGTGCTATGAATAAACTAGAACGGTGCTAAATTATTTTATGTATTATATGTATAAAACCTGAACTTACAGGTATTTTTTTTATTATACAATATTGAATGTCATCTACGCATCGTAGTTCAGTCGTCTACTGCTTAAAATACTGGAAGACAGTAAAATAAGTGTCTGTGGAAATAGCTGTAATGACTAAGACGCGGGGCATATAACGTTTTTAACAGAACCCTATCTATAATTGGGTATATAACCTACCTATCTAAGCTTAATTTATCAGGTGATTCGCTTACATATTGTTTCATATGCAGCTCTATAATGCTGCGATTAAGCTAGAATTGTATGTAAGTTATAGCTACGAAACAATGGCTGTCGATATTGTTGGGATATATCTACCTACTCGGAACTCGGAAGAAGCAAAGGGGGCGACGTTGCCGCTCCAGGCTTCAGGTGTGCCGCACCGTTGCCGCACTGGGCGTTGCATACAAAATTTTGTACAGATGTGAAGGTTGCAGCGTTGAAAACTATCACTTTAAATAATATTTTATCGTTATGATATTTATGTATAGCAAATCACCTCACCGCCTATTTTAAATCAACATCAGACTAAATTCATGAAACCGATTATGGAATCAACTGCGCAGTCAGTATTCAGATAGGATAATCGAGAAATGCATAGAAACGTCTGTTTTTTGGAGAAATAAGGAATATTATTAGTTATAACTCTCATAAACATCTATTAGCTAATTCTAATTCAGAATAAGACGTTAAGTCATCTTTAAACACTTAGAATAAAAGGCATAATTCAGAATAACATATATACAGGGGGTTGAGATAGCCACTTTGCGAATCACAATATGATTTACGAAAATTGCTACACATAAAAAAAATAAGCTGCCCTCATATTGTAGGATCCTGCCAATCAGAGAGAGATCAGTTTGTACGGAAAAAGTAATAATATATATATACGTTATGTAACAACACATCTTGCTTCCGTGTAGTCTGAAAATCATATTATGATTCATCAAAAGTAGCTATTTTGACCCCCAGTTTGGTGATATTTAGAATTCAAACATCTTATTACCAAAAATGACAGTTATTACAAAATTACCGAACACCTAAAAACTGTACACAATCAAAAAATTATATACTCATTAAAAAATATTTTTTTCTTTATTTGCCCTTGACCGTGACCTTATTGAGAGTGTCATATATTATGTCATTTTAATTTTATACAGTGATACACATAGATATCTTTTGCATATAATATGTATATCAAAGAATACCTTGGGATAGATAATATTTGGGATAGATGGGGATATAGATGATAGAGGGATATATTCTGTGTGTAAAGGTAAGTGTAACCGTCTACGTAAAAGTAAAATATATTGGATCTTGTAAGAAAATATACATTATTACTATTGCTTGTGGATTGTTCACTACAATTAATAATTATGGTGTTCCTAGATCATAAGCACTGGCGTCATTTATTGGTGTGACATAAGGTAACTACTCTAACATTCAACAATATTTTATTTTATATCATCAATTCCACAATAAATACACATTCGTCAATAACATATTATTACGTACATTATCATTTTCTTGTGCGAAAACATAATAATTGTGCATTTGATTCGATATTCCGTTCAATAACTAGCTAACTACAGAAGCAAATGAAAATGTCGGTCAATTTTAAAATTCGCATTGTATAATATATAAAATGAGAATTTATCCAAAGTACATTCATGTAAAGCTAATTAAAAAATTAAAGCGTGCTTAAAATAGTGTTAGTTGTAAGCTTATTGAAAATCAAATATATGCCACAACAATTGCGTTAGTAAAATGGAGACACATTACGAAATCTGAAATCATAAAATTAAAAATACGTACTAATTATACATTATAATAATATATTTGTTACTAAAACGGGTTTTTTGGAAATGGTACACCAACAGAAAAGATTTGTTCTGTGTTTGCATATCAAGCTAGTCTGTCAAAATGGGCCATAACGCCCGCCCCAAGATCCAAAGAAAGTTAGTAAAAATATAATATATACCTCAGTATATTTGATAACAGTATTTTTTTTAATATAAGCAAGAGATTATAAGTTAAAAACGCCTTTTTTGCCGGTAGGTTTAACTTAGGTGGGCAGTAAAAAATTTTTTTTAACTGGACGGTGAACGTAGTCAATTAGAGTTTCTCGTAAAACTGAAAAACAAATTAACGACAAGTTGTTTACTACAGTGAAACACTTGCACGTTTTAAATCGGTGTACCCTTTCCGAATAACCCTGAATATAGTTATGTAGTTATTATAACAAACAATAGTTAGGTTAGGTCATTTAAATTTAACAGCTTGATATTCATATTGAGATTACAAATCAAAACCAGATTCGACGTCCAGAAATAATTGAATTTACTGGAGATAAAATTTGACATTATACAATGATGGACAAATTTCTATATGTTGCAATCTACGAATAAATAATGACTTATTATTTATTCGTAGGTTGCAATCCATAAAAATTGAAACATAGGTTTTATTTATCTCTGGACAAAACCACCTGCGTTCTATCTAGACACCGTCACACCTTTTGCAATATTATAAAAACTACATATTCGTTATAACAAAATTGTGTAAAATCCAACAAATCATCTTAAAACAAAGTATAGGGCGAAAAAACAAGCCTAATCTATTTCAATGTCTGTTTAATTACATATAAATACTTATGATGTCGTGATAAATACTGTATGTAAATAATAATTATGAAAATGTAGATCAATATGTATCTTATTATAATAATTTATAAGTCAATATCTACGAATAATGTAAATATATTAATAATGCGTTAAATTTTGGGCATCATCTAGACTAAAAACCTTCACCGCTGCGCTTTTATATGCGAATAAGTTAGTAAATAGTATGTCTCACAGTCGGTTGCAATATTAAGTAGGGTACATGGCAGTGCATGTTATTCACAATGGTGTTTTCAAGAATATAGCACAAGTTGCGTCGACTAAACAGAAACAGTAAAATAACCTGAATTTATAAATTCATTCTATTTTATTGACCAATTTATACTGAGTACTACATTTATACATAATTTAATGTAAATACGGTATCGCAGCGGTACGGCGTTTTCGATGATGCCAAGCCTACTCAAACCAATAAAACAGTTATTTCAGTCGAAGCGTCACCGAGCATTTGGTTCAGGGCTTTCGAGGAAAGACCACAGGTAACGAGGGCGGGATCCCTAATTATACATATACGTATCGTAAAAAATAATAGCAGTCTTGCCAAAATACCTCCGATCAATAGATTTTTTGTACAGAATACACCAATATTATAAAATACTGTAAACATATTGTTGATTGCTAAGAGTATCAAACACTATGATCATACATTATTTTATCTCAATTTCATTAAACGAAATCGAATGGGTGGTCCCCCTACGGCTGCCCTAAAGCCGACTACGCGGATCGAAACGATTCACTAGTAGTCACTGCATAACTTCAAAACATAACACTCCCCCACTTAACTGTCAGTTGTTATATATTTTATACTAACCATATTTAAAAATCCTTATAAATCATTTTATAGTAAAACAATTGAATAATAATACTTAGGCTGACTCGGGACTACGAATTTAGATTTTTTTCATTATATTCATTAAAACTAAACCTTAATAATATCAGCTACGCGAATAAACCAGCATGAATATTCATGACAATACAATATAAATTAATAATAACTGTATATTATCATATTTGTCTGTGTCGATTGATGCGTTAATGTCTTCTTAAATTGTGCTATAAAACGCTGTCTTTTCAATGCTAGCGTGGTTGCTCAATACGAAGAAGAGAAGTTTAGATTTAGAATATATTAAGGCATGCAATTTAACTGCACAAACAGGTGCGGAACTGAGAAAATCTTACTTTGGTGGACAGCGCGCTATAACCTGGTTGTCGGCACAGCGATACGACCATGTACGTACACAAACATGTGACTATCACAAGGAAATCGTCACGGATGTGCAATACATCGTCGTGACACTAAATGATCGAGCGCTGTGCCAATGATAAACGTTTTTCATAATGTTAGTATATTTTCTCATATCAGCCACTGACATAACTAACCCATTCACCGCACATTTAGCACGACCCATGATCAGCATTATCATAATCGCTAACAGTGAGAAGACAGCCGTACAACCTTCTATTATTACTGCGGAATCATATGCGACGAAACGCAACACGCTGTCCTCATACGTTTTAATAGCGCTATAGACGCTTATCTATATTCCGCTCCGTCTAGAGCGACAATTGCACCGAATTCTGGGAATTCATAAATTATTTTGTATTGTTATATATTGCTAACACATATCTTAACCCGCAATTCATTTAAACATAATAATATATTCAGATGTATTTATTGGTGCGTCCCCGGACGTGATACCACCTACTGGGCGCTTACTACTATTTCAATGTAAATATTCGACATTGATCATCGCTCTGCGCGTATTCAGTTACTCTCTTAAAGTAGGAGAAATCTTGCGAAAAATCGTCACATTATTTTGGAAATAAAAAACCTGTAGCATATTTTAACTACATACTTAGATTCGGTTTCGTCTTGTCTGTCAGACATCACTAAATCAATAGTTCCATCAGATGAATTGAAATACACACTTATAGTTCAAATAGAGGATCGATGACAGCATTTAAAGTTAAATTGAATCGATTAGATCTACAAACTCCTTAAATCTTATAATTACACCCATGTGTAATTGTTGGAACATTGAATATTTGTAGATATTATAAGTTAAATTATGTTCAATAATATAGGGGATAGTTGGATAAAAATTTAGATGCGATATAAGCGGGCAAGTGATATGAGTCGCGTTGTTTCCGTGTATTCAACTAAATTGTGTTTACTTCTACGTTAAGTACCTATATAACCAACAAGATACAACTTTCCATACCGATTAATTTGACGAGCTGATAAACTTTATGGAATTTTTACAATCCTATTTGAATGATATATAGGCTGTGTCTACGTTGTATAATAGTCTTGGATAAGTTTCCGACACTAAAAAATATTAAATTCACTTGTATTTGAAATAAAAACACTAAGGGCAGAAAATGCGGTATACGATTACTCGTCATAATATATTGTTACCATTATACAATTTCGCTCGCGAAAAAGACTCGCTACGAACTATAAATATGAATTGAAACTTTATTCGTAGATTGAAATCTCGAGAGGCATTGCTCAATGTGGTCTTACTTAATCGGCAATTTTAGAATAAAATTATGTAAATGGAACGGTAAATAAAACTTAGTTTATTGATCAGAATGAACGAACGCGTCGGTCCTAAGATTTCGAAGTGACTATTAGAACCGAATATTTCCAAGCCCGCTTATAAGACAAGCCGCGAAACGTTTGTGGGCAGAGATTGTGTATTTAACCTAACTAGTATTAATGGGAAAAACCTTTGAACACTATTCACATTACAGTCGCACATGCTTTGTCCTGCTGTTTGGTTGTTATAGAGAAATAGAAGTTTATATTTTACAGAATTTGAAGTCCATCAAGGCAAACGAATATTCCATTATGTCTTTTATGCCTAGCTATCGTTTTCTGTCTTTTGTTCACATCGATTCCTTGCTTCCCTTGAGGACTGGCAGATAGAGAGAAATTAAGACAAGAATTCGTTACCCTAGACTAGATCAATATTAAAATATTCATTTTCTTCCTATGATCATCTTCCTAACATATATGCTACTATCTTTGAAATTATTGCTGCGTTTCCGTCATTTTACATTTTTAAAGAACATCTTTTCTGTATTCTACAGATGTCATATAAATAAGACTATTAATTTGAACTATAATGATCATTATAATTATTATATTTTGTACTAAATTTCTACTGTGGTGTTATACATTAACTGTGTAATATTCACATTGAATTTTGTACTTAAACATTATGAAAACTAAATTCAATATGAAAATTTCTTGTCACAACCATAATATATCGGTGGATTGAGGAGCGTCGTTATAGTATGCGTCCTCAATCTCACCATTTCGATCGATTCATCAGATCTAAGTTTTAATATATGCTGTTAAATGTTTTATGTAGCGCGTAAACAGAATCACAAAATTGTGAATTTAACAAACTACACATTATTATTTACAATCACTAAAATTTCTATTACAATTTACGGAAACTGCGAAAATGTAGCAAACAGCCAAGCAACAGGACAACAAACTGATTTAATGTGTAACCAACGCTTTACGACGCGCACTAGCTCTTACAAGCATTGTAATAAGGGTGATAATTTACAACAGTTTTATATAAGTGTGGATAAACTGGGTGGTACTCATTGAGTACCTAATAAGATTTAATATTTAAGGTATCACTGTGATTGCGGGTCGCATTGCAGCAGCCGTACGATAGATGGGTCGCTCTTGGCGCCCTCTATGAACTCCTCAAGGGAAAGTTTTCCGTCTTTGTTTCTGTCCATCTGTCGGAATATTTTGTCGGTTCGCTTCTCCGGCGTAGACTCGTCCTCGGGCATCTTCATCACGGACCCGACCATTTTGTAAATAGCCTGGAAGCACGAAGTCGTTCGTGAAATATCCGTTAGAGAGCGCTAGTAGAAAGAAGTTTAAGAAGTTAACCGATGTACGGTCGCTGGCACATCAAGTTACCACAAAATGTCAAATTTTCTCAGTAAATTTTATTTATTTATTCCACACACTATCTTAACAGGATAACCCCAATGCAATAGTGGTTTGCATATCTACACTTTAAAATAAAATAATAACATATAACATACCATCACGCCTGTATTCTCCGAAGGGTTAGGCAGAGGTGTACTTAATGTACACCCACAGTCCGCCGGTATGTTTGGGTCCCATGTAATAGGGGGCGAGCCTATTGCCATTCACCGGGCACAAATCCAGACTCCGAGCTGCTACTCAGAATTTCATAGAAAAACTCAATAACACTATGATCGACCTGGGGATCGAACGCAAGACCTCCCGAAGACGCAAGACCGAAGATTTCGATGTTATCTAGCGTAGCAGTCGCGATTGGGACCACTAGACTAACGAGGCAGTAATAAAATAATAATACCAAGCAATAAGATAAAGAACTGAATTAAACTTAATTGTCAAAATTTTAAGGTATAAAATCATTTGGAGAAATTTGTCAGTTTTTTATAACCTGATGTGCTGGCGACTGAACTGTACACCACTAAAAAAACCTACCATATTTAAAAAATAAAGATTAGAGCACATTGCTTAACATAAATACATGGTCTGCGATGAGTTGCCGACATCCTTAAGTTGATTAAAAATTTATAAATTTCGTACTGTATACAAACTTGCGTCGACGTCCAATGGGCTTTCGATTAGAGTCCATACTCTAATCGAAAGCCCATTGGACGTCGACGTCGACAAAACCTGAAATGTTCAAGTGTTAACGGCCATCCGTTAACACTTGAACATTTCAGGTTTTGTTCTTTAATCTTTTTGCATTATTATCCTAATATAGCATAATATGTTGTAAAGCGACTTTTTAACATCAAGTGGATAGTTATACTTAAAAAGTGTTAAATTTCACAACATTTTAAAATTCGAATTTCTAGTCTAAATGTCGTAAGGTGGTAAAATTTTGTGAATGAATTTATTATTTTATTTATGACTAGTGATCGCCCGTTGGTCGAAATTTGACTAGAATATTTTTCTGCATGCCTTCTCCATATAAACTTTAATTATGCCACATTTCTCAGTGCGCGCTGTGCTTAAATAGGGGTACAGAATTGTAGGTATTTGCGTTACAGGTTAATTGTTTGGACAATTTATTGGACATTTGTAATAGAGATTATATTTGGTTCAGAGTTTAAATACCGGAATAAACCTTTAATATATTGTCAAACTGACAGTAGGCTAAAATCTTTCCAACCTGCGCTTACCATAATGTGAGTTAGTGATCTTTACTGACTATTATTTAACGCGACTTGGAATGCTGATTTCATTGAATTTATTAGAGGGGTCTGGATGCTAAACAAAGCAGGGTCTCTTCTAAGAAGAAAATTAATGGCCGCCTAACTTTAGATATTATAAATGCAGTGTTAGTTGACTTCAAAACAAGGGAATAATCTCTAACTTACAGTGACAATTTCGAGCATCTCCTGTCGTGAGATGTACCCGTTGCCGTCAAGGTCGTACATGGAGAAGGCCCATTTGAGCTTCTGTTCGAGTTTTCCGCGTGACGTCACGCTGAGCGCGCACAGGAACTCCCGGAAGTCTATCGTGCCATCGCCATTAGCGTCGAACGTTCGAAACACGTGCTCCGCGAACTGAAATAAAAAAGTTACTGCATGAAAATAAATTACAGTTGTAACTGCAACGAAATTAGAAAATTTCGATAGTATCTTTCGAACAACTGCGCTGGTAACTTATGTTACCAGCGCAGTTTTCTAAGTTTAATATTTTGATATATACGCGGACAGTTGACAAAGTCTCCAAACTGTTAGCTTCGAACAATAATTATAGCAAGTACTCGCGGCGACAGAATGATGTATGACTATTTTGGCATCTACCGATCACGCGGGTGATCGCCTCGTTGCTTTTTGCTGGGCTTTCTGGAGATGATTTTTCATTCTTCCGCCTCCGCTAGGCACCCTGGATCAGCCTAACCAACTTAGCTGGCTGAACTAAATCAGTACATGAACCATTATTATGAAGTTCGTGCCAACATAATAGGACGAATATAAGCTACATTTCAAAAATACAGTACCTTACTCGCGTCACCATACGGAAAAAAGTTTCCATATATTTTCTTAAATTCTTCAACAGACAAATGTCCGCTGGGACAATCTTTTAGAAATCCTTTGTACCATTCTTGTATCTCTGCATCTGAAAAAATCGTAATGAAACGTATAAGCAAACTGACGCGATGAAACTGTGGGCCTACTTTTGTGTACGATTTATTAATTAATTGTTTATAAATATAATATTTATACTTAAATTTAGGGATCAGAATCTCATGATACTAATCCTATAAATTTATCCACAAAAAGAATATATACATAATGTTTTACAAGTACCTGAGAACTCAGTGTTCTGCTTCAGATCCTCGAGGACCTCTGGCTTTAACTTGCTATTTTGTTTACCCATTTTTGTTGTCTTCTTGTTTTTCGGAAAGGACGTTAAAATATTACACAACCTGCTTGATATTAGTTAGTCAAATGTTGTGCCCTAAAACATAATTTCAAAAATTCAGTTAGTCATTGTAGCTATCAATTAAAATTAGCCAAAATAAAATACTGCAACAAAACTGCAATTGTATTTTTTTTCTTTAATCATACACATATTTTTTTAAATTATTTAAGAGATATTTCTATTGGCATGTGTCATTCTGTATAATCGATATTTTGAGACCGAAATGGTGGCATCATACATAAACACAGCATTTTAGACGTATTAAAAGTTAGCCAAAAGAAAGGTAGGCAATAATAAATAATTTGTTAAAAAATCTTGATGCAGTTTTGTCACCAGTAGTATTGATAACCATTGATTATACTAAAAACTACGTACTAATTTTACTTTATTTAGAAACAATATAATACTGTCAAATATAATAACGACTCATTATGAAACAGGTCACAATAATAAAGTAGTGAATTAAAGCTAAGGTACTCAATTTGCGCCAAATTCTGATTTTATTAGGTAGGTATTTCGCAAATTATAATATCTTTCGCGTATCGTACATGACAAAAGTAACTGCGCCAACAATTAAAGCATATCTAACCAATTATAATTTAAAGTTCATTACAAAAATACTATTTTGTCGTAACAAAATAGTTTTGTTTTCCAAATTCCCGCCAAAAGTATTTGTTCCCGTTTAAGTAAAGGCAACTTTACAACGCTTACGAACCACCAATAAGGAGGTATATGGACCTCCAATGTGCGAAAATCCAAATAAAATATGAATTTGGCGGGAACCCGTGCGCTTTAGCATTAATTATATTTGTTGATATTATTAACTTTTCTAGATAAAGTCAATTAAGATAAAAGGAAAAAATCTAACCTTATGCAATCTTCGAAATAACGCTGTTAAGTATATTTCGGAGCAATGAATTTAAATAAAAGCAAAATTAAAATCAAAACGAGTAATGGCGCATGACACTATAGTTTACAAAATTAATGTCAAAATCATGTAGCAGTCATAAAATAAGTAGGTATGGTTTAGTGGATATGTCTAGTGATGGCTTTAATATTATTGGGTACTATTTCACATACGACTAATGGAGTTTTAGGTTGGCTTGGGCAAGCTATCAGAATAGAATAGAAAATAAGAAACAGCATTACAACACTGTCGGGAAAAATATACGGGTAGGCGGTTACGCGTATTATGAATTCTGTTGAAATTGATTTGAAAACAGATGCGTACTACGGTTGCGCCGTATTTCCAGGAATTTGGACGCCGACGTATGAGTACGGAGACGCTTCGATATTGAGATTGTTCTTAGATTTATAGGTTATGCTAAAGTTTTGAGGATATTCTTAGGTTTTGCTATATGTTATTTATTTTATAATTCTAATATAGTCATTTTATTATGCTGTACGATGAGGCAGTTCGTACAAATAACGACTTCAGGGTAATTTTACATTTTGCCAAGAGAAATGGAGACTCAGTGTCTTTCATATGAGACTACAGCATATTTTGGAATATATATAGGGTGGGTGGATCTTGAATTGATGTAACATTATCGGGGTAAGTTTAACGTTACGCCATTTTAATTGAATGTTTTACTCTCAATCAGAGTCAAATTAAGTTTTGTCATTTGAGGCTTTGAGGCCCATTCAATTAAAATAGTTCATAGAAAAAAAAAACAAAAGAACAAAAATGGGGTGAGTGAGTACTAACAACTATTTTTCATGACTTTATTGAAGCAATCAGAGAAAGAAATGCATTCTAAGCTACATTGGCATACCCACCTCAGAATAATAAGAGAACTGTCTACATGATTTTGATATCCATTCTTATAATAATATTATTATTCAACTATGTTGTCGTGCACACTACAATAATGAGACAAATAATACTATTTGTTTTATAATTTGTATATTATACATGAATAGGCAAAATGTGAGTTCTTTAAAAATATGTATTCTTAGAAATACGACAGATATTAAACGGGACACATGGTGGATATTTTAATGTATTAGGTGCCGAATGAAACTATTATTTCGCCTGAAAAGACTTACACAATAAAATAACCGTGACATTTTAAATTAGAATGTAATAATGAATATACATACTATGGACTGTATATACTTTACTCAGACTTCAAGAAGTAAAGCGGGGTCCACACAGTAGTTATCTGAAAAGTACTTCGATCAAATGTGACGCGACGTCAACAAGCCCTACAGGTGTGTTGGTCAGAACCACTACCAATTCTTCGTAACACTAACCACCGCGTGTCTACACCGCTTAAGTACAGTTTTGTCAAGACAAAATTCGACAGACACCGAACATTGTTTTCGAAAAGCTCATAATATTTTTATATTGACATGTTATATAAACTAATGCATAGAAATAATACACGAAACTATATTTCGAAAATTAAACATCTGATTTGTGCGACTATCGCAGCTAGTTACAATAATATCTTAAATTATATTCTACGCTAATAAGTTTTATGATATAATAACATAATCATGACTTAAATTAAACGTGCTTGAAGCTTACTACTAAGAGTACGTCTACTTATTTACTATAAATTATAAATTCAATAAATCAAAGGTAACTACTCTGTTATACATTATATAAAAGTTCATAAGAACTTAAATAAAACTGATTGATATCAAAATACTATGGCATGAACAGTGTCATTGATAGCGAGTGTTGCTTTACACCCTCGAAGCCTATAATTATTGGCCTTTGTTTACATTTACAAACGAGTAAATTCAATAAGGATTCTTTCAACACAAAGATCTTTCAGATAAACCTAAATAACATTAAATTTTTATGTTTATAACATTTAAAATTACCCTAATAATAATTATACAAAACGAATAAAATAGGCTAAATGATTCCTAATTAACATCCATTCATTGTAATTTCAGCTTAATATAAGAATAACAAGTTAACAATACATAATGTAAAATGCGGGTAGTTAGTACAGAGTAGTTCCTCAATTTCATAGTTTTGAGATTTCATTATTGAGACCAAGAAGAAAGTTTTTTTCTTAAGTCCTCTTTCTATCTCATAGTGAGCATATTTGCCCATTTTAATACTTTTATTAAATTGGGCTAATATACCTACGTCTCCCATCGAGAATTTAAAAACACAATAAGCACCCAGTGGCGCCCTCACTCGGGGATTAATTTTCGCCCTAGATTATTATTATAAAGAGAAAAACTGAAACTTCAAGCAAACAAATTATCCACATTGATTTTACGACTATACAATTGAGATTTAAAAATCTATGATAAAGTTACTATACGCGGTGCATTAACGTTTACTCAAGTACCTTTCTTACGAAGTGAAATGATCAAATCAAAGAACATTAAGACTGAATTAAGTTTGGGCAAAAAGGTAGTAAAGGACTGCCTAGAAAGCGGCAACGGCTAACCATAATTACACATATCAGTAGCAACTGACTCATAGGCCCGGGTCGCGTAACAATTATCAACTTAGTCAATAAAAATATCATAATTGACTAATTGTGAAAATTAATGTCTCATCTGTTATCTGAGATATGTACACTGTTTGGTGGAAGCCGTTACTATGTAATTGCTGTTAGTGAGACACGAACGTTCCGCCTACGGCGATTATTCCTAATAAATGGTCGACTTGTTAATTCAAGGTTATTTAAAAATTAATTTAAATATTTCCAATCGAAAATCCTTTTTTTTTCTGATATGTCACACAACACCCTGTCTGCGGAGCTACCTTCAGGTCCAAGATGAAAATTATTGATCCCTCTTCATCTATGTTTGTATAAAATTCAGTCGATTTAATGATCATGTTGACACTGTTCTAATTATGTGACGCTGTTCTACTTACTCGTGGCAACAAGGAGATGTTCATTATGATAAAATTACAACTTAATCGTCCCGTTACGTTTCAACGGACAGGACTAAATTAAATACCTGTAAATAATAAGGTACTAAAATAATTGTAAATAATTAATAGCAAAATAAGATAACTTTTAGTACCAAAAATAATCATTGCATTTTATAAAACGTGAAATGATGCAAAATAGGTAAATGAAGTAACGTAAACATTACACTAAAATTATATAAATGCTTAAATTACTATTTTGCAATGCGTCACTTACATGGAATGTTTTCAACAACAAAGTCATGCGAGGCTGTTCAGTTTAGTGGAAATGAATTCAATGTAACGTACTTACCTATTGGATCATGGAAACATAATCTTACTACTTACTCAAAACTTTGACATTTATAATTTATAATTTGTAATGGTATGTGCCTTGACATTTGTGCGTAAGTAATTTCCATGCTGTCCGTTATGTTTACAAAATACATTCTATAAATAATCTTAATTAATGCATTAAGATCGAATAGTCAAAATAATAAAAAGAAAGATAATAATTAATAAAATATGATTAATATAATTATTATAAAAATAAAAGTATAATATCGCGACCCTTTTGACTGTGTGCGGTCAGTGATTATTCGTGAATACTACTTTAAAGTACAAAATCGCTTAAATAACTATAACATAAAATATGGGACTAGGGCACACTAAGAGTTTGGTTTAAGTTAAAGGTATGGTTTCCGGCCACGTTTGGCAAAGCTGACAGCGACCTGATAACTATTAGGGTAATGATAAAATAAATAATGCTGAGTCGGTAACCTATTTACAACGGGGAACTAGAAGGCACAGTAGTGGGGAAATTATGTGGGGTATACAAATACTCCAATAAATTGTAAAAACAGTAGGAAGATAATTAAATACAACGCGAAGTAACTGTTAAAAATACTGTCACAGATATATCGGGTGAAAATACCAAAGCGGTTAAATATTATCGCGGTAAAGAAGCGTGTCTGCTGCCCGGTTTAGAACTGGGTGACCATGAAGATCCTTGAAGAATGAACGAATAACACTAATAAGAAACAACACCGACACTAGAAACGATAATAGTATAAAGTTTACTCATGTAGAATATTATGGTTATTTTAACTTACATAAATTGAACTTATCATGGACAGAACTGTTCAGATAAATGCGTGTTGTTTGTGACAGTGTCGTCGTGACGCACCATACGTACCGCTCGCCGCGTTCCTCGGCCAATCTGACCAATTCTGTACATACACTACACTAATTTTGCCTTAATATTAAAATGTAAGATTGACATTAATGTATATTGTGCAGTATTATAGTAATCCGTCATCGGATTGAATATAGCGTTGAACCAGATAGACCGAGAGTCACATAGGGATAGTCATAGAACGTCTACAAAGTGAATGGTTCGGACACAATCTTATAATATTAGCGAAGTGGACAATCCGACAGCGACATTCCACATACATTATCATTCATACATAATTTATTATTAGGAATGGACAATTTCTAACTCGAGGATTCATTGACGTCAATTTCGTTACAATAATTATAGCTTAATTTTACAATACTTTTTTTACAATCGACAAAAATCACACGTGTCGTGGGTAAACAGATTGTGAAGCGCACATCCGCATCGAAGCGTGTTGGGCCTAAAATACATCAACCTGAGACGAGCAACTACCGCCAAGATACATTGTTGATTCGTATCTGTTTTTAGAGCTGTGCTTTCGGTTGAAGAGTAAAAACGTACCGATAGATCAAACATGCGGATGTAATCGATAGATTCCTACTTTGCTTACTCGGCGAGGTTAAACGACATTTTAGTATTGTTAGTATATATATATTTAGATTTGAGTATATGTTAGTGAACATATTGCGGCTGCTCTTGTTGCGGACGGCCGCGGCGTGCGCAAACACAATGTGAGTAACACGGACACGTGCTACGTACTCATGCCATGCCAACACGACAGCAATTCAACACAACCGCACCATTTACCGTGTTAGATCCGCCTCGATGTAAAAAGCTGACTGTATTAGTACCTCCACATTCACCACAACGATTAAAATGTTTCTAGAACATGTATATAAATGCCTTTGTAAAAAATATAAATGAACCTATTAAATTGGGCGAATTAAATTTTGAAAATATTGTATTTACAGAAAAAATTTTTAGTTATGTTATGATCTAACGGTCGAGTGAAACTATTTTTTCTCAATACGCTTCATTCTTTAATGCTGCCGTGTGGACAAGACGACGCCGTCGGGTTATCGTGAGGCATACAATGGGGTGGGTATGTGAGAACGGATCGCAGGGTTAGAAGGTGTTCGCCGATTTAAGGCGCAAGCATTTTCGAGAGTTCCTCGTCTTGCAGGCAACCCTTAAGGAACTCGTCCTGCGTCAGTTGGCCGTCGTTGTTTTCATCCATTTTGGCGAAGATGTTCTTAGCGCGCTCTTCAGCCGAATCAGCCGGTCGGTTACTTGAGCAAGCTCCCAGCATATCATAGATGGCCTGAAAAGCGCAGAGAAAACTATTTTACAATCGAGCTTAACACAATAATATGAATAATGAGTAGCTATCATCATTTACGTTCTCGGGCGATTAAGTTTTATTTTTTATGAGCTAGATAGATATTATGCAGAAACAATAAGCATAGGTACGATTACTGCACAATAACCGTCCTATAATTGTAATTATGACTTCTGTTATAAATCACTTGTGAATTTCACCACGTGTCGGTAAATAGGTATCATTATAATAGTTGTCGCTAACTACTTATACCTTAATGCATATGGTTCGAAGCAATAGTGTCTCAATTTTATATCCTCAATGAGGTCTTAATTTCCCTGCAACGTAATTAGGCTTGGACACGACTTCATCTCCGGTTACAGTTAGAGAGGGGGAACGGACCCCCCTTTGTCCAATTTGTAACTAACAATCTAAAGAGTGTCTAGTATCTACTTTGCTGATGTCAAATGCTTCGACAGTGTCACATTCACACAGATAACATTCAGATACAGCTTACTTATTCAATTTTTTTCCTAGGTACACATGTGACTATACAATAAATACTTATATGTCTCTAGAAATATTATCTGCTCGTATATATACCATTACGGCGAAATTGAGTCAAATTTTCATCCGTTTAAAATTCCGGTTTCGGTAGTCCGAATTTATCGAAAATTTAAAGTCGCATTGTAAACCAACGTTACATATTGCCAAAAGCTCAAAGAAGATTAATTAAACGGACCTTTCATAGCCAGTGAATGCAATTTTAATGAAATATCAATTAAGCTCTCTAGCCTCCATCACGCTATACCGTACCTATCTGAACTGAAGGCTTGAATTACTTTCTATACTGGTGGAAATACAAAATTTTGGTCAGTTTAATTTAAAATATTAACGAACTTTACGTACCAAAAGCTGTATTTATAATAATCAAATATGCATTGATCACAGCGTTAACATAACTGAACGGAAGTACGTCCGTACATCATGGAAAACCAACGCGCGGGAAGTCTTTCTGACACAGAAGTTTGCCCCAGTAGACAATATTATTGATTATAACTGGTGAGGTTAGTCTTGGTCTGGTTTTTCATCAATTAAGTGGGGAGGGTCACCAAAAGCCATATTTAACACACTTGTTTAAACTGTCCATCGATGCAAGACCATGGTGTATTATGTTTCTGTCACTCATAGTTCCAGAATGCATACTTATTAAAACAAGCAAAGTATATACCTACAGGAATGGTATGACGGGACGCCGAACGCTGACATATATCAAAGTTGCAGGTCGAATACATATCCGTAAGGGATGACGCACCCCTTGCTGGGGCTACGACAGGTGTTGTGTAATTAAAGGCTGTCAATAGAGCTTTTATGTTCGGAATAGTGTCGATTTTCGGAAACATGGAAGCTTTAACTGCAAGCCTTGCTAAAGTGAAGTCTGACAGGTTTGTAAGATGAAGCATGAGTCTCTATTGTTTCATTGTATAACTAAACTGTTTGGTTTTTGTTGCTAGTTTGAACGCATTGTAGTCTGATGTCTGATACATGAGCGACACATCAAAATATAAGAAACTTATAG
This sequence comes from Subacronicta megacephala, assembly GCA_958496365.1. NCBI lineage: Eukaryota > Metazoa > Arthropoda > Insecta > Lepidoptera > Noctuidae > Subacronicta > Subacronicta megacephala. The sequence goes on from OY292513.1 coordinate 14,287,578, forward strand.
ATATGGAGTAACATGAAAACTTTTTGTTCATAAAAGTATCTATATACCTAAGACTAAAAAAAAACCATTTCTCGATTGTTAAAAATATAGATGTTGTAAAAGTCTCGCAGTCGTGACTCATGAATAAGCTTCACGATAACATTCAATACCTTCAAACTGTTTGTAAATCACATTGTTATTTGCTTTCGAATCGACGAAGTTAATTATCATTTTCCCCGTGTAATTAACAAGCAGCATGCGGCGGGTAAGAGAGCATTGCTCTGCATTGATCTGTGAATTTCCGTCGAACAAACCTGCACAATTTTCGTCATCTCTTGAATGTCGATGACACCATTGCCATCGACATCGTACATGCGGAACGCCCACTTCAGCTTCTCTTCTGGAGTGCCACTTGACGTGACGTGGATCGCCTGCAGAAATTCCTACAACAAACAGTCGTCTCGATACACGCGGGTCAGGGTCGACACAAACAAGAACACCCTATACGAGTCTTGTTCGGCGATTTTTACACGTCAGTACTGATTACTGTTAACAATAAAATATAGGTATTTTAATTTAAATAAACGCAGATTCGCAAAGGCTGTATAAACATTTAATTGATCAATTTGCTATTGCAGATGTTTGAAAATCACACAGTTTTGAGCAAGCCAATCGCACTGCTGGGTGATGTTGCAACAAATGGCTAATTAATAACATTGAACCAATTATTGCACATTCATTAAAAATTAAATAAAATATTTATCGCAGATATTCGCTATGCACCTTAATTCTATGCCAAATGTGTTACCTTAAAGTCAATGTAGCCGTTTTTGTCCATATCAAATGTACGGAACACGTGATCGCAGAATTCAACGGCGTTCCCGGAAGGGAAGAACATCTTATACATGTCCACAAACTTGGCAGGCGTCAGTCGACCGTTAGGGCAGTCTTGCTGCAAGAAAATAAGTGAACTGTAGATAATTCTGTGAAACTATGTTCAACAGTCGCACTATTCTGTGGAATTTGACTGGTATCAAAATATTCTAGAACCAAAGAATCGGTGATTTGGGCAAAAAAAAATGCCTCGGCACAAACCCGTCTTATACTGCCAAGGCATTTTGCGGGCATCTCTATTCTTGAGACATTTCGATTGATTTTCAATCTGGATGATTTTCGTTTTTTTTTTGTGTACATCCAGATCAAGCATACAAAATGATAAACATCAAATCCTATCGACAGGTTTTAGTGTAAATTATGTAGAAATAGTATATTTTGTAGAAAGTGTGAAAAATCAACGTGGTGAAAAGGAGTGTTAGCATGCAGATGTGCACTGTAAACCGCGCTGCCCTAATCCAAACATTGCATGTTGGCCCTGACGCGGTGGGAACAATCGTGTAACGTGGTGCATAGGTAAATTTGCCAATTCACCGATGTTTGCGTGTTTATATAAGTAAGGGCTATACCTATACAGCAGCTGCTAGATAAGGCTATGTACAATCATGATTGTGAAATACACTGTCGTCCTCGTGAGTGATTGTGTCAATATTTCATTATAGACGAGTCAATATTATGCAGTTCCTTTAATTAACAATACTTTTATAATAAAAAAAACTACTTCGATACCCAGTCTACATTAAAACTTTTTACTACAGTTTGTTCGAAATAACTTCGCTTGTCTGAATTTAGCCGATGCGAACTACCGCGCTGGTAAAATCGTTTAATTAAGCTATTTTATAATTTCGATATTTATGATATCGATATTAGTAACAAGTAGAACATAATATGACCCCAATTTTCTTTACACTGATTCTTTTTTTATTTTAATTTATCCAATAAGCCGTGCGGATCATCTTCAGATGTTGCCCTATAAGAGTAAACGGAAACTAAAGAAAGCCACTTGCTTCGATTATTTTCTTGTGTGGTTCTCCTTTTGCTGTATCCACATTTACACATCTCTTGTCATATACAATCGCCAATTACAGGTAGGTAATACGCAAATTGCTTATTGCCACATAGACCTCTAGACAAGTATTTATTTTTCTGGGATCGTTCCTTTCGTTAATCGCCTCTCATTTTTAAGTAACGTTTTGAAAATTATAAGAGCAAATTTCGGCAGGCGACAATAATAGTATCAAATTATTTGCTACTCTCGTAGATAAAAAAAAAGTATGAATAGAAATTTGAATTTGCCTTGAATAGAACTTAAAATAAAAAGTAATAAGAATTGAGTTACAACTTTCCTACTCAATAGCAATATTTACAATGTACCTATCTAAGAAGCGAAGCAATTTCTCAGACAAGCATTTCCTACGAATATTTGTCATTTGAACCAATGCACTCAAGCATCGATATAGAAGCATTCAGACAACAGAACGAGCTCGACTCTCGGAATTCGTAAATACTTCACTTCAATAAAATCAGTTAGATATAGTGTACGATGCAATATGGTTAGTCTGAACTAGTTTCTAGATTCAATACATTTCTCTAGAGTATATTTACTAACTCACCTGACAATCGTTTTAATAATGGTTTAAATGTAAAGATACAGTTTGTTCGAAGTAACTAGGTTTGTCTGAAGTTGTCCGTAAGTGGTTTAGCAGTGGTAAATTTTAAATATGTTTCGCATTTTTTTTTATCACAGATAGGCTTACACTTGACCACAACTACTAATTAGGCTATATTTATAAAAACACATAATTAAGCGATTTTACCTGGGCGGCAGTTCGGAACGATAAACTTCAGACAAGCTCAGTTATTTCGAACAAACTGTACGCACGGCTACACATCAAGCTATACAAAACCAGTTTACGCTGGCCTCTTATTGTATAGAAAGCCTATACAGTGCGAAATCAGCTTAAACTGGTTACGTATAGGTTGACTTGTAGCCGTGTGTACTGGATAGTGCAATTAAAATCAGTGAACGAGAAGTAAGTTAGGACAAAATAGCCGTCAATTAAAGGCTAAAAAACCAAGTGATTGCAGTGAAGCATCTTTATGGCGTAGGTACCTTAAATCCCTTGTACCACTCCTTGATAGTGGTCTCGTCATAGGAAGTATGCGTTTTGAGAAAATCCATGTCCTCCTTCGTCAACTTGTCTTTACTGACGAAGCAACCCATCTTGATATCTGGAACAATAATAAAACACTGGTTATTAATTAATACAACCATTTTTTTGAGGCTTGTTAATTTTTTTGTTTTAAATTTTGCGTTGCTTTTGAAATATTGACTGCTACTCATTGTACAAGTAAATGTGCGTAAGAGTAATTGGCTAAAGTATCTATAAATGAAGTTATTGTACGACTATTGTTCATAACCGTCTAGCGTTGTACGACAGGAAATTTTCCGTTAATGGCTCCTTCAGCGATAGCAGATTTGAGCAGTCTGTAATATTCTGTTGTGAATCACATTGATACATGAAAAGAGGATTTTTTAGGTGTCAGTATTGCCAATATAGGAATACTGAATGATTAAAAACAGCAAATGGTGTTGTAACATACGATACATTCTAATTAGTAATTTAATTATTATTAAAAACAATTCGGCGAAGGATACAACATAAAATTACTTTCCAAATACTGTGCCATATCTGCTGTGCATATAAATGTAACATATTGATAAGTTTCTTGTTTCCTAACAGTATTAATACGAATTACTTAAAAAAACTAAATCTAAAATAGATTTAGGTCTATACAGATATTGAGACGACGGTATAAAGATCGGTAATAGCAGTGTTTAGTTAAAAAGTGGCTTGTTGGCGCTTAGAATCATATTTAGCACCATAATTAGACTTCTTCTATGCTTGATTATATTGAGTCGCCTGGGTTTATTTAATATATTTTGTAATATCATGTCTTAAAAAATGGTGCCTAAGTAATGTCTGTGAATTTTAGAATGAAAATACCTTAACGCATTGTTACTTAATTTATTTGACTTCAACTTAAACGGCCAATGGCGTGCATGGTGACCATGGCACTGCGCTAAATCTATATAGAATTTAATTTGATAACGTCTAGACTACAGTTACTAGTCATTGTTCGGGAAGGTTTATTGTAACAGTGAGTAAAGGATGGTATTTGATGTGACAGCGGAGGGCCTAGGGCGTGGAAATGTCACGGACACCACTATAAAGATAAAGCGTGCCACGTAGCTCCGCGCCGCCTCATGCCACCCCGCACGCCTCAGGGATCATATTTGATTTGATATTGTCTGCTCTGAAAACTGCACTACTGTATCTACCAATTCTGTTGTTACACCACATCAAAACACGACACTGGTACTGTATCTTTCTTATTGTGATAAAACAATGACAATTCATAAAGATATCCAAGGTATCCAAATTATATTAATATTTCATCAGTTTCGAACCAGGTTGAATTCGTAAGGTACAAAATCTTAGTAAATGAATAAATTTTCTTAGACATTTAAATGGAAAAGTCACCTTAACAAAAGCTTAAAAGTTCAATGTTAAAATAACATTAATAAAGTTGAGCGACTTTTTCAATATTGTTTTATAGTCGGTAGCGCACTGTTTGACAGAAATAGCTTCATCAAAGATGGTACGCACGGCTACACATCATACTATACAAAACCACTATAATCTGGCCCTGAATTGTGTGGAAACCTTTTACAAAGAGAGGTCAGTCTAAACTGGATTTGTATCGCTTGATGTGTAGCCGTGTGTACCAAGAGCACACACTCGCTTGGTTCGCCTTTAGGGAGTAACCACACTTATCAAGGCGTAATCGGTTTGAACCAGACAGAAAGCACTTTATATCCATGCAATAACAGCGAAAAAGACATCGCATCATTTCGGCTCGGACGACACGACTCAACATCAGCCGGCAACAAATTTGCATCAAGCAGTTTTGCCATTGCCTATTACGGAAGGACCCGAATGATATTTATAAATGAGTACAGACTAACTTACCTATAACTACAAAGACATAGCTCAACTAGCTCTAGTTTACTCAAATGGAGTCAAAATATAGGTAGTGCTACGAAATAAGTACATAATTTCGTGAGGTTTAGAGCTGTGTATGAAAAAGATAGAACGGTTTTTGTGATGCTTTGGGTTCTTTCCGTCTACTTATCTTTCTTTCATCATCAACCCATTACATTGTCCCACTGCTGGGCACGGGTCTCCTCTCAAAGCGAGAGGGAATAGGCTATAGTCCACCACGCTAGCCTACTGCGGGTTGGCAGACTTCACACGCCGTCAAGAAAATCTATCAGGCATGCAGGTTTCCTCACGATGTTTTCCTTCACCGTTTAAGCGCGTGATAATTAATTATTAATACGCACATGACTTCGAAAAGTCAGAGGTGCGTGCCTTGGATTCGAACTCGAGACCTTTGACTTTGCAGTCCAATGGTCATATCACTAGGCTATCACTGCACTTATCTTTCTTTATTTCACATTATTATTCGTCAGTATTGTTATCTAAAATATAAATATTGTATTCCGTTTCCTGTCAAAATTTATTACATTCACAATACTGAAAGCGCACACTTGAAGGTGCAAATTGGTTTGTGATAAATCTTTTGGGAGAGTGCTTGTGCGAAGCAAGCTGAAGTTAATGTAGTTTTGTAGTGCTGTTCACAACGGAAACTACGAATAAGGTTCCTTACCTACAAGTGTCCAGATTGTCGCTAGTTGATTAATCAATAAGCTTATTTCCGAACCCAATTAATTGTATTTAAATATGTAATTTCTGTTGAATGAAGTGTAGTTAATTGTACCCTTTCACTTGCCATTAATGTAATTATTTCAGCGGTAAACCACGTGTGACATAACAAACACTTCTCTCAAAACTCTACTCACGTACAACATACGCGTGCAACCGCGTTTCGGAATTAAGATGATGCACTATGAAAAGTGTTGTACCGCCTACTTGGATTTATTATGATTAAGGGCAATACCAAAATCTCAAGGAACACTCTAACTACATTAATTTTATGAGCTAGCTTTCATTCGGCATCGATGGGAAATTCGATAAAGCTGACGGGAAGGCGCCGGCGTTCACAAAAGTGCAACGTCACAGAGCAAATCCATTATACCTACACCCTATTTAGACATTGGCGTGTAGCTATCGTGGTGTCGACGGCGGCCTAATGAAGCCACAGGCGAGACCCGCCATGATTGGATAATTTGTAATGACTGTTATGGATTCCTGATTACAGCAACAAGCTTAACTTGTAAGTTATGTTAAGCGCACTTTAAGATTCGAGATAAAGTTTTATATTTTTCTGCTTCTGTTTTTATTTACCAGTTGTGTTAAAAAAAGATTGCTCTAAAAACAAATGTGTGGTGTCACATCCTCTATTTGGAAGTTAGCCCAAAAAACCTGAGAAAATAGTCTTAATCGCGTCAGAACTAGCGTTAAATAGAATCTGTACATGTCCTTATCGCTGAAAAGATTAACCCTAAAATAACTAGTAACTAAGACTCAATCTATTATGCGATAAACTCTCGAATTGGTTCAAACTAGATAGGTATACAAATGAATACTAACAATTACAAACATGCAATTCAATACCTAACGTGAGCTGGTTCCCCACGGTGAGTTACGTCATAAAAGCAATACCTACGTGAATTGCTATTTTGAGTTGTTTCTAAACGCAATGAAAAAATAACCTAAGTGATTTACGCGCACTCTATAGTCGATACACGAAAATAGTTTTACGATAATCCAAAACCAAGATCACTTGTTTCATTCAATGTCGGTTTGACGAAGCAATTGAACGTGTCTACGCATACGACATCAGATATTTCGGAATATACAGTACGGTGACTGTAAGACAGCTTAGTAATTGGTGTGATTGAAGTTGCAGCTACGATTTTGCATTTGTGACGAGTTCACGCAAAAACCTCGGCATGCATATGACGGCATCATATTCGTACATTAAATTATTGAAACCATCTGTTCATAAATTGGAGCTAAATTTATGGTTATAGTTACTAAACAGTGATGACGATAACCCATGCAGTGAAGAGCCAATTGCATGAATGTTCTAATAATTTTACAAACATATTGTTGCAATAACAGATAAATGCACCGATTTGAAGCTTACATTTGACTGAGTAATGATTTCATCATACACATACAACCTATTTTTCACGCAAACATTATAAAATATCTATTGTGTTCTAATGTTGAACCATTGTTTGTTCAGACTTTCTGATCATTATTTTTAAATCCGCTTTATAATCATTGACCTATAATATAGATCCGGTGCTGGATTTTATTAAAAATAGTATCTATTACCATATCTACAGCATGGATGTTACATTTAAAAAATGCGAAGTAGTCCTGATCCAGCATTATCAGACCGTAACCCTCTTAAGCCACGTCGATAACTTCACTGGGTAGAAGGGCGCTAGAAAGTGTTAATATAGCACAGTCAAGGCAAGCGCGCACAAGCTTCATCGAGATAAATACGTTAGCACTATGGTAGCGCCAAGAATTGTGGCACTTTTCTAGTGACATTGTATTTTTTTTTCATAAATGAGGCATTCTAGGATTCCATTCTAGAATAGGGTACACAGTTAGGTGTTAGGTACACTAACATATTTTAATGTATTAGAAAAAAAAATGGCCTCTAAGGAAATTTTATTCAAATTACTAACATAAAAAATTCTTTAAGCACATACTTACGTTATGTAAATTAATGAAGACGTTTTGGCACTGTTATAGAACGCATCTTTAATCTCGTGTGCAAAAGTAGTGTAATTTGCAATCCGTGCATGAGTTGAGGAAAGGTTGCAGCACGGCGTCTGCAGTTTGAAGGATGCTTAATGCAAACAGTCGGCATTCCGGTCACGTTACCGCAGCGGCCGTGCGACGTTTCACAATTCCACGACTGCCTGGTTGCCGACTGACATTATTACCGCAATTAAGTGACCATTACAACCTCACAAAGACTTCATATTATTATAAAACTGACAATTTATCAAACCATCTCTGAAAACACGACCTCGCGCTCCGCACTAGTTCTTACCAGAAGCAGCCGCAGCGGCACAAGGGTACAAGAATAATGGAGGCAATATAAAATCCGGCAATGACTGAAGGTCCACGCTAAAAGCAATAAATTATAAAAATAAAAACATTTAGATTTCGTGTACCTTCATACCAGACCTTGAATCGTTAGTAAGGTGAAGAAAGAAAATCTTGGAGAGCAGACATACCTAATAACGTTATCGTTTTTGTAATAATATTTTTTTATAAAACCTTATTAATTGTAGTTACAATATTTTTGGTAAAAAAAAAATACTTCTTTTGTCGCAGTTACCAACAAAAGGTAAAGAACACTCACGCTGCATATTAGCCTTCCACCATAGTGCTGCCTAAATGATAGCAGAAAGCATTCCGGCCGCGCTCCACGAATGACATACCCTTACGAGTATTGTCATTCAGTTGTTCTTTGACTTCTGTGGAGGACACTTGAAGCTCCTATTCTTTCAGTACCATTCCGTTAAAATTATACGGTTGTTCCAAAAGTACTTAAGCAGAACATGTAGTAACAACTCCGTTAATTGTAAGCAATCTCACAAGTGACATAACATCATTTTATTTTGAGTAAAATAATTTAAATGGGTTGTACACGGAAACCCCAAAAACGGCTTTATTTGACTAAAAGTAACTAAAAAAAAACTACAGGACTAAATTCTCTGGTCTTAGCAGCCAGCAGTAGATTACAAAAGAATATTACTGTCTCAAAAGTAAAGCTGGCAATTAGAATTGTTCGGACGAACGATTAATGTCCTGCTGTGAAAACTATTCAAAGTTTTGATTAGTTCGATAATGGTTTGCACTATTTTTAGATAAAAAAGAGACGGACGAATCTATGTATTGTATTCTGGATAATTTCACGGTTAAAGGGCTTATAATGTAAAATGCTAATTGTTAAAACTTGCAATTTAGGATATTTCCTGCAGTGCTTTGCAAATTTAATTTGGAAAAACACACTGCTAATACGCTTTGGAACTCTTGTACGGGTATATTTTATTATACAACTAAACCAACTCACGTGTCGCAAAGTAATTAATTTACAACCATACGAAGTAGCCTGAACCTAATGAGAGTACACGCGGCAAAGAAGTTATTAAATTACCTGTATTACGTTTGCCCTCTGACCTTAGGCACTAGACATTTATTTTTTGTAGGAAACCTTTCCCGACCTAAATCTGTTTTTTTACCGGCACAACTCGAGTCAAAGTCAATATCTATAAAGCGAGTTTGCTTTTGCAGTTCTATCTTTTATAAGTATTCAAGGTAAATAAATTACACGGTCTAAAAAACTCCGCTCTGCTGAGTAAAGGACCATCACTAGTATCGATAAAATATTTTTAGGACGGCTGGCTCTTCGGATATAAGTATGCTGAGGGGGCTTTCACAGTAGCATAATGGAGCCAGCGCGTATGAAAACTAATCCGTTCTACACAAAAAAGGCAGTTTTCCGCTTCCATGCGAGCGCCAGTATTATGTTAATTCGCTAATTGAGGGTGAAAGTTACGATCTTCGTAGTGTTGTGTAGCAATAGTGAACACTTTCCGCGCTCACAACAAATAAGTCAACGGGTGACCCAGTCTTACAAAGACCGACTGTAAAAACATTCCCTAGCTTTACGTGAAACAGCTCGAGGTAATAAGCCCTGACAGGCGAGGTTCTTATAATGAATGCAATTCCGTCCCGCTGAGCTTCAAATATTCATCATCATCCACCCATTACATTGTCCCGCTGCTGGGCACGGGTCTCCTCTCATTACGAGAGGGATTAGCTCTAGTCCGCCACGCTAGCCTACTGCGGGTTGGCAGACTTCACACGCCGTCAAGAAAATCTCTCAGGCATGCAGGTTTCCCCTCACGATGTTTTCCTTCACCGTTTAAGCGCGTGATAATTAATTATTAATACGCACATAACTTCGAAAAGTAAGAGGTGCGTGCCTTGGATTCGAACTCGAGACCTTTGACTTTAAAAAAAAAAAAAAAGTTACTAGCAATGTGGGTCACACATTACTAGTATTCTTGTTAACCCCCCGTGCTAAGCTAACTGGACTTGACAGTCCAATGGTCATATCACTAGGCTATCACTGCACTTCTCTCTTAAATATTGTCAAATAATTATTATATTCAATATCAATTTAATATCATATCAATTGTGTAGACAATTTTGCCTTGCCGAGGAATAACGTACCTATTACAATTACTTCCTGGAACCCATCATAAGATTCTATTACATTCAATTTGGATAAAAAAACATGAATTAAGTTACGCGACCGTATATAATACACGTAAAACCCTGCAATCTGAAATATTTTCTTTTCTTAAACCTTCAGTCGCAAAAACTATCGCGCCCGCCATCAAGTGACTAATGAACAAATTAAAACTTAAAGAAATAAATATCCATTATTAATGGAAACATTTGTGTAGTAAATTATGTTTAATCATGTTGTATCCGAGTTATATATTACACTAGTTTTCCGCCCGCGGCTTGGTCCGCTTGGATTTATTCAAAACACTCAGGAATAATATAGCTTTCTATTGGTGAAAGAATTTTCAAAATCGGTTCAGTAGATCCAGAGATTACAACGTCAGAGACTCACAACGTCACGAACTTTACTTCTTTATTTATTTATTCTCTTCCATTTATTTTCAAACATATTAATTTAAATTTTTAAATATTTTTACAAATTATATAAAAACATAAAAACATTTAAAAATATTTATTTATTTATTATTATGGTGTAGGTACCTACCTCAACGATAAGTTCACAATAAAGTTCGCATTACATTTTATCTTACCGGTATTTTTTTACAGTGAACCATTCACTAAAAGAAATACACAGCACTTACATATTATTATTAATAGAGATCAATAAATAATTTCAAAGACAATAATTTTTAAACAAAAATGCAATTATTAGATTCAAAATTAATAACATGAAATTCAATATTAATTAACAACAGACATGATTACTTAAAATTACGTTCTTTAGAAAATTATAATATTAGTATAGTTACCAAATTATCAAGTTTACAAGGAACTGACACTAAAATTATCATAGGATGAACTGTCTGATTGGTCTTTAAACGTACCTGTTCTGAGCACGATCCCGACGCGGATTTCCGGATCGATAGGATCAGCAAGACAGTATTACCGATTATTATCAGAGATGTACCGATAAATCCTAATTAAATTGTAGAGTAATGTGGACTCGTTTAGTGCAGTGATAGCCTAGTGGAGTGCAGTGATAGCTTAGTGATATGACCATAGGACTGCCAAGTCAAAGTTCTCGAGTTTGAATCCAAGGCATGCACCTCTGACTTTTCAAAGTCATGTGCGTATTTAATTAATTATCTTCTTCGCTTAAACGGTGAAGGAAAACATCGTGAGGAAACCTGCATGCCTATTATATTTTCTTGACGGCGTGTGAATTCTGCCAACCCGTAGTAGGCTAGCGTGGTGGACTATAGCCTATTCCCTCTCGTTCTGAGAGGATACCCGTGCCCAGCAGTGGGACAATGTTATGGGTTGATGATGTGGACTCGTTTAAATCTGCTTTGCAGTAACAGCCAAGTTGTAGGTAATTTAAATTGTAAGCGACACTCTAGCGATCTCAGTTGATATTCTCTAGTAGGTTAATGCACTTTGCAACTAATTACCTAGTAATGGCAGAGGACGTATCGAACATAAATTTGTTTACAGTTAGATATTAGGACTCTTTGATACGTCACTATCGTCACTAAAAGCCCTTACGAGAAAATCGCAAGTGACAGACACGAGGCAGGCGAACGATCGCCAATTACTTGGAACCATTTGGAATTTTTATTTACAATACCTTTCACTATAGTGAATTAGTTTTTTTGATGGTTAAAGGATAGAAAGACCAAAGTTCAAAGTATGGTGTCTCGGGTATTTTAGGCAAACACACATCAAGCACTTTTTGATTGACAATTTTTGATTCTTTACGGCTAATGCTTGGGCGCCTAATTAATATTGTTTGGTTGTTCACAAATTTTTCGTCTTAAACGTATTCGACCTACGTCTTATTCGTACCTACATGGCAGAAGAAATAGCGATATTAACAATAACTTATTCACAAATGAGTATTATACTTTTGATTGAACATCATTATCGTAGAAAATCTCACACACAAAAAAAAATACGCACAAGGCTAAACGATCAGCCTTGAAGATAGCTGTTATGCTAGTCCAAACATGATAACGTTGAAACAACAAAGAAAATATGATGGGATGGTAAGATGTCACTTTGACTTGTACCATATTGAACAGTAATAAAAATATTATAATCACTGTTGCGTTTTCAAAGTTCGTTATTTGGATACTTATTACGATAACTCGATATAGGTACTACTGTTTCTGCTAGCATATTCGGAAAAGTTAAAGTTGAACAAAACGAAACTATTCAAGTTGTCCAAACTGGAATATATTTGTTTTACTTTCCCAATAGGCGGAAAAATTTTTGGAACATTGTTTCTGTTGTAATGTCCAATTCTTTTTAAATGTTCTATAAAAATCGATGTAGTGTTATTTCAATAAGACCGCTAAAGCACTGAAACTAAAAAATAGTTGCAGATAAAAAAAAAATTGGAAAAAGAACTCACACTATACTACTAATATACTCACTCAATGATAACCAGTATTTTGTATTTTTAACTAATGTTTTGTAATGATCTCCTTCAAAAACTCATAAATTAAATATTTGATTTTTATATCACTCTCTTAACTCCTTAACTCCTAAAACTTAATAAAAATGACAGTGCATTAAAAGTAAGTAAAAAGGTCAATATTTAAGAAAATATTGAAACAAAATGCATGTTTCCTGGCTTTTGTTTAACTGCACACAGGCCAATTATATCGTTCAAGTTTCGTATATGCTGTTCCGGTCAATTACATAATTGGAAAAACATCACAGAGCAACAGCACCGTATTGTCTGGGTATTGGAATTCTCTGAATAATGAAGTGAAGTTTTTTTAATATCGATTCATTCATTCATATGAATATTATTGTTTTATTATTTTGTGTGACTGATTTTAAGCACTGCTAGAATTCATTTTAAATTAAATAGCGAAACACACATATTGAAGTTCACAAATAATAAAATGTAACACTTAAGAAAAGATGCGCAAGGACACTTGCCGATCTCACCTCGATTTAGTACCGTGAGCGACGAGTCGATATAGGTATGTAAGATTTAGACGCGAAAATAACAACGTCTACTACGGGCGACAACCAAAATGCGTCTGGTTGCAGTTCCGGGTGCTTCCATTGTCCGAAATAAGAGGCGGGACGCTGAGCTGAGCCCAGGTGTTGCGCGCGCATGGAAATCACAGATACCCGCGCCCGCGCCCACTAGTCGTCCCGCCTCCCAATTCCTGGAATTTCTATAAATACGTTTTATCCTTCCACACCCCGTTATGATATCGGCTGCATAGAAATATAATTTATAATTATTTAATTCTCTTCTTCTTCTTAGTCAGGCACTCTTGACAGCGTGGTCGCGGCTGTCGATGGACAAGGTTGCGTTCCGGCAATGATTTAATTATTCTCCTATTATTTATAATTAACCTGTTAAAATGGCTGATCAACATAAACTTTACTTCATTAAGGAATGTAAGAGGTCAGAACTGGTTATCTTTACATTGAATTACTTATCGACAGTCGAAATGCTACAGTGCCACTGTAGAAAGTTTGTGTACTGTGTAGTTTACAGGAGTTTTTTATTTGCATAAGTAAATCGTTAAATACAAATTTATGAAGAACGGCTCCCTGCCCCTCTTCTAAAGTCCCTTGTTTTGTGTTGTTAATGCTGTGCCGAACAGCATTAACAACACAAAACTACAATATTGTAGACACAATATCCTACTGTAGATTTATCCTATGGTTACTCATATCTGAGTGTTGTCGCACGGGGTATAAAATTAAACGCTCGCGCAATGTGCGCTCAATGGCGCAATACGAATAGGGTCAAAAAACATTTGCAAATTGCAAAAACCAGTTCCAAAAAGTGGGTTTTTTGGAGGAGAACCGTCAAGAAACTCTAAAGTTAATTCTTTTGAAAAACCTGATTACAATAACTTTCTCAAATTTAACTAACTTAAAATTCAAATTTAACTTTTAAGCAAATAAATACATTCTTAATCTTATTCTCAGTTTAAAATTTTATAACATTTTGAGTACAATGCGGTTTGATTAAGAATAATATAATTTAATATATGGCATCTAGCCAAGGGATGTTATCATTTCGTACATGCCTCCTAAGTATTTGATAAAACTTTATTCAAATCTCTGCCTAAGAATCGAGAATAGAAAACTTACTCGTAAATACCTTGAAAAAGCTTTCGAAGTTTAGTTATTAAGTTACTTTAGAAGTTAAAGATTTATTTTTGGTAAGACTCTAGAAAGGTGAGATTGTGCATAACATAATAAAATTAAATTCATGTAGCTTCTCAGATATTTTTTGTAGAAAATGTTGTGTGCTTCCTCTAATAAGATCGCGACATCTCGTCCCTATGGATCGGCCGCGAGCGGATCTAATAATTTTAGTTTGTGGGTGGTGGTATCAAGTAAAAATCATTACGTTGTAGAATAAAGTTTAAGGTATTCAGGCAAATGGTAAAGTTATTACTTATATTTATAACCTATTCATCCCTGGGGAAGTCAAAAGATAAGTAAATGTCATAGGTCCCTTGTAAAATTTTTGTTTCATCATATGTGCGAATTGTAGAACTTAAAGATAAACTCCTAAGCGCTTGAAATGCTCTGTGAATCGGAGCAACCGATAGCTGTATGCAAACAAAAGAACTACAATCAGTGATGGAAAGTTGCGGCGCCGCCCGCGCCGACGCCTCCGACACACTGCTCCCTATCTAAGACTCCCTACATAATAACTGGTGCACACATCCGACGTCGGAACGTAGCTTCAGATATTTTATAGGTGACGATACAACAATAAACTTCGCCTAGTATTGTTCTTAATTTAATAAGCCCCTGTTTCCATATACATATAGTAATAAAGTATCACGCGCATTGGGGTAGGTACGCTCAAAAAGACGATACTTCTTCAAAGGCGTTGTTTTATTTGCGGAAGTAGGTATATGACCATCAGAAACTTACTTTTGAATATTGTCATAGATTATCTACTATTTTGGTCACGATTGAACTTTCCGTGATAACTTTGTTATAAAAGTAGAACTAGGAACTTGAAAACAACTCAGGAACCTTATTGTATCTGGGTTAATTATAAATAACTATAAAAATTATTTTTTTGCCATCCAAAAGATGTTATACAATTTTTGTGTCTTTTTTTTGTACCTAACTGCCAAGATGCAGTTAAGGTACACACGGCTACAGGTCAACCTATACAAAACCAGCTTAAGCTGATCGTGCATTTTGTAGGCTTCTTATACACTATGAGGCCAGCGTAAACTGGTATTGTATAACTTGATGTGTAGCCGTGCGTACAAACAAAATATATATTTTTTATATTTTATAGTTTTGCAAACAATACTATTGTAGGTATTTTACTATCATATAAATTATGCTGTATACTTCGTACGCACGGCTTTTATGCTGAGCTAAACGAACCACATTTACGCTGCCCTCTTATTGTAAAAAAAAACCTATACTGTAGATCAGCTTAAACTGGAATTGTATAGGTTGACCTGTAGCCGTGTGTATACTTGTCGTTCTTAAAATAAAATATGATGAAAACAGACAACAGAGTCATAGAAGAGTAGTATTACAAGCAAAATGAGTGCAGTACCTGCATTCAATCTGAGCACGGCTTCCACCTAATTAGCAATCTGCGGACTGCTGTGGAGTCACTCGATAGCTATCGCAACTCGATCTAGTCCGTCCTCCCTGGCTTTGTGGCGTTCGAATGCTAGCTTTAGTTTACATCCAAACTGAAGTAAGGTTTCAAGTATTCATTACTCTGCAGGGTAAATCAAAGTTATATTTTTCCAATAGTATTATTTTTCATTAAGTTTTTGTTTATTAAGGAAAGAAAAGAGTTTGAGTCATATAACACTGCTTTCTTTGACATGAGAGTATCAGCAATAGGGATATTGCTGATACTCTCATGTCAAAGAAAACAGTGTTATAGTTATATAAAAAAAAACTTTCAAAAATGTAATGTAATATGGGAATATTAAATTACATTTTTCAGAGTAAATGAAGCCAATGTAGCTTATATATAATTAGCTTAGCCGAACTAACATTTTATATTTAAGTATACTAGCGTGCCGCCTACAGCTTCACCCGCGTGATTACTCGGCTTTTCTGTACTATATTATGTATGTGTACATATAAACCTACCTCTTGAATCAGTCTATCTATTGTTAAAAGCTGCATTAAATCCGTTGAGTAGTTTAAAAGATCTAAGCGAACAGACAGCGGAAGCGATTTCATTTTGTACTATGTAAAGATTAATTTTAACATCCTCTGGGAAAATCTACCTAAGTACAACAAATATTATATTTTTGAAGTAAGTACAAATCGAATACTCTGATTTTCATAGCTGAGCAGAGAACACGTAATGGTTATAATAAACGTGAAAATGACGTAAATATTCGTGCTAAGTGCCATATCAAACAAGTTAGTATACCAATAAGCTAGACTAACCGCAGTGTTGAGGCCATGACGCGAATCGTATCGAGTCGACGACACACAAAATAAACCAGGTAGGCAATAATCTAAGTACGGAAATATACAAAACAGTTTCAGCTTATCGTTTCTCAGATTGGGTATGATTATTGCCATAACTTCCAGCTTTTCTTTATTGGTTGAAGTACTTGAGAAGCTCGGTGCCTTTCCTCTCATCCTAATGTTTGTTGTTCTTATTTACCGACAGCATAGCGTGATTACATAACGGGAGAGCTAAATAGATCAAATTATAACCACATAATAGGATTGCCATTGTGTTTTGTGCGATAATGGCCATCAGAATCCTCATCAGCCCATACTCGTCCACTGCTGGACGTAGGTCTCTCCTAGTGAACCATCATAGGCTATAAAATATTTCAAGGCAAAACACAATGTCAACAATACTTAGCTTACAAAACCGTTCATGAAATCACTTGATGTTGCTGTGAAATTGCAATTATTTTAAACTTCGATTTCTTTACTTACTAACTTTGTACTTTTAAAGTACCTACTCGTCGCGTGAGATAACTCAGCCATGCTGTACAAATCAGGTGAAATAATAGGGTAAACGAGAAGCTATTCACTGTCATATAACATGGTTTTGTGATTTACATATACATTTTTCCTAATAGTTTCTTTCAACAATGATTTTATTGGGAAAAAAATAATTAAATATGCACCGAAATATCTACTTACTTTTCGCAAATTCGTGAATATATCATATATTATGTATCTACCTACTTGAACAATGTAAGTTTTCCTGAAATATTAATAAATCATAAAAATCGGTCAAGCCGTTTCGGAGGAGTATGGTTCAATAATATACTATGTTAATACCATATATGGTATGTTCAGTTATTGTCTTCTATATAGCCTAGTGCTGCGGTTCCTAACCTTTTTCAGCCGCGGACCCACAAGGAAATCAAGCATAATGCCAAGGACAGGGAGTGACAAAAAGGTGCAATTTTCGGACAATATTATATTTTAGTATTGGGACCGCGGACCCCCAAACATATGCTCGCGGACCCCCACGGGTCCGCGGACCACAGGTTAGGAAACAATGGCCTAGTGGTTGTTAGATGAAAGCAAATTCCCCTCACACACGTACTTTCCCCACTGATTAATCACGAAATCTCATCTAGTATAAAGCCTACAAACTGGAAATTTTGAATGTACATAGGTTAGTTATGCAGACATCCACTTAGGAAATAAATTCAAACATTCCTACGGGATAAGCAAAAACAAGATTAATTCTAGTAGCACCGCGGTCAACATCTAATATCTCTCCGTATACATTTTAAAATGTATGTTGTTTAATTCTCATAGGGTGGCAACTGGCAACTTATTGAAATTCAAATCAGA
This sequence comes from Subacronicta megacephala, assembly GCA_958496365.1. Lineage (NCBI taxonomy): Eukaryota > Metazoa > Arthropoda > Insecta > Lepidoptera > Noctuidae > Subacronicta > Subacronicta megacephala. Next base: position 14,305,586 of record OY292513.1, read on the forward strand.
AGCCGTGACGTGTTAACGCGATCATTTTTAGGTTGTGAGAAAGGGATGGTGCTATTTAATGTGAGAGCGGCATCCCTCTCTCTAGCGCAAAATGAGCGCAACATTACGCCATGGCCCGGCTTCAGGAGTGGAGGACTATGCGATGACGCGTTGTTTATATCTACTTATCATATTCTACTACTTCATATTCTACTTATTTTTACCCTAGATCGACATAAACTATAGCCTAGTGACTATAAAATTATAAAATGAGTTTTAACCAATCAGCAATCGATCATGCCGTTTGAAAAGTATAACCACCCAGCAATTTTTGTTCAATAAATGATTGATTATATATGTAAAAGGAAGTAAGAAGCCTACAATTCTAGAGCCAGATTTTATTGGTGCAAGATGACTTGTTGGAGCTCAATGTATGCCGGATGCTCAAATGCAGAGTTCCATTATTGTAATTGCCTTACATTCTATGATGCTCAGTAATGAGTATTCGTATAATCGAACGTGATTAATGTAGACAACGTAACGTTTTTAATGGATACTGTTTTCGGTACGTACAAGAAGCGTGCACTGTTCAAATGAAAGTGTAGTTGAAACAAAATATGGGTTACGTCCTGCACGCCTTTACATGCACGCTATAAAATAATATAATTTCTCGTCAATAATTTTACCATAAACATAGCGGAACAACAAAAACTAATATAAAATCGGTAAAAAATAAGGAAGGTAGGTATAAGCATTTTAATTTATAGATAACTAGCTGTCCCGGCAGACCTTGTTGTGACCTATTTCTCTAAAACAAAATGACAACCAAGAAAATGCTACGCACCGAGGAAGTAATGACGACACGTACATTAGAAATTCTCTAATCAACTTGCAGGCATACCAAAGATAATCCTAACGCGCCTTTGTTTTGTTTTGATTGACGTCAAATGATTGGCACCTAGGACGTAGTGGTTTGTATGGGAAAAGTTTTCGTTTTTCCTCGAATTTTTACGTTTTTTCTCTCCATAAGAACTTTCCTCAGACTTCATCAAACACAATAAAAAATCGGTTCAGCCGTTCGCGAGTTTTGCGCTTAGAAACACATTTAGTGATCGCGTCATTTGTCTAACAAATGAACGAAAACGAACGAAACTTTAAGTTTAACTTTTGTTTTTGAATCAGGTTTATTTCTTGAAGGCTCAAATTCATACCTGAACAGAAACTAACGCACGGTTCATAAAATATCGGTAAATCAATATGGAAAAAAATCATCCAATAGGTACCTACTATAAAAACCGTTTGTTTTTTTTTTAAATTATCAAGCTCACAATGTAACATTTATAATTCAGTCTTTCTGAAAAGTATATAAGTATAACAACAGAAATTTTAGTATTTAAGGACTTACGAAAATTCTTAGTATTTTTACTCGTACCAATTACGTAAACTGCAACAATCTACATTTAACATATCCGAATACAATACCATTCAACATTATCAGGCTTTTAGAAATTAATAGTAATTGCATGCAATTTCTAAGAAAATGCTACCTTCTTCACATTGTGAATAAGTAAAATATTGGACTAGAGTAAACTACTAACAAACAACCCGCAGTAGGCTAGCGGGGTGGACTATTGCCTAATCCCTTTCGTTATGAGACCCGTGCCCAACAGTGGGAAAATGTAATGGGTTGATGATGATGAAACGACTACAGAATATGAATTGTTATTTTTCCGAAAGGACTTTCAAATAAAAACAAGGTAAATTGTAGTCAACTCTTAAGCTCCTTACTTTATTGTACAGAGTTGTGGCACTATTATATACAATAGTAATACTTATTCAACAAATACATTTAAGCTCCTACTAAGGAAGATTTCTCCCAGAAAACACTTTTCTAAGACATACAATAGTTAAGCTTTTTCTATGAAATAAAATAGTAAAGCAAAAACCAGTTTTTAAAAGTAGTTTCTGGGGATATTGTCGTTGAAGTAGCATTATAACTGCGAAAAGCTAAAATTGTTGTTTGATGAACTAGTCCTTGCGAGTAAACTGCAAATCAAATAACTACTCAGTGCAGTCTTGTATTCGGCGTAGAAAATGAAGGGGAAATGTATATTCCCCCATCTTATATTTGTCATAAATTACCTAATTCCTTGTCTTTAATATGACTTCTATAGGAAAAATGTACGTATGTAATATCATCATAATCGCATTCGTATTAACATAATTACAAAGTAAAATATATTTAAGTTTATTTGGTATGGATTATAGAATTCCTATCATAAATAGGACTAACGTCATTGGATGATACATTGCTCAAACAACAATAATATAATGTAAGCTTTTTACTTATAGAAATAAAAGAAACGGTGTACAAAATGCGGGTTGCACAAAGACCTATGGAGCGGACCATGTTAGGAAAATTTTTGAACAAAACGTCCCATCACGCCTGTATTCCTCGAAGGGTTAGGCAGATGTGTACTTATGTGTTACTGAACGATCGAAAACAAAATACGGATATCCTTGAAATGGTGAGTAGTGGGTACAGGAAATTGGTATCTGTCTCACTATACTCGAATGGCGTTGGGCAGCTGTTGTCTAGATAGAATTGCAGCAGGTAGAGAGGTAGACTTACTCTGACGGACAAACGGTAAACAGTATTGGAAGATATATTGATGATATGCTTAAATATGTTGGGAAGACGTAGACGAGATTTAGAGAACAAGCAAACGTGGAACAGTTATGCATGACGTAAAAGAAAAGAGGTTTATGCCATCCTGGTTGCAATAGAATGGTTATTATTCTTTACTGTATTAATCTTATGAATTGCGGTAATATCATAACCTGTCTTACTGTTAACACTACTGTCGACTATTGTATGTATCTTTCGTTATATTTTCTTATATCAAATAATAGTAAAAAGATTGTCCACTTCATGTCTAAAACTATTGTTTCCTTCTCAGAAGAGTGTTTATAACTGCCAACAATGCCCCATAAAATTGTTTGCTGTTATACTTCACACTATAAAATATAAACGATATTGTATTTATCTTTTTGTATTTTTTAGGCATTTTCCATGCAAAGATTATTATTAAGTTATTTTAGTGAAGCTAAGCCTTAACCCCCGGGCGGTGGGACTCGCGGTGTCTAGTCTACTAGTCGACAATAGTGTTAACAGTAAGACAGATCATGATATTAATGCACATACCAGCATGAGTAGGTCCGTAGGACCGGGGAAGTACTATCCTCCCACAAATATCGGCGTCAAACAGTATGCATACTGTTGCGTTTTGTACGGCGAGTGTGGAGCGCCGGAGGCCCAATTTGTCCCTCAGTCGCCTTCCTTTTCCTATTCTCCTTCCTCTCCCTATCCCTTAAATAGGATCGGCAACGCATCTACAACTCCTTTGATTTTGTAGATGTCCATTGGCAGCGATAACTAATTAGCATCAGATAGCTCGCTTGCCGAGTTATAAAATACCTATTATCTATGTATTTGGTTATATGTACTAGTCTGGTAATGATGACGATGTAAGTTTGGTATAAGTCTAATTTTCCAACGAAATTGTAAAATAGATTTATTTAGAGACTTAATTTACCGGCTGTCGGTGTCGATGTCACAGAAGTTTTCCTGTGCGACCGGTACCCACCGGTCAAAGCAGAGGGTTGACATTTTGTATTGTTTACGTCATTTTGGATGTGCAACCTAATGCGGTCAAATACACAGAGCACATTTGCATTCGCGACCACTATAACTAGATTCTGGTTCTAACTAATCAGTTCAAATGGATCCATATTCCGTAGCGACTCTGTCAAAAGATCCTCGTACTCCAAGCACTTAAGTACGACGTTTTAAAGGGTATTCGATTATGAAATTGAAACTTTTATAATACGTGAAATGCGAGGGTCGAGAATTTCATTTTCTATCGAAGAGGGAACATAATTTCTAGATTTTTATAACAGGTGTTATTTTTTATACCAAAAAATTTACCTTACGTCAGTTTTATCGTTGCCGGACGTTTGTCGGCATTCATGGGATATGGAGGTGTCAAATAAGCCGCGAAGCCACTACGTAGTGGGCTTGAATGGCGATGCCATGTACATAGCCAGTTTTACCTGACATCGAAAAAAAATGACATTGTCAACATAAGTAAAACCTAGTACTACATGACACTCTAAATTTAGAAATATTTTTTGTTTCAACAATAAAAGTAAAACCATAATAAAAATTATGTTATATCCACAACAGTTTAGAAAATCGGTGGCCAAAACAAAAGATCCAGCTTATCAAAGGCACTCACGAAACTGTTTTGAACATAACATTAATTTTATTATGGTTTAAAGGCGGTTTTACTTTTTTGGTAAAAATAAATCATTTTAATTCGATTTTTAAGTGAAATACGCGTATTACCGACCTGAACAGCAAATAGATCTCCGTCTAGATCCAACAAAACATCATTTCAAAACAGCGGAATACCAGCAGCCCAACACTTCGATAGCATTCGTCGCTAGAAAATTGTTAAAAGAAGTAAGTTGAAAGTTTGTAACCTATTAGTTACTAATGGACGCCCAAAATATAATATAATTCATAAACCATATGAATTAGTTATCGGCACCTATTAAAAAGTAAAAAAGTAAAAAAAAAAAGTAAAAGTAAGTACTTTTTTTTCAATACTAGTAAATAACAATTTATGGGCACAACCGGATTGGGTTCGTAGATATATTACAGACTTGGTCGGGGAACGCAAAACATAGTGCGACATACGCATACGGTGCGCAGGTGTACCTAGCCACTGAAACGATTTTATATTCGCCGTCCATCGTATTTATATAGTTTATATGGTCGTCTACAGCCACACTGCCTCATTAGGCACTACTGCCTTATTAAGACTATTGGTGGTAAGCACGATTGCAACACTAGAGGACCTCATGGAATCGCAATACGATACTGCTACCAAGGTTCACTTACAAAAAAAAAAAAACATAAAATTATTCCACCAACTTTCCGTTTCAAAAGATATGCCATTGAACCCTATTAATTAAATGTAAACAATGTTGGCAGAACACAAGTGGCAACCAGTTTGAGTTTTCATTCCACCGATTTAAATTAAACTTACGTCGAGTAACATCCAGATATGGACATTTAAATCACAGCATATCAGAGCACCACACCTTCCTTGTTTTCAAAAACACATATAAGTAGGTACTCAGTGTTATACCTATACTTAATAGAAGACAACCTGGCAACACTGAACGAAACCGAGTCTGTCACGCTCTATTTCGGAACTATAATCAGTAATATTTACTCCACAAGAGCAGGGAAGGAACCACTGAATTATAAGAACTTCCAAAAATCTACGATACCGTACTATATCGTGCGCAGCAAATTAAGTGTAACAATGAATCAACATAATTCCTTTGCTATATTCTATTCGTATTTTCTACGCAGAAGACACCTATTTATGGCCACCATCTTTTCAAAGTAGACTTCAATGGGGTACCCTATTTAAGTCTACTATGACGGGTACAATACAAATGAAGTGATTCTAACGGAATAAGGAATAGGTTACACGAGGGAAATATAACGAACATAAAGCTTCTCCAGAGACAGCGTATGCGACGGAATCATTGGAAAAAATAGGGTAGCTTATTGCTAGATATTTTTATTTAGATAATTTAGAAATTTCCGTACACCCGAGATTTAACATAACTTAGCTTTTAAAAGCGAGTGCCGACAAAACTAATGCTTGTTTTCGCAATATTAACAATTCACAAGAATGAATAATTTAAAGCAAGAAAAGACATTATAAAAGGCACGAAAGATTAACATCGTGACAGCGTCACTCAGACAGTTTATAGACATATATTCTCCGCAGTGTGAAAGGGAAATGCCCATTTGATAAAGAGGTTTTGGCCAAATGCCGCCCATGAATGAAACAAATTATAGGCATTAGGGTTGACATTATAGATAAAGAAACAACCACTATTTTTTACACAGAACTCGGTTGGAGTTAAAAAAATCCTATTAAAAAATTCAAGGTTAACAAAAAAACATACTTGTAGTTTTATGATTTTTGGTGGTGGGAAGCGGGTACAGAATCCAATGTAAAGCAAGGTCGTCATCAGGAGCGGTAACAGGGTCCATAATCGTAATCAAAGTCGTTGAAAAATCAACCAGAAAACGCAATTCAAAAAATCACTAGTCGCAATTTCGCATTTTGTCAACAAACTAAATGTGAAATATCAATGTCAATCAGTCAGTTGTCAATTATGATTTACGATTATTATTGATGTAGGGATGACGATAAGATATCTATTTATCGAAAAATCTGTATTAAAAAAAACCAAAAACACGGAATCGGTTCAATAGTTTGTATTTGAAGCCCAAAAATGGACAAACACTTCTTTTTTTCACTTTTTTTTCTGTAAAAAGACAATAAAAAAAGCAGAAAAAATCGCACAAACAAAAAGATTTCCCAAAAATCAGTTTTTACCGTTTTTAGTGTATCGATTTTTTTAGTAAAGGTCACTATCCCTCCCTACTTTGACGGATTGACCAAAGCCCGGAAGTTGTAAAATAAAGCAATCCGATTGAGTGTCTTAATTAAATCGGCTTTTAATTCCGGAGTTTTGCTGCAAATAAGTTTATAGCAATATTCTAGTTACTAAATGCGTATTTTTTTTGTATTTACCACATTGATGGGCAAAGCATGGCCAAAAATGGGCGTTTCCCTTTCGATTCGATTATCGGGTTGAATAAAAAAATAATAATGTCACGGAAATAGACAAAAGCGAAAGCTATTTAAACTTGGTGTACTTGAAATTAGTACGTGTTATAATATGGATAAACTTTTCTCACTCTGAGAGGAGACTCTTGCCCAGCAATGGGGCAGTAAATGGTTTGATGATAATAATTATAAACAGCCTATCTATACATATAAAATCCTTTGTCCTGAATGACTGACTGACTGACTGACGGAACAACGCACAGCCTAAACCGCTGATCGTAGAGACCTGAAACTTGGAGGGTGTATTCTTTGTATGACGTAGGCATCCGATAAGAAAGGATTTTCCGAAATTCTACCCCTAAGGGGGTGAAAAAGGGGGGCAAAGTTTGTATGGGACAACGTGATTCCTTGGTCCAATCTGCTTCAAATTTTGCATAAACGTTCTTTAACAGAATTGATGAAAGACGTATTTCGTATTTTATTGAAATTCATCCCCTAACGAACTTAAAAAAGGGGGGAAAGTTATTTTCGGGATGATTTGCTTCAATTTTGATATCAATACTCCTTAGTGCTTTTAATTTAATTTACTTATTATTTTGACACATGTCATGTCATGTTTGAAAATTCAATGTGATTTTATTCTCGAAACGTTGATTGATAAACATATAAAATGCTTTCTATGGCACACAAAAGTGGAATTGAGATTGAGAGACACACCATAGAACCCTTCTTAAAAATGTTAGAGGCAGCAATAGAGTGATGGGTGGAGTTAGTGTTGCTGGCACGGGAATTCCGTCAGATTCTGTTGTACCTAGAGGTACCCGAGCAGACGAAGTCAGAGCTTCCTTCACGTCGTCATACCTATGGCCCAACATAATGATTATTTTTAAAAAGAAATACGAGAGAGATGCGTCTGCTGGAGAGTTTTCTGAGCTATTACTTAAAATAGTAAATGGAGATTGTAAATATGTTTATCATCTTTCCTGATATAGTAGTGACAGGTGACTATGACAGATCTTAGAGTATATCCTGATTTTTCTATCTATACATATAAAATCCTTTGTCCTGAATGACTGACTGACTGACTGACGGAACAACGCACAGCCTAAACCGCTGATCGTAGAGACCTGAAACTTGGAGGGTGTATTCTTTGTATGACGTAGGCATCCGATAAGAAAGGATTTTCCGAAATTCTACCCCTAAGGGGGTGAAAAAGGGGGGCAAAGTTTGTATGGGACAACGTGATTCCTTGGTCCAATCTGCTTCAAATTTTGCATAAACGTTCTTTAACAGAATTGATGAAAGACGTATTTCGTATTTTATTGAAATTCATCCCCTAACGAACTTAAAAAAGGGGGGAAAGTTATTTTCGGGATGATTTGCTTCAATTTTGATATCAATACTCCTTAGTGCTTTTAATTTAATTTACTTATTATTTTGACACATGTCATGTCATGTTTGAAAATTCAATGTGATTTTATTCTCGAAACGTTGATTGATAAACATATAAAATGCTTTCTATGGCACACAAAAGTGGAATTGAGATTGAGAGACACACCATAGAACCCTTCTTAAAAATGTTAGAGGCAGCAATAGAGTGATGGGTGGAGTTAGTGTTGCTGGCACGGGAATTCCGTCAGATTCTGTTGTACCTAGAGGTACCCGAGCAGACGAAGTCAGAGCTTCCTTCACGTCGTCATACCTATGGCCCAACATAATGATTATTTTTAAAAAGAAATACGAGAGAGATGCGTCTGCTGGAGAGTTTTCTGAGCTATTACTTAAAATAGTAAATGGAGATTGTAAATATGTTTATCATCTTTCCTGATATAGTAGTGACAGGTGACTATGACAGATCTTAGAGTATATCCTGATTTTTCTAATATACAAACGAAGTCTATAGATTGGCACTTAAGCTATGTAACGGGACTAGACTGAGAGTATCAGCATTAAAAATATTAAAAAGGTCACTGTGATTACTGGATGTGCTCGGGGATTCAGTTTTCATACCTCGAATGTGTGAATTGATGCCTATGTATTCAAAAACGATGCTTTGTAATGCTATAAATAAAATTTCAGTCATTAAGGGTAGCAGGCATAGATTTAAGGGCAGAACGGTTTCTCACACGGGAAATTCTACCTTGCCTGTTACTGTATTAAAAAGCAGTCTGGTCATTTTGATACCAGACAGAAAAACCAATGTGGTATACAAAGAAGTGCAATTTTAATTCTTGAGAGCAAAGTGGTCTTCCGATATTTGTACCTCCTCCTTGAAATCGACCTAACGAGGCGTCCAGAATAACCATCGCTCTAGCTAAAAGGACATGAATAAATTAATAAAAAAATTACATGTTATTTTTATTTTTCAATAAAATAATATAGTGGAGCAAATTATTTGGTCTTAATTTTAGATAATTTACAATATCCCGCCGAAAATAGAAAAAAAAAATAACAGTCAAAATCGTGTTGTCCACGCGAGCGAAGCTGCGGGCGGAAAGCTAGTCTATATATATAAAAGGCAATGTCCCGACTGACATATCATCGCCCAGCCGAAACCACTAATGATAGAAGTTTGAAATTTTGTGAGGATATTGCTTTTATATTCTAGGCGTCATTTAAGAAAGGATTTTTCGAAATTCATCCCCTAAAGGGGTGAAATGGGGGTTTACAGTTTGTATGAAACTCTGTCATTTCTAATTTGAATTTAATGAAATTTGGTATTAAGCTTCTAATTACAAAATTACAAAACACGTCGTTAAAGATTTTTTAAATTTCATCCCTTAAATGGGTAAAAAGGGGTGTTAAAGTTTATATGGATATTTTTTTGTTTATTATTAAAATTACTTGAAATTGAAAATTTATGCATTTCAATATAATTAATGATTTACGTATTTTTGTATTTTTTTAATTTCATCCCTTAAATGGGTAAAAATGGGTGTTAAAGTTTGTATGGAAAATATTTTTTTATTATCAAAATTACTTGAAATTTAATATTTATGCTCTTCATTATAATAAAAGAAACACGTATTTTGAAATAAATTGTTTATTATCGTGCTTGAACTTATGCATTTAAGCTGTACAATGCAATTAAAACAACAAAATTTCAATTTCACCCCTTAGTCGCGTAAAAAGAGTTACTTCCCCTATATAGTGCAAGTAAAGAAATCTGGCATTTGTATTAACACCTAATTTTTATCATTACCTTTAAAACGGAATACGTTATGCATTGCGTTCAAAATAAATAAATACGAGAATCACAATATTCGAAAATCATGTCAGAGTTGTACATATTATTATTTAGCCAACCAGTTTGTGTCACGCACTCACTTTTGGCTAGAATACAAAGTAATCGGGACATTAGCTGTAGCTGCATCTGGAATAACACCACTTTTGGTGGGAAGGTGGGAAAGCGGCCCTGCCTTTAAAACTTCCGCTTAGTCTTATTCGTGTCGAAACTCCGTTGTGCAATAATATCTTAGCAGAGTGACATGGCTCATATTCTCCGAAATCGCGGATTTATCGTGTGGGATGAGACAACTAAGGCGCACAAAGGTGGAATTGAAGCACACACTAGATTTTTAAAGATGTCAGAGGCAGCAAAAGAGCGATCGGTGGAGTTCCTGAGTTGCAGACGGGGGAATGCCGTCAGATTCTGTTATATCTAGAGGAACCCGAGCAGACGAAATCAGAGCATCCTTACCATCTTCATACCTATAGCCCTAACCCAAAATAATGATTATCCGTAAAAAGAAATATGAGAGATACGGTTCCTGGAAAGTTTTCAGAGCTATTACTTAAAATAGGAAATGCGGATTATCCCGAATCCGAAAGGAAAATATGTATACCATCTCTGCTGGTAACAGTAGTGACAGGTGGTTATGATAGTTTGAATAGATAGAGTGTACCCTGATTTTTCTAATAAACAAACAAGTTTATAGATTGGCCGTGCAAACGTGCAATACTAACTCCATAAAAAAAACATTGCAGCTGCTATTAATTACATACTTCTTAAGTCGTTGGAGGGCTCAGAAATTGAATACAGGTCTATCGATTCAGTGCTACAAGCGGATGAAGCAATTTACTATCATGTAGAGTTGGGACACCTGTAATGCTGCTGCGTCTCATTAAACAATTTAAACTATGTAACGGGACTAGACTGCGAGTAACCGCATTGCACAAAAATATTAAAGAGCCACTGTGATAACTGGATGTATTCGGGGGAATCACTTTTCCTACCTCAAATACCACTGATACCATCCGACTATGTTTTTGAGTACGATTTCTACTTTGCAATGCCCATAAAAATAATTCAGGGTGAGTCCTTAAGGGTGGCAGGCATAGATTTCAGAGAACATTGCTTCCTTCATGAGCAATTCTACGTTGCCTGTTACAGAGTCCGTACTAATAGCAATCTGGTCATTTTGCCACCAGACAGAAAAAGCACCAATGAGCAAAGTGGTTTACCACTATTTGTACCTCCCTGAGGAAATCGATCCTACGAGACCTCCAGAATGATAGACTATCGCTCTAGCTGTAAGAACACGAATGCTGCTCATTTAATAACAAATACATATAGTACATGTTACTTTGGAAAAACCTAAACCGGCAAAATCGTGTTGTCCACGCGGGCGAAGTAGTTTAGTAGTAGTAGTAGTAGTTATATAAAACAGAGACGAGTTACATTATGTACTTAGTTACCATTTATAACTCAAGAACGGCTTTTTCTGATCTTTGATTTATTGGATTTGCCCCGAATATCAAAATAACATACCTTCACGCCTGTATTGCCCGAAGGGTTAGGCAGAGGCACGCTTCACCGGTATGTTTAGGTCCCCTGTAATAGGGGGCGAGCCTTTTGCTATTGACCGGGTACAAATTGGGACCCCGAGCTGCTACTGAGAATTTCATAGAAGAACTCAATAACATTGCTCGACCTGGGGATCGAAATCAGGACTTCTAGCTTAGCAGTTGCGCTTAGGACCACAAGTCACAGTCATTACAATAGAATAGCAAAAAATAACTAACTAATAAAACATCGGATAAAATCACGAATAAAATAATTATGTCTTATGTACATTTTGTCGCGGTACGAAGTTCGCCGGGTCTGCTAGTAGATATATAATTAGATACATCTTCCATCGATTTAAATTTTATATCACATTCTGTAACCCGCATACCGTAGATTTATTTCTTAGCGGTTGCCTATACTCTATCAGTATAACAAACAAGCAACTTGTACCTAATGCAGTAGGTGCGTCAGATACTCAACGGGAAAACAATAGTTTCATAAATGTATCTAGTTTCAAAAGCGAGAACACCCAACGGTACTCTAGTGAAGCACGCGTTCGGTCAGAATATAAAGCTTCGATATTTAGTGAACTATATTAATTTAGGTTGGTACCTACAATATTGTGCTTTCAATCAATGCACACACAGTCGAGATCATATTGTATATTCATTGAACAGATTGCTAAATTTGATCCGAATTCGTGTTTGAATAGCACATAATTAAAACACTAATTACTGCATACAGTGTGTTTAATCTGAATCATACCATCGCGCCTGTTTTCCCTGAAGGATTAGTCAGATGTGTATTAATGTAGGTACACGAACAGTTCGCTATGTATGTTTAAGTCCCGTGAAATAAAGCCTATTGCCATTAACCATGCACAAATCCAAAACCCAAGCACAACATTCTCAGTAGTGCATGAGACTTTTTAAAGAAAAACTCAATTATACTGCTCTACCTGCGTATCGAACTCAGGATAGAAGTCTTGGTTAAGATTCCCAGGTAACGTACCAGTGGTGTTTAGGACCACTTGACTAATGAGGCAGTATAATCTACCCTACATTCGTTCCATTGATCGCATAAAAAAAAAAGGTATATGTAATCAAAAATTACACAAAAACAAAAATGGAATAGGTACAATATAAAATCAATTAGGTTTCGTTTTCTCTATGACAAATTTATAATTCCATGCTCAAAGATTCGAACTCTAATAAAAAAAAGTGTATAGCTTAGATAAGCTCAAGCAATGTGATTCCTCTTTATTCTAAGCGTAACTTCTATCAAAGATTTAATAACGTTGTTGAAAAAAAATATTTATAATATTTTTTTCGTTCGGTTCTCTTTTTTCCGTTGTTGTAATTCCATGTCAAATTGTTACTCTCGTCATATAATCAGGACCCATGATGTTTTTCTCCAACGAAAGAAGCCATGCGAAAGGCTTAGTAATTATATAACTCAATCTGTACTAATACATAACATTAAAATATAATGTGAGTGAAGATTGACTTGATTAACTTTCAGGCATAAAAAAAGTATCTTTCGAACCCGAATCAAATTTGAAACCAATCCAAGAACTAAGTCTGTAAAAACTCATTTAAGTCGATCTCGGAACTGCCGAATATCAGAATCATTAACTGTCATAAATTAAGGAGTAATTTTTCAGTAATCGGATAATTTTGATCCCCCAGAACCATGTTATGATAATTTTTCATGGGTTTTGTAGAGAAAATCTTTCAAATTGTAAATTTGTTCCTCTGATTTAACTTACCTGACTATTGAAATATTAGCCCTAATCAGATATTAAAATATTTCAGATTCTATTGCAGGCGTAATAGCGTGAGCGTGACGCTATAATTTTGGTCCTGATTAACATTCAAGATGTTAAATCCTCACCATCAGGAGTTATGTAGGTATTACAATTATCACAAAGGAGTGTGCCGTAAGTACCGACAGGCCTAACACGAGCTGTACCTACATACATGGCTTGTCATGCAATCCTCGTGACTTGAGGTGAATTTTCAATGAAAGATTAGAATTTATCCTTGAATTATGCTTTGAACAGTAGGTAATGCTTAAGTCTACCGGGAACAGTACACCACAGGGTTAGCCACAATAATCCAGTTAAATAAGCTGAAAATGAATTATTTTTCTTTAAAATAAAATTGATCATATACTTTTCAATTTACTATACCTACATGTACTGTAACTTTTTTATTCACAGCTATATATCTGGCATGCAATATAGGATAAGATGCCTGAATATGGATATTTTTTTCTTAGTATGCTTACCTATTTAAAAAGTCGAGCGACATTTTGGTAATATTCATGGAAAAAAAATGTTTCTTTTAAACTCAAATATAAATTTCATACCGTGGTTAATTTAATTAACCAAATATCAAATACTCTGACTGAAAATTATTTTGCCATTTGCATAGGACACTGAAATTAGCTGCGAAATTTAGCTAAGCGTTAAAGAAGAAAGTATTAGGCTTTCAGCGACCAACCGGTCCTGTAGGCGACGAGGACACTCAAATTACTAATCTTTAAACGTAAATATTAAAAGCCACCTTTCAAACTATAATATCCACCGAATACCGAAACTGTTTTTCGTAGTTTCCGAAGTCGGGTAGTAATTTTATTATGGTTAGTTTAATTTGGCTCGATCTTATGTTTTTGTCACTGACTTGGATTTTTTTATTTTTACTAGTAAATACATTTCAAGGATCTAATTTCATAACTTCGAATTTTTTCGCGAACCGTAATTACAAATTTATTAAGACATCTCTCGAGATCAAAAATAAAATATTTTTCGTGGCGAAACCCCATGCATATGCAAAATTTTCATGGGTACTAGTTAATTATATAAGTAACTGTTTCCTACATATTGATAGCTAGCGTGATGATAGTTTGTTACATGACGTCAACATCCACAATTACGTGACAAGTACCTTAGAGAGCATTGTTAGTTGTTGATATAAATGTAATTAATATGCGTTCTACAACAACGTCATTCGGCTTGCGTAGGGCATGCTACCGATAAAAGTCGTTTTTGTTTGATATTGGTAAATATATAGCTATTTTTATAATCGAATTCATAATTAGTTCGAGATAAATAATTTTCTAAGCAATTCAAATTTTCTTTCATTTCATTTCTATGTAAAATGCAGGTCACCCAAAGCTCCGAAACAGCCTTCCCGACTTGGATAACTAGAAAAAATTACGGCCTTATTTGTCGAAACTATCTCTTATTAGATAGTCTTGTGCAACCAAGCGCAACTGCTACGCAAGAGGTCCTTACTTCGATTGCCAGGTAGAGCAAAGTGATATTGGGTTTCGTAGTAGCAGCTCCGAGTTTGGATTTGTATACGGTTAATGGCAATAGGCTCCTATTACTTAGGGCCTAAACATACCAGCGAAATTTTGGTTGTACATTAATAATACTCCTTTGTCTGTTTCAGGGAATACAGCGTGATTGTATATTAAAAAAAACTGTACCTAACGACACTTAGGCACATTACTTTTATTGGGCATGTTTATTCACTTTAATCGTCTGCTTGCCAAGGATGTGAATTGTTTACTTTTGAAATATTATATAGTAGTGTACATGAAGTTTAAAAAAAAAGAGGTTGGGTACCTAGTTAAATCAGTATTCTACAGAGACGACGTTGCTGAGAAGAGCTTTGTCAAATAAGTCTTGCAGCAATACACCACGAAGACATGACGAGATGCTTAAGTATCTCCAAGAGGGAACAGGGCTCTTATTGAAAAATAATCGGTCAAGTGTAAGTTGGATCCATTCGTTGATGCTTTCATCCTTTTTAAGAGCAAACGCGCCACTTCCAGGCACCCATTTTTAAAAACGCATTTCTAGTTAACCTATACCACAATTTTAATAATTGAAAGTAAAATCCAGGATTTCCGTATCTGAGTTTCCTGAATTCAGCATGGGTCCCAATGATCCCGTAGCCAAATCATACCATATTTCTCATCAGCTCATTTAGGAAAGTGATGAGAATGCCATGCGCGATCAAGACATTTCACTTTGGGTCAACTTAATAACATGATTTTTCTTGTTTTTACATAAATATTCAAGTTAATTGAGATTGGAAAATGGCAGTGATACCTAGATGAATTGACATTATGAAACTACACAACTCAAACGGAATCCTGAAACGATCTCAAATAAAATTGTAGTAAGTATCTATACATATTTTTTGTCTGATTGATCGATTTTGACGGAAGCTTCACTGGCAGATAGCTGATGTTATAAGAAGCATCTAATGGAATTTAACGTTACTGCAAGAACTTTATAAAAGAAAAAAATACACAAAGGGCGGGTGAAACCGCTGAGCGCGACTAATTTTTAATATTAAGATAAACGTAAACCCTTTTAAGTAAACAATATTTTTTGCAGTAATATTCCTAGAAAATTTAATTAAAGAAATTATACCAACGCCATCAACGTCAGGCAATCTTAGTTAATTACTGTTACGTTGGTATAACGTAAGTTACTATACTACGTCACGTGCACCTGAATTCAAGTAGGTACACAGTGACATTATTTACTTCAAACAATGCATATTCATCATTCTTAGGCTCCAGTCTACTGAGCACTGTCACAGAAAATGAAATAAAATTTCGCTGTTAGGTAGTTAACTATACCTACAGATATTTTTCTTAATAATTATGATAATTAAGCCTTTTAACATGCACTCGAACTCATTGGAAACGACTAGCAGTTACAAGTCTTATTACGTTGCCTTAGACATTTTTAGCTGAGCGTTTCAGCTTATACATCGGCACGTATCAGCTGAAAACACTTAAGATACAACGATACCCAAAAATATATTATAGTGCATCTGTAATATCTGAATGGAGCGACATATAATTTCCTGTCAAAAACTCGTTACTTTATTTTTAGGAAAACAGTGTAACTAACGAAGTTGGTGAAAACTGACACACGTTAATCAGTTTACCTCCGATTTTCATCCTAGCCCGGACCGGAAGGTACTATGATAACACCACAATCATTCACATTCAATCATTAACATTTATTTGACACTCTTTTTTCCTCACCCAACAGAACCTGTAGTCTTTCCTGTAAACCATAAGATTTCTAACAGAATATTTATTACATCTATATATATTTTGACATTCATTAACGGCGGTTTCGAAGTTTTGTATTGTTGAAACCCGTCAAAATTTTATGATATGTAATATAAAGTTCCATGTTTTAGCACTAGTAAAATATCTCTGACTAGTTAGCGCAGTTTAATGGTAACTATAGGGTTTGCAGAACATATTTGAATGGATTATTAAAATATTTTATCCTTTGTATAGGTGAAATATATTTGAATGAACATAATGTGTTAATTGTAACGTCACGTAGAGCATATCACTTGGAGTAAGTAGGTAGAATGATAACATTATCTAGCGTGTAATTATTACACGTTGTATGATCACAAATTCAACATATTACAGATATTTCGGATATGTTTGATTCATATTTTCTCTTCGTCGTCGCCGTATCCCATACAATAAGATGAACTTCCGACTTAGCACTTTTTTAAACTGCTGAATTTTACAAATACGGATTTATTCATTCTAAGTCATGGGAGTTAAATAAAGATCCCTATCATAGTAATTTAGTTTTTAGTTCTAAATAGAAATAAGCGATTGTAAGACTTTTCTCGAGGAGTACCACTATGACCGATTGTGGGAATTCTATTGTACTGTTACATGACAAATAAACTTAAGAGACATGCGCAGTATGGATAAGACGTACATACACACATCACGTGTGGTTTATATACACATATAGTAATATCCCTACAACCCAATCTTACTGGATTTATTTTAAAATTTACTTATGTACACAGAAACGTATACATGTTCCAGTATGATTGGGCTGGTTGGATTGAGTACGTTCAACAAACAGCTTGCTCTCTCAATACCTATGTACCGATGATTCCCTGTGGTTTACGATTTTACAATCTAACTTTAGAATATAAACCAGATGGCCGGCTAAAACACTCAATAGAAATATTTGAACACACTTTAAACACAGACCATATATCTACGTAGGACTGCATACAGAATCAAAAATATA
Organism: Subacronicta megacephala; assembly: GCA_958496365.1. Taxonomy (NCBI): domain Eukaryota; kingdom Metazoa; phylum Arthropoda; class Insecta; order Lepidoptera; family Noctuidae; genus Subacronicta; species Subacronicta megacephala. The sequence goes on from OY292513.1 coordinate 14,323,188, forward strand.
AAACCGGTTCCTACAGCGTCTAAAGAGGCGAACCAACTTAACGATTAGATTGAAAACTAAAAAACATTCGCTCCATTGGTAAATTAAAAAAATGCATGCAATAAAAGTAAGTTCGGCCACGTTGAACGATAAAATCTAGACTTACCTAAAGTTTTGCGGCTCTTGAAATTGATCAAATACGTTCACGGTGCGTCTGGTGCGACTCGAAGGTGTACTCGCGGTGTGTCGCGTTATCAATTAGCTCCGGAGAGCATGATCGCGCGGATGAAATAAATATACACGGCGCGTAAACAGTGCAGCAAGGCCGGCGCCGACGGCGACCACTGGGCGAATATCCCGAGAGAACGTCGCGTCGTGCACGAGCGGGCACACGAAATGCTCAGATCGATACCGGAGCTGCCGCGCGCTCCCTTTCCAGTTCCCAACTAACCACGGCGAGACCACCGAGCCGCTACAGCACTGACGGCAACAGGGGCGAAGCGATAACTATTGAAACAATAGCAACAGTCACTATCCCGGCTGAGACGACGACCCGATATAATGTACGCTACTTTGCACCGCATATCATTTTAAATCGTGACGTAGTGGGGACGCATGAGAATCGCGTTGAGCATGCGCAATGAGAGGTAGGCGCGGCGTCGCTATTCGAAGCGACGGAGGCGGTGGAGGCAATGGTGGCGTCGACGGGCGGCGTGGAACAAAGAGAAGCCACGTCACGGCGCTGTACCGGTGCTGGATGAGGGTCGCGCGGATTGTGAGCCGCCGAACACGGGCCCTACGCGCGACCTCACCACGCTCGAGACGCACGCAACACCATCGATCATAGGCACGCATAGCATGCGACCTCCACACCACATTGCTAACCAACCTACTTTGCATATCGATTTCCGCTGCTTCTTACACGACTTCAATCACCAAGAAGTCATGCCAAAACTTTTTTTGGCGAAAATACTATTTTCCTTTAAGCGCCTAAACTTTACAAAAAACTAAGTTTTGATTGGAGATTTTAACATATTTCACAGATATCGTAAAAATAAATCTTTTAAATTTCACACTAGATACAATTAGCAATTAAATACAATTGAGTAATATCAATCAATAGGCAATCTAAATAAAAAGGCACGAATCTGGTATAGGCATCAACGTGTATTTAATATGACGTCAACATTTACGATAAACGTGAAATATAATCCAAATAAATATTCTGATGTTCTTAACGTTTATTTCAATTAGATACACACGGCTACACTTTTATATACATACTGCTATAAATTTCCAGTATAAGCTGATCTCTCACTTTATGGAAAGTCCATACAATGCGAAGTCAGCTTTTTCTGAATTTGTATCATTTAATGTGTAGTGTGTAAGACAGCGACGGACAGTGCGCCTTTCCTAACCGGCCCGGCGGCAGATCAAGTTACTCGACCCGCAACACGAAAATATTGCGCCAATGTTATTTCCAGCAAATTATTGAAACCTGTCGAGTTGGATAAAGCCGACGACACGATGAACAAAATAAATTACTAATATGCAGGAAATTTTAATAAGCACTGCCACTTTATCTGTTATTGTTATACTTAGACGGTGATTAACTGCATGATAATATTGCGGTGACATAAATAGTTTAACAAACAACACAAAAGTCATAATATCTGAACATCGATGTAGTTATGGTTTCTTACATACGTTACAGATACCTACGAGTTTCAACTGGACTAATGAACGGCCTTGTTCATTTAAATAATTATACTGTAATTATTTCTGTGTGATTCCATAGACAATATTCAACTTTATTATTTTGTTTTTACTTTTATACCTATCCTAATTTTTTTTTAAAACATCCGATACAGTAAGCTCATAACTCTGTTCTTGCAAAACAATGCAATGGGATATGTAAAAAAAATAGGAGGTTAGCAAAATGGAACCTTTCAGAAATAATAAAAATACACATTGTTCATTCCCTCACGTTATTACCTGGTTCCTAGATGAAATTTAACGGACTACAATGAAAAAACTGTCTAGTCTGAAATTCACGAAGACAGTCACAACAGCTGTTCAAGGGGAGAATTCTCGGCAGTAAAAAATACGATTGTTTTTCAATCCTGACATCTTCTGAATGGCGGCGGTTAGCTACACGTTTTATGAAAAAGAAAGTTTTTGTGTTTGCGGGTCGTTTCAGTACTTTCAGTAGCATACTGTATTGTTATTATTAAGCCAAATAAGTGATATTAGCGCCATGGTCTATTGTAAATGTAATATTAATAATTAATTAATATATTCTTCGATTTTATGATATTTTTTTATGACAACGGTAACATATCACGCCTGTTTTCTCCGAGGGGTTAGGTAGAAGTGTTATGTACAATCATAGTTCACCGGTATGTTAAGTCCCAAATAATAGGGGGCGTACCTACTGCCATTATATAAATCATATAACTATTACTAATATAAATTCAATATTTATTTGTCTCTGCACTCAGGTAGCATCACATAATCTGGTAATAATAATAAGTGAACTTATTAATGTTAAATTAATAAATAAATAATTCAATATGAATGTAGAAAGGGCGCTGTATATAATATTTTAATTCTTATTTGCACTCCATTAATTCATACCAATTTAGAAGCCGTAGTATTTTCTTAGCTTATTGCCCTTAAATATCGTACGAGTTTTTTTATAATAGGATCTAATGTTCAATTAAAATTATACTTAAAGCGTACTACTCTACTAGAAATATATTCAGAGTCCAAACTTAGCTGTGATAGTGAATATTAATACATTTTCTATGTCAAAGACTGAAATTAGTTCATCTTAATAACTATGAAAATACTTGTTAACTTAACGGCTAGATTTGAAAAGAAACTCCGAGCTTTGAGCACCAACATACTCTTCGTTATCTTACAGAGATTTTCCAGTAAGAAGCAGAAATGTTTCATTTGCCATTAGTTACTTTTACTCCAAAGATTTTACGATGTGACCCAAATTGCTAGTAAGAATAATAAAATATGGTATAAAATATGGCTCCTAATATAGAATATGGTGAACCGATTTGAACAAAACTTTTTAATTTTTTTCCAACGAGTCTTAACAATATTCCATATCTTTTACATGTAAGTGTAATTAGTCATTTATGTGCGCGATTATACAAACAATAACAACTTCTTAAACATTAAACCTCTTTACAGTATAGCTGATAGATTATCATAGTGCTATTTGTTCAAAGAATGCTGGCTGGCCATTTAATTAGGGACACTGAGGTATTGCGTTCTAATTTCAAAATTGGAATTTTATTACTTTTTTGTTTCTTTTCTTATTGTTTCGTGGTCGTTTTGGCGGCAATCCAGATTTTTTATTTTAAGTTTTGAGAATTATTTTGAAGTATAATGGGCAAAAATAAAAGTTGCGATCCAACACTACGAAAAATTATCATGAAGTTTGTCGAGCGTGGTTGGTCATACCGAAGGATAGCACAACATTTAAATTGCTCAAAAACTATGGTATGCAATGCAGTGCAACATTTCAAGCGCTATAACACAGCTTTAAATGTGTCCAGATCAAAAAGATCGAGAAAAACGACTCCGCAAGAAGATAGAATGATAACCAGGTTAGCTAAGAAAGATCCGTTTCTAGGCTCTATTTTAATTAAACACGAAGTGTTTGGGGCAAACGAAAGAGCCGGTATATCTGCGAGGACCGTTCGACGACGTTTGGTAGAAGCAGGGTTGTTCAGAAGAGTGGCTCGCAAAGTACCGTTGTTGAAGAAAGAACATAGAAATGCTCGTTTGGCGTTTGCACGTAAATATGGACATTGGACCTACGCCCAATGGCAACATGTACTTTTCTCTGACGAGACCAAGGTTAATTTGATTTCTTCAGATGGAAGGCAATATGTACGGCGTCCTGTAAAAGCGGAAATGAATCTAAGCTTCACAAAAAAACAACATGGCGGTGGAAACATTAAAATGTGGGGTTCATTTTCTGGACGTGGAGTGGGACCTGTGAGGAAAGTTCAGGGTAACTTAGATCAACATCAATACAAGGCAATATTGGAAGAAACTATGCTTCCCTATGCTGAGGAGCATCTCCCTATTATATGGACGTTTCAGCAGGATAACGACCCGAAACATACCGCCCATTCAGTCAAGTCGTTTCTTACCAGTCAGTCTGTATCGGTGCTAGATTGGCCAGCAAATAGCCCGGACCTCAACCCAATTGAGCACCTTTGGCACGAAATCAAGAAAAATGTTGCCACTTATCGTAATACAAATTTGGATGAACTTCATGAAGCTTTTTGTGAGGCATGGGCAAACATTCCTGTCGAAACATGTCAGAAACTGATAATGTCTATGCCACATCGGTGTCAAGCGGTAATTACTAACAAAGGCTTTGCTACTGGGTACTGATTTTACACGTAATAAAATAAATAATAATATCTATGCTACTTGAATTTTTTTGCCAAACCTGTACCTTGAGAGAGGCCTTGAGGATCTTGGCCAAATATCTGTAATGCTATCTACATTACAGATATTTGGCAAAGATGTCATAAAAAATCATGCTACGTTCAAAATGCTTTAGTTTCTGGAAACTAACTGAATTCTTGGATGTTAAATCAAATATATTCCGTTTCCATTTTAAATACATTATAGTATACGATAAATATCAAAAAGTCAATATATCGAACTTGAAAGATAACTATATCGTACCAGTCGTCACAGACTTACAACTCATAACCTATTTCCGTAACCCATATCCCTCAATGGACGCGCTCATATCAACTGATACCCTATTTGATGTTGCACAAAGCTATACTACCACTTCCTACGCAAAGTAGGAAAACATTACAAGGGGTTTTGTTATTTTTTCAATTTAATCTCATCATTTAGTCACATAAAACGTTCTGATTGCCATCGTAATAGTGGACGTAGTCGCTAATCTAAAGCAAACCAACTAAATAAATAGTAAATGCCCCTAACGAAATAAGAACTCAATGTATTTTAAATATGAGTCAAACTTTAAATTATCATAGATAACATAAAAACACAAAATACATGAAGTTGCCAAAACTCAGGAACTCCATCGTATTAAATCTCATTGAGAAACAAGTAACTTACTCTACAAACCGTTCTACGACTGTGTCGAAAATTAATGTTTACGCGGCCCTCACACAGACATTCTCATGGACTTCATCATCCTCATAATCTTCCCACCCTTGTGCCATTGATCTGTTGCCCCCAAATCGATGAGACTTTGCTTCGCAGCATATTTTCTTCCGTTCATCATATGGATGAACGGAAGAAAATATGCTACGTACTTCATTATTAACGAATAAATAGTAACTACCCTTTTCAATCATAATTATCGACCTTGCCACAATCCATTATTTTCTTATGATCAAAAATTTAGTCTGTTTCATGCAATAAATTCATGAAACGGCCAAACCATAGTTTTTGAATAAGATGTAAAGTTCGTAGAGTTAGGGCTGGAAGTGTTAGAAGGAAGGGTTAATGTTAGCTTGGCACTACGTGTGAGCTGACAACTTTTTAACCGTTAGTGTAAAAAGTTCGTGAGTTTTAAAAATTTACTTTCCCTAGCTAGACCTTAACTAAAAAGAAAGGATTACCTCGTATTCTTTTCTATGAATGACCTGGGATTTTTTATGTGCTTGTTACTTTGTTTTGGGTAACAACATTGTTGTTTACGCATGACACTTAATAGAACGACTCGTTACCGATGGCTACTAAATTGGTTTCTCCAGTGGTAACAAGTTACTCTGTTTAGGGTCATACGTTAACAAGAAACTTGTTACCTATAGGTAACAAAGTCTTGTAGTTAGACCGTGATTTAGTTATATTCGGTGGTAAATCTTCATAGCACCATTACGGTGATATGAAGGTTTAGAGGGTTATTGTTCTTGAAATCCCTTATTTTTGCTGTACCGCGTACCAAATTTAATTTTCCTAGGACTGATTTAAATATCTTAGAGATTTTGATGGTCATGAGTCAGTGACGAAATCGGCGTATTTTTGGTATTAAGTATGAAATATAACAATGAAAAAAAAATTCGAATTATTTCATTAGTTAATGTAAAATAAAGAACGTGTGTCATGATTCTAATTTCCTAAACAGACCAAATAAAATGCAATTGCAATTACCAAACCAGAACAATATTAACTATGTACCTATTGATTACCAAATAGATATTATGGTGACTACAAACATTTAAACACACCGAAATATAACTTTTACTAGTAATAACTTAACGCAAAAAATATTAAAACGAACTCAATTTACAGTTTAAATATGTTATTGATGTTATCAAAATTACAGTTAATTTAATATGTACACAAGTAATGCTACAATTTCTTCATCATCATCATCATCATCATCATCATCATCAGCCTATACTAGTCCACTGCTGGACGTAGGCCTCCCCTAGTGTGCTACAATTTCTTCCGTAACATTAATTTTTGATGTGTTTGTTGGGGGCATCACTTTTACAAAATCTCTACTGCCACAATATCAAGATAAAGATAGTGTCATGTCGGTCACTGTTCAAAATCTGGGTGACAAAGGCCCAGCATGCACAAAGGCTTGTTATATATAACAAGGTATTATAACAACCGTAAACTCTGCGAAGCTTTGAATAGGGTATCGTCCTAAGTTTCACAAGATATCGATTTTGTATTACGATTCGTTCTCGTCCACGTCTCTATACAAAACAGTTTCTTTAACAATTTTACATAGTAGGTGAAAGGAGATTTGAAATGCTGTCAAGTAACGCGTTCAATGTTGCATTCGAAAGCAATACACATTCAAAAATAAATATAATATTTATGATTTCATTTGATTCTAAACGTTGTTTAAAGCTGTAATGAAAACGTAAACTGAATCTTAATTTATATGAAATTGAACTAAAAATCGGGGTAAAACATGAGTAGAGTTTTGGCTGCTAAGTTTTTCTTAGTGTATTATAATACTCTAGCGGCGCAGAAGTTACTCCACAAAACTGTGAAGAACAGTAACAGTACTTGCTCAGTATTTGTTTCTTAACTGTATGACCTCATTAACATGTGGTCGGTTAATTGAAGTATCAATGTTCTGCTTAGCTCCAACCATAAAGCCACGTGTATGCCTAAACGATCACAAATACACGAGAAAGAATAAGAAATAATCGAGGTAGATAGGATTAAAGTATTACTGTCTGTTTTTTCAAATACAAAGGACTTTAGTAAAGTCGTCTCACTTTATCTATAAAGACGAAAAGCCGAAGCAAAAAAATAAATATGGTTAACTTCAGATAATACAAATAGCCAGATCAAGATCAAATGAAAAGAACGTACAAAGGAACAAAGGTCAAGTACCCAGCGTATTGTTAGGCTTTGAGCAGTAGCGTTGAAACATTAAAAAAAAATTACGCGATAATGCCCCTTGCATGCAACTTGCACAAAAATAAAGTTCTAAAGATAAGTTAGTTAAGAACTAAAAAAACTAAAGCATCGGAATCAAAAGATGTCGTATCATTAGCCTCATTTTGACATATGCAAATAAAATCACCTTGAAATTTTGAAAGACGGACGGTCTTACGGCACATCACATAAAAATTGTCCAGCTTTCTGTCAAGACCATTTTTTTCAGGCAAGCGTATACATATCAATATTTTCTTTTTCCTTATTTATAAGGGTTTTTTATCCATACGGGGACGTAATCCTATTAGTTTATCCACTACAAACACACAAAACTACATACCTATACGTATAACAGACGTCAAGGCACATAAATTATTCTCATTGTACTTTCTATACTACTACTGTATCTAAGGTATTTCGAATAAGCACAAATGATCCATCTTCCCTTATCAATGAAACGTTTTTTTAGCGCAGTATATGTGCGTCAATTTTAAATGAACAACAGATACGTTAAATAACAGTCATGTAAAAAAATTTTAGTTAACTTAGAAGCCAACGCAATAAAAAATGGTACTTTATTATACCACTTGTTAGTATTTCGATGGTTCGATACTTTTATAAATTAAGAATTTCAGTGATGTTAATGATGAAGAAAGTAAGAAGAAAATACTTTTATTCACGTCGACATGACGCACGGATAATTCGAATGACGAAAAATATAAATGAAAGTTTGAAGCGGCGGTGGCCTAATGGCTAGAGCGTCGGACTTGCGATCATGTGGTTGCCGGTTCGAAACTCACACATTGCACTACCGACGTGAACCCACTCGTAAAACAAGCATTTAGCTTAGTACGAGGGGTTAACAAGAATACTAGTAATGTGCGACATACATTGCTAGTAAGCTTTTTTTTTTTTAAAAAAAGTAGCAAGTTTATACGGTCGCCTCAGTGTTCGGATCAGAACCACACTTGTTATTTTTTAATACTAACCCGACTTTGAATTCTTTACTGTCCATCAAAAGTTTATAAACCTCAGCTCCTTATAATCTTCAGTAAATAAATATCAAGAAAATTGGCAACAAAATGATCAATCAGAAAATCAAGAGAAGTAAGAAAGTTAGACGACATTACGTACGACATGAAACTATGATATCTCTGTGTATTTTTACATGGCGGCAGGGGCGGCAGTGAATTTTTTAAATTCGCACTCGCATCATTACGCCTAGAGCAAAAGCAACACTTGCCAACAAACCACCATGTATCTCATGGATAAAGAACATAAAATCTGTTAGTCAACTCAACATTGAAATTTAATGTTTGTAATAAGTGGCGTTTGTGGATTATTACGTGCAATGGAGTAATTTTATTTGCCGCCACGAACGTCAAAGCTAAATATATACTTAGGTACCGGATTCAACGACGTGCAGCGTTATTTTACATATACCTAATAGAGGCGCTACTTAAACGACCCCAGTTTATAATTAAGGTGTAAGGCCAACCCGAGTCGATAACTCAGCAATTTTCAAGGGGTGGATGTGCCTAACCAATTTTACGGAATTTTTGCGACAAAGATACATACATTGTTGATAAAATAATTATAGACATTGGGGTTAAATGGTTATTTTGGCAATATTTAGCGAGAAATCTAAATGCACCCGATATTTATGTATTTAATTATTTATTTAAATAAGAAAAACACCAGCTACAGAAGATGAACTAAATTGAAAAAATATATAATTATCTGAAGGTTTAACGAACCTTGTTTACTACACATGTTATAATACTACACTTACTATATAGACAACACTAACAGGTGGATCTAAAAACATAACCAACTTTTAAGTAAATTTATTTTAACTTACCAGTCGTTTAAGTAACTACGGACAGTTTCAGACCAAAAAGAAATGTAAAAAATTACTTTTAACAAAAAAGATAAACCGCCTTCAAAAAATAATAAAATAATTTTGTCTAAAACAGTTTGGGAAGTCGGTGACTTCTATTTGAGTGGGTCTTCTGATTTTGCCACCGACTTCCCCAACTGTTTTAGACAAAATTATTTTATTATTTTTTGAAGGCGGTTTAACTTTTTTGTTAAAAGTAATTTTATTTTGTAATTTTTTGTGGAAAGTTTTGTTTAGAAGTACTTCTTAGCCAACTAAACGCACTGCTCCAATAAGACAGCGATTGAAACATCGCTGTATCATCGATGTAAACAATTTTTAGATTTTTGTTGATATTTTCAAAACTGCCTAACTGATTTCGATAAAATTTGAACGGGACCACCTCTGAAGTATGACCTACCAGACAAAAAAACAATAATTAAAATCGGTCCACAATTAGCGGAGATATCGCGTAACAAACATACAAAAAAAAAACATACAGACGAATTGAGACCCTCCTCCTTTTTGAAGTCGGTTGAAAATCTTCTTTTTTTTTTTTTTATGGGATAACTCGGCAAACGAGCAGGCGAGCTACCTGATGGTAAGTAGTCATCGCCGCCCATGGACATCTGCAAACCAAAGGAGTTGCAGATGCGTTGCCGAGCCTATTTAGGGAAAGGGAGGGGAAGGAGAAAAGGAGAAGGAAGGGGATTGGGGGAGGAATTGGGCCTCCGGCCCTCTCGCTCACCGAACGAAGCGCAGTAACGAAACGCTACTACTCGGACGTCGGTCTTCTGCGAGAGTGTGGTACTTCCCCGGTCGAGCCGGCCCATTCATGCTGCGAACAGCGTGGCCCTACCACAACAGGAATCTATCTTCTATCTCAATTCTACCCATATACCCACAGCGGTACACGCAAAAACGGTTAATCTGTCGACTTTATAAACGTACCTAGCTATAATATACAAATAGATTGAAATGAAAGCGGCAACAATATAGCGTTGAATTGTGAGTTTAAATTCGCAATCTGCCCGCTACTTAGCGCTGCTGAGTTCGATTCCCGAGCCGAGCAAATTGTAATTTAAATTGAAATCATCAGCAGAAACCTAATTTGAATTTATGCCCGGCTAGCAATAGGCTCATCTCATATTAATTACCTACGTAGACCTATGTAACAACACACGTTAAATGTTACATATGCGTCATGGATTTTTATGTACCAAATAGGAGTGATTCCCTTTTCATGATCAAATAAAAAAATATGTTTGGGTGATAGAGGACTACCATACCTATCGATTGGACCCCCATGTATGCTCCGCGATTTTTTGTAGTTTTCGAGTTAGAGTACTTTATTCATTGTTACAAAAAGTTTACGATCGAGTGACTTTAAAAATTAATATCTTTTTTTGTATAACCTTTTCTCTGAGTTTTATTTTTGTATTATGATCCTCACGAATTGTTGTTTCATACATAAAATAATCATCTTACCCACATAATTACAAGATACACAAATTTTGATTGAATGTGAGTAATTTACGTATGAGCAATACAGATTGGAATTTTCAACTTTAAAATAAATACCTAAAAAGTAACTACCATAGATTTGGCCTTATTTTAAAAACTTCGCGGGTACCTAAGCTTCCATAATAATCCAAAAAAAATATACTTAATAGGGTATTATTTGTTGAAATAGTCCTTCAAATGTGGTGAAGTGGAATTTCCAATTTTTCTGATTTTATTCTTTACCGACATTAATGTCAATTAACGTTAGGAATTAATGTTTAAATGTGTTACAGCCTTACTGTAGACCATTTCATGATACAAACAACAAATTCTAACTACCTATTTTAAAACTCTCCCAATATTCTGACTACTGACTCGAGAAAAAGAAAAGTACATAAAATTTTAATAATCTGGTTCGTGAGCAAAATAAAATCATTTGACTGGCTCATAAGCCTAGTACTAAGCTAAGCTAAAGCGTGACTGCTACGCTATAGGTCCTGGGTGCGATTCCCAGGTCGAGCAAAGTGTTATTGGGTTTTTCTATGAAATTGTTAGTAGCAGCTCGGAGTCTGGATTTGTGCCCGGTTAATGGCACATATCAGCATAATTATCAGTCCAGGGAGGGCATTTTGGGCATTTAATTTGAAACTTGATTTAACATAAAATACCATTACGCCTGTATTCCCCGAAGGGTTCGGTATAGGTGTACTAATGTACACCCACATTTCACCGGTATGTTGAGGTCCCGTGTAATAAGGGGCGAGCCTATTGCCATTAACCGGGCACAAATCCAGACCCCGAACTGCTACTAATAATATCATAGAAAAACCCAATAACACTTTGCTGAACCTGGGGATCGAACCTAGGACCTCTAGCGAAGCAGACGCGCTTAGGACTACTAGATTAATGAGCCAGTCAAATGATTTTACTTTTCTAACAAACCAGATTATTAAAATTTATGTACTTTAGGTTTTTTTCGAGTCAGTAGTCAGAATACTGGAGACGTTTAAAATAGGTAGTTAAAAATTTGTGGTTTTTGTCATGAAATGATCTGCAATAAGGCTGTTAATCATTTAAACATTAATTCCTTACGGTAATTGACATTAATGTTGGTAAAGAATAAAATCAGAAAATTTGGGAATTTCCACTTCACTACATTAAAAGGACGATTTCAACAAATAATGCCCTATTAAGTATCATTTTTTTTTGGATTATTATCGAAGCTTAGGTTCCCGCAAAATTTTTAAAATAAGCCCTAATCTATGGTAGTTTCTTTTTAAATATTTATTTTGAAGTTGAAAATTCCGATCTGTTATTGCTCATACGTAAATTACTCACTTTCGATCAAAATTTGTGTAACTTCTTATTATGTGGGTAAGATGACAAGAACAAGACAAGAAACACCTTGTATAACATAACATACCATCACGCCTGTATTCCCCGAAGAGTTAGGCAGAGGTGTACCTACTTATGTACACCCACATTTCGCCGGTATGTTTAGGTCCCATGTAATAGGGGGTGAGTCTATTGCCATTCACTGGGCACAAATCCACACTCCGAGCTGCTACTGAGAATTTCATAGAAAAACCCAATAACACTTTGCTCGACCTGGGGATGAACCCAGGACCTCTAGCGAAGCAGTCGCGCTTAGGACCACTAGACTAATGAGGCAGTTCTTTTATATATTGGTATTGTGAAATTAAATAAACAATAAAAACATTAAAAATAATCATGAATATTTCAGATTTGTATAGAAATAATAATTTGAGTAAGTAATTTCTGTAATACTATACAATGTGAAAGCGCCTAGGAGCGTAGCTACGTTCGTAGCAGCATCATTCGGCACAGTACAAGAACTTTACCACGCGGCAGCGTACGTGCGTGGGCGCATCGATCGATTTATGTAATTTCTTGTTATGATTATGGGCCTCTGTTTTACTATGACGGGCTATAGTTCACGTGCCTTCTATTAAAAACACGAAAACTGCTAAGCCCACCGATATAGAATACTAGCTTACCGCCCATGGCTTCGCCTGCGTGGTTTCTCGGCTTTTCTGCATTTAAATTTTTCCCGTTTTTGCAACATTTTTCATTTATACTCCGCTCCTATTGGTCTTAGCGTGATGATATATAGCCTGTAGCCTTCCTCGATAAATGGGCTATCTAACACTGAAATAATTTTTCAAATCGGACCCGTAGTTTCTGAGATTAACGCGTTCAAGTAAACAAACAAACAAACTCTTCAGCTTTATAATATTAATATAGATCATATAGTTTATACTTTGACCATTATGTGAACCGTTTTTTGGCAGATGCCTTAGACTGCCTTAGAACGTAGCTGTTCCAGATTACGTAAAAGTTAACTTTGAAATGCGTAACAAAATAAATGTATTATCTAGCTTATGTTATTCAATTATCTTAATTATGATTCCTTGCAGACATTATAATACCATTTATGTAACGGATTTTACAAAAAAAAACATTATTGTTAAGCGTATTAAAATTAGTTACATTCTACCACATTCTACCGTGTCTAGTGATGCAATCGAATGTATTCGCTGCAATCATTTTGAACAATGACATTAAATCAGTATCGGAAAATGGCATCCACTCTAATATCAATAAAATATAAATTAAATAATCTTTTTGAAAAGAACTGTATGGAAAATGAATATTATACAAAAATTAATACAATCAGATGAATATTATACATATTTATTTATTATTGGTCGTCGTTGCACCATTTTCGGTTCGATAACCTAACAATCGATAATCACTTCTACACAGTAATCAAAGTGTCAATAATCGGGTCGATAATCGCATTGTTACGTTCCTGCAATCACTAGTTCCATCTGTCAAAAAACGTTTCTCATAATGGACAAAGTATACCTAGTAATTATACATGGTGTTTCTTGTAGTGTGTCAAGCCGGCGCAGGGTGATAGGGAACTACCGTACCTATCGATTGGACCCCCATGAATGTTTCGCGATTTTTTGTAGTTTTCGAATTAGAGTACTTTATTCATTTTTTCGAAAATTTTACGAATGAGTGACTTTAAAAAATTTATCTTTTTTTGTATAACCTTTTCTCTAAGGTTTATTATTTTAATATGATCCTCACGAATTGTAGTTTTATACATAAAATAATCATCTTACACACATAATTACAAGTTACATAAATTTTGATCGAAAGTGAGTAATTTACGTATAAGCACTAACAGATCGGAATTTTCAACTTCATAATAAATATTTAAAAAGTAACTTGCATAGATTTGGGCTTATATTAAATACTTCGCGGGAACCTAAGCTACCATAATAATCAAAAAAAATATATACTTAATGCGGCATTTTTTATTGAAATCGTCCTTCAAATGTGGTGAAGTAGAATTCCCTAATTTTCTGATTTTATTCTTTACCAACATTAATGTCCATTAACGTTAGGAATTAATGTTTAAATGTGTTACAGCCTTACTGTAGACCATTTCATGATACAAAAAATCAAATTCTAACTAGGTACCTATTTTAAAACTCTCCCAATATTCTGACTGCTGACTCGAAAAAAATAAAAGTACATAAAATTTTAATTATCTGGTTTGTTAGCAAAATAAAATTTGACTGGCTCATTAGTCTAGTAGTCTTAAGTGCGACTGCTACGCTAGAGGTCCTGGGTTCGATCCCCAGGTAGAGCGAAGTGTTATTGGGATTTTCAATGAAATTATTAGTAGCAGCTCGGAGTCTGGATTTATGCCCGGTTGATGGCAATAGGCTCGCCCCATATTACATGGGACCTAATCAAAAAATAGTTTTGAAAGGGTTGAAATAGGGTATGAAAGGTTGTATGGGAGTTCGTCATTTTTCAAGATAAAACTACGAAACTTTATATTAAGGCACTTGATAAGAAATAAATAAATATTTGTTCTAGCATTTTTGAAATTTCGTCCTGTGTGGGGATGAAATAGGGGATGAAAGTTTGTTTAGAAGTCCAAACAAAGTAACGCTTTCAAGTTTAACCTCGGAACCGATTTTGATGAAATTTGGAACAAAAATAGACGGGACCTTGGGAATGGATATAAGCTACGTTTTGTTGTAAAAAAGGGGTTGAAATAAGGGATGAAAATTTGTATGGGAGTTTGTCATTGTTGAAGATGAAACGATGAAACTTTGAATTCAGGCACTTGATAAGAAATCAATACTTCAATACTAATATTATAAATGCGAAAGTAACTCTGTCTGTCTGTCTATCTGTTACGCTTTCACGCCTAAACCACTCAACCGGTTTTTATTAAATTTGGTACTGGGATAGACTGAAGCTTGAGAAAGGACATAGGCTAACTTTTATGGCAAAAAATAGTTTTGAAAGGGTTGAAATAGGGGGTGACAGTTTGTATGGGAGTTCGTCATTTTTCAAGATAAAACCATGAAACTTTATATTATTAATAAATAAATATTTGTTCTAGCGTTTTTGAAATTTTGACCTGTGTGGGGATGAACTAGGGGATGAGGGTTCATATGGAAGAAGGAAGTCCAAACAAAGTCACGCTTTGAAGCCCAACCTCGGAACAGATTTTGATGAAATTTGGTACAAAAATAGATTAGACCTTGGGAAAGGATAAAAGCTACGTTTTGTTGTAAAAATGGATGAAAAATGGTATGGGAGTTTGTCATTGTTGAAGATAAACGCTGAACTTTTGAGTTTAGGCACTTGATAAGAAATAAATAAATATTTGATATGGGGTTTTTGAAATTTCAAATTGTGTGGGGATGAAATAGGGGACGAAAGTCCGTTTGGATTATGACGAAATTTGGTACAAAAATAGACTAGACCTTGGGAAAGGATATAAGCTGCGTTTATATTTCGGTAAATAATAAAGTTGGGCAAATTTTGTGGTCTACCCGAGCAAGGAAGCGGACGGAAAGATATGTAAAGATAATTTGTAATTTCCCGCCAGAATTGGTAAAAACTAGACAGTCAAAATCGTGCTGTCCACGCGGGCGAAGCTGCGGGCGGAAAGCTAGTCTAAAATAAAACAATGTAAGTATGGGCGGCTGCCATTGTTCTTTCTACTGCTGTAAAGGATCTCAAACGTTGGGAATGAATATCAATATAACGCAATTAAATCCCAAAAAAGTAGTTTTATTCCAATGTTTAATATTCCCGTAATTGCAGAAACCAGTATAACAACCTCTTGTAGTACATTACAATAAATATAACCCCCCACGGTGAGAACTAGGCAAAATAAAACTGAGGTGGTATATAATAACAACTGAGTTTTTCTGCTCCATTGGTAATGCTAGTGTAGCGACCACTAGACCAAGGCACGGCTGTCGAGCCGTCTTGTAGGCGATTTTTTTTTAATTCTCATTTTCACAGCTAGAAGTATTGATTCAAATTCGACTAGCCAGAAGCCTGCCCTATTACATGAGACCATGTACACACTATCTTTTGGTTCTGGAACCCAACAGATGAGCTATACGATTTATTAAGGAACTTCTAATCCTAAAAAATGATATTTAAATGCAGTAATATCTATTTATTATTACTGTCAATCTCGAATTCTTATCGAGGCAAAACGCCTTTAAAAGATTTGCATGAAATTTGGACCGTATAAAGTTTCTGACCAGTACTTATCAATATTTTAACCCCCCACCTACCCCCATGTAAGCGTACATAAGATTTCTCGAACCCTCCCTACCTCTTCTTACGTAAGATTCTATCTCTTTTTCACAATAAAAAAAGTTCTTAGAAAAGGATCAGTTAAACTAAAACTCAAGTTTGACGAAAACCAAAGATTTTTATTTTTTAACAGACTATTAAGTTTAACTTTAGGTTCTCGTTAATAAAAAAATAAATTAATTTACTCATTTAACATTTTAATGAAAAAGACAGAAAAAAAATCGAAGCCTTAATAGGCATCGATTTTTTTTACTATTATTTAATAGAATGAAGAAATCCATTCGGTGTCCAATTTTTTTTTATTATTAGGAAGGATTTACAGTCGAATAACTAATGAATTCTTTTTAACTAACACAATATTATTCAAATTGGTGATGACGAACCTCCATATATAGATAAACAAAAAATTAGGCGCCCAAAGATAGACTTTTCCGCCAAAAATTTCGACTTACAAAATATTACGAACAAATGTCGAACGAAAAAAAAAATGTCTACATGCCCCCCATGCTAATGCATGTAGAGATTTTTACGTAATAAGTGAATGGTTAGTAATATGTTTTGTCCTAATACCCGAATGTCCTGTTAAACCCGTTACAGTGCTCCGGCAAATAATGTATGTAAGTATGCTAAAAGTCTACGCGTAAAAGGGATTGGAACGACTTATTGATTAGGAATAGTGAGAGAGAGAAAAACATATTTTTCGAGGCTGTTTTAATATACGTTAAAGAAAGTTTTTTAAAGTTTATCTTAAGTGAAACCACGCACAACTGTAAAAATAAAGTTACACAGGGTGTAATAAAAAAAAGGCAATCAAAAAGCATTAATCTGCTCAAGCATTACGAACTTGCTGTAATTTTGTAAGATTTTGTATTATCTATTACGAAGAGTACAGTGGTGTTTGTTTAACGGTTTCTTTTCTCTTTCAGGACACCCACGTAATTATGACGAGTCAGAACATAAACAGTATAGCGCTCGGCCGGACAACTGCTCCTCTGGTTAGCATTTTTGTCTCGCGAACTTTGCGAAACATTGTAGGTAAAGTGTTTATAAAATAATGTGTTATTTACAAATCATAGAAATGTTTTATATTGTGAATTGATTTGTTGGTGAATTATTCATTTGGGACTCACGTAACCCGCCTGTGCCTCAATTTCGTGACTTTTTTGGACGGATGAAATCGTAAGTACTTTATTAAGAACTAAATGGGAATAAGTTGAAAGTTTTATTTGACTTTTTCCTTTAGAAATTTTACGATTATATTTTGGAATTTATCGTACAGTTAAAATCTATCGCACAGGTAAATACTAATTCAATGTATTCGTGATGGCGAATAATTTCTCTACCAGAACCCTTTTCAGAAATCAGTCCCTTTAACTCTTCATATCAAGTAAAGAACTTCAAACATTTAACTAAAAGGACCTATTTCCATTTTTTTAAAGTAAGCAAAACGTGAGATATTTAAACCGGTAAAAAAAAGTTTTACAAATTTTGTGTTAGTGTAATAGGTACCAAAATTTTTTTATAAAAAAATAATAATTGTAGAATTGTTGTAGGAGACTAGGCTATTCGTATGTATTATTGTATTATACAGGGTGTTTGGTGCATCGTTTGCCAAATGGAAATGGCCGATAGAAGAGGAGGAGGAGCTATCTCTTCAGGCCCAATAACTCATTCCTAGTCACACCGGTTTTTTTATAACAACTTTTGAAACTTTATTTGGAAAAAATCCAGAACTCGGCATTAAACCTTTTTTTTTAAAATCTAATTAGTGTAGCGTTTAAATTTAATTTTAATTTTGATGTCTACTCTTGTATGGTTCTATGAAATTCAAAAGTACTTGCTAATAACGTCTAGTTCCTTTTTAAAAACCTCACACAGTTTTTTGAAAAAGATAAATTCAAATAAAACTCAACATAAAGTTGCTGTAAAAAAATAACTAAACGCGATTGGGATCTTCGAATTCTTTATGTTCTCTAATCTGTCCCCGTTCCAACGGTATGCTCCTTTTCACCTTCCCCTCCCTTTTACTTTAATAGGCTCGGCAACGCATCTGCGACTCCTTTGGTTTTGCAGATGTCAATGGGCAGCGAACACAACTTACCATCAGGCAGCTTGCATGCTCATTTGCCGAGTTATCCCATAAAAAAGTAAGAACCTAATTACAAATTTTGTCCAAATTGACTGACTCTATTGTGTATGCACGAGCGACATCTTGTACTGACTGTAGTGGTGCGTAAACGTATTTCTGCTTTGATAGTGACGAAAGCCCTAGCCTTAACTTCCGATGCATAAACAAGTTCTTTCTCTGAAGATGTCGCGCGTGCATATGCAATAGATTCGGACAATTTGAATAAAATTTGTAATTACCTAGTTACTTATTAATAATAAAAAAATATTTCATGTTCCACGATAGTTACTTCCCTGTGTAAGAAAGAGATAAGAGACTGCGTACGAGTCAGATAACACTATCTACCTACTTAAATTAAAGCATGTTATGCTAAAACTAGTGCTACTTACCGTAATATCGAAAATAAGCCTAATGTCCCTCGATTACACATTTAGCGAATTTGTGAAGTTAATACAAGTTTTTTTTGCTTATGGCATACCGTTGGAAAGGAGACAGACTAGAGAACATTTTAAAATAATTTGAATAACCCAATCACTTTGAGTTTTTTTTTTTACAACAATGTTAAGTAGAGTTTTAATAATTTTTTTCTTTTTCAAAAATCATTGTGATGCTTTTAAAAAGGAACTAGGTGTTATTAGCAAGTAATTTTGAATATCATAGAACTATACAAGAGAAGACATCAAAATTAAACTGACACTTAAACGCTATACTAATTAGATATTTTTAATTTGAAGGTTTAATTTTATAGGTTAATTTTAATAGGTTCTGGAATTTTTCCAAATAAATTTTCAAAAGTTGTTATATCAAAACTCTTCTATCGGCCATCCATCTCTTCTATCGTTCCATTTAGCAAACGATGCACCGAACATCCTGTATAAGTACGTACAAAATATATTGCCTAGTACTGAGAAGCTCGTTCATACTATTTATAATCACGGTGATTCCGTTGTCATCCGTTGCCGTTTCCGCTTATTAGCACCAAACAAACAAAAAATACAATATTGAAGATAATTAACGGAAACGCTAAGCTTATACTCTCACTAATAAATTATTTTTAATAAAAAGTAATATCGCCTTTAAAAAATAATAAAAATAATGTTAGGTATGTGTAAAACAGTTTCGGAAGTCGGTGGCGAGTCGGTGGCGGAAACAAAAGATCCACTCAAATTAAAAGCTACCGACTTCCGAAACTGTTTAACACATACCTAACATTATTATTATTATTTTTTTAAAGGTGGTTTTACTTTTTTATTAAAAATTATTTATTTCAACATTTTTAGTGATCATATCTTTGATAAATCTGATTTGAATGAGACCACCTCAGGAGCATACACTTTCAAATAAATAAAATGCCTTATATTTTCTCGTTTTTCAGTGGGTTGGTTTTTAATTTACTTCCGTTACAATAACCTAATGTCAACATTGCCTTTTACAAAATATTGCTTTTCCCAATGCAGGGTCGTTGCTTATTGAGGAGTTCTCCTGGTACTTCATCATATGCATTGTGACGAGCATAAAATCAACTAATATATTAAAGTAATCAAATTGAAATCCCTAAAATATTTTTATCACTGAGGAGTTGCGGTGCAGCGGTGGTCTTCATCATCAGCTTCACTTCACCAAATGAAACTTCCCTAGAGCAAATTCACGAGACTCCCAGTGCGACTACAATATTTGAAAATTTCGCTCGATTTATCCAGGATCCCATCATCAGATCCTGACCTGATGGCAATAGGATGACCTAGGGAGTATATCCTTTTAAACAAAAAAATAATTTTCCAAATCGGTCCGCAATTGACGGAGAAATCGGTGAACATACATAGAAAAAAAAATACAGACCTACATCGTAACCTCCTCCTATTCGAAATTTCTAAAGTCAGTTAAAAATACTTGTTGCCAGGATCGTTAACACCTCCAAGAAACAAAACTAAAACAAATTAATCAATATTTCGCGACCGCGACTGCTTCGCTAGAGGTCTTGGGTACATCCCCACGTTGAGCAAAGTGTTATTGGGTTTTTCTATCAAATTCTTAGTAGAGTCTGGATTTGTTCCCGGTAGACAATAGGCTCGCCCCTATTACATGGGACCTAAACATACCGGCAAAATGAGGGTGTACATTAATACACCTCTGCCTAACCCTTCGGGAATACAGGCGTTGGCGTGGTATGTTTTGCTAGAATCAATATTTCCTCCATTCCGATGTTTTTTTTTTCGATCTAGATAATAGCTAGCTATAGTTGTAGTACCTATTGTGTGTTTGTTAAGTAGTTAGTTTAAATTATCCTGTTAATTTTCATGGTTTAATATTTTTTTTAGTGATCTTTACTCATAAGACAAAGTGGAAAAATGCATTTTTAACTAGGTTCATTCAATAATTATAGAATACCTCATTAATGTATTTTTAGTCTAGTGATCGTTAATTAAAATGCTGATTCCCAGGTCGAGCATAGTGTGAATGGTCTTTTCCATAAAATTTGCAGTTGCACAGCTGCTCGGAGTTTTTTGTGACTGATTAATGGCAATAGGCCTGTTGATTAATTGGGACCTGCTCATACCAGCAGCCCGGCGCACTGCAAGGTGTATATTAGTACACCTCTGCCTTACCTACCTACGTACCTTCAGACGTGATGATATGTTACGTTACCTACCTAATTTTAAATACAATTAAGCTATTTCCTAACTACCCGTGTTTAATCATTTCAACAAATCGTATGTTTTCACGGAGGAGCGGTGATGGCGCAGTGGTAACGACCGCGACTTACGGTGCCTCTACAATTACTGGAGATTGCCAACCTCCAGTAAATGGCCAGCTCTGCATACTTAATTCTGTCTCGAACAATGCGAAAGAGTTCTACGGTACTCCGAATTCCGGTTCACTCCCTGGTGTTCCTCGACCGACTTTTTTCTACGCCCGGGCTTCCTTTTTCCGGCAACATTTTTGGCAAGTTGCACGAGCTCATATCAGTCGTGCCTAAGCACATGCCATGGATATGCAACATAGGATCTCTATGTGTATCGTTGGACCAGACGCAGACGCAGCTTTTCCAGTTCTAGCTCTCCGCATAATTTTTACAATTCCTTTTTTTAAGAATAAACGTCTCATCACCTCTGCTCCCAAAAACGATGAAGTACAACTACTTGAGGAAACCAGCATGGCCTAGAACCAAAAATTCGAAGACATGTTACAGCTACCAACCCGCACTGGATCCGCGTGGCCATCGGCCTCGGCCTCCTCTCGACTCTCACCGAGGAGCCTTTGTCCCAGAAGTGGGAACATTATAGGCCGATTGCGCTATGCTATGTTATCCCTAGGCAGATTGGAATTAAGAGTGATTTAAAAGTAGGCACAATCGCATTATATTTTTTTTATGATCACCGTTGTGACACCGACTATAAAATATAATTCTATTAAATATGTAATTCTATGAAAGGCGCAGTTTTCCAGATAAAGAAATGAGACTAGTGTCACCCTGTTTTTCCCAGTAACTCGCGAAATGTTTAAGAAATTAGAAGACTTCCATAGATAATAATGTGATAAAATCTCAACTCTATTTTAAGACGCAGTGATCAAATGAATGAATAGTAAAGAAAAATGTTAAAAACAAGATCTCTTTTGACTAAAAGATATATTTTATGATAAGCTTTTCTTTCATACTTACTATCTGTTGTGGTTCACTCGCAAAGCAGTACGATATTTATTAAAATAAATTTTTGAAAGTCATATTCCTATTTAAAAATCCTATAGATACTGATTGTAGAGGTGGTTTTCAAAAACTTAAAATGTGAAAACACAAACACCCTGAAACATTTCAATACTTATAAACTATATTAATGCTCAATAGCTATAGTTTTAATATACATGATTCTAACTTAAAAGAACAAAGGGTTCCATATAAAGTTCTCCTCTCGTTCCACCCTTTAAGGTAACATTTTCAAAAAATCCTTTCTTAGCGGATGATTACGATATAAACAAACTAATGTTCCAAATCTGAGACGTTGAGATTTTTCGTGTAGATAAACAAGTAAATTAAATATACCTAGTTCATCTGATTGATTTTAATTGTTAAACTAAGTAAATACAGGTACTTAAATCTTACGACAAGCTTTTATATCATATAAATTTTATAATGACGTTTTAAGTTGATAGCAGAAGTTTTATTAAAGGAAAAGTTTATTTTATTATTTTTAGCGCATTTAAAAAAAGAATATTTTCAAAAAGTTTTATTCTTTTAATTTATTTTATTATTTTAGGAAATGTTTATTTTATTCTTTCTAGCGCTCACAGGAACAACTTGCGACCCACGGATGCCTATCAAACTGAAGGGCAAAATATACAAATCCATCATAAGCTCTGTCGTGTTGTATGGATCCGAGTGCTGGGCCGTTCAGAAGATGGATGAAAGAATAATACATGCAGCGGAGATGAGAATGTTGAGGAGGATGTGTGGAGTTACTAGGATAGATAAAATAAGGAATGAATTTATAAGAGGAAGTTTGAAGGTCGCGCAAGTGACAGAAAAGTTAAAAGGGAATCGTTTGTCTTGGTACGGGCATGTGATGAGGAGGGATGAAACGCATGTAACCAAAAGATTTATGAGTATGAAAATGGAAGGATGGAGGGGTAGATAGAGACCAAAGAAAAGATGGATGGATTGTGTGAAGTTTGATATGATGGAAAAGGGATTGAATGATGAGATGATGACTAACAGGGATGAATGCAAGAAAAGGAGAGGCTGCGCCGACCATAAATAAATTAGGAAAAGGGCAGGAAGATGATGAGCTCCTTTAAAAAAAACTTTTAATTGATTTCTAGTGTATTTTCTTCTTTGTAGAGCATTTAAATACAAGCTCGTATTTTTTAAGTTTCTTTACTAATAAATTCATACATACAACTGTTTTCATTGCAATTAATGCGCCATTGTTGCATGATTGTTTGTCTGTTAATTAAGTATGTACACTCTAGTTTTTCAATATCAATATTTCTAGCGATCTGACTCTACATTAAGCCACGTATGCTTGGCCAGTAGCGAAGAGCTTTGAGCCTGAATTGAACTGAACAGTCGACAGAATAGTCTACAATACCCCTACCCAAAACTTTCTTGACTATGCAAGCCCAGTATAATATAATCGGCAACATCGTTCAACAGTTCCGTAACTATATTTTGCGGGAAAACGCGATGCTGATTTTGGTTTAATAAGGCGAATACATTTGTGCTCTCCGAAAGCAAAGCCATATGATTTTTGTAATTTATCTAAAGGCCCCATTTACCAGACCTGGGGGCCTACCATAAACTCTTATAGCAGGTCAATTTTAGACGGAAACTGAACTGTCGTGCTATTTTGTACCATGAGCATATCAAATAACCGGCCAGCCAGCCGTCACGTGACTTAAGCCGGCGAGCGGTCACGTGACAACATTTCAGCGGGCTGACCTGCAAAGAGCTTTACTAACACTACATTTTTGACATTAAAACACTTGAAATTGAACTGCCCTGCAGTCATATTTAGCAGCCGTGTAAAAGTAGCTTTTATTGACCTGTTTTCTTAAATTTGTAAGAAAAATCGAAAGTAAAAATGACTTTGTGCATAACATACTACTTATTGTGGCATTATTTAAAATATTAGACAGAATATAAGTATTATATTTGCCGTTCATTGTCGATGTGTGATGAAGATGAATTACTTACTTCATTTCTTGAGTAAGATATCGATAATATCAGTGATAAACTAATCACTAAAATCCAAAAAATAGAGTTGGTACTTAATTAAGATGTACCAGAAAATAAAGAACACATTATTTATTTTTAATGAATTGTTGTTTGTCCAGCCTTTATAATCTTTGTTAGCAACTTAGGACCACCAACAATGAAATTCCAATTTTCCACCACCTCCGTCCACATCTAACATCTTCGAAACATTGACCGAGCTAACCCTGGGGCACTTTAGTTGTACCCCTTGGCAATGTTCTTGTGATTATTTAAAATTCACACAATGTTTCCAATTGTTCATATGAAACTCTTTTTTAAATCATGATAACTTAATTTGATATTTCCTTTACCACTCACAACGACGAACACGATACAATTGTCTACTATGAAGAAACTACCTTCTTACGAGTGTTCCAAAAAATTTTTTTTTAAATCTGTCTATCTATCTAATGATCTCGTAAATTGTGCATAAGAAATTATTTGATGCGTATGTACTAAAAGCTTCGTTCGAAAACAGCCCTTATTTTAGTTGCTTGTATGCTAAGTGTTTTAAGTATTGACAAAGGTCTTTAACATTTAAACCATGATAACTAAAATGTTTTGCAACAAAACTTAGTGTCTGTAGGAGTATCACGCTCATAAAAACAGTATTTTAAAAGAATTATACTAACTTCCTTAAAACCGTAAAACCGATATAATAATGCGAAAGCGTATTTCAGAACGTTTATTTATATTAAAGCGAACCGGACAGCTTTAGTGTAGCAGGCTGGTCTAAAGTTGATACATTGCAGGGCAGTTTGAATTGTTCATGGTACAAATAGAAAACCTGTCAGGTTGACCTGCATAGTTGGCCTGTCCTGTACTTGGCAAATATTTTAAAAGTTCATGGTAGGCCTCCTGTATCCAAGGTCTGGTGAAAGGAGGAACTTCTTTGGTCCAATATATTATATTGGACCAATTAAGTATTCAATAGAATATTGGACTAATTAAAATGGAAAGCACCAAGTAAAAGTTACATTTCGATGCAAAGAGAGTTACTTGAAACCTTAAGAGGATAGTATTCGTTCCGCGCTCCAAACAAACGTAGTTTGGCTTATCTTGAATTTTAACCAATGAAAGCCATTGAAATTTTGCAGTAACAATCTTACCATTAAAATACGTGTTCCTTGAATGTAAAACTTCATTTCAATACAAAGTTAAAAAGATGCACGAGGTCAAAGATTGGTAATTTTCGATGAAAACGACCAAACTTTACGCTATGCTATGCTTTAAGGCTAAACATTCAGCCTTGGGTGCGAAATTGTTTTTTTTTCTTGGTTTCTCGCAAATTGTTCGACTATAACACATTCTAGTTACACGGCAGTCGAAATTGCAATAAGTTCTCACAATTGAGTATTAAAACTTTTGCTTAATAATTTGTAATTATTAGGTGTAAATTGTAATTTTTGGCCGAATCCTGTATTTTACACTAAAATGTTCTCAAAAGTTTAATATTGGATAAATTATTGTTGATGTCGCAATTTCGACTGCCATGAACGTAGGAATGTGGTAGCGCCGAACAATTTGCGAAAAACAAAAAAAAATCGCAACCAAGGCTGAACGTTTAGCCTTAAAGTGTCATAAAGTATGTGAATTATTTGAAGTAGCAACGCTCAGACCAATTGTACTGTAATTGTGTCGTACCTAGTGCATCTTTTAAACTTTACTTCTCTAAAATGTTTACAGTGACTGTTTCCGTTCTGTCATTTTATCTACGCATTTGTGAGTAGGTATAATACTTCCCACCAAACACATTTCATAAGTTTGTTGCGAAGACTTAAAAACTCATAACGCAATCCAATAATCCAATCGCGTAATCCAAAGAATATGTTGCCGCATTTGAAGTGACGCCCGCTACGCCCCTAACTCTTATAAAAATGTGTAGTTTAAAAAACATAAATAACCTAAAATTATATACTATGTTTGCTTTTTATAAAAAAGAAGTTTAATCTTACTAAAAAGTAAACAAAATTTCCTCCACGATTTTTAATAAACCCTTGAATACAAAAGAAGTGAGATTTTACTAATAAGTACCGTAGATAAATAAATATATCGCCCACCATGTAGGTACTGTTTAAAAATGTGTTATAAGTTTTTATTTTTAGACTGATAATAACTGTAAAATAAATACAACAGGATTTCACCGCAATCACAGTAATCACCGTCACTGTCATTTTTTAAAAAGGTTGGTTATCATTCGCCGTATCTAATCATTAGATCTGTATGATATTTAAATGGGGCCTTAGGAAGAACCCCTTTCGAACAAAAAAGAATTTTGCAAATCTGTCTATACATGACGGAGCTATTCCCGATCAAACAAACATAAATAAATATATAAACATCCGAATTGATAACCCCCTCCTTTGTGAAGTCGATTAAAAAGCGGTAATTCAAACTGTAACCGATTTTATTTCTTGAACGCCAGAAATTCCTGTCTTAATTTAACTCTCTTCTTCGCTGTTTATGTACTAGCAACGTTTTCATTTTTAGCTTTCTATAACTTTTATCTATCAATAAGAAATGTTATCATAATATGATAACAATAATAAAATAATGTGGCATCTGCATATTATAAAGGTGCCAAATTCATTTTCTTGGGTAGTGATCATTCCAAGGATTCATATAATCGATATCTTTGAAGGATCGCCGGAGGCCTAATTCAGGCTAGTCCCCTTCCTTTACCTCAGTTTTTTCTGATGGTAGACAGAGGCTTGGTTGTTTTCTTTCTTCGCATTATTTAAACAATGCTAAGAGAACATAGTCAGTCTATGGATGGGGGTTGCACTTACCATCAGGTTGGCCGCTTGATCGCTCGACAACGCATCTGCAACTGGTGTTGTAGGCGTTTATGAGCGGCGGATTATTGCTCGGTAGCCACATGTCTATTGTAGTAAGACACCAAATTTATTCGACTTAATGCAATAACTTTCAATCTAGAGAGGTTAACGTGATTTAATAAAAGATTTCATGGGAAAAAAATACAACTTCTAAATTAAAATCGAATTTCAGGTAGGTACGTTTCGATTACATCAACCCTTGGATGACCTCGTGACCTCTATCATTTCTCATCTTTAATTTTGTACCAATATAAATTGATCAATTTAATTAAATGAACGGAATATACAGACCTAGAACCCTTGTAATGCAGGATTAGAAAGTAAAAGTAAAAATTTCAAAGTTGATCGCAATTCCTGGATCATATATCCAGAAATCCAGCGGGGTCCAGCGACAGTTACTGAATCCAGCAATTTATTTAGAATATTGAAAAATTAATTGTGACATAGAACCGCATACCCTTTGATTTGATTAATTCCTACTGGATTGCAACACGTGCAAATAACGCAAGCATATTATTTTTCACGCCGTACTTCTTTTCAGTTTCAGGTGGTACATACGTAAAAGAGAAAAAAGGTGTAAACCTAGATTCTATATGCAAAATTTTAGACTTACAGGACACTTCTCATGCCTTTTGGCTAAAAGTGTTAAAATTCCCTTTTTTTTTCATATTTCAAAGAAAATTGTATTTGATATCTGATTAATTGGACATTTTCAATATATTGGAACACCAAAGTGAGAAATAAATTCCAATTTTAGACGAGAAGCCTTCGGGTCAATGTTATTTGGTTAAATTCTTCATCAACCCTTGGATGACCTCTTGACCTCTATCATTTCTCATCTTTAATTTTGTACCAATATAAATTGATCAATTTAATTAAATGAACGGAATATACAGACCTAGAACCCTTGTAATGCAGGATTAGAAAGTAAAAGTAAAAATTTCAAAGTTGATCGCAATTCCTGGATCATATATCCAGAAATCCAGCGGGGTCCAGCGACAGTTACTGAATCCAGCAATTTATTTAGAATATTGAAAAATTAATTGTGACATAGAACCGCATACCCTTTGATTTGATTAATTCCTACTGGATTGCAACACGTGCAAATAACGCAAGCATATTATTTTTCACGCCGTACTTCTTTTCAGTTTCAGGTGGTACATACGTAAAAGAGAAAAAAGGTGTAAACCTAGATTCTATATGCAAAATTTTAGACTTACAGGACACTTCTCATGCCTTTTGGCTAAAAGTGTTAAAATTCCCTTTTTTTTTTCATATTTCAAAGAAAATTGTATTTGATATCTGATTAATTGGACATTTTCAATATATTGGAACACCAAAGTGAGAAATAAATTCCAATTTTAGACGAGAAGCCTTCGGGTCAATGTTATTTGGTTAAATTCTTCTTCGAGATCAAGCCGTTTAACGGAGCTTTGTGAAAGAAAAAATAATTTAAGAGATGCTGGTACCATTCGCGCAATGCTGTGTTCACCTCTCAGATCTTAGAACAAGCACAATAATCATAACCAAATGCATTGGTAATTAAATAATAGAAATAAATGTAATGAGGAAAAAATGTGGCCAGGTACATAATTCAGCGATTAAACGTAAAATGTTTGGTTTATGTCCGATACTCGACTTTTCTAAAAAAAAATTGTTCAGATCTCTTTAGAAAATAATATTGTTTATAGTTCATCTAAAATAATAGGTACCCTTTGAGGTTTCATACTTTTCAAGCAGAAATAACTTTGCATAGGCGTAGCTCACACAATTTCAAAAGCGGCGGTAGCCTAATGGCTACGGCGTCAGACTTGCGATCATATAGTTGCCGGTTCGAACCCCACCCATTGCACTACCGACACGACGTGAACCCACTCGTAACACAAGCATTTAGCTTAGCACGAGGGGTTAACAAGAATACTAGTAATGTGTGACCCACATTGCTTATAAGATTTAAAAACAAAAAAAACAATATCATGTAGTCAGGACCTTTAACATAGTGTTGCGACTATTTCAATTCACTTGTTAACACATAATCGGTAAAGGATTACGAATAATCGAATTAATTGATAACGGGCCGTTTTCAATCCAGCCGTGTTTTTTGGTGGCATCTAATTAAATAAGCGTAATACTCAGAACGAAACTAAAATTATTTAAAAATATTAAGTGTAAAAAACCATTCGCTAGTTTTTAACAAAAGACTTCATGAAAATAGGTGATATAAGTCAAATTAAAATTATGTCACTTCTGTATAAATTAACTTCACGCATACTACTTAGACCCAACCCGCCAGTGTAGCGTGTATATAAAAATCCGTAAATCAGTAATCAATTGGTAAATACAACGAAATGATATCGATATCAATTAAGAATCCAATAATGTAGGCACCGTTTTCTTTGACCACATACCTATTTGTCAATCTGTCAAAACTGTCAAAAGGTACCTATTAGATTAGATGGACTATAGATGCCAAAGTTCCCTTTTTATTCCCTAGGTGGTATTGCCCAATAGTGTGTTTTCTGAATCGCGCTATGGTTTCGTTACCGCTATTAGTAGTAACACTTTAATATATTGTAAGACCACGTTCTGAGTATGTGATGTATCATTTTAAAAACAACCCTACTCTTGATCAAAGGCTAATGAATACGATATTGACAAAGACTATCTATACTATATTAGACGCTAGCACCCACTGCTAGCTGAAGTGCTCTAACTGCGGCAAATTACCTAAGTCTAAGATTAATAAAGATATTTTTATAATAATAAAGATAATTATTTAATTGTTCGGAAAATGCATTACTCCCGACGCTCAATGGTGATATTTTTTGTGTCACAATTATATAACATGATACTATGTAATTTTCTTTTAATAATGGTTGGTATTATTTAGGATTTAGGTATATTATTATTTAACATTAATTACGAAGTAATTAATACTCGATACACTTTCGAAAACTTACTTGAAACTTGTCTCAACTGTGGCAAGTTAAACCTTATGTGCACAATAGTAGTATAGAAAGTTCTAACTATATTTTACATAAAAATTATGTACGTTATTATTACAAATACATATATTTAAATGAATAAAGTTCGAGAATATCTAAGAGGATAGTAGATTCTCGGTTTCAAAGCGGATATTATTGTAGATACTGGGTACGTATCGATTTCATATCAGTTCTTTTTTTATTCTTATCATCTAAACATTTCAATAACATTTCCGATATTTCGGTTATCTTACATATACTTACTATAGATTCCTTAAGAAAATAATTATATGAATTAAACCATGAGCTGAGCTCGAGCGCCCTGGCCATAAGAATGGCCTTTTATTTTTTTTAATGGTACCTACGGCAAAGTTATAAGAAAGGGCAATGATTTTAGCACTCTATATATGTATATTTATATCATGTGTTGTTACGTCCATCGAGTTGTTATTATGGCCCCGGTGACAGAGGTTATTCTTTTTACAAAAAAAAAACAATATGACGAATGTAACTGGCGGATTGTTTTTTGCTCTTGTATGGAGCAGCATATTGAATGAAAGAAGAGAAAAGTCTGGGTATCTAGCACTCAGTGTGCATAAAGCACAAAATATGGCGGGAAAACAAAAATCTAATAAAGTAAGCACAAGCCACCAAAAAGATTGAGATAAAGACAGTTACAATCAACCAAATAACATAAAATACGAAAATAGCTAAAAAACGATTTTTTTTTATGTAGCCTTTTAGTGTCTCTCTGCTGGGCAAAGGCCTCCAGGTACTAATTTAACTACTTACAGTCGTAGAACTACTCACAAGTGAAGTCGTCAAAAGAAAAAGTTAATTATTACAGGACGCTAATTATGTGCTATCGTGGTGAAAATAAACGTTAACGTTTCTTTCATCATACTCTCTTCTTCAGGATTAAATAACTGTATTAGTAGCGACTGCTCCGAATCAGTCGATTTTCTATTTATATTGTGAGCCTAAAGTACATAGAACGCACTGATCTTTTATTCAAACACAATCCTATCAAAAATGTACAGTGCCTTTTAACTTTTTGAGATGAGTTCGATACCTGTAGGTCTCGAATTCGAACGATTTTATTTCGATGACTGATAAAAAAAAAGGTTTCAAATTTAGTAGCCACTGCGAATCATCATTATCAGCCTATCGCCGTCTACTGCTGAACGTGGACCTCTTCAAATCGCCGGTCCATCGCGTTGCAGGGCGTCCCACACCACGCTTGCCCAAACGCGGTTTCCACTCCAACACTTGTCTCAATCGAACACAGGACCTCTAGCGTAGCCCGCCTGTGTCCACCAGATTAATGAGGTAGTATTGAATAAGAATATATTTAATATTAATATCAATATAAGTATTATTTGTCGATCAAAAGTGTATCTAAACTGTAAGTTAGTGTAAGTTATAAGTATATTATCGTCTTTTCCTATAAAAAACCTCTTCATCTGAGATGTAAAAGTGTAGAAATTGTCTTAAAATTTTTTGCTGGAAATTCAGACGATCAATAAAAACACTTAAGAGGGTTCATCCTAAGCAACATTTCGAAGAAAATTGGATTTAATTACTGTAGGTCGATACTTTAATAGGTGAAAATAAGCCTAACAACAGCAAAGGCTTCAAATTTTATAGCTACTGCGATGTAAATAATAGATAATATTTGGAAAAAAACTTTAAAGGAATTATGAAATCAGTCGGGTCGAGCTAATATAGTCTACGAGTTTACAGTCAATTATTTTATTGGTATGTATGACAGCAGCGGCTTACAAGAGATAGATTCCTACACACACGACAACATTTGATCAGTCGGTCGCTACACGCGTTACTTCTGAAGCCCAAATAGCATTGGCGAATGAATAATTGGTAGTCAAAAAATAAATGTGTCTCTTGAACCGTAGGATTTTAAAATAATTTGCGTCTTTCATGGATATCAGTAAATTTTTTTCGTCTCAGGTTGAGAAATAGTTTATAAATGTTATAATCACAATTATACTTAAAATAAAATTTTAACCAATATAGAAATTTTCGCATTTCTAAAGTTAGGTATATAAAACAAACATAAAGCAACGCCGATGTTTTCTTCTAGAAACTCGACAAGTTAATGGTTTTAACAGGTTATATTTTAAATTTTTAAAGGTTAAAAAAGGGTGTTTTTAAGTTTGGTGAAAATTGAAAAACTTTCCTTCAAGATATTTCTTTACAGAATAACTGTTTTGAAGCTTCTCAGATCTCCAGGGAAGTTTTAATACATTCGTTTGTTAAGTCTAGAACCATGACAATAACGCTTGTGGGACTCTAACCAAAGCCCATCACATAAATCTGAGCGTCGTCGTCTTCTGTTTCATTTCACGTTGTCGTTATTTACGGCTTGGGATATTAATTTATTGGAGGCGAATGCAGTTTTAGATCGGCTGTTAAATAAAATATGCTGTGTTACCTCAATAATATTTATAACTCTGTTTATAAACAAGTATTCGAATTGTGATTGGCAACTACGGATTCATGGACTGAATTCGATACCAGACAATAAGTATGTATTTTGAAGGTTTCATTATAGGAACCCGAGTGCACCTAAGTAGCTACAACAATAGGTAAAGGAAAAAACATCATCTACTTGTTACCTACTAAACTGTAAAAACTATAAATCATATCGATTAATATTGCAGTAAAAATAGAGATAACAATAAATAAAATAGAACAATAAAAATAGGATACAGTTTTTGGATTGGTTCGCGTCAAAGATATTAAATGAATATCTTTGTCACAGGTTACACCAGTATTCGCCCCTACATATAAACTAATTATTTAGTACGAACGTGAGAGCTCTGACACCCCTAGTGACAGCTCATCCCTTCCCCCTCCCCCCTCTATATCACCTCTTAATGGCATACGATGGACCATGCCAAAAATCAATGAGATTAGCGAAATACTGAACCATACCTGTATTAAAAAGAGGTAGTACTTTTTTAACGTTATTTTTATTTTGCAGACACCCCCAAAACGGCCACCCTTCACCACCTCCTATTATTCTTTCTATTAAAACTAGGAAGAAAAAACTGCGCAACAAACTCCCCAGCTCCACATTTTTGTCGGTTAGGTTAGGGCCAAAAGTTACATAAAAAAATCTTTTCGGGTCTGTCAAACCTCTTTGCTAGCACATAATTAGAAACGATGAAAGTTGATGTGATATATGAGGATAATACACGGTAATCGCAGTCTAAAAAAAGTGACGTTGTTGTTCTTTGGTTTAAAGGAACACCTTTTTAAAAAACCTGCATGCCTGAGAGATTTTTTTAAGACGTGTGAAGTATACTACTTAACCTTTTGATCTATTAAGCACCTTAATATCCCTTTGCTGATATATTTGATCAATTAAAATGAATTTGGCAGCCATGCGTATCGCATAATTAATAGGTCTCCGTCCGCTCGTCCTATCCGCAACCATTTTCAAAGATAAAATCCATTCCAGTAATTACAGTCTTAGGCAAAAGTGATCATGAAAGAGCTCACCTTTTCATAACAGTATTGATCATTACAACAAAATACAATAAAGGTACAATTAAATCCTTTACATAAATTCCCGCAAAAATTTACCCCCCACAGCTCTGACCTGCATTAAATTTTATTTTTGTGACCATAAACTGAAGACGCGTTTTGGAATAAAACTAAACAGCATGGGGACGATCAGATCAATATGTCTTTAACACTGCGAGGGCAAATAAAATGAAAAATTGTTACAGAATAACTACGGATTCCAAAAGTATGAAATTGGTTTAGGAGCAACTTTTTAATAAATAATCAGATATGTTTGATATTAGATAGCTTTTTTTCCGATATATTTGACAATTGATACTTTTTGTATAAAAAATCTGTTATGATGCAAATTTATTCGTCTGATTTAACTTATCCGACTATTGAAAAGTCAGCCCATAGAAATATTGTTGTTCAAAAAATTCCTCGAACTAAGTAGATCCTGTTCGGATTAAACAACAAAAATAGAAATAACAAGCTTCGTAGCAAGAGATAATCTCTTTTTGCGAAGCTTGTTATTTCATTTTTTTTCCTTTAATATAATAAGATTAGCTACTGCCCATAGATTCGTCAGCATGGATGTTATCATTATGTTCATTTGGTATCAACTAACAAACATCCATGCTAAATGTAAGATGGTTGAATTGATCCAGCCCACAACTGACGCCCGTCGCGTTCACGAACTCACTTTATCGGTAGTAGTATTTTCATGTGTGTAACGCATTAGTTCATCAACCAGAAGCAGGGACTTTGAATGCATAATGTAGTATTAACTATTAGATTTATTACTAGTTTAAACAGTACTTACAGTTTAATCAAAAAGCCTAACGGCGATATCAAACATCAAATTATCCGCAATTTCGAATAATCAAAAAGTCGGACACGCCACAGAATGCCCGCTGTTGTTAATTTTCTTCCCACCAATTTACTTGCTTATGATTGGTCCTTGAAGATTGTCAGTATCTCGACAAATCATAAAAAGTACTTTTAATGTCAAACTTGTAATTATTTACCCAATATGAAAATAATAATCGATATCCTATTAAAATATTTATAACAGCTCGGCCATCCGTTTTTCAACGAGTCCCTCGTTGTTATACATGTAGTTTTGTACAAAAATATATATAAATAGTCATTAAGCACCCTAAATATTTTAATTGCAAAATTTTTACGACATCACATTTAAGTACATTTTTTTTATCATGACATGATCGTCGGTTCTTGTAGTGTAAAATATTATTGACATTATCTGTATTTGATTAATGTCTTAAACAAGTTTTTCACCATCAAACCAATTTAATTTGAATTAGTCCGAAAGAATTAGAGCAACACTAACAAACATCGGTATAATAATAAAATGAGTACAATCCTATCAAAACAAAACACGTGTAACCCCATGATAACAAAAAAGGTATGATTGTTTCGAACCTTAATAAGAAAATGCAAATATTTATATCAACCAGCCATGATATCTATTATCGGAAATCAAAATCAGCCTTGCTTGGACACGTCATATTTACCATTGTTTTTCTGTTAGTCAATAAAATAACTTTTAACAAAGAAAGTTAAATGTTACTCATCAGAGGACATGCTATTTGATACGTATGTAGTTTTTATACATAAATACCAAAATTAGTAAAACCAAGACCGAATCACTTCAATAATTGAAGTCGGTGTAAAGACAATAATTCAATGACTACTTCAATTATTGAAATGACTTTTTCTATTAAAATTTATAACTGCTTAACCACTTACGGACAACTTCAGACAAGCTTAGTTAATTCGAACAAACTGTATGTTTATGTCCTATATTAAGGTTCGCTCTGTATTAAGGCGAGCCTATTACTTTACCGGGCACATATCCAAACTCCGAGCTGCTACTGAGAATTTCACAGAAAAACCCAATAACACGTGCTCGACCTGGGCATCGAACCCAGGACCTCTAGCGAAGCAGTCCCGTGCAGGGCCACTAGACTAGGCAGTTTGAGGCAGGCAGGACTAAAAAGAAGGGGTTTAATGTCATTTTTTTGAGAAAGTAACACCTATAACTAATAGTATTAACAACAATTAAGCCGCCGTAGCTTATTAAAATATGGAAACCGAACGTTAGTTCGGCATCCTTATCAAGATGGACCCTCGCATAATTTAATAAGAGATGTGAAACGGACGACTAGCGCCATCTGTGTCGCTTTTCCTCAACTAAATTTACTACGAAATTCAACTACGCGCGGACAGATGGCGTCTCGGTACATTAAACACTGCAACAGAGGAAAACTGAGACTTGTGTGAACGCAGCGAGGTAGGGGTGGATTTAGAGCGCAAACGTTCCCCTAGAGGGTGCCGCCATGCCTTAGTTCCACAAAAACAATCAGTGTACATTTTTTTTTATTCTTTGTCTTTAATATGAATACGTAGAAAAAAATAATATTTTGATAAATTCAGTCACTTTTATTCTAATAAACGTCGTGGGTGGAGGTAAAATATCGCTATGGTCATAATGATTACTGACTTCTTTCCGGTTCCAACATCCACCCCCTTCCAGAGTATTTTTTTAACAAAAACAGATCGTACTGTTTCTAAACGACTAAACTGTTTCTGCATTGATGGGATGGCGTGTAGCCCACGGAATTTGCATTATCCTACTTTTTTTTAAGGCTGATCGTTCGAACCTTGCCTATAAAATTATTGTCTATAACACCATAACAGAGCGACATCTATATCTTGACTCATCAACGGCTAACTGAAACGGAAGCTGAAATTTTGCATAGAGGTAACCTTCATTACACATTTACACCAGGGATAAGAAAGGATCTCTTTAGGGGCAACAAATGGGATTTAAACTTTGTGTGGAAAATAATATTAATAGACATTTCAACTTGAAACTTCGTAAGAATACTCCTAAATATCAAGCAGAAGTTTTACGTAAACATCCCCTAAAAAAGGATTTATGAAAATTTGAATTTTCAGGTGGACACAGGGGTAACTTTGTATGGAACTCTTTGTTCTTTGTAATAGGAAACATTAATTCTTGAATTATAGGTATTGAGCAAAAATAAATATGTGACATGTATGATGTATATGACAAATGTTACTAGTATGAATCTAGAATGTGTTATAGACGTACAATTTGCAAAAAATATGATAAAATCGGTTTCCATAATAAAAGTGATGGATTGTGTTGAGGCCGTTGTGATAGATAAGGGAATAAGATATAGAGAGATAATGAAGAGAAAGGGGTGATTGGTGGATTGAAGCGGCGGCAGCCTAATGGCTAGGGCGTCGGACTTGCGATCATGTGGTTGCCGGTTCGAACCCCACCCATTACACTACCGACGTGAACCCACTCGTAACACAAGCATTTAGCTTAGCACGAGGGGTTAACAAGAATACTAGTAATGTGTGACCCACATTGCTAGTAAGCTTTTTTAAAAAAAAAAAAAAAAAAAAAAAACATTTCTAACTAGTAACAGGTCAATTTTATGGGAGTGTTGCCAGTGTGCCTAAATCCGGTCAGACCTCAGTCCACGCGAAAACTAATTGAGTCAAAATTCGAATTGCTTTTCGAAGACCCATTTGAAAATTAATTGATAAGGGACCGGACGGTATGACATGATATTTGTTAAAAATTATTAAAGACCCGCTTCGTCACACAATATAAAAATATATGAAGACTATAATTATCTCGTACAATACATTTTGTAATTCTGTTATAAGTATATAGATAGGCAGATGAAAAACGATTCAATCGATAAAACGATGAAACTTTGCATTTAAGCACGGTCTACGCGAGCAAAGAAGCCGTTGGAAAGATATTTTTGTGTTATTTCCAATATCCCGCCAGAACTGAAAAAAACGAATCAGCCAAAATCGTGTTATCCACGCGGGCGAAGCTGCGGG
The DNA here is from genome assembly GCA_958496365.1 of Subacronicta megacephala. Lineage (NCBI taxonomy): Eukaryota > Metazoa > Arthropoda > Insecta > Lepidoptera > Noctuidae > Subacronicta > Subacronicta megacephala. The sequence goes on from OY292513.1 coordinate 14,360,791, forward strand.
CGGAAAGCTAGCTTCTATTATAAATGTTTAATTAACATCCCTGGCTTCATTTGCAGATACCCTCGTTTGTTGGTACGCAACTCAACGTAAAGGAAAATACCAAATACTAACTCAACGTATCTTAGAATTTCCGAACAAAGTTAGGAATTCTTTTTTACGGAATAGGCTAAACAATACAGCGATTTGTTTACGCATTGCACAGATGCACACACGACGGCTAAAAGCAACTGTTTTCACGATCAGTATTTGTTTGCTTTCTAGTCGTTTACAATAAAGCTGTTAGAATCTGTAACAGCTCTATAATGAACTGTATAACAAGAGATAACTGGTTTTGCACCCGCTATTGTACTTGAAACAGAGATAACGAATGCATTTGGAATTCTTTTCAAATGCCCTATTCTCTTTTTCGTATACATTTTTCTTTGCAAATGTCGGGGTTATGACCTAGCCTCAGCAAAGCACTTAAACTGGGCGACAAATTTAAATAAATCCAGTAAATTTGTGAAATAACAGCCTTTTATATGTTTTATGCTGCAGGTAATCACAAAATCTTATTGTGCTGTGCGATGTGTACCTGAAGTGATTACAGGTTATAAGAGCTACTAAAACGCTGCATTGTATAAACCTAAAAATAAATCAATAGCGACTTCTGCTTTAAACTCACAATCATAATATACGAACAACATCAACATGCATTATACGCGCTAGCTACCGTGAACTACTCATTCATTAGGCACATTAATTCGTCTTGCATCATTCATCATGTCTTCCAATCCCAATTTGTAATGAAACTAGATTGACTAGAATTATTGCGGCTCGCAAACCAGTACCAATGATCTGGGATTAAAATACAACTGGATACACATGTGCAATAAGCCTAGTTTAAAAAATCACTTCACTTTTAGTCAGGAAATCCCTACTAATATTATAAATGCGAAAGTAACTCTGTCTGTCTGTCTGTCTGTTACGCTTTCACGCCTAAACCACTCAACCGATTTTGATGAAATTTGGTACTGGGATAGATTAAAGCTTGAGAAAGGACATAGGCTACTTTTTATTGCAAAAAATAGTTTTAAGAGGTTGAAATAGGGGGTGATAGTTTGTATGGGAGTTCGTCATTTTTCAAGATAAAACCAAGAAACTTTATATTAAGGCTCTTGATAAGAAATAAATAAATATTTGTTCTAGCGTTTTTGAAACATTTCGACCTGTGTGGGGATGAAATAGGGGATGAAAGTTCGTTTAGAAGTCCAAACAAAGTCACGCTTTCAAGTTTAACCCCGGAACCGATTTTGATGAAATTTGGAACAAATATAGACTAGACCTTGGGAAAGGATATAAGCTACGTTTTGTTATAAAAAAGGGGTTGGAATAAGGGATGAAAATTTGTATGGGAGTATGTCATTATCTATATATATAAAAGGCAATGTCCCGACTGACATCATCGCCCAGCCGAAACCACTAATGATAGAACTTTGAAATTTTGTGAGGATATTGCTTTTATACTCTAGGCGTCATTTAAGAAAGGATTTTTCGAAATTCATCCCCTAAAGGGGTGAAATGGGGGTTTAAAGTTTGTATGAAACTCGGTGATTGCTAATTTAAAATGAATGAAAATTGGTATTTAGCCTCTAAATATAAAATAATAAAACATGTATTTAAATGATTTTTAAATTTCATCCCTTGAATGGGTAAAAAGGGGGGTTAAAGTTTGTATGGAAAATAAATTGTTTGTTATCGAAATTACTTGAAATTGAGTATTTATGCTCTTCAATATAATTAAAGGAACACGTATTTCAGGATGTTTTGAATTTCATCCCTTAATGGGGTAAAAAGGGGTTTTAAAGTTTATATGGAAAATATTTTTTTATTATCTAAATTACTTGAAATTTTATATTTATGCTCTGCAATACAATTAAAGAAATACGTATTTTTGAATTTTTGAATATCATCCCTTAAATGAGAAAAAGGGGGTTTTAAAATTTGTATGGATAATATTTTTTATACTATCAAAATTACTTGAACTTTAATATCTATGCACTTCAATATAATTAAAGAATCACGTATTTTAGGACTTTTTGAATTTCATTTCTAAAAGGGTTAAAAAGGGGTGTTAAAGTTTGTACGAAAATAAATTATTTATTATCATAATTACTTTAGATTAAGTATTTAAACTCTTCATTTTTATTAAAGAAACACGTATTTTAAAATAAATTGTTTATTAAGGCACTTGATAAGAAATAAATAAATATTTGTTCTAGCGTTTTTGAAATTTTGACCTGTGTGGGGATGAAAGTTCGTTTAGAAATCCAAACAAAGTCACGCTTTCAAGTTTAACCCCGGAACCGATTTTGATGAAGTTTGGAACAAAAATAGACTAGACCTTGGGAAAGGATATAAGCTACGTTTTGTTGTAAAAAAGGGGTTGTAATAAGGGATGAAAAATTGTATGGGAGTTTGTCATTATTGAAGATAAACGCTGAAACTTTGTGTTTAGGCACTTGATAAGAAATAAATAAATATTTGATATGGGGTTTTCAAAATTTCAATCTGTGTGGAGATGAAATAGGGGATGAAAGTCCTTTGGATTTTGACGAAAAATAGTTTTTTAACGACTAGACCTTGGGAAAGCTGCGTTTATATTTCGGTAAATAATATAGTTGGGAAAATTTTGTGGTCTACCCGAGCAAAGAAGCGGACTGAAAGATATGTAAGGATAATTTGCAATTTCCCGCCAGAATTGGAAAAAACTAAACAGTCAAAATCGTGTTGTCTACGCGGGCGAAGCTGCGGGCGGAAAGCTAGTTGAAGATAAAACGATGAAACTTTGAATTTAGGCACTTGATAAGAAATAAATAAATATTTGTTCTAGCGTTTTTGAAATTTCGTCCTGTGTGGGGATGAAATAGGGGATGACAGTTCATATGTTCAAACAAAGTCACGCTTTGAAGCCCAACCTCGGAACCGATTTTGATGAAATTTGGTAAAAAAAATAGATTAGACCTTGGGAAAGGATATAAAGCTACGTTTTGTTGTAAAAAAGGGGTTGTAATAAGGGATGAAAAATTGTATGGGAGTTTGTCATTGTTGAAGATAAACGCTGAACTTTTGTGTTTAGGCACTTGATAAGAAATAAATAAATATTTTATATGGGGTTTTTGGAATTTCATGTGTGGGGATGAAATCGGGAATGAAAGTCCGTTTGGATTTTGACGAAATTTTGTACACAAATAGACTAGACCTTGGGAAAGGATATAAGCTGCGTTTTCGGCAAATTTTGTGGTCTACCCGAGCAAAGAAGCGGGCGGAAAGATATGTAAGGATAATTTTCAATTTCCCGCCATAATTGGAAAAAACTAAACAGTCAAAATCGTGTTGTCCACGCGGGCGAAGTGCGGGCGGAAAGTAAGTAAAAAATATATTTTGTCATAGAGGTATCGTGCAACAATGAAAAAATATAGATACAATGTTCGTTTGCGCTTGTGATCACCAACACCAGATAAAATTCCGAATGAAAACGCTGCATTAACATGATAAACGAACAGGAACGTTAGCACTCAATTATATTTGTGTCAGTAGATGCAGTAAATATAATCAGAACGGATAGGGTGAAACGAGATAACAACACTAACAAAGTAATCGGTATCCTTATCGTAGATCTCTTAAAAGTAACTATTGATGCACAAAAAAATACACCTACAAAAGTTTAACTGTTACCGATAAGTTTTATTTCATTTATTCACATTTGATCACATACAATACACTACACATTTCATCTCAAGCAATTTCAACCGACAGGGTTTTAGGAAATCACTGAATGCGTTATTGAAATTATTGCACAATGTTAAGGCTTCCCGCCATTTTTCCACTTTACTCGGTGTTGAGCCACTTCTTTCCAATTCCTAAGAAAGGCATACAGCTCATCTCGCCACTTCTCCGTTGTCTGCCGCGTTTTCCGTTAACCGTCTCAGGGCTCCAGTTCTTTGCAATAAAAAAAGCCCACAATTCATTTGGCAGACATTGCCCAGTCCCATTTAAGCTTCGCGGCCTTTTATTTTCATAACATTTTATTTTCTGTAGGTTGTTGATCAACATAATAACATTTTAGAGACGATTTTCTTGTTTGACAAAATACCCTGGGTACCTGGTGCATTTTGATTACCTGCTTACAAGTTCTTCGGATAATAAGTAACTGATAGCCTGTTCGATGCAGTGTACACGTTTTTACGCGTAGAAAAATTATAACTTTCGGGCTTCAATAAATATTTTTATATGAAAAGAATAACATTTTTCATTTCGCTGTTAGGTAGGTAAGCTTTTTTATTCGGAATAAGCTTCGGCCGAACTACGAAAAATTTAAAACAAGGGATAGATATGTTTCTGTCATAAATTAGACACTTTTGAAAGGTGACCGTTATAGAACAAAAGACGTGTAGTAATAACAGGAAAGCAATGAAATCTTACATGCAGCTGTCGCTGCTAACAGATCAATAAAATATTTACAAATGTCAGAGGTAGGTAGGAAATCATACATTTGTTTTATTTCTGACATATTATTAGTGAATTATGTAGCAGTAAAACAACAAATTACAAATAATAATAACAAGGTAAAAATAGATATTACAAATTAACAAAACTACACGAGTCGTAAGCTTATTTAAGTTATGCACAATATTTTGAAAGTTTTAGTTTGGACCATGACGAAACTGTGTTAATTACAGCCGCTTTTCTAATATGTATTTAAGATACGTTTACTTAATAAAATACGTTTGTTATGAGTAGAATCAAAGCAACATTAGCAATTAATCAAATGGGCTTAGAACAGACTTTAATATCGGATCAATAGGTTCATGTCGTTTATAGCACGCCTGCCAACAAAACATCACAGTGAATGCCAATTATTATTGCTGCTTGCCACTTCCGAGACTGTCATTGTTAGTAAAAATATGGCCACTACATTAGGTCACAAGATGAATCCATTGTCATGGAGCGATGTACAGATTTAGATGAAATGCGGTTCGCACTTAAAAGACAACGCCAGAAACTGCTTCGGCTATACATAGAACTATACGGTCGTCAGAGTGCTTATTATAGCTTACTTATTTTAGTTAGTAGGTATTAGAAACGCAAAGTTTTCAAATGTATCCCATTCTCTGCAACTAAGCGATGAAATCCTATAAATAAATGCTTCCCACAATTTTTAAAGAGACACTACAATGGTTTCGAACATAAATCTCCAACAATACGGTAATAAGAAAGTATTGTTTTGACAATTCATTCTATTATTATCCCTCAGTTGCCTCGAACTCCTCTCAGAATCCTAACCTGGCCTACTGTTGGAGAATGGAATATATTAACTGACTTCTTTCTAAACAATTAACTTATTTAAGCGTCGGTAGCCTAATGGCTAGGGCGTCGGACTTGCGATCATATGATTGCCGGTTCGAACCCCACCCATCGCACTACCGACGTGAACCCACTCGTAACACAAGCATTTAGCTTAGCACGAGGGGTTAACAACAATACTAGTAATGTGTGGCCAACATTGCTAGTAAGATTTAAAAAGAAAAAAAATTTTTTTATAAGGATTAAGTTGAAAGGAAACATTTATTTATTTACTAATTGACCCGGCAATTTATTTTTATTGGTATTTGTGGCTATAGTATCACTGCGACCGATTTCGGTCTATTGTGATCGCCACTTAAAGACTTAAAGTTCACCGCTGAACCCTGCGGCTGCTATAAACTGCAGGATTTCCTTAGGGGTGAGCTCCCTTATTTCATCTGGGGTTAATACATGTTTCCCCAGATGCGCATTACGCTTGTTCATCAGCGGTCCGAATTCCCCGAGAAGGTGAAGTGGCGTTTCATCAGCCTCTTCGCAATATCTGCAGATTCGCGTATCGCTCAGCCTTAGGTTGAACATGTGCTTGTTTAAGCAGCAGTGTCCTGTTAAGGCTCTCGTGACAATGCGCAGATTATTCCTACTCAGCGTTAGGAGAAGGTTTGTTTGCCTTTTACTATAGGCTTTAATTAAAGCTTTAGAGTGGGCCATACCCGCCGATTCCGTCCAGAGCTTCATGGCAGTCTCAAAACTAGAATCAGTGAGGGTTTTTTGACCCGGCAAACTTCGTTTTGCCTTAGATTGTTAGGTGGTTACAGCCTGGTAGACCCCTATTATTGAAGCACCTTGATAAGTACTACACTTTTTCGTTTTGTTTTATGGAGCCGATGATTTGCCGAATCGACAACGATATTACACTCCAGTATGGTATCTGCTGCTGGACGTAAGCCACAGAGCCCAATCTTCAGCTCTTTTCATCCATAATATGCGACTTCGCTCACTCCTCCGATATGAAAAGAAACTATGTTTTCAAAGAGGTTTACGTAATTAAGAAAACAAAATTATCGTTAGCGTTATTTATTTTATCAGGGTAATATTGGGATTAATTAGTTCCAAATTAAAATCCACGTGTAGGTATAGCACGTAACATGTTTAAGGACAAAGCCTAAAAAGGGATCACAATCCGATATAATTAATTCATAGCTAAGTACAATAGAAAGTAGGAACTGTTCGGATGGTAAAGTAACATTTAATTAGCATTCAACGCCCGAAGCAAAACAGAGTTATTTGGCACACGACGTGTTACGTTAGTTGGCTTCGAGAACTAATTAATAAAATCTCATCCTTTTATAAAATAAATCAGGATGAATAATTTTCAGTTATTCGAGATATCGAAGTAACCGTTTCGTTGAAAGAAAAACTAAAGGAAGTTGATTCATTATTTCAGAGCCAACTGTCAAAATTGTAATGGATGGATAGACAACAACGACGATAACAATGGATTTATGTAGGTTTTAGGGTTTTACATAATTTTTGTACGAACTTTCATCATCTGTTCTAAAAGGATTAGGTACACTTAGAGTAGTTTCAACCTTAGAATTATACACGTGTTTCCTGATTTCTACTCAAGAAGCTCTTACAATTAATTATTGGAATTTCTAAAGCAAATTTTGTTTTTTTTTTAAAAAAAAAAGCTTACCCATTTTAATTGCCAAACTATGTTACTGGCACTTTGTAAATAGCAAAGACTACTTATTATTATTCTCTTTGGTAAAGAGTCTGGTTATAAAAAAATGTTAATTCCAAATACGAAACTTAAGTTTTTTTAAATACTTAATACTTACTAGCAATGTGGGTCACACATTACTAGTATTCTTGTTAACCCCTCGTGCTAAGCTAAATGCTTGTGTGGTTCAGTGGGTTCTTCACGTCGGTAGTGCAATGGGTGGGGTTCGAAACGGCAACCACATGATCGCAAGTCCGATGCCCTAGCCATTAGGCTACCGCCGCTTATTGTGTGTGTTAAGTACTAAAGGACTGACTATGTTTTCTTGTTTCAGGTCAACTACTAGGCCAAATCGACCTACGGTGAGTGTGTCTGGCCGACGGACTGCACGTTTTTATACCACGCAGGTTTTTCGGACGCGGGTTGACCGGTTAGATTTTGGCGATATTTGATTTCATGTCGATGAGCCTAATTCGAAGTATTGTCATTTAGTTTCCAAGAAATTTCACCAGTAGTACAATAGTATGATCATTTCACGGCGTTATAAATTATTGTTGAAAAAATTAAAACATTGAAAAAAGTAGCTCGAAAGTCTTAAATTTAAGTTACTAACATATCAACACGCAGTCCATACCGCTGTATGTAGAAACGTTAAATTAGGTAAGCATCGAAATCAAAATGAAACGCGAGTAACACGGCGAGTTACTAGTAGATTAAAAGAATACAGTTAATGTTTTTTAGAAGGCTTCCTTCCTTATATAAGAAAATATTCATAGCTGTTTCGGTTAAAATAAGGTTGGAAGTTAGGAAATCTTTGTTACATCCAAAAGTGCACAATAGTGAGTCACTTGTTGTAGATACTATAAATAAAGAAGTATAAAATTTTATTTTTTAGATTTTGGATACCAGGCGAATAAAAGCTAATTTATTCCAAGATCCGGTTTACTTTAATAATTTCAGTAGAAAATTTCATCGCCAATAACTAATATTCAGATTATTTTTAAAATATTCTTAGTTAATGATGACGTTTCTAAAATTGTACAATATTAATGTCGAGAGAGGCATATTTACCAATCTGTAGGATTATCAATTTATATCGTTCAGCTGATCTACTTTCCCTAAGCTTTTCATAAATTTACTATTATTTTCATTGGGGCTCTATGTTTCTTTATAGTGAAAAGCATAACGGACAGCATGCGAGTGTAATTTACTCCATGAGGTATTTTTTATAGAAGACGGAGGCAAGCCATCATGGCGGGCACCAGATGGTAGACGATCCCAGCCGCCCATTGACACCCACAGCACCGGAGGAGTTGCAAGTACGTTGCCGGCCTTTAAGAACAGGTTTTTCATTCTGTGTCCATGTGTAACATGTAATAATTAATATAAAGCCTTTAAAGTGAACAATTTGAACGTCATCATCATCATCGTCTCACCCTTTTCACCGTTTATTTGGGGTCGGTGTAGCATGTCCTTCAATGGTCAAAGTATTATTTAAATAAGGAGTTTTTATCTTAGAACACTGATTAAGTACTTAAATATATTTAATTTGAATTGTATTTTTAATAGTATTTTTGCGAAATATTATGGACCAAATAAAGTGCTTTCTATCAGATTAAAAAAAGAACAGAAGGCAATTTTCAAGATTTTCGTTAATTCATGCAAATACTTATTTTTTTTTATTATTCTACATATTAATGCATACGTAGATCATTACATGACTAGAATTACTTTCTACGTGATCCGCGATTATTCTCTAGAAGCATAGACACTTCGCGTAAATAGCTACTCTTGCCAAATCTATGTTAGTGAACTTTACATTTGGCACTCGAGAGTGTGTCTGCGCTGTTTGTTACGATAAAAATATGCGGCGTCATGAACGAGTCACAGTAGTTTTCAGTGTCTGAGTGGGCTGGCCCAACTCCAGACCAGACACAGCAGCATCAATTGGTTACTCTGATTATCACGGTTACCGCAGATCGCGTGTAGCATTAACGCCAGTTAACTGGAACAGTTAACCTTCAAACGTCACTTGCAGAGCCCGCATGTCGACTTGTAGCCGAGGGCGAGGCGATTTTCTGTCGCAAAATTACATTTACGTAGAAGATATACCTCGAGGCACGAGTGACGCATTTAGCGACGTAACAGCTTTACGATAACAAGCCATGTTGAGACACAACATTGAAACACCATCCGTTGTTTATGTGGGCGTTGTTTTAACAAAAAAAAAAACTCATTGAAGCTAAAATTAAGTTGACTTGGAATATAGTAACAGACCGAAGAATTATGATGATCACTTATCTATGTATAATGAAGCGTACCATCATCATTGTCTATCAAACGGTTACCACTAGTATTCAAAGAATGAAGTCGAAAACATTACATAGTCAAGCCTCCAACGGTACTACGAAGTACCCTAACTAAAAACTGGACTATTTTGACAGACTTCAGTGCTTTGTGTTTCTTTTTCTGAGAGAAACAGCCTGATTCATTTCGCTAGGCATCAAACTGATGATTGAGCAAACATAAATTCAACAAAATCCATGAAATCTTAGCTCTAGGAAAACACAGTGAATCACAAATGGTGGTAACTGTGATAATAATTCAACGGGCGAACAGATGATCGCGGCAAGCAGAACTGATGTCATACTCGGATGTGTGTCGGATAGGTACGTAACACTTTTCATGACATCACACTGGCGATTTATTTTTAGTGTTCGCTCAAGCCTTAAAATAATTATTTCGACTCGTCACTTCTTTAGACCGTCTTCATTTATTGCGCACGCTCATGTAATAGGTAGGTACACGTCAAACCTATCGCTTTCTAAAGCTAGCACACTAAATTATTAAGGCATTTATTAAATAATATTAAACACCATATGTAAGGTCTTTGACGTATTTAATCGTTTCGTCCACACTGCTACATATAGTATAGGCAAACCTGCCTTCTTACACGAGCAGCTTGATATGGCCCGTACGTACAGAAAAAAAATACATTTGAGGTATTTTTTATTCATCCAATGCTTTCGTGATGAACAGAGGTTAATACAAATTTAAGTTTGCCACGCATTACTGCAGCCACGTTATATTTAAATTTCTAGGTATAATCTAGCATAAATATGTATCATCATCATCATCCACACCCTAACCTCACCCGAAGTTGGGTAAAAGCATATAAATATTTATACACTTGTGAAAATACAGAATCGACTTATTAAATATTTATGGTGTTTTGAATGTCTTCTCTCTGAAGCCAATATTAAAATGATATGGGTGTTATAACAAAGATTCGCATTCGTCAATTGTAAATTGTTAACGAAAAATTTGCTTGGTCTCGCAAGTGTCTACTGGTTAAGCCACAATAGATGATGGACAAGCAGCCTTAGCATCAATTCACTTACCAAAGATACAAACTACAACATTAAATGGTGATATCCTTGATAGATATTTTTTACCGATTTTAGGATTTGTATCACTTTGAAAATTTGTCTCGAATAGGCTCCGAAGCAGCGAAACGATATCAATAAAAACTATCAAATAAAACTAGAATTGTAAGTTATTTTCGTATATTCCACTTCCGTCTTGGTATCTTGCTTTTCATGATTTCATAGTCGTATAAAAGTCTGTATGATTTAAATGAAAACTTGCAACCAAAATTGCCATAAGAACTCCACTATAAGATGATCGAAGTTTCAAACCAAGTAAACTAACCACCTAGGTCAATATGAATCGTAGTGCGTACCTATAGTGTAGCTCAAAAATTAAGACACGACACGGTGAATGACCGCCATTACCCTTTATCTCGGACGTGGAACGTGGAAATGGACAGCAACGGAACACGTGACAATGTAGACACCTTGCAAGAAAGTCGTCTGAAATCGGTCAAAAGTCTATGATTACATGGCAGGCCAGGAGTTCCATCAATCAATGGAGTGATTTAAAGAGATTTTTATTCTATGACTATTTATTGGATACAGTTCACATAGTGCTATTTTAAGAGGCACAATTAATTCACCTATGCAATTCGGACAAACGCAGACCACAGTATCTTTGCGACTTCTACTTACTGTTTGCTAGCTACTCCTAGATAGGAGTTCGAATATCAGCTTTGTTTGCATGATTTTTCTGTAGCACACAATTAAAGCCTTAAATTATTTTTACGTGATTATAGGCAATAAATAAACTTTATTGTTGTTTTAGAAAAACGGAATTGGATTTTGTATCTATTGCAAATAGTTACATATAAGTATTCCAACGTGCATATATGTACTTTTTTTAGAGTATTCATTGAAACAATCATCATCAATTTGCAACCATTACCTACTGAGTTAACATGCCTGGCCCAACAAACACAAAACGATGGTAAGACAATCACCGCGTCTGAAGGATCAATTGTCGATCACTTATTATAGTATGTATACCTATGTATCTCAGCATATAGACGAAACATTAAATCTCCTCTTACGATGCAAAGAGCTGAAGAGTTCTACATTTAATCAAGGTTATACGTCAAACCGTAAAAGAGCTTCATGTTCACGTTTCAGAGTTACCTAGGAACCTACTAATTAATTTAAAAAAGAGGTAAGTTTGACTTCAGCATTGGTTTTTATAAATACTGTATAATCACACGCGTTTTTCTGGGTTGATTCTCTTATATTCAGCATAATATAGACTAAGTTTCATTATTGATCTCAATCACGATATTACTTCTGTGGCTAAAAGAACACATAACACCCCCTGTCCCGGTTGTCATACAAAAACTTGTTATTGTTAGCTAATATGTTATAAAAAGGCTAGGAGGATGATATCATTTTTACTTCCGAAATTACCCGTAAATAATAAAAATAATGTTATGTAAAACAGTTTGGGAAGTCGGTGACTACAATTTGAGTAGTTCTTTTGTTTTTGCCACCGATTTCCGAAACTGTTTAGACATTTACAGTTACGTATAGGTACTTATTATTGGTATTATTTTTTTAATGCGGTTTTATTTCATGATGATAAATAATCATTTTTACTTCCGAAATTATCCGGTGTCTAATGGATTTCTTTAAATGAAACTGTTTGTTGAGAAGTTTATTCTAAAATAAAAGCTTGTAAAAAATCAAATTTTCAGACGCTATGAAAAAAAATTTAACACATCGAAACCGATTTCATATTACATAACCAAATGTTCGTAAATGCAGAGTCTAATCCAAATGGGGTTACATTTATCACGGAAATTACAACGAAGGTTAAATGCGCTACAGACACGCTAACTCCACCTGCCTGAGAAAATAATTAATAGTGAAAAACGCGAAGCGTTGTTTTATAGATATATTATGTTAAATAGTAGGAAGATTAAAAGGTTTTTTTCAGAAAACTGAGACAAGAAAGGATCCCGACGTAGTTGTACCTTTAAGTTAAGGAATACACAACATCATATATGTTTAATGGGCAGTAATAAGCACGAAAGACAGAAACAATATTGCTCTTCGTTTGTTACCTAATAACTATAAGTAACATGAAGTTTAAAAAGGTTTGCTATCGACTCAATCAAGGTTCATTTGAATGAGTATGGTACTCCGAATCAGTTATATGGAAACAAAAAGGATTAAAAGGTAGCTGGCTATAACAAATATATGTAATGGTGTTCTGTCCTATTTGAGTGACACTATATTCCAAATTCCTTCCATCACTTATATATGAAAGTTTCATCGATATATTTATAGGAGTTATTTGTATGCATGCAGACGAGGTGCTCATGATAGCCATACAATTATTAGCTTTACCTTATATCCTTACTTAATCCAAAATGTTTCGAATATTATTATTTTTATATCGAGAAAAGAAAATCAAAATAGGGCTTTTATGGATATCCCACAATTTTGAAATTGTGATATTATTTTTTCAGTTCAAACTCGTAGAGTCTATTGTTTGGAGAAAAGTACAATGCTTATAAATATAAAGTAAATAATAATAAATAATGCGCTACAAATCAATTATTTGGATCCAAAGTTTTCGTACATGTTGTAGAGTATCAGTGTTTTTTTTTCCTGGCATCGGAAACAAAACCGTTCTCTTTGGAAAAACAAAAACCCATGTTTTGACTGAAGTCACTAATAAAAATTCAAAAAGGTCAAAATTTATAACGTATAAAAGTTCAAAAAGGTCAGTACCATTGCTCTGTATAAGAACCGAATTTCGAATATCTATTGTTTAAAGAGTAAACAGAGTCGCAAAGTATGTTGTTGTTGGTAAGAGCAAGTTCTCGTCTGAAAACTAAAAAACAAACCTTCGCTACAATGTCTAAACATCAACGGCACGCTACAGTTTAAAATAACGTACCTAATTTAGAATCGTAGACAGTTCACAATTTTAAGCTGTCATTTGTTATTACGTTTTTAATAATAATGTTGTGGAGAACCCACCATATATTTAAAAGCCATTATTTAGTTGAATTTGAAAGCACAAATTTCGGCCCTTCATGCAACATCAAGTTGGAATGGCGAGAATTGCACTACAATTGTAGTGCTGACTCCAAAACCCCACGTCTAAAATAGGTCAAGACAAGATTGCCGTTATCGGCTAACCCTGGTGCATATGATAATATATTTTCCTCTGTTAATAATGATTATAATAACGTACCCCGTACTTAACGTAATCACGTAGGATTAAGCAGCTTTTATACAGTCCGCATTTTAGTAATCAGTTCGTATATGAGGCCTTCAAGTCCAAATTAAATAAATAGTTTTGAACCGCATAGCATGTGAGGTAATAAAACTGCAAAGCACTAACGTTTTATTTCTGGGTATATGTAGTTCCCGCCCCTCGACCGCTAAGCACCATAGCAAGTGGGTTATCTCGATAAACCGCGCAAGTGAGAGCCAAGTGTCCTCATTGTGCATAGTGCACAATAGTTTATTATACTGCAATAAAATCCTTTATGTGTCATAAAGGATTCTGAAGAACGTAGGTTATTCGTATTGATATGCCCATTAAATATATAACTCAACATTTAATTATACTCGTATTTATCCTCTTAAATATTAATTTGGATGAGCTATTTTTATATTGATTGTATCATGAGATATGTATGAGATTAGGAGTTACAGTGAAATTATCTTTTCCGCGACTTTTTATGGTTAGACACACAATAATTTAGAACTATGAGATATTTAGAAATTGTATTTGAAAACCAGCTCTATTATTTCTTTTTGTAACAAATTAGTTGTCACCAACATACATAATCGTTTCAGCTTTTATTGGATTTCGGAGACAAAATAAATGGAACCATGGTGCCGGGATCAACGCATTCATGTCATCTTATATGGTGTATCGGAGTGCAATCGCCAGTTAAATTGGTTCAATAAATATATTGGCATTTGATAAATAAGCGCCGCGCTTATTTATTTATTAGTTATTGCTGTCGCATTTCTAGGCAGGCCTCTCTAAAATTGTTTGGGTGCTGTCCTCCTACGCCGCCTCGCACCATAGCCCTTGGCGGGACGCATCCTAATCATCCCACGTCTTGCTGGACTGGCTATGACGGCGTCTTGTTTATTTTAATGACACGCTTATTTATCCTTTTTATTTATATATTGCAAACACAATCAAATACCCTCCCTTTATAGACATTGAAACGGAAATGTATAAACAAACAAATGCCCGCATTTTTTATGAAATAGCAAGTACAACAAGTTGTTATTGTTTCATGAGTACAATATTTTCCTACCGATCAGAACGTTTATGGGACACAGCCACCATCATCACACCATTAACATCCGATTGTGTGAGATGGACTATTACTAGCTGCACTTAAATTATATTTTTATCACTACTTGTTGAGTGGTTTTTAAAACCAATGATGATAGTTTTGTTGTGTGTAAATAACAGTTAAAGGTACACACTGGTTCGCAAAAAATATGAAGACTATTGTAATAACAACATAGGGGTACGAAACCTCCGCAAAAGTACATCATGGAACATTTTTAACGTAAGTACAAGTTTAACTTAATCAATTTCTTGAATTATTATTTATAAATGTGCATATTTTTTGGTTGCATTTGGTAAAACAAACCTTGAAAATTATAAAAACTGCTTACTATAGTTTTGTTAAGTGTATTTATGGAACAGGTTAATGCATAGACTTGTTTACTTCAACATCCTATGGGATTCTGCATCCCCCAATTATGTTTGGTCTATTCGAAAACCCCCTATGGAGTATTTGTTGCCCAGAGTTACGGATTTCAAACTGATAAGTGGATTGCTGAACTAATACTGAGATAATGACGTCATTACGTAATTTGCACGCGCGTTATGCGCAAATGCTTACGACAGTAACATTAACAATGATAATGGCAGTATTATAGGTAAGATGAGAATACGAAAAGGTTCTTCGGTCCTAAATGTTGAAAACGATTGCAACCCCTTCCCTGTCAAAAGGCAAAAGTAATGAGACAGCCCGCAAAATTAAAATATTAAGATTTTCGTAAATATGTGATGTAGGTATTACATAATAATGCCTTTAAAATATTATCTGTCTCAGTTACCTAATATTATAAGTTCAGGATCACCACATTGACAAATTTTAGACAAAAATTACTACTTACATGTATAATTACATGACTACTGGATCATGCACCCTGAAACATTATGGTTTCAATAAAGTTTTGCATTTTGCTATTGTATTTGGTTTAATGCCAAATACAATATTATAATTTGCTTATTTACACAGATTGGAAAAGTTCGAGGCTAATGTAATCGGAAACGAGAATCTAACGCGTATTCAAATTACGAATCGTTATGAAACCATCGAAAACAAATGATGACATAAATTGTCGTCTCTAATTCAAAGAATTCCAATAAACTATTTATTGAATAACCAAAATGGTGGTAGGTTATGCTAGGTATGTCTGAGGTGCTGATAGATAGATCGCAATCGCTACAGACTGTCAGCACCGTGCTAACACCGCGCAGCGGCAAAGGCAGCGAGCGGACATTGCTAGACGTAGATTTGTGCATATTTAGAAATAAATGCCTATAATTTTAATTTCCTTGAACATTCCCTACTAATTCTTTAAAAAAATATACCCTTTACGAAAATTCGAACCTAAATAAACTTAGTAATATACTATTCTACGAAACTGTACCGTATTTTGTGCACAAAGGATGTAAAATCACTAGTTAGAGGCATGAAATGCACCTTATACTTACCACATAATTAGCAGGATGAAGCACATGTGAGATTTCAAATTTACATTTAAGTTATGCAAACTTTTCATACAGTTTGAAATTTTATGCATTGTTACAAAAAAAAAAAATAGTGCATTATAAAGTAATAATCTATATCAAGACCGGAAATACAGAGGAATATTTATATAAAAAGTCTTAATCAATCATTTGATAAATTTGAAAAAAACCTGATTCTGTACGTTGAAGATCACCAAACTCCAAAAAGGGTTTTTTTTTATTCTTGTCTATACACAGTTACTTGATAGATAATATAAACTTTACTGAAAGCGACATTCCTAGCGATTAAATGAAAAGTTAAGATAATAGTTTTCAACTTTGAAGTCATTTGTCCTCATTAAATTACTTACATGAAAATATTTAACTTCTGAAGTCTAAAGGATAAACTGACAACTCGATATAGCCCAAGTCAATATAAATATAATGACAAAATAATTTGTTTTGCTAGGTGTATATGGTTGAATTTGTAGAATATTTTTTGAAGTAAAATATAATAATTACAGGCATGGTCATTTTGAATAATACCTGTTACTTCATAGGAGCCAAAAGAAACATTTAATTCCTATTATCATAGACATAGGTACTACAATAGTTTCTGTAGATATTATGAAAAAAAATGCCATCATTACCTTGATGTGTTCAATATAATAATGCTTCCTTGTTATATTCTTTATAAAAGATAATTGTTTTTCCTTTTGTTCAATGTATAACAGATGTCACATTTGCATCACAATCATGGGTAAAAATTACAAGCTCAATTATATACCCCATTGAAACATTGTTACAGACCCATAATAGGTTAGGTATTTAAAACAATTATAGGATTAAACACCAACTATTTTAGATAGAAAACATTTGATTTGACATTAGATAATTAGGTACTGCATAAAACAATATCTATTGTAAATTGTTTTGATTATTAAAATGTAAAATTTCTGCAAACCTCTAAAAAGACCTATCTAGCTGTAATACTTTGAGGTCCTTGTATAAAAAATAAGGGCAAAGTTAAACTTACCTTTGTAGCTGGTAGCAGCACACACTCGACTTGAATTCTTCTTATAAATTCTTCGAAAACTTATGAGTCCATAACACATACTTAGATCTACTTGACAAACATGTTTATACTTTATCAAAGAAGTGAATAGTAAAGAAAATAAGTCATACACAAAAATACTACATCAGAAGGAAAGTAGATACCGAAATAATACAATACAAAATCATAATTTTATGTTACGTTTGATAATGTCCCAATGTAATCAAAAACCTGTCTTGACAAAACTGCACCAGAAAATATACAAACAATGGGCTAACGGTCCTTAGACAAAAGACACTCGGCAATACGTAAACAAAAGATCGTTTTACTAAAAACAAACGACTAAACGGTGCAACGATAAGACCTAAAATTCCGAACTTAAATTCAAACTACAAAATTATCAACCAGCGTACCTACATTGCGTAAAATTCACATTTCACAGTCAATAATACTCGCTAACACACTATTTATAGTCGATTGAAAAAGTCTTATACTTTATGCATGTCTTTTAATTTAAAATTCAGAATTGACAGCTATTACAAATATCTCCCACTGCATTTTGTACAACTCTGCGCCATATTTGCAAAGTAGGTATCAGTGTTGCCACAATAAAAAAACAGCCTACAGCACTAATAAAAAAACCTTAATTTCTTCAAATTTGCAACTTTAGCAAATAAAAATGTAATCGTATGAACGCTGTTAGTTGCAAACTATTGAATAGTTTTAGAATTCTGGTGATGTTATTGCTTACTGATAAATAATTACGCAGTCAGGGTATGCAGTTACTCTATTTATCTGGTTTTAGCTTGAGCCACACTTTTGTTACCCGACAATGATAGTGATGCTGCAAGTAGTAGCTCAAATAACTCAAATCTGTTGCATTCTACGAATAAATAATGTCGTTGCATTTAAATAATTGGGTGATAAAAAAAACTGGTTGAAACAGTGTAGGTACGTTTAACGTTTTTGCAAATCAGGTTTTTGGCACATTCTAGGCTAATTGCAAGATGCAGATGTAACCATAGCAAAAAAACCTAACTCGTTATCTTATAATCTCCATCAAATTCATAAGTATTATTAAATTCTGAGTAGTCGTGACTTCAGTATCATTGACGAAATAGCCAAAAACTGTACCAACTGGAAATATATATATATATTTATTATAGTGTCAGGGGTTGTGGCATATAAATTAGTACGCACGATCAGTGAATGTTACATGTTTACCAGTTTTATTTACTTTAACAAACAAACAGGAATAGAAATAAACAATAATGAATAACAACGGGAGTTAGTTGACGGGAGGCGGGGGGAGAGGGTCGGCTGATCACCGCTTAGGGATGCGTTTATGCTCATGACGTACAGCCTGGATAATTTTAAAGCTCACTCTACATCCTCCCCCTCTGACCTAGACAAAGCACCATCGCGTCTGGGACCTCTGGGTAAGTTAAGAAAACCCCTTTGGTCTTCCGCTCCTACGGCTCCTACGTAGTACTTTTCTTCTACCTTCTTCTATTCTCCGTCCCCTTCCTTGGCTGCTATTGCAGATATCCATGGGTGGCCAAAGCGTTCACAATGTGAGGTCAGTCGACACTGGATTTGTATAACTTGATGTGTAGCCGTGCATACCTAGAAATACTGAATTCAGTAGCCTGATTTACGTAATTGGAACCGTAGCGATGTCGCGGCGAGTTGATCGTTGAAACAGTTTTCCAGTGTTTTGTGAATATTGTGAAGCCAACGTTTTGAAGGATTCTTGCCCAACAAACATGTGTGAATACGGTTAAACGATTTTTTTATAGGATGACTTCTAAATCGGTCCGATCGACGGATTCGTGAATAGGAAACTTTTTCAACGATTTAGTCGCTGCGATATCGTTACGGTTTTGAGCTACAGTTCTTAAGGCTGAACGATTAGCCTTAAAAGCCCCAGTGCTCGGAAAGATGAAACCACACAGCACATGTCATTACCTCAGGTCAATTTTAGGGGCTCT
Organism: Subacronicta megacephala; assembly: GCA_958496365.1. Classification (NCBI taxonomy): domain Eukaryota; kingdom Metazoa; phylum Arthropoda; class Insecta; order Lepidoptera; family Noctuidae; genus Subacronicta; species Subacronicta megacephala. The sequence goes on from OY292513.1 coordinate 14,380,115, forward strand.
TATAATGTGCCTGTTTCTTCTGATAATATCTAGCAATCATAATATAGAAGTCTATATGTGGAAAGACACTCACCCAACCATAAATGAAAGAAAACTTTTTTTTACATTATTATCTTTTTTCTAGCTCCGCTTACGCTGTTCCCACTGACGCGGAGTGAAGATTTCGAGCATTGTGATGGACCAACTCGAAGTCCGCTACTCTCCACTTCGCTCAGCTCCGCGTCAATAGAACCGCACCCTAACAACCAACAGTGTTTGACAATAGTGACTGCATATTCTATGACAAGATCATGCAGCCTGCGGCTTAGTCGATTGATTAGATTTATTGTAGCGCGCGTAACATTTCTAAAACGAGTGATTGTTTAACTACTATTTTATACACTGTGACTTCAATCTTCATAATAGGGGATCGGACAGTAATCAGATTAAAATCTAAAATGTACTTAGACAAAAAGTTTATAAGTTTTAACGATTATACATCGAATATTTTTGTTAAAATATTAATCATTACTATTTTTAAATATAAAATAAAGTTTTGATAATTACAATATTTTTAATCTGTTTCTCACCTCAACCGAAACACCAATCACAGTGCGTGACGTCAATAGTGAGTAAACAATACCGTACTGATACGTATCTCTACGATTTTTCTTAAATTATTAAAGTTTCTAATAGTTACCTGACTAATTAGGATACGGCAATCGATTTAAAAACTCTCAAGTGTTTATTCATCAGTGCTAACAATGGAACCAGGATTTACGAAAGCCGAGAATCGAAATCTTCCCTGGTTGGATATTCTAATGATTGGCAATTTCTTTTCAAGTCATTCAGATTTTTGTGACGCTGAATAATTAAGAAATGTAGAAACATCTTTGTAAGTATTATAACTATTCATTATTTACCATATGTACTTGAAAAATTACTCTTGAGGAAACAAAGAAAACATAACCTAAAAAGTTTAAAGTTTCGGCGAATAAACTTAATATTACGTCTTTTTTGTCACGTTTGAGTAAAAATATATTTTATTCACTTTTTTCAGATCAGCAAGACAATCATACGGCAATAATGCTAACTTTGTCGTGATTCTGCCATGTGTACCATCAAATGCAGGGGGTGTACGGAACACAAAGATTGTTCCAAATCAAGTTCCAGTTCAAGTTGGTACTAATATTAAATACATTACTACCAAGTATCTGTATACTGTAAGAAGATAACAAACTACACAATTTCTCCAAGAACCAACAAACCAAGGTGTAACTTACTGCGAGTTATAAAACTACAATAACTGTAGGGTGAATGACAATACATGGCTCAAATACAAGTTGAATGTATGTGACTTTGAAAATGACTTGTTTTTGTGTTGCCGCCTATAACTTTGAAGTCACTAAATATTGTTAATAATGTGGAAATACTGTTGGTTAACTATGATAGAAAGTTTATTAACCCACTACATTTCAAATATAAGTACTCAAATTTGGGAAAAAATGTATACCCTAAATTATATGATGGTACAAAAATAAAAGCAAACTTATTATACTCATCTGTTTTATTTATATAGGCAGTATAGAAACTTATATTGCTAATATCTACAAATAATGTTTTATTCATAAGCTACACTAGCGGACATTGATTTCAACTGTAATGATTGGACTCAAGGTGATGATTGTTGAATTGATAAATTAATTTTGACTGGCTGCACAATGATGTATCACTATCAGATCTAACCACATAAGTTTCCATTGATGTTGGAAACACTTGGCACAGCTGGTTTTACATATTCTACTGTGAAGGGAGATTTTGACAATGTTGATGTCCATGTTTAAGATAGTGATGTTGCAATGTTCTTGGATACTCTTTACAATTACTTGATCTCCTTTATCCTGACTTTTTGGTTGATGTTATACCATGACTCCTGTTGGCAAACCTAAAACAAAGATAAAATATCTTTATTGTTAATCTGTCAAAATCTCAGGAGGGAGTAAATATATTTGGTTCTGGTAAGTACTTACTAGGTGACAAAGTTGTATATACCTCTCAATGTACTCTCTTCGAGAGGTTCCTGCATTGTAGCCAATCTTTGCAATATGGTAGCAGCAGGGATGTTAAAGTTGATGGCAAACTTCTTTGTCTGTCACTTTACATTGAAATTTTGTAGGGAAGCAGCCAGGTTTTAACATCGTTATATCAACAAAGCCCATTACATGATATCGCATGTAATTTTCCATATCATTCGGCAGCTGAAGTAATAAGTGAAAAAATATATAAGCTCTCGTAAATATAACCTATATCATTACACAATCAATGTATACTATTACCTACTACAAATAAAGTCATTGGCACACTGCATTTAATTAATTTGTAGTAAGCATTGGACACTGACTTCAAAATGATCTTCACCAAAGTAATTAGGTGGAGTTATAAAGACATACCGTCCCACTTTCTCCTTGCTAAGTCCAACCATATTTTTCTGCTTTTGGTGGCACATCAATGAATAATTTATTTGGAGTAGTTTTGGATTTATTCTTACATTGACACACCAACGATATGTTTTTCGTTCCATGTCAACAAATAAAGAATGTAAATATACGTATTAATCTAGGATTTAAACGACAAAACTGAACTTTACGCAGACTTAGGCCACTTGCAGTTGTTTTGTTTACTTACTCATGACGTCACGCGCTCTCAGATGACATAACGTGCCGTTTTCGCGGCATTTTTAAACAATTATTATTAAAACATGATTTTGAGTACTTAAAAAGCTTTATTTAAATAAAATTATATTTTTTATAGGAATAAGTATCCATAATGATTATATTAAAATACTTTTTGAAAATTTGTCCGATCCCCTATTATTAGGCCGTAGACAGAGATACTCAATTTATGCAGTGATTATACTCTCGTCTCGCGATTTTGCAGCGGCATTGCATAGGCTAGTACGTGTGTACACACGGCTACAGATCAACCTATACAAAACCATTTTAAGCTGATCTCGTACTGCATAGGCTTTCTATGTATAGAAAGCCTATACAGAAATAAGAGGTTTTGTATAGCTTGATCTTTAAAAAATACGCAACGGATTTTGATGTGGTTTTTTTTCATAGAGAGAGTGTTTCAAGAGGAATGTTTATACGTATAATACATACAAATTATGGTACAGAAAAGTCGAAAAAAAAACGCGGGCGAAGCCATTGGCGGAAAGGTAGTTAGCAATAACTTATCTGTCTGTAATACAATAAAATAAAACTACTTTTAAGGAAAGTTAGAAACCTGTAAATAATTTAAAAAATCACAACACTCGTCTCGTTGCTTGTCTCGCCACTCGTGTGTGAGTGTAAATGCACCATTAGCCTAACTTATTTCTGTCATTCTGTGGCTTGCTTGTTTGAGTACTTTGAGTTTTGTTTGAGTTGAGTTGAATACCGTGAAGTCTTGAAGTTATTTGTTGCACCTGCACAGTTTTTTTATTTAATTTTAGTTTATTTTCTGTTGTTACAGTTTACATATAACGGTACTATGGGTAAGTCCTTTAAAATAAAGTTATTCGTAAGTTATATTTGTTTTCTTTACGATAAACAAAATATGTTGTTTGGCGTATTGTTTTTCCAGATTCCGCCGTCGTATTTGAGGACCACGAAAATTTAAATGATTTCTTAGAAGAAGCTGAACTTCAGCAGTATTATGAGTTGTTTAGGTAAATATGCACTTCTCTAAGCCTCAGATTTGTTCAGTTTGGATCCAAAACTTGTAGTGTTGCTAAAATAATAAGAGCCGTTACATGTCACCGTTTTCGTAAGATATATTATTCTTGATTGAATAAGTTTTAGAATTTCTTTCGCACATGCGACAATATTACTTAATTTTTATGCGCAAAAAGATTTGAATGCTAAGCAATTGAAAATACTATATTATTATTACTTTGCCAATGCGAATTTCCTTGGTTACAAACTTACTATAATTCCAGTTTTTTTATGGCTACACACTGCTGTGCACTCCCAGTTCACCTCTAACTTATTAGGTCCACTGACTTGGTTACCTACTGAAAATTTTAAAAAAAATCCAATAACCCCAATCTGAAAATCAACCACCAAGGTGTTATACTCAGTGGAAGCACCATTGAATGCTTATTGTTTCTATTATGAGACTCGGTATATACCTGAAAATATACTATGCAACTAACTATGCAGTATTAAACTGTATTCCATTTTTATATTTTGTTTCAGAGATATATTAAAAGTTACAAAAGTATCACAACTTAAGTTTGTTTTAACTGAAGACTTGGTTCAAATTGGTTTATCAAGACCTGAACAGAGACGTTACAAAAAAATATATACAAAATATTTTCCTAATCCATATATATCAAAGATACGGAAAATGCTCAAATCAAATAAGAAGAGAGATCAGGTTAGTACAGATAAAAATAGCTTGACTATGTACAATGATGCTGGTGACATCTAAATCATACTTGGTGAATTCATGCAATTTTTAGAAAAAAAAAACATATCTGTTTAAAGCTTAAAAATTTGAGCTTTTGACAACAACGAACAGACATAATATAGTACCTTTGGTTTTTGGGTGCTAGTTAAATGTATAGGGTGCTACTTAACATAATAATATAGTTTTGTTTGAACCTCTGTTTAATTTTGCTGGATCTGCGAGCAGTATATTTTTAACTGTCACTTATTTCATGCGCCTTATAATGACAAAACATTGGTGCTTCACTTTAATATCTGTATTCCATCAGGTTTATTATCATACTGTCCTAACAAATTTCTCCATTGTTTAATTTCAGAATGTACAGGGTCATTCTATTCAATTTGAAACTCTACCCGTGTTTGAAAACAATGTGAAAATACCTACCAAGCACATAATATCAATAGAGGATATAACAATTAACAAAGAACTTGGTATGGGGCAGTTTGGTGTGGTGCAACAAGGAACTTGGAGTACAGGGAATCAAAGAGTAAGACATTACATACACTAGACCATATAAATGCTGTGCTAAAATCTTGCTTTCTACATATATTACATAACATACCATCACGCCTGTATTCCCTTAAGGGTTAGGCAGAGGTGTACAAATGTAAGTACACTCACATTTTGCCGGTATGTTTAGGTCCCATGTATTAGGGGGTGAGCCTATTGCCATTAACCAGGCACAAATCCAGACTCCGAGCTGCTACTGGGAATTTCATAGAAAAACCCAACCCAGGACCTTCAGTGTAGCAGTCCTGCTTAGGACCACTAGAGTAATTAGGCAATCTTGGGATGTTATTGTTGTTCATCAAAATGAAATGAAACTCAGGGCCATTTTTGTTTATGGCATCATGGTTCATTATATTTTTGTTTTTTAAATGTGCTGAGGGTAATAATAATTTAATATAACTTGCTTGAGGGATGAAGGAAAACCTAAGGAAACCCTGCATACATGAAATATTTCAATGGTATGTGTAGTCTGCGTGCACTGGACTACAGTCTAATCCCTATAATTCTGAGAATAGACCTGTGTCCAGCAGTGAGACAGTAAATAGGTTTGTGATGAACTTTATTTAAAATGAACGCAAAGCCTGTGTTTCCCCGCGTAATTTGTGGTTCCTTTGCTGTGGCTACACCAAATTGTAGGATAAGAGATGACTAGATTAGACTATAATTTAATTCAATATTGATATTACAGCTGCAAGTAGCGATAAAATGTCTGGGGCATGAGCGAATGACGTCAAACTCAACAGAATTTCTGAAGGAGGCAGCTGTGATGCACAGTATCGAACACCCCAACATTGTGCGTCTGTACGGCGTTGTGTTACATTTGGACTCATTAATGTTGGTAAGCACACCATACAAGCCCATCACACCTACTAGTAATCTAAAGTTATGCTTGATATATAGATAATGTAGATATAATTACATAGCATGGTCCAAAACTATTGATTTTTCGATCATATAAACATCCAAAATTTGCCCAAGATGCCACCCTGTTTCAAGAAACCCATTTTAAATGATGGTAATTTGAGTTAAAATAAATTTATAAAGCTTGGCAGCTCTGCCCAAATAATCCAAACATGAAGATATAGACATTACTATAACAAAGGAATAAATTGTCGCCTACAGTATTTCCAACCCAATACGACCTGTACACCTTCAGAAAAGACCGTACTCCCTTTTAAAAGTCCAGCACCATTGGACTGCCAAGTCAAAGGTCTCGAGTTCGACTCCAAGGCACGCACCTCTGACTTTTGGAAGTCATGTGCGTATTAATAATATAACGCGCTTAAACGGTGAAGGAAAACATTGTGAGGAAACCTGCATGCGTGAGAGATTTTCTTGACGGCGTGTGAAGTCTGCCAACTCGCAGTAGGCTAGCGTAGCGGACTATAGCCTAATCCCTCTCGTACTGAGAGGAGACCCGTGCCCAGCAGTGGGACAATGTAATGGGTTGATGATGATGATGATAGGCTATATACTATTCCATAAAATGACAAGAAACGTATGCTCCACGCGGGAGCGGCTTTACCGCGAGAGGAAAGCTAGTATTATATAATACTAAATTAAACATATTAATCGAATGTTTCAGGTAACAGAGCTAGCACCCTTACGTTCGCTACTGGAATGCTTACGCGAGGTATCACTTCGGCTCAACTTCCCAGTTCCCAACCTTTGCGAGTTTGCAGAACAGATCTGTGATGGCATGACTTATTTAGAAAGTAAAAGACTGATTCATAGGTATGTGTTGTTGTCGCCGATGTTATATTAGGTAATGCAGACAGCTTTAGCTGGTTACATACTTTTAAGAATTATAAGGTAATATATACATAGGTATATTACATACATTACTTAACAGAATGCCCCATATATGAGTAGGTTATGTAAATTAAATATTTTTTCGACTGCAACCCAAGATCTTTAGCATAGATTAATATACATACCATCACGCCTGTATTCCCCGAAGGGTTAGGCAGAGGTGTACTAATGTACACCCACACTTCGCCGCTATATTTAGGTCCCATGTAATAGGGGGCTATTGCCATTAACCAGGCACAAATCCAGATTCCGAGCTGCTACTAAGAATTTTATAGTAAAACCCAATAATACTTTGCTCGACCTGGGGATTGAACCCAGGACCTCTAGCGTAGCAGTCGCGCTTGGGGCCACTAGACTAATGAGGCAGTCAGATTAATATAAAATGTTCTAAAGTTGTGTATGTTATTTTCAGAGACCTAGCAGCAAGAAATATTTTAGTATTTAACAAGGATAGAGTAAAAATTTCCGATTTTGGATTATCACGAGCGTTGGGAGTTGGAAAAGACTATTATCAAACAAATTATAACGTGAATCTAAAATTACCTGTGGCCTGGTAAGTTGTATAGACTCATATTGGTGTACAGCATTAAATTTATCGGAGCATACAGAGTATTTATAATTTTCTGAGCAACCAGAGAAATTAAACTTTATCTCATTGGGGTAAAATACTTGTCAGAATGACACAATGTTTGTTGTTCATGTTAAAATGTTCACTGTGTCTCTGAGATAAGGTTTAATTTCCTTAGTGGCTCAGATAATTAAGAATAGTCTATTTGCTCCGATATATTTGATGCTGCCTGTATTATGAGTTTCTGCTAGATATAAGACAATTTACCTAACTGTACCTTATGATGCGTTTTCTGAGCTTTGCGAAACATATGATGCCATAGTTAGTTGCAAACTATGTAGCAACATAACAGAATAAATGTGTTCCTTTCTTTCTAACAAATGCGCATATCCGTACTACGAGCTGGTTCTAAGAATTATATAGAAAAACCCAATTATACTCTTCGACTTAGGAATCGAACCAAGACCTCTAGCGTAACAGTCGCGCTTAGGACCCCTAGACTAAAGAGTTAGTCATGAGTCAGTACTTTTTTAAAGACAAGAAATTATATTATCTAAGCCTTTTCTTGCAATGATTTCGCATAGCTGTGCGAGTATAAACATAAAATAATTATAAAATCCAAGAATGGACGAAGGTAAAGGTTAATATTTGTGGAGAGGCGAGGAGTGTTGCCCCTCCAACCTAAGGGAGGCATCCTCCGACCAGGCAGGTGTTTTGCCTGGCAGGCCACGGCCTAACGGTTGATGTCGGCGGTCGTATAAATGTTAGTTTGCGCGGTATACTTCACATGCATAATCTAGAATTTGTCTCGACGTAGTTTCCATGTAGCGCGCTAGATGTCGCTACATATTAGTTACTGCCTACCTTTATGGATAAAGGCAAAAAAAGTAAGTGCGTATGTATGAATAGTCCGTTAAAATTTGGTGACTGAAAATATTGCCTTGCAAGCGAAAATAAACCATGTTAAGATGGATAGTTTCTGCTTGGCCGCGAAATACATTAGTTTTCTGGATTCTCAAAATTTTTTTTATAACAAAATTGTTAAATTGCGCTATACCGTAGCATAAAGTAGTGTTAATTAACAATTTATAATCATCATCATCATCATCATCATCAACCCATATATTGTCCCACTGCTGGGCACGGGTCTCCTCTCAGTACGAGAGGGATTAGCTGTAGTCCACCACGCTAGCCTACTGCGGGTTGGCAGACTTCACACGGCATCGAGAAAATCTCTCACCGTTTTTAAGCGCGTGATAATTAAGTATTAATACGCACATGACTTCGAAAAGTCAGAGTGCGTGCCTTGGATTCGAACTAGAGACCTTTAACAATTTATAATAATAAAGTAAAAAAGTTTTAGTATTCAGTTGTAATAAAGCTATAGTTGTTGATAACGCAATTTACTACCAAGATCCTATAATGTGTCAGAGATGTACAATTTACGAAAAAAAAACAAAAATATTTGGCGCCTAAGGAGGGACGTTGCTTTGTAATTGTCATTTATTTTAATTAATCTTAGGTAGATTTACAAATTTTACTTTGACCGAATTGGCTATTTTTTTTTATTCAGCCATTATCGTCCCACTGCAGGGCAAAGGCCTCCCTACTCTCCTTCCACTCCTCTCGGTTCCTAGCTTTTTGCGGCCAATCCATCCAATAAAGGTCTAGTTCGTCCCGCCATCTCCTTCTGGGCCGGCCGCGACGTCGTCTGGCGTTTTGTGGGCTCCTCTCAGTGGTGAGTTTTGCCCACAGCTCATTTGGCATGTGGCAGACATGACCAGCCCAGTTCCACTTTAGGCTTGCGGCTTTTTGACCAGCATCGGCGATTTGAGTTTTGCTATTGTCCCTAAATATTACTAACTGTTATTAAATTATTCTTGAAAATCAGGTGTGCTCCAGAATGCATTTTGTTCCTTCGATTTACGTCTGCAAGTGATGTATGGGCCTTCGGCGTTTGCCTCTGGGAGATGTTCACGTATGGATTTCAACCATGGGCTGCGTTTTCCGGACAACAGATACTGGAGGCCATCGACTCTCCTAATTTCCAGGTTAGATTTTATTTACTAAATATAAAATTATCAAGAAATTTTAAATATTATCAGTATTTATCAGGAAATGGAAAAGTAGAGTTTTCTGTACGAGAACCTTCCTTAGCAATAGGTGCCTAGTATTTCTTGTTTTGTTATATACTTCCAACTATATGATTGTAGGCGACAAGATAGTAGTGCAGTGGTTAAAAATAGAATAAAAAAACGGTTTTATAAAAAGCTGTGATGTAAAAGCAAAACAAAAAATATCACCTCGAAAATAATTTAAAATTCAGGTTTACTTTACCTAAATAATCGACCTCGAAGGCAATAACAACGGTACGTAACCAATATACATTATTAAAAAATGATGCAAGATTGCAGCTGCAAGCATACAAAAGTAACTTTATTTTAAGTTAACCAGATAAATATTTATTGCACATTTGACAAGGGATAAATCGGTAGCAATCAATATACATCTTCAAGTCATGCAACGCTGCAGCTGCACGAATTTTAACAATCATCAGATTAATATTTAGTGATTTTTTTGTTGTTTTGCAGGATTGCAAATTTGCAATACATGCATTAAACACGAGGGCAAGTCGCAAATAATGTTTCGCAACAAGGAAAGCTTTTTACATAACCTGTTTATGAATCTTTATTTTTCGTCGATATTTCACACTGATACATATTAATAAGATGTTTTTAGTATTATGAAGTATTGTCCAATAGGGTAGTTTATCGGTGTGAATTTATTGAAAATAACAGGTCCATTATAGAAATTGTATGGTATATATATCGGATTGTGACATCACAAACGATATAGTGTGCTCTCTGTCTAGCCTAAAATTAAAATGCTTTGTCTTTCTTATTACTGAATCAATTTTAATTCAGTTTTTGTTGCTCGGCTCTGTTTATGTTCAACTTTTTTAAGGGTCCATAAAAATATAGTCGACTTATTTATTAATATTATTATTATAATAAGGGGCAGCGAGCAGATGCTTGTTTGTTTGAAAATAGTTCGTCACAAAGTTTACTAGGTTCACATTTATTTCACGAATTCCACACACTTTTCTTATCACTGAAAAATCAACGTTGTCAGCAAATATCCTCAGCTTGGCAAATATCCTTGTTGTTATACCAGCTGAAGGTTATCGGTGGTATCCTCGCGCCAGTTGTAAAATGACTAAACCTTCTCCGAGTCTCTTTCCAGTTTTTTTTTCTTCTTCCGCTTTTTACTTTTCAAATCTCGTGTAGATGCCAGTATTCTATAATGTAACTATAAAGCAAGGCGCTTGCGCTGGCAGGATCGCCATGTAGGGATGTTAGTAATATTACACGTGTTGATGGTTTGATGGATTGTATTATACTGTCTAATGCTAGATACGATACTTAATATGTGCCACTACACTACATAGTGAATGTTCTTTATTGATCAAGACTCCACTGTGCTTAGCTAGCTACTGCATATTGATTGCATACGTTGGGGGCAGATAAGCCAATTTAAAATTTGCTTTATAGAAATATCTATCAGCTAACTGTTCCAATTTACCAGTAGTTAACTCGTATTCAAATTGCAAAAGAAAATATAATAATGCTCTACACTTTCTACACTACCTCTTTATGGTAATTAATAATGAGTTCTAATGAAGGTTCATAGAACGGTAGATCGCTTAAAGCTCCATTCATTTATTACATAAGACGACTGAAATCGACTGACGAGTGACGGGGGTCGACTAAATCTTATTTTCTCTTACAAGGGGGTGGGATGGAGTCTCGTGGTTCTTACGTAAGGTCATATAAAATGTGCAAATTTTATAATAATTATACTATAAAATTATAAATTTTAAAGATTTTTTTAAAGAAGAACCTTAAATTAAAGCCGAAGTTGATTATTACCAAAAATAATGATATTATTATTAGTAGCTGCAAAGCGAATGTTCCCAAACATCAAATCGAACGTGTATTAATTTTTTACGTAATAAACGACCTAATAAATTTAATAATTCACGTGACTTTCAATCGCTTCAGAGGTTGGAGCGCCCAGAATGTTGTCCTGAAGCGTATTACGCAACTATGTTGGAGTGCTGGGCTCACGACTTTAACAATCGACCGAAATTTAAGGATTTGGGGCCAAAATTGCGCAGTATTCGACCAGAGCAGGTACGAATTATAATAATTTAACTTCCCTATAGAAAGTCTGGTTTCAGGGTACCGTACTTCAATAGGAAAAAGAAAGCCTTATACGATCACTTTGTAGTCCGGTTGTTTGTCTGTCGTGTCTATATATCTCTCTGTCCGTCTGTCTGCTGTCATCATCCTTTATCTCAGAACGAGGATGGAGTTGTTAGTAACGACAAATATCCCTGTCTGGTCTCTTCGGGCTGTAAAATGAGGAATTCATGAGTAGGGACTAATAATTATTGGGTGTTATGTCAATTTAAACATTGGAACACATCTAATATTTTATTTTTTTATCACACATGTTTAGGTTCAAGCAATCGCGGACTACCGTAAGCCAGAAGAGGGGAGACGCAACAGTTTCTTAGAATACAAATCCGGACAAATCATAACAGTGTTAGGAAAAGAGTAAGTTTTGTTTTAATTTGCATTATATTTAAATACTCGTTATTGCCCGCGCTTTCCCTCGCATGCTAACTGACTTATGGAGACAAAAGGTAGCGTATGTTCTTCTTCGAGGTACAATTTGACCTTTATATCAGAACATAATTTAGCATTTGTAATATTACTTTAGATAGTTCTTTATGTTTAGCATAAAAATCTATAAGTTGGGTGGCATTGCGTTTTGCCTGTGATTAAAAAAAAAGAAATGGGGATAATTCGCCTTGGCATATTTAATTTTTCTGGTCGTCTATCACACATTCTAGAGTCATGGCAGTTAGGAGAAAGATTGCGACATCAACTAGAAATTATTTGCAGCGGAGTAGAAAATCATTTTTAACCGACTTTAGAAATTTCGAAAAGGAGGAGGTACTTGGCTTTCAATTTGAGTGGATCTTTTGTTTCCGCCACCGACTTCCGAAACTGTTTTACACATACCTAACATTATTTTCATTATTTTTTTAAAGGCGTTTTTACTTTTTTATTAAAAAATATTTTTATTTTGAAAGATTATTGTGGCACATAGTAGTAAATTATCATTTTTGTCAAAATCCTCTATTTTACACTACTACATATCTGCTACGGTATCGATAAATCTTTAAAGTTAGAATTTTACTTTATTTTTTCGCAGTTTCTGCTGCCATGAAACTATAATAATTTTATAGAGGTAATGTTTGTGAGTTTGTGAGGTAATCTGTGGATCTACGGAACCGATTTTCACCAATAGAAAGCTACATTATCTCTAAGTGACTCTAGGGGGTGCGCCAAAGTTCACCAAAATTTTCAAGACTAGGCTATCTATTATTCCGTAAAATAAAGAGAAACATCAACACAGTCGATGCCGGCGAAACCGCGGGTGGAAAGCTATTGTGTTATAGACTTATAATTTGGCGGCCACGGCGAAACGATACGAATTAAAGTAAAAATAGCTGCAGCACCCGGAGACGCTAGCATTAGTACTTTTTCCGTCATAACAGTAGAGATGTAAATAATAAGTTTTTGCTATGTGCTCGATCTTGATGTACCATCGTGTTATACAAACATAACTAAACTATATTTATAACCGACTTCAAAATGGAGGTTATTCATTTGACATTGCTGGATCAGCACAATATTCGTATATGTCAGTGTGTGGATCAAATTCAATTTTTTAAACGATAATTGTGTTTTACGCAAACTATTTAGGGGTGATAAAACGGTGGTTTGATCTTAAAGTATTCCATAGAATATTCTCTTCTGCTGTCTCCTTTTATTCTTAAAAAAACCCTGTCGCAGTTATCTATGATTGTATCTATAGTTATCATTCACTATAAGATAGATATTTTGGTCATAGAAGTATGCTGCCTCCCTAACCTCATTCCAGACCGCAATGTTTGTTGCTGAAGCGGACTAATGTATCTATCAATATAACTGTTCGCACCAACTGAATCTGGACCGACCACGCTGTCGCTTCGACCTGTGCAGAGTCCAATCGCATTGTGGTAGCTTTTGCCGAATTTTTTAGATCATCTGGCATGCAGCTGACGTATTTTGCCCAGTCCTATTTAAGCGGTCTGGCTTTGCGCGTGACATCAGCGATTTAAGTTTTGGAGCGCACTATTGTATCTCATAAACGATCATACTTCGATGACTAATTTATACTTAATTATTGTGATGGTACTCCATTGGAGTATATAATTATATACACAATAACGATGTGATAATATTGAAGTTATCTTTTACAAAAATAATGTTTATTAAATAGTTGTGCCTTATATAAGTGACCAAGTGTGGCGTGGTTTGATGTAACTCAAACTTTTTATTTGCATACTAAGGTTATTAAATAAAAGTCTTAAATATAATATTATGTACAGCCTAGCACCTTTTTCAGGCTTTGTAAATTTCGAGGGCTCTAACTAGTACAGTAAAATCTTAAAAACAATTATTATTCTTATTAATAAAATTTTGTTTAATGATTTGTACGATCTTGTATTGTATTATTTATGATTAGTGTGTTATAATAAAAGAAAAAAAAATTAGGTATTATTTAGATTTATAGTGTTTTTTATATTAATTTATTATTTTGGGTATATTATTTTTCAAAATATTCTTTTACTAAAATGCTTTTATTCAAAGCATTTTTGTATTGAATATCTTTAACTTTCCTGGCATTGTTCAAAGCGGCCGATCCACATTTAAAACCAGTTTCAGAGCCACATCTGTTTCTGATTGCCTATTAAGGGACCTCCTGTTACGAGAGTTGTATGTACACACGGCTACAGGTCAAGCTATACATTTCCAGTTTAAGGTGTTCTCGCATTGATTGGTTTTCAATGCAATTAGAGGTCATTGTAAACTGGATTTGTTTAGCTGGACGTGTAGCCGTGCGTACTTATTAAAAAGTTTATAGCTACTTATTTGCGATCGCTGTTGCATATTGTATTATTAAGTGCATCGCTGTTGATCGGCATGTGAGGTAGGCTGTATGTCCGTTGGAAATCGTGAGCGCAATTCTTTTTACCATAATGTTTTCTTATAACAGCTGAAGTCATATGTGAGAAATGTCTATAGAAAAACAGACAATATTGTACGTAAGTAGTTCTAAACTCTGCATTATTTGTCCATTTCAGAAGTATGACGAAGTCTCCAATGTGGTACGGCGTGCTGCCTGGATGTGCATGTGGTATGTTCGATCCCTCACAAATGAAGTCGTACACTCAACCAGAGGTAGGTACTGCAATACAGATGAAGTGTGTTGACTTTCACTATTATACTGTTCGTGTGATTTTTTTGTTCCTCATATATCTATTCGCTTAATTTAATATCAATATAAGGTGTGCGCCTCACGTGTTGGACTGCTAGATTTTTTAAAAACATTTTCTTGTGTGACACAAGCACTGAAAACGTAATTTTGTGTATAAACTCTTTTTTCACTCACAATTGCATCATGGGAACAGCCATTTTAGTATAAGCTGAATGTTGTTAATCAGATATTCTAAGTAAAAAGTTATATGTTTTAAATCAATTGATAAAAGTAGTCAAATATAATGTAACAACATAAAGCTTCGATCACCCTCATGTGTTCCATTCAGAAAAATGTATCTCTCTCGTCGGGAACGTTATCACCGCATCCGATCCGTCACTCGGCGCGCTCCATTCGCTCGTCACTGCTGCGCTCTGACGTTAAGCGGCACACATACACTGGCAAAAGGACGATACAGCGCAGCATGATCTCCAGCCCACAAGGAGACGTAAAGCACACGGGACATGTCGGCCTCGATGGAGCCTACTTCGGAGATATATCCTTCTTAGACCCCGCAGGATGCGTAAGTACCGGAATAGTGAGCGAAAGACTGCATGGACGATAAAAAATTGTACTTTTATTTATTTAAGGCTGTCAAGAGGACCAAAAATAATGATTCCGTAAAACACTTAACCAAAGGCTGTAAATTATTAAAAAAAATCATATATATTCCAGTAATTCCAGTAATATAAACACTGTACTATATTAGTTTAAAAAAAGTCTCCATTCAGGTCTTATACGTTCTATTCCACAACACCATTATGCTTTTCATAAGAACACATTTTTCGTTGTTTTTTGCTTCTATTCAATTTGGTGGATGGAAATCACCTTACTTGATAAATTAGACGCATTCTATTTTCATAACTGTCAATAATTGAAGAATATATCTTAGTGGACGGATATTATTCTGAAAGGTCTTAACCACGATTACGATATATAACAATACTAAAGAAAATAACAAAAAAAATATTTGTGGATTATTAATCACCACCAATTTAATAGTAAAAGTACACAGGAAATCTGTACAGTACGCCCACAGTTCACTGAGTGTTTAAGATTCATTTTAAAAGCTGTATAAGCCTATTTCTCTTAACCCTGCAAAATTAATAACTCTGAGGTGCTGCTAAGATGGAAAAACCTGATGTCAGAGCAGAAACTATAAAAATAATTCGATAACTTGAAGCATAATATACATGCCATTAACCAGACAGACTTCAATCTTCGAGACAAGATCCGCACTGTCTTGTATACCGTATAAGAAAGGGACAAACTACTATAGATGCAGTTGTAAAGTTGGCAATAAGAATATATCGTTATTTCTTTCTTGCACATTTGGGAAAGGGGACTTAATAAAGTTCTTGAGAACGAAGTTCATACATACTTTTGAAGGGAAATCTGCGAACCCGCACAACAGGGCCCAATGAACAAACTGAATAAAATTATGATTAATTTTTCAATTGTAAAATGTGTAATTTTCTCCAGCCGCCTCGTCAGATTGTGACTCCATACAAACCATCTGAAGACTTGGAGCAGGTGCCGCTTATCAATCCAAACTCGCCATCTCATCTTACGGGTGCTACAGGCACAACTCCATACCCCATGCTGACTTCCAACAAGCCTGATACCATGACTGACTATGACATAGGTGATTTCTCTTGTAAGTATTTTTATAGAGAGACAGAGTCA
This sequence comes from Subacronicta megacephala, assembly GCA_958496365.1. Lineage (NCBI taxonomy): Eukaryota > Metazoa > Arthropoda > Insecta > Lepidoptera > Noctuidae > Subacronicta > Subacronicta megacephala. Next base: position 14,396,598 of record OY292513.1, read on the forward strand.
GAGTTTATGACTTACTGTGAAATTTTTAGTAGCAACTCGACGCCTGAAGTCGTAAAATATAGAAGGGAAATTCGACATCACAGGCAGTGGTCTCGGTACCTTAGTTGGTAAAGCGTCTGGTGTACTTAACCAGAAAGACGCAGGTTCAAACCCTGCTTGAGATCGATTTTTTCTTTAGTTAAAAAATTCATATCTTTGTGAGCAACAAGAAGTTTGGATATGTGCTCATGTAATGGCAATAGGAACGCATATTACATGGGACCAAATCGTCGGCAAAATGGGGGTGTAGAACGTACACTTCTGCCTAACCATTTGGGGAATACAGGCGTGATAGTATGTTATGTGTATATGTACTTACTCCCATATATGCCATCTACCAAAATGCGGTGATGTCAAATTTTGTCTTGATTAGTGATGTGATACGTAATTCAAGTGATAATGAATGAAGTGTTGTGTTACGGTATGAGTATCGGGACAACGGATGTAGATGTAACTTGATACACAACGTGCCATGAAAGACCTTTGTTTAGTAGTGTCCCGATAAAACGTCTCGAACGTTATAAAAACATAAACTTAATCATTTACTGACTAACTTATTGAGATGTAACTTCACAACAATTGTTATGAGAAACGCACTTCACTTAATATAAATAGTATGACTACCTATATATAGTTTAAGTTTTTAATTTATGCCGTTTTTGTTTAAGGTGATACCAAGGCAAAAAGTTTGAAAAAATCAAGTCACAAAATGTCCTCGGACTCCAGCACAGGCAAAAGTATTCTAAATAAGGTATGTTGTACCCTTGACTGTTCGTTTTGCAATGTTGTAGACAATATTAGCACAATATAAAAATACAAGGATTTTACTGTATAATAGAGCCACTACCGATTTGGATTTGTTGATCGCTATCGGCCGGAATTAAGAACCTATCGTTCGTTTGGAATGTGATATTATTCCGGCCGTTCAAGTTTTTAAGTTCGTTTTGATGTGATGATTTCGTTCGGGTAAATGAGCAATAACTTTACTTTGTTCGGATTTGAAGGACTACTGGACAAATGAGGTCTCCAGATGACAGCGCGTGAGTGATACCACTGGTGTTGCTGGCGTCTTTTAGGCTGCGGTTGCCGCTTGCTAAGCAGGCGGTCCGTATGCTTGTTTGTCATCTTAGAACAATAAAGGTAGCATCAAATTTGAACCGTAGTTATCATTTATTGGTTCCGAATATTAAAACAACTTAGAATCTATGAGACTGTGCATGCTGTTGATGCATGTTATAATTTGTAAGATTTTTCCTATTAGGTGAGATGTGCGACGCTCGGTAGGTCGCACAAAGTGGACAACGGTGCCATACCCAAGACTGACGAGGTGCACGAGTACCATGAAATCTCTGACAATAACATGGTAAGATCAACATTACTTTACTTTTAATTACTGGTAGTCGATAGTCAATTGGGTGTTCCGGCAAATGTCGGATGGAGGAACTGAAATAAAACCAATAAGTACCAGTAAGTACCTACTATGATTAGGTACATAACATTGATAAATAAATTTGTACTAGAAAGTAAAGTTTTTAACATCGAACACTGATATTGTCGCATTTCAGTCCCTCTATCGTCCCTTAGCAGAAACTCTTTGAAAGCTCCTCTTAGTAGCCGCTTAAGTTGAAAATAATTTGTTCAAAATCGTCATGAATATCGATTGCTGTGTTAACTTTTGTTATATTTCTGTAATATTTTGGATTATGTGGAAATGACACTTTAAATAGCAAACTGTTGCACGAGCGAAGTTAATTTCTTATTTGAAGAAGCCTGGACAGTGTCGAGAGAGTAAGGTCGAGGAGAATTAATATGATGACGGAGAACTCACACATCATCAGCGTCCTGATGGCGAAGAATACTTATATCATATTTTGTGTACAATAAAGACTAAAAAAATATGGTTTAAATTATTTCTTTTGCGATTTCCTTGATTTTGTTAGTGTTGGTTTGTATGCTGGCGTAATCAATTATACTAAATGGTGAATCGCATGTTCACTATTCAATATTATTTTTGGTAATTGATTTCATTCATTATTTAATACGTCGAATGATCAAACGTGTAAATATTGTCGCGTGCAACTTTGCCTGACCCCAGAAATGAAAAGTAATACTGAATGTTATTCTATGTGTTTATAACCGTAGTTTCGTATAATATATAAATCTGGAGTTATCCTGAATTTTAAATATAGCGCGCCATTGTTGTTTCAACCCTTTATTTTCTCAGGCAGTATTGTAGTGGTGAAACCTGATTGCATCTTACAAAATTCTATATTCTTTGCGGTAATAAATCCAGTTGCTTTATTGAATCCGAAGCTTATCTACGTTATCTGATGCAGTCTGTTTTTAATGTGACTGAGTTCTCAGTCCGGTATAGCCATTATATTATATGAGAAATTACATAGAACCCTAAAGTAAGTAAGATTTGATAATAACTTTATTCTTTACAAAATTCCCCCATATGTCCCCTTTTTACCCGACTGCGCGACGTAAAGGAGGGTATCTGCCTTCTCGACCTAATCAAATGCGTAGGCCGATCATGATGATTCTTACCATTCTTTGTCACTCACTTAAATCTATTTAACAAGCCCAGAAGTTACTACAGGAAAGCAGGTTCTACTCTAACCTGAGATCGTGTTCCATTTTCAATAGATCATAAAAAAGTTCAACATTTATAATTCAGCTGGTCTAACTTTGGAAATGTTAAAGGGTATTCCACTAAATTAATATACCGGACGAGTCGAGTTTGACTCGCGTACCGAGGGTTCGTTGGAAATTTACTGCTGGTACCGATATAAAACCTAATATGGAAACACCGAACATTGTTCTGAAATTTTGTAGTAAAATAGATGTTCTCAGCAAAAACTCGATATTTGCAACATAGAGATTGTTAAACCACATATTGACTGATGATGATGTTGATTTGAATAAAATATTGTAATGCAATGATAACCTAGTGATATGACGAGTTAGAATATAAGGCATGCACCTCTGACTTTTCGAAGTCATGTGCGATGTAATTAATAATTAGTTATCACGCGCATAAACAGTAAAGGAAAACATCGTGGGGAAATGGGCGTGTGAAGTCTGTGCACCTTCAGTAGGCTAGCGTGGTGGACTATATATAGCCTTATTCCTCTCATTATGATAGCAGACCCCTGCCCAGCATTAGAAAAAAAAATGGATTGATGATAATGATGAATGAGACATTTTGGACATTGATTTTATCTGTGTGGGTTTAATTTGATTTGTTCTCTCATTTGCTTATCGGTTTTTGTTTTTACAGGACGCAGGTGCCTTTGGCAGCAATTCAGACCACCGACTCACCAACAAGCCCGAAAACCCAGAAGTTGGGGTAAGGACATCATCATTTATTTACGTACATAGAATTGAATGCGATAGATATAATTTTAAATCTTAAACCTAAGTGAACTAGACTTGAAGTGTGATAGGTTAGTTATATGTTTTGACATTCCCTTTTGTAGCCTTCTCTATATTTGCTACTCTGCGGTTTATAAGCAGTTAATTACTACTAATTAAAGACTGAAATCTAGCCAGCATGTTATCAACAATCATGATACTTTGCGCCTAATTATATCGCAAAAAAATAAATAATAGCTGGCAACGCACTTATGATTCCACTAGTGATGCCATGGGTGTCGGTTATTGCTTACTATCAGGCGATCCGTCTGTTTGTTTGCCTCCATCCCATAAAAATAGAAATATTTTACGAATGTTTAATGTATTTTTATAGCTTTTATTTGATTGTTTCAGAAGAGTACAACCGATTTCAGCCAAAGCATACTTGAAGAAATGGAGTCGCTGTTTCGCAAGCTCGATAGTAGACGACGAGATGAACCTGTAAGTACACACATAAACATTATCCTCTCCTACTACTACTACTGTTATCTTCTCTTATACTATAACGTGTCATATCTAGGTCTAAGGCCAATATCCTCGATCGCCGAGGTTCTCACAGAAAAATGAAACGCAGACACAAATTATAGGTAACACAGAATATATAAAATATTGTAAATTAATTTTTTTTGTAATACCTAACAGCTATATCTTACCTTTAATAAAAGTGGGAATTTTGCTATATTTGCAACATTTTGTTTATTTGTGCGTGTCGCATCGTGCACCTTAGCTCCAAAACGGATGAACCAATTTTTTGTGTCTGAAATAAGTACTCGTGGTTTTAAACGAAAAACGGTTCAGCTGTTTTACTTTTAGCTTTCACAATAGTTTGTATAAGTCTAGACAATGTATAGGGCTAGAATTTTGATATTGCTAGAAAATCTTCAAATCGCAAAAAATAAAATAACAAAAGGTTTGGTAATGACCAAGACTAGAAGCTATTATTATAGTATGGAATGGAATATATAATATACCCAAGAACTCATTTTCGCGGCCACTTGAAGGCACTTCTTTTGTAATATTCTAATACTTCTTTATATTTCTTTATTGTGATTCCATTGTGCACGCCTAGGAATATCAAGGTAATCTAAGTTATTTTTACAAAACTCTAGTTTCCTAAATAGAAGTCACAACATGTTTTAGTTCAATTTCCCTATAATAAACCTTACAGTTTTCATATATTTAGTTATCATCCATTAGCATAATTTTAGCACCATTTAGCAGCGACCTGTACATGTCACCGAATTATTTAAGATTTTAATTAACGAGTACATATCTAGCAATTTTAAACAAGTTGAATTATTTTTAACAACAAAATTGAAATAACTTCAAAAAAGTCAGATTATTGTCGATAGATTGCTAAAATACCTGAAAATGTTTTACAGTTGAGCCGAAATAACTTTTTTATTCAAATTATAAATTTAATTTATCTGGTTGGGCCAGAATTTTCTGCACATTTGAAACATTAATAAAAATAAAACTATGAATGGTATTTTGTTGATCATTTTGTTAACAACGTTTATTGATATTTTTTCTAATTACTTTTTCGAGATGTGCCCCTTCTCGTGGTTGGCACTCCTGCAATTGACTAAGGACAGTTTGGAAAACTCGCTGACACAAGCCGCAAGGGATCGCGGATATCTCCTCGTGGATGTTTTTTTTTCATTCATTCATTCATTCATTGGGATATTGTTGTCGGTTTATTAAGGTACACTCGACTTTTTCCCTGCTTTAATGTCCACAATTGTGCTTGTTTACGTGCCCAATGTTGTGAAAATGGGTCTTGTCCGTAAACAAAACATTCTCAAGGCTAGAGAATCGCTCCAGTATAGTGTCAGCCGATAACTAACGTTGAATGTAATCGTTTGGTTTCATCTTCTGCACAATTGAATTTGGACATTTGGACCTCAAACTATACCCATATAAGCTATATGGGTATAGTTTGAGGTCCAAATGCCGAAATTCGCCATAGACTAGTTCTTAGTATTGTAGGTGGTAGATGATTCTGGATCATTCCTTACGGAAATTTCAACCTCCCGAATGTTCTCCTCGACTTCACAGTGCTTCTTCTTGAATGTGGTCTTGAATTTGTTTAATATTCGTGACGATCCCGTTTGGTCGGACTTGCTTTATTAGCACTTGGCGCTCACACAGATACTTCTTCAAATTAAATCTTCTTAAATTTGTTTTACACAAAAAGCACGGTGTTTTCAGCGCACGATCGTGACTAAATTTGCATGGAGCGACGCACAATAAATTCCCCGCCACCTACGTGCCCCTGCATGTAATGGTTTTTAAGAAATATAAGAAGACCATATTATTTCATTAATTTTCTTTTTATTAATTGTGTGCGTTACTTTTTAAACTTAATCATCCGTACAATTTTTCGCCAGGTTACAACATGACTACTTATATTTATTAGGTACTGACAGATTTCACAAACGTCCGGTGACAATACTTACGTACAGTCGCGGAATGAAATAGCTCGCACCTTAAAGTCGAAATAGTGCATGATAAATTTAATTTATAATTTGAATCGATCTTTAAGGATACTTTCACAAGTGAATGGTTTTATTTTAACTAAGTAAATGGCCCCGGCATGGCGGCATTTTTTAACTAACGACCTCTGAGAAGAACCATCGAAACAACAATCCAACTTCACTCCAAAGTTTCATTGTTAATAAAAGAATAACATACCATTACGCCTGTATTCCCCAAAGGGTTAGGCAGAGTAGTAACTATTTACGTCTCATGTAATACGGCGCGAGCCTTTTGTTAATAATCAGGCACAAATCCAAACTCCGACTAAACGCTTTGTAAATAGCTTTAAAGTTGCAAAGAGTATATAATAGTTACGTATATCGTGGCAGATAAAACCACAAAAAAATTTAGTCCATTAAATTAAATTTAAACTTTCTTCTTTCCGGCACGCTTTCGCATCGTGAGTCAACCAGTGTAACATTGTTGCGCTCCTTATAATAATATTAATTGTTTCTTTATCTTTTTAATAATGTTAATTGTCTATTTATCGCTAATTGTTTATTTATTTGACAACTTTACCTATTGGAAATAATTTAAGACACTTTATGTCAAATTAGCATTTCAATTCTTAATTTTTCTTTCGTATGTTTAATACATACATATTACATATAATACATACAATACTAATAAATTAAGTATGGATGATTATTTTATGTGCATAATAATAATTAAAAAATAATTAGTCAATGAATAAAATAATTCAATCCATTGTATTCTTAACAAAGCAAGTTGATTTACTACCAGCTTTGTAACGAGTTACCTTTTTATATAATTAGACCACGAAGGACTTTCTTATTACTTGGATTCTATTAAATATAAAATCTTAGTAAAGAAACAAGTACTAGTGAACAAAACACGAAAAAATATAATAACAACCTGTTCACCCTACAGACAAGAATCAATTGCTTTATTTATGTCATTGCTTTAACAGAAAAGTGTGTTGCATAGAAAAAAAAATGAAAAAAAAAACCGGCTAAGTGCGAGTCGGACTCGCGCACGGAAGGTTCAATACCATTATGTAATATATGTATAATAATATAATTGGCACCATTGTTAATAATATAATGGCTTTTCAATTTACTTTTTATTATTTTTTTGCATTAAATATTGCGAAATGTTCACAAAGATATGAATTTTCTAAAATTTTAAAGAAAATTTCTAGTGAACGTGTAGCTGACGTCGCCTGAAGACGTAAAACGTGGAAAAGAAATTCGACATCACAGGCAGTGGTCTCGGTGGCTTAGTTGGTAAAGCGTCTGGTGTACTTAACCAGAAAGAAGCAGGTTCAAAACCTGCCTGAGATCGAATATTTCTTACACTAGAAATTTTCTTTAATATAAAATTCATACATTTGTGGGCTTTTCAATTACTTAAATTATATATATTTTATTGCCTATTTTGTTTAATGTCTTTTTATAATGCATTTTATTTTGCTATTTTAGTTTCGTGTTTGTGATAATGTCAATAAAAAAACATAATTAACATTTTGACTAAATCTCACTAAAATAAGATAGTAGTCATCTTACTTTAAGGCATTTGAAGTAATATTTAAAAAAAATCGTAGCAGATGGCGTTCTGTAGTTTCTGCCTATTCTATGAGAAAAAGGCGTGAGTGTATGTATTTATGTATGTATTAAAAAAAATTATACGTAAAACCAATCAGGAGATAAAAGCGAAGCCATCTACCGAGTCTATTTGTTTTATTGCTGTGTGCTCCAGATGTTCAACGCCAGGTGAAACAAAACTTCAATGGTTCCCCCATAAACACGCGTTATGGCACCCTGTAATTACTTATCATACATTTTATTACTAATCACGTTGCTTTAGTATTTTGTAATGATTATTTCTATGTGGTGCTTTAGGTAATTCATATTATCCTTAAACCACTTTTATTAATAGAATCAACACTTAGAATATCGTATAGCTTTCCCTAGAAATTAAATAGTTTTTATCTATAAGTATTTTCTCGAAATTTAATTTAAAAAGGTATTAGTCAGTGTTATGATTTTCTTATTTAGAATGTCAAAATCCGCACTAGGAATCATCAAACTCTGTGTCGTGGGGACTTTAAATACATACAAATAACTGACACAAAGTACACCAACACTCGAAACAAATATTTAAATATATCGTGCTATTGTAATAATCATTTTGCATTACGATGCGTTTTGGATTGCGGGTTAATGACTGACGAATTAAGCAATGTTAGCTTAAATTTGGCGCAGAAAAACACACTAAGTTTAATAAACATATTCGCAATACTTCGCTATGATATAGCACCTACATTTTTTTAGTTGTTCTGCTGTAAATATGCTACCTAAGAACATTTTAATCGCTTAGCTTTCGTCAGCAATTTTGATCGATTACAGAATAGGGTGCTTCGCTACTACTATAGGATCTATATAATCTAGTACTAAGAATTTTTAATATAAAAGATTAATTTAAATACATAGATGTGTATCAAAATAATGATTACTAAATTACTGTTTATTTTTAAAACAGTATATCAGGTACATTTAAACGTTTTGTGTGATATTGAATGTAGAACTATTGTAAATAATATATACCTACATTGTAAATGTAATACTAGTTAGTATTAGAATTATGAAAAAAAGATAAATAACATAATAATAATCTTAAATATATTTTTTATAATATGTTTTATTTTAATTTTTGCAGACCACGTCGAGCAGGAATGCGGAGCCAGTAAACAGGTAAATTATTTAAAACTTCTTTTTACGGATATTATATTTAATTCCCGACCATTCGGGTCCTAAACAGCATCCATGGTCCGGGTAGACCGAGGAGATTGAGGTCCTAATGTTTAAATAGTAACAGATATCTTATTTTTTTATATTACCAATTCATTTCACACACAACGAGTTTGCCGTATCCTTTGATCATGCAGTATGTTAAGACCACGCCATCTTCTTTATGGGAATTTGCAAGGACTTGTGGTTGATTAAATCTAATGTAGTGTGTAAGCGATGTCAATATAACTACTAAAATAAATAATATTCGCGTAGGTGGCAAGAACCAGTAGCAAAATTATTATTTTTTGTCATGACCTGCGTTTAACAAAACTGGTTTTATTTACTATAAGTATTAGAATTAAACAATGAATTTGGCAAGGTAGAATGTGTAATTGTGTATGCTTATGTAAGGATTATCGCATTAATTCAACACTTTAGAATTCTTTTGAGAAATTGAAATTAAGAATAACATTTTTCTTTCTCGTTTGTTATATGCATAGAATGGATCTAAGAGCCAGATTTGTGCATTATCCGGACACGTAAGTGTCACTGCGGCCAAGTCCATTTTTATTTTGATACATATATAAAAGAATGCGCTGTTGTAGATATAATTTTCCTGTTGGATCACTCTATAAATGATGTCTTTGTTTATTTTGAGCCTAGAATATCCATATTTTATTCTATTATAGGTATATTTTGCTTATTTTAATATTGTTAAATTGTCGTATGCTTGAATGTTTTTTTTTTTCAGATTTAGTTTTGTTTTTGTTACTATTGGGATGTTCTTTTATATCTGTATATGTTTTATTAATAGCCTCTCGCTTTAAATGGTTGAAATTTTTGTTCTGTAGAAAAGTGTTTTGTTTTTCCTATGACGATGTTATGATTTGTTAATTCCTAGTTGCTTTATTACCAATAAAGTAAGCTTCTTATTTGTATATATAATACAATTTTGTGATTGTACATAAACTGAAGTGATAAAAAAGTACAGATATAGACAATACGTACAGCTTTGTTTGCTAATCTAATAGATGTGATATAATTTAGATCATCAAACAATGTTATTAAAAATGTATTTGTAATCAAATATATTTTTGTTTCAAGCACCGATCCATTGCTATGGGAAATATTTACACCGAATTAGTAAGTAGATATATTAATTTAACAACGTCCAATAATATAATTACGTTAGATAAACCTGCTTTAATTTTTTGTAACTGTTCAATACACTTATGTTATATTTTTATGTTGCTTTATGATATGCCAGCCAGAATAGTCAATAAAACAAGTAAAGGCTGCGTTATGCTGTATCCACACATTCCCGGCTGTACGGCCGGCAGGCGTCCGACATAAAGTTTGCGGTATGTCAGTCTGAAAGCTGGCGCCAACGCCGGTGGCATGTGTGGATGCACAATAACATTCATTAATATAATTATTATAACAAATAATTGATGTAGATGTATCGTTAGTATAACTAGTTTGGTTATTGTTGAGAACCAATCCTGTTCTTTTTAGGAATTATGAGACTATCATTAATAGATTAAAAATATTCGGCCCGCTTTTCACTATGTCAGAAAAGTCACTGCTCTCCGACTAAATAAAATATGGAATAGAATTTGTACGAAATAATCTGTTGAGTAATTTGAGTTGCTCTTATTCAAAATTGGTGAAATGCGGTTTTAATCGTAATAATATTGTGAATTTGATTGTGTTTATTGGTGAATTAGCTAGTTGCTCGGTTTCTTTAAGATATGGATATGGAATGAAAGATAGATTCAAGGACCAAGGCTACGGAAATAAAGCTAGTTATTTTAAATCGCCGAAATCGCTGTTTGTTTTGTATATCAGACGGAGACAAAGCTATCTAGATAATACTTTTTATCGACGCAATAGTCTAGATGACTAAATTTTTCTTAGCCTTATAATTTTTTTATCATGAATACGGCCGATCTACAAAAGTAAAATAGGTTATAGTTTAGAACGTTATGAGCTGACATTAATTTTCTAAAAAATCTAATTGTACTCGATAATATTGAAAATATGCGACAAGCTATTGTCTTAAGGTACTAAAATTATTCGCGTGGCGCGCCAGTCTCATAACATAACAGATATTTAAATACGTGAGGTATTTATTGCGCGTGAAAATTAAGAAATCTTTTATGCGACAGCTGCCGATCTAGTGACATCTTCCTCTAGCATAGCGCTGTACTGTTTGCAGTATGAGAGAGATGGCACGAGATTGGCAGTTGTTGCATAAAACTTTACTTTATTGACGTGGTGACGTGAACGAACCATTTGCTTTTACGTGGAATGCGTATAGGCAATCGGTACGTGTGACTCGTTACTGACCACTAGCCGCCCTCCGCGCTCAATCACAATAAATTGCATACATACCATCACACCTGTATTCCCCGATGAGTACAACAGGTGCGTACAACTACAGTCGCCTGTGCTCGTAATATTCTATGTACCTAACAATGTGTGTTTTCAAGGTCACCCTGTATAGGTTTATTGAATCAAATACTAGTCTTATAAACTATTACCTAGGTGTACTGTCCTAAACCGACTTGATACACAACACGCAGACGAATTCACGGGCGGAAACTCTCGTTAAACACGAAACGTTGCTTTAACATTAGTTCATACGGAACCCTTGGTGCACGAATCTAGCTATCACTATTAACTTAACTTATATTGAAGAGTTGTAATGTGAGCATATTTCTTTTTCAAGCCACGACATGGGTGTCCGAACATATGTCCGACCGTAAGTAACCGGTTATTCTAGACGTTGCATAAGTACCTAATCGTGTAATTGTAATATCTAGGTTTTCTGTAGCTACAGTAACTTGATATAAATCAATTATTATCTAAACTTATTTATTAGATATTTATAAAAGCAAGAAAAACAATGATAGGTAGAAAACAAAATCCTAGACTACTGTTTAAAAGTAATAATTTATAAATAATATATCTGAACTTGTATAAAATCTAATAATATTTCTCCGAATACGAAACCTATACGAACTAGATTTCGTTTCAAAGCTTTGATCTAGGTAACTAAAATACAATTTGTTTTATTTCACGCAGCGAACCCAGGATGTATCGTCGTCCTGCATACCTGTACGTATTATGTAAAATAATAAATAATAATAATTAAAAATATATATATTTAACACAGTTATAGGGGAAAATAAATATTCATGTAACAAGTGAAAAAAAAAAGAATTAAGTATATCGGGTGAATACAACTTAACGGATAAATAATATAAATTTTCAAAAATAAAATAGTTTAAAGTTATGGTGAGGCTCGCCTCGAAGATATGGAATATGCAGTGACACAATAAAATATCAAAATATATTCTAATTATTTGGGAAATAATTGTATAAACTTTACAATTTTAGTTACTATACATGACTTCCTTTACATGCAGGACTGATAAGCTGTACTACTATCGTTTTGGACCGGACGGCAAGATTATGTACGTAATTATTTCTTACCATAAATGACTTTGAATGTGCCTACGTATTATTAGCATAGGTTATTATCAATAATTACCACGTCCTACTTAGCAGACCAATCTATCGCCATAGTACTATTACCTACACATTTTAAAATAATACAATAATGTAATAAATTTTGTTGAAATTTAAGTATCATGAAGCCTTTAGTATCTATTCGTAACAATACAGGTTGGAAGAACCAATCATGTCCCAGAAAATGCCTAATGCCCAAGCCTCCAACTAATACACATACTACTACATTGTAAATGGTTACTAAAGGGGTTCGAACGTTTTGTATGGAAGCTGGCATATTGACCTGCCGCCATTTTGATTTTTTCGAAATCACGGCGCACAATAAAATTGGTATGTATGGGTAGAGGGCACATAAACTAACAAAAAATGTCCCGTAACAAGGTACCCTAAAGTGTCACGTTAGCGAGATATTTGGAGGTACCTAAAGATCGACTTATGAGTACAACGACAATCATAATCATCCCCTTAGTGGTAACGATAAATCTTTTTGCAGTACCTGTCATCCTGATGATGAATGTGAGAAGACCCGATGGCGTGTTAAGGAGTACGTAATGCCGTAGTTTCCGTGTCAAAACATTAAGTTTTACGTCAATTCAGCATGAAGTGTATTGACTTTTTATTTATTAGGTTTTTTTTTTTAATTTATATTTTCACTTTGCAAAGTATTTTATCGCCGCATATTAAGTTATAGTGGAGACATTTGCGCAGTGAACTTTACTTACGTGAAATTTGATGTTTAATATTGTAAAACTGTTGCTATTTTTGCATATTCGTTACAAAAGCTTAATTAAACAAATTTGTAAATGCTCACTTTTCTTGCACGCAATCCAAATTAAACCAAAGGCGCACTGGGTCCCGTCGAGCTAGGTCCGAAGGAACCAGGTAACGTCACTCAGTTAAATATTACTCCTTCGTCAAAACACTGCAGAATTGTACCAGTGTCATATTACCTACTAGACAGAGTATCATTTTATTTTTTACGACTGTACAATGTAAAATGCGACGTCTACCTACATACCAAAGTATTTCGTTCACACCCAATCGAAAAGACGTATATTGTATATATTTCATAAGAAAAGAAAAACGATTCCATAAACTTTATTTCTTATCCAATTATATTAGTTACCTATGTTCTTAAGTTCCGTTGAAAACACCATTTAATAAACTGATATTCAATATGTACAATTGTAGGTACTACAAGAAAAATACCTATATAAATAATAGTTGTATTCATAAGAAGCAAGCATATTATAATCACTCCGTTAACCGTAGCAGCTAAAACCACAATAAGTTTTAGTTTATCTAACTAAATGCTATGATGAGGATTAAAACAACAAAAAATATTAGTTTGGTTTCCAACGTACAACATAATTTTCTATAGAACTGTTTGCTCAGTGTCATACTTTGAAAAGGTAACATTAGGTATGGTGAATTATGACCGGCAGTGACCTGTGTCACAGTATAAATAAATTCTATAACAGCGCCTATGTTGTGCGCGTATGATTGCGGATAGGTACTTTAAATTTTCGGGCAAAATATGGCATGCTGTAAAAAATAGTGGGATCAATTTTATTCAGTTACTTATTCTGAACAAACTAGGTTTCGTGTATACTAAAAATAATGTTGTATGTTAAAATAAATTCTAATTATGTGTAAATTCTTTAACGCAACGCCTTTAGGAAACCCGAACGTACTGTAGAAGAAATAAGGGAGTAAGTAACTTAAATATTAGTTTTCAATATTGTATAACTGTTGCTATTTTTGGTACCTATTACTCACGCTTGACAAAACGATTTTGTAAATACATACTCACTTTTTTGCATGCACACCAAAACAGGGCCATGGCTCGTCGACGTCGAGCCAGGTCCGGAGAAACTGGGTAATTATGTCACTTAGTTAATAATTAAACCCTCGTCTAAACATTAAGAGGATAGTCTCCGCTCCGCGCTCCATACAAAAGTAGTATGGTCCTATCTTGAATTAACCAATGAAATTTAGCAGTAACAAACTTATCATTAAAATACGTGTTCCTTGAATGTAAAACTTAATTTAATTACAAGGTTAAAAAGGTACACGAGCTCAAAGATTGGTAATTTTCGTTGAAAACGACCCACCTTTATGCTAATATTTCAAAATAATTTATCAATACAGAACCATTTTGACTTATGAGGAACCAAGACAATATAATGAATATTCTTTTACAAAAAAAAAAGAATCTACGTAATAACTATATTAAAAGAGTAATCTCCAAACTTCGGAACAACAAATGCGCGAAAATGTTGCAAATGTATTGTTGTTTCACCGCGTTCGCATCGTGAGGGATAAAGACAGCGACAATAGTGCAACATTTTTGCGTTCTCGACGAACACTCCTCTTAAGAGGGTACTCCATTGAGGCTTTCTCCATACAAACGCATTCTTGCTTTCTTCGTAGATAGTGACTAGAGAAATGATATTTTTCCAAAAAATTTAGAAAATATGAATTCATACGGGCCCCTAATATTTCATTTTTTCCAAAAAAAAAACTTCACAAGAAAATATGACAATTCAAAAACTCGAAAAAAATTATCTGTCAGGATTAGAGATGGGCGTCTACCCGGTAAAAACCCGATGTTTGGGTATTTTATTCGTAGGGGTAAACAATATTTTAAATAAATAAATAATTTAATATATTATTATCTCTACATGTACAGTGGGTTATAGCTGTAACCTGACCCGCCCTAGGTGGGACGGCGGGGTCTCGGTGGGTCAGGTAACAGCTATAACCCACTGTACATTTAATTATTATTTTTATATGTAGGTACAGTATATTTTTGATAAAACTGTATTGGAAAACTAATATTGGAACATTAGAATTGCATAATTATTTTACTTTAATTAATGTATTGCCGTGTACCATTTTAAGATAGTACAGAATAGCCGTACAACAAATGGCAACACTGAAACTGCTGGCAAACATGTGAAAATTATAATGTTATTTGCTTTTTTTTTAATTTCTACCCGGTATAAATTATAATTGGGAAGGTAAAAATTGGTATTAATTATTATTTACCCAAAGTTCGTATTCTTACCGGGTAGACGCCCATCTCTAGTCAGGATCCATTGACAAAGTTTTGAAGTGGTCTGAATCTTCACCAAATATGTACCAAAAACTGTACTAAATACTACCTATGCTTAGTACTATTTAGTACAGTTTTTTGGTACATATTTCAAAACTTTGTCAATGGATCCTGACAGATACGAAAAAAAGTCCGTTTTTACCGTCTTGTTCAGATGACTATCAGAAAAATTAAATAAGTTTTTAACAAAAAATAAAATAATAGAAGCATAGACGTGCTTTTCCTCTAAATTTTGATATATAAATTGTTTAGATCAATCCACTTTTGAAGAAGAAAACAGCAGAATACGAAACGTCTTTTGGTCAAGGTTTTTGTAGGTAAAATCATCCTACGCTGCAGTTGTCCTTTTCGCACTGTACGGGGAGAGACTGAAGGTGCAGCGCGACGGCAATAGTTTCTTCAAATACCTATTTTTGAAATTCCTCAGGACTAGAGTACCCTCTTAAGTGGAAATTAACTTTTGACTGAGACGGCAAGTGGATGTTATGCAATTTTTCGGTATTATTATTACTCAAGCTTGACGAAATGAATTTGTAAATACTCACTTTTTCTCGCATGCAAACCAATACAGGACAAGGCACCGCCATCGCTCTAGGTAATTGTCAATGATTGTTACTGTCACTTTGTCTTTAACTTTAAAAAAACATCAACAATTTTTTTCTTCAATATTCAAACTTTGGTGTTCAACAGTAGGTAGACCAATTGTCTATGAAACACTCTGTTTTGAGTTGTAGGTATCTGCTATGAAAATGCAAGATGTGCTTGCTAAACGTTAAATGAATTAATTTGAAATTTGCCGAATCTTTTCATTCCGCGACTGTCCTTATTCAAATAAATTGTTTGTTAATGCTTTCACGCAATGCTTTAAGGACTTCTGAACGTTCTTCAGACGAAGAAAGACCGTAAGTAACTTAAATATTTGAGCGCAATATTGTAAAACAAATTGCAAATTTTTTGGTGTAATTTACGCAAGGTTGAAAAAATTAATTGTAATTTTAAATACTTATTTTTTCTTGCATGCAAATCAAAACAGACGCACTCGCCGCCGCCGTCGACACGGGTCCGAAGAACGGAGGTATTTATGTCACTTGTCACACGTTGTAAATCAAACAACTATACCTATTATGAGAAAATTCAAAATATGGTGTTGAACAGTAAGTAAACCAATTTCGCGACTGTCCTTATTCATATATATTTTTTGGTAAATTTTTCACGCAATGCCCTTAGGACTTCTGAACGTTCTTCAGATGAAGAAATATCGTAAGTAATTATTAAAATTTTGTTCAATATTTTAAAATGATTGCTACTTCTTTTTATTTAATTAATTTACGCAAGTTTGACATAATAAATTTGTAAATACTTACTTTTTCTTCCATGTAAACAAAAACAGGACCATTCGCCGCCGCCGTCGACATAGGTCCGAAGGACGCAGGTAATTATGTCTTATGGTTAAATATTAGGTACAGTCGGCAGCATATCAGGTAATACAAAAGCGACAAATTTCTCCAAATTATTTTCAACCTTGAAACGTTAATGATTAAGTTCAAAATGCACTGAGAAAATTTGTCATTTTGTGGTTACCGCTCTTTTTACAGAATTGGCGTATCATTTTGGAGGGTAAAATTTTCATTTTAAGCCAGGTCGATGCTTATATGGATATTATTATAACGAGTTGCAGACAAAACAATCATGTTATTTCTTAACTGTCAGTTGTCGTGGATATGAGTGCGGTTTCTGTTAAAAACACTGGAAGTATAAGATAACTCTAATAAGGGGGGATGATGCGCAACGCCTTTAGGACATCTAAACCTCCTACAGATGAAGGCTGGCCCTATGTAATTCATAGCAGTGCATAAGTTGCAAAAATATTGCTATATTAAGTTTCTTATTAATGATTTTGACCTACTTATCAATAATAAAAAAAAGTATAAATGAAAACTTTTTTAATCATAATAAAAGAATCTCGGTAAGGAATCAGTACGGTTGTAATAATCACGTACATAAATTGTCAAACTATGCTTTTATTTTTCATGCTCTTAACTCTAAGGATTACCTACCAGTTATAAGCGCCCTGATGGAGAGAGGCCGAATGTAAAATCAATCAAAGTGATTAATATTGTAAAATTGAGGCTATATGTAACAATAGGTAGGTACCTACTTATGTTTTGATTAGTATTGCAACGATTAGTATATTCGACCTCAAGCTTAATACAAAATATTCGGCAAGTTTTGTAGCTGAATATTCGGCCTGATGAGTGACGTCCGGAAATTGGTGCGCACACCCGCTGTCAAAATACGCATCGCCTACAAAAAACTACAAATAATAAGTTAGTATTTTGTAAGCATTTATTTAGTCTTAATTAATATAAGAAGAATGTTTAGTGATTTTGTACTGTATTTATGTTATTTTTAAGGGTTCTGTCAGTTTTTAAGTATTCATATGGTCGAAACATTGATTCTATATTAGATATTGGCCTAATATAAAAAAAAATACCGAATACCTACCAAATAGTAACTGAATATTCATTGTAACTAGTAGATATTTATACTTCTATTTTGTTGTAACTGTGTTGTTTATTGTTTGTATCTTTGCTTAGTATGAAATAAGATATCTAGCCTATAAGAACAGCTAATATATTTTGCTGTTATGTTATGTTTTACGCTTGTAAAAATTCAAATAAGTAGGTATAGAATTTATGTATGCATATTAGGAGACACTTGTTTAGTAGAATTGTATGTTTTTAGGGTTGCTTAGTCAAAATAGGAACCTTCATTGTTTCGCCATCAGTAATGATATTTTTTTCTTCATGTCGTGGCCTTAAATGTTAAGAATAATTGGAATTCCTTACAAATTCGTGTAATATTTATTTTAGATCTCAGACGCTCACCAAGGTCGAGCGCAAAAAAGGGTTCACTACGAGCACCATGAAGCCGATGTCGGCGCACGATGAGAAGACGCTCAACACAGCAGTTGCGCTCGCTAATGAGCTAACTTCATTGTAAGCATATATTTTGACCTGCAGTCGACATGATATAAGGTGGTAGGCTCATATTGCCCTTAAGCAATAATGTGTAACATTAATGTTTTCCAGTTTGAAGGGCAATGTAGCCAGTGAACTGAGACTTAACAACTAAGGTCTCCAGATGACAACGCGCCAGTGACACTTCTGGTGTTGCTGGCGTCCATAGCCGGTTGCCGCTTATCATCAGGCAGCCCTATGCTTGTTTGTCATCTTATCACAATTAAATAAATAAAAACATGTAAATACTTTACTAAACTGATTTATTAGCACCAATTTAAAAATAGATTTTCAGTCTTATCAAAAGAAAAAATATATACCAAAGTAACCATGTCTTTTTGTTTGTTTGATACCTTTTCACTTCTGAAATTGGCGAGGAGATAGATTGCATCCTGCCGAAGAACAAAAGCTACTTTTGGTTAATTGAGGAGTGTGTGAGTTAAACGTAGTTAATGCTTGATATATTTAAAACAGGAGCGATTAGTAATTTAGAAATAATATAAGTGCCCTAAAATCATGCAAGCGCGTCTCCTGTTAAATGATACTACAATAATTATAACCGCTTCTGCATCTTGTTTCTTTTTTGTTGATGTAGTTCTTTGCTTAAAACTGCGATCATAATCTGTCAATATATCGTTATCTTACAGGTCCATGAACGATCATGGTGCGGATAAGAAGTACCCGCAATCTCCCAGCGACCGCTCAAAGTTTAACTTTAAGTTTCCGTTATCGCTGCATCACGGAAGCCATGCCAATGATCCAGAGAAAGACAGGGAGTCCCTAGGTGAAAACACATTTTATTCTTTATATTCAAGGATACTAATTTTTTTGCGTGTGGATTTTAGTGTATGTACATAAAAAATCTAAGAATAAAACTGGAAATTTTACCGAATAATGATTTAGTCCATTGTAGGTTTGTGGCTAGCTCAGCTGTTTACTCGTTACTAATTTATGGGGATGGGGGTATTCGTGGGAGTGTTTAAGCACGTACTAAGGATGAGAACGTAAGTATTGGCTACATTTGCTCACAGGGGGATTGCTAACCATCTCAATACTATCTGAATAGACTACACTAGCAGTGTAGATGGTATTTGAATTGATTATTTAATTTCAGCTTCCAAGTTAAAAGCATGCTTTTGCTTTGGTGAGTTTTTAAACATTTCTAGGAATCGTTATAGGAGCATGACGTCGTAGTTTTAAAAGGTGTCTATAGGTAACAATAGATTTGTATTCGATGTTGTCAGTCACATTAGCCGTGCAAGATTGTATGAGTGAATATGAATGGATTTAAACATATTTGTAGCTTTGGTAGGTTATTATTCTTTGACGTTGTCGACACTAATAGAAACAATATATCCTAAACTGCATGTTTGGGAAGGAGTTATGGTCGTCACCTCGTCACTACCATTGCATCGCATGTCGTGGGTTCGTTATTCCACTCAAGACAAACATTTGTGTGTTCCACAGATATTTGTTGCGAATCTGGGTGTACTTTGTCCGGCAATTGCTTTTGAACTCCTCGCGAAGCAACCACGAGGTCTCTTTTTAGAGCTTCATACCTCAAAAGAACAAATAAACCTATCGAGACCTTTTTCATAAGAACGCGTAGAGGTATTAAGTTGCAATTAATAAATAACCAATGCTAAAGTCTTTGGTCCCTTCGTGGATTAAAAAAATCAACTTCGTAAGTCAGCGAAATAAAAAAAAAATACAGTTATTTATGCCTCATATTTTGAAGTTTCGAAGCTTGCATAGTTTGTGGACTTCAGTAATGTAAAAGATATTGATGCAATTAGCAGGTTTGTACGGAAGCCTCGGTGTGCCAGTTAATCTTGCTTGTTTTCAAGCTTGTTGTTTAGTTTAGATAAATATAGACGAATTATTTCGTTATCAAATTGGTTTTGTGGTGCCTTATTTTTTTTTCTTGTATTATTGCAGTCAAAGGTATGAAACTACATAACAATATGTTATTAGTTTTAGGTACTTGAATAGAGTAGGTATATACGTTGTATAATTAGCATTATAGAGCTTGTATGTTTTGTTGTATCGTGTTTCCAATATCATGCTATTTACCCTGCGATTGTTATCATGAAATACATGATAGTATTATAGATGTGTCCTGCTCCAGAAAAGTATCATAGCTTTTGCGTTAATTTTACCACCTGTCTGGCTTACACGTTTCTACCATCTTCCAAAACAGCAGCTTTCTAGGATCGTGTTACCTGAGAGGTATTTATGTATTATTCTTACTAAACTTGAAACAACTTACATTAGAGAGCATTTATTAAACAAAGAGAAGCAAAATTTGCCTACCGTTGACGCTAACCGAACATACAAATTGTCTCATTTTAACTCATAGTTTCCTACTAAATACACACGTAACTATGGCCGGATTGTCTTGACAGGAACAGGCTACATAGCTACCTATAAGATTTACAGCAAGCAAGCAGTCGGTAGTCAACCTGCCTGGTTCATTTGGGGCCACACTAGTGCTTCAAGACTAGCCGATGGAAGCAGGGCACTACTAACCTTTTCATGGTTCCTTAACATGGGATCAAGCCAGGATTCCATTTAGGGAAAGGGAAAGCTCCCCGCTTTCTTAATTTTAAAATGCAGGTTCGAAAAATTAACAAAAAGAGTTAGTGAACACAGAACTCCCCTCTGCTTGGATCATGTCTACGATGTCAAAAGGAAAATCAAGAGACATGTTAAGTCTAGACTATAAATTACAAATTTTGAATATTATTACTCATATATTTATTCTAGTGTAATAATCTATTTTAAATCTCTTCATAGGACGTGAGCGTCGAAATTTCAGCGAGGAAGCCAACAGCGTTCCAGATTTGCAGGTATGCCTGTGTTTAAGTATAATCATTATTTACTTTACAACAGAACACCCAGAAACGCTTACCATGTTTAAATATTACCTACATAAAAATCCACAGATACCTAATACCTACCTATATTGCGATAGGACACCAAAAAAAATTGCGGTTTGAACCCAAGAAAGTATTTAAACACTGTCAGTAACCGGTGGTTTGCCTTCCTCACTTTTAAGATTTTGCATATAAGAATCATCTGGACACACATGTTTTAATGTCAAAGAATTCAATCAAGCAACGCAAGAAGAATTCCTGGCGTACAAGTTGGTAAGGAAATTCTTTTTGTAAAATACATCGAAATTGGTCCAGCAGTTTGGGCGTAAAAACATAATAATGATTATACTCGTATTGAACTTACCTTACTCATAAGTTGTTATTCTTGAGAACTGTTAAACTTGGCCTCAAAATAAAAAAAAAACTAGCGAGTCATGTCGACGCAACCGGTGAGTGTTGTGTTAGTTAGCTCACCCCAAACAGAACGGGAGGGGGAGTTGGAGGTTAAAGGGCTACTTTGCTGAATCACAATATGATTCATACTTGTCAGTCAAATCAATGTTGTCACATTAGATCCTCCATTTAATAACTTTTTATTTCCCCAGTCTTTTTGAGGCCATAGCCGAGCTATAGCCAAGACTTACTTGCATTATTTTGTCCCCAGTCAACCATAACTGCAGAATCAAAATTCGTCTATACGAGCCTCGTAGATGAGCCGACGCCGTCGACATCGCTGATGCCGCACGTAGTAAAGGGAACAGGAATACTGAAGCCAGCGACCATGCCAAAGCGATCGCGAGTGATTACTCACGTGCAGTTCAAATCTCCAACTAACTCACCGTTCAAAGTCAGGTATACCTCTTATTTTAATTTGACTTTAAACTAGCTTTTTTTATTTTTACGGAATAACTTAGAAAACGAGCAGGCGATCTGATGACAAGTAGTCTTCGCCGCCCATGGGCATATGCAATACCTACCTACCAAAAGAGTTGCAGATGCGTTACCGAGCCAAGGAAAATTATTTTTTTTCTAGCCAAGGAAAAGGAAGGGGAGCGAAAAGAAACGGGCCTGAGGGAAGCATTGGGCCTCCGGCACTCATCACTCACCGTACGAAACGCAACGCTTTGCATACCGCTACTAGACGTCGATATTATAGAGGAGGGCAGTACTTCCCCGGTCGTGCGAACCCATTCCTACTGGCATGTAGACGTGTCAGCGCAAAACTACTACTACGAAAATCTATCTAATAAAAATTCAATTGCCAATGTTATTAAGATCATCACTTGAGAAAGGCTCGAACTATTTTTAAGCTGATTTTTTGTTGTTATTGTCGTTATTGTCAGGACAAAGTAAAGTGAAAATGTGGGTGAATACGTGGTGGTACGTAAGCGAAGTTGCGGACGGGTGGCTAGTTAATAGTATTAGTAGGTAACATTAAAGTCTTCAGTCTAATTCCTAATCGCGATTGCTACTCTAGAAGTCTCCTATGAGTCTTCCTCCTCCTTGAGTTTTCTATGAACTTCTCAGTAGCAGCTCGGAGTTTCTATATATGTGCCTGGAGAATGGCAACTGGTTCACCCC
The DNA here is from genome assembly GCA_958496365.1 of Subacronicta megacephala. NCBI lineage: Eukaryota > Metazoa > Arthropoda > Insecta > Lepidoptera > Noctuidae > Subacronicta > Subacronicta megacephala. Next base: position 14,419,474 of record OY292513.1, read on the forward strand.
CTATGTACATCCTGTGGTGTACATCGGGGGCGAACGTGTTGCCATTACGTACGCCACGCCCACGCCTGTATTCCCCGAAGGTTAGCCACAGACTAACCTAAGGGGAATACAGGCGTGATGATCTATAGGTAATATAAAATAATGTAAGTAGAATAAGTTATTATTGTATTCAATATAATTTAATTAATCTTTTGTCTTTCTGAATGTTTCAGGTCAGAAGAATGCACAGAAGTAAGTTTCCATTGCTTATATTATACACCCACACACTCACACATAAGTAGCGACATCTATGATATCTTAATAAATACAAACATACATACATGTCAAATTAAAAGATTTGGAACACAACAATATGAATTTGTTACGGTCTTTAGACATTTCAGATACATTAATATTCTTCTTCTTCTTCGTGTCGAAGGTACGTATTTTTTTTATTTATTTATTTTTATTTTAGTTTGGTTATATGTTCTTTGCCCAAAACTTAGCCACCTCTAAAGCATTGTCAGTGGCAGCGCAGAGGTCGTCTATACTACAGGTTATTAATATTATGTAGGTAATTTAAGATATAAAATGCACCTCGTTATTGTAAATATATTCGTAACCCAAAAACAGTTTCCAAATTCCCGCAGTCATTTAATTACAAACAGACAAACAGAAAGTTTAGAGATTATTTTTTGAGACATCTCATATCATATTATTATATATTAAAATACTTCCTATGCCTATAGACCTCGGAGGATACTCGGTCAATACTTACCTTATCAGTAGTTTTTTAACTAGGACCTGCCGTCCATACATAGACACATACATGTACATACATAGACTTTTAACAGTCAGGTAAAAGTTGTGGTCTTTAAACATTTCAGGTGTATAACGTGCTGCCGCTGCCGCCGCGCGCCACAAAACCGAAGCTAGTTGATATGCCTCGTCACATCAGAAAACATCCTTTAAAGATTGTGGAGCCGCAAGTCCCGCCTGAGTCTGTTGTTGAAATACAAGCTATCATCTATCAAAACACTAAGAGCCCAGAACATAAGCCAGAACCTGAAGTAGTTGAAGCTGCTGAAAATATACCTCAAGATGAAGGTGTGGACGTTATAGATGGGGCTGATTTGATTCCAAAAGGGGATATTAACACTAATCCCTTCGCGACCGATGAAGCAGGACCGAGCAATGTCAACCCATTCAGCCCTTCTTATGGCGACGACGAACCTAGCGATTTGACTTCACAACTCTACACGCACAGCGGGGCGGAGAGTGGTGAAGAGAGCCTTACTATTCTAATCAAGGGTGAGTGTTTTTGTGATCAAATTTTTTTTAGCTGTAATTTGTATAACATCGATAGAGTCGTTACTGTTTAACTATCTTCATGATATTTGGTGTAGATCAACGCCTCAAGAAGTCGTTCTTTTAAGGTCAACAAACAATGCCCTTTTGTTTCAATTTTAATCATCTAAAATAGTCTTTCAAGATTCAGTACAATTGCATTCACGTTTTCGATTTTTGGAAACGCATACCGAACGTGTCCACGTATCTATCTACGATAGTTCCGTGGCTCCTTATGTAACAAAGACTAAGTACTATTAATATAAGAAATACGGAATACTAAGCCAAACGTGGGTAACACCAGACAGCTGTATGTATGTAAATAAATACAAATAAATTTTCTATCTAATTTCAATTTCTTTCCAAACATGCAGAACTGGCAGCACTAGGTAACTATTTTTAACTATTTTAAAAGAAAATGAATCTTCAAGGCTGTTATAACTAACTTTATTTGTTTCCCCTTAATGGATAATATAAAGGTATGTATTTGAATGGATTTCGATTCTCTAAAGCATATCGAGATTTTAAGTTTCTAAGGCTCAGCTTTCTAGTTTTACATTGTGTGTATTCATTTAACTTTTATTATGTTTGGCATATTAAAGATTTTCCGCCCTACTCGTTAAAAATATGAAACGTACTTTAAATTTCCTATAGATACAATTTGTTCTTTTGTTGTTGTCTTCTTTCCCTATTACAAAAGAGCACGTGTCAAAACAAGACAAAACACATTATAGTTATATCGGGCTTTAAGTCGTTTTATATTTATATCAAGCCATCTGCTACGATTCTTGCATACTTCTTTTGCTTCGTCCACATTCATACATCTTGTCATACACATGCGCCGGTTGCGGGTACTACGCACCTGACCTTTCTGAAGGATCTCACCAATAAGGTCGTGGTATGTCTTTCTAGGGCGTCCCCTCCCGGCGACTCCACTGACATTCGCTTTATAAATCCCTTTCGTTAATCGCCTTTCATCCATTCTCTCGACAGGTAGGTAAGTAAGTAAGTAAGTATATATTATATATTAATCAAATCTTTCTTTTACATGCAGAACTGGATAATGTAGGTAATGTAATCATACTGATGTAATAAAATTGTAAACTGGTAACTCATTACATAAGTGATATTTAAAAGTCTTTAGAAGAACATAGGAACTAAAACAATCATCTTAGGATGTTTGTCTGTCTGTTTATACGCGCATCATTCAAAATCTACTACACGAAATTGATTGCAGTTTTTAAATTTGTATTGTTGGAGGTCTATCTTAAAATCTGTTGCAAGTTGCATCTTAATACGCCGCATAGAAGCCGATTTATATTAAGCAAAACATTTTGCAACTGGAGTGAAACCGCGGGAAGCGGATCGTATACTATATTTTAAGTATATAAAAACCATTAAAGAAAATGCAACTAATAGCTATGCTGTATTGGTCCCAATGGTCCCTCTAAATTATTTGTGTATTATAAAAAATAATAAAACTCCCTCCTGCCGATAAATGGTATTAACTGAAAACTATTTTATCTGTATACTAACCCTAGGTAACCCTAAATACCTAGTAACGTTTCATTAAATATCCCACAAAAAAAGAAAGGTACATGAATGTTATTCTAAATCATGATAAGTTTTCGGGGGCCCTCTGAATACAGTGCCGAGTTCGTATCATTGGACGATCATTATAGCAGTAACAGATCTACACGAAACACTTTCAGATGACAAAGACCACGAGTCGGAGTATCTGTCGGATCCGTCGGATATGTCGGAGTTCGCTGACCAGAAGGCCAGCGAGGGGCAGGAGCCCAATTAAATTTAAAATTAAGGTCAATATTTGTATAATGTACTGCGAGCTTATAGCGATCCCCAGAGGCACTGTCTTCCGCGTTAGCCGTTGATACCATTCGTATTCGTAGAGTTTTTTTTAAATCTTACTAGCAGTGTGGGTCGCACATTACTAGTATTCTTGTTAAACCCTCGTACTAAGCTAAATACTTGTATTACGAGAGTGTGTTCACGTCGGTAGTGCAATGGGTGAGTTTCGAACCGGCAACTACATGGTCGCAGTCTGACGCCCTAGCCCTTGGGCTACCCCTATTTTTCGCGGTATATCCATAAGTAAGTAAGTGTCCGAGAAGTGTAGTAGGACTAATAAACCATTTACCGTTACGCACATCATATGAGTCAAAAAGACCTGTAAAGATATGTGGCGGGAATATTTTTAAAAGTATAAGATACCCTTTTCATTACCGTTGTTCCAGAATATAGCCAGTCAAGCCAAGCTCCGCGCTTATAGTGACGCTGTAAGATTTCGGTTCAGGCACATTGCATCAAACTGCACATTTAATGGAAAAAATGACTTGCCAAATTGCTTGAAGTGTAACATGATTGATGATATTCATCACGAATGTGCCCGGAACGAGTCTCGACGTGACATATATGCTAGACGGCAAGCAGTGCAGTATATGCTATATATGCAGCAGTTTCTTGTCCCCCCTTTACTTGGAGGAGGCTGGAAACTGTAACGATCAAAAAGCAAATGGATTCCTCAACTTCAGTTATTTCCCTTATGAAGTTGTATACGTATATAGACATTGTACCTAGGTTGTAATAAGAATTACGAGGCGATCTTCAATGTTGACCAAGTCCCTATAAATAAAGATTAACAAAATATATGTACATAATTATATTGTTTTGGTCCCTTTGATTTATTTATATATCCTCATAAAAAATATTAAATTCTCTCCGTCTGATAAATGGTGTTACCTTAATTACCTAACACTATCCTGAATACCTTAGGACTAATAATTTTTGATAACAAAAGAAAGGAATATTAAATTGATGTTCCTACTTAAGTTTTAAATTGTGATAAGTCTTGAAACCCGTATTTAGCAAGGGAGTGCTGTCTAACACTGGATGAGTTCGAAAGAGTAACAAGGTCTTCATAAAAAACTTTCAGATTGCAAAGACCACGTGTCAGTCGAAGATCTTCTGGAGTTTGCTGATCAGAAGCCTTGCGGCCGACAACGTGGTGTGGAGTCCGATGAAGTTAGGATCATGAGCAAAGTGCTCAAATCACAGGTGACTTGGTCTTTTTTTTTTGTAGCTAATTTACATTTAATGAACTTGAAAAAGATGCCATACCACCATTTTAGGCCTCATAGGCATTTTTCTAAGGAGGTATCAAGTTAAAAATACCTAATAACAAATACAGTTTTAGAGTAGAAGATTTTTTAGAGGATAACAGGTTAAAAAACGCCATCTCTCTTTCACAAACTAAAACGCTTACACGTTGTAAGTAGCATGGCCCGGCTTAGTTCCTGATTAAAAATGTTAAAGAAAGGTTTATTAAGTTAATAATATAATTACACTTGTTATTTTTACAAACATTTTTAACATACCATCACGCCTGTATTCCCCAAAGGGTTAGGCAGAGGTGCACTTAATGTACACCCACAGTTCGCCGGTATGTTTAGGTCCCATGTAATAGAAGGCGATTCTATTGCCATTCACCGGGCACAAATCCAGACTCCGAGCTGCTACTGAGAATTTCATAGAAAAACCCAAATAGCACTTTGCTCGACCTGGGGATCGAACCCAAGACCTCTAGCGTAGCAGTCGCGATTGGGACCACTAGGCTAACGAGGCAGTCCATTTTTAACTGTATTTTAAATAGTTTATCAATGACTTCTGTTGATGATCTCATTAAAAAGTGATTTGCCCCGTGCGAGCATTATAATAAGGCGTTTCTTATTAAACGGTCGAGTTTATATCTAATAAGTTTTTAATATTTCTCAGGCGAGCCCGGAGCAATGTCTTGAGGCGCTGGAGCTGAGCGAGTGGGACGTCCACAGCGCCATCAAGCTGGTTCGGGCGAAGCTGTCCGTGGGCACCTTCAGCTAAACATATACACATCATATTTTATCATTATGACGTAAAAGTAATGTATTAAGGTTAAACGTTTAGCCTTGGGGCACATATTCTTTTTTTTTGAATTTACAAAAATTTTTCAAAACAAAAAAAAGGCGTTCAAAGCTGAAAGTTTAGCCTTAAGCGGTAGCGATATATTCCGTTTTTATTAGCAGTAGTGAATAGTGTTAAATTTTTCATGATTGAGATTGAGTCTTTAATTGCTGTTCCGTAATATTCTTAAATAGTATCTGCTTAAATGTAAAAAAAACTTTTGTACTGTCGTAGAAACGAATTCGCTATGTCTTCATCGTTACGAAACATTTATCCCGTTTACAAACAAATACAGTTATGTATTAAATAATTACTCACGATCTAAAGAGATTTTTACTAACACTCTTGGTGAAAACTACTTTCGTTAGTCAAAATTCATTTTAACCTTGGAACTTTTTTTATCATATTCTTGGTAGTGTTATTTCGTGATGTACCGATTCATTGTCTTAACAATATTTGTGTGATGTGCTTTAAGATGCAGTTATTTGGGATACATTTTTCGTGATCCCACACTCATAAGAAACTTCATAAAAATCAGATTAAATTTTGTAGGTGCAAAGTTAAATCAATCTATCAAATTATATCATAAATGTATGATTCGTTTGCAGGATCGAACTACAATGATAGTTAATATTTTAAGTATTGTGAATACTAATCTTCTATATTATTGTGTAGGACTTTTGATCAATTCCAAAAACAAAATGTGTACTTAATCGTATTGTCGTAGAAACTTCTTTTTATCATTTTAAGAAAATGAAATTGAATTGTGCAGGTGTCAAATTCAATAAATCTATAAAATTATATTACACTTTTGTGTTTTATTTAATAATAGGTACTCTAGGGTTGGACTGTAAATATGCTGCTATATACCGTATTATTCATAAAATATTAAACGTTTAGTTAGCCACTTAAACTATAATAAGTATGTTTTGTCTTGTTTTGATACAAGATTTTCAGTAACAGGGAAAAGGAGACAAAACTCATTAAAGGTACAGGAAATTTATTGGACGTTTTATATTTTTATGAATCAAAATCTATTTGATATTATGAAGAGAAAAGATTTGTGTGCGTGTAATCGATAATACCTCTGAAACTACTGAACTAATAATTTTACCAAATATGCATTATTTTCGAACTGGGATCCTATGAGGACAACATACATACATATTGTCACGCCTGTCTCCCATGGGGGTAGGCAGAGACTATAGATTTCCACTTGCTACGATCCTGGCACACTACTTTCGCTTCATCTACATTCATTAATCTCTTCATGCATGACCGTCGGTTTAGGGTGCTCGGAACCTGGCCTTTTTTAAGAACATCCGCAATTTGATTGCGGTACGTTCTCCGAGGTCTTCCCCTTCCAACTCGTCCATCCATACTCACCATATATACTTGTTTCGTCAATCTCCGTTCATCCAAAGGGCAAAGTTTAAATAAAAAGAAGCTCTTACCAATCCTAAAATCACAATTAAAAATAGTCTGACCTATTCTCAGACCTACCAAATATACACAATAAAAGAGGTAAAGTTAGTAAGGTTGTAGGGGAATAATATCTGGATCTACTGAACCGACATCGAAAATAGTTTTACCAATGGAAGGCCACGTTATTTGGTGTGTCATAGGCAATATCGCCCAACGAAGCAGAAACGGGTAAGCTAGTATTAGATATAGAAATAACTGCTGGTCTTTCACCGTCTCTATAGTGCACAGTCTGTACTATGTAGATACCATTTGTGTATTAAAAACTACTAAACCTCTATATTGACGACTGACGAGTATAGCGGGTGCCCCTGTTATCGCCTACATTAACAACTGAAAGATGTAGGTCATTACAATTGAGGTGGCTCTTGTCGAGGCGACAGTTAGTAGGTAGGTAGGTACCTCTTATAACTTCATTCCCGCGCGGCACTGCAGCGGCATTTGTGGAGCTCATCCGTCGTTTGAGAACTCTTGACCTACTTGGTTCAGATTGCTAGATCCAACGGCATGATTAATTTCTACAAATTGTCGTTCGTATACTCGCTTATTTAGGTTGGTAAGTGTTTCTAGGACAAGTAGCAAAGGTCATGCTGCAGTTCGTTCTTATTACGTCGATTTGTTTCATTTGTTTGTGGTTCGCTGAGAAGCAGTGATGGCAATATATGACCATTGGACTGTCAAGTTGTAGGTCCCGAATCCAAGGCAACTCTGACTTTTCATAAGCATGAGCGTATCAATTTGAGAGGAAACCTGTGCGCAACAGGATCTGTAAATTGTTTGATGATTATGATGATGTTGATTTACTGAAGCTGGAAGGCTATTTCCAGAACATCGTTGTTATTACTCATTAGCAAATGAGCAAGCGTAATTGAATAGAATCGAATATCTACCTACTGCTGGACACTCTCGTCTCGAATTAGAGGGTCTAGGCTATAGTCCTCCACGATGGCCTATTGCGGGTTGGCACACATCATACGCACCGTTACGAAAATCTGTAAGTTATGCAGGTTTCCTCACAATTCCCCCCCCCCCCCCCACAAACTACTTACAAAATTTCGAATAGTTAAAAGAGCGTGCGTTTGATTTTTTCGTGACTGCGAGGTCAAAGGTGTAGAGACTTCGGACTTCTCCTTCTAATAGCTAAGCTATTAAATACATAAAGAATACGTTAAAACAAAACCATAAGGTTTTGTTAGCTATTCCACATAGACCTTCACGTTTCTTGATGTACTTATAACTACGGTTTGTTCGAAATAACTCTGCTCGTCTGAAGTTAGCCGTTACGAACTACCACTTGCGTTGGTATAATTATCTAAGTGTTTGTATACATAAATATCAAAAGTAGTAGAGAAAAAAATCAAAACCGCAAAACATACACGACATCAACTGTCTTTATACCAATGATCCATGACCAATGATATTTTATATTATTACTTTACATCGACTCTTTCTATTAAAATGTACCACCAACCACCACAAATGTACCAACTAGCTTGTCTGAAGTTTTCCGCAAGTGGTTTGGCACTTGCGGAAAACTTCAGACAAGCTAGTTATTTCGTACAAATTGCTCAATTATGTACTAACATAGGCACAAACTCGATGTGTATTTTATACATATCTACGTAGTTACCTAAGTAGGTATGTTAATTAAAAACTTCCGAACTAATAAGACATTGGTCGTGATAAGTACTCACTTAAATTCGCTTTTATTTTATCCCTAGAATTTTGCGGCTGTACCTATTAAATTTTCATAGCTAACCTAAATATCTGTCTGAACTGCTGAATGTGGAAAATAAAACTTAATAAATCTAATCTAGCATCAACTCACTAGTTTTTTCTTACCGTTATAATTTAAATGTCATGCTTGAAGCTTCGTAGCATGTTGAAAATGAATTGGGGTCACTAATTTGGGGCAAACGAGACGCAACGGAACTGGGTCAATGGAAAAGTAGAGCGGAGGGACCGCAGCAGCCCGCAGGCGGCGTCGTACATACCTAGCTCCATCCTTGCATTAGTGTCATATTCCAACAAATAGAACGGCCCCTATTAAAATTAAGAAACTTCTACGAACAAAAACGTGTCTCTCGTTTTAAAAAGTGTTAATTTGTTAAGTTACGATATATCTATGTTCAGGTATTCGTCTTCCTGCGTGCAGGGTAACCACATGATACAACAACAATCTACATCATTAATGGTACCGCGTTTGTTGTGTTTGATTGACCAGTTTCATGAAGCGTGCTAATAATACCCACCTACTTAAATGAGACTATGATTTTCTTTATTCTTATGAATATAAAAAGTAATAGATTAGATCATCGTTATCATTACGCACCTTCCTGTTGGTTCCTCTACAAATAAATGAAATTGGTGTGTCAGTTTGTAATATAAAAAACCTATGGAAGTATGTCTGATTGTCTGTTTTATTCTCCGAAGCGGCTGGACAAATTTTGACGGGGCTGTGAATAGCAGATAGTTGATGGCATAAGGAGTAACGTAGGGAATTCCGAATCAAACTACGGGCTATAGGAGCCCAGCAAAAAATATCAGAATCTGTGAGACAAAACCAGTTTAATAAAAAAGTAATTTCTTACTTTATTGGTGCAATTTTTTTACTGCGTGACGGTAACGCTATAGCTGAAGGTTACCTTATCTATAGATACTTATTTCAGCAATGGAGGTTAGATGTTACTCCAAAAAATAAAACTATACATTTCACGGCTCTGATAGGTTATCAGAACTTAACGGAGGTTCCAAATAAAATGTTTCAACAGACATTGAGTTGATTGCATTCATAATTTTTCCTTTTTCCATGAAAAGTTTTTCTTTTTAACAGCACATGAAATATTCGTGACTCTCTCAACAGAACCAGAGCTTAACATAACAAAGTAGGTCAACGCTGAAAATCCTCAACCCAATCCATTTATGTGAGTTAGTTCGTAACTGCGGTAATAGTAAGAGCTATAGATGGGATTTGTGCCGAGGGACTTTTGTTTTGCTCAAAATACGTCGGCATTAAACTATCTCTGGTTAAAACCCTTTGTTTTAAGTTTTCTTGTTTAGATTAGTTGGTACTACATGTTATCGTTTTAAAGCTATAAATTAAATGTAATATAGGAATGACACATAATGATGAATTATTCATATATACCTACGTCTACGAATTTATTCGTAGACCTACGTATTATTATTATAACATAGAAGTATTTAGACTTAGAAGTATAGAGTACCGGATGGGCATGGTAATATTTAATTATACCTAATCTAGACTCATTTATATATAAATAATAAATAAATTATATAACATAAAACTGAGCGACAAAGCGAGTTTTGTTCAACTGTTGTGTGGCATGGTAGGTAGGTGCGTATTAACTTATTCGTAGATGACGTAAGCGGTGAGCAGCGAGTGTCGTAATATGGAAAGTGGTGTGTTGCTAATCAAAAACAAACAAAACTAACCTATAGCAACAGAATGGGAGCATAGAAAGTTGTGGCAGAAATCGGCGTGAATAGAAAATGTTCACTTTTGACTCTAAGAAAGTGAATACGTAGACTAAAGCGTACTCGATGTACCTAGTCATAGTTAGTTAAGTAAAAGTAACCAGTTACTTAATTCAATTATACTAGGTAGCCAACGAGCGTGGTTTCACTTGCGTTATTATAACTAGTGGTTACTAACTCGGCTTCTAGGCAACGCAGCGTATCAAGAAACATACAGATTTTAAGTAACACCTCCAATAAAACAAACATGAAAACCGCATCCGATTTCGTTTAGGTTTTGCGTAATACAGGCAAAAAATACAGACAGACAAGTAAACATTCTGACGATAATTGTTTTGAATTCTATTGCTGTTGTAAAAACTTCTTAAATTATTTTTTTCTTAAGTGCCTCTTACCTCTTTCATCTATCTATCAATATATCTAATATCCTATATTATTCCTAGTCGCTATATTAAAATTTAATTGAATTGAAGTAGGTAAGTATGATTACTTACTATATATTTTTTAATAAGATCCTTATTAATATTCTCTAGATATTTAATCTAGTAATTATACTAGATACTAAGTATGTTTCAGTTATATTTCCCTTATTATGTTTCCCGTCTACGTACCCACCTGCGTAGTTTTAAGAGGTTTTATTTTAATGTCTTTGACATTTCTTTACCTTAAATACCACGTTCTTGATCCTTGACATACTTACTTACCTATCTACTTAAAAACTTAATTCTGCTTCTATGTAAAACGAAGCATAGTACAGACCAAAATGTTACGTATGCACACAGCGCAATTAGAAAGTGAAGAAAACGTCTCAGAATGTGAACCTACTTCATTCTCAAAGAAGGCAGTGGAAGAAGACAGGACAGGTCGAACTATAGTGGGGAGAGAAAGGGGGAGGTAATTAAAGGAGGGAAGTTATTTACTTTTTGTGTATCTCAATATTATTCACGGATACAATGCTTTGCAACTTCTAGTATAAGCTGAACTCTCCAAGTATAAGGTTTTGGTACAAATTCTCATTGTACCAAAACCTTAAAAGCTTACCTCTCGGTTAGCGTATATAACATACCTTCACTCCTGTATTCTCCGAAGAGTTAAGCAGAGGTGTACTAATGTACACCCACAATTCGCCGGTATGTTCAGGTCCCATGTAATAGCCATTTGCATTATTGGGACATTCCCATTAACCGGGCACAAATCCAGACGCCGAGCTGCTACAGAGAATTTCATGGAAAAACTCGATAACACTGCTCGACCTGGGAATCGAACCCAGGACCTAAAGCGCAGCAGTCGCGTTTGAAACCACTAGACTAATGAGGTAGTCATCATACTAGGTTACCTAGTAGCGTATACTAGGTTACCAATATATACAATAGGAATAAACATTTTTAATATTATATTTAGTTCCCATGTAGTAGGAAGCGAGCCTATTGCCATTAACTGGGCACATATCCAACCTCCGAGCTGCTACTGGGAATTTCATAGAAAAACTTTGCTCGGTTGATTGTTGGGCAATTATATTTTAATAGCTGTTGCCCGCGGTTTTGCTTGCATCACAAAGCAATTTTTGAGATAAAAGGTAGGCTATCTCCTTTCCAGGGGCTTAAACTCCATACAAATAAATCCATTTCAAACATTAGGATTTGAAACTATACAATCACATAAATTCAGGGAATACAGGCGTGATGCTCGGCTATGTAACTCAATGTTTGAGTACATAGGACATAATATGCATAAGACTTGTAAGTTTGTGACTGCTTGCAAAATAACATTCTGTGTTACCCAACTTTCCATGCTGCAGTAGCAAGCAAGCAATACATTCTTACGCGTTGTCTACGCATCAGCTATGCGACGGCTACAAAGAAGCTACGCGATGTCTATGTAACGGCTACGCGCCTGCTACGCAACGTCTACGGATTAGCTACGCGGCGGTTACACGTTAGCTACGCAGCAGCTACACATTAGCTACGCTGTGCCTACGTAGCGGCTACGCGCTTGCTACGTAGCGTCTACGGATTAGCTACGCGGCGGGTACACGTTTGCTACGCGACGGCTACACATTAGCTACGCTGTGTCTTCGTAGCGGTTACGCATCAGCTACGTAGTGACTATGGATTAGCTACGAGTCGGCTACAGATCAACTACGCGGCGTCTACGCACCAGTTACTACTACGTAACTTATCACGCTGTACATGTAATTAGCTCCACCGGACGAACACCTTGTTCAGACACAAACGTAAGGAATAATTAGCAGTAACATTTTATTCCATCTTTTAGTAACAAAAGATGCAAATATTTGGTCATGACCTTAGATAGAGTAATTAAACTTTAGGATTCATCAATTGTGTAATTTTATAGCAAGAAGGACTCCTGCCAATGACCGGGGACAATACTATGTAGATCTATTCGGCGGGAAATATAACTTACTTACGAAACTATAAAGGTTAGGTTATATGTAGGTTAGGTAGAATGAGAAAAACACTTAAACATAATTATATTTTTATGAACATTTATTATGGTAAGTTTAAATATAGGGAGCCGCGTTGAAACTCATTATTATTAGGTACAATGATTTTTTTATTCATACCATATCGATCAAAGATAGGTAATTAGGCAATTATTATAAGAATAAATAATTACCCTCTTGAAAATGAGGAAACAAATACAAGTTTTGCTTATGACTAGGAATGATAAAAGTTTTAATAATGTTTACTTTGATGTTTTATATCAAAAGTCAACATGATTGAATGATGGAATTTGACGTTTATATCAAAAGTAAACATAAAATCAGGGCTTAAAATAAATAAGGTCATCTACATAGTATACCTACACTACTCGCTGCAAACAAGCAGTCTAGATTTTCTAGATTGGTACAACCTGCATGGACTATAAATATCTAGATATTAGTTACTGACTGATTAATGCTGGTTAACATAATAACCTACAACGACAGTTCCCATCCTTATTAATGTTTAAATACAATTCTGTACCATCAGTGAAAAGTGTCAGTTTTAATATTTTCACGTAAATTTAATCAGTAAATGAAACTCAATTTTTTGGTCTAGTTGGTACTCTCTAAGGTTCAAATTGAGCGAGTTAATTTTGGTGTTAAGCGTTATAACTACGCAAAAAAAACTTAAACATCCATTATCTCAGAAACATATTTTACCAATTATATCACTTTTCACTGAAGGACCAGAATTATTGTGTCTTGTTAATTTAAATATTTTGTTAGATTACAATTAGATTTTTCTTAGAATTTTAACTTTGCATACTATGAACATATTTTAAAATTGACAAACGATTCGGGAGTAACGATAATTTTTACTCTTGTGTCCAGCTTATAGGGTAAAGTTGTCACCATGCGAATAACCCTGGACCTAATAGCATTTCGATTTTTAAGTGATTTGACTCACAATCTTAAAGCCATTTCTGAAATATTGTCTTTTAATACCTTTTAAGATTTATTTAAATTACGAGACTGTGATACTAATTATCGTTTGGGGAAAGTTCGTATTAATTTAGGTACCTGTAGGGACACTGAGAATAATACAAATAACAGTTTGTTCCAAAAATACTAAGGCTGTCTGAAGTTGTCCGCAAGTAGTTTAGCAGTGATACATTTTAATAGAAAGAGTCGAGTTCAATTGGGGTAGTAAATGTTTGACATCTCTAATTATTTTCTTCACTTATTTCAATATTTATAAAACCACTTAATTAAACGATTTTATCAGCGCGGTAGTTCGGAACGACTAACTTCAGACAGTCTTAGTTATTTCGAACAAATTGTACCTTAAGTAAGCATTAATAAATATGATTACATTGCGTAAACGCGTAAACTTACATGCTAAAATAGTTACTTTATAAATCTGGGACATTTATTCCAACGTCCTTGTGTAGTAACATACTTGTCCTTTGTCCTAGAACTAGGGGTTTAGCATTCAGTCTCACGGTTGTTCTAGTCTCAATCGTGGTACGTATCTGTATATTCAGCTACTGACGACAAAAATGTAATCCTAAACTTATGTTCTATCTTATCATATCGGAATATAATTAAAAAGCAGTCTTAAAAAGCAGCTAAATCACATAAATTATGCTCATGAAAGCAAACCAAGTTTGCTAGTCGTTTGAAGCAAGTAGGTATTCGCCTATAATTCTTAATATAAGAGGAACTAAATAGTTATGCTTAGAAGCTAACGAGATCAATAATTAAAAAAATCATATAAGCAAAGCACTCGAAATATACCTTATTACATAAGTTTTTTTCCGTTGATTTATTTTAATTAACAAAAGCAGAATATTTCCGTACATTTGCATATTATTAAAATAATAATATCTTATAACAACAAAACAATAAAAGTACAATTACTTTTCATTAATGAGCGCTAAGTGGTGCGCATCGATCCAGACAGTATAATGTCTGTATTGGCTTTTTAGCGCACGTAGTAGATACACATTTTTAGTAAATATGTTATAAAATCCACAATATTTATCTTTTTGTATGTTTTTATGCATTTTTTATGCTAAGATTTTAAAGTTATTTTAGTGGAGGATAACGCGGTGACTTAGTTGGTCATAGCATCTGGTGTATCTCACCAGAAGTCGCAGTTCTGAATCCTGCCCTAAGTCGAACTTTTCCTTCACTATAAAATCACAACATCATTACATCAAATCTTTGGGTACACATAATAATGATTTTGGGTAGCATTAGTCCTAATGATTCCGTCCATGATTTTTTTGTTTCACAGCACAAGCTAGAATAGGTTTATAATGGCAAATGGTTTTATTTCCGTACAATGATTTCTTTTTAAATAATTTAATTTTTATTACTAAATACAGACGCCGAAAGAAACCAAACCAAACTCATATCATTAAGGTATCTTTTAAAGTACAAACATAGTTCTAGTAATATCTGACATAGCGTTTTGAGGAAACAGGCATAACGAATTTGAGTAACCGGTCCCAGCCAACAGCACGCTTGCATTAGTCATTATGTAGCTCGATCACAATCGAGGGACCTTCCTAGATTATAGCAATAATAAATAGATAAGAAAAACATTGACTGTTATTTATTTTTTAAATTTCCACATTTTTAATACCTTATAGGTCTCTTTTCCCCTATAACTTAGATAAGATAAGAAAATGATTTATTTATTTAAACTTAGGATATATAATAAGAAGATATATAAGTTAAGATATATTTATTATTTATTAGGCGAGGCGCTCACATTGTTACTATGTGGACTGTTTATCATTACTATATACCTATTAAATGTCAAGTAAACTTTATAATTTCGATTATAAATTGTAAATTACTTATACTGCAAGAAAAATCAAAAACTGCTTTCCTCGCAGGGAAGGCAGTTAGGGAAAGTTACAACTACATGAAACCTCATTATAGAGGCCCATAGAGTATTAGGTTAGATCTTCATTTATGTAGATTTAATCAGTATTTAATTATTATTTTTGTCTGACAAATGAATAAAATTTATTTACGTTTTTTACGGGTTTTAATACCTAGCATCGTGTTTAAAATGTATAAAGAAAAACTAAAAATAAATTTATGGATTTACGGGCGACTACCAAAGGTATTATCGGCATAATTATGTATCTACCGATAATATTATGAACGGCTGTAGAACGCATGCGCGAAATTTTATGGCCTAGTTATTTTACTAATGCCGCGTCGCTGCCGGTTGTATTGTTAAGCTGTGTGTAAGTGCCTTTCTGTGTGCATGTGTGTGTATGTGTATTTGGCAGCGGGACCGCGCGACCTAGATCACGATAGTAACACCTGGACACACGGCATCCCGAATAACAGACCGCATTGTCTAAAGATTTATATTTACCTAGTCAGTGCTCAACTTAAAACAGTCTGCGTGCTTGTTCTGAGTCTAAACAGTTGGAATGATTGATTCGATGTATGAGCCCTACATAATAAGTATGATTATGTTTAATTTATGATTTGTGCCCTACATAATTAAGTATAATTTTGTGCAACTGTTCAAACTGATCGCAATGCGGTTATAGAAAGATATAAATTGTGGTGGCAGTACTTAGCGGGACGATAAACACTGAAATTAGGAGATGCGTTAAAGCTTTAGGAAGCCCTTTGGAAATCTAACTACATAATATGGAATGCAAACAAGAAATATGGATTAAAGTACAGTACAGTAGTCAATAGATGCAAGCTAGCATTTTTGGGCCTACCTACTACAGTTTGTACCCGTGTTTATGACAAGCATGTCGTTGGGTTTTTGTTTGCGTGTGTGTGTTTTAGTAGTAAGTAGTAGTCTGCCTGACACGTCAGCGAATGAGATCATAGTAACACCCACAATGCATAGTGCATAACGACACCCAGAATGACCAACATTTTAAATATTTAATTTAAGTATATAAATTCACGTTCCATTAAATTTTAATGATTATTTCATATCAGCTGTATTTAATCATTAATTTTAATTTAATTTTCATTATTACTAGGTATTTCAATTCATTGTAATTCAATTTAATTTTATTGTATTCAAATTTTTTAATAATTTATTTGTATCTAATCTGTGTAATGTTTTATTAAGTAATGGGTGGCAATTATATACCTGAATAAATGAAATTTATTAAATAAATTGTGTAGCTGGACATTTTTTTTATAGGTATATGTTAGTCACGTAATGCTCTATTTTGCATTGAGAATCTTTTTTCGAAAAGGATTATTTTGTGAAACAGACACAGACGCACAGACGTCAAGCAACCTGATTGAAATGATAATATTACCTTGTATTTTAATTTTTGTATAGATAGTAGTTTGATTTCACAGAATTGTAGTAAGGTTTTTTTAATATGTAACCTCCATTATAAATTTGGCACAGAATAATTAACAAACCAAATAGATATTTTCCAAAAATCTATCAATAATTCGTATGGGTTATTGATAAGGACAACTCCGAAAGGACATCCCATCTTACGAAGGCTATGGGTTGTAGTCGTAACGAGTATTGATAGGATAAAAAGTTTATAATTTTAATATATGTGTAGATTCATACCATTATTATAAATTCGATAGCTACTTTGTACGTTTATCTGTTAACTTTTAGGTAGATACATCTGAACCGCTGAAAAGATTTAATTGCATCCTTAGTAAGGACATAATGAACTACCTAATGTCACAACAAATTAAATAATTTTACCTTTTAGGATGCGAGTAAAGCCGTGGGCTACACGTTACGTATACGTTAATACATTCATAAATAATATAATTATAAATAACATTAAAAATAATTTATATGGTCCTACCCCCGAGGGAATGGCTTCTGGACTTCGTGAGTTGCCTGAACCGCATTGTTGGGGGCAGTCAATTACTGATGATGACTGCTGCGGCCAGAGATTCTTCAGACACCTAAAATAAAAGAAACTGGTTATACTTCGATAGATTTGTATGCCTATTAAACTTTCTACATAATTCTAAATATACATATTTAATAAAAACTTAATAATACTACTAGGGAGTACGGATGAAACAAATAGACATTTGGATACCGGATACCAAATATCCGGCTATCCGGGCCGAATATCCGGTTGAGCCTAGTCATCGGACGCATCGTATATTATAGTGGTCGTCTATATAGATGGTCTCGTAACATAGATTTTCCGCTTTTAAGTACTTCTGATTTAGGGACTATCCTATTGAATACTGAAATATAACTTATTGATTTATTTAATTAGTACAATCACGTGTTTATTAAATCATTTACATTAATTACCAATCACCCACAAGAAACAATAAATTATTAGTCCTTTTAGCCTGCTGTATCAAAACCCGCTAAGCTGCCGTTTAGCTTAATTAAATTAATATTTTTCAGGTGTGTAGCTATTAGAAATATTTTTTAAATATTAAAAATAGTACAAGTGATTTCGCCAGTCGCACTTATAATAAAATACATTAATATTGTGTAATATTCGCAATAGTCATACATAATACATCTGCATAAGCAATAGTCGCCAGCTTGACTGAGGTATACCTGTTCATTTCGAACCGATCTGGGCTCCAGAGGTGTAGCTGGGCAACCAGGCCTTCAAGTGCCTCGACCCCACCCCTTGGTTTCTGGCTTGCAGTCAATTCACCTTTTTAGACCAATGCACAGTGGAACGATGGCGACATGTCGAGTCAATGCTGCAATTATCTTGCAAATTCTCCTGCGTTTCAGCAGCTAGCCGATAAAAAAATAAGTGTTCAATACCAGCATCCTCGTTCATAACACACCTTCACGTTTATATTCCCCGAAGGGTTAGGCAGAGGTGTACTTATGTACATCCACATTTCGCCGGTATATTTAGGTCCATGAGATGGGGGGCGAGCCTATTCCAAACCGGGGACAATTCCAAACTCCGAGCTGAACATTTCATAGAAAAACTCAATAACACTGCTCGACCTGGGAATCGAACCCAAGACCCCTTAGCAGACCCCTGCAGTCACGCTCCTACGTTGGTATATAATACCTTAAGGACTATGGTATAATGCATTATCACTTACTTCGGCTGGGGCAGTGAAAACAGAGTTAGTCTGTCTCAATAGCCTCATAAGTATCTACTACTAAGACCATCATACTTCTATTATTAATAATAATGAGCTGGTCAAGCTTGGTGATTATTGCCTATAATCGAGATGATTATGAATGATCAAAATGGAGTCAATATACATTATTTCTTGTTAGCTTGATAATTATTAAAGCATCACTTTTGTATTTTATTGAGTCTATTAGCACTGATTTATAATTAAAATGAAAAAAAAAAAACCACTACTACTAAACACTACACAGCATTAAAAAAAAATTGTTCTAGTCAATAATTTGTAGTTAGTCTGGTCTGTTCTGTTCCTATATTCAAATCTTACCAATCTAGATCTCGAATTTACACCGTACCTAATCAATTTAAAAAACAATTAATAAAAATTTCGTCAAATGTTAAATTTGATTCATGAGTGCATTTTTAACCGACTTTTATATTACAATATTGCCAATCGCATATAACGGTATACTGCAAAGAAAATAAAAGCCAAATTAAACAATAGACGCACCGCACTCTGTTCTGGACAAATTTTACAATACGTTTTGTATCATTCATTCTTCAGATCAATCGCGAGACAATTGTAAACTACCAGTTATTCCAGTTTCTTGATCCTTTTCAGGCATTGATAGGAAATCTATCCAGTAATTCCTGTATAGACTGAATAGTTTCATGTTCGTGCAGATGGCGAATTGAACCCATTCTACATAGGTACCTACACTAGATTCGCAAACGTATCAAAGGGGTCCATTGTAAAGTAGTCGTTATCTGGTGTATATAAGTAACACGTGTGTATCTTTTTAATATTATAATCAAGTATTTCTTTTACAATTGAAGCTAGTTTAGTAAGCAGAGTCATTACTGTAGGGTGTTACTTTTATACCTAGTAATCTCCGTCAATCTACATTCAATTTTTTCTCTTTCGTTCCATTATTCATTACATACTCGTATATAGGTAAACGAATCCCTACTTCCCTTGGTCACTTTATCGATTACATACATTATTTTTTTGAAGTTGTCTTTTACTTTAAAAAAATCTTACGGAAAGAAAATTGCGCAGAAAATTGGAAAATACCAGAAAACTTACCGATTAACTTAACTTCCTGCCATTTTTTATTATTTATTCCCGATCGAATTAAATATATTAATAGACAATGTCTGTCGGGTCAACTAGTTTTATAAAAAATCATCTTTTATTAATGTAACCTCATAATGTATAGGTGAATGTAGCTCGGGTGAACAGCATTTGTAACATAGAAGTAAAGATATGAATTTTCTAATGAAAGAAAATTTCTAGTGTAATTAAAATTCGATCTCGATTCGATTGTTGCTGACGTCGCCTGAAGACGTAAAATGTGGAAAAGAAATTCGACATCACAGGCAGTGGTCTCGGTGGCTTAGTTGGCAAAGCGTCTGGTGTACTTAACCAGAGAGACGCAGGTTCAAACCCTGCCTGATATCGATTTTTTCTTTCACTAGAAATTTTCTTTCATTAGATAATTCATATCTTTGTGAACATTTCTTATTATTTAATGCTAAAATATAATAAAAAATAAGCTAAAAATAAGATAGAAGTACTTCCTAAGGTCCAAGGCTGGTCCAACACAACCAAGGCGTACGGTGCCGAGACATTGAGGCATCTTTCGGCACCGTGATAGGAGTAGAGGCTGGGGGCTGCATACATATAAATGGGTCTCAACAAAAGCCGTGGAGCGGTTCATGCTGGGCACCAAAAGGCAAGACCAAGTTCACATTATTTTAATACGCCGGAGATCGAAATATCAATGTTTTGGGAAACGTATCATGAAGCTCAAGTGGAGCTGGGTAACAGAAATGATTAGGGGGCCTAGACAATGTTACATTTCCATATCGACAACGGTTAGATAAATCTGAAATGTATGGAATTGGCATAACCTTTCGATATGTCACGTGATGAATTTGTGTCAAATTCATACATTTCGGACATCTAACGTCGTTATCGATAATGAAGATGTGACATTGTCTAGACCCCCGGGTGGTTGTGATAGGTAGAGTAACGTCTGTCGTGGCCAGGAAGAAGCAAGCAGTGTCGGCCGTCTTCTAGATGTATGCAAGTATGTAAATGCATAGAACCGAGGCATAAAATAATTAGGGCTGTGGATGATGATGATGATGAACCTCGTCATATTTGGAAACTCTATAGAGTTTATAGATTGTTTAATACTCGTACATAGTTATTTTGTTCAATATAGTATCTGTTAGTTTCCCAAATACAATTAAACTAGCTAAAAGTTGCCCCGAAATATCATTTATAAGTCATCCCTTGTAAAGACTTGATTAATCTACCCTTCAAAAGCATTGTAGCGTACAGAAAGCCTTCAAGGTTTCAGATACTTAGTTTGTATTAATAGTCTTAACTGTCAATGGGGACATTTAATAGGCCTGCTGACTGTTGTTATGTTTTTAGGTTAAATTTGTGCTTTTTGACGGATGAAAAAGAATATCTTATTCTCTTTACCAGAGCCTAAATAACGAATTAGTGTAGCTATTTTTTGCAATGCGGCATTTTGTTTCGTATTTCACGAAGTTGAAGAATGGTGGTGTAGACCTCTTCTCATTTTTATTCGATAATTACAATTACTTAAGCTGTGCGAATACTACAAAAGTCATTGACCTCATTGGCACTTTTAAACAAAAGTCATAGGCTATCTTATCGTATTTGGGTCTGTTAATTGCGATTGTGACATAAGTATAAGGAATGTGTAATTAAAACATGCGAGGTGCGCAATGCTTGAATGACGTAGTCAGTAGTCACAGTTGATCCAATAACGGTTATCAATATTATATCTCATAGCAAACCGTTGCTAATGATCGATACTGGTTTCATAAAAGGATCTATGAATTTTGTAAACACTATTATCGCTCCCTACGTATAATTGCAGTAGTGGCAGATACGTGATTTTATTTTGTTATCATGACACCATAAACTGTCGTGAAGCCGTCAAATTGAAATTAATTTACCCACGTCATAACTACAAAATTGACTAAGATATCTCGTAGAATATCAATCGTGGAAATCTAGTAAGTTTCAGATTTCAGGTCATGCACTGGTATTGACCTAAGAGATGATAATTTTAAAGATCATTTTGATAGAAAGATAAATGATCCCGACAAAATTATATTCTAATATAATTTTACAATCTTTACTTAGTATGTACCTACTTAAAATTTGCAGTTTTTGACGTATAAATTATATTTTATTTATTTGGCAAGATTTGTTATATTTAGGATTTACAATGCAAACGCACTGCTCCAATAAGACAGCGATGTTTCGGAGTAAACGATAATATCATCGATGTAAACATTTTTTAGATTTTTGTTGATATTTTTAATACTGCTTAACCGATTTCGAAAAATTGAGCGGGCCACCTCTGAAGTTTGACCTACCAAACAAAAAAACAATAATTAAAATCGATCCACGATTGGCGGAGATATCGCGTAACAAACATACAAAAAAAAACAGACGAATTGAGAACCTCCTCCATTTTGAAGTCGGTTGAAAATACTTTAAAGTCAATTTTACAGACCGGTTTTTATACACCAAATTTCATATTTTTACGTTATTACCTAGTAGGTACTCATTACACCTGTACATGTGTTTAAAAACTTTGAAGCGCTCTCCTGTAAAATTAGTTGGTTTACTCATTGAGACCATCGATATTCTCTAATAGCAAGAAGTGTAATCTAGGCTTTTTCTAAAACAGCAAAAGAAAACATCAGGGAAATTATATAATATGCAGTACTTAGTCTGTCTTTGTATTGTGTGCCTCGCGTGGGATCCTCAAATAATTCATTTACAGCATTTTGACCTCGCTGAAAACGCGCTGTGCAGCGAAGTGGGCTCGCTGAACATGTAGGCCACCTAGTTTTCCCCCCTCCCCCCCCCCCCCCCCGGCACCGAGCATGCGCCCCTCTGAGCACTACGTAGCGCACCCCCAGGGGACACCTTGCCCCTGCGACCTATTTATTTCCTGATTTACGTAAGCAGCGCCTGGCATCTATGTCCGTCTTTCGAGGGCTGTATATCTCTATATTGCTCGATATCTTTAGATGGCCAACCATTTTTTAGGACACAACGAACTTATACAATTATAAGTAGTGTCCTAAAAAAATTAGCTAATTATGCAGTTGTGGAACTTTTTACGCAGAATAACCACATTATACTGTTGCGTTGACGCTGCAAGGCTTGAAGTCTAGTCTGCGCGCCTCGGGGTTTCATATAATTCGTAAATGGTTGCCGGGAAAAGGATTAAGAGCTGGAAAATGGAATGTATTGACATTAGGATACAGCTAGCAAAGTATTACATATGTATGATTTATGAAATGATTCGCGCCTATGAATCGTTCTGATCCACAATAATTTCTCGAGACGTACGCGCTGTATTACAGAACTGATCCCTACTAATATTATAAATGTGAAAGTAACTCTGTCTGTCTGTCTGTCTGTTACGCTTTCACGGCTAATCCACTCAACCGATTTTGATGAAATTTGGTACTGGGATAGACTAAAGCTTGAGAAAGGACATAGGCTTGCTACCTTTTATTGCAAAAAATAGTTTTGAAGGGGTTGAAATAGGGGGTGAAAGTTTGTATGGGAGTTCGTCATTTTTCAAGATAAAACCATGAAACTTTATATTAAGGCACTTGATAAAAAATAAATAAATATTTGTTCTAGCGTTTTTGAAATTTCGACCTGTGTGGGGATGAAATAGGGGATGAAAGTTCGTTTAGAAGTCCAAAGTCACGCTTTCAAGTATAACCCCGGAACCGATTTTGATGAAATTTGGAACTAAAATAGACTAGACCGCGGGAAAAGATATAAGCTAGATACTTTTTGTTGTAAAAAAGTATCGGAGTTTGTCATTGTTGAAGATAAACGCTGAAACTTTGTGTTTAGGCACTTGATAAGAAATAAATAAATATTTGGTATGGGGTTTTTGAAATTTCAAACTGTGTGGGGATGAAATAGGGGATGAAAGTCAGTTTGGATTTTGACGAAATTTGGTACAAAAATAGACTAGACCATGGAAAAGGATATAAGCTGCGTTTATATTTCGGTAAATAATAAAGTTTGGCAAATTTTGTGGTCTACCCGAGCAAAGAAGCGGATGGAAATATATGTAAGGATAATTTGGAATTTCCCGCCAGAATCGGAAGAAACTAAATAGTCAAAATCGTGTTGTTCACGCGGGCGAAGCTGCGGGCGGAAAGCTCGTAGATTCATAATTGGGTCAGTTGTTACTACCTCCACGACTTTTCAGTACTATGCAAGGCTTATAAATTGTTGTACTTTTTGAGAAATGTTTGATTCAGAATCATTACTAGTGACAGCAAACGATTTTTAGATTACATACAGTTTGTTCGAAATAACTAAGCCTTTCTAAAGTGCAAGTGGTTTATCAGTGGTAAATTTTAATGGAAAGAACCGGTGTAGATACAATTATGTTCTCTACTAATTTGAGTATTTATGTATTAAACGATTTTACCAGCACGGTAGTTCGGAACGGTTAACTTCAGATAGGCTTAGTTATTTCGAATAAACTGTAATTTGACTAACGATGATACTACATAATAGTTTGTATATTCTCAAAGGATATTTATGTTGAAAATTTAATGAATTTTGAAATATCCCAGTGGCAAGAAATGATTTACCGTCATTAAGTACTGTCTCTGTTTTCTCAAACACATTTCCCAGCAATGATGTTTTTTTGTATCATTTACTTTTCTTGCAGCTTTCTTTGTTCTATGTATAATATTAATCTAATAAATATGAACTCTTCAAAAACAGCTTTACGGTTTTTTATGTTTTTTTTTTTGTATGTATTTGGTAGGTCCGAGAACAGGTCGCGGGCCCTTACCCTTACAACTCATTTTTTATTGCGATTTTAGTTTTGGAGAACGTTTGCCGGGTCAGCTAGTTAATATAACACTGTCATGTTTCGTATGTATAAGATACCTATACCTATATATGAATACAAAATCATTTTCGCCAAGACGCACCTTTTACTGTTGTCCAGGCATCTCTTCATCCGAGTCAGTTGCAGGCTTAGAAGCCACTTCTGCAGGA
Organism: Subacronicta megacephala; assembly: GCA_958496365.1. Lineage (NCBI taxonomy): Eukaryota > Metazoa > Arthropoda > Insecta > Lepidoptera > Noctuidae > Subacronicta > Subacronicta megacephala. The sequence continues at coordinate 14,444,399 of OY292513.1, forward strand.
TCTGCTACCTTATTAACTGCTTCTGCTAAGTCCACTGCCATAGCCAGTGCTTCTGCTGAGCCCGCTGCCGTATCCGATGCTTCTGCTGAGCGCACTGTCAAATCCATTGCTTCGGTTGAGCACCCTGGCCTAGCCAGTGCTTCTGCTGAGCCACCTGCCCTATACACTGCTTCTGCTGAGCCCGCTGCTTCACCTGAACCCGCTGCCCTATACATAGCTGCTGCCTTAACAGCTCCATCCTCATCTGCGGATTCTGAGGAATTATCATCGTCTGCTTCTGCAAAGGAATGGGCTGCCCTCTCAGCTGCTGCAGCAAACCCAGCCGCTGACTGTGCCGCACTGGCAGCATCAGTAGCTGATGTAGCTGCAGCTGTGTACCGAGTGTATGCCGCTGGCGTATATGCCGTAAGCAAGGCCGCCCTAGCAATGTCTACGCTCGTTGAAGCAACAATCGCAGCAGCGTTACAATCGGCAGCCGATTCTGCTGCCCTCTCATAAAAAATAACCGCCATTGCACCATCTCCGTTTGCTGCGGCGTTTTCGGCATCATTGGCGGCTTTGGTGGCCGAGTCTAAGTAGAAAAAAGACAATGCCAGCGCTTCGGCGGCCGCCGCAGCTTGGCTTTCAATTTTTTCCAATGCAAGGCCTTCGGCTATCTGTTGGGCCTCTGCTGGATCCTCCGAGTCCGAGGCCTGTAAGTATATACAATTTAAAGTGGTTAAGTAAATATATAATAAGTATGTATTACGCATGTAATACTTAAGCATTTAAGATGTTTTTATGCTAGTTCCACAAATAAATAATTTAGATTTGTACTAATTAGTGACGCGCCGCCGGCATTATCTAATTACCGCTCCTCAAAAGAAGCGACGAAGCAAATTCATACTAAGAGAATACAGGTTTCTTTTCAAGTACAGACGTCTGATCATATGCAAATTTCATAATATGGGGCAAAATCAGAAAGAGCCATATCACTTGTCCTGACTATGTGCATAAGTAGGTAAGTACATCACAGCAAAAATACTTAGGTACTAATTTTTCAATTTATTCAATAAATAGAACTATGGGCTTCAGAAATATTGTTTCCAAAATTTAAAGGCTATGTAAGAATAGAACAGAACTAGTAAGAACTCTGAACATTAGGGTTAGAGCAGGTAATGATTGTGTAGGTAAAACTGCCACTGAGCTATTCTGAGTAAACTAATACGTTAATTATTACCTTTGTTGTGACCTATGAATAAATGATGTGAAATTGAAATATTACTAGTGACAGACGGAACATTAGGAAGTAAATCGTAATCAATTACTTTTTTTTAAAAAGCTTACTAGCAATGTGGGTCGCACATTACTAGTATTCTTGTTAACCCCCCGTGCTAAGCTAAAATACTTGTATTACGAGTGGGTTCACGTCGGTAGTGCAATGGGTGAGTTTCGAACCGGCAAACACATGATCGCCGATGCCCTAGCCTACGCCGCCGTTTTTATACAAAGTTACTTAAGTATGTCATAAAAAGTGAGAAAACCATCGGGATATTTTTTTTTATATTTATATGTTCGCTCTATAACCCTTTTAAAACTGTTTGGTTGTTACCAAAATTATTTATGAATTACAAATTTAAATTTACGATCATTTTTATTGCATAAAACTGACATTAGTACTAACGAGTAATTTACGCCAAAAACACGAGCAGGAATCGATAAAATAACTTATCATACTTAGTAATTGGCTCAGCTTTGTGTTGTATAGTGTGTCGCACTCGCATGTCAAATGATAACATGACCCCACTGACTCGGACTAGGCCTCAAATGAACCAATTCGGAACATTCATAGTTTTCGGTGCGAACCGAATTATCGACTACCTACTTCTGGTTACAAAGTGGACAAATGCCGCATAAACTATTGCAGCGTTGCCATAGAGATATCATTCCTTTCGGGCCCCTTCGGGCGTGAAAGTCTATTTTCTAAGTGGTGCGATTCAGGTGCACTTACGACGTTTTAACTGTAAAGCAAGAAGAGGTGGAGAAGTGCTAAGCGCGCGGGACGAGGGGGGGTCCTTGGGCGCGCATACGTATACACGTTATAGAGCACAATGCGGCATCGCTCTGCGTCGACGTGGTTTGCGCGCCAGCGTACTAGCTGCCGCGGTTGTCATAAATATACTTAACATGGCAGCCGTTACTGGCACAACACAACCGGCTGAAGCACGAGATGCCGCGTTCCGTTCCCGGCAGGTGAGTCCCGCTGCTCTGCGCGTTCCCACTACTTGCATACTTCATTTATCGGCGATTTAAAAATTGGCATACGTTTTTGCTGGCGAAATTTCACAGTAACTACGGGTTATCGTGGTCTTATCAAACGCCGTGTGTAAGCCTGAATTTTTTGTATTAAGTTTTATTTTTTGACACTTTTTTCTTGTTTAATTATGTAAGTATTTACTTAACTTTAACGTTATGTTTACTATCATTGTAACTGGGGCGTTGGGTACCTACTAGTAGAACATTTTGGCGCTGGATCACGTCGCCGCGTCATGTGTGCCTGCCTCTATTCTACCGCGCCATGCGACGCGGCCTTATCACTGTTTTCCGCGTATCGTTACGTCGTTATCAGTGGCGGTTGGATCGTGGTGGCGTGTTCATGGCATTTGCATTACCTACATCGCCTCACCTATTTAGTTTAAATGATTTGCCTATAAATTTGATCGCTGTATCAATATTCTATAAAATATCAGGGCTGTGCTATCCGCATATGAACTTCCTAAAATAGATATTGATCTGAGTGTGTCGTATTCCGTTTTTACAATTATTATACTAAATAATATTGATACATTAAATTATTTATTTTTGGCCTAGTGGTTCGAGTGTCGAACTGGTGACCACGAGGTCGTGGGTTCGATCCCCACAAGACACAAATATTTATGTGATAATGAACATAAGTATGCATTTGCAAAAAAAGTATTACATATTCTTATCTTTTGTCTAGTACCCATAATACTTACGTTACTAAGTTAAGTTTTGCTTAGGTTGGGACTAAATGGTGTTATGTAAAATTGTTCCAAAAAGATTTGATGAGCAAACAGAGAAAGACGGGAACTTGTAGATAGTTATAGACTCTACTTTTTTTAAATAGTATTTTAAAATCTTTAATTATTACTGCAAGCTTGGGTATATGCCAGTAAAAGCTAGGAAAGGTAGATTAGACTGAACAAAAATATTAGGTATTGTACCTACTAACTTAGTTTTTCTATCAACACCAAATATTTTTTTATTTTAGATTTTCTTTTTCTGAATTTGTAGATACATAGTAGCAGACAATACTTAATTATTTATTATTAAGTATATGTAATTAGGTATCGTTTGTCGGATCAATTGTTTATGTTGGTAAGTTTTGTATGATAGAAAATAAAGCTGAAATTGAAGTGATAATTACTCTCTAGATTAATATATCTAATTACTGACTTAAAATTGACTAATTGTTTCCCTCGGATTTACACATTTAAAACGGATTTTGTGATAAAATGTAGCTATGTTCGTCCTCAGCAGAAATATGTCTTATTCATTGAAATCTTTTATCAGTTTAGCCGTTAAAAAGTAACTAACATACATAACAATAAGCAGACAGATTTCCTATTGCATTTATAATAATAATTAGTTTAAGTAATCAAGGTTATTAAACATTTAAGTTAATAATAATATAAAATAGTTATAAGGTATTATTAAATAGTTATATCTGCTTCGAATAGCTAGATACGCTAAAATAAATATCAATGGCTCTAGGTTTCTCTCATAAGATTAAAATAAATAATTAGCCAAATAATAGAGGTTTCTTTTATGTAGTACTTAGGTACCTACCTATAGACAACCTATCAATCGTTCTAGGTCTCTCTCATCTGATAAGTACTTATCTATAGATAATTGCAAAATACCTAGAAGTATCTATGAACGGCTCTAGGTCTCTTTCATCTGATAAGTATCTATAACCTAGATAATAATAGTAAAATATAATTTTATCTATTACTGGCTCGAGGCCTCTCTCTTTTGATTAGTATAAATAATTGCAAAATAGCAGAAGGTACCTATCCTTCAATGGCTCTAAGTCTCTCTCCTCCGATAAGTATAGATAATTTCAAAATAGAAGTATTTATTGATGTCTAGGTGCCTCTCATCTAATTAGTATAAGTAGATAATTGCAGAATAGAAACATCAAGGGCTCTGGTACAAAGTAGGTCTGCTAGATTTCAGTTCAGTCTATGCCCAGCAGAGGTTACTGTACCTAACTCCTGATAGCCCCACTCATGAAAAATAACCATGGGATGAAAAAATATATAATTAACATATAAGTACATATACCTACCTATCTCCATACCTAAATACGGAACTAAGTATTTTCTGGTGTAGGTATATGTGTTTTAATGTAGGTATATACAAGTTCTCTTTAGGATTTTATTCAGATAGATATAGAATGAAAACCACGTTGCTTTTGGTACAGTTAAATGTATATAAAATTGTAAGTAGTTGCTACACATAATAATACTTTGGGGTAAAAGTAAATATATAATATATATATATAAACACACACTTTTACACAGATATAAAAGTAAAGATTAATTAGTAAAGTTTTTATTGGGTTCATTAGGGTATTATAATGTAGGTAGTACCTAATGTTTAATTTATAAATAACATTTTATTTGTAATAGTTATATAATGATAATTATATTTGAAAGTTAACATAAGTGACATTATTGATAATATTTAGCATAGATAAAACCACAATTTACATCTAACAAGGAATATAAATTTGTATAATATCATGGATAAAAGTATTGCTTATTTTGTTTAATTGTTTGAACAAAAATAATGTTAATTTTATTAGTCTCTTTTCACTTCACAAACCATGAAAAGTCGTGTAAGTTTTTTATCAAAATACCTACTACGTTACAAAGAATATACTTATAAATTTAGACTTTTTTTTCTATATGGGTGCCTAGGTTCCTGAAAGTTACGTACTGTGCCGCAGATTCCAGAATTATGATTTTTGTATTGAGTTATATTTTATTTTTAGACATTTAATTATATCTAAAGTTTCAACAATATATAAATAGGTATACAAAAAAAACGATATATCTCATATTCTCAAAACAGATACCTACATACAACGAGTTCACAACACCAATTATAGGATAGCTGACTGATTATAATTGCTATTTATTATCTATTGTTTATACAATGTTTTTTTTGGCTTCATGTAAAAATTGACAATAAATTTAACCGAAAATCAAAAACATTTAAAACCGGTTTCAATTACTAAGATAATAATCATCACTTTAATTTAATGATAAACAGAGAACCTACTATGGGAACTTGTGACGTCAATTGTTACGACCGTCATACAAATTCCATACTTACACCGGTACACCGTTTTACGGTTTCGGTTTTCACATTCCCTCTCAACCCCCACCAAAAAATTTAATCGCTTAGGAATGTGTCAGTTTATTAAATTATGTTTATAGAATAAATTTAATTATATTTTACAATAGGCGTGTTATTTTTTTTTTGAATAAATTCAACAGCAGTCAACCACCCTATTATCCACAATGAGCTTACGTCTCCGTTACGGTTACTGGGTTCGCTGTTGTCCTCGGGCCTCTGTTTATCCCCCATTTTATTTTCTTTTTCAAATTCAGTTATAGTTTACGGTGCGCAGACTTCTACTCGTGCTTCTATCCACGCGACCTGTGAACACAGTGAACAAAATGGTGTCCGTAGGTAACGCCCAATTCATAGTATCGATTTTCTTTGTGTCTATATTTCACGTTATGTTGGTACTTTATTTCAATCAGTCGAAAAGAGCCCGATATATAGCTTTACCTCTCTGTTGTACGTACGAAATCAACATTGTTGTTTTTTTATTAATCTGTTTATATTTGTCCACGGGTGTAAAGCAACGGGAAAATCTAGTTTTCTTATATAATTGCGCGATCACGACATGTACATCCAGACTATTGACTCTGATTTCATACTAATTCAAATTTATAGGATTCCTAATTCCAATTGCCGCGAAGTAGGTAACACTTTGGGCATTTTTAGAGAGTGCACGACGTACCGCGGAGATGTCGATTTCGGTAACTGTACTCACCACTTTATGTTGAGCTCCGCTGCCCGCTCGAGCCGTTGAAAATTAACAATACTCGCGGAACGCGCTAACGTTTAGCGGTTCTCCATATTCTGGGCGATAACGCAAGCAACGAGTTGCGTTAGCTGCGTAGTTACGGTGCCCTAGTTATTTCGGGTGCCGTCCTAGATACTACGAGGCCGAAATACTGTTTTCATCATCAGCAGCAAGTATTAATTCGATGTCGATGGGGCCGCGCTGGGCTGTTCGACCTCGTAATCGCAGATACTGTACTGACTTAGTTGGATCGTTACTCTGCCGCGCAGCCGTGCCGCACGTCTCCAACTTGTGACTTGCGCATTAATGCCGAATGTCGAATGTCAGAGAATGCCTTCATTTTTAACCCCTAATATAATCGACAATATTGTCAAATTACCATCCTTAATTTAGAAATAATTAAACTTAAATTCTCTCAGAATGAAAAATATGGATTGCACTAAACATTTAAGATCCTTTTTTATTACGGTACACCCAAACCTTTGTTAGACAAAAATATGGCGTCGGTTAGAGGGAGGAGGGAGGAGCAAGCGCCACGCCCTTTTATCCTTTGTACCCCTACAACATTTTAAAATGATTCTTTTAACGACAAACCTAATAGATAGATACTTATTAGTAACAGAGGCATAGATACTTAACAGCTAGGGGTAATTATAATAGGAACTGTCTATGTTATAAAAAATAAGGATTCTGACTGATCTGGATAGCCCTAAATTAGGTATTTTACATAGGTCACAAAGAAGCACACTTCCGTTGCAGGGTTCTATGATTAAAAAAAGAGTTGTAGCCTCAAGTCGCGGTCTGCCAGTAGCTTAGGAGAAGGGTAGGTGATATGCCATTTGGCTCAAAGTAAGCCAAGGCCGGTCTGGTGGGGATAACGCTTACACGTGTGACCTACATAGACACCGAGGGGCTACGGAAACGCACGACGGAGCACGACGAGCGCGCGCCCCGCCAACGAGTGCCCAGCCAACTGATCAATATCGAGCTGGTACTGGCAGTAGCTTGACCATGTTATTAATGTTCTAAATCGCTCTATCGCGTTTTTTCTTGACGCCACCGCAGTAACTATTCCCGAATTAAGAATCGTACGGTTTTTCTTTGTTACTGGTGAATTTCAACACGTGTCGTTACAACGGTCACTGACCTCGTAATTTGTTTGCCTCCAAGTCGCCGAAACCGCTGCGCCAACGGCCGCGGGGCGCGGAGGTCGACAATATTCTACTTTATCACTGTTTGATATGACTATGCTACACTAGGATTTCGACTTCACCGAAAGTACAGACCTAGTTCTCTCAACGGAGCAGAACTGTAACGACACAGACGTGAGTGCCTCCCTACGGCAGGTAGTTACTCATAATTGATCAAAGGTGGCGCACGGCAGCCGGGAGTGCATCGATCGCGATTACATCACCACTTGCGTCCTTTCTCTGCGCGCGCAGCACGCCCCGTGGCCCCCTCCCCGACCCGCAGGCCGCGCCCCTCTCGCAGCAAACGCCACGGCTCTCCGCTACGTGCCGCCATTCGCACTTTGGTCGTCGTCCGCTTCGGTCGTGCTCTCAGGATTTACAAGAACCTAGTGCAAGTTGAAACTTTTGAAAAAAAATTAAAGTTAGTTTTTGTTAGTGCGATGTGAGGCGCGTTTAAGCTAGCGGGAAATAGGAACCAGTAGTGATCATAAATCAACTTTAAGTGACTAAAAATAAATTAAATTACGATTTAAAAATTAGTGAGATGTTCGCGACCTACTTTTGCAATTACTTCCGTATTGTAGTTGAGTACCCAGCGACTTAGTGGTTTTTTATCATTAATTAAACATATAGCATCAGAGTCGGTCCGCGTGCGGTTGTGTGCTACTACTGTCACAGCACAATAATTAGTCGTATTGTTTCCTTTGCTTTGTCATGTGACTCACGACTCGCTGTAGCAGTACGCGCACGTGTCACGTTTACGTTTAATATTTTAATTACAGTTGGCGCTGAACATTTTCCTTGAATACTAGAATAAAGAAGAATGAAGAATGTTTAAAACTGTCAGTCGTGTAGGGGGGAGGAATCGACTTGACTTTATTAATTACTAGTCAGTCTTTTTCTCTCTCCTATATGGTTGGCATGTAACCGTCGCTACCGTCCACATGCTACGCCTGAGCCGTCCGACAACACTCCCGGCATGGCCATGTCCGCAGTGACGTCAGGGATTACGCAAGCTGTTATTCGATTCGGCTGCGAAATCACTGAATTTTCTGCTAGTGACAAGGCTTTTTTAGAAGATTTGTTCCAAGAACTCTATATTTCCATAATTGTTGTTAGTTCTATGTAAAATTTATCCGTATCTATTATTTGTTTTCTGATGAAAATGTATGTGTCGTAACAGTTGGTTGAAGTTTAATAGTGGATATAGATAGGTATGACGAAATTGAAATAACGCGGTTCACTCTCGGCGGGAATTGGGCAATCTGCGGTGAGCGGATGTCTCGCCCCGCGCCCCGCACACGCCTCAGCTGCCTAAAATGTAGACTCCTGCGCCGAAGACGCGCGAACTCAACCGACAGATTACGAATTTCAAGTTTGTTTTAATTTTTCTTTTTGTTCCAGCCAGCTTCATTGTGCGACGTCCGCGCGGTGGCCTCTGTTTGTATTAAACTGTACGCGGCTAATTGCGATTTATGTTTACCATAATAATTACTGCAGCTACTATGTATAATGCAATGCGATTTTTTTAATAAACTGGTTTTAATTGGAGTTCAACTTCTTACTGTACTTTTCAATTATGTCTTATAATTATCTTTTGTTAAACCTTTATCACAATTATTAAATTTATTTATTACTAAACACAATGAAGACAAGTCCGTTTCAGAATTACAATTAGACTAAACTTCTGATAAGTAAAGTTTGGTCTAATTCTATTTATGAAATGTGCGTCACACGTAACAATTACAAAGTTTGTGGGTGGTTTCCCTCGGCCCGCCCTCGGCGAACATGGCCCAATAGTAAGCCGTGTCCTTGTCCTTGATAACCTTCGAGGCTTCCATAAAACTTCGCTCTCTTACTAACTACTTAGAAAAATACAATAGCTTAGCGAATGAATGAATAGTTTCATAAATCATGCGTCTATAGTCGCTAAAGAACAATACACTATTTACAATTGTAATAGCAATTATTGATAAAATGCTCAAAGCGAATCCTAATTTTCCATTGGACATAAAGAATGTTCAGATTTGTTATAGGTCTATATAATTCGTACCTACCTCATAATGGGCCTGGGCACCTATAGGCTGGTCCTAACTTCAAACACAAAGAAGGAATGCAAGTTCCATAAAATTACATAAATCTGAACATCACCCTATATTCAATTTTAATACATAGTGCAATAGGTATTAAAATCGACCATTAAACCTTATTAAGAATGATAACCACAAGATCTGTTCTGAAAAGGTTTTTTTTGCAATGGTACCTACTCAAATCAAAAATAGAGTCGTTGACGGAAACGATTCGGAAAGACTTTTAGACTAAGGAAAGGTTTTAAGCATAAATACAAGATATCCCAAATATAATTGGACGTAGTTAAGCAGAAAGGACTCAATCCACACAATGGCCGAGTTAAATATGCCACCGTACTACTGTTAATATCTCGTAATGTATTGCAAAATGTATCATTAAATTGATAGACAAATAAAATATAAACTGTCCTGTCAACAATAAGGGTGAAAAATTTAATAAAATGTAACTTTGTGTTAGAGAAATCACAGCTAAAACTTCAATCACTCAAAAGTGACTTTGTGTGGATTAAGTCCTTTCTGCTTAACTACGGCCAATTATAATAATAAAAAAATAATAACAGATTTATAGCGAAGTTTCAGAATAGGAAAAAATAAATCAACAAAGGAGCCTGAGACAAAACTATTAACGGCCTTTTTGAGCACGGGCCGTTTTAAATAATAATGTAGTATAACTTCTATTAACGATTTCCATATAAGTTTAAAAAAAAATAGTTGCTCTAGTTGATCCTATATTTAATGATGATTCCGGTAAAAAAATCATAGTAGGTGACTGACTGATTCATATATGAATCCAACATTTTTTTTGTTTCAGGTTCAACCTGAAACAATATAAAATGTTAAGAAATGTCACCCGTACATTGTTAGTCAGACAGTTTAAAAAAAATTTAGTTTTTGTTTTTAACAAATTTATTTTTAAAATATCTAGGTGATTAGACTTCTCTTAAGCAAACAGTGACTACATTAAGAAAAGTTGACGTCAATTTGGAATGAATGAAATTTGGTATTTAGCCTCTAAATATAAAATAATAAAACACGTTTTTAAAGATTTTTTTAATTTCATCCCTTAAATGGGTACCTAAATATGGGGTGTTAAAGTTTGTATGGAAAATTAATTGTTTATTATCAAAATTATTTGAAATTAAATATTTATACTCTTCAATATAATTAAAGAAATACATATTTTCGGATATTTTTAATTTCATCCCTTAAGAGGAAAACCAGATGTTAAAGTTTGTATGAAAATATTTTTCTGTTATAAAAAAAAATTGGATTTAATATTCATGCTCTACGATATAATTATTAAAGACACAGGTACTTCATTTCACGCCTTAAAGGGGTAAAAAGGGGTGTTAAAGTTTGTATAGAAAATAAATTGTTTATTATCAAAATTACTTGAAATTTAATATTATGCTCGTCAATATAATTAAAGAAACAGGTATTTTAGGATTCTTAAAATGTCATCCCTTAAAGGGGTAAAAAGGAGTTTGAACATTTCTATGGGAAATTAATTGGTTTTATCAAAATTACTTGAAATTAAGTATTTAAGCTCTTTAATACAATAATATGTAATTAAAGAAGCACTTACTTATAATAATTTTACTCTTTAGCGGCGTAGAACGAGTAATTATAATGTCGAGTCGAAAGTCAAAAGTTGAGTCGAGTCGAAAGTCGAAAGCGAGTTGAAAGTCAAAAGTTGAAAATTGAGTCAAAAGTCGAAAGTCGAAGGTCGACTTGAAACTCGGAAGTCGAAGGTCGAAGGAGGAATGGTCGAAAGTCGAAGTCAAAGTCGAATAAAAAGTACAAAGTCCAAGTCCAAGACGAAAGTCAAAAGTTGAAAATCGAGTCGAAAGTCGCAAATGGTTACCCCCTATGTTATAAGTGTACTTGGATTTTTTTTTGTGGTAAATTTTCGTCCGCTGCAGACTTTAAAACAAACCATTCTTTATCCTATATAGTCGGGGCCATGGGACATGTGATCACATTCACCAAGACGAATTCTGACAGTTATAAATAGTGTTGTATCAGGGCCCCTAGACAATGTCACATCTTCAGTATCGATGACGAAGTTCGATGTCAAAAATGTATTGATTTGACATATTTTCATCACGTGACATATCGAAAGATTATGCCAATTCCATACATTTCTGGGGCCCTAGACAATGTCACATCGTTATCAACAATAACGAAGTTAGAAATCAGAAATGTGTGCAATTGGCATAACCTTTCGATATGTCACGTGATAAAATTATGTCAAATCCATACATTTCGGATATCTTACTTCGTCATCGATAATGAAGATGTGACATTGTCTAGGGGCCCTGATATCTAACTTCGTTACTGATGATAACGATGTGACATTGTCTAGGCCCCCAGTACATGTTCCCCTGTCTTTACATATTCCTGTTTTGTTTACATTATTAAAAGACACCTGTAAATTTAACACGCGTTATCCTGATAGGTTAGTTTTGCCACCATTAAGGACTGAATTGTGTAGTCGTAACAGCCATGCAATGTCTGTTCGTATATATTATCATCTGCCTCAGGGCGTTAGAAATCTGCATTTAAATAAATTTAAAAAACAACTTTTTAGGTGGATAAGTGAACGTTGTTTCTACTCCACAGAGGAATATCTAAAATATAAGTATTAAGCTGTGAAATTGTGTAAAATTTGTACGTCATAAAAAATATATGACAAATGTGCTGGACAATTAAATCCTGTATATAGGATTTAATTGTCCAGCACATTTGTCATATATTTTTTAAGACCCATGTTACCACATTTATGCAAATAAAATGAATTTGAATTTGAATTTAAAAAAATTAACTACTTTAGTTCTAGAAATTTTGGAAACACTAAAAAGCATTTTCGACACTAGTTTACGGCGGCGTACGGCCGTACGGCCGGTTTACGGCAGGATTCGAACCTGCGTCTTCTGGTTAAGTACACCAGACGCTATGACCGCTAAGCCACCGCGACTCCCACCCGTCAAGTCGAAATTTGCCTTCACATTTTTAATTTACGTCTTTGAGGCGACATCGTGGGTCGTATTTTTCCTTCACTATTAAAATAACTTAATAATCTATGCATGGAAAATGCCTAAAAAATACAAAAAGAAAATCACTTATAAATATGAATAACAGGTTCATTTGATGTAGACATCGCCAGTAACCTTTTTTAAGAAAAAAAAATTGCTTTCAGTCTATTGCCGAAATCTTATCTTATCTAATAGGTATTTTATAAATATATAATTTAATTAGGTACTTCGTTATAGGATAGTTTGTATGGCTGTAGAAGTGTAGAGGATAATCTCTGGATCTCCTGAACCGAATTGGAAAATTCTTTCACTGATACAAAGCTGCATTATTGTTGAGTGACATACCTACGTTATACATTATCCCGTAAAATGGAAAAAGAAATACGTAACGTGCATTCGGGCGAAGCCGGGTGCGGAAAGCTGCTATATGAAACAAGTGTGAGAAATATTGGATTTAGGATTCCATCGGGTCCTAGATTTGAGGTTACTTATAATCTGGGGTAACTGACTCAAAGCCTATGCTGGTGATGTGGAACCGATCTCGTTTGGAGAGGATTTCTAAATTCGCAGAGGAGAGTATCAAGTCTGGAAATATCCCAAATTACAAGTTCCTATATACAGTTCTCCGAGACCGTTCAGCGTTTTGGATAACTCGTCATTAAAACCTCCAAGTTTCTTCCAGCTATACGCTTGAATTTTCGGATATACTATGCATAAGGTTACAAATTGTATCAGTGATAGCGTCTGGTGTACTGAACCAGAAAACGCAGGTTTGAAGCCTGCCCGCAGTCGAATTTCTCCTTCACTAAGACACCAAATATTTTAAGAAAATCCAATGAAAATAATAATACAAAATGTAACGATAACAAAGATAAAAAAGCCATGTTTAATATCAACTATCAATTAAGAATCAATTAACATTAATACAAATGAGTACTATAAATACTATTAGGTATATTTATCAATAAAAATAAACTCGAACTGAAAATAAATTAATGATGATAGGTATGTCATCGAAGATTAATAACAACAGTGATAAATAAAATTCAGAACATAATATTATGATATTGTTAGTAAACATTATATTAAATTAGTGGCCGTAAGAGCGGACGCTATTCTAGAGGCTCTGGGTATGATTTCCAGGTCAAGCAAAGTAAACCTCAGTAACGGGTTTTTGTTTATCAATAGCAGCCCATTGATTTATGCCTGCTTAGTGGTTGGCTGGCCCCTATATTAATATAGGGGCCAGCCAACCACTAAGTCTGTCTAGAGCCTAAGTCCCATATACTTAAGTATATGGGACTTAGGCTCTAGACAGACGGACCGCATTTCAACTGCAATCCAACCGAAAATTGCTGTTTGGATGCAGTTTGAATGCAGTTGATACGACTGCAATAGAACTGCAATCGGACTGCACGTTTGGTTTGCAGATCTATTGCAGTCGTGTCAACTGAACTCAAACTGCATCCAAACAGCAATTTTCGGTTGGATTGCAGTTGAAATGCGGTCCATCTGTCTAGAGCCTCAAACATAGCGGCGAATAGTGATAGGTTATACATATACAGGGTGAAAGGGACATCGATGCAAAACCGCTTACCATGAATTCAGTACATGATTGTGGATCCCCTTGCTTTGATATCATTCAAATATTATTAAAAAAACTGCTTTTTCCTTCAAAGGTACAATATCTTTACCCTAATAAAATGTATCGAACAGCCATTTTTTTTAAATAACCGACGAAGCAGAATCAGGTCCAGAACTTCCATGTACTGAATTCATAGTAGGCTTCGTACAAACATACAGACAGAAAAACATTCTAAAAGTGGTTTGATTGGCTTCTGTTGCTCCAATAAAGACCTATTAGTTTTTATTCAATAATAACAATGTACAGACAGTGCTTATTACAATTTAATTATCTGTGGCAGGTACAAAGTTGTTTATATTTTAAGATGACGCTATTGCAATGAGACAGATCAAATACGAATCTCGTTGGTATTTTACCGAGTCAGCACATGGCTACAAGATAACGGTTCATGTGTAATGGAAATATGAGTATTACAGAGAACAGGGTGATTCTTATAAAAAAAAAAAAACAAAATAAATTCCAATCTAATTTGAATGTCTCAATTTGGTAGTTTCCCGTGGTTCTATTTTGTGTTTTTATTACAGTATCCTACGAGGCCTACGTTCAGCAGTGGACGGTAATAACATAATATGATAATGATGATGATTACAATATTTAAAAAAGAAGTAGATAATAGACTTTGCACTGCCAAGACAAAGTTTGAAACGAATACACGCATTTAAAACTTGTTGGTATCGGGATTTTCCTATGAATTTCCTTGTGTAAAGAATTAGTACAATTTCACAGTGAATGTAAAAAAAAAGTCGGTATTATTTGCCAACAGAGAAACAAAGATCTGATAAGTGAACGTGAACAGTCACAATAAAATAGTTTTATATAAACTTGGCTATAAGAAAGGATTCCAATCATATGTTCCAACCCGTTATTTTCTGACCAGATGATCTGATGGGCCTCCTAAATATCACAAC
Organism: Subacronicta megacephala; assembly: GCA_958496365.1. NCBI lineage: Eukaryota > Metazoa > Arthropoda > Insecta > Lepidoptera > Noctuidae > Subacronicta > Subacronicta megacephala. Next base: position 14,459,433 of record OY292513.1, read on the forward strand.
CTTTATTTATTTTTGCGCAGATTAGATTTACGCAGATTATTAAATTTTATGGTATGCTAGCTGTATCACTGCTCAACAATCTTATTTTTCCCAATCCTAAAATATCTGTTCAAGGAACTCGCGGGGATTTTCTCAAACTCGTATTATTAAATGAACAAAGGAAAGTTTAAACCATTAATAATTTTATTGAGAAAGAACTCTTACAAAACGATAAAAAAAGCTACCATTATACTTTAAGTACGAGTACCTACATACCTATTTATAGTACAAACAAGGGAAATAATAAAATACACAAGTGTCTACGAAATAAATATGTTTTATTATAATACTTACCCTCTCATTATACTCTACTCCGTTTTTTTGGAGGTAAATGCGAAGTGGTTCACGTACCTATGTGGCTTTTATTGGATTTGTATGAATGCCGGAGATATGTCGTTGGAAGCCTATGCTTTATGTCAAGTGGACGTACAATTTAATCCTGAATACAGAATAGAGAGGAATATGGCTGAGCGGTGAACTGTCTAGACGATAAAACCCACGCTTACCGCTTACGGACGGTTGAATCACAAAATTCACAGAGCCGGATGGAGGAAACTATTTGGCTACCTATTTGTAGACTTTGCCAATAGGACATTATTTGGTGTTATCTCTACTTCGCTACACTTTATGTAGCGAAGTAGATATGACACTAAATACCCACCAAAGGCGGATGTCTCAATATTCAGAAAGTATTACAACATCAGGTCAAATAAAAGTTAAGATGGAACTTTGCGAACAAAGAAGTGAGGCCGGCTAAAACTACGCCTAACGGTGTACAAAACACAATTACACGCACACACGTATACCGAAACTACGCCTTATATTGTCAGTCGTACAAGATAAGGCGTAATTAACTAATATCTACTTAAGTGCGTGTAATTGTGTGTTTTCAAGCACTTTCATTTTGAGTATTTCCCGTGAAAGCCAGTTATCCCTTTAACCCCCTACGGGCGTTAGGCAACGCATCAGCAACTCCTTTGGTGTTCCATGGCCAGCGATGACTTCTTACCATCAGGTGGATCTGTCTGCGGCGGGTCTGTTTTACCAATAAAAACCTGCATTTAGCATTTGTTGCATAAAAAAGTTATAGGTAATGTAGGTAATGTTGCTTAAGAAATTAATTCTGGAACAGCAGTTTTTTTTAAATAAAGTTTTTTATGGAAGCTAATGACGATTCTTGGCAGTATATTATTCAATAATAATTGACTTTTAACTACTACATTCGAAGTCATGTGCGTATTAATAATAATTAATTTATTATAACGATGGCCGATGTGCAGTGATAGCCTTGTGATATGACCATTGGACTGCCAAGTCAAAGGTCTCGAGTTCGAATCCAAGGCACGCACCTCTGACTTTTCGAAGTCATGTGCGTATTAATAATTAATTATCACGCGCTTAAACAGTGAAGGAAAACATCGTGAGGAAACCTGCATGCCTGAGAGACTTTCTTGACGGCATGTGAAGTCTACCAACCCGCAGTAGGCTAGCGTGGTGGACTATAGCCTAATCCCTCTCGTTCTGAGAAGAGACCCGTGCCCAGCAGTGGGACAATGTAATGGGTTGATGATGATGAACGATGGCCGTGGGTCAAAAAGGTTCTCGAGTGAAGTCCTCGCACCGGAAAACGCAGTGTAGGACCTCCAACAATGGACAGACGACCTGGTAAACATAAGTGGGAGTCGTTGGATGCAGGCGGCATATAACCGGTCATTGTGAGTGTCTATGGGGGAGGCCTTCGTTCAGCAGTGGACTTCATTTAGATGATAATTACGCGCTTAAACGGTAGAGAAAATCATCGTGAGGAAACCTGCATGCCTGAGAGATTTTCCAGACGGCGGTGACGTGTGTAGTCTGTAGGCTAGCGTGATGGACGAAAACCTAGTTCTGAGAAGACACCCGTGGCCATCAGTGGGACATTGTAATGGGTGATGATGAATTATTAAATTTAACAGACACTAGAACCGAAGTTTCCAGTAGGCACGTACTTATCACAACGTCGCTGTTTTCCAACAAGATAAAGAATAGTATTAGTTACAGTGATAAGAATTGCAAAACGATATCACTTTTTACGATTGCCGTAAGCAGTTTCGTAATACTACTATTGTTGCGAGAACAATCTCTAAGATTGTTAACGGAATAATAAATAAAATTGTATCATACGTCACTTGATATTTTCCTAAGGACTTTTGTTAAAATGTACAATGCGTTTACTCGTTGTCGCAAAGATGCTGTGTCGCTTATCTAGACGGATAGTAGAATGATGGAAAATTCCTGCTGTCCCATCGACATTCTACTTATTAAAGCACTATGATATTCCATTATGAATCGCGTATGAATGTTTGAATTAAATTTGCCTAGTTTGGTTCGACAACTATACTGTTAGATAGGAAAAGTAGTAGATTTCCATGTTATGCTTTTCATAAATTATGCAGATTTTACAGATGCGCACTTTGTAAGATTGTTTTGAAAAAGTACAGAAAACAATTACATAGTATTCGATCAGTCCTGATACTTGCCATATTTTCACAACTTATCAATATTAGGTATAGGTACTGTACAGAATAGTTTAAAGTAGGTTACTGAGACACATATTGATTTTTGGATCGATTTAATAGAAACATTCAACAACAATACAACAGTTTGCATTTATGCCCATTAAATTATGTAGGAAAACATACCGTCTACGAACGTCTTTTTCCGAGACAGCAACTATAACATATTATTATCTTATACCTATATAACACAAGCGCCGATTGTCAGTCCAACGGGTCCAACAAGGGCTCACTAGTAAGTCCTAAAGAATAAAGCATACGACTTAAATATTTCTGCCGTTTGATTACCTTTCATTCATAGCGCCAAACCCAAGCATTCATTATTTCATTCATTAATTTCAGTCAGAAAAAAGAAGTCCTCTCCAGCCGGAAAATGTAAACTCAACCGAACCGAAAATAGAAAGCTTTATCTTCAATTTCTTAGGTTTTTAGGTTTCCGTAGCCAAATGGCAAAAAACGGAACCCTTATAGTTTCGCCATGTCTGTCTGTCTGTCTGTCCGTCCGTATGTCACAGATTTTTTTTCTGAAACTATAAGATCTATTCTGTTGAAACTTGGTAAGTAGATGTATTCGGCGAACCGCATTAAGATTTTTTCACAAAAATAGAAAAAAAAACAAATAATTTTGGGGGTACCCCATACTTAAAACTGAAACTCAACCATTTTTTTTATCAAACCCATAAGTGTAAGGTATCCATGGATAGGTCTTCAAAAATTATATTGAGGTTTCTAATATATTTTTTTTCTAAACTGAATAGCTTGCCCGAGGGACACTTCCAAAGTGGTAAAATGTGTGTCCCCCCCCCCAGTAACTTCTAAAATAAGAGAATGATAAAACTAAAAAAAATATATGATGTACATTACCATGTAAATTTCCCAACGAATATCAAATTATCATAGGTTTCTCCGTCGCAGTATCGTAAGCGATATTATATTTGTATGTTTTATGAATGAAATGAAAGTACATTTCTGTGTTTTATGAATTAAGTATGAGGTTTGTACCTATACATGTCAGACTCGCTACGGCACATTTATTTTTCAGGGCCTTTATTTGTTCGCATTTACCTTGCAACGTATCACAGGTTCATAAATAATACGAAGGTACTTTCAGTTTTTTCAGCTGGTTACAGTTACCGGCCTTGTTTTACTTTCAAATTGAGATTACTTCTGTCTGTATGTCTCCACACATCAGAATAATCGTTGTTTTATTTTTAAATTTAAATTTATTTCAGTTAACTGTCTGGGTATAAACGGTGCATAAAACATTCATTAATAAATAAAACTTGTTTTTGCTAACCCCATTGGAATTTTTACAATTTCTTTCTGAGCAATTTCGGTCTTCATTTAATATGCAAAATTTTGTGTTTGTTAGCTTTATAGTTTTTGAGATTGTGTGATTACATAAATGCGTGTATATAATATACACTATTTCAAAAAGTCTTCAATCAAAAATATGTATTCTTACGAAATCGAATGTACGATACTAGTTTGAAGTAAAAAATAAAAACAGACACATAAACGCTATAATTATAATTGTTCCATAAATACTTACCTACAGGAATACTTGCGCAGCCGTAAGTATAATAAGATATTTTTTTAAAACGAGCAGCACTACCTAAGTATTATCATACTGACATTGTATAGTTTATCGGTATATATTTTATTGTGATAACATCGTAGCGAACAAAGTTACCTACAAGTGAAAATTAAAGACCCAATCTAAGGCCATATTTTTAGCAACTGTTAATGGGCTAATCCCGGGAATTCGAATCAAGAATTGTTAGATACCTATTAGATGGTAATGCCTAACAGAATATACCGTATGTTTTGTTAAAAAGATTGAAAAATAATGTAATCAAACTCTGAGTTTATTTATTACGAACGCTCGTGCATAACGAATTTCTTTGACGTCGAAGTCATTATCAATGTTAATACACCATGCATACCTATTACGCTAGGTACTCAACAGCTCAAAGCCAAACCATGACATTTTTTCGATAAAATACACCGAGTTTTCAAACAAATCTGTGAAAATGACTGTTAATTCGTCGACGGCTCGCAAAAAATCAGCTCAAAGGGATGTTGGACGGACAAAATATCTTCAAAGGACATACATACATTTACTTACACGTAATATATGAGGTTTCGTCGAGAGTAAAAAGCTCAATGTGTAATTTATTATTAAACTTATGTGTAGCGATATTTATAAAGTCTGATTTGTCATTTTTATAGATAAAATGCTTATAAGTGAAAAACGACTGCCTCATTAGTGTAGTGGTCCTAAGCGCGGCTGCTACGCTAGAGGTCCTGGGTTCGATCCCCAGGTCGAGCAAAGTGTTATTGGGTTTTTCTATGAAATTTCCAGTAGCAGCTCGGAGTCTAGATTTGTGCCCAGTTATGGCAATAGGCTCGCCCCCTATTACATGGGACCTAAACATACCGGCGAAATGTGGGTAATTAGTACACCTCTGCCTAACCCTTCGGGGAATACAGGCGTGATGGTATGTTATGTTTGTTATGTTTTATAAGTAAAAAATAAATACATCTTCCAATACAAAAGTAAACAGACCTCATTTTGTCATGTAGGTATGCAATACATACATGACTGACATGTCATGTCATGACAGGTCTATGATGGGTAGAATAACCCCTTTAACGGCTGCAGGTCACAAAATCGGCATCCTATATTTTAAAAGTTATTATTACATGGCATGTAATGTATGTAATGTTTGTATTGAAGCCTTATAACTAAATGCTCAAAATGCAATGATAACGAGATTATACACAAATAAACAAAACAATCCATGTCTTATAAACACATCATATCAAATTACATGAAATTCAGCATGAAAATGAAAAGTGAATTATTGAGGCGACTATTGTCGGTAGGTCCTGTTTAATACATTGGAATAATTGCATTTTTTAGTGTCAACGTGTTCATTGACCTTTCATCCGTCACAGTTCTGGACAGATTTCATTGTAAGTATATTCTATTTTGAGTATGGTTCGGTACACCAATTTTGAATTGAATCTACATCTCATGAATGAGAATATACCCTATATTTTGTTTTGATGGATTAGGAAAGTGTTTGGCTTGCCTGTGCTTACCTACTTACGTTTTGCAGTGTGGGCTAGCATGGTGGACTATAGCTTAGATAGTCTCTTCTTATGAGAAGAGACACGTGTCGAATAGTGGGGCAGTATATAATGTTGATGATGATGATAAAGACTGAATTGAAATAAGATATTGGATAATAAATACAATAAAGAACTTGAAATTAATAAGACTACGGTATAATGCCAAGGTCTAGCAAAATTTTTGGGATTTTCTATGAAATTCAAAGTACATTGGATACAAAACATTTGGACACAAACATTTTTTACACATTTGGAGTTTGGATTTACAGCCGGTTTATTGCAATAGTCTCGCCCCCTACGGCGAACTGCGGGTTACGCTTACGCTTATGCTTATATTATATACGCTTTGCCTAATCTTTCAATGAATAAAGGGGTGATGGTATTGTATGTTATGTTAAATACTTCCTTTAATAAATTTCTGTAAAAGACACGTAAAAACGTAGGCAGTAAAGATTGCATCAGCAATCGGAAAATTGTTGATCGTTTTAATGCGGCATATTAAAATTAACACTGAGCTGTGGCGTCATTATCTGTTCTGAGAAACATTATAATTAATAGCTTTTTAATGGGACACTCGATTGAGAATTACACAGCATTGTAAGTTCTACTAATAAGTACGAGTATAGACCGAGTGTGTGCCTGTGTTGTGTTATCGTGAAGTAGATCGACTCCAGTGGACGCTTCAAGTAGTGCAAGAGTGAACATGTCATTCGGTTCCTGACTACCAATCAAAACCTACATTAACTCTTGAAAACGATATATAATATTAATAACTATTGGAAACAAATAGCTATATAACTTACTAGCATTCCGCCCTATAAATATAAAATATATAAACCTTCCTCTTGACTCACTCTATCTATTGCTGAAAACTGAACTAAAATCCGTTGAGTAGTTTAAAAGACCTTAGCGAACAGACAGCGGAAGCGACTTCATTTCATACCATGTAAAGATAACAGTTATAAGTATAACACAGTAATTTAATGCCTTCGTGGTTCCAGTCTGTTGATCCAATATTTTTTATTGTTGACTTAAATTTATATAAAGAGAACTGAAATTATTCCAATCCCCCCCCTTTTCCCATTCTGATCCAGAGTTTGTATGAGTGTGTATGAGTATGTGTGTGTTTGTTGCGCCAACAAAGTGTGACGCCAAGGCGCGCCACCGTAACTTCAGATTCGTCTATAAAAATTATACCTATCTACTTTGTTATATAAAAATATTATGTACGTTAGTATATTTGCACGGCTGCTAGTCCTACCTATACAAATCCATTTACGCTTAACTGTTATTGTACGGAAAGCCATTTAATGCGAGATCAGCTTAAACTGGAAATTGACCTGTAGCTATATGTACAAACTTAATTACTTATATATCTTACATTATTTATACTAGCTGACACGATAGACGTTGTCCTGTCTAAGCTATGAATATTCAATTCCAACTGGAATAAATAATAATAGAAAAACGTTAAATTAATCGTATTTTTTTCTAATAGATATGTATTTTCCATTTTTCCGCACAATTTTCTTATTTTTTCTTTCCGTATGAACCTTCAACAAAGTATGAGAAAACTTTAAAATATCCCCGACTCGACCAATAGATAGGAACTTACGGCATCTCATCGGACTTTACCAATCCAGAAGAGAATGACCCCGCATTGTAAAGGCTTTCAATACAATGCGAGGCCAGTCTACACTGGTATGTATAGATTTATGTGTACCTAAGGAATTTGAAAACACAACGTCATGATTACTTTAATATGTAATTTAATCGAGACGTAGGCAACACAAGTCGTTGACTCACCGTGAACCAAGACGAACGAATATTGCATAGCTGCCGTAGTTGGAAATTAGTTTTGCTACTCACACTCAAACTCAATATACCTAATTACTACTTTATTAGAAAGCACTTAAATGTGTTATGAGTATAGTACGATTAATTAATTCCTTGATCTTTTGTCTTACTGAATTCCCCATCGACTTGGTAACGCCTATTATTGATGTGATAATTAACTCCCTTAGTCTGTTCTCGAATAGAGACCACGTATAACCCACACCAGATAGAACGCCCGTCAAGCAGGTGAAGTGAAGACTTGCGGAAGGCAGCTGGCAGTGACTGGGTGATCGAAGATCGATGCCAACTACCACGAGGAGGCACGACCTGCCTTTAAAAGTTTGTTTATATTATAGAGAAGATAAACAAAATAAAAAAACAAGATTCTAAAGTAAGCAGGCGATATCACGGTGTTAAAGATTCTCAAATTCGAACCTCCTCATTTTTTGAAGTCGGTATAGATCAAAGAGCAAAATATAACTTAATATAACGAAAACTGGGGAAAACGAAGTCACGACCTAATAAATTGATACGAAATACAATATTATCGTTGATGAACTGATTGATGGAACAGATAGGAGTTATTCTAATATTTGCCAAATTGCCAATTTATTTTGTTGGAGTGGCCTCGAACGAGGACTGCCCCCTCCTGCCTGGCCCGAATTGCTTGTCCAGCAAACTAGACGGCCAACTAACTACATAATCGCTTATCGAAGTGTTTCACAGCACCCGAACACTTTTGTGTGTTATATGTGTTTATGTGTGTGTGTAGATAGCATTCGGAATTAATCTGTGTATCAGTTATAACAGTAAGTGCTCTGTCCAAGTCTTATCTACATATTATGCATGTTCCTCGGGGCACGCCACTTGCAGTAAGGTGAATCTGGTACTAAACGTAAAGGTATACCTACGCAACCCGTACTTAAAGCGATGTTTCATGTTGAAATACCGAGATTATTATTTTCCTAAGTGAAAAATTAATAGAACTTTACTTACTTATTTATTATATACTTTCGCTGTAAAAGGTCAACAGAAGTTCAATAAAATTGTTTGAAATAAAATTACCTGGTCGCAAGGATTCTACACGTAACATACCAACATCACACAATCAGCCTATTATGTTCCCGTTGCTGGGAAACAGGCCACCTCTCGGTGAGATTAGCGAGAGGGACTGGACCGTAATCCACCTCGCGGGCTCAGTGCAGGTTGGTTGATATCCATGGGCCGAGTTATCCCATAAAAAAATACATTATGACAAACAGGCATGCGAGCCAGATAATAGACTAAAGACGCCAGCAAGTTAATTAAACAGTGTTAACTATCGCGTTCCTAGTAATTAACGGCTACATTGCCATTCAAACCCGTACACAATAATGTTGGCACATTATTGCTTAGCGGCAGAATATCTCGCAATAACATACCATCACGTCTATATTCCTCGAAGGGATACAGAGGTGTACCTACTTAATGTTCAAAACTTACTTAATGTGAAAAATTATACTTTCCTTGACCTGGGAGTCAGGACCTCTAGCGTAGCAGTCGCGCTTAGGTCAAAGAGTATTTAGAGTCCCAACCATAGACGTCCGTCAACTCAGCCGTCGTTGCCAAACATTCATTTGCAGGTCTGGTTATACTATATCTCCATTAGCTACAACTTCGCCGACTCATTGTAAATTTTAAAGAGTCCCAACCCTAGACTTCCGTCAACTCAGCCGTCGTTCTCATACATTCATTTGCAGTTCTAAAATGGTTATACCATAGTTAAATTAGCTACAATTTCGCACCCCACTTGACTCCAGACTAGATTTAGTATAACCGAATTCCAAAATATATTTAACCTTGTTGATGTCTCGGATCAGTGTCGAGCTGTTAAGTGAGAATGCGCCAGAGCTGTCGTCGTCGACGCTCGGAAATGTACGGATTAAATGGGAGGATTTGCGCTTCCGGTAGCATCATGTAATATTTAGCTGATATGACTATTTTTACAGTGAACTTCCTAACTGATACTGTAACTTTTAATCCTGCAGGATTAAGCGTCAACTGTAGTCATCACCAATAAATTGGCAATTATACGTCTATATTTTCGAAAAGTCGTTGGACATACGTTATATAATATAACGTAGGTATGTCCAACGACTTTTCGAAAATATGTGCGTATTTATTTTGTACCCAGTAGTTTTGCAGTAAATGGGTTGTTGATTAATGATTGACAGGAATGATTTGATATCTTCTAAAGAAGAGTACCTATGAACCTTTGGGTTTCCCCCTTAAATCCCAGACACCGTTTTTTGTAAACCCTGTTCGTCATTTGATGCAACTGAATCTGCATCGCGGATGCGACAAACACAGCAAATGAGCACAGTGTGATGCTGTCAGACCCTTGGGCCGGAATGCGGTGTCTCGTAATGAAGCGACCACGTTAATTACAGCCAAATAAACTCACATATGTAGCAGACATATTTTTGATAAGTCTGTTTATTACATCAAATATTCTATGAATATTTCAAGCGTCTTCTGTTGCCGTTATCAATATCGAGCAAAAACAACTAAAAAAATCTCTCTTGTTGTATAGGAGCCCTCTTAAATGCTCATTTTTTTGCATTAAATATTGCGAAATGTTCACAAAGATATGAATTTTCTAATGAAAGAAAATTATCTAGTGAGACAAAAATTCGATCTCAGACAGGGTTTGAACCAACCAGACGCTTTGCCAAGTAAGCTAACGAGACCACTGCCAGTGATGTCGAATTTCTCTTCCACATTTTACCGTCAGCACCATGTAGGTAAAGCACCCTTATGTAGGTAAAGGGTCGATCGGTTGCTAGGACGATCGTCTCGGTTTGATGGCAGTCGCTTCGTGTTAAATATTGATATTTTATTTGGTTAAACTGAAAGGCACCTCGGATGTGAGGATGGGTTAAGAGGATGAGGACTACAAACGCTATTAAATACACCACTACACTAACGAGACAGTCCCATGTATCTCCAGGAGGTACTATTTAGTTAATTACCTAACTAGAAAATGCACTCAGTTCTTTTGACAGAAAGCATAAACTTTGTACAAGTTTACAGACTCAGTAAAAATCTCTTAGTCTAAAACTCCACGTCAAAAACAATATTGAAAAACTTTTCCCAACCAGCCACTGCACGTACCTAAGTATCTCAGTTACATTTCATCAACTTCTACTAGAAGATCAAAACCATTTCGCAGCTTACAACATTAATTGATTATGTACTTATAATTTGCTTTTCAGATGAGATTTTAAAAGTATTAGACCTCTAACTATGGTGAGGAATGGTATAAAACAAAGTTGCTTCCCGCTGTCTGTCTGTCCCTATGTATGCTTAGATCTTTAAAACTACGCAACGGATTTAGATGCGGTTTTTTTGTAATAGATAAAGGGATTCAAGAGGAAGGTTTACATGTATAAAACATAGATAAATCATAGTACAGAAAAGTCGAGAAAACATGCGGGCGAAGCCGTGGTCGGAAAGATAGTAACTTATACAACAAGTAAGTCTGAAGAGTTTGTTTGTTTGAACACGCTGATCTTTGGAAATAACGGTCGGATTTGGAAAAAACATTTACACACAAGGCTTTTAGACCAAAAGAAGTTTAACATTTATTTAGAGGTATTTACAATATTTACATATTTTACATTCCAAAAGAAAAGAAACAAAGAAAAGGCAGTCTGGCATCGTTCCAAGAAGGCTAGCAGCATTGCCACGTTGAATGGCAATGCTTATACGCTCCCCTAGGAATAAGCCAGCCCTCTGATCACGCGAGGCGTCGACCAGTCTCCGAGATATTTCTTTGTGGAGAAGACGAGCACTCGGACCCAATGACCCGAGCGTTTAGACCCCAAACGGCTCAAATATATAGCTGCCCGACAGGTTGCTATATTTGCGCCGTTTGAGAGTCTCCGCGGCAGCAGCAGCAGCGCCAGCGCAGCCAGCTGAGCTGGGAAGATGGGATGGAGCAAGGGTGTCGACACAAGTTGCATACCACACCAAAGGCCTACCCATTTTCCAAGGCAAAAGCAACATACCATCTGGTCTCTTCCCATCGTCACGTGACAAGCCATTGGGTTCTAAAACAGCTGGTGGCAAGAGCACGACGGAGGATGTCGTTAATGCTGGCATGTCATGCAATGCGGCCTGCACTCTTGCAACATGACACGCCATGATATCCGAGGCTGTCGACAGCCTCGCCACAGTGACAGCGATGCGGGGCAACACAAGGAGCGCCCAGACGAAGACAAGTAGCGAGCCGAAAAGTTGTGTCATCCAACATGGTCCCTATGTTGGATGAGGGAAGTGCCCGAAGCCAGAGACCTGATTCCCATTCCCCCACAGCCACAAGACGAGCACGCTCCGCAGTATTGACTGATGTATTAAGCAGTTCTTTCCACGTCAAACTGCAAAGCGGCGCGTCCCATAGTCTCTGGGAAGATGGGATCAGGGGTAAATCAATATTAGGGCAAGTCATTTTCCAGACGTTCATAGCATCAGACAAAAACGGTACCTCAATATCAGCCAGAGAAGGTCCTAAGATATCTCTGACAAATTTCTCAGTACCGTGGACTGAGGATATGAACGCTGACGAACGTAAACTGATACTTGAAATTTTGTTTTTAGACTATTTAACATCATGGTACGCCATAAGAAGCTATCTGACATCTTGATCTAGATCTGATGAATCAGTCGTTAGTTACTAAGTTCACTGCTGGATTGGATTGGATGCTTAGCAGCAAGCCTATTTCCGAAGCTTAAGAAAATGCTGCAATGATTATATGGCGCACTAAGCGAATCTTTACGCCTTTAAGGTCTTTAAAACTACTAGAATGCAATATTCTCCTTTCAAGTTTTCTAAATCAATCACAATTTTTGTGTTTCTTAGTATCTAAACGTTGTTTTAGTAAATAGTCTGAAAACAATTTTGGTGCTGTTTTTTATTGTTTATTTGCGGCTATAGTACTTATAGATTAGCCCACTATTATGGGAACATAACGGGCGAACGTTGGGTGTACATTAGTACACCTCTGCCTAATCATTCAGACTAAGTCTCTTTTATTATTAATAAGTTAAAAAATACTTGTATATAAATAATATAATATAAAATTTTTGCTTCGTTACTATTTTATAATTAAGTAAGTAATATGTATTCCCGCTATTCCTGTTTTTAAACTATATACCTTAACAAAAAACGTGATGTGTATGAACTTTGTAGTTAAAAAGCTCGTAAAAACTCACCGGTCCAACTATAAAAAGCTTCTTCCACTTGGACGATGCCTACGAGTAGTTCTTGGGATATACTGTAGTAAGTATTTGTCTCAGTCTTGTCTTATGTCTCTCTTTATATTGCTACACGTAGCCAAAGTATTATAATATTCTATAGGTACTTATACGAGTCTAATATTGCTTACATAATTTGGTGTAATTAGCATAATGGTAAATTGGATACATACCTACATTGTGTATTACGGAGTCCATATATTTTGGTATAACTATACCTAGGTACGTATATAGTACATCAAAAATACGATAGAAAATATATACATTCAAGCAACATGAAAGATGATTTGGAAAAAGTGAAGAAAAGTTACACTGAAATGAAAGTGAAAGTAAAAGAGATTGTAAAAAAGAAGAGGAATGAAAAAGAGGAACAAGATAGCAGGCGATTCTCCAACAACTTCAGGGCCAATGTTAAACTGTTCTGGAAGCAGGTAAGATTGGCTCGTGGAGTTACAGGGGCATCGACTATGAATGTCATAAGAGCAGAAGATGGATGCTTGTTGACTGAAGAATGTAAGGTCTTGGAACGTTGGAAGGAATATTTTGAAAGCTTATTTAGTAGTCAGGATAGTGCACACAGAGTGAGTGATTGGGCGGAAGTAAGTTTGCCAGACTCAGATTTAGATGTAGATGTCGAGAATGAGATTGATATGGATGAGATTATAAAAGCGCTGAAAGGTATGAAAGTTGGTAAAGCGGCAGGGTATGATAGAGTGTCTGTTGAAATGCTCAGGAGCGGTAACGGGGTGGTAGCAAGCCTGCTGTACCAGCTCTTTAATATGTGTTGGAGGTATGGACAAGTGCCAGGAGACTGGTGCAAGGCCGTTATCGTCCCACTGTCACAGGGGAAAGGGTCACAGCAGGAGTGTAAAAACTACCGCGGTATTAGTCTTTTGAGTGTTGTCGGCAAACTTTATGCAAAAGTATTGATTAATAGGGTGATTAGAATAACAGATGAGAAAATATGGGATGTTCAGGCAGGATTTAGAGTGGGAATGGGATGTATGGATCAGATCTTTTCCCTAAGGTGTGTAGCCGAAAAACACCTGGCAAAGCACAAGAAAGTCTTTTGCGCTTTCATTGACTTGGAGAAGGCTTATGATAGTGTGTGGAGGGATGAATTGTGGTCAACACTGGCTATGTATGGAGTGGACAGATGCTTGGTGCGGGCACTGAAATCCCTCTACAGGGATTCCAGTGCTTGTGTTAGGTTAAACGGGGCGTACACGAGCTGGTTTAGCATCTCCAGAGGTGTTAGACAGGGCTGTGTCGCGTCGCCGTGGCTGTTCAATCTATACATGGACAGTTGTTTGACAGATTTGAAAGAGAATAATTCTGGATTGAGAATGAATGAGTTGCCGGTCAAATGCCTTCTCTATGCTGATGATCAGGTTCTACTTGCATCGTCAGCAGAAGAGTTGCAAGATATGGTAATAGTAATGAATGAAGCATACAAGATGAAGGGCATGAAAATAAATGTTAGTAAGACGAAAGTTATGGTTTTTGAAAGAGAAGAAGATATATGTGTGTGCGATGTAAATATAGAGAGTAACAGTGTTGAGCAAGTGAGTGAGTTTGTTTATTTAGGAAGTCCGTTTACCAGGGATGGTAAGATTGATGCAGATGTGGAAAGGAGAGTGAATGCGGGAAATAAAGTGAATGGTGCTATGCATGCAGTTGTGGCTAATCAGTCCTTATCAAAAAAGGCACGGTTGGCTATCCACAACGGTGTGCTGGTACCTACACTTATGTATGGAAGTGAATGTTGGGTATGGCAGAAGAGACATGAAAGTAGAATAAATGCTGTTGAAATGCGTTCCTTGCGTAGTATGTGCGGTGTAACTAGGAATGAGAGACTGAAAAATAGTGTGATAAGACAACGTTGCGGACTGAAAGATGATATAGTGACACGTATTGAAAGGAATATGCCAAGATGGTTTGGGCATGTCGAGAGAATGAATGAAAGACGATTAACGAATGGAATTTATAAGGCGAATGTTAGTGGCAGCGCCGGGAGAGGTCGCCCTAGAAGGACGTACACCGATCTTATCGGCGAGGTTCTCCAAAAAGGTCAGGTGCGTAGTACTCGCAACCGGCGCGTGTGTATGAAAAGATGTATGAATGTGGAAGAAGCGAAAGAGATATGCAAGAGTCGTAGCAAGTGGCAGTCCATAGTTTCTGCCTACCCCTGTGGGAAAAAGGCGTGAGTGTATGTATATATGTATGTAAAATATATACATTCCTACATACTATATACTCACGCCTTTTTCCCTCAAGGGTATTCAGAAAATATAGACAGCTACGACTCCTGCACATCATTTTACTTCCTAGAAAATTTAAGGATAATAAATGAGTATATGCACCTATATCATAGGAAAGTCTGTTACTTCTCCTGTATATTGAAAGATAACACATCAAGTTACCACAAAATGACAAATTTTCTCAGTTGATTTTGAACTTTATCTTCAACAATTGGATAGGGTTTAAAAACATTTGGAGAAATTTGACAGTTTTGCATTCCTTGACCTGCTGGCGACTGTACTTACTTACTATCGCATACCTAAGTACCTATGTTTTTCAAATCTTATAAATGTAACGCTTCGAAAAAAGGTAGGTAGGTACTTAGTCATTCGTCCGTATGTTTGAGGGGAAACATACGGACGAATGACGTAGGTAAAATGCCATTACCACACATTCCTTTTTATGACCGTTTCCTAGAGATTCAATTTGCGGTACAATTACTCAAACAACGGAGTCAATCATTTTAATCAAAATATTCTTCAATTGTCAGACTGATCGAGAACTCTGCGTACCGTCTGATGCCATTGATTTTTTCTCTATTTAAGTACTGTTTAATACAGTTATTTATTCCTTCAATGCAAAAATGATACATACATACACTCACGCCTTTTTCCCACAGGGGTAGGCAGAAACTATGGACTGCCACTTGCTACGACTCTTGCATATCTCTTTCGCTTCTTCCACATTCATACATCTTTTCATACACACGCGCCGGTTGCGAGTACTACGCACCTGACCTTTTTGGAGAACCTCGCCGATAAGATCGGTGTACGTCCTTCTAGGGCGACCTCTCCCGACGCTGCAAAAATGATGTATTATATTTTTGGGTTTAAAAATAAGTTACCGCATAAGAATAGCCGTTACAGTTATCAGACTTGTTGTTACCAACAGGAAGTTCTCTACAACGATATTAATAATAATTGAATAACAACTTTATCCGTAATATAGCGTCACCACACCACAAGCACCGACGCTGTGGTATGTGTTGTGTACGCCCGTAGGTACATTGTATTAGTTTGGTACTAAAATATCGCGAACTGAAGAAGCGGTCAAACAATTAACTTTAACACGCCGCAGTCCTTAGGCTATTCTCAAAAAATCGGCCATTTCCGCTATTTTTAGAAACCTGTCCAACAAGTTCGGCCCAGTCTGGAGCCGAATAGCATTTTAGAGGTGAAACGTGTCAGAACGAGATGTCCGCACGTTTTTAATAAGCAGAAATAGGACGGGAGATCCGCGAAATTCTTTCGTGCTTGTGTTCACCGCAGGCCGTGGTTCCCGCGCATAACGAACTATTGACGCTCTACGTCATCGACATCATTATGCTTAGTAATATATATCAATGAAAACGCGTTTTATATACCTTTTTTATCTCTATCGTACATTCTTCTAAGACAAATATTATAACTCTACTACACATATCTACATAATACTATGTACACAAAATATTACTAGCGCAGTGAAATTTTCAGACAAGCTCTATTAAATTTATGTGAAACATTCATCTGTAGGTAGGTTGTATACTGAGATATCTTTCTGTATTTTAAAAATCTACTTAACACCGGTTATTTATAACATCTGCTTGATATTCCTCTTCAGTATATTTAAGGAGATAAAACTACGAGCTGCTACTAGTATGAAAACCTAAAGCCATTTTAATCCACCTTCCTTTGATATCGGAAGTTCGGAACTACAGTCTAGCAGTGGCTATATTGGCTGTTCACGGGTTAATTCCTAGGAAATAAAATAATAAATTGTTAAATAAAATATATTGTTGCTTTTGGTTGTTTTACATAAGAAGGTACAACTTAGGCTCTTTGGTTAACAAAATATTTTTATCGTTATCTGGGTACGTAATTTGGTTTCTAGCGTTACTGAATCTTGTATAGGTAGTTGATAGCGTTTGTAAAAAACATTTTGTCGGCAAACAGTTTTGTTACTAAGCGAGGCGGGCCGTTCTAATCTATGTTATTTGGCAATGCCAAAAGACTCGCTCGACACAGACTTTCACTCCATAGTCACTTGTGAAAAAATGTACCGACCTTTCTAGAGACCGAGGCTACAGATCAAATAAATGCAAGATACGCATCTTCGTTCAAGAGTTTTTTGGATAGGTAACATTTTTGTATGACTTTTGGCTATATTCTTTTGGTTATTGATTGTTTTTTAACAAGAATTTTACCAACGTCTGAATACTTCTTTTCTCTTTGGATATCTGTCGTCATTCTAGACTTCTAGACTTTTTTCAAACTGAAGCGATTTTCATCAGACCTACGAATTTCAATAACTGGTTAATACTGAATTGTAGTTCAAAGTATTGACTGATTAGCAGGTATTTTGGTCTTCATATGACAACTGGGGCTGTATCTTTAAATATTCGTATAAATATTTAACATAGATGATTGATCTGTCTTATTATTATTTTTAATTGATTTGAATACAGAATCATTAACTTGCTGCCGATTGGTTGGATCAACCTGTAAAGGAACAAGTTCTTACTTTTGGAAATTGAAGAAACACTTTTTAGAGGTGTGCAATCTCCTCGCTATCAACCAAGTTGGTAGAGGGACTACAAGAGACCATCAAAGCGGATAAATCAATTCAAACGAATAAATTTTACGTTTTTCTTTCCAAATCTGTCGAAATGTCAAATTTATCCGACGGACAAAAGTTAACTGATTATTGCATAATCACTCCTAATACAGATTTGTAGTCAGTAGGTACTATCAAATAATCTGATATAAATTAATGTTAAATTTTGGACCGACAAAATATTAGAAAGGGAACTGCTTATTCATTAATTTTTTTACGACTGTCACATCTGTCGTATAAATGAATGTAATCTATGCGTATCTGTGCTGTGCGACTATTGTGTCGCAAGCGCAACTCAAGCGGGTTTCTAATGACGTGACACGCCGCGGTTCCGCTCCCATACGCCTAACGGTTGTTAAGGCAGCTCAAAGGTAACCATCTCTTGTACAGTCGCGAGCAGGTCAACATAATACAAAACTGTCAAATTTCCCCAAATGATTTTAAACCTTAAATTGTTGAAGATAAAGATATAAATGAACTGAGAAAATTTGACATTTTATGGTAACGTGATGTGCTGGCCAACGTACCATATAGGTACTTGTTAACTACCAACCAAGCGAAATTGGAACACAAACATTTTGAATTTGTGGCCACAAGTTGTAAGAATTAATGACAGTACTTATTGTTTTTTATTTACTTTTTTTTTTCGTTGTAGTGATGTAGAGTGATTAATCTCGTTAAAAATTATTCAGAACTTGACTAGTGTCAAGTAAGCGACTAGTAAGTAAAGTAGTGTTAACATGATATTCCCAAGTATCATTCAGTTGTATGCCAGTATGTTTTAGGTCTAATGTAATAGGGCTGTACCTATTTCCAAAAACAAATCCAAACCCTGAGTTGCTACTGAGAATGTCATGGAAAAACCCAGTAAAGCTTCGCTTGACCTTGAATCTATCCCTTTTATTTATCTCGGTAGTTACCCTAGCGACCTGACGAAAATTTTAAATATTTATCCTGTTATTGGTTCTCAGAAACATGTTTTGATGAAAGCATTATGTTCGAGTCAATATTCAGTTGTGTCAACATTATAGCCTTTGATTTGCTTCACCTTTTGTAGTTGGAGCTCTCCACATGTCTGCTGATTACGTTAGAATTCAGATATTTTATTACAACGTTTTCAAATCATTTTGTGAATTTTTGTCTCATATTAAAAACATGTAGCCCTAAGAACACAGAGGAAAAAGAAAAATATTTTTTTTTTTTCTATAATTAAATATATGAATTAATTCAAAACAACACAACAAATATTAGAGGACAAAAATGTATTAAGTAACAATAATGAGTGCAATGCAACTCATGTATTTTGATTAAATGAATTTCGTCATTTTATAGCAAAGCAAGCGTAGTAACACTGATGATCGGCTATATATCCACTCAGGGTTGCAGTAAACAATTTTAAACTCAGACCGTTTAGTGTTGCCGCAACCAAAAAATTATGCAATTAAAAGAAAAACATCGTTTTCCAATAAAGTCAATGCTTGTACACATTGCATGAAGGTTATAGGGTTCTAACGAGTTCTCGCTATCACGCGCATGGCAACACATCGGATACGCCGATAAATCTGCTCCGGGATTAAGTAATTCGATAAGCGAAGCGAAGAGTGTTGCCATGACTTAAAAACTGGCTATTTAGTATCAGGAGCGCTGGTATTATTATTTATTTGTTAAATTCAAACCCCTTGTACGACTCCCTGAAACGAAATAGCCGTATTTTCTGCAAAACTAAATATTGTGTGCTGAAAAACAATGCAACAAAATGATTTCAGGCAGGAGCAACACAATCGGGGTTTTAGTTACAAATTAACAACAAAATAGCTAAAAAATCCAAGAACAATTTTATTTGATTCTGCTTAAACTTTCACTGCTATCTTAACAGACCTGACAGTCGGGCTCGTAAATATTTTACATTCGTAATTATTTTCCTTTCAAACTTTTCGATATTTTTGTACAGTAACAGTAATTGCGTGAATTTATCAGCGCGGCTAATCGAAATGACTTGACACATTGAAATTTTTCTAACATTTTACCATTTTTTTTTATCGTACATATTTTCATTTGTAATGTCAAGAATTGTAGGTTCTACTTAATTATTGTACAGTATTGTACACCCACAGTTCGCCGGTATGTTTAGGTCCCTTGTAATATGCCAAGCTTATTGCCATTAACCGGGCACAAATCCAAACTCCAAACTGCTACTGAGAATTTCATAGACTAACCCAATTACACTTTACTCGACCTTGGAATTGAACCTCTAGTATAGCAGTCACGCTTAGTACCGCTACACTGATGAGTAATGAGGCAGTTCATCTACCTACATGTATTTTATTAACATTCAACAATAGGTACTAAGTACATCACTGTCGCTCTGGGTCCTGTACTAGGATAAGCTGTGTTCCTGTAACCCCTTTCACGTTTACAGGTTGATAAAAGCTCAATTAATAACTTGGCTGCATGGTTCTCCAACAATTAATGTCATAAATACCATAAATTTTCCTTGATAACCGTAAGGTACGAATTCCTGATCGAGTCAGTCATGCTTATGACTGACTCGATCCGAAGGGGAACCGAAGGGGAAGACTTATCCTTCCCTTTCATGCTTATGAAAGGGAAGGATAAGTCTTCCCCTTTCTCTTAACTGGGAAACGCTTAGGACGATGATGTAGGACGATAGTCATACTTCCATAGTACCTACCTATCTTAAAGCATTTACACGATCTACATATTGTAAAAAACCCACTACTTATAATTGAATAAGGATAAATAAGAAGGCAATTCATGTTATTACAATCTGTTAAAAAAATTAAACCGGTGTAGTTTCCAGTGGCTTAAAAGTCACAAATTTCAACATTTGGTCAATTTTCAATGTCATTAAAACAAATGGTGACATTTGTTGAATAAGATCTTGGTTGGATTGATCTTAGTGGATAAGGCTTGATCGGAATTAGTTTTTGAGCATTTTTAGATTAAAAGATCATTTCAGTTAAGCACCCCATTGCTTAACTGAAATGAACTTTTAATCTTGATCTGAAGACAACATATTTTTAAGCGAGGAGGAAGTTCGAGTTTCGACTGTTTTTTTTTGTTTGACGAAAACATACATTATTACAATAATGTATGGTTTCCTCAAACGTGCCGTAAACAGGAAGGGTTCGTAAAAAAATGAAAGAATTGCGCAATATTTTGACGATTTAAGATGGTCATTTACCAATGTCTACTAACTTAGATTGTATTCTGTAAGCTGTACCTAGCATGATAAAATACATTCCATGAGAGAAATATACTCGTATGTTTTTCTATTTGATGAGTAAAAATCGATAACGGTTGTATATGAGACATACTAGAGAACGGCTTGATCAATTTGGCTGACTGGCTGTTAATCGGAAATTTTAATAAAAAATATTTGAGGTCACTAGTCAAAATATTAATTTAGTTATACATTCGTCTTCTTTATTACACTGGGTACCTATATTAAACTAGTTAGTTATATTAGTATTTAGGGTAGAAATCCGCAGCGCAGAGTTGTTCGGTGCGCTCAATACGAGTTATCAGTGTTACGATTATGCATAGAACAGAGTCCATTACATGACGAGTGACGGGTGACTACACAGGACATACATTGTTTAACAATACGAGATTCTCAGCTATCTAATTAATTACGTACTTACATTGATATTTATATGAAACGTCTGCACAGAGACGACATAGCGACGCAGTTTTATCGGCGCAAGTGGGTATCTTAGCGCAGTTGCATCAGAGACTGAGCTGACGTAAAAACTCGATATGTAACCAAGCTTTTATGACTATGGCACAATTCGAAATGTTTCAAAATCTACTTCATAAAATGTCAGTGGCTACTAGTTCGTTTAAATATAAAACTGGAGTTTAGCCAAACAGCGGAGCGCACGAGACGTCCCTGTTCCCGTGAAAATTATAATTAGGAAACTTATATTTACCATCTTACTCAATTCGGGTAAGGTATCTTTATGCCGCGATCTCTGCTGGATACAGCCCATGTTAATACATTTACACCCAACGTTTCCTCATTTCATTCGCAGACTTAACCTAGTTCAATTGATTTTCGCATAACTTTACCAAGGAAGATATTAGGTCCATTATTAGGTTATACAATTTTACGATAGACATAAATATTTCTATAATATATTCAGTCCATTTCCTTACACCTGGACCTTGGTTTTGATAGATTAAGGTAAATGTTCTAAATCTTTTTTTGTTAGATATTCTTGCTTATTTAACAACCAGTGGCAAGCGAGCTCTCGAGTGGAGACCGCGTATAGGCAAGCGTAGATTAGGGCGCCCGCCGGCCAGATGGAGTGACGACTTGCGGAACGCAGCTGGCAGTGACTGGATGAGGAAAGCCGAAGATCGGGCTCTGTGGCTAGGAAAGGCCTACGTCCAGCACTGGACGAATATAGGCTCATGATGATAAACAACCAGTGTTTCGAGAGCGGTATTGAGTTATAAAAGAAGACGAAAGAAAGATAAATGATAATCATATTAAATTTATACTGGAGGCTGCAGGGTTGTGTTGGACACAAGCTGACAAAAACTGCACTTATCCTCCCTTGCTTTACCGATAGTGACGGCTATGGGATTCGTGACCTTCACCACGACCTTAATCACTTCCCCTGACGTCACTAAACGTGCAGTAACAAGAGAATATGTATCTACTCAACCTTGAGCCATGATTCAGTAAATGCGTCATTATTAGAACAAGACGAAGTCCTCTATTTGTAAAGCACATTGCTTACAGCAGCACTATTATAAACA
Organism: Subacronicta megacephala; assembly: GCA_958496365.1. NCBI lineage: Eukaryota > Metazoa > Arthropoda > Insecta > Lepidoptera > Noctuidae > Subacronicta > Subacronicta megacephala. The sequence goes on from OY292513.1 coordinate 14,481,977, forward strand.
CATGTTGTGTTATTACGTGTGTCAACGACATTGATGATATCTATGTAAAGTACATAGCTCGCAGCCAAAACATTCGTTACATAAATCCTTTGTTATATTTTGTTCTACTAAGTAAAAATAATTGCAAAACTTAGTCAAAGCTCGATCGAACTTTTTACTGTGCACGTATATTATAACATAACATAGCATTACTGTATTTTCCGAACGTTTAGACTGAGGTGTAAGTACTATGTACACCTACGATTTGCCGTATGTTCGAAGATCCCATGTGATATGAGGCGAGCATATTGCTGAACTAAGCACAAATCCAAATTCTGAGGCGCTACTGAGAATATCATTTAAAATCCCAATAACACTGCTTGACCTGGGAATTGCCCCAAGACCGCAGTCGCTTTTAGGACAAATAGAATACTGAAGTAATCGTGTATAACTTAATATCACGCCTGTATATCCTGTACTAATACACCCACGTTCCACCAGGAAATTTTGCTCCCATGCAATAAGGGTTGAATCCATTGCTATTGATTGGGCACAAATCCAAATTCCTGTCTGCTATGTACTGAGACCTAGCTCGACCCATACTGACCTGCCTATCCCTTCAGGACTAATTCACCCAAAATTTGCTATATTCATCGCTATGGCACTTATATATAAAAGTGAATACCTATTTCCCTTGGTCACGCCATAACTTAAAAAATACTTTAACGATTATTATTTTTTTAAGTTTTCTTAAATCTACTTTGTAGAAAGTTTTAACGGAAAGAAAAAGTAGAAAATTCGCAAAAATAATATTGGAAAATATTAGAAAAGACAACTAAGACAGGACAATATCTGCCGGGTTAGCTAGTAAATATTTCTTATTTCCCATGAGGTAAACAAAATCGCATACGACTTAATAATAAATATGTAATGAACATATACCTACAGGTAAATATGTTGCTGCAATCTTGTCCCCGGACCCCGAGACGTTGCAGGCTAACTCAGGAGTTCCACTATTATTTAATTAAAGCACCCGCGCCGGGGTAAACGAGCTAGATGAGGACAAATTGTGCACAATTACATATAAACTCTACACACACATGTATTACACATTCACGATTTTTTCCATTAAAAAATTTACCTACTGCGATTTTTTCGAATTATTGACTGTGCCATGTTTAATATTAGAATACTGTAATTTTGAAAAAACCCATTCGGAATTATTTAATAAAAGGAGTGGTAATTGTAATTTTAATTTAACATATCCGGACCAATTGTTGTTGCCGTATATAAAGACTGAGCTCTGTCGCCGGAATTGTTTCATGTGGCCAGAAAGATCTATAATAATTTACCTTAAAATTACAAAAACCTCCCGGCAACATTTTTTAAGTGTCACTTGAATAGTTGACTGATTGGCAAAGGTTTCTATCATCAAGCCTGTATTCCCCGAAGGGTTAGGAAGAGGTGTAAATTGGTACACCTCTACCTAACTTTTCGAATAGTACAAGTATGTGTAGGTCTCATGTAATAGGGTGCGAGCCTATTGCCAAATCCAGACTTCAAACTGCTACTGAGAATTTCATAGGAAAACTCAACAACACTGCTCAACTTTGGAATCCAACCCAGGACCTCTTGCGTAGCAGTCGCGCTTGTAACCACTAGACTAAAAAGGGAGTCTTTTATTAATTATGGTGGTATGGAATTGTAAACCTCTTCCTAACCCTTCTTCTAGTACAGGCGTGAAGGTATATTTAAAAAAATCTTTACTGACAAAAACAAAATATAGCTGCAATTGAATCTATATTTTCATTGCAGGTATTATCCAGTCGGCTCGCAGACAAACTAAACACGAAAAAAATTCATTAAAAATATTCGGGAGTTCCTGAACGTTTTTGGTAAAGGCTTTTGAGTAATTAAAAACCCAATATTATCGTACAAAATGATTCAGTGGCGTTACGGATCACCCCCTCTCGATACACAGACGGGATTCGGAACTAATTGGCACTTCACTGGCCGAATGGATAGCAGTACTGAATATTACGGATTTAAAAACAAATACAGAAAAAAAGGATTGCACCCTTGCCTATTAAAATTTTCATCATTCATTGGTCTGTTGTTTACAAGCAAATAGATTGTGATCTGCAAACACTAATTGGAGATACATGTTTATTTAGTACTAGCTTTCCGCCCGCAGCTTCGCCCGCGTTTTCACACCTTGGGTTATATTACTTATTGCATTTTTATTAGGGATTCCTATTTAAAAAAAAATATAACCTACTCACTCAGTGAAGATGCAGCTTTCTAATAGTGGCAGAATTTTTTAAATCGGTCCAGTAGTTTTTGTGTGAAAACATTACAAACATACATACAAAAACACAAATGTTTCCTGTTTATATAGTTTAAATTTTGAGCCATGTTTATCAACAATATTTACCTACTACTTAATATAATAAAACCGAAGAGATTTTTTTGTTTGAATGCGCAAATCTCTGAACCTAACAGTGTGATTTCAAAAAATATTTTTGTATATGATAGCAACATTCATGAGAAAGGCGATAGGGTATTTAGCATCACGCTAAGATACTTAGGAGCGGGGCAAAGGCTAGTCTGTATAAAGGGAGGAAGGGACATCGAAGCACAACAGCTTACTATGAATTCAGTACATGATTCTGGACTAGGGTTGCCATCCGATCGGGTTTCCCCGGATTCGTCCTAGTTTAGAGGCCGTCCCGCGAGCGTCCGGGCGGGGTTTCAAACACAGTGAAAGCAGCCCTCACTGAAAATAGTTCATTCAACACTGTTATAGGTCACAGACAGTCCCCTATGCAGGGTCTGCCTAAGAGATGAGTCCAAATAAGAATATGACTAGAGAGCAGTCCAAATCCGTAGCATTTGTCTATTTCAAGCACTGTCCAGAAGTCGTTCGCCATACAGTTTGTTTGAAATAACTGAGCGTATCTGAAGTTAGCCGTTCCGAACTCCCGCACAGGTAAAATCGCTTAAATAAGTGAATTTATAAATAAAAATCGAAATTATTAAAAAAAATATTTTCACCGACTTTTTTAATTAAAATTTACCACTGCTAAACCAGTTGCTGAAAACTTCAGACAAGCATAGTTGTTTCGAAAAAACTGTACAAAGAACGAACTTGTACTTAATCTTAATCATAATCATATATTTATTGCATTTATGTAGTACAAAGGTGTTACATAAATATAAATGTTTCATACATGACCCTCATCATCATCATCATCATCAACCCATTACATTGTCCCGCTGCTGGGCACGGGTCTCCTCTCATTACGAGAGGGATTAGGCTATAGTCCGCCACGCTAGCCTACTGCGGGTTGGCAGACTTCACACGCTCTCAAGAAAATGTCTCAGGCATGCAGGTTTCCTCACGATGTTTTCCTTCACCGTTAAAGCGCGTGATAATTAATTATTAATACGCACATAACTTCGAAAAGTCAGAGGTGCGTGCCTTGGACTCGAACTCGAGACCTTTGACTTGGCAGTCCAATGGTCATATCACTAGGCTATCACTGCACTTGACTACATGACCCTGCTAGGGCACAACAATAATTATGTACTTATTTATTATCATTAGTTTATAACATTAATTAATAATTTATTTTATCTAATTATAAATATTATTTTATTATTTATTTAAAATACATTTTATAATAATCTAATTATGGCGTTGTTGTTTTTTATATATTTATAACATTATTTAATTATCTATTTATAACATTTTATATATTATAATACTTACATACTTAATACTTATACTAATTACATTCATTATATTGGTAACATAAGTAGTAGTAGGTTATTAGTGTTGTGTCTGGTATAGGTGTGGTCAATTTTGTATTTTTTTCAAATGTAAATTGCATTCTTTCAGCTATTTATTTATCATCAAAATATTCCTTTAGGGTGTAGTATGACTTTGATATAAGATATTTTTGTAGGCTATTTTTAAATTTATTGTCGTAATCCGTGTTTTTTAATAAAGTTTGGAAGCTTGTTATATATTTTGACACACATGGCTAAGGGTCCGGAATGGAAAGTTTTTCAAACCAGAGTGGCGCTCAAGTTGAGAAATAAACAATATTCGATAGCCCCTACAAGTTTAATCTAACTTTGACGTGACAACGCAATGCTTTTCAGTGCCGCATAGAATTACATTGGGAGGGAACTACTTACCGTTGACTTCCGAGACTTCAACTGCCATGTAAACTAAGTACTCTGTGTTCTTGACACAGACTTTTAGAAAACTTAAGTTGTTTGTCCGTGCTTCATGCTTCATTCAGAAGATCTGTAGCCGCAAATTGTCGGCACTACTTAAGTTCTTGTTGTCTAAAGTCTGCTTTCGCATCATACATAATATTATTATTATATTATTATGTATGATGCGAAATAATAATATATATAATATAATTCTGAATTTTAAACTGATTTGGGAGTTACTAGCTAGAATAGCTGTCATTAATTTATATAAGAGGATAGGGCTATGTACTTTAATGAAATTACATTAATATAACATACATATAACATATAACCGGTCGTTGTGGAAGTCTATGGGGGAGGCCTTCGTTCAGCAGTGGACTTCACTTGGCTGATATGATGATGATGATGATGATGATAACATAACATACCATCACGCCTGTATTCCCCGAAGGGTTATGCAGAGGTGTACTTAATGTACACCCATAGTTCGCCGGTATGTTTAGGTCCCATGTAATAGGGGGCGAGCCTATTGCAATTCACCGGGCACAAATCCAGACTCCGAGCTGCTACTGAGATGTTACCTATTAGGTAAGGTAGGTGACATCGTGAGGCGAACAACATCTGCCCCCAGCACCAGTACTAAATGACTGCCACGAGCGAATCGGCTGAGAAGAATATTTAAATGTATTTGTATTACATCCACAAAACACAACAGTCTGCAGGCTGTACAGGAGCACACAATGAAGTCATTTGCATAAATTACTAACATTTGTCATCATTAGCGCATGCAAATTGCAATTGCACATCTAAGAATACCTACTTATATGTCATTTACGGAGGCGAAAGCAGATTTGTTAAAAAGTAATAATATGCTTTTATTTATTTATTTATTAACCAACTTATACTTACACTCTACAAGGAAATTTTTACTTTAGTAGATTCATGGATGACGCAAAAAAATATACAATTCTAGCTTACCCGAACAATGAAATTATCATTTTTTAAATTTTGATAAACGTATTGAAAAAAGCCAGTAATCTTTTCCCTAGTTTTTAAATTTACCGGGGCACTTTTATTTTTTTTTACCAATCGTCATTCTCAAGTGATGTGCTTGCCAACTAAAAGAAATTAAAAAGACAGTTATGTTTTGTATCAGACTGGAAGCGTGATGAGGGCGCATCGCCGTATGCTCTTCATAAGCTGGACAGATAAGGTCTCAAATAGGGAAGTCCTCAAATAAATGAGACGAGAGAAGCCCGAACTTGTACGTACCATCAAACAGAGAAAAGTTGCGTACCTTGGACATGTTTTAAGACATGAGCGTTACCAACTGCTGCAGACAATAATGATGGGAAAAGTTCCGGGCAAAAGAAGTGTTGGAAGAAGGAAATTATCCCGGCTCCGCAACATCCGACAATGGACTGGGAAAGTGTGAATCTGTTCAGACTGGCTCTGAACAAAGAACAATTTAAAAGGATGAATGCCGACCTTCACTAGTGGAGACGCACCCAAAGAATATAAAATTAGTATAGAATTAGAAAATTGATTCAAACTTTGAATTAAGAAAAAAAAATTAGCTCCAAATTTGGATTAGTTACTTAATTACTTATTTAATATTATTTTCTATTGATTGACCTGTGGTAGATTATTTATTATCAATCGCACGTGCTGGTCTTTCAGCACAGTACAGACAGCACAGACAGCACAGACAGAACAGAACATTTGAAAAACTTTAAAGAAAGGTAGAGCTAAAAATCTAAATCCGATAATAAAATTGTCATTATGAATTTTCTTAGGAACAATAAATCAATGATTTCACCTTATTGAATTGTTGAGGTAGTTGTGGATAGTTTCACTGTAACTGTGTAATAAAATATTTCAATTGCAATGACTACACAGACAATGAAGCGTTAACTATTATTCAAGGTTGAAAACGTTAATGAAATATTAGACAAACAAAGTAGTGGTATATTCATTAGATATTTGCAGTTCATAGACTAAATTAAATATAACGCTCGCTGTCTGAATGCGTAAATAAGTTGGTACTCATAGGTTGAGGACAGATCTACTATAGTATAGTAAATAAAACAGTAAACTGAGGAATAACATAGTTATCAAATTTTTTTAAAGTCTACGTAAATAATCTTTCATAAAAGTGGTTTTAGACTACTTAGATGATTAACTGCCTCGGAAGGAAATTTTATTTTAGATCTAGTGCAGTCAAGAAATATAATATTCAAAACTTCACTCAATATTAGTGCGGAATTTATATCAGTAGAACCATTCGATCACGTAACAAGAGATACGATCGAGCTCCATTTCAATTTGTTCATTCATAGAGCATTGAACTGAACTGAACAACACAGCATTTCAAAATGAATTGAATTTCCGAGTGCATTATAAAATATATTAAAAAGCTCTATTGCTCGTTGTCAATCGTGAATACCCTGTGCATTTATAAAGGTATTGGTTATGCTGAAAGGTTCCTGCCTCGGTCGTGGCCGTGACTGCAGGCAGGGGAAGGTAAGTATGGTTTTTAGTTGGTAAGAGTCCAGGCGATCCATTTTCCGCACATCCAAAAGAAATCATAAAGTAGTAATAGTTAAAAAATATCAGGTTGGTTACCTGTTGGTTTTTGGATAATGACACGAACTCAATTTATTTATGTTATAAGTACACTAGCTGCGCCCTGCGGTTTCACCCGCTGTTTCTAGGGTCATAGTGTGATGGGAACTAGCCTTATTTACTACGTATACCATCAGCTATCTCTCAACAAAAATAATCCAGACGTTTCATGTTAAATCGAAAGAACAAATTTTTTTAATAATGATTTTTTTATAAGTACACTTCATATTATTTAGCAAGAATCTGTAATTTTGACATAACAGACACTTTTACTTTATTTAAGTAAATACTTACCAACCCTTAGCAGTTTCACTTACGTTCCAAAAAAATTACTTACTATAATTTGTTTTGTTTTAAGTTAGCCCTCCAGCAATAGGTTCAGATGTGAACACCGTATCGAGTTTTGCGTGATGCGTACAAACATACGAACAGACAACAATTCTAAAAATATTTGTTTTGGCTTCTGTCGCTCTTATAAAAACCCTCCATATTCGTTTTTCTTCAATATATAGAAACGACAGACTCTGTAACAATTTTATTATTATATTTATAAATTTGAATAGATTCTATATGGAGTGTTTTCTAGTACAACCTTTGTCAAGTAGGTATAACTCGTAAATAGTGCGTCCTAAACTCCAAAGTGGATATTGATGAGCATAATCCCTTTGAGTTAGCGACATTGACGATGTGCCCTCGATTTGTATTAGATATTAACAGAATAATTGACCTGCCAAAAACGTTAAAGGCATCTGCACTGCATAAGGCAGTGCTTTTATCCTTGCTTGTTCTTTGAGCATCACAGACAGAACCTCAGCAGACAGGTAATAGCCCGGATATTAGATGTCTGATTGTTCCTATGTTTACCTTACGTAGCTAGAAATTTGTCATTTGTTTTATCTCTCGTTTTACGTAGTTAGAACGACGTTGGTAAAACAAGAGATAAAACAAAGAACAAATTTCTTGATGGCTTGTCGGCTAAAGAGGGTTAGATTTTAGGGGGTTGAAAAGTGAAATAATATTTCATTGAAAGAATATTTCCAATTAAAATATTAACGTATTGGTAGTAGACAATGCATGACAGTTTTGCTTTCATGATAAGGTATCTACTATTAAATATTTGCATGTCATTATCTTTATGACGAAATATGATGGACTATACCTACTATAAATATTATGTAACACCTTTTGTAACTATATTTGTAAGCAAATAAATATTTGAATTTGAATTTATTTATTCTTTTTTCTATCATCGTGTCATTTACTTCATCGATCCTGCGGTGTCTATTTACTTTTAATGCCCTTATTGCACAAAAAGTGGCATAACATAACGTACCATCACGCCTGCATTCGCCAAAAGGCTAAAGGCAGAGGTTTACTTACGTAACCCACATTTCACTGGTATATTTAGGTCTCATGTCATTGTCATCAACCATTTCATGTCAAATATCCAACAACACTCTGCCCTAACTGAGAATTGAACCCAGGACTTGTAGCGTAGGCACTCTAGTCGCGAATGAGACATTCAAAAAGTGCCATGAAGTACCTACCCAATTCCTTGATATCCTTAAAACAAATAAAAATATAATATCTTGATTTTATTGCCTCTTAGGGCGCATACAACGAAGCGAAAGTTGTCGCACATTCGTCGCGTGGACACCGATTAAAGATTTTAAATGCTGTTGTTTAGGAAATACGGGTATTCGTGCGGTCGCTACGCCAAAACTTTCGCGTCGGCGTCATCAATACGCGCCCTAACAATTTGCGGTAGACGAACTGATACCGATACCTCTAAATACTAGTATTTTCTGCAAATAATATTTCAAGTCATTTATTAAAAGGGACTGCTACGCTAGAAGTCCTGGGTTCGATAGGTGGAGCAGAGTATTTGGATTTTTCTATGAAATTCTCAGTAGCAGCTCGGAGTCTGGATTTGTGTCCGGTTAATGGCAATACGCTCGCCCCTTATTACATGGGACCTAAACATACCGGCGAAATTCGGGCGTACATTAGTACACCTCTGCCTAACCCATTGGGGAATACATACGTGATGATATGTTATGTTACTTAATTAGAAGGTCAAACGAGAGCACATAGGAAATTAATACTCGTAGTAATTAAAGTGGATCCCTAAGGAGCAGACGCAATGGCTCCTTTGCGTTTGTCAAGCACGTTTGAAAATCTTCAATTTATGTAGGACAATCTTGCAAAACAGAAACAAGCATTAACAGGAAATTAAATACTCTTACCTGCTCGTAAAGGTTATATTTTTCCGCGGTGGAATATTTATACTTAATTAAGTACCTACTTGGACTATAGCCTAATCCCTCTCGTACTGAGAGGAGACCCGTGCCCAGCAGTGGGACAATGTAATGGGTTGATGATGAAGTACCTACTTGCGGGACTTATTGTCCCAACGAGAAAGTTGTTGTAATTAACACATATTGAATCTTTACATATTGAATCTTTGTTACCTTGTAAGTTAATTTGACAAAGATATGAATTTTGAAATAAAATGAAAGAAAATTTTTACTGTAAGAAAAATTCGCTTAGTAGCTTAGTTGGTAAAGCGTCTGGCGTACTTAACCAGAGAGATGCAGGTACAAACCCTGCCTGAGATCGTATTTTTCTTACAGTAAAAATTTTCTTTCATTAGAAAATTCATATATTATTTAATGCTAAAATATAATAAAAAAAAAATAAGAAGTTAAGTTGAGGTAAATTTATTATTTCTGAAAACAGACTCTGCTAAGAGGTAGTTAAAATAAAGAGTTTTAGGTAACATACATATGACATTACATAACATACCATTACGCCTGTATTGCCTGAGGAGTTAGGCAGCGGTGTATATACCTATATACACAATACAATTAAAAATGTAGATACATAAGTACCTACATTTACAAATAGCCGGTATGTTTAGGTTTACGGGGCGAGCCTATTCCAAAAATCCGATAACTCTGACCCTTGTAGGAGTTTAATTCTCTATGAAAGACTTATGATATTTAATTAATAACTTACTAGTTGACCCGACAAACGTTGTTCTGCCTTAGCCACGAATATTCAATTCAAACTGGAATAAATAAAGAAAAATAAAAAGGCGCGCGTTAAAATTTCGCAATAGGTTTTGTAAATTTTTCCAAATTTTCTGCACGATTTCCTTAATTTTTTTCTTTCTTTAAAATCCTTCTACAACGTTAAAAAAACTTTTAAAAAAATTGATGAACGTGACCAAGGGAAATAGGGATTTTTTTGACCTACATAGATAAACAATATTTTTGCAGACCACATTTTAAATTCGTGTACCTAAATATACCAACATATTAATAATAAAGGTGCTCATTTAAATACTAGATTAGATAAACAGAAGTAGAGTTCACATTACAGTCGCCACAAGATAGGCATGAGAACACTGGCCTACTATTTAAGCCAGTTTTTTTATAGAACTTAGTGTTTTTTGCTGCTTTCTCCTTCATAAGTAACATTTTTTTTAACTGTACCTACCAGTATTTACTACTTTAAAGTAGTAGACTGCCTCATTAGTCCAGTGGTCCCAAGCGTGACTGCTACGCTAGAGTTCCTGGGTTCAATTTCCACGTCGAATAAGTTTATTGAGTTTTTCTATGAAATTCTGGATTTGCGCATGTTTAAGGTTAAATAATGGCGTTTAATTCATATATTAAAACTAGCTTAATCCGGGCAAGCAACGGTTCAGATCAATATTTCTGAAAAAAACATACATACAACATCATGCCTGTTGTCCCCGAAGGGGTAGGCAGGGGTGTACTTAATGTACACCCACAGTTCAGTTTAGGTACTATGTAATATTGCCAAAAAAACTGTTTCAAAATTTTTTTATGGATACCGAAGCTCATCAATATCATAGTATTTATACCTAAATAGTCTTCCGAGCCGGATATCTAGTAGCTAACGTTTTTCTGATATATTTGATTCTTCTAGATAAATGTTAGTTTTAGTACCTTAACCTAGATATTGATCTAAATAATTCTCGGTCTTATGGAAAGTTAGAGGCAAGGAAAAAATATGTTATATTTTATCATAATTTTAAATACAATACCTTTGCTATAAACTACCCCAGTTATTTTAAATTCAAAAACTATTTATTATAGCTTATCATAACATACTTCGATACTTACGAACAATAAAAATTTGAGTGAGTAACTTTATAATTTCTGTTTTCATTCATTCATTGTTCGTTTAGTTTTTTTGATAACATACAGTTGTAGGTGTATAAAACGATATTGAATTGGTCCAAACTAAATGAGCTCGGTCGACTCGACAGTGTTTAGTTATGCTGGGCGAGTGTTCACGAGGTCAGGGTGACCACCGTCTGTGTGGAATTGTGGACTCCGCAACTCTCATGAAATACAATTTAATTGTTGCATTACGTATTATTTTATTGCGAGTGAGGTAATAGTCGAGTTCGTGGAAGATGATTGATGTCACCGGTATAAGAATACACTTAGTAAGTATAGTCAGATTGTGACAGGGATTTTTTATATATTATACTAGCTTTCCGCCCACGGCTTCGCCCGCGTGGTTTCTCGGCTTTTCTGCGTTTAATTTTTTCCCGTTTTTGCAACATTGTTCATGTATGCTCCGCTCCTATTGGTCTTAGCGTGATGATATATAGCCTATAGCCTTCCTCGATAAATGGGTTATCTAACACTGAAATAATTTTACAAATCGGACCCGTAGTTCCTGAGCTTAGCGCGTTCGAGTAAACAAACAAACAAACAAGCTCTTCATCTTATATATTAAGTATAGATATAGATATTTTATTAACTAAATAACGTAGGTTTTGTATGTCGTACCGTAGATTCATTTTCTAGGTAAGTATTAAGATTAGTTTTAATTATTTCGTATTGTTCATCGACTCTCTTAAAAAAGTAAAACAAATAGGTAGGGTAGGGCGGGGCTAAAAGGTCCGCGGGTAAAAAGGTCCACTATGCATATCTCCGAAATTATGAGCGCTTTAATGAATTGAAAGACAAGCGCACGAAGGGATTACGGTAGGGGTACACATACCACTTCGTGCGGTGAGTTTTCCAGCGCCGTTAAGAGTGCACGCAGACCGCATGCAAAAAAAACACATAAGTAATAATTTTCTTGTTTCTTATTTTTAGGTTGGGATTTGTATTTTCAATATTACCAAGCTCAGCTTTTGATATATTATTGTGTGTAATTTCATGTTTCACTTCATGCTATAGTAATTTTAGAGGACACTTAAGTTTTTTTTCTATAATTTTAAATAAAAGTGTACCTACCATAGGGGTAAAAAGGTCCGGTCATTTGGACTTTTTTAACCTGCTGAGATTTAATGACTTAATAAAGAAAAAAATCTTTGTAGTATATAAAAATAATGTTTTTCTTTCTTAGTTTAACACGGGTAATAATTATAATACATGTTACAGAAGGCTATTTTGAAGGTAGGTATAATATATAATATATTATAGATAGACTTTTAAAACAAGGTAACGACTAATTATTAAGACCAAAATGTTTTCCTACAGCTTTAACAAATGAGATTTATTGTTTAACATGTTCCTTTTCTCAAATAATTATAAAGATTTGTTGATTTTGCATGTTTTACGTTTATAATGTTTCCTTAACCTTAGAATAGTATAAGATAATGCTGGTCCTTAGTACCCCAGCCCTGGTCCTTTTTACCCCGCTGGTGGGGTAAAAAGGACCATTGGACACAATGTTTTAAATCATGATTATCTGGCATTTAGATATAATATTTGCCAAATTCAACTATTACTACTTAAACTTGAAGAATTACGCTACTCAAAACAGATAAGAGTTTCCTTTAGAAACCAACAGTTAAAAAGTTACAGGAGGATATGTGTAAATTGGACCTTTTAGCCCCGCCCTACCCTACCTATGTAGAATTGAAATCAATAAAATTTTAATCAGTATAAATAGATACTAGATACTAGATATAATGTAGGAGATACCTACGTCCAGCAGTGAACTAGTCTGGGCTGATGATGCCATGTATGTTTTCTTCCATGCTATCTGTAATTTTCATCCATTCATGAATTAATTAAGATTTCATCATATGAAGCACCATGTTTTATTTTCCAAACAGTCATCATCATCATCATATCAGCCTATCGCCGCCCACTGTTGGACGTAGGCCTCCCCCAAAGAGTGCCAACCATCCCGTATTTTATAGTATTGCGTCAAAATTATTCTCAATAGCTACGACAACAGTCATATGAATATGTATGGGAAGTTATAATTATTTCCAGAAAGACATTATATTGATTGTGTCCTCCGACGAGTGAAAGAGACAACACATTCATCAGATGAGAGCTAACAGAGACAATGGAAGAGAGAATCTAAGTGAGTATGTTTCGACCGGTGCCGTGTAAATTACGGTAAGGTCATATTATTTATTTGGCGTTGATCCAACGTAGGCTAGTTTAGGAGATTGGGCGTTCATCCAACGTCTAGATGAGCGGCGACTGCGCGGCGTCTTTGACTTAAGTCTACGGTCCAATGCGAAGGAGTATTGTGATGATTTTCTATATACGTACACCTATGAACGATCTGTCTTATCTGATCTAATCACCAGATATTACCATTTATTGACAATACTGACTGAATAGAAATTAAATTCAATCGTGTCAATTGAGAAGTTCGGAAATACTCAGTAAGATGTGCTAACTGAGTATTTTCTAACTACATGCGTTCCACACCGGTCCGGGTGCAGTTGAAATGTGTCTGACACGGCCCCAAGATTTCATACGATGCATTAGGTACTATGACGTTATATACCAACAATTGGCTATCAAGGCAATTTATCAGTCTGATAAATCATACGCACGTTTCCTTTTACGATGACCTTGAATCAATAATAGCCAAGTCCGCAGTGTTGGCGGTCGGTGAGCAGGCTAGGTCGCCAACCGCCGGCAATATTCGTCCTCTAAACATTAATGTCTGTTATAATCGAGTGTAGTTACTAGTACACGCATAACATGGTATGTTCAATGTATCACACCAATCATACAATCAATTGAATCATTCTTTGTGCTCCGGACTTACTAAAATGTATGGAAAGTTTCCTTAATAAAAAACGCAATGCGTACGGGAAAAAGGGGGACAAAGAAAACCATTTTATGGCTGCCAAATAAGTAAATATTCATGTAAGGGCTGATAGAAATGAGGAAGGAGATTTGGCGTTGATCTACACGAAATTGGGACCATTAGGAATGTCCCAATTTTTTCGCGAACTCACAAGCTAAACTTACATATTTCAAAAATTGTTGATATCAAGGGACTTTCGGAAAATCAGATGGAAACACTTAAATAAACTAATCAGCCCATTAACGTTTAAGGTCAAAACCTTTGATAACGATTAATTTGTTTGATAATGATGCCGTTCATGAAAGGTAACTAATATTTTTCATACAAAAAAATCGGCTTTTATAAGTCTTCGAGAAAAACTCGGTATGTAATTGCTACTAGGTATACAAATTTAGATTAAACAATATAGATATGTATTTTGGTTTCTGTAATGTGTCGACTTTTTAGCACAGTTAATATACCTACTTATCAGAGGGTTTATTATTAAGGGAAAAGAAAGAAAGAAAATATTAAAATATTGGTTACTATAATTTTAAATTTTGGAAACGATATATGAAATGACACAGATTAAGACAGATAGAGTATGCGCAACAAACGAGGTGAAGTCACATAATATTTATGTGTGCGTGACAGCTCGGAGCGGCATTGTAGGGACACGTGCATCTATGTGTGAGTAAAGTTGCCAGATATTGGGAAAAACTCCCACATTTTTTTCTAATGTTCTCAATTATTGTACCTATTAATGTTTAGAATTGGAAATGTGCTTTTACTTTATAGGTACTTAAATATAATTTAAACGGAATAATTATTATTAAATAAATTACGGTGGAATAAAGTTAAATACTTACGAGTATTTAACTTAAGAAAATATAAAATAATAATACAAAATATAAATATTAGTCTATTATACATTGTTAAACTACTTCATTTTGCTGCTCAATGCTATGTACGTAAGTGTCATACATGATGTAGTAGTACTCTGTGATATATATTTAAATATTGTATAAATATGTATGCTGTACACACGGCTACACATTAAGCTATACAAATACAGTATAGGCGGGCCTCGCACTGTGGACTTATATAGCTTGGTGTGTAGCCGTGCGTACTATTTAATAAATAAATAAATATGCATAATTACTTACACTTACCATATTTAGGTATATTATCATGGAAAAAGATAAAAAAATCCAACATATTTATTACAATAATTTTACACACATAATATCTTAGCAGCCTTTGCTCTGCACCAATTTCTTACAGTATTGCCGTTTAGCGTCTGAACATCGAGCATTCGTTTCTAATTTCGCTATATAGTGCAATCGTACCATCAAATATTTTTCGATTAAAATGTACCTACGCCGCCTTGGATTACGAAATTAATTTCATATTCTATATTAGCACCATGAGAAACCTTGCGATGGACACCCATACTATTTAGAAAAATAATATCCACCATCTTGGATTTCAAAATTAATGCTATTTTCATAATCAGCTCCCTAAAATACCTTGAAATTGATACCCATATAACCCTAATGAATTTATTTAGAGAAATATATATCCGCCATCTTGGATTTCCAAACTAATGTTATTTTTGTAATCAGCACTCAGGAAAACCTCCGAAATGACACCCACATTCATTTATTTACATAAAAATAATGTCCACCTTCATGGATTTAAAATAAAAAATTATAATACATGCAATCCAATATCAAATAATGTCCACCATCATAGATTTCAAATAAAAAAAATATAATACATGCAATCCAATATCAAATAATGTCCACCATCATGGATTTCAAATAAAAAAAATATAATACATGCAATCCAATATCAAATAATGTCCACCATCATGGATTTAAAATAAAAAAATATAATACATGCAATCAATCATGCATCCATTATCAATCGGAAAAATTTATCATTATTATGTAATAGGTATTATGTAATAATACAAACTAATAATCATAAATCACTGATTATGATTACTTTTGTTGATGACATAATTGATGATAAAAAAATATCGTAATCGTAAATCATTAAACTGATTACATTGTGTCCAACTCTGAACGGTTACATATAGGTACATTTAAAGAAATGAATCGATCTTTTTACACACAACGTACATTACCCAAATTCAAGTAGACCTATTTCGATGTAAACTGGCAACCCAGACCAATTACTGTCGAGGTTCTGTGTTCCAAGTGAGCCGAGAAATATTAGAGGGAAAATAAATACCAAAACAATAATCTAAACAATATTTACCTGTGGAAAGATATTCCATCTTTTTTTCTTTGTTTTTGGGAACAACTTTTACAAAGTTTAAAAACACAAGACGGCATGTTTTGAAATAAAATGGTAACTCATTTGAGACGTACCTACAAGCAGTACGACGCGCAGCTAAGTACTGACGTGAGTTTGTATTCGCTTTTGATTTTGTATTTGCTTTGGTGGCTTCACTCTCGTGTTCTACGGGCTACGTCTGCCTATTTTACTAGTCTGAGTGAAATGATGACTAAATAATGATGACGAATACCACAACATGTTGTTCGCGATCGTTTTGCGAGAGAGATGCCAGATACAGATTACATAGCACCATCTCTTTCTAACAACCTAAAAATGAGGTAGTGCGTCTCATGATGATAATAATAGAAATCAACGCAAGATTCTAATTTTTGAAGAAGACAAGAATTGCTGTTCTGAATATCATAAGAGAAATAAAAATAATAAACATTTAATTCTCACCATATGAATAAAAAAAACAATGATAATACACAAAAGAGTTAAAAGGTTATATATTTTTTGTTTTTTTTTTTATGTGGATCGCATAAAGCAAAATATTTCATTAGCTGGATAATTTATAGAAATAATAAACTATTACATACATACATACATTTGCTACGATCCTGGCGCACTACTTTCGCATTATAATAAACTATTAACATCGACAAACGTCTATGCTATTAATGAAAGGAATATTTTATATCTGTGGGTAATTAAAAAGATGCCTACCCAACCGGTACAAAAGGGTAATGTTAGCAGTTTATGTCTTTGAAACATAGCTGGTCTCTTGCAGTTCAGTCATTATTTAAGTCTGGAAATTGCAGTCCTTCGCTGGTATTTTTCAATCTGATACAAATTAAATAGAATAAAAAATAAGGTAATGATACAATTTCTTTATGTACTTGAATTATTATGAAAATAAAGTACAACGCCGATGTAAATACAGTTTGTTCGAAATAAGTAAGCCGATCGGAAGTTGTCTGCAAGTGGTTTAGAAGTGGTAAATTTTAATAGAAAGAGTGGGTGTAAAGATAATTAGAGTCGTATATGTTTCACATTTCTAATTATTTTGTTTAATAATTTCGATATTTATGTATTAAAACACTTAATTAAACGATTTTATCACCGCGGTAGTTCGGAACGGCTAACTTCCGATCGGCTTACTTATTTCGAACAAACTGTACCTATATTATCATCAAAACTTAATGATGGCTTAATAACAATTTTATTTGTATCTGAAAATATTATTATTATGCTATTATATGTATTAGATCGTAGACGTCCGTTCATACATACATGTGGCCCAAGTCTGAATACATTTCGATGGCTGCTACGTAAATAATCGTATGCAAAATAATGCTATGCTATAAAAAACTAAAAACAATTCGTATTTTATTCCTACTTCATATTGAAGATTCCTTTATTATCTATACATAGTGTTAATTTTAAAACAAAAGGTTTAAATTCAACGATACAATGCAAGAAAACATCTTTAAAGCTCTGTCCTGAAAAGTTTGCATAAACACTATACGATTATATACGTAGGAGACATCGATTTGCTATACCTGTAAATCTAAATTACACGTATGTCTAGTCAAAAAAGACTTTATTATGTAGTCGATATGGTCTCTAGTCACGTTGCCACTAGTGATGTTAGTCCGTTGATAAGTAGTTAGAGTTGCTCAAGGCTGTCGACTTGTGGAGGAGTAAAAACTTGGTCAAGGCCTGTTCTTAGTCAAATAGTTGTAATATGTCTGGTTTTGGCACTCTCTCGCGCATATTTGGAAACTCCTAACGATCGAAACTTCAAATTAACAATGGAAGGGAAACGGGGAGTTATCTTTGAGGAAATTGACGACTAATTAAGTCGCTAGAGTGTTAACAACCGTATTTCTGTTCAACGTACTACAATGCTAAGTGATTAGGAATAAGTTTGAACTTTGTTAATATGATACACAGTTTATTATAATTAAATTAAACAGAAATTCGGCCTTTCAGCTCAGATATGAAACAATGGTAATGAACACGCAAAGGCGTACCAATTCGGGTACGCTGCCTTACGCTATTTTGACCACTATGTCTGTCTATATAATGATTACAGTTGTGTGGTGGTGTTAGATATAGTTTTCATTGCGCTAAGGTAAGTATTGATCGGTATCGTAACCTGCAACCTTCGAGGCACAAGACCCGACAAATAACTATGTTATAAATAGGTATATATTCATCATAAACATCAGCTATACAAACTGTTTAAATAAAAGATAAGTACATAAGTACTTATTTCTGAAATACTGTTTTGGTATAATTGAACGAATCAGGAGAGGAAAGCGGGGCAATCTTTATTACATTCGATTGACCTTTAATGTCGTAACGGTCTAGGAAACGGACTACTAATTTAGGAAAAAGCGAAGATAACATTTGTAACCAATGTATTGTAAAATGGTTTTGTGACTTAATCTACATTTATTCGATTGAAAAAGATATATGTAATACGATAACTGAGAATTTATTGGTACTCATATTTATTTTCTTGGTACCTAATACTTGTATTAATAAATTTATACTTATTGAGTGTGATCTAAATTATGTTAGTTTGATACATAAGTATGGTGGTATTTCTTTTATTTTCCAATAAGGATTAATTTATTAGTTAGATATCGAACAACTATTCTAACATCACTTTTTCAATTTCAGATACTTATTAAATCCTGTCTTGTATTAGTCAAGGGTCCTATGCACGACTGCTACGCTAGAGGTCTTAAGTTCGATTCCCAGGTCGACCAAGTGTTACTGGGTTTTCTATGAAATTCTCACTAGCAGCTCGGAGTTTGGAATAGGCAATAGGCTCGCCTCCTACATGGGACCTATCATACCAGGGAAATGTGGGTGTACAGAAAGTATACATACCTCTGCCTAACCCTTCGGCAAATACAGGCGTGATGGTATGTATGTACGTTTCCAGATAAACGGTAGGCAGCGGCTTGATTGTTTTCGCATTGCTAAGAGAACACAGGCAGTCTATGGGTGATGTTTTCCACTTGCACTTGCCATGAGGTGGGCCGATTCAGGCCGCTTTCCTCATCTGCCACAGTTAATAGTCTCGGCAACGCATCTGCAACTCCTACTTACATAGTTGCAGGTGTCCATGGGCGGCGATGACTACCAACTTAGGTACACTCACTCCTCAACATTCTCATTTCAGCGTGTTGCTTTGTTTTATCAGACTTCCCTGCCTGAGCCCTAATGCATACCACACGTCAAGTGTTATAGCGCAATCATGGGTAGATAAAATGCAAACTAGCCGTTGTTGAAGACGTAAAATACAGACAGACAGGAAATCGAAACATCAGCTTATTAAATGTTCTGTCTTCCTTATGTGTAGGTGACAAACAGATACTGATTAGATGATAAAACCCTGCGACAACTATGTTTGTAACTGTATCACAATTGATGCCCGTGAACTCATTTAAATAAACAGTAATCAGCTCTACTTTTTAAGAACCTTCCATTTTACTTTCACATAGCGAAAGACTCTTCTGCATCATTAAATTAATTGTTTGTAGAACTAGGTATTATTGTGTACACACAAATGGATACAAATATTAAATACAATTTAAATAAAATACCCTTCTAAAACATGTTGTACCTATATATCTTAGATTATAAGTTAGACAACGATTTAAAATACACAACGACGTGACCGTAAGCGGAAAACCTGAAAGTAATTTGTTCAAAATCGACGACTGAATTGATTACCTACAGTGGTTTTTAAGAGTTCATTTTTCCCGAAGAAATAATTCTAAAACCTGAAATTATGGTCTCCTGATCCATCAGTTGGTCGAGTTATGTAAAATTTAATCATATGTCAAAGGAGAGATTTCCCATACTGAAAATATTTTTTTATACCAATGTTATTTTGAGGATTGGAAAACTTCTAATAAGTAAGAATGTGCAAACAATATCTTACCTAAATCTTTATTTACTAACTAGTGAGTTGCCCGCGGGATAATAAATAGCCTATCTTAATTAGGAATATTATAGCTTTCTAATGGTGAAAGGATTATTAAACTCAGTTCATTAGTTTCCGAGTTTATCGATTGCAAGCAAACAAATCATTCGTCTATAGATATACTTAGTGTTATGTTGAGATGTAGCAAATCATTTAGAGGAACTATAGGTACTGTTGATGCGTAAACTAAGTATTATTAATAGTTCATTTATGGGTGATTATTCAGTATTATTTACTATTTAGGTACGTGCCAGCTCAATACATCTCATGCGTTGGCTAATCCTTTCTTTATACTGTTCGGTGTAGTTAATTCGTATGCATTACGCACGACGAAGTCGACTAAAGGGTTCTATATTAACAAATCCTTTTATAACACATTTGCTCGTAAAGGGTCTCTTATTTCACCAATTTCAATATCGTATTGTATCTCATTACGTACTTGTGCGTTATTGTAATGTAAAACGCACGATTTATCAAGATGCTCCGTCTAAAACGAACGATACTTTTTTAAATCTTAGCAAAGAGTTTTATGTCAGAAAAGTGGTCAACATTTTATGAATAAAATTAACTATGGGAGATAAAATATAATAAATAAGCAATTAATTCTTTAATTTAATATATTTGACCATAACTTACAACCATTTATCTGTAACAAAACACAAAAATAATAATTTACTTTATTAGTAGGTAACTGCTGTTTTGTGCCTTTGCCTTAAAAAAAAGCTAATGCGCGCGCATCGCTAATTTGTGCCAAGTAAAAAATATTCCGCGCGCTTTTTCTTATTCGTTTCAGACAGTATGAGTTTTATTTATTTCCTCGCAAATATGTTATAAAACGTCGTATGACATACGTGCGCTTTGATAATTACAGCCTCTGCTTTCTTGTAGCCCTCGCCTGTGGGTCGGGCTAGCAATATCGCCTCGGCTGTAATTTTCAACTTACCGCACTTATATCCTAATGTACTATTATATCCTCTGTAATTGAGTATCTCTTTACATAAATGAGAAAATGTATCAGCGTTAGATATATCTATGATGGAATCGATAGATCTTATAGTTATCTATCTATCTTATACTTTCATTATAATAATATAATACTTAGTTGAAAAATTCAATAGTTTCCGTTGTCAAACACAAACATGTAACCATTCGCTATTGTGTTCAATTTACCATTGTTTCGACACCGTATTGGATCGTTGACGGCGCCCGCGCCGGCGCGGCGTGGCATCACGGGGCTAACCGTGGCGTAGTGAACGTTATCGCTCGGCTAGGAGTCGTGCGCTTGCGTCGAAATTCGTCGGTGTCATCGCACTGGAGTAGCCTAGTTACGACGATATTTCGATAGAAGTGGCCACCAACGTTTCCTCCCACTGCCAACGCGAATTTGGACAGTTATTACAAATACGTATTCTGAATTTAAAAATAATTTTATTCTGCCTTGGTACCATGCTGTGAACACGTCCAAATTAGGGACTTTGTTTTATCTATATAACAATTTGGAACATATACCTAGCTTCTTATTTGAAGAGATATGATTTCTTTATTTAACTTGGGTTATAGGGTCATGAAAGAGTGACCTATTAATAATACACAATAATGTTCAGGTGTGCTATGGTGTAATTGTCGATTTTGAAAAGGACCCGTCTTTTGGTACCCGCTTTGTAACCTCAGGTCGAGGCAATCGGCTTTGTCCACCTAATACGTCTGACATCATTTTTCAAACAACATTCCTTGTCTCAGAAGATACGCTTAACTTCATGAGAGCTAACTTTATTTTATAATGGATACACTTCATTTTATTTTTGCCTTAAATGATTTTAATAACTGCGGCTTTCAATAGAATAATGAAGAATCATGTATGAATATCTAATACTAATCAAACTTCACGATAAACAGTGTATTGATAAGAATATAATAAATATCAAATACTTCGAAGATTACCTCGTAAAACGTCTGGGGTAGTTTAGTGTCTCGCCCGAGGCAACTATGTCCCAAACGGGCGAAACACTGTAATTCTACTTAAATTATTTTGTACACAGCAGTAAACAATAGAGCCACTATTGTTTCTACGATTTTATTCAAACACATTTAAGTTAATCTTAGAGTGCAAAATATAAATAAGATCGGTCCATAAAACAATTCATTAATTTTATCAATACATAAATTAATAAAATAAATCAATAATGAATATATTAAAATCTACAATTTAACACTTTTCATGTAAACATTACATGATAATATAATTTTGGATTTCAGCGTTTCGCCCATTTGGGAGATGAGCCCCTCGGGCGAAATACTGTACGAGCCAACGGCTGGATCAAGGGCTTGATACAGAAAGTTGTACCCCTTGACACGGAACTAATTCTAAGAAGATTGCTTTCTTCGGAGCACTAGTAGCTTAACCCAAAGTCCGAATCGGGTAAACAAATTTATTTTTGTTTATAAATGTTTCTGTTTGAGTTATAGAAATAATTAGTACAATAGGTACATAATTTGATTGTTTTTAATAGAAAATGTTGATAAAGTATGTATGGTACATACACTACTTATATAGGTAGGTATAGTAGCGAGTGAGCAGTTATTATGTTCATTGAACAATTGCGTGGGACATGTAATTGTGCGTGATTGGATGTTGCACGCGGGGACAGGTCCCCAGGCACCATTTCTGTACTAGTAGGTATTATATTATTGTGAACTTCTGAAGTATGATATACATCAGCTCACATTATTATACCTATTACCAATCATAATGAAGACACTGAAAAAAAAAAAACAAATTGTGGACGTTCTCAAACAAGACCAGGGTTACCAGCCCCTATTTTTTATTGGTATTGGTATGGCGGGCTTATTTCCGCAACTCCACGACTAAGCGCGTATTTTGCGTGTGGGTGGGACGATGTTACGTTTTCAATCAAACCACCCCAATTCCTCGAGAAAGGCCGTCAAGCGCCCAATGTTGCCTACGGCCTCTCGGAGAGTACTCGGGTTGCCGAGGTACTTTGCCCTGTATGTGGCGACACCAGGACAGTGCAGTAGCACGTGGGCCGCTGTCTCGTCAGCCCCCAGGCAGGCTCTGCAAAGGGGGCTGTCTGTGATACCTATAACAGAAAGATGTTTATTAAAAGGACCATGGCCGGTAACGGCTGCAGTGGCTATCCTCAAGTGTTGTTTGGACAGCTGTAGTAGCTGCCTGGTGATGCGGTCGTCAATGGAAGGGAGAGCCTCCTTAGCCTGCCTACACTCACCGTGGTTTGTCCAGTAGTCGTTGTGTCTATCCCTAGTCCGTTTTCTTACCAGGGTGCGTATCTGGCCGAAGGGGAAAGGTACTATGGGTTCAGGGCCCACAGCCCCTGCGGCTGATCCCCGTCTGGCAAGCTCATCCGCTGCATCGTTGCCTCGGGAGTTGCTGTGTCCTTTGATCCATTGGATGGTTATTTTATTTAGCTCACCTACCTGGTTGAGTCTTTGGTGGCATTCGTATATCAACCCCGTATTCACCGTGTGGCTGTTCAAGGCTTGTAGGACTGCCATGCTGTCTGAGAGTATTCGAATAGAGTAATTCTTTACCTCCCTTGCTGCAATGGCTGTAGTTGCCATTAGGATACCCATACATTCGGCTTGGAATATTGTGTTGTGGTGCCCTAGTGGTATAGCCATCCGAATGTTCAGATCTTCTGAGTAGATACCACATCCGGTGCCCATGCTTGTTTTTGATCCGTCTGTGAAGATACTCACCTCTGTCGGGTTTAGACCCTCACATCTATGATCCTCGTAGAGCTGGATCTTGTATTTCTTGTCGAAGATGAACTCCTTCGAGATGCGATCGTTAGTGGCACGCATGATTGGGTAATCGGTTTGGAGTTCGTCCAAGATGTTGGTATGTCGCGTGCCGCTGCTTTTCCATAGCGTCAGTGTCTTGAGACGTGCTGCTGCCATTGCTGCCTCTTGTTGTATAAACAGGTGTAGCGGTGGCAGGTCCAGCATGACTTCCAGCGCTGCGGTTGGAGTGGTTCTCATACAGCCCGTGGATGCTAGGCATGCTAGCCTCTGGAATCGCTGTAGTTTATTCTTTGCGGTTTCGAGTGTAGTTCTAGGCCACCAAACTACGGCGCCGTATGCAACTAGTGGTCTGATCACTGTTTTGTACAGCCATAGGGTGATTTTTGGGGATAAGCCCCATCTTTTCCCCATCATTTTCCTGCATTGCCAAAACGTTATACAAGCCCTGTTTAATTTATTCTCAATATGGCTACTCCATTTTAGTTTACTGTCGAGAATGACACCGAGGTACTTGACCTCAGTTGACAGTTGGAGTTCAGTGTTGAACAACTTTGGTAGGCGATATGATCCAAGTGCTCGTTTCTGTGTGAACATGACTAACTCAGTTTTTGTGGGGTTCACCGTTAAGTCAAACTCACTACACCAGCGCTCTACTATTCGCAGTGCCTGTTGTGTGAGATTACAGATGGTTCCGGTGACTTTCCCTGTGACAAGGATTGCAAGGTCATCTGCGTATCCTATAGTGTAATCATGGTTAGCATTTAGCTTGGTGATGAGGTCGTTGATAACTAAGTTCCACAGAAGGGGTGAGAGCACCCCCCCTTGCGGACATCCTCGCGCTATAATGGCGGACTGCTCATTCCCTTCAAGGCGCACCACGCGTTTGCTGAGCATGTTGGTGATCCAATCCTTGAGTACTGATTCTACTCCATGCTTAGAGAGTGCAGCACTTATGCTGGAGAAGTTCGTTCTGTCGAAGGCACCCTCGATATCTATGAAAAACCTTTGTTATGTACCGCCTCTTCGATCCTGTTAACAACAAGATGGAGTGCGGATTCGGTTGATTTCCCTGAGCTGTATGCATGTTGATTGTCATGCAGGGGGGAAGCTTTTAACGCGTTATCTCTCAGCTCTCTCTCGCAAAGCCTCTCCATGGTTTTTAGCATGAATGAGGTCAGGCTGATCGGTCTGTAGGATTTGGCATTTGTGTAATCACTCTTGCCTGGCTTGGGAATGAATTTAACTTTCACTTCCCTCCATCCCTTGGGAACGTATCTAAAGGCCAGACACGCTCTCATGATAGCAACTAGTCTCTTGATGACATCTGTTTTCCCCCACTGCATCAGGGCAGGAAATATGCCGTCAGGACCAGCTGCCTTAAAGGGGTGGAAACTGTCGATGGCCCATTGGAGTTTCTCCAATGATATTGTCTTAAGTGCATATTCCCAATCGTACTTCGTTGGTGAGGGAGATATATCAGTCCAGTTAACGTCCTGTGTAAAAACGCATCCTGGGAAATGCGTCTCGATGAGGACGCGTTGGGTTTCTTCTGGTGATGTTGTGAACGTGTTATCAGGTTTTCGGAGGGTACCGGGATCAGATGTGCTCTGTTGTGCCAGTATTTTCCTTACCCTGTTAGCTTGTTGGCAGCTTTCGATGTTACCACAGAATTTTCGCCATCCCATGGTGCTTCTAAATCTAATACATTTCTTGTAGGCGGATTTGGCCGATTTGTAGTCGTCCCAGTCCTCATCCGCTCCCGTGTTCATCGCCCTATTCAGAGCCCTTCTTACTTTCCCGCGTTTGCGTTCCAGTTCCGCGCCCCACCACGGTTGTTTACCTGGTGCCTTGGGCGCGGTGGACTCTGGACATGCGGAGTGGTAGCTGTCTATCATTGCTTTAGTTAGATAGCTTACCTGTGTTTCTATTCCTGTAGTGTTCCCTGGGGTTGGTGCTGCGCTTGCTTGTGCCAGCTTGGCTCTAAGCGTACGGGAGTATTTAGTTGTGTCTGTGTTCCGCGGATTCCGTCTTGGCGGTGTCGGTGGAATGTGTAGGTCGAGGTCGAAGCGGATCCATCTGTGGTCGGAGCACGATGCCTCCTTAGAGACCTGCCAACCTTTGATGATCCCTGCTGCAGCTTCCGATGCTAGAGTTAGGTCAATGATTGTCCTACTGCGTCTAGTGACGAATGTAGGTTCAGAACCAGTGTTTAGTAAAGAAAGGTTAGTAGTAAAAAGGAAGTCGACTAGAGCCTTACCCCTTTCATTTAGTGTCTCCATTCCCCATAAGGGGTGGTGCGCGTTGGAGTCAGTTCCGATGACGATCTCGGTCTCGGTCGACTCGCAGTAGTTGACCAGACGCACGAGGTCGAAGGGTGGTGGTGCTTCCGCCTCTGGCATGTAGACCGAGGCGAAGACAATCGCTAGATTTGTGCTCCCCTGCTGCATGTGCAGCTTTATGGCAGAGAGGTCTCTGCAACAGAAATCTGTTAGAACCTGTGTAATAATGTTAGGTGTTACGTAGATACACGTTCTGGGATGATCGTGATCAGTGACTGTAAAAAGCTTACCTCCAAGATTCGTCATCCCTTTAATTTGGCCTGCTCTGATCCACGGCTCTTGGATAAGGGCGATGGCCGTTTGTTGTCCCTCCAGCCACTTGCGCAGTTGAGCCGTTGCGGTTTGACTGTGGTGGAGGTTTGCCTGGACAACTTTAAGGGTTGACGAAGGGGACGCCATCACTGATGGGCACCTCCTCATCTCCTCCAAGCTGCAGCTCCGCTATGAACTTCGCCTCCATCTCCTCCAGCGACTCCTCCTGGTCTGGTTTCGGCGCCATGTCGTCATCTGTACTTCTTGGCGGCATGACATCGTTGGAGTCCTCGCTGGGGGGTTGGGCGACTTCAGAGCTGGTTGCTGCGGGGGGGCTAGTCTCCTGTCCTGCAGTGGCCTCCACGCTGTTCGTCTTATGTGTATTAATTTGTGGACGTTCCCGGCGTACAGTGGCTGTTGCAGGATCCCAGCCCTGCGGGACTTCCACAAATTTGCCGTTGGCAGCCTGGAATTTTATGTACACCGCCCCTAGTCCCATTGCGAGGCGGCGTTCGGCTTTCATCACAGCCGGAACTTGTTCTTCAGGGATTCCTACCACCACATACCATCCCGCGGTTTGCTTGATGGCCCTGAGGAGGACCCATCGGTCGACATCAAGCCAGCGGTTTTGGAAGGCGAGGGCATACCCTATGTCACTTGAGTCTTCTATGACTCCCTGCTCGTCGGGAATCAGTATCCCGCAGCGGACTCGTTGTTGGATCTCCGATTGGCTCTTGACCTCCAGCGATATGCCTGAGGGTAGGGCCAAGCCGGAGACCGTGTTCTTCAGCCACGCCAGAGTACTGTCGTCGCTGCACCAGAGTTTTATTACTCCCTCCGTGTACATCGGCTTTGCCTTGAAAGCCGGGCCGTTGCTTTTGTCCTTCGGGGTCCTGGAGTCCTTGAAGAGCTTCCGCTGGATCTCCGTCAGCACCCTGTCGGCTGTCTCCTTCGCCAAGTGTCCTGAGCGTCCGCAGGTAATTGCGACGCTTAGGGATGATTGGGCGGCGTGGGCGTAGCTCCTTTCAGCTGTCCTTTTGGCCGTATCGAGCCGCGGCCGCTTGTGTTCTCCACGAGGCGACATAGACTCGTTGAGACCACGCTTGGCCGCGGCGAGACCGCTCCATCCAGATTGCTTCGCCGTTTTCCCGGCCACCGGCTTTGCTTCAGTACTGGCCGGTCTTTCGCTGGTCGCCGGCCGGTTGGGACCGGCCGGTACCTGCGTCGACTTACCAGCGCTGAAGCTCAGCTGTCCCTTGGTCCGGTTCCCCAGAGTGGCGGACGTGGCTGGGTTTGAGGTAGAGGCAGCGTTGGCTTCTCGTGTCTGGCGTCGCTGCTTCTTGTTCTTTTTCTTCTTTTTGCCACTCGCAGTAGCCACGACGCCCGTTGGTTTCTCAACCTTTGGGGGAGGGTTATTGGGCCCCTTGCCCTTCCTCTTGTGGCTGACTGTCTGCCAAGTGACAGCGAAGGCTTCTTCGTTGCGGTGAACCGTTTCCGATTGACTGGAGGTGGCCACCTGCTCCGGTGTGGTGAGTGTAGTGTGTAGTGTGTGCTGAGGTCCGGTACTGGCTTTGTCCAGCACCCTTTTACGGGCACTAGATTCGTCCAGCGCCGGGGTCTCCAGCAGTGAACGAGGGCTGGTACTGGTTTTATCCAGCGCCAATACCTTCGATGTGTTTTCGCTAATAGCGAGTTGTGAAGGTGCTTCGTTAGCTTTCGCCGACTCCGCACTTCCACCGGTAATTTTTGGCCTGTTATGATCCATAATTGTGTTGATTTTAAAGTTCATCTCTTCGGCTCCCACCCTCCATGGAGCCCGCAACGTTGGGAACGCCTTATATAAGACGTTAGGACTACCGAAGAGATATAGGGACGCGAGGCTGGCTTACAGCGCGACATCGGGCGCTCGTTCAGGTTGGCGATCAGAGCCGAAACAGGCCCGCTCCAATCGAACTGATCAACCTTCCCTTGCACCGTCAGCATGGCCTTCACCACTGCGTAAACTATCTGAAGGAGAGCCTACACAGACCCCACGTACCTAGCCTGTGGCCCTCTGACGGGACACCCTGGCCATTTCCTTACCTGTGGCTCTCAGATAAGGCTACCGTTTCGCTTGAAATCCAGACCAAAGGGAGCGTGTTGCGTCTCGGACACATTACCGCCAGCGCCGATCGGCTCAACTCCCCAGGACTCCTTCATCCCCGCTTACGGCGCTCAACTGCGCAGGTCCTAGCGCAGGTGACTATTAACCCCTACTCGTCTTCTACCTGTTGTGAGATGACTGAGCCCACAACCTCTCAGTCACAGAGGGTTGTAGTTAGGGGTGGATTGAGGTTGGGGAGGATTGGGGTAGGATTGTGGGGGGGGATAAGGGGGCCTGCCTCAGTACTGCAACTAGTCAGTCCCATGGTACTAGGACCAACGGGGCTTTCCGGTCGCCAGAGCTTCGGCAGGCCGTCCTTCAGAGGGGCCCACCCTTCCAAAAGGTCGGGTTGGCCCCCCATGTAGGAGTGGAGATGGTGGGGATGAGATTGGGAAGGGGCGGTAGGAAGACAGGATGCTGGGGTAAGGTGAGATGACCGTCATCGGGATTTTATGTAGGCCATCCTTCCCTTGTCCGGGGTTCATCTTGCGAACAACCCCCGTCCCAGCACATGGTGCAGGGGCGGGGCGGGCTATCCGCAACCTGCCCACCCGCTCGGTAGCTCGGGAAGAGAGCTTCCCCATAGGGAGACATGCCCCGGCTTCCAGGCGGTAACCCGGTAGTCGGGGCATGGCTCCCATGAGGCCGAGCTAGCAGCCACCAGCAGCAGCTACCAGCTACCAGCCCCTAACAGAGTTGTTGTTTTTTTATACCAATTCAATATTGACTTAATACAACTGTCCCTATTAAAAACTTTAAAGTACAGTCGCCAGCACATCAGGTTCAGGTCAGGTTATACAAAACTGTCAAATTTCCCCAAATTATTTTATAACTTAAAACCTTAATAAATAAGTTCAAAATCGACTAAGAAAATATTATATTTTGTAGTAGCCTGATGTGCTGGCGACCGTACAACATGTGTATAACAAAGAATAGAGATTAAATTATAAGTACATAATATAATATAATTACATAAGTTACATTTTGTGAGTAGGGATGCAGATTAATATCTGATTTTGAATACTTTTTAATTTTGAAATTTGTGGTTAAGAGGATAGTATACAAAAATAGTTTGATCCTATCTTAAATCTTAACCAATGAAAAATTCAGTCTTTCAAAAGGTTTTTCACCATTTGCCATACCTACTTATAGTTTCAAGTATTGTTACCTATCTCAAAACGTGTTTTAAGAAACAACACTTAGTTCAAATTAAATGTAACTTTTAGAAAAAAAAATATTAGTCTAGGGTTTTCTTCTGTATCTTGAGTGTGTTTGTGAACACATATTTTATGCTCATAAATATTTCAACGTGAAAACAACTTCACGGCTATACAAATATTTGTTGCTGATATCGAACCTACAACACGTGGCGTAGGAGTCGGTTGCTCATCCACTAAAACTATAATTACCATCTCAGATCAACTTTCGGAAATTTATGAATACACAAAGCTACGCAGGAATTTGTAGCAAAACAGAAAACATGGCAAATTAGAAATGGATTTTAATAGAAATTGGTGTCATTGAGCTCTTAATTTTTCGTATGTTCATAAATAACGAGTGGACCGCATTATGTCTGTGCAAGCGTGGGACTGCAAAACCAACTTTCACGTCGGTTCTTTTTAGAAGTTCAAGTTAGAAATCGGCTTATTGGTTGAGTGGAGGCGAGGACAAATGGGAACCTTGAGTTCATGGGTTTGGTACCGAGGTCACTAACAAATACGAGCGAGCGATACCGACAACAAAGACTTTATTTTTTGTGCGTAAATTATAATATATCATCCCGGCAAGGTTCACCGCTGAATAGGGCTTCTTATACAATAATCTATATGCATGAAGTTCGGCTAATACCATCTCATATGATGAATGATTCAAAGAGTACTTAGAATAAGTTAGAATGATTTTTATGTTACCTACATTCCTGATTATGTGTATATACAGTGGATAACTGTCCTTATAATTACTTATCATTTAATACTGACATATTTTCCTGATTATTGACAGGTCGAACTAATTAATTACATTGTTGTACGAATCCTTCCGTGGACTTTTATGAAAATTGGTACTGTTATGTACAATACTCTGCACTAGTTATACGATGGACCATGTTATGATATGAGTTCTAGCGGTATTTATAGGGATCGAATATTATAGTGTTGTAAAAATCGAAAATTGGGTGAATACCCGATCAAAGACTCTACCGTCTTTGATCGGGTATTCACCCAATTTTCGATTTTACAAATGCGAAAGTCGATGATTCACAGCGCGCAGAATTGATTGCCTCATTTCCTCTGCCCGTTATATTAGACAACCGATCTGGACACGCATTGTACAGCATCATAACTACTGGTTTACTATACGTAATGAAAACAGAATATTACCTGAGTACCGTGTAGTGGCACGTCAAAGATATGTTGCGAAACTACTACATTACATCTAGTTAGCAAATAGTTTAAGTATGATAGGACAGGGTACTTACTGCATCCTAATTCATATGGGAGGCATGCATGACTGCGTACATCAAGGTACATATTCTTCCCAGTAAACGACGCTGTATACGATTCAACAGAAGTAGGTGAGGTGTGAAAACGATTGATCCTAAGGGGATGAAATTGAAAAGCTATCTCGATCCAGTCGAAATTGAAAGTCGTTCAAACGAATCATTCTTGATACTATCATGAAACTATTGAACCATTTTAACACTCCACTGTAGCATGATCAGCCTATAATATTCCCACTGCTGGGACACCAGCCTCTTCTAGGTGAGAGGAAGTGGGCCGTAATCCACCATACGGACGCAGTGCGGGTTGGTATAGGTCACATGACTTCGATTTTAAGGTTCTAAGACACATCGGTTTCCTCCCGATATTTTCCTTTTTTGGAGCAGTGGTGATGAAATAATTTACACAAAGCAAAGCGCGCGTATAGGTCTGAACATACAATTCGTAAGTCACGGCCATTAACATTGGGCCAACCTACTCCAAGCCAACCTAGTCCACTGTGATTACTAAAATATCAAAATTCCATAGGAATGCTGCATTGCAGATGTAGTAATGCGCCGTAGAATAACTTTAGCCGAACTTGTTCACACAAAGCTCCATCGTACAGTATAATTTCTGAAATGTCGGCACTATTTTTAATTGAAGTAAAAGCATATGACACACTAATCCCACCGTTCTTATTATGCCTCGAGTCACAGCAAAAAAGATAACGCAGAACTCACTTCGCGGCGCTCGCACCATAAAAATAGAGTTAGATCAATAGAAATGTGTCATGAAAAGTCAGTTTTCAGATCAACTTCAGCAGTTTAGTCTGGTTGGCAACGTGCCAGAAAATATTAGGTAGAAACATGTTGCCGCTGTTTGAGTTACCCACATCTTCAATGTATCACCATGCATTGCAATATTGTATGTAGGCAGTGATCTGATATCTACATTCATCGTCAACCAATAATACATTCCCGCTACTGAGTCTGTCTCTATCTCTCTGATATGTCCCTTTCTCATTCCGGGAGAAGACCCGTGGTCTTCTGAATGAGAAAGATAAGACTAAAACTCACAAAGATTCACACGCCATCGAAAAAATTTCTCCGAAAGGTTTCCTAACGATTTGTCCATCACCTTTCACGATACTTACATGATTACGAAAAGTCAGAGGTGCTTTAACCACAGTTCAATGGTCATATCTCTATAATTAACTAGTGAATATAGCTTCGCTAATCCGCATAACTTAACTTTCTAATGGTGAAATAATTAATCAAATCAATTTAGTAGTTTTAGAGTTCATCGATGACAATAAAACAAACAAATGTTCTTATAGTATTATCTAAGAGTCAGGTAATACAACTCTGCTGATTAATTGAGTGCGTTGCTGAGTATTACCTGAGTATTAAAATTACCTATTGGTCGCAATTGCCCTTTTGTTTTTGGTTGGTTTCTTTTGCAATCTGAAATATGCAAATACAAATATAATCTAACTTTTCGGAAATTGAAAACAAGTAGATAATTGTTCCATATTAACAATTCAGAATTTATGACGATGTTTATTTACGGATTTAGGTTGTTAAATTTATTACCTTCAGTGTTGTTTTCGTTATCAGGAAATGAAAATAAATAATTTACCTAGTTGGGGTAGTTTCAGAATTTTCAACTGCGTAGCGTATTTTTACAAGAGTAGCGAAAGGCGAATACTTTTCTGACAATAGCAACTCGACCTGAGATGGCAAGATGTTCATGTGTATTAAATACCACGGTCAATTCAATTTTAAAATTGGCTCTAATATCAAGACGTTAACGTTGTGATAGGGCTCAAAAGTTCATAAACCGTTTATAATTTAGTGGCAACACTGTGTGCTTGTAATCGCATGATAAATAAATGTAACTCGACGCTTATCGTAGCTAGCCTTGGCCTGCTTAGCCCACACACTACGAATTTCACGTTTTAGTGTCGCCGGATATAATAGAATACGCTGGCGTACAACGGACAATGAAAGTAGCACACGAGCATGCCGCCTACTTTGGCAAATAACTTATTTTTGTTGTACCGTGGATGGTGGATGATTGAATGACGATGGGAGGCAATTGGCACTTGTTATCATAGATTGTTCGTATGCATTGATAGACGAACGAACAAGGATAGAAAAAAAGAAAACACATACATATAACATAACATAGGTACTATGTATGTGCCTGCCTGTACGCGAAGCATCGACTAGTCTCCTAGGTATTTCTTGTAAAAGAGACGTTCACTAAAACACATGGATTTTTAACTCCCATATTATAAATACCGATACCAATACAGGCGGTCGCTGAAATACAATGCAAATCAGTAAGTGCTTAAACCTCAAGTATTCGTGTTTAATATTTAACACCATCTCTACCACCTCTTCGTTCCCACTTTGAAGGTACTCTACTGAAATGGCCAACGTATCGTGCAATTAAACAGTTTTTTAACAAGGCAATAAGGTGCATAATCCCTTTGGCAAGAATTTAGTAGGAATGTAACCCGTTTAGCAGCGGTGGGGTACTAAATTGGACCTGATTGAAATGCTCCAGATTTCGAGATAGGTACGTAACATGTTGTACGTGTGTGTCTAGAGTTGTCTAACTGCGTCCCGTTGATTAGAGTACCAGGCCGCCCCCGGCTCGAAACATGTGAACACCTTTTCAACGAAGACTGATACTTAAGTACCACCGTCCATCTATACTATGTAAGTATAACATCTTCTTCGGAATCCCTTCAGCTATATTCTGTCATCGGCCCGCTGCCTGGAACAGGGATCATGATTCAAAACAGGGAAAATCCGATGAAGATGACAAAACGTCACCAGAAGGAATAATTCTTTGCTGTTTTTTATGGATGGTACTTAATGATGACGAGAGTATATAACTTAGATTTTCCTGCACAATACTTACTTACAGTGAAAACCATATTAAAAATTGTTCAGTAGTTTTTGCGCCAACCGCTAACAAACAGAGACACAAACAATAATTACAAATAACACATTTTTGGGTTTGGAGACGTTTACATACTCTACCCACTTATTTTAATATCACACTATAAAATAGTGTGCTGACAGATCTTGAGTCATATTCTATATCTATTAGAAACTAAGGCCAAATAATGTTATTAATGTGTAATAACTTTAGCAAGTGATTAGGTACACAAAGCAGCCGCGTGTAAATCGTTCACTAATCACTAACGGAAAATAAAAGCAATTTAGATGTAATCTGCCTTTTATCTTACAAATAAACGTGGTCGTATCGTCATTTGGTATCTGAGTAGATACGCGGGTACGGACGGCGTAAGTAGGTCAAGATGACTTTAGAATCAATACTAAACGCCGCTCAAGTAAACACCGCAGGTACTGGTCTCGTAAGGTTGCCAGAAAATGACTCGACCGACTCTACTAACAGGATTAAGTTGCCGCTAATGTACTATACCAAAATTAGTTCGCACTTATTCAACTTCTTCTACACTTTAACTGCTAGAATTATATACGAGTATTGTTATCGAAACTGATAACTGCTTCGGTGACCTACTCAATGTGGGTCACCTAATATCTATGTACACAAGTAGCGTGTTACGAGATAATTTCAATGAGCGACTTTGTTGTTGCTCGTCTAATGAAAATATCTTAATAGGTGCGTCTTTCTAATCTACTTAAATAATTAGGTATATTATTTTATTGTTTATTAATAAACACGTCATTAATGATGATTCATAAACGATTTAAATATTAGATACTAGTACCTACGTACCTACTTCATATTACAGTTACGAATAGGCAAAACTAAAATTGCTTAGTTACAAAACGTACCTATAATCTTAATTCAAACAATGACTAGGTTTAATAATTACTTAGTTAAAACACAATGATGTCTTGAATTAATGATTGTGGTGTCTTCTATTGAAAGCAACTACCAGTTTTAGTTGGTAACACGTTTCGAAATCAAGCAACTTGTTCACAAATCTAAAATCATCTACGAACGCTACTGAGAGGAGCCCAAATGTGGAGTGTGGAATCTGTGTTGCAAAAAACTGTGTAGAGTGGACAAGCTTCGAATAGACATCGATGTTTGATCGTTCCGTATCACCAAAGTAGACACAAACTACAACAAAAGTTTAGAAAACTGTTGGAAATTAAGAGAAGGTAGTATTTACTCTGTGGGCTACAAAATAAATGGCAAAATGAACAATTCTGCCTTTTACACTTTTACCAAATAAAAATATTGTTTCACGTACAATTCACTCAAATGATCAGCGGCGGTGAGGGGTGACACGTTAACAGTTAAAATGAAATAACGCAACATTTTATTTTAATTAACGTCTACTGTGACTCGGTGAGTTGCTGATGCGGTAATTCATTCTGTGTGTGTTTTTTTATAACAACCCGTGCTTTTGTAGACGTAGATAGGTACAGATACTTGTTGTTTATTACTAACTAGCTGTACCCTACGATTTCAAGTGCTTTGCCCCTTTCTAAGGATCGTAGCGTGATGTTAGGTAGCTTATACCTACCCTTCCTCATAAATGCGGCTATCATAATATAGGTACCTACAAAAAGAAATTTTTAAATCGACACGGACAGAGACTAGCACTTTCGACACCAGCTTTTTTATATAAGTAGGTGTAAAATTATTTTTTTTAATTTAGAACAGATTTTTCGTACAAATACATAAGTAAGTTCTTTTTAGCTCCCAAGAATATTGATGAGCGATAGTCGCTATCGAATCCGTCAAATTTTTTGTATGGAAAACGTGTATCTGCAGCGCCTCTAGCGGTCACCCGAAGAAATAGATTTTTATAAATAATTTTATTTGACAGGTTTGATATCAACTTCACTCATCAAATTCCTCGCGGAGCTAAAATGTGCACTTTTGATAAATAGCGATATGGGTCGCAGCGGCATATCAAGTTATACATTTCCAGTTAAGTAGTATAATAAGCTGACTTCTCATCGGACCAAAACCCTATAGGTACAATGTGAAGCCTATCAGTTTATACTGGCCATGTGTGTGGATGTGGCGACAGACCATTTTCATTTATATCATTAGAGAAACAGATTTATTTCAACGACAAATTTAGAACGAATATTCTGGAAACCCGTCTTCCAAAATATTCGTTCCAAAGACTCGTTCAAAAATTTTTGCTGTTAGACGACCGACATTAGCTAGTTTCCAACCAGCCGATAAAGCATTGCCAGTAAATAAATAAGTATTGATAAACTTAGTCTTAATAAGTACTAACAAAATAATAGGTGAGTACTTATCTAATATTATGATGGAAACTGTTATTTTCCGACATAACCCTAAACTGCAGCGTTCGGCGTGCTAATAGAATGCGCGGGCCGGGCCGGCCCTCTGACATCAGCATTACGTCATTGCGCACAAGCACATGTGCTCGCTGCTCGCGCCTTCATAGTACTTATAATTAACCACAGGGTTACGCAGATAAATTATGGACAACACGCGGCAACAGCGAAGGTCTTCGAGTGACGTCCGTATTTTTCAACTTCCTGTTAGATTTTATTGTTGAATTGTTAAACTGCTTACTTACTTTGATAAAACCTGATAGGTACCTAACTGTATTTTGTTACTAGCTGAGAGAAATCTTTATTCGGTAATAAAGTTGGTTGTATGTATTATAACATTTACACGCTCTCTTTATGTACCTACCTTGTTAGTACCCGAGAAAGGAAATTATTTCATTAATTTTTCCGTACCATATACTAAAGGTAGGTATGGTACGGAAAAAATAATGAAATAATTCACATTAGGGATTCAAATTGGAGAAATGAGTATAAAAAGAAGGTACCCTAACTAGGTACTACTAATAACTGTTTCTATAATATTTATTTCTGACTTATAATATAATCTATTTAATAAACTAGGTACTTACTCGTAGATATATAAGTATATAGGCAATCAAGAAGTTAAGTAAACTTCAGTACCTAATTCAAATATGTAATTACTATAGAATAATATGTTTTCTACAACAAAATGTAGAAACAAATCAGTGAACAGCCAATCTTATCTATGCACTTTGAAGGTTTTGACTTCCAATTATTATTGTTCAAAAAAAAAAACAAAATGAACGTGAACTTAAAGTAAATAACCTTACATGTGAAAGTTTGTGTTACCTATTACTTTTTCTTTTATGTGAAACGAATGAGCAAGCCTTCGCTTCGGTAGGAATTCGCGTCCGCCATATTGGTTTGTCAAAAATTTTACATTGAACCAAATGGCGCTCTGTGTCGACCGAGTTTTACGATTGCCGACCATACACAATGCTTTCAATTGAACTTGAATATAGATACACATTCTTTTACGTGTATAAGTAGACGCGGGCAAGACAACATACTTAAGCATAGGCGCAATTCACAACATATGGTATTACTTAGTCGTTATTTTACCGTACGCGTATCTACGTATTAACAAAACCATTCGAGTACTTAAATGTTTTGTTCCCAGTTTTTATTTACCTTGTAGATATATCTACCCAGCTGAGAGATTAGCTGCTACTAGTGAAGCGTGGCCTAGTTCCTAGCGAGATTCCTTTGTTCCTTTTTCTACGTAAGCAGGGAAAGTTGTGTCGTCTTTTTTTTTATTCAGGAGACATGACGTAAATAAGTACATACCTACTTAGAAATATTCATTATTTTCATTCATATATTAGAATGACGCATGTACTTACTACAAAAAATAGTGACACATTTTATTACAGTTTTATAATAACGCTGCTGTAATAAATATAGGTACTTACTGTGATCATAAGGCAGCTTAGTGGCGCAATCTACTAGCGCGAAGTGGAAGCGAGTCCAAGGTTATTAAACATTACAAGAGAGGCCCGCGACATCGCCTGTCCTCGTTTGAAGATTAACACGTACGTAATTTAAATTTTAGTGAAATAAGTACATTGTTTATGACGTACGTCAACGTTCAAATACTGGCAAGTACTTATTGTTATTTTAGCTGGACGAAATTCTAGGTAGCTTTCATTTTTAAAATTTTAACCGCAATCTAAGAACTCTGCATCTACCTTATAAGTTAAAGACTAACTGTCCCCCCTGCCCCATGATGTGACAACTCTAAAATCTTGAAACACGTCATAACTATTTACGCTCAAACTACCTGTAATTTCAATTTAAATTTTTCAAACTTTTAAGAAAAATATTTCCAGTAGGTACCTACTTATCTAGTATCCATACAAGGTGCCCGATTCCACCCGTTAAAGTTAAAATTACCAAAAACACTTTCTTAGCGAATGATAATGTTAAAATAATTTATAAACGAATGTGTATTCTAAGGCTCTATGCAAAATTTCACAAAGATATGGAAAGCTTTTCTTTTTTATGCAGCTATTTTCCCAAGCCCAATTCAACAATTTAATCACTGGTCAATTATCGTGTTTTATATACAGGGTGCCGTTTTAGTCACTTGCAGCCGTTAAAGGGGTGATTGTACCAGGTCGTAGGTACTCAACAATTTTTCCTATGAAAGCCCACCATATTCATATAAAATAAATACATCTTCCTATACAAAAGTAAACAGACCACATTTCGGCATGTATGAAAAGTCGTTTGTTTTTCACGCAATTCTGTAATGGGTTTAACAGGTAAAGGTGGTCGGTAAGACGGGTAGAATCCGCCCTGTATATTAAATTACAGATTAATTACACCTTCTATATTCTGTCAATTGTTTATTTTAAAACGCTGTGGTATTGGATATCCCAACTACACTGTCTTATGATAAGTGCGATCCAAAGAGCGAACCGTAAACAAGGTTAGACAAGAAGAAATATGCGACAAAGTATTTTTTTAAATTAGTTGTGTATGTGGGTAAAACAACAATGTCAGTTATGATTTTAGATGAAACTTTTCCTTAGTTTTCTTTTTAATCTCAAGTAAATAATAAGTGCCTATCTTAATTTTCCAAGTAGAGATAAATATATGTTCATAATTATTTATCAAACTCTTGCGTTTAAACAGTGTCGCGTTACAAAGTAGTATGAAAATTAGGTGCTAAGTTTGTGGTCTCGCCTTCGTGGTAAGTGTAATCGATCCAGGTGATATTTAGCATCGATACCTGGTCACACCAATACGGACAAATACTTTAGTGGTGATAATCGCTATCCACGCAAAGAGTGAATAATATCTAAGTAAAATAAGTAACTAAGTATTTAGTAAGTGACTCGCCTGCAAATTACTTATAATATTCTTATGGATAGATTCCTACATAAACCTTTCCAATTTATTGTAGCAGTACCTAGTTGTAGTTTAACAAACATAGCTGTTTTCGTCAGTCTATTCCAAGAAATCGAACCCAAATAATTAATCATCTAGTTGAAATAGAAAAAAACAATCAATCTCACATGACAAATTATGAAAAAGTCATAACATGGATTCTATCTCCTAAACTACTGAAAACCTCGAAACATACATTCGCACGTAGGTATGTATAATGTGATTGTGATGCCCCTTAATATAAGGTATTACCTATCCGGAATATTATACCCAATGTATGCAAACAATTAATCTGATTCAACTTTTCAA
The DNA here is from genome assembly GCA_958496365.1 of Subacronicta megacephala. NCBI lineage: Eukaryota > Metazoa > Arthropoda > Insecta > Lepidoptera > Noctuidae > Subacronicta > Subacronicta megacephala. The sequence continues at coordinate 14,521,777 of OY292513.1, forward strand.
AACGCAACTTTTAAACCGAAGCTACGAAAATACCTTCACGGCTAGGTACTTTGGCTGATTCATCGTCTTGAATTTGACCCATCTGCATATTATATTATATAATGTATCATATTTATAAATAGTTATGAGTTATATATCTGATTATTTTACGTATTGCATGTAGATTGTAGATATGTTAATGTTTGTTGTATAATATAATTGCATATTTTAGTCCATAAACTATTGATTTCTCTTTGTTTTAGGAGTGCACTACCATATCATTTATATTATTATATTTATAGTTGTTTAGCAGAAAAGCCTAATAGCATTAAGATCGACCGTACCAACGGAATAAATAAATAAAAAGAGTTTCATTAATTTAGTTCCATCGCTAACGATCGCTTTAGAAATGTGCAGAAATGAATTATTGATGCGGATGGATACAGCGACCCACCGATCGATGACCTAATTCCGTCAGGGCGCGATATTCACACAATTTATACTAACTTGAGGGATCCGGCATCGAGGGGGACTTGGTACAGCGTGGTACAGACTTCGAGCAACGGCCGTCATACCGAAGTACTACGGGTAAAATACGACAATCGAAAGATGTTACGGCAGGCGAATCGCTAGTTTTCATAATACTTAGTTTTTTTAAGTGTTTTTGACCCTACGATCGATACCTTCGAACGACTATTCTTGATGTTTAATATATTGTTTATTGACAGTTTCTTAATAATTAAATCTTAAGGATTAATTAATAAGTAGTTGTTCGATTTACAGTTCCGTCAAAATTTGCTTGTCTAAAACTTTAAATAATGTCTATTTATGAAAATCAATTGCTGTATATTATAAGTAACATCATCAAACCGAAATAAATAACGAAAAACTTTTCCTTTTTTTGACAAAGAGTTTTAATAATATGTAGTAGTGTATTTAATGTCTTTGTTTTTTGACTACCACTGAACCTTAAAATCCCAGAGGATTAGGTTACAGGTAGGTATTGAAGTTCAGCGAGGATCCGAACAACAGTAATATTAGTTTTATTTCTACATAACTTAAGTACCTAAAAATTAAACTTCAATTCAGTTTTGGGTTAAATTCCTAGGTCGAAGAAAGTGTAACGTATTAGGATTTTTATACTTATGAAATTATTTTAGTCCGTGTGTAATAATTTTCGTAGAGTTTAGTTTTGTGTCCGGTTAATGGCAAAATTCTGGCTCGGTATTTAGGTGAGGTCCTACGAAACCCCCTGTTTGTACCATGAAACACCTACCGGTGTACACCGCTGGCTCACTCTTAGGGGAATACAGGCCTAATGGTATGTTATGTCATATTTTCGTCTTTTACATTGAGGAAACAACCGCATCGTCGCCGAGCACTTCACACACATATCTACATTATTACTGAAACCAAAGTGGTAAGGGGTCTAGCGAAGCGAATACTGGACCACAGCATGTCATGAATGTCATGAATTCCATGCCCGTGGCTAGCGTTGCCAAGTCGCAAACCTAATAGCCGGACTGTCTAGCCAGTTTGGCCGGACATTTGGGTAAAAAGGCCGGACACCCAACATTATTGAGTATTTGTGTCTCAGTATTAATAGGTACGACAAAAAGAAATATGTAAAAAAGCCGGACACCGTTTATTTTGGCCGGACACGCAATCCAAGAGCCTAACTATGTCCGGCTTTTACGCTACCCGTGACTATAGGCAGAGTCCGATAAAAAAATACCTATCAGACCTTACCTTACTTACTTACGACCTTACCTGACAGTACCTGAATGACCCTAATATTTGTCTCGGTGGTCTTCTAAGTAATCCCGCCCTGCAATTAGGGTAACCAGGTGTCCAGCTTTTAACAGTCATGTCGTTTGGTCAAGCCACCCCGACAAAAGATGATGAACGAAAGCTTGCAAAACATATACCTAATTACAGTAATAAATACACAAATAAACGTATCAACAGGCTTTCAGGGTAACATTTCCGGAAAAATATAACTAAATCTGTGTTGGATTTTTCTACTTTTTGGCCTAAGCGCAACGAAGTTAAGGCTTCCTGGAACAATTTCATATTTTTCTATTGTTAATTTTATATTTCTTTGTCTCTTGTCTTTGTTTTTAACCACCTGCCCACGCGCACACCTTACGAACTAATGATATACAATAATTAAGTTACTCTAATTAAATGTGGCTTGTTCGTCGGCAGCTGGCAGCTGCCTATAAACTGATTTTATGAGTAAGTAAAGTACCTATATACACACAAACTACGACAAAAATAACTTTATTATACTACAACTTAGAAAACTTGTAAATAGGTACCTACAATGTTTGTTGTAAGTACCTACTTTTAGAAAGTTAAAAAGCAAAAAGCTGTTTTTGTTAAGGACTTGTTTATTTACTTTGACGTCCTGCTTAGTTTATTTATCCTCAGAATGATGTCAAATTATTTATATTCAGCAAATTGTGATTCGCACGTGCCGGAAAATACCAAAGGTACATTTTGAGACAAATTGAAGCGAATAAATATAATTTCTATTACTTTTCTTTTTATGTTTATAAAATTAGACTTAATACTAAAAGATTTTTTCGGGGTGTGTTTGATATGGCATAAATTATATAGAAAGTGACAAAATAGAAATAAACAAACATTGTAAGCCAAGGCACTTAATCAAGAAGAGTTAAGGCCTGACAGCTTATTAGCTGTCAAATTATTCTAATCGACAAATTACTAGCAGATCTCATAATTTATTTACTGTTTGTCGTGCGATGTAGGGCACAGTAAATAATGCATGCAAACTTAGTAACCCAATATTATCGACTGCGACATGAATGGATTTCTTGAGTGGTGTAAGCTAAGACAAGCGACAAGACTATATCATTTAAGATGATACTATTCAGGAGAAGGCAGAAATTACAGCATACACTCGGATGGGTACTTCTTCTGCTCATCTATACCTATGCCCTGAATACAAAAAAGTTTGATGATAAAGAATGTTGTGTTGAGGAATGGAAGGTAGAGTCCAAAGAAAATGTGGATGGATTGTGCTAAGGCCTTTAAAATGGCAAAGGGGGTGAATGATGATGTAACGAATGGCAGGATAGAATCGCCAATTGCCAATACCTGCCACATGGGGTGATGCAGAACCTCACATACAGTGTATGTTTTTCTAAGGCCCCAGCGCTACTCGTATAGCTGACAATTCCATTTTGTTAATAGCCTTTCAAACATTCCTTCAACGACACTCTCTCAGCCGGGATACCCAAAGGCAGTCTTCATTTCTCTTGACAGCTTTCCAAACTATTTTGGTGTAACGGTTCCACAACCAAAAATCAATCACAAACGAAAAATCTCTTAAATAATCAATTGAAGAAAGTATTCCGTAGTGACCTGAAATACATTAAATTAATCTAAGAATAGGAAATCTGTCCAAGTAGGCTAGCGTGGTGGACTTTAGCCCTCTCACTCTGAGATGACACCTGAGCCCAGCAGTGGGACAGTAAATGGATTGATTGATGATGCAATCCAGAAATATGCTGTGATGGTTTGGAAAGTAATTAATGAAAGACGATTAATAAAAATAATTATACCTAATAAAAATAATTATAAATACTAAGTAATGAATTAAAGACGATTAATAAAAAATATTATACCGACTGTCAACGGCAGCTTCGAAAAGGTCGCCCTAGAAGGACATACTGATCTTATTGACGAGGTCCTCCAAAAAGGTCAGGTGAATAGTAGGTACTCGCAACCGACCAACTACCTCGTGTGTAGGTATGACAAGATGTATGAATGTGGAAGAAACAAATGAAGCAAGTAGCGGTCTGGAGTTTCTGCGTAAACCTGTGGGAAAAGGGGTGAGTGTATGTAAATACGTACTTTAAATTAAATGTTGAGTTAGTAACTCTGCACTTGCTTCTGCTATTCAAAGTTACACCAATAAATACTTACCAATATTCCGATCAAGAGGATGTTAATAGAAACATTTTTGATCGACATCGAATTACAAAACCACCGGTTAATACTAGTCACCTTTCACATTCTCTCGTTTTAACTTTCACTTATGAGTGAAAAGGACCGACACTGTAAGGTCCATACGTAGGTAACATTAGCAAAGGCGTAGCGCCTGATGGAAATAGTTGGCAATAATTATAATAGGAAATAAATGGTGTTAGTCATAAGGGGTTTTATAATGTTAATTGTGTATTAATTTATGATAGATACCCTATATAAATACTGAAGATACTCGTATAATTAGACGTAATAGGTATAACATATAAAATAAATATACTAGATACCTACACATAGTCTACGGCAGCGAACCGCGGGCTGTGAGTTCCGTAAACTGGAAGTAGGTATCTTCTGAAAATTTAATTTAAAAAATTTAAACAAAGGTATTCACAATGTATACCATTCAAGTTTGATTAAATTTTCAATAAGGTATTGATGTTAAGGGATATAAAATAAAATAAATAAATAAAACACACTAGATAGCTGTCTCATCTCTGGAAAAAATAACTTTCTCTCTGTTTTTACGCACAAAGCAACAAAATAAAACACGAGGCTGATCTAAGCATCACTGACCGGGAGACAGGGATATTCCCCTAGTTAAGGAACTTATAACTAAGTACATTAATTAAGTAAATAAGTAATCAGTAGACTAGACTTTTGCATCTGTATTTTATATTATATGCATTTATAAAATACGTTAGATACTTGATCCCGGAAGTTACAGTTTGTTCGAAATAACTGTACTTGTCTGAAGTCAGCCGTTCGGAACTGCAGCGCTGGAAAAAAATGCTTAATCGAAATTAGTAAAGAAAATAATCACAAATGTGGAACATATACGACCCCAATTGTCTTTACACCGATTCTTTCTATTAAAATTTACCAGTGCTAAACCACTTTCTGACAACTTCAGCCAGGTAGGTAAGTGTTGTAAGATAAAAACGTAATGAAACGACGAAGATGAAGAAATAGAGGGAAAATATTTTAAGAAAAACAACATTGTACACAGGAATGGTAAAGTAAAAGACAATTAAATCCTATCAACATTAATATTTTATCTAGTCACAATAGCTACAATCCTGAAAGATCGTGCTCCAGTGTTAAATTTCTTAGAAAGATAATATTACTGCGGCGCAAACAACATAAATGAGGAATCAGCTTCCAAGTCACAGCAGCTGTTTGAGCCACCCGCCTCCGAGCGAAACGAACTTTGAGGATCGATACCAGCTACATGTAGCGGTTACCATGGTGATAACGCCTCGGTGGCCCACTTTTGAGAACTCTCTACATTGCGGTATTTACAGATGCGGTCAGTAATCAGAATTTGGGATCCATATTTGAAGTCAGCCTCGAATGATACTTTGAATATCTCGAAAACCCCGTTTCTTAGTTCTGTTTTCCGGACATTGGTTGTTTAATGTTGATAAAATTGTCGAATTTACTTTAATTTTTTCATAATTATTTGTTTTTTTTTATTTATAATAGAGGAGGGAAGGGATTAGAATTAGGACAGTAGAATCAATAATATTACACTGTAGTGTGCTTGCACTAGTATGTACTAGTAGGTAGGTACTGTGTCGCAAAATCTTAGTCAAAAGGCGTGAATACGTTGACAACAAAAAATAATGAAAATATATCTCATATTACGTTTGGTAGCATGTCTGTCCGTTTAATTAAAAACAGATCACTCCATTTAACCGTTTTTTAGGCACAGAAAATTTTCATTTCGCATCAGAAAGCGTCGGCTTCCGCTAATTAAATCTTCGTTTCTGTTTCCCTTTGATGAACCAAACAAAATGCTGGGGAGCGTGCAATACACAGATATAAGTATATTTCTATGGTACAATACAAAACTATTCTGAATGTGTTGTTTCTATTTTTTAACAGTAATGTAGTTACTGAATAGTTAATGTATTTTAACGAATTTAAATACAAATGCCCAACACTTATACAGTAAGGTTCCTGAAATGGTAGGTAGGTAAGCGAACAAATATTTTAATAATCTACACACGGCTATACATTAAGCTATACAAATCCAGTTTAGATTGACCTCCCATTGTAGAGGTTCTCCGGACAATTCAACGACAACAAATACTGGATTTGTGTAGTTTGATGTGTAGCAGTGCATACATACAATACAGAAAATATGTTTCTACTTATTCGTTATCTAACTACTATGTAGGTACTAATCAAATATCTACATAAGTAAGAATAATTAAAGAAAATTGAGAAAAAGTGAGATACCTAGGTGGATCGCTTATAAAAAAGGCACTTTGCCCTTTTTTAAAGTAAAATCTTTAAAGGATCCACTGCCATTAAGGGAGGCGGTAGGTAGGGTTGCCAACTTTTTTTAGAAGAAATAAAGTAGATAGGTATATTTAAGCCTGAGAAGAATATTAAACAGTATTTTAGAAAAATGAACAGTATTTTATTTATTTAATGTTTTAAATACATATTTTTTAGAGCACTCTTTTTTAAAAACTTCATACCTACGCCTCACCACAAAAGCGCCCTCTGACTCAGTAAAAAATTGTGTGAGCATCTGAATCTAAGTCTTAGTGTTAAGCATTATTTTTGTTCAACAGTAAAAAGTTTTTGTGAAAAACAGTATAATAGGTACTGTTTTTAACAGTATAGCTGGCAACTCTAGCGGCAGGTTGTCCTATGCTTAGTTACGGCCATAGGATTCGCGACATTCCCTACGAGCACTGGACCGCCCTATTTGCCCTGGACCCCTTCAAAGGGCGAGCTCTCGAGTTTTGCTCGAACTTTTCCTTGGCATTGGGTAAGAGAAATAATAATTGACTGCCTCATTAGCGGTTTTGGGTTCCATTCGCAGGTCGAGGAAAATATCATGAGGGCTTTTCTATGCCTTGATAACAACTTCGAGTATTCGTTTGAGCCCGGTTAGAAGCAAAAGGCTCGCCCTCTGTTAGAGTACATGGGACTTTAACATGCAGGTATAATTATTATAAATACATATACCATATACCTTGAAGTTGAATAGAAGTTCGCATACAAAAGTTGTTGAGCCCATTGACAATTACCTACATTTAGAGAGGGGTAGCTTTATAATAACGCTAAATAACGCCATTGCTCAACCTAGGTACTTTAAATGGCAAGAAGTTTATTATTTATTGAAAACCATTTTTAGAAAATGATTTGAATGCGCCTAAATATTTTTTCTTAAAGATCATGTACGCACTGGGTTCCTTTTGTAGAAGAAGCCTATACAATGAGAGATCAGTTTAAACTGGTTGCGATGTAGCCGTGTGTACTTCTGATATTGCTACGTCATATCCGGGATTTACTAGCGGGACTATACGGCGAAAAATGACAATTTACACCTAAATCTACGATTTTTGAGTTGTCCTGTAGGTCCTACATAACATGCAGAGTATTATTATTATTGTAACGTTGTTTTCGGATAGTTATGTTTTAAATTCCAATGTATTATCTATATATATATTTTTTTAATCTTGAAAAAAATTTGAGCTCCCTAAAAATGGTTGAGCTACACACGATGACTTATGATTGTACCTATGTGTGCCGTCAGTAAGGTCAGGTCAACTCAAAACTGCTATGGCTCTTTCTTCGAAAGGCCTGTTCAGATTTTTCTCTAAATTGTAAACTGGCATATCCAATAATATTACTACTTACTGCCTGGACTTTAAAAGATGACCATGATTCTCTGAGTTTATTTCGACATTTCATCTCAGAGGTCGTCAGACAGGAAATGTAGGCACCATCTATCACCATCTCTCTAACTATCACCATTAGTTAAAAAAAAACGTCGACTTGTAAATGTGTCTTTAAAAGATCTATTTAATCGTGAGATGGTCAAAAATAGAACAAGAGTTTGAAAATATTTTAATTTAAAGCACGGTTTGTTTCCTAAAAAATCCATTTTCCAAAAAATTTATATATGCAAATCAATTCATGTTTGGTGCAGGTGCGTTCGAAAAGGTAGGTTAGGCACTCAAATTGTAAAAGCAGGTGTTCCTAAGCACATACTGCACGTTCATCATTATGGGAACTCAAGAAGTGTTTATTGAGTTAGTTTTTCCGCTGAGAGAGAACAAATACACACACCGGCATTCAAAAGGCTAAGTATAAAATAAAGCGTATATTATTATAAAAAAAAAACAGACATTATAAAGACATAATAGAATTTTATTAAAATCTATTGAGTAGACCCAACAAACGTTATCCTGCCGGAACTCGATCGCAGCGCCACCTTCCAAGTCCACTTTTTTCATACTTCCTCACCGTTTCAAATTCCCTGGACTTCCACAAATATTTCATAACCAAAATTAGCCAAATCGGTCTAGCTGTTTTCGAGTTTTAGCGAGACTAATGAACAGCATTTGTTTTTTATATAAAACTAGCTTTCCGCCCACGGCTTCGCCAGTGTCTTTTTTGCGGACTTTTTTTGCTATAAACCTCAGGGAGCCCGAGACCTTTCCAACGAATGCAAAACCGTGGAAATCAGTTCGTGCGTTCTGGAGTTATATCGTCAGGAACGAAAACCCGACATATTTTTATATAGTAGAAATAATCAAAATTAAAGTGCATTTTTTCTAAATTTTAAATGCATAACGAGTGTTTCCCCCCTGTGCTCCCGACTATTGTTTTCATTTTTCGATTACCATTTCCATTTTTAGAGACATACGTCTGGGCATGCTAATTTTATTATGTTATTAATTGTGTCTTGGGACAAGCTCTGCCACTCTTCAAGTAAAGCGTTAGTTAAAGTATAATTAATTAGCATGCTTTATGTAGGCAGAATATAGTATTGTTTCGGATCCACAAATTTACTATCTGGTACCACCTGTATTTTTTTAAGGCTTACAAGCAATGTGGATCGCACATTACTAGTATTCTTGTTAACCCCTCGTGCTAAGCTAAATGCTTGTGTTACGAGTGGGTTCACGTTGGTAGTGCAATGGTCGGGTTTCAAACCGGCAACCACATGATCGCAAGTCCGACGCCCTATTAGGCTACCGCCGGTTATTATTCTACGCAAATAAATGATTTCATTTCATTTCATGCTCTCATGCTGGACTCATATCGGGGGATTTTGCTGGTCATTGCAACACTGTTACTAATACCCACAAGATTTAGATATGTTTGTACTGAGCACTCTAGGCTTGAGCATAATCCTGCATCAGAGCCGTCATCATCACACACGCAATATACGCGCTTAGTCGTGGAGTTGCGGAATATAGCCAACTATACCAAAACGTCATCATTGTAGGGCTGATATACCGACCAGCAGTCATATTCCCTCTAGGGACCACCACTAACTCCGTACAAGCCCCCTATCATTTCTATAGAACACCTGAACTTCTGAAAAAAAAGAGAGGTCTTGGTAAGGGAAAATAGAAAACATAACTGTGGTAGCTTACTATTTTTAAATCAAAAATAATTCTGAGCATCAAGTATGAGATAATATAAACTATAACTATTATATTATAATAGTAATAGTTTATAGTTATAGTTTGTGTCATATGTAGCATATTAGTCATAATATATGACTGCCTCGTTAGTGTAGTGGTCCCAATCGCGACTGCTACGCTAGCGGTCTTGGGTTCGATCCCCAGGTCGAGCAAAGTGTAATTGGGTTTTTCTATGAAATTCTCAGTAACAGCTCGGAGTATGGATTTGTGTCCGATGAATGGCAATAGGCTCGCCCCCTATTACATGGGACCCAAACATACCGGCGAACTGTGGGTGTACATTAAGTGCACCTCTGCCTAACCCTTCGGGGAAAAGCATAAGCTGGTTTTTATATTTTGAAGTTTGAAATAAATGTCTATTGCCAATAACCAGGCACAAACCCAAACTCTGAGCTGCTACTGAGAATAAAAAACCCATAACCGCTAGACTAATGAGGCAGTTTTGCGTCTATAATGGTAGGAATTGCGATATCAACCATAACATACCATCATGCCTGTATTCCCCGAAGGGTTAGGCAGAGGTGTACTGAAAATACACCCACAGTTCGCCGGTATGTTTAGGTCCCATGTAATAGGGGGCGAGCCTATTGCCATTGACCAGGCACAAATCCAGACTCCGAGCTGCTACTGAGAATTTCATAGAAAAAGCCAATAACACTTTGCTCAACCTGGGGATCGAACCCAAGACCTCTAGCGTAGCAGTCGATCAACCTTAATGTTTATTATTATAATATCTTGCATGCTCTTGCATGTACACACATGTTTAACAAATAAATTTGATTTGAATGTATGTCACAACTGAGTACTAAAAGTAGCTTAAAAATCATTATTATAGCTGTTATGACAGTATTTCAATTCACACTACTACGTTCTAGAATAAGCTTTTTAAAGCTAAAAAGGATTTGTTACTGAGTTGTAAATACATTATAGTTCAAAGACAGTATCTGTTTTCTTTATTATGAATTGCCACCCTTTCTTTTTCTTTTCTTTCACATAAAATTTGGTTAATAATTTAGCAGTACATGCTTTAAGTACCTCAATCTTTCTAAATCCATTTTAGCTGGAAACTGTTGTAGTTATGCAACTAAACTTTTTGTAAAATTTGCTGCAATCACCTCATTTCGATGTGCATTTGTTTTCTTTTTCTTGTATATCCTTTGATGCATATTCTGCAGACGGACAGCCGGATGTGTTTAATCTGAAATTTTATTCATGATTAATGTTTATGTGAATTTTAATTTACAATTCAGTTAGTCAGTTAATACCAGTATTTTACTAATACATTGAGATTTTTTTTTTTTTTTTTATGAATATAAAGGCCCGGTTAGGGAAGATTCTACATGTTTAATTAGTTAAGATCATTGGTTGGAATCACTGGTAAACTATTAGACACTTGTATATGTCTTATTATTATTTGTATTATTTATTATCAATCTATAATCAGCGAAGTGTGGGTGTACATTAGTACACCTCTGCCTAATCCTTCAGGGAATACAGGCTTGAAGGTATGTTCAAAAATTTGGAAACTTGATGATATTGATTATATATATTTTTTTATTACTTCACAAAAATATAAGCGCTAAATGAAATTGACATAATATACCTATCTACTGAAAAATACAACTATTTTTTAAAACGGGTGAAAAGATACACCAACAATTTTCTTTTCAGTATCGCTTTTACATGAAAGTATACGTCGGTCAGAGTGGCCTTACCATTGTATAATCTTCGATCCAATTATAATTTTACTACTGTCTTTTAGATTAGAACAAGAACAAGCTCGAACATCACAGCACGATCACAATCATAGATAAGATACCTACTAAAATCACAATTGATTTGAATGATCACATCACATCACAATCTGATATGAATCATGATTCATGTCATGACACATCTATCTGACATTTTTTATTTTTTTTATTTTACGGCCCTGGATACATGTCCTTTAAGCCTTGTCTGACATCAATAACATTCAGTGCTGCCAACTTTATTTTGACGAACTCACCAAATGTAGCCTCTTGGCCCACCAGAAAACCACTAAGCCTATCGATCTCGCAAACCATCAGAAAACCACTACTTCAACTGAACCGATTTCGTGCTAAGTGCTCGTGCCCCTAATGTTATTTGGAAATGAAACAACAATAGTGTAAATACGTACATACACTCACTAGGGGTAGGCAGAAACTGCAGAACGCCATTTGCTACGGTTCTTGCATATTTGTTGCGGCTACTACGCACCTGACCTTTCTGAAGGATCGCACCAACAAGGTCGTGGTATGTCTTTCTAGGGCTTCCCCTCCCGGTGGCTCCACTGACACAAACTGAACTGACTGAAACATACTGAACATAAATCAGAACATATTTCAGTCAAATGATATAGTGACACGTATTGAAAGGAATATTGCTAAGAGAATGAATGAAAGACGATTAACGAATGGAATTTATAAGGCGAATGTTAGTGGCAGCGTCGGGAGAGGTCGCCCTAGAAGGACGTACACCGATCTTATCGGCGAGGTTCTCCAAAAAGGTCAGGTACGCAGTACTCGCAACCGGCGCGTGTGTATGAAAAGATGTATGAATGTGGAAGAAGCGAAAGAGATATGCAAGAGTCGTAGCAAGTGGCAGTCCATAGTTTCTGCCTACCCCTGTGGCCTTTGGGAAAAAGGCGTGAGTGTATGTATGTATATAGGTATGCATTTACGTTAATTATGACCCTCCCATGTTACCTCCATGTTACACGACTGTAATTAATGTTACGTTTACGTTACTTCTAGGACTTCATAAAAAATATTAAATTTAACATACCATCACGCCTGTATTCCCCGAAGGGTTAGGCAGAGGTGCACTTAATGTACACCCACAGTTCGCCGGTATGTTTGGGTCCCATGTAATAGGGGGCGAGCCTATTGCCATTCACCGGGCACAAATCCAGACTCCGAGCTGCTACTGAGAATTTCATAGAAAAACTCAATAACACTGCTCGACCTGGGGATCGAACCCAAGACCTCTAGCGTAGCAGTCGCGATTGGGACCACTAGACCAACGAGGCAGTCAAAATATATTAAATTTATTTACCAAAAACAAAAAATTGTCGTTAAACGGAACGCATGTAAAAAAGTTTCGTTCGTCCTAGATTCGTGCTGATAGCGCACTTGATTTTGTTTTTGTCTTATCGCTTATTCACTCACTCGCGTGTATTTTTAATTCACCCATCCCGCTTACTTAAGGCTAGACGTTCGGCACTGGGCGCGAAATTTTGTTTTTTTTGGTATTTCGCAATTACTCGGCTATATCACATTCTAGGTACGCACGGCTACGCATCAAGCTATAAAAAACCAGTTTACACTGGCCTCTTACTATATAGGAAGCATATACAGGGTGGAAGGGACATCGACGCACATCCGCTTACCATGAATTCACTTCATGATTCTGGGACCCTCTTGCGTTGATATTTTTCTGTACTGAATTCGTGATAAGCGAATGTGCGTCGATGTCCCTTCCACCCTAGGTATATAATTCCAAATCAGCTGAAACTGGATTCGCATAGATTGTGCTCGCGACTGCACAGTGTACACTGTACAGTCTGTACTGTCTGTGTCTGTACAGTGGACTGTACACTGTACAGTCGCGAGCACAGCTGGTTATACATAACTGTAAAATTTCTCCAAATGATTTTAAACCTTAAATGGTTCGCGATTAAGTTCAAAGTCAACTGAAAAAAATGACTTTTGTGGTAGCTTGATGTGCTTTCCACCGTACATTAGCAGTAGAAATTGCAACAAAATAATAACATAATCACAATTTATTGGTAAAACTTGCTTAAAAACTGTTATCATAGAAGATTTTGGTGTAAAATAGAGGATTCGGCCAAAATTTACAATATTCCCTTAAATCTCCTACTTTATCGATTAGCCATATGAGATTTTTTATGAAATTCTATGTATGCAGCTCGGAGTTTGTGCCCGGTTTATGGCAATAGGCTCGCCCCCTATTACATGGGACCAAACATACCGGCGAAGCGTGGGTGTACATTAGTACCCCTCTGTTACCTTTCGCGGAATACAGTATGTAAAAAAGTACCATAATATAAGTAGTACGGTCAGCAACGAAAGTTACTGAACACCGCCAAGTTTTGAAAACAACACAGCACCAATAGGTACTTTTCAATAGATTCACTTAGGAAAAAAAAGATGGTCCAGTATGTAGAAATATGTTCTACTTACCACTTCTCGGGTCATTAATTTTTTCATAGTAAATATGTTTAAGCGATTTGAAAATTTCATCGTGTTCAGCAACTTTCATTGCTGACTGTACCTATTAGTCATTTCCACATAAAATTAGGTAATGTTACTTTTTTCGTGAAAATGTTACTTTTTGAGCCGACCCATGTTATATTTGACCATCTGTCACTGGCAACACTGTTTCCCAGCTACTTCTATCTAGGAGGGTATAAAGTACTATCTACTCGATATTCCCTCCATGTTAGTACAGTTTGTTCGAAATAAGTAAGCCGATCGGAAGTTGTCTGCAAGTGGCTTAGAAGTGGTAAATTTTAATAGAAAGAGTCGGTGTAAAGATAATACGAGTCGTATATGTTTCACATTTCTAATTATTTTGTTTACTTATTTCGATATTTACGTATTAAAACACTTAATTAAAAGATTTTATCACCGCGGTAGTTCAGAACGGCTAACTTCCGATCGGCTTACTTATTTCGAACAAACTGTACATGAAAGTGTCCGTAAAAATGCTTGGGTGACGCCACAGTAGCATCAGGGTAAATTTTAAAGGCGCGCTTTTTAAAATTCTCATTAAGTGGAAAAAAACATAATGATGATTTTTGTGTATCATTTTTTAAGTGAATATAAAAAAAATATGAATAAGAAGAAAGAATGCTATACAAAATAAATAAGTGAATAAAAATAGAGAAATGAATAAATGAATGTGTTTAAAATGAGAGTAAAAAAGTCAATCATGATGAATGATGTGAATAGGTACTCATTGACTAACATTGAGTTGTACTCGTATTTCAGTTACAGGTACAATTTCGTAGTATAATTTAAGGAATCGAAATAAAAATTTTTTTCCATATGAGTAGATAGGTACTATATTAGGTTAACCTTAAATCAATGCTTCAAAGAAAAAAAAATATGATTTTTTAGTGCCACTCTGATCGCCTATTTTATAACAATAATGCAATAATTACTTTTTTAGCAGTATTAGTAGGTACTTGTTGAAAATAAATTATTATGCTATATAAATAGGTAACAGATCGCTGTTTTTATCAATACATTGATTCTCATACATGCAAAAATAAATACACTGGAAATTAAGTACATAACAAAAAAAAGTTAACAAGGTAAATATTAATAAAAAATCTATACAAACTTTCTAGTAATAATTTGACTTTGAGAACACCCTTATCAATCTGTAAAATCATCTGTAAAAGTATTCAATAATATTCTCTCAGTCCAACGTAATCCTTCATTAGTATTGTTATCTTTATCTATGGTTTCTAATACTGTCTTGGCTTTAGATCTTAAAATCCACCAGAAAAAATCGACCACCCATTGTATAAATGTGTTGGTATATGGTATTTCAACCTGTTTTAAGGATACTCTTTGTAAAACATCTAATACTGTTGTGTATAATATTGATTGTCTTGTTGCTGGCTTACATATTGACAAATGATCCAATGGTAGCTGATAAAATTCGCCACGGCCTAAATCTGCAGAATTTGATTCAACAAAATGTACAGGAACTTTAAATGCAGTGATTAGTGTTGGCATTGTTTCAGAAAAACTAATTGTTTCCCAACCATAGGCATCAGCAAACTGAATGAATGCTTTATGTAGATCCAACAAAACTGGTGAATTCTGTTGTAATTGTCTGACATCATTAGAAGGCCACAGCACAGCAGCAGCAGCTCGGGGCATATTGGCCATAGAACTACCTTTGTGTGGAGTGCTAAAAAACAATACAGCTTTAGTGTTATCTGCAATTTTTTTCAGATTTCGCTCGTTGCTTTGAGAGGCTTCGACAAGAACTTGCTTGACAATGAGACCCCCCATAGAGTGGGCTAACCAAACCACTGGCGTTTTTTTGCTACCAACCCCAGCATCCATGAGGGCTGGAACCATCTCACTAGCTCTGGTTGCAATGTCTGCAGTCTGCAATGGGCAACGCTCAAGCCACTCGGAAAGTGAGCTCCAATAATTGACACCAAGTATTCTCAAGTTACTTATATCTTTTGGCAGCCAGTCTTTAGGCCAACATACTGTGTAATTACATTTGTCCTCTTCTTCTTGGCTAAGTGCTATCCGTTTCCGATTGGCAGTAAATGTGTTAGAGGAAGCTGGTTCTCTCATAGCTTCAATAGGAATATCATGAAGAACCACCTCTAATTCAGATAACAATGCCTCATCTCCAATTTCAATTAAGTCTTCCATTACCTGTTGCATGTCTGGGTCCAGATAATTTTTTTCTGGTTTTTCTGTTGTTTCACAAGGATCACAGTCAACATCTGACACAGTCACATCTATTAGTCCAATAGGTTCAGCACATTTCTTATCCCGTTGCCTCCATGTGACAAAAACTCCACCTCTTAATCCATGTACCAGCAGGGTGTCGCAGGAAGTAGTAGAGGTTGTTCTATACAATGGATGTAACAGATATAAGCCAGGCCTATAACAATATTCACCTGATAAATTTGCTAGGCATACTGCTGCTGAACTTGACAACCGGATATCTTTAGACCGGACAAGTCTTGATAATTCTCCAATGAGACCATTTTGGAAAAAATCTGCGAGTAAATTACAATGGACACTCAAAACAGTAAGCACTTTGAGGACAGCTAGATCACAATCTGGATCATTGCGATTCCTTAATAAAGCTTCAGCCAATATTGACAGAACTCCCATATTTATTAATTTAACTATAGAATAATCATTTTCATATTCTTTAACATTAAATAGACTAACATGGTGATAAAGGGCATCCATACACAATATACATAAATCTTTTTCACTAACATTGTCAGGTTTTGAGGGAATACTATCAGACTCCATAGCTGCCTCCTGTACATTGGCAAAATATTTAGATAGAAAATGTTGAATGCAGCTATGAGGATTAATGTTTTGTACAGCCACTATAAGGTCCCGAAGTTTGTATGAGACTAACTGGGATGATAATGCTGCTCTTCGAATGTGAATTGGAGGTGGAAGGAAGTACCGCAGATCGGCACCGCGAGTTCGTGCTAGTAGGACTGCTGTATTCTTGTCTATGGCTTGAGCTAGTTTACAGCAATCCCAAATCTTATTATTTTTAAAAGCAGCAAGTTGTTCTAAGGCTACATTCCTCTGATCTTTATTGCCATGACGGCATAACCACAACAATCTCCATGCTAAAGAATGCTTTAAACTTTTCCAGATACGAGCCAGACCCACAGACTGTCTTGAAGCTTTGTCGTATTCAACTTGAAACGTTCTATTATATGTAGGGTCATCGACATATATATATTCTGCTACATGCTTCTTTTCCCTCTCGAACACTTTGGGATTCACAACTCTGTCAATAGATTTGCACGTTTGCCCGATATGGTAGTAAATAAAAAAACTGCCACTACTTGTTACTGCCACTATTTTTAAATATTTTATAATGGATTTCAGCTTGTCCTGAATACTCATTGTTGTAATTTAAATAAACATATTCTTCGGTTCATTGCTTACGGCAGCGGCGTTTCCAAGGTTCCAGGGTGAAGGGCATAAGTTAATAAGTTATAATTTGAGTAAGAAACTATAGTTTATTTTGAATGAACACCGGCTTGTGCCAGAAGCTGATTATTTTGACGATTATGAGATTGTGACAGTACTGACACTACTGACAGTGACAGCCAACAGTAGGGCTACGTTCCATTTGGCGATCACAACGATCACGCTCACGACCGCAGTTTTTCCCGTTCCACTTGCTTATATGCTTGTGAGCGTTGCTGTCGTAAACCCAAGTGGAACGGAGTTTTGATCGTTTTGAGCGTTGAGGTAAATAATACAAACGGCAAGTTATTAAAAGGAAAGCATATAAAAAAATGTTTTACTATCATAAACCTATAACATTGTAATAAATAATAAATTGACATCATCAGCATCTGTGACATCATCATGATGTTCGGGGTTGTTCATTTAAAGCTCAAAAGTAGTGTCGCAATTAATGCTGTAACTATAAAAAAAATATTTCATCAGTGAAATTTTAAACATTTGAAATATTTTTTTCAATAAGAAAACTAACTTAAAGAAGCCTAGCTTATTTTAACTTTTACCAATATGTGTCGTGAATTATTAATAATTACTACTAAAAGTAATAAATTTCGATCGTTTATTCACATTTACCAAAACATGTGGTTATTATTAATAATTTTGTAAAAATATTAATAATTTTCAATTAATCAGATTTACCGTGACATATACATTAATTACATATAAACTGCAATTATTTTTTCTTGCAAGATCGGATTTGTAAATTTACGTTATTCTGAAAAAAAAATACGTTGTGTTAGCAGTAAATAAGAATACACAAAATTTTTGACGTGGCCCCGGGCGGCATACGCCAACCGCACGGAACCGGTGCTAACACCAGGATTTAAAGAAAAAGCACCAAATTGCCACGCAACCGTTAGCGAAACGTGCTCTTAATTTATCAAATGCAAAAAAAAGTGATTCTAAAAATACTACACGTGATTTACTAATCAAAGTAATGTATAAGATTTCTTAAATTTGATCTGGTTTATACATACATAATAAGCTGTAACGTTTTCACATAAACACTAACACATTTAAAAGTGAGTTTTCAGCTCATTTATTTTCGGTCTTTAACATGTTCTAGAGCCATCATCATTTGACGACATCTGTTTTTAGGCATCTAAAATTCTAAACCAAAATAAGCATCTTCTAGATTTGTAAAATATTTTTTACAGAGGAGTTTTTTAATTAAGACTATTTGTTAACATTTTCATGTTTTAAGAAGCTGAAATTTAAGAAAAAATGGATAGGCTCTGAATAAAAAAGTATATAAAAAATGATCCTGAAGGGGGTGACTATCTACCAGTTTTCATGGAAATTCCACTGAGTTGGCAACACTGGTTCTTGTTTTTTAAAAGTTTCCAAGGACAAAATTACTGGTGTGATTTTTTTTTGTAATAGTTTGGCTTCAGGCCTCTGAAGCTAAAATATTACAAAAAAACCTGTAACCTACACCTGTAACCTACGAATAAATAATACTCTATTTATTCGTAGTCTGTAACCACAGATTAGTACCAAAATTATAATGAAAATACACTAATTTTCATTAATACCTACCCAATATGCCTCGATAGGAAGAAACGGGGGTATAGTAGCACAATGCCTTGGTCACTACTATACCTACATAATATTTTAACCATAGGTACATACAGGTCAACCTAAACTAATCCAGTTTAACCTGATCTCGCATTGTATCAGACTTTCATACAATACAATGCCAGCGTAAACTGGTTTTGTATAGCTTGTCGTGCAGCCTTGCGTACTGGGTATAAACTGCATAAAATACATGTTTTATATTATTGTATTCAAAATATTACCATTGTCTGTCTATACTCCATTTGGTTAGGTACTTAACTAAAGGTAAACAATAAAAATGGCGGCTTTCAGAGCTGTTCAACCTTTTATTACAATGGTATCATATGATTTGGAAGTGAAATTAATAACAACACAACTAACAATCAATAAAAACAAAGAACAAACAAAATTATAACTAATTAACTCAATTTGCGGCAAAAGAAACACAAAAACGATCGAAAGTAAAGTGTGACTGTTACGTATGGCGTCTGGTTACCCGACTAAGTATAATATCGGTTTATTAGGCATTCGCGGAAAAGCACACAAATGGTTCACCTCCTATCTAAAAAATAGAGAACAATATGTAGAAATAGATAATTATGACAATAATTTGAAACAAATAATAAAATTTAGATCGGATAAAAAAATAATAAACGCTTCAATACCTCAAGGTAGTGTTATTGGATGCTTACTTTTTTTAATTTATATTAATGACCTTCCAAAAATTACAAATGAACCGTGCGTACTATTTGCAGACGACATATCTCTGCTTACCTCATGTGAAACCGTTGATGGGTTAAACGAGCGGCTCCAAAACATTTTTGATAATATTGCAAACTGGATGCATGAGCATAATCTAGAAATTAACTATGGAAAAACTAAACTAATGTCCTTCTATCCGTATCAAAAATCCCCCTTAAAAATTAACTTTGCAACTAACAATATAAAAATAGAGAATGCACATGACTTCACACTATTAGGAATAACAATAGATTTAAACTGGAAAACCCACATTAAAAATATCCGAGCTAAAATATCCAGATTCGCCTATGCCCTCCGGGAAACCAAGAAAACCACTGATCTACAAACAGCGCTAACCACTTACTATGCTTACGCTTATGCGTGGCTTAGTTATGGTATAATCATGTGGGGAAATAGCACTGACATAACATCCCTCTTTATTTTACAAAAAAAAACTAATCAGAATCTTAGCAAACATAGACCAAACTGACAGTTGCCAACCCTACTTTAAGAAACTTAAAATACTCACCTTACCATGCATTTATATCTTGGAAATATGTAAATTTGTTAGAAATAACACCACCTTTTTTACGACGCGCGCAGACAAACACACAAATAGATCATTGAGATACAAAAACAAACTAATGCTACCTAGTTCCAGAACGACTCTACATTCACATAGTCCATACGTGATGTCTATAAAAATATATAACAAACTTCCAGAATCCATCAAATCCACAACTAACGATAAAATATTTACAATTAAGGTAAAAAAACTGCTCATTGCTAAAGCCTACTACAATATTAATGAATATATTAATGATAAAGATATAAAATAAATAAATATAACAATAAATATTAACATACTATAATATTGTATATATCCACAATAAAATGCAATTACTACAATACTAAAAACTATATGAATGATAATTAAATTAAATAAATAAAATAATAAATAGCAATATTATATGTTATTATTATAGATTACTAACATATTATATATATCCATGGTCCATTAAATTCATATTAAATTGATAAAATAAAATAAAAATAAATTAAAGTAATAAAATGTAACTAATACAACAAAATAACTAAAATGCTCCTCGCCTCACTCCTACTTCAAAAAACAATGTTGCTGTGCCCGATAGGGTCCATAATTGTGTCTATCTAATATAATAATCACCTGTATGTGTACATTATGGAATGCAATAAATATATATGAATATGAATATGAATATTATTTTGCTCCGCTTCCTCGCCATACTACTTCTCAATTTTTTCGAGTTATCAAAAGTCTACTACGTGGAAAAATGTTTTGAATATCTGTATTTTTAGATTCTTTCTAGTAGGCACTTTGCAATACTTTGTGTCATATTTATAAATTTTGATTTAATTAATTGTTCGCAAGCTTAAGAATAATGATTACCATTTAATATTAAACAAAGAAGTAAGATATGCTAGTATATAAAAGGAAAATGTGATTTTGAATTATTTATTTTAGTGACGTTTTATTTCGAAATGAAAAATGGCCCTATGAAAGAACCTTTTTTATGATTTGTTTACATTTAGTTAAGTACCTAACCAAATGGAGTAGTTTGCTTTCAAAATTGCTCTCAGTATTTCAATAAATTTTCGTTTTAAAATTTTACGCACTTGAGGCAAGCTTCAACTTAGGTTCAAGGCTCAGACTAATATTATCCTATTTAGTCTGAGGTTCAAGGTGTTGGTGAAGGTAAGGTCAAAAATAAATAGTCGACAGTTCTACGTGCGAAATCCAGAGATAAGACATTCTTGTGGCCGTCCTCGGCTGTCTGTAACCCTCTCATAACACACAGATTGATTAGTAATTCAATTTACTGATGACTGCGCCAAAGATCATGTCACAAGTAACGGTTCAAAATATTAGTTTTATAAAAAATATTATGTTCTAATATTGATGCATTCTGATTTACCTATTTCTTTATGTGGTCTAATCTATAATTTACAAGACAAATGCATTCCTTTTCTAAAAAGTTTTATTACGATGTGATGAAAAGCGGCCAAGAAGATACGATTTTGGAATCCCACTCGGACGACGAGGATGATCAAGAAGATTCACGGAGTGGGAGACCGACGTTAGAGGTAGGTTGCTCTGTCTGGAAGCACACGAAATCAAACGCAGTACAAACGCAGTGGAGCCGAGGTGGCCGAAATTTTCGCAACGAATACACGAGCACGAGCGATCTAGTCTGTGATGCGATGACGCTGAAGACCTGTAATAGTAATGTATATGCGATCCACGAAAGTCTCAGTTGTGAAGATATTACCGTTCCTAATGTTTGCAGCGTTCAAACATCCTCCAATTACCCTCCAAACCAAGATTGTGAGAGTGTTGCCGTGGAAGTTTTTGGCTTAGGAATTCTAAACAATCTTATATCTGCAGCAGTCGAAGATGAACGTATTGATCAGTGTACGGGTACTGAGTGTAAACAGGCCGATCAGTGTGAATCTTGCAATTGCTCCGATGATTTTGAGACTGTACCGTGCAATAGAGGATTGACTGCTTGTCGTAATTTTACCTTGGGTACCGCAGAATTTCGACGTTATCAGAATGAAGGTTGCAGAACTAAGCTTATTGGAGGCAGTCGTGTACCGGTTTGCAAGAGTCATATGAATAGCTTTTGATTGGTGGTCTATACTTTTATATTTTTGGTTTTTGAAACTATTTGTAAACATTTTATTATTCTATTTAGGTACTATTTGGTTCGTTTTATTCATACTCAGGTATAGTTTTTTTATTTATAAAGTACCTACACACGATCTAAGGTGGTTGTACTGGAACGCTGGGTCTCAAATTAAGATACCACATCCATTCAAGCAAGAACTAGCAAGCAATAATATTGATTGCTTTGGATATAATGCGGGCAGCATTATTATATAGTTGAGATCGAAGTAGATAGGAGTATAGCATATTTCACTTCTGGGATACAGGTCTCCTCTCGGTGAGAGCGAGTGGGCCGTAATACACCGCGCGGGTCCAGTAAGGGTTGGTAGATGTCACAAGTCTCCCAATTTTTGCTCCCCGAATGCCGCTTTCCTCACAATGATTTCCTCTAGCATCGTCTCATTTCTCCGAGTCCGACATACCTCTCTACCTACCCTTTCTTTTTGAGTGGAAATCCTCATGGACCGCCTGGGGAAGGCGACGCGACGGGGCATGTCGGACTCCGCCCATGGCGGATGACGTAGTACCTACCGACTAAAACCACACGGAAGTTCCGCCTCACCTCTTTGTGCGGGGGCCATGGGGGCGAATTTCAACTTGCCACCATTCCGCTGAACCCCATATAGGTTACAATTATTATTATTCATGGTGTACAATCACTGGTTAAAAGTTATCAACCTGCATCATTGCCACCTCGTTTGCGCAGTGTAAATAATAATAAAAATAAATTCGTTTATTTGGATTAAAACATGGTACTGCTGAGCGAGCACGCCTACTGGCTGTGGGAAAGTGGGAGTCAGGTCTGTGGTTACAAGCGCTTCCGTCTTCCAGCATAGGTACCATGTTGGATGACTCGACTTTCCGGATCGGTGTTTGCCTGCGTTTAGGGGCTCCTTGCTGTGCTCCACATCGCTGTCACTGTGGTGAAGCTGTCACAAGCCTCGGACACCATGGCTTGTCTTGCAGCAGGAGCGCAGGTCGCATAGCACGACACGCAAGTATTAATGACATCATTCGCCGTGCTCTCGTCACCGCCGGCGTTCCAGCCATGTTAGAACCTAATGGCTTGGTACGTGACGATGGCAAGAGACCGGACGGGATGTCATTACTTCCTTGTAAGTTGGGTAGGCCCCTAGTGTGGGACGCAACTTGCGTCGATACTCTTGCGCCATCCCATCTTCCTAGTTCAGTGGGCAATGCTGGTGCTGCTGCTGCAACGGCGGAGATCAACAAGCGGCGAAAATATAACAATTTAATTAACAGTTATATTTTCGAACCGTTTGGGGTTGAAACGCTGGGCCATGGGGTCCAAGCGCACTTTCCCTTTTTAAGGGAATTGCAAAACGACTGAACGAGGCTTCACGTGACCCAAAGGCTGGCCTATACTTTGCTCAAAGAATCAGCATTGCCATACAACGTGGCAATGCAGCCAGCCTTTGGGTACCCTCCCGGCTGATAGCGATGCGGAGGAGTTTTTTGATGCCCTTTTTTAATTTTTCTTTTATTTATTAATATAGTTTAGCTGTTAGTCTAGTTTAATTTAAATTTAGTTCTATCTATTTATTAGAAAATTAAAAATCTACCATTGTCCTACAATTTAAGGATTTAGATATCAAAATTTAATATCAATGAATTCCTTTAAACTGTAGTTGAAGTTGCATTTTAAGTCAATTAATTAGACTTTTATTAGGTATTTTAAATAGTCGGGTATCTGTAAGTAGGTAAGTAGATTATTTATGACAAGGAACGACGCATGCTACGTCCGCGTCAGCGGGTATATTGCCATCTGTTGACAGATAAAAGCACGATGCTCTTATCGGGAACCTGTCAACAGAAGCCACTGTTCAACGCCAGATATCTAAGCTAAATGTGCTCTGCGCCCATTTCTACTTTGAAGGAACTGAGTGGGTAAGGAGAGGTGAGTAAGGAAGAAGAAGAAGAAATACCCATTATAGTTTTTCTCTTTGCAATATGCATGCCGTGTCATGACTGTGAAATAAGGAGTGGTGGTGGCCCAGTGGTCACGGCCGAGACTTACGAATTGTAGTTTGTAGGATCGAGCCCAGACTTTCTCGCACTCTCATTTTAGAGAAAAGCTCTTGTCGATGGAGCAATTGCCACTGTTCTCTATTCTTTACCTTCCGTTTGACCTCTTGATACGACTCTACTCCAACTTTTTCCTTCCTTTCCTTGTCCAATAAAAAAAATCTAGGTCTTCCTCTTGCTGGTTTTTTATAGGTGTTTTACTTTGTGTTAATTATTTCAACACTACTCCTACTAAAAAAACATTGTGAGGCAACCGGCATGTCCCAGATCAGCCAACCCGCACTGGGCCCGCGTGGTGGATTACGGCCCACTCCCTCTCAAATCACCCCACTCACTCCATCTCACTTTTACCAGTGTCCCAGTGGTGGGAACATTATAGGCCGATTATGTATGTATGCATTCTTCTACAGACCCCAGAGCTACAACGAATGTCAGTCGCGGTAGTAAGTGTTGTGTTATTTTATTTTATTTATTAGGGACAAAAAACAGTTACATGTTGAGATGTTACAATAATATTCGTAAAGTATTACATTATACAAACACGTAACCCACACTATTGTCCACAAGTTAACATAAAAATAGAAAATGAGGAAAGGAAACAGACATGGTTTATGCATCTTAGCTTAGTGATTGCGGAACTTCTTGTCAATTGCAGTTAAAAGACCGACGGCCATTCTTTTAAATGTATGTCTAGAAAGATAAAATATGTCTAAATCTACAAAATAACTATTGTAAGCATCAACGAGTCGACGAAGGGGGGCTCGCACTCCGGCATTTGTTTTGCACGTATACGTGTGAAATAACCTGGGCACGCGCACCCCCCTCCTAAAGACTGTTCTAGGTACTTCATAACATAAATTATTTGTAATGTCTGTACAGTAAAATTTATTGTTACATAAGCCATGTAACATCATGGCACCAAGAAGTAAGCGTCTAGATTCTAAGCTCAAAATGTCGTATTTAAGCAGCAAGTCTGCGTAAGGGATCTTAGAGTTATGACATCTGTAATTCATTGCACGTAAGTATTTCCTTTGCACCATCTCAAGACTGTGATTGTATTTTAGGTAGAGAGGATTCCAAATTGATGTGGCATACTCTAATTGAGACCGAATTAAACTATTGTAAAGTAGTAAATATGTAGAAGGACGCACAAAGTCACGACAAGACCTCATGACGAAACCATAGTGTTAGCCGGCCTTATGACCCGTTACCATTATCCGCACCATTTATCCGGAGTACCTACAGTGGGTTATAGCTGTTACCTGACCCACCCTAAGTGGGCCGGCGGCGTCTAATTGGGTCAGGTAACAGCTATAACCCACTGTACCTAAGCATTTTCACAGTATACAGGAATAGGGACCAACCTTCCAGTTAAGCAAAATAATAAACAAAATTATAAAGAGTTTATTAAAAACAGCTTATAACTATTAAAAATATATCGTGTCTATTGAGAATACAAAAAACAATGTGAATAAATGAAAATAATAACATATTTATCTACGCTTACAAAATATTTAATTCTAGCAATTTACTATATTGTAATAAATATCCTACTGGTTTACATTTAGTATAGTTAAGTACTTAATTGATCACAATGATTCGATGTCGGTGAGTTGTGATCGAAGTTTCTGTGAACATACCTAATATTGTTCACGCTGACCTCTTATTGTTTGGGCGTAAACTGGATTTGTATACATTGGCCGGTAGCCGTGTGTACAAAGAGTGTAAAATTTAATGTACTTAGATGTATGAATGCAGGTAATTGTAATCCTTAATCTAAGTGATGACTGTTAACAATATCAACAGGTAAGTACTGACTTCTTGAATTGATTACTTTTATTATAAACTTACCAAGGAGGAGAAGAGAAGATAATAGGAAAACTCTGAAATAGGTATTATTTTTTTCAATAATTGGTTTTATAATAAAGTGTAATATCTCCTCATTCATTTATGCAGGTCTTTGTCATTGACACTCTGTTTAATAAACCTAGTTCGTCAGATTACCGCTAGGGGCGCTACAAATGTTTTCCGTACAAAATAATTTGACAGACGCTAGCCACGACTATCATTAGTTGGATTCCTATTAGTAGGTAACTAAAAACTTTTATCGTTGGAAACAGTTCGTATTTCTTTGAACCGTATTGGATCATAGTTTGAAAAGTATCATTTCCTCAGTATCGGCAGAAACTACATACCTATTACAACTGTCACGGTCATGAAAATAAGAATAACTGTTTTAATTAACTGACATACCTAATATTATACAGGATGTTTGGTGCATCGTTTGCCAAATGTAAATGGCCGATAGAAGAGGTCATTAGCTATCCATTAAGGCCATATAACTCATTCCTTGTCACACCAGTTTTTATATAACAACTTTTGAACATTTATTTGGAAAAATTGTAGAACTCACCAATAAACCTTCAAATTAAAAAAATCTAATTAGTATAGCGTTTAAATTTCAGTTTAATTTTGATGTCTACTCTTGTATGGTTCTATGTAATTCAAAATGACTTGCTAATACCACCTAGTTCCTTTTTAAAAGCATCACAAAGCTTTTTCGAAAACGAAAAATTTTATTAAAACTCAACTTAGAATTGCTGTAAAAAAATTACTAAAAGCAATTGGGATCTTCGAATTATTTTAAAATGTTCTTAAAAGAAAGAGATAAGAGACTGCGTAAGAGTCAGATAACACTATCTACCTACTTAAAGCATGTTATGCGAAAACTAGAGCTACTTACCGTAATATCGAAAATCAGCCTGATGTGCCTCGATTACACATTTAGCAAAGTAGTGATGTCAATAAAAGTGTTTTTTTGCTTATGGCATACCGTTGGAAAGGGGACAGACTAGAGAACATTTTAAAAGAAAAAGAAATTCGAAGATCCCAATTGCTTTTAGTTATTTTTTTACAGCAATTCTAAGTTGAGTTTTAATATATTTTTTCTTTTTCAAAAAACTTTGTGAAATTTAAACGCTATACTAATTAGATTTTTTTAATTTGAAGGTTTAATGGTGAGTGCTGGAATTTTTCCAAATAAATTTTCAAAAGTTGTTATAAAAAAACTGGTGTGACAAGGAATGAGTTACTGGGCCTGAAGAGATAGCTAATAACCTCTTCTATCGGCCATTTCCATTTGGCAAACGATGCACCAAACACCCTGTATATCTTCATCTTATCTTTATCAATAGCTATATACCTACTCCATATCCTCCAAAATAAAAGGTTTTCTTTCTTTCTTATCCTAGAATGAATGATGCAATGATATAAATATTTTCTTCTAGGTACATTAATATACCTTGCCTAGGTATCCTAGGTAGGACCTACTAGTACTACAAATAATAATAATAACTAAATATAGAACTAATTACGTATTCGTCTACATACATAAAAATCACTACAGCGGGTTCACATTTCAAAGTAGTACACACAGCTACACATCAAGCTATACAAATCCAGTTTAGACTCCCATTGTAAAGGTTTTCCGTACAATTCAAGGCCAGCCTATACTGGTTTTGTATAGCTTAATGTGTAGCCGTGCGTACCTAGGTAGTAGTTTGATAAAAAGTGCGTTTATTATTCGTACTTTCACACAAAAAAAAATTGGAAAAACAAATAGGAAGGTCCTCGCTCAGCCAGCTTTATTCATTATTATTTAGTTTTTCACAAATTGTGGGATTTATGAAAACAGTAACTTTTACATTTACTGTCATAGCTTGTTAACTAAATTAGCTGCTGCCCGTGGCTTCACTCCTGGGAAGTATGAGTTCTTATATTTGTTTGGAAGGGCCAAAAAAAGTATATTAATATCGATATGCATGCTTTAAAGAGGTCAAGTTATTTCAGAATGTACTCAGCTTAAAAGATGTAACATTATATTTCTTAGTTGAACAACACACTTTCAAATTAACCATGAAATTGTAAATAAGTAATAGGTATATTGTTGCTATTACAAAAAATAAACAATTACATTAATAAAATAGACTTTGGTGGATAGCTTTTGCAAAATTATCTGTTTTATTATTGGTACTTATAATGAATGACTTAGGTACTAAATCTTTGGTAAACAACGACAGTTATGAAAGAAAGTAGGTATACATTTTATATTTGGTTCGGTATAACTTTCTTGTGTAAAATCACTAAGTCATATTAATAAGGGTCTATATCTATTTTACAATATTTTATACATACCTACATTTTACTTTTCACATATAAATCCTTTAATTAAGCTCCTAGATTCATAACAATTCGTCACATGAAATTATCTACTGCTTCATTCTATAGGAGAACACAAGTAAGTACATAAACATAAAAAAAACATACTATCACGCCTGTATTCCCCGAAGGGTTAGGCAGAGGTGCACTAATGTACACCCACATTTCGCCGGTATGTTTTTAGGTCCCATGTTATAGGGGGCGAGCCTATTGACATTAACCGGGCACAAATCTAGACTCCGAGCTGCTACTGGGAATTTAATAGAAAAACCCAAAAAAACTTCACGCTCACGCTCGACCTGGTTATCGAACCCAGAACCTAGCCGTAGCAATCCCGCTAAGGACCACTACACTAATGAGGCAGTGAAACACAACAACACAAGTACATATTTATCAAATTTAATGTGCTTTGACAGTTCTTACGTAACTTGCGCCAAAATTACTTTTACACGGTATGTAAATGTTGGTCTAAGTACCAAATTAAAAAATGATTGGTGGAAGCTGGTGGTGGGATGTGTACAAAAGCTTTTTTCATAAGTAGGTAGTAACGTACCATTTCATCACAACTATTATATCACTAGAACACTTTAAAATTCTTATAACTGATGTACTTTAGTGGAAGATTTGATATAAATATAGAGATCAATCTAAACTTCCCTTGTACTTAGACACAAGAACAAAAAGTTACTTTGAGTTTTAAACGATGTTATTAATTTGTAACTGTTAAACAGTATATACATTTGGAGATATGCATTTTATTGAACTAAAAAACTGAACCGGTATGTCGGAAATGTTGACGTTTCATTCACACACATAAATCTTTTTCAGTTTCTAAAGGATAGTATTTACCGCACATTTCAGAAATATATTTTATAACGCGGAATACAGGCGAGATGACAATCTCGCTTGTATTCCCCGAAGGGTTAGAAAGTAATTTATTTACATTATATCGCGAAAAGTGTGGGGTATTACAAAAAACATCATTAAATTACAAATAATTTAAAAACTAAACCCGAATGTTACAGTTGTTTCGAAATAACTGCGCGTCTCAATTTGTCCGCAAGTGGTGTTGCAGTGGTAAATACGCCTAAGTTGAGACGCGCACAGTATGTTTGAACGAACTGTACCTGCAATTAATGCCCTAGTACTTAGATACCTATACAAAAAACGTATAAAAAGATAATTTTAATTGTTGAATTAAATAGGTATCGGAATTCACACAAGTAGGATATCTTATGTCAAGCCAGGTGCCATCACATCACACAGATATATTATTGTGATAACTTTTAACTATTTGAAGGGTATTTATTCGAAGTTGTACCTAATACTACCTGTATTTCATATTCCAATTTTAGTTCACCTTTATTGGTAGTATGTGTGAACAGAGCTGGATGTGGAAGGCGGCGGTACAGACGTGGGCACCGACGCTGGTGAGGGCAGGGTCGGCAGCGGCGTCGGCGGCGGCGAGGAGTACACCTTGCGGTCGGGGGGCAGGGCCGGCAGGGACGACGGCAGGCCGAAGCCCCCCAGCCCGCTGATGGAGGACCCGCCGGACAGCATCTGGCTGTGCACGCCACGCATCCCCGCAAACATTGGCGCTGTGCCTGTAACGCAATTGTTGTCAATTTTAAAATTGTAGATACCTAAATAGATTTACCATGATTTTGGAACAGTATACTAAGAAAAATTTTAGGCTACAAAAGCGAACGCGCCGCAACAAACATTCTTGAAACTGCAAAATATTCTGTTTTATTTTATTTTATAAATATGTATTATGAATCTCTTACAAATCGGTAAAAGATATTTTAAGGTAATTTCTGAAGAAGTTTTTAGTGAACAAAATCGGTAAGTATACGCAAGTAACGTGACGCAGGAAATAAAAAATTCTTCTGTGAAGTAGTAGATTTGCAGATTCGATAGTTTGTAGCGGAAAGAACGTCGATTAAGAACACTTAGTTTAAGTTATCAATGGAAATAATTTTTAATAGGTAAATTGTCGATATTAAGTCCCTCAATATTGTTCTAATTCACGTAAAATTCATTCTTATCCATCGTAAAACTACTGCGCTTGAATACTCCACGGTTTTGAAAACCAGAAACTCCGTGGAAAAAATAACCAGTGCACCGCTGACAACGCGTTGATATAATAAATGTGAAGACGGCGTAAAACCTCACATACACCAGCATGTTCACATAAAATATGTGGATGTTAGGCTATAATTGCACACTACACAAGTTCCCATCGATCGCGCCTCGCCTGCTGCTCGTCTGTTGTCGGCACTGTCGGCCACATGCACGCCTCTGGTACCTAATCGCCATAATTTAAACAACCTAGCAACAACTTCCAATTGGGCAGATTTAGGAATACAATCTTAGCAAGTTAAAATCTTCGAAGAATTTTGATCATCGGTATTATTATCTAGTCTTATTATTTTGTGTAAATTCAGCCCATTTTCTCGAAGCAACGATTCCCAGAAGTGAATGGAAAGCTGAATATAAAATATTTCTGAATAAAATCGTTTGATTACGACATTCATCAATTCACTTTGTTGTGTGAGACAGC
Source organism: Subacronicta megacephala (assembly GCA_958496365.1). Taxonomy (NCBI): domain Eukaryota; kingdom Metazoa; phylum Arthropoda; class Insecta; order Lepidoptera; family Noctuidae; genus Subacronicta; species Subacronicta megacephala. The sequence goes on from OY292513.1 coordinate 14,552,872, forward strand.
AGGAGATTATTGATATTTTTTCATCAGTTGGTTTCAATAAACATAATATCTATTGCTGGCGATTCAGTTCTAAGAATGCTAAACTTACTTTAACTTGTCTTTACAATACACAATTACCTATTTCTTATAATAAAAATTAAGTGTACTCTACGGGCGTTTCATAAGCTAACATTCCGGGACTTGTCATCGCTTTTTAAAGCCCATAGATCACGCCAGAGTGAGGGCCTCGCCGATGGGATAAATTGCTCTCAAGTTGGCAGGCGACGAGAGATGCGCGCCGGCGCAGCGAGCCCGCGCCCGCGCCGCCGCCAACCCGTTTACCGAATTACATTAGGCGCTTTACCAGTTTAACTATAGATTTATTGGAATATAAGTAGCTCACACAGGTACGAGGAGCATATGTTAAACAGCTGACATTAGTTATTCCATTTAGGATTTGGAAGAATTCGCATAAGTCGCACAGCAATTGCATATAAAATACAATTTACAAAATGTTATACATTCGCCAGCGAATTATGTGAATCCTGAATGCCGGAATTTTATGACAGTAATCAAAATATTTTTTATGTCATTGAAGCAATAAAACTGGATAATTCGTTTTATATTAGTCCATGCACGTTTCCCTAATTACATTCATTTACGACGTAGAAAATGTATGTGAATGTTAGATATCAGAAGTAAGATTTAATTCGGCGAGTTTCGCTGGCATTAAGGATTCACGAAGACGCAATATTCCAGAAAACAAGAACAAAATAATCCGTCGATATATTATTAAACATATCGTCCTTACTATTTTTAATTATTTTGTGTTGAAGTCAGATTATATGATTACAAAAATTAATGCAATATATAATAGGACACAACACATGTAAGGTTTTGAAAATATGCTACGATTATACAATATACATAGGTCCCGGATTAGTTTGAACACAAGATAGAATTCGCGCAGACATCTTAAGAACTTGAAACTCTTATAATACCTGATTGTAAAGAATCGTTGATGAGACCATAAACTTTCAAGTCACAAACGCTGAAAGGTATTCTGGTATTGCGCCGTCGATCCTCCCTAAATCAAGGAAAATTATTTTTGAATTAGGATACTATTAGTAATTATGTTTGAAGCATGCCAAGCTGGTATACGATTCGGTGGGAATAACATGAAATTAAAGAAATTGACGACTGGTATTTTAAATTTCATTGCTGCTATAAAACGCCGAAATATGAATGTAATATTACTGACTTTACTAACCATCGAAAAAAAATACCGAACGTGAACTAGTATAATTCTGAGTTATCTTAGTAACCAAAAACCAAAATCTGCACGTTTTTAACCTCTCACTCAAAACCTGGTGGTTGTAAAAAGTCACCCATTTTTTTTATAGAATAAGGTTGGCATATGAAAGGGTTAACTTTTTTATCCGCTCGGCACAAGCAGAAGCTGAAGGGATGATCTGTTTTTACTTTTTTAGGATTGTGTGTTTATAGTAGGGCTCAATCTGTTTGTCATATCTTGTCGGTGAAGGGACCACCCATAAACCATGCTACAATCAATATTATTCGAAAATATAATTATGAGATAATCTAATGAGTAAGTATTTGCATAAATTCAATTGTAATTTTACGTTAATTAATTACAAAGGAGTAGTTTACAAAACCATGGGTATTGTAGAATTAGGACAATGGAAAAGTATATTTAGGTATGGTTTACAGTGACCAAAAGAGTTACTCATTGTGTGTTTTCAGGACGCATCTTACTTGGTGTAGAGATGTAGGGAAGGGATCGATTTTGAATCGAGACCGCACACGTCGAGTCAAATGCATCGATCTGTGTCAATTACTCGAGTTATTTATATCAAACACAAATACACTCATTCGCTCAACGTCTCCAGCGCATCCTTCCTTAAATTAAATTTAGTTTTAGGCTAGCGTAGTGGGCCATATCCTAACTATAATGACTATTTATAAACAGAAGGTCTTTTTATTGTCGTTATCGGAGGTGATCCGAGGCCTGAAATGTGACAGGTTGACAGTGAATCGGGGTGAAATACCTACCTAAAATTTAGTTTATTATTATATTTTTATTTAATTATCATATATATCGTCTAATTAAGGCTGGCTCATTAGTCTAGTGGTCCAAAGCGCGAATGCTATGCTAGATTTCGATGGTAGATTTTCCGGGTTGCGAAAAGTGTTACCTACGAGTACGATTTATGCCCAAAATACCTTGGCATTAACTCATCTCTAGGCCGCCGGTCTCTCGCCGTCGCCCCCTATTTCATGGGACCGAAACATACCGGCGAACGTTGAACGGCGAACTGTGTCTCCTACCTCTACCTTAGATAAACCAAAGCTGCGAAGAGATTAAACGTCTAGTGGGATTGAGGTTGATTGAGATATAGTCTCACGAATCGAAAATAATAATATGCTGAGATGTTTTAGAGAAGTTGAGCTTTCTAATTTCAAACGATTACCTATCAAAAGGATTTTTTGTGGCAAATATCACCAGTAGCATCGGGATACTGCCCTAGAAGGATATCTCATAGACATTATGGAACTTATTGGCGAGATCCTACAAAATGGTCAGGTGTAGTAACTATCTACTCGTTACTGGCGTGTGTACCCCTGTGAGTATATGTACCTACCTATATATTTATTTATACCCGTATATATTGTACATTATATGATGTGATAAAACCAGTGAGAGAAAAAGAACGCTGAAAAACGGACCACTAGTAAGCAATTCAAACTGAATAATGTACGGTTGGTTAGGTATTTCGCAGAATATCAAAACTAATCGTACAAACAAACCTCAGATCGTCAGTCGTAAATTAAAAACACCTCATCTTTTGTGAAATTTCAGGCTTAGTCACGCGATGGGTAGCCCGACTAAATACCAATAAGGACGAGTCGCTCTGTGTACCTACTGTACTGAAATAAAATTTTCAAACAGACGTCAGTTACGTTAAATCAAAAAATGCTCATAAACTGAGCACCTATAGTCGAGGATAAACACAGTATCAAGGTTGTCGTTCTTAAAAATCATTCCCGATTTTTTTATTAAAGCGAGCGTTAGAGTTCCGCCGACGGCGATATTTTTGAAATACCTATTGCATTTATAAAGATCAAACGGCTCGAACAAACGGGCGTTCATGTAAACACATCATACTCGTAGCGGGCGCGTGCGCTGCTCGTAGTCATCGCGCGGCGCGTACGCAACGTAACGCGCCATTATCCCCACGTAAACTAAAATACATCACACCACGCTCTCTCCTCAGTCAAGTTTTATATTTTTATGATGGTTTTCTATTCAAGTAAATTGTTATAAACCGACCAGTGTCTGGTATTGGGTAGGTATCTATGTTTTTTAAATAGATTTAAGTTCAGTTAGTTCTCAACTTCTCATAAAAATAACGAATTCAGTAAGTCCGATTTAAAAAAACAGCATGAGAATTTAAGACAAATGAAGATTTTAACTATAGCTTCAGTGATAATAGTAATGACTTCGATATATGTACTTACCTAAGTTAACATTCATTTATTTCATAAATATTTAAGTACCATCGTAACTAGGTATCGCAGAAATTGTAGAGATGAGCAATAGTGAATCAATGTTCTGTTTATTTTAAACTAGCGATCCGCCCTGGCATCTTGCATTACCGCGTGAACCCACTCGTAATACAAGCATTTAGCTTAGTACTAGTGGGTTTACTAGACCCACATGGCTAGTAAGGTAATTCTGGTTGAAACGAATAATGTAAGTAATCTATACAATTGTAAAGTAGGTAGCAGCATTTTTCATGCAATTGTAAAAATGTGGTTATTTTTTTTCTAGATAAGGAGAAAATTTAAAATTTTGATGATGAAATAAATGAATACAAATTAAATTATGCTAAATAGAATGCATGACGTGAAATGCGTTCTTTGCGAAGTATGGGGTGTACATCAGAATAATTGTGAATGATCTACTTAAAATATTAATGATATTAAACAATATCTCAATGGGATCAAATTAATATCAGAATATTAGATTTGTGAACCGTGTAGCATGTACCCTTGTCTTGTCTACTTCATTTTTCATCAGCATTACCGTCAAGAAACATTTTCTCAATAACAAGTGGCGATATGAAGTTGAAATTAACAGTAGCCCGATTCACGTAATTAAAACTGTAGCGATGTCGCAGCGACTCAATCGTTGAAACAGTTTCCTATTCACATTCGATTTTAGAAGTCGGCCTATTGAAAAATCGTTGAACCGTATTCACACATATTCGTTGGGCGAGAATCATTCTAAAACGTTGGCTTGACAGTAAGTATTCATATAACACTGGAAAACTGTTTCAACGATTAAGTCGCCGCGATATCGCTCGCTACGGTTTTATTAATTACGTGAATCGGGTTACAGGTCTTTAATCCTTGCAGTATTAAAAAAACACGCAACACAATAAGAAATCAGGCCATTTTAGCCTCACATTTCCACGATTATTTTAAAACTAAATTTACCAGTTAACTGCAAGTCCATATTACAGAAATTTCTTCGTTTGTTAGAATCCGATTTGCACTTATCACGTTTCTTTTTCTAGGTCGTTTTACACAGTATGAGCTGCCCTGATGACTACTCGATCTGTAACTGCATCTGGACATATCTGATTCTGAATAATAATGTGATTTATGTAAGTAATGTTAATGTTATGACCTCCGGAGAGGAAACGTGATCACTCACGGTCAGATTTATCGAATAGTCTAAAGCGGCACAGCGAATTATGGAGAGAGATATAATTGCAATCTGTCTGAGGAAAAATCCAACATACCCTGCCACTTCCCTCGGTCAGGCTAACTAATGAAAAAGGGAGTGTAGTCAAATTGCAGTTTAATGTTCAGACCTAAAACATTATGGAAATTATTTCAATGATTATGGAAATTACCTATATTTATTTATAATTAATTCTTTTTATAAATATTATTTTAAAGACGATGATGGCGATTCAGAAAATCATGGTCTCTTTTAAATAACTTTTAATTAGCGGACAATATGTATACTTAGTTGTATAATCTGGTATGTAAGAATCTGAACAGAAGAAAGAGCCCAACTTTGAGTTGACCTGTCCTATCTGACGTCACGAATTACATCATTCATCATGTAGCTCAACTATTATCTATATGGAGTTCAATGACCCGTCACTCGACGACACGAGATCAGCAAGACATGATATTATCAATACTTCACGTTGATATTTTGTGGGGGGGCAGTACTTCCTCGGTATAGCAGACCCATTCATGCTGGCACGTAGATAGACATGCCAGCGAGACACTACTACTATAAAAATAAAATAGTAAATTTATTATTGTGATTCTATTGTTTGTTCGCAATATTTCACCAGTTTACAATTTTTTGGTGACTTGAGAAGGGACTCTAGTCCTGAAGAATTTGAAAAATAGGTATTTGAAGAAACTATTGCCATCGCTCTGCACCTCCAGTCTCTCCCCGTAAAGTGCGAAAAGGACAACTGCAGCTTAGGATGATTTTACCTACAAGAATCTTAACCAAAAGACGTATCGTATTTATATATCAAAATTAAAAGGAAAAGCATGTCTATGCTTCTGTTATTTTATTTTTTATTAAAAACTTTTCAAGTTTGTGTGATAGTCGTCTGAACATGACGGTAAAAACGGGCTTTGTTTCGAGTTTTTGAATTGTCATATTTTCTTGTGAATTTTTTTTTGCAAAATATTAAATAATAGGGGCCTGTAGGTATGAATTAGATCTAGATTATTTGGAAAAATATCATTTCTCTAGAGTCATTATCTACGGAGAAAACAGCAGAATGCGTTTGTATGGAGAAAGGCTCACTAGAGTACCCTCTTAAACACTGCCTAATGTGGCTAATATACTTAGTACCTCTGTGACGTAAAAATATAAATAAAAGTAATGTTAGCCAGTCACACAATGCTTACAAACGCAAATATCCTGGCACTACATATGAACCTTTAAAGTGAACCATCAGAGCCGAGTCCGGCCGAGGCAGGCGTTGCCATTGCACATGTTACCACAGCTTTTACGACCGTTGTAAGGGAGTGCTGAAGCTTCTCAGAAACGGGCCGATGTGCACATGGGCGGCAATAAACCGACGATTATCCGGCCGTACTCCGAACTCGGGATTTATTAGCCGCCTATGTACACTGCGCCTTAATCTTTGGCTGCTATATTAGCAGTTTAGCACTGCACCGGATTTGTATATATGAATTTGTAAATGTATTTTCAGATCGCGTCCATTCAAATGCAGTGGTGTTGTCGAAATGGGCAGATTTATTACTTGTTGCCGCATAGGTAACATTGTACTCAACTCAGTGTATTAAAGTTCAATAAGTTTTAGTTAAAAAAAATATGTTCAAAATATGTTAACTTGGGCAAGGCAATCAGATTCTGTGCCCACGATACAGAAAAATTCTAGTCTGCTAACGGGCACGGGACAGAGAACAATTTTTTTTTATTGTTTTTCAATTTAAATTGATGGGTTAAGCTATTTTTAACCCCTGAAAATTTCAATAAGAATCGAATAAATCTGTAAAGGTTACCAAGTTACCAATTTCAACAAAAACATTAAATATCGGATTTAGGACGTGCTCGAGTGCGTGGGAAATGTTGAAAAATTTCTACCAGGAATACATGTACAGGAAGAGTTATCCGTCGACACATTGATAGTGAAAGTGGCACTGACGTCATCTACATCTCCATCGTTTACACGATACGAAAAATGCATCCGATAAAGTTTATCTTAGTCAGTCACCTTTGCAACCTTCTGAATCAAATTAAATTTTCAACAGTACCTACTTACCCGCAAAATATGAATGCATGTATTTTTTTTTGTTGTATATTTCTTTGTACATCACCGTCACGCCTGTATTTCCTGAAGGGGTAGGCAGAGGTATATAATTTACATTTGTACCTATACCCACTGTTCGCCGTTATGTTCAGGTCCCATGTAATTGAGGATCAGCCTATTGCCATTAACCAGGCACAAATCCAGGACCTGCTGATGTGAATTTCACAGAAAAACCCAACAACCGCTCGACCTGGGAATCAAACCTAGGATCTCTAGAGTAGCAGTTGCGCTTTAGCCTTGAGGCCACTAGACTAATGAAGCGTTTGTACTGATAATCCAGCTAATATTTACTTATAAACAATATAACATAACATACTATCACGGCTGTATTCCCCCAAGGGTTAGGCAGAGGTTTCCTAATGTACGCCCACGCTTCGCCGGTATGTTTAGGTCCCATGTAAAAGGGGGCGAGTAATAGGGGGTAGAATTTACCACTAAAAATAAATAATTATTCAACATTGCGATCAGATTCAAATGCCTCCATTTTCACCCGTTTCACCATTCAAAGTGGAAGATTTAGGTACTTATAAGTAAATTGTACTGAATATCTGACCGAATCCACAATTTTACACCAAAATCTTCGACGATAACGATTTTTAAGCATAAGTTTTAATACTCAATCGTGAATTAGTTTTTGCTGATGGCACAATTTCTATTGTCATGTAAGTACCTACAGTCGCCAGAAGGTCAACGTAAACAAAACTGTCAAATTTCTCCAAATGATTTTAAACCTTAAATTGTTGAAGATAAAGTTCAAAATCAACTGAGGAAATTTGACATTTTGTGGTAACTTGATGTGCTGGCCACCGTACCAATAATGTGTTATAGTCGAATATTTTTCAAAAAATCAAGAAAATTTTGAATTTCTTGCCCAAGGCTGACGCTATAGCCTTAATTGAGTGTTTTTATACATCAAAATCTAAATTAGTAAAGAAAATAATTACAAATGCGGAACATATACGACAACAAACATCTTTACACCCGTCCGACTCGAACTAAAATTTACCACTGTTTAACCACTTGGTGAAACCAGGCGAGCACAGGTATTTCAAAAAAACTGAATGTCTTCTTGTTATTTATGTTGTCACCGTGGGTATAAATACAACGGAGCCTCACGCTTCGGCACCGTTTGATTGTAATGTGCGCGTGCTCAAACTCTTCGAGATACGAACCTAGTTCTATGAATTTAGTATGCACTAGTTTAGTATGCACACGAGTCAGTGATAGCCTTGTGATATGACCATTGGACTGCCAAGTCAAAGGTCTCGAGTTCAAATCCAGGGCACGCACCTCTGTCTTTTTGAAGTCATTATTAATTAATTATCACGCGCTTAAAAACGGTGAAGGAAAACATCGTGAGGAAACCTGCATGCCTGAGAGACTTTCTTGACGGCATGTGAAGTCTGCCAACCCGCAGTAGGCTAGCGTGGTGGACTACAGCGTAATCCCTCTCGTTCTAAAAGGAGACCCGTACCCAGCAGTGGGACAATGTAATGGGTTGATGATGAGTATGCACTAGCTGTGCCACACGGTTTCATCTGCCTTGCCCCGCTACTTAAAATTGTAGCGTGATGTTAAAACCTTCCTCAATAATTGGCCTATAAAATATAAAAAGAATTTTTCAAATCCGCCTGGCTTCAGCTATATTATATTAGTATGTATAGATTTATGACATCTAGGCTACGAATAAATAATACTCTTATTTATTCGTAGAATCTAGGTAAATTTATATGATTACTCCCAAATACTTAAACAATATATTACCTATAATTTTATATTACTGAAAGTAGTAACTACTTATTATACAAAATTACCTACACGCTCATGTTTGTAGAATAGTCGTGTGCCTCATTAGTCAGTCCTAAGCGCGACTGCTACGCTAGATGCTCTCTTGCGTTCGATTCCCAGGTCGACCAAGGTATAACGGTTTTTTTTAATCGCAGTAGAAGCCCGGAGTTTGCGTATGTGCCCGGTGAATAGCATTACCCCCTATTACATGGGACCTAAACATAACGGTGTACATTAAGTAAACCTCTGCCTAATCCTTCGGGGAATACAGGCGTAATGGTTTGTATGTAATAGTCATGTCTGGTACCTATTGCCATTCATTTATTTGGGAAAATTACGTCGGGGTGAGGCTGATTGTGACGGGTGAGTCAGGCCATTAGTTTAAAGGTATGTCGTCACTTGACTCACGGAAAAAATACCAAATTAAAACCACTTGGAACTTGAGATTTGAATACGCTTACCTACCGTAAGGAAGGTTTTCAAGTACCTATTTGTCAATTATTCGGTAGGTACGCTTGAAAGAAATGAGATGATGTTATCGACACTTTCTTCTAACCCTTACGCCAGTAATTGTTGGTAGCGGGTGGTCTCCAGGCGGATAGTTAAAATCTCCCTTACGGCCACATTTTAAGACAAATCAGTCAGTAGTTTTTGCTAGGAATTTGAAATAAGATCCATACAAATAATGTCCTTCCTTACGTCAAATATTGCGTTTGTAAGTTGATAACTTTTGTAAAGTACAAGAGCTTAGAGTTTTCAACTTGCAAGCTTTTGTACGTAAGCTGTTTTCGTGTTACCTACCTACGACTGAAAACACACTTCCAGTGATGAAGTAACTTTCGTTGGTGGTTTCGTAATCGTTTGACTTTAAAAACAAAAAAAAGGAATTCATATTGTTTTAAAGGGAAATCAACTAGGTAATGACTTTCTGTATTACACGCACAGTTATTTCAAACAAACTGTTAGTAGGTTTTACAGAAGAGATGGATTTATAAGAGGACTAGAAGTCTAAACAATATTTTTTTCGATTTTTTATATTTTTTGTCCGTCCGTCCGTATGTTTGTACGCGCTTTAGCAAAAAGAACTGCACGGTATTGGATGCGGTTTTTACAGTGGGATATCTGGAGTCCTCACTTAAAATTTAGTGCATTTTTCAAAGTATCAGAGTTATCTAGGTATTCATAAAATGTGTGATACGTTTTCATAAGCAGATTGATCAGTTTTGATAGAAGTAGTTGTTCACCTGGATAGGTCTTAGTTTCAGCACATAATAAATAGTAATAATACATTTCAGATGGATCCGGTAGTGCTGTTGTTATCATCCTTTGGGATATGATGGAATCATCGAACCCGCGGGCATTACTTAGTAAAAAATCGCGGTTTAGTACGTCTTAGTAAAAAAGAATTAAACACTTGACGAACACTGGGAATAAATATTATTTTCTCGCATGTAAACATAATTGGATACCACGGCGGTAGTGGAAACGTTACCGCTTTGAGGTAGCTCCTTACATATCATTGAGTCCTAGTACCGCAGCCTATCTCAGGACCATATAAATCAATAACTTGCATCTGAAGAGTACAGCGCTATCCTTCATCTGTGACTGCAGGTATTGATTAGAAACGAAAGGAATCCTGGCGCCTACTAGGAAACAAGCATTCTGTAGGAGGTAGATTTTCGTAGCTTTGTTTGTATTGGTCGTTAAAGTTGGAGAGAAAAGCGCGCGAATATGTCAATATTGTCCAATTTTGTGTTTTTTTTTTATTAAAAAAAAAAACATAACGTTCGATGCGTAATTGAGTTCCCTAATCGATGACTGCAGATGTATTAATGTCGTCCGTTAGGACAGGTCAACTTAAAGCTGCTATGGCTTTTTCTTGTCTTACTTACATTGTAAAAGCTGCTCTGATAATTCTTAGATACTACCGCTGTCTCTTTAGTGTGTCTACTTTAAAAGAGTCTATGAATTTTTAAGTTCAGTGTTTCTTTTTGATAGCATAGGTTCTCTTCAGATAGGAAATGCCGGCGACATCTAGGTACTTAGCTAAAACATAAATGTAAACATTTACTTACTTGTAAAAGTGTCTTAAGGCTCGAAATTCGGCGTTCATTTAAATTTGCTGAATAATCTCTATCGTAGAAGATTTCGGTGTAAATTGTAAATTTTGGCCTAATCATTTTACACAAAAATCTTCTATCTATCGTAACGTGTCGTAACGTAATAGCCTTGTGATATGACCATTGGACTGCCAAGTCAAAGGTCTCGAGTTCGAATCCAGGGCACGCACCTCTGTCTTTTCGAAGTCATGTGCGTATTAATAATTAATTATCACGCGCTTAAACGGTGAAGGAAAACATCGTGAGGAAACCTGCATGCCTGAGAGATTTTCTTGACGGCATGTGAAGTCTGCCAACCCGCAGTAGGCTAGCGTGGCGGACTATAGCCTTATCCCTCTCGTTCTGAGAGGAGACCCGTGCCCAGCAGTGGGACAATGTAATGATGGGTTGATGATGATGATCGTAACGATTGTTAAGCAAAAGTTTTAATGAGTATTAAACACGGAGGAGAGAAAAAAGAGACATTTTTCTCTCCTCCGTGGTATTACCTTTTGCTTAACAATCGTTACGATACTCACAATTGAGTAATTGTGAGTAATTTATTGTTATTGTCGCAATTTCTACAGCTATGTACGTTGGCCAGCACATAAGGTTACTACAAAATGTCAAATTTTCTCAGTCGATGTTGAACTTAATCATAAATGTTGTAAGGTTTAAAATAATTTGGAGACATTTTTTATTTGGAGATGTTCGCTGAAGCACAAACGGGGTGTTTTTACAGCGTTATTAGAAATAAAATAGTGTCACTACGCGATCGCCTACAGCAGACTGTAGTCACAACAGCATACTGAAAGTGGTTGCTAATAGTTGGGACTGTCCTATACTGGAATTCTGGATGGGAAAGCTTGTAGGAGTAGCTAAGTACCCTAAATAAATAAAATTGTTATTTTTTACTAACCTAATTTTAAGTTTTACTAACACTACTATGGACCTGTGTCTGAAAATAAAGAGTTTATTTATTTATTTACCGTTTTGTATAACCGGATGTGCTGGCGACTTAACCTAGAATGTGTTATAGACGAAAAAAATATTAAAAAAATAATAATTAGGCGCCCTTCTTGAGAATTGGAAGGAGGTGGCACGGCACCGGAAATAGTGGAAGAAATGGGGAGAGGCTTGGAGGAGGCTTTGCTCAGAAGTGGGACAATACAGGCTAATAAAAAAAAAACTGAAGTCTCAACGTCTCAAGCTTTTTGTTTTGGTATTTCGTAAGTTGTTCGTCTTTATCACATTCTGAATTCATTGAACTTAGTAAGAATGGCGCCATTAATTTATTCACAACTAAGAACTAAAAATGTTGCTTAAACATCTTTCTTGTAGCAGTTGTAAATTTTGTCAGAATTCTCTATTTTACGCTACTATCTACTACAATAATGAGGACGTATATTAAACTGAAATTTTGTATTCAAGGAACACGTATTTTAATGATAAGATTGTTAGTGCAAAATTTCAATGACTTTCATTGGTTAAAATTCAAGATACCTACAGCCAAACTAAGTACATTCGTATGGAGAGCGGATACTATCCTCTTAAGTCAAAGTTTCGGTATATTTGTGAATAAGTTATAGTTGATATACGAACAATTAGCAAAAAACAAAAAAAAATGAATTTGGCGCCTAGGGCGAAACGCCTTAAAGATCTATTTTATGTATTATATCTATTTATAAACTGATGTCAGTTTATCTTGCTTTTTTTAAAAAAAGAACTTACTGGGAAAGGCGGTAGGTAAGTACCTATAGCTAAATGTGTACCAGTGTGTATAAGAATCATAAATAATTATAAAGTATAATTTCAACATTTTTGCACAATCATACCTGCATAGCCATTAAAACGGCTGTTACAAGAATAAACCACGCCCGCTTAAAAAAAAATTAGGTAGGTACAAGAAATATTTGGTGGGTTCGCTTTGCATTGTTCTACTAACACTCGCGGCTCTTGAAACGGTGAGTGGTGACGTGACCCTGGATTGTGGGTGTCAACACCAGCGTCTTCAAGTGGCCAACGTTCTGAAGGATGTCTGCTTCAGTGCGTGATAAATTACTACAACGCGTGTGGTATACCTCGTCGTAACGTTCTACAACTAGGCAAAGTTCGTAATGTGTGTTTAACCTCCTTCGTTATTATTAGGTGTGCCAACGTTTTTTTTTTCCACTGTTATAACCGGCTGGTTATTTGGTGGTTTAAGATTCTGATTGATTGAAAAAGGAACATTATCTATGAATCAATATTTATTTCATAATTAAGTACCTATCATAGTTATTTTTAAGGTTCCATTCCATACCTCTAGGGTAAAGGCGGGATATATGACTTTTTGAAATATCCTCCTAATTTTAAAAATATCAATTTTATATAAATAATGTTTATGAATTTAGCTAGTTTAATCCTTTATGTTTAACTGTTGTTTCTATTTTTGGACCCGCAAATTACGGATTTTGCGAATTTTAGCTTTTTGTGGAACTCCTTTTTTTGAGGATATCTATCCTCAAAAAAAGGAGTATGGATGCCTACCCGTATGGATAGTGGCCCCACCATGAAAATACTAAGAAGGATAGATGCCCTTCATACTGTATAAACGAAAAACTCAACAAAAAATTTATGAGGTTTTGAAGACAATTGGTGTTTTAGCAGTAGAAGGCTACTCCTAGAGCAGAAATTGTTTCCAAGAAACATGGGCCTAATAATGAAAAGCATTTTGCAGTTTTTAAAATCTTTAAATAATAATAAATATTTATCATCGTTAGCATATATTTCTACACAATTTGTGATTAAATAAAATAACCATGAATATATGTACAAAATATACATAAAAAATATAACTAAAAAAAAATAAACATAATTATGTTCAAAATATACCTACAACAAACCACATACGGGTTACCTATACAATGGTGTATGGAGGGATAGGTGCCCCTAGGGGCATCTATTCTTCGAAAAATCAGGGCAACTATCCTTTTTGATTGGGATTGATACCCAAGTATTTTTTGATTAAATAAATAACAAAAGAGCAACTATTTACATCTAGATGCATACTTGATGAATCAGTATATTGACGTAATAAAAGATATAACGGAATTAATGACTACTTGTAAAGTTATACAATAGCAAATACTAGCCTTTAAAACTTGACGTGTTTGTAAAGTTCGCAGCGGAAATGAATGCACATACGAGCGAAACACATCCTTACCGCACGACGGCCCGTGGCTAGTTGAGGTGCGGGGTGAATGCGGCTCTTAGATATACTATTGTTTCTTAGTTGCGAGTTTGGGAAGTTAGGTTTATTGAAAATGAGGCATCTATCCCACTGGGGCATCTATCCCGCCTTTACCCTATAGGAAAAAAGGAACTCTTATATGATTACTTTGTTGTCCGTCTATCTGTTAGGAATGCGTGGATAGGTACCTATCAAGTTGAAATTTATATCAAATACCTACGGCTACGGTCCCTTGGAGAGTGGAGACTTAAAAAAAACAATCATCAAAGTAAGTGAACAGAACCTAATAAATATAATATCTCTGGATCACACAAATATTTGTCTCGGTTGGGACTTGGATGGAACCGAACCTACGACAATCGGTGCAATCAAAGATGGTACGGAAAGGTAAAACCACCTTAAGCTTTACTTCCAATGTCATTTATAGTTTCAAAACGATTCAATTAGAACTTTAATTAGCTATTAATTACGTTTTGATTTGCGAAAGGTTGCTGGCAGAAGCTGGATGCGAAAAGCGAAAAACAGGGTGCAATGGGCACACTTAGGAAGGCCTACGTCCAAGGCTACTGATGAATATTATAACAATTTAGCAAAATCACGATTATTGTCATCTAGCGATTCGCCCCAGCCAAAAGGGAGGAAATCTCTAGAAAATGTCTAAATATAATATGCATATAGACTGCTGGAAAAAATCTTTAAATGATAGTGGAAACCGTATCAAATCCGTTGTGATGTTTGTTTAGAAGAAGCTCGCAGAGAAACAGACGAGCGAAAACGATGACTTTAAATATTTAATAAATAAATGGATTCCATTATGCACTTTCTTATAAAAGATAGGTACCTACTTACTTACCTACGACAAAAAAAAAACTAAGATTTTTAAATAACCCCTATCATGTTTGGAGAGTGAGATTTATAGTAGATACCAAAAAAGAATACACCTTTACCTTTTATCTGGGTTAAAAAAATACACACAAACATTATATTAACTCAATATCGACAAGTCAGCCAACGAAGCTCACCACGAGCAAGCCTAATAGTGCTACCTAAAACTAGAACCAATTATGGCAAAAAAATGGTTACATTTGAAGGAGTGCAACTATATAATAAGTTACCATCAAGTATTAGAAATGTACACTCACTCAATGCATTCAAATTTCAGCTCGGCCAGTAGGTATTTAACGGCAAGTAAAACACCCTCGCAGAAATGAATGCGTTGGGTGGGTCGTGTTTGTGAAACTGTACATAGAGGTGAAGTCGAACCTTTTTTTATTGTTAATATTAATTTATTGTTCTCAAGTAAGTGACATTTGTGTATGTTTTATTGAGAATAAAGTTTCTTTAAAAATAAATAGTGTTTTACCACGTTTCCACATTGAATCATAATTATCACAAGCTATCTTAGTATATAATATATTATATAGGCCCTCAATACTAAAACCACTTATTTGACACTTAACTTCTTGAAAACTTCATATTTGAGTAGTATGTAATAAAAATATTTCTACACTAGGAGTAGGTAAGTATAGTCGTCATAATCATCATCATCAACTCATAAAATTACCCCACTGTTGTTCCTTTTGAATGAAAGGGTTCACGAAGGCCTGATGTGGGTTGGCAGACTTAACACGCCGCCCGCCGCCGCCATCGTCGAGAAAATCTCTCTGGCATGCAGGTTCCCTCACGTTCGTGATAATACGCACATAACTTCAAAAAGTCGGAGTTGCGTGCCTAGGATTCGTACCTGGACTTGACTTGGCGTCTTGGCCCAATGCTCATTATGCTCAATCTCTAGGCTAGCATAGAAGTAAGTATAATAACTAGGTATTTTTTTTTATTTATTTTATTTATTAGGATTTCCAACGAAAAATACACGTTACATACAATAAATAAACACAATTATATACCTTGTGTTTTTTCATTTACAGGAAATCACAGCATGCTTAGGAATACAATTAAATCATGGTCAAATTACAAATAGCGCTTGCTTAATTTAGTTGAAAATTAAATGGAATTCAAATTGAAATTGAAATTAAAATTGTTGTACTTCACATAATCCACACAATGTACATATTATAAACTTAATCAGTATTATTGCAATATATATTCAAAGTTAAAGAAAAGATCAATTTGGTTCTTTTATTTAGTTTGTTATTATTAAAATTAACCTAGTATACCTAGGTATTCTATAGTGATTAAAAATATATAGATCACTAGCTTTCCGCTCGCGGCTTCGTGGATTTTATGCGATAATATACATATATCTAGCCTATGTCACTCAGGAATATTGTGAGTTTAAATTGGTGAAAGAATTTTTCAAGTCACTCCAGTATTTCCTGAGCCTTTTCAAAACAAACAATCAAATCTTTCCTCTTTATATCCATGCTTATGCTCATATTATATCGTATAAAATGAATCCCTATTTCCATTGGTTACGCTATAACTTAAGAACGACTTTACCGAATACATAAATATTTTTTAAGTTTTCCTATAGGTACTTCGTAGAAGGTTGTCGTTATCGTCGAATGTCTGTCGAATTAGCTAGTATTTAATAGTACTATAAATAAGGCAAAAATTAAATTTATATCAAAAATTGTCATTAGGTGTTTATTAATTTAGTAGGATAACACACCTTTATGGTGTTTTATGTGGTATTCAACCAGTGTTGTACTGTGTGTAGGGAGTGTAGTGCAGTGATAGCCTAGTGATATGACCTATTGGACTGCCAAGTCAAAGGTCTCGTGTTCGAATCCAAGGACGCACCTCTGACTTTTCGAAGTCATGTGCAGTCATGTGCAATAATAAATAATTAATTATCACGCGCTTAAACGGTGAAGGAAAACATCGTGAGGAAACCTGCATGCCTGAGATTTTCTTGACGGCGTGTGAAGTCTGCCTACCCGCAGTAGGATAGCGTGGCGGACTATAGCCTAATTCCTCTCCTACTAAGAGGAGACCCGTGCCCACCAGTGGGACAATGTAATGGGTTGATGATGATTTGTTATTCAGTGTTAGGTAATGCTGAAGCAGTAGAATATTGAAAATTATAAAATTTGTGATAATGGACGCTGTGGTGGGGTTAAAATTTTCTCGATTTACAAACTTTTGTGAATAGTAATATTGAACGGCATATCCAAATGATGAAAATTATATAACTTGACTAAAAAATCTAAAAAATACCGCATTAGCCTAGTGGTGCCATAACGACTGCTAAGGTCCTGGGTTCGATTCCCAGGTCGAGCAAAGTGTTATTGAGTTTTTATATGAATCTCTCTACATATAGGTAGCAGCTCAGAGTCTGGATTTGTATCTAATGGCAACAGGCTCGCCCCCTATTACAAGGGACCTAAACAAACATACCGGCGAACTGGTGGGTGTACATCAGTCACAGACACCTCTGCCTAACTCTTCGGGGAATAGAAGCATGATGGTATGTTTATGTTTTTTTATGTCGCAGGTGAAAAAAAGCAGGTATAGGTACTGCTTACTTCACTCGGCGGAAAGCACAGATTACACTTAACTTATCTAATGTATGTACCTACATAATAAATTGCTTTCTTTTTTAGGGTTCCGTAGCCAAATGGCAGAAAACGGAACCCTTATAGATTCGTCATGTCTGTCTGTCTGTCTGGCCGTCCGTATGTCCCAGAATTTTTTCTCTGAAACTATAAGAGCCATGCTATTGAAACTTGGTAAATGGATGTATTCTGTCAACCGCATTAAGATTTTTACACAAAAATAGAAAAAAAAAATATGGGTGTTCCCCATACTTAAAACTGATTTTTTTTTCGTCAAACCCATACCCATACGTGTGAGGTATCTATGGATAGGTCTTTAAAAATGATATTGAGGTTTCTAATATATTTTTTTTCTAAACTGAATAGTTTGCGCGACGGACACTTCCAAAGTGGTAAAATGAGTGTCTCCCCCCCTATATGATGTAACTACATTTAAACTTTCAACTAAAATTGGTTTGAAAGAGATCTAGTAAGTAGTTTTTTTTTAATACGTCATAAATCGTAATGGCACGGAACCCTCCGTGCGCGAATTCGAGTCGCACTTGGCCGGTTTTTCTTTGAAAATGCCTGTATGATGTGTTACGCTTTTCATTACTTTATCCGTATCATAATGTGTATAAATAAACCTTACTTATATGGAAGCGGTACACTTGGGTACGGCTGGACCGATTTGGCTAATAGTGCAAATACTGTCAATTAATAATTTGAGAAATAACAGAATCAACTTTTTTGGATGTGATTTTTGTATGATTTAGTTAAAAATGCACTGCAGTGCCTGATATGATGGTTGAACTGCCATGTCAAAGCTCATAAGACTTTATCACGTACTTAAACGGTGAAGGAAAACATCGTGAGGAAACTTGGAGGTTTTCTTGACGATGACGGCGTGTGAAATCTGCCAACCCGCAGCCCGCTAGCGTTGGACTATTATAGCCTAGTCCCTTTCGTTCTAATAGAAGATCCGTGTCCAACTTGCTGGTGCTTTGCTTGTGCCTTGCTGGTGATTAGGTAAAAATACCATAGGAAAAAAATCCTCGATATTTAAAAATAGAATAACAAATTGGTCGCATGAAGTGGTGCAATGGACGTAATAGCAAAGAAAATATGTAAAACGAATGTCTAAATAAGATAATAGGTATAGAAGGGTTGAAAAATTACGGCCTCCGTAGGCTGATTAAACCTTAGGTATTGTTTATCAAAAAATTCAAATTTCCTTCCTCCCTAGGGAAAACATACTTAACTCCGATGTTTGGCTACTTACTATTTGTTTTCAACCAATAAGAAATAATAAAAACCTGATTAAAAAGATTCTACTGCTCCTCGCCTTATATTTTAGACAAATATTTTTTTAACATACATACAACAAAGTTTTCTACAGTCATCTTCCAATATTTATGATAACTGATAACTAGGGCTAATAACTTTTAAACAAATAAGTAACTGAAGTAAGGTAAGCAACTGTAGCTAGCTCTAAAATCCGATTTAAGACCGTGGCGACGTTTTCATATAGCAAAATCCTAATACCACTTGGCCTAAACTAAAAATGCACTCATAAACCGTGCAAATACTTAAGTTAGGTATATTAATAAAATTAAAACTCACCGTGTTCGTTGGCAACAGGATATTGATAGTTGGGGATGAGGTCGGGCAAATCATGGTGCGGCGGTGGAGAGGAGGGCGGTGGCCGGTAGCCAGCCTCCATGCCACCGTACGCCAGCGGCCACTCGCGCTCGTTGATGGCACCGTACGCGCAGTACTCGCCGCCGTACGCCAGCTGCTGGCCCGAGCTGACGTGAGAGTACGCACACGCTCCGTAGTCTATGGACCCGCTTCCACTGGCTCCCGATCCACTCCCGCCAGCCAACTCGTAACCCGTCGGTTGAGAAGGCGGCAGCGCCGGCACTCCACTCCCGCAAAGATAACTCCCGCTTCCAAATTGAGGCTTCAACGCCTGACACTTTCGACGGAACCCACGCGGCCTTCTTCTAAACGAACCTTCCTCAAACATGAACTCCGATGACGGATCGATCGTCCAGTAATGACCCTTCCCCGGCCTGCCGAGCCCCTTCGGAAGCTTCACAAAACATTCGTTTAAACTAAGATTATGTCTGACAGAATTTTTCCAGCCCTGATAAGAGCTACGGAAAAATGGAAACTGTTGCTGAAGGAACGCATAAATTTCGCTTAGCGTAAGCCTTTTGTTTGGCGAGTGTCGTATAGCCATCACTATAAGGGCGATGTAGGAGAAGGGTGGTTTTTCTTGTCGTCGGGTGGTAGGCGCGCGGCGCGCCGCCTCCTCCGTAGTTTGATCCTCGGTCTTCATGCGTGCACGTGCGTGTGCGTCCGTGCGCGTGCGAGCTTACAATGCGCGCGCGCCGCTTGCTGCGTCCTCCTCGTCGCGTGCCGCCCAGCACCGCCCCGCTGCCGCCCCACCGTTCAGCGCCACCACACCCACGTCCGCCTCTATACACTAGCTTGGCAAACCAACACTCGCCAAAGCGTTTAACCATTACGCACGAAAAGTTAAGACTCACTGAAGTCAACCCGCTTGCGCCGGCGTTCGAAAGTATAGTGGCACTGAATTTTCCCAGTACCTAGCACGAAATAAATTTTAGCAGCAACATTAACAATCCCTCAAAAGGAAGCCTTATGGAGTCAAAAGTTTTATTTACTTTCGGAACTTAAGGCTAAGTTGTGTAACAGAAAAATACAGGTAAAGGGGAACTAATTATTAGATAAGATTGTTAGGGTGTGTGTCCATTGACCATGTAAGTTTATGAGTGCGGTCATTGCACTAGCGGATCCCTTGTCTGTATCATCCACAAACTC
Organism: Subacronicta megacephala; assembly: GCA_958496365.1. NCBI lineage: Eukaryota > Metazoa > Arthropoda > Insecta > Lepidoptera > Noctuidae > Subacronicta > Subacronicta megacephala. The sequence continues at coordinate 14,573,219 of OY292513.1, forward strand.
ATACAAAACCCAAACAGCGGAAAACCCGCTTAGACAATAATATTTACCCGTCGCAAGGACGCCTGTCGAACGCCCGCTCTTGACCTAGCACAATTAAACCAAACATTTTACTGGAACTATAAAACAGTTATACGACGTACACCAAATATTTACCATAAAGCGTAAACCAAAAGTTTTGCATTAAACTTGCCGGATTTATTTACTCGCACACGTGTAAACGAAAGAGCGCAATCGAAAAGCAACTATATTTGAACTGTGTATGATTCAATTTCCTAACCAGAAATCTCAAAAAATCTATGGTGTTTGGCAGTTCTTCACACCATAGAAAAAAGAGAAGAGGAAGACATTGTTACAACTTGTTTTTAACAGAGTGCAACTTTATTGTCGGACATTACAATAATTGACTATTGATCGATGTAAGTACCTACCAATAATGATGAATGACTTATATCTGTTCCTAGTGTTAGCTTCCGTATAAGTAAGTAAGAAGTTACTGTTTCATTCAACTGTGGTAGTTATTATTCTTCGCGAGATAGGTACGTATGTGAAATATTTAACACCATGCAAAATATTAGGTACAATAGAACAATAAAAATATCATAAAACTGGCCAAAAACCATAAATAACCCTAATAAATAAAATTAAGATAAGAGTGCATATTCTAAACATCAAAGACCTGAGGTTCTCAGAGTGAGTGAATTTTTGATGTTACATTATTTCACGTGACGTAATTTGAATGTCGTGATAAATAAATACATCGTTATTATCAAATGGAGCTATAAATACAGGTCGGCCGCCGCCGCCGCCGTCACGGATGCGCTCACGCGGGTTGCTGATCTCTCCTATAAACATCACTGCCACTGCTGTAGTAAACATTAACATACTATCACTATTGTAAGTAATTTTAATATCAATAAATACCACCAAACATATTTTTTCAGAAAGCTTTTTTTATTATTTTTGGTCTCTGAAACTTATGAAATTAAAATGTATAAAACTTTGAATAAAATAGATCTTGAATAACAAAAACCATATTTAAAAAGATATCTGCCTTCCCCATTTTTGTTATAAAAATAGTACCTACAACAGCTAGGGAGAGTAAAGATGACAAACATGTAGGCATCGTACATAAGATAGTTGATCAGTATTTCAAAGCTACTTTTCTCTTTCCAACGCGGCGTTTCCTGGGAATACAGAGTTAAAAGGAAGATGCGCTCCGTCACTAAATGGCTTTGTAAGCTCCGCCTACAACATGGCGCGGGCGCGAGTAGAGGCGCGCGCGCAGGCGGCGGATCATTGCCTGATCTTGAACCCTCCATTCATCACCTTTTACGATCTAGTGATGTTGGCTTTGAGGTTTTTACGGTTTCGCCTTAATTTTTGGTATGTAATTAGATATTTTATTGCTGATGTTTAATTGATTTTCCAACCATTATTACAAACCAAAAATTCGAGAAATCGCATTTGGAGCGACATGTTACGATTTATTGGACGTGTTACACATGTTGGTATAATAAAAGTCGGCGTTTATTAGATGACTATGTAACGTAAGTCGGACGCACAATAACATAAGATAACGTCCCGCCGTGCCTCCTTAGTTAGCGCGAGTGACTGTGCGTCGGCGCGGCGCGCAGCGGCGGTGTATCTTTCAACAACTTGATACCTACTGCCTTTGTAGGTAGTGTTTGCAGCGACATTGTTTCTAATTTAGAAGACGAAACGTTGATAAGAAACGGACTTGCATTATTAGTATAGGTATCTTATGCATAAATATTGTCACAAGGTAACTTAAGATCATGGTTGTGTGTTACACACCCTTCTCAATAAATGAGTACCTACTTAATACAAGTAGAACTGCAAAGCAAAAAATATTAATTTTGTAAAAAAAAAATGGCCTGGCACCCCTGGAACAATCCTTCGTGCTACGCTGCGTAGCCGTGTAGTATAAGCTGCTACGACGACCGTACCCGCGTAGACCGTATTTTTTAAGGTCCTTTAAAAGGTTTTTCCCGTTAAATCGCACCCAGTATCTTAACCGTAGCAGTCGGTCGCCGTTGCACTCAGTTCAACAGAGTGATGAAGTTGACAATAAATTGCCTGCGAAGGAAAAATAGGTACTATTTCTTTCAAATAATATCAAAAGACAATATCCTAAGTTAGCCTACAAAAAACATCGAATAGTTCATTATTATGTTACATACACTTGCGACGGACCTAAATCACAGCTGATCATACTTTTTTATCGCCACAGTTACTTAAGTATGTATACACAATGACAGACGTACTTAAAATCTCTGCTGACCATAGATATAATACTTAATGGCCGGATATTAAACTATGTAGCGACTGTTGATAGACCGCGGCTCGACGGCACCGTTTGACATCCGAAACGAATTGTTCTCTGAAATCATATTGCGATCATGGCAATTGAATTGTCACTTGCATGACTATGGGAACACAAAAAGAGTCTAGAAGGCTTATGTAGTCTGCTTATTGCGATATGTCGCAATCATGAATCGCAGAAGCTGGATGCCAAAAGCGGATGACAAGGGTGAAATGGCGAACGCTGGGGGAGGCCTACGTCCACCTGTGGACTTTTATAGGCTGATGATGATGATGATGGTCATTTAGGCTGTGGTCTAGTACGGTAGTTCGCAAGTTGAGTTTCTTCACAAGCCGTCAAGAAAATCAGTCAGGCATGCAGGTCACCTCACGCTGTTGATCTTTACCGTTTAAAAGCGCGTGATAGTTTATCAATATGGACGATAGTCTAATCCCTTTTGTTCTGAAAAGAGACTTGTGACAAGCAGTGTAGCAATGTAATGGGTTAATGACTATGGATAATCTTTATTAAAAATTAATTCCTTTTCCGTTTGTCATGTCATAACTTGAGCCAGTACCGATTTTATATACTTTTTTAAAATTTTCTAATACTTCGTAGATGGTTCTTTCTTACAAAAATAAAAATTTGTAAGACAGGACAATTTAAAGTCTGTCGAGTCTGATAGTTTAATTCGATAACTATCAATTGAACTGAATCATTTAAGACACCAGCCTACGTAAATGTACCTATTTGTGTATCGGGGCTTCAATTCATATTTAAATGAATACGGAATATTTGAATTTCCGTATGTATATGAATAACTTTGTCGGTCGAATTACATGACGAGTGATGTTGTGCTTGTGGAAAATTCCTAAAACGCAGCTTCAAGTTTATTTACCTTTTGAAAGAATGCTTATGTATACATATTTTCTTTATAACTTTCTAAATGACAAAAGGCTTATTTAGTGAACAATATCACCTGGTTTAACAAAAGAACATTGTTGTTTATTCACCGACGGACACGCATTACCTAAGCAACTACTCAAATTATAACTTGTAACAATAAAACACAACTACATACATACATACTATCACGCCTGTATTCCCCGAAGGGTTATGCAGAGGTGTACTAATGTACACCCACATTTCGCCGGTATGTTTAGGTCCCATGTAATAGGGGGCGAGTCTATTGCCATTGACCGAGCACAAATCCAGACTCCAAGCTACTACTGGGAATTTCATAGAAAAACCCAATAACACTTTGCTCGACCCGGGGATCGAACCAAAGACCTCTAGCTTAGCAGTCGCGCTTAGGACCTTTAGACTAATGAGGCAACCAAACACACCTACTCAAATAAGTATGGTATGTATGACTTACTACGCACAAGGTAGAAAATTTTCCACCGAACTTTGCAGGTACGGTCGCCAGTTCACATCAATATACCACAAAATGTCAATTTTTCCGAATCGATTTTGAACTTAATGTTAACATTTTAAGGTTTAAAATCATTTGGAGAAATTTGAGAGTTTTGTATTATATAACGTGGTGACGGCGACTGTACTTACATGAAAAATGTAAAAGTCTACCTAGATCTATGTTGTTTAAGCCAGGGGCGTAGCTACCGCCCCGTATCAATGACACGGGAATAGAGAGAGAAGAGGTTATAAAAAAATGCCCAAAATATTTACTCTTCATTTGGATCAAAATTAGTTGGATAGGGGGGGGGGTCCTACTAATTTTGGACCGCCCCCGCCCCTCCAACTAATTTTGATCCAAGACACGCTACGCCACTGGCTCAAGCTAACTAGGTAGGCATATTTTGCCACAGAATATCCTAGATCCTATCCCTACAGCTACTATTTTATAGAAATTATTAGAGCCGATTTCGAGAAAAGTTTATAAATAAAAGCTTTCCGAACGCAGCTTCGCCCGCGTTTCCAACCATTGTTATTAGGGATCCCTATTTAAAAAATATATAATATCGCCTATGTCACTCCGTGAAGATGCAGCCTTCTAACGGTAAAATAATTTTTAAAATCAGTTCAGTAGTTTTTGTGTTACATTACATTAAGTACTAACATACAAAAAACAAATGTGTCCTCTTAATAATACTACCTTAGATAGTTTAAAAAAAAACGCTTACTAGCAATGTCCGTCACACATTACTAGTATTCTTGTTAACTCCTCGTGCTAAGCAAATGCTTGTGTTACGAGTGAGTTCAAGTCGGTAGTGCAATAATGGGTGGGGTTCGAACAGGTAACTATAGATAGATCGCAAGTCCGACGCCCTAGCCATTAGGCTACCGCCGCCTTAGATTAGGTAGTTATCGTAACTATAGTTACGTCACCACTTACTACTCACGATACTGGGATCATATTGTTATGCTTTCGTACCAATAATACAAAAGTGATGTTGCTTGGCTTGGCGCCGGAAATTCTTGATGACTAGGAAAGCATGGCAATGTAGGGGTTTCGTATAGACCTTCGTGGCTCGCTGCAATCCTGGTACCGTTAGCTGCGAAACAGCGTGTTATCGACGTCTGATGGTGCAGGCATGCGCGCAACATGCAGGCAGGCGGTCATATCTTTTTCCCACGTTTTTTTTTTGCATTTTCCATATGTTTGTAAAGTTATTTTAGTTAAGAATGTGAAGGGAAATTTCGACCTGGGGCGGATGGAACTCGCAGTGGCTTAATTGGTCACAGCGCCTGGTATATTGAACCAGTCGACGCAGGTTCATCCTTCCCGCGGTTGAATTTTTCTTCACTAAAATAACTTTAACTTCTTAAAGATATGATTTGATCTAGTTTTTGTTTTGCTTTTTGTTTAATTTCCCACTGTTCCCAACCTTCTGGATCTAATTAAAAAAATTGATTGCATATTAGTAAGTAATAAATATTCACTTACTTGACTCTTATGAGAAAGATTGGGTCACTAAAAGTATGGATAGGTCGGCTTGGAAAGAGGGAAGGGAGGCCTTTGCCCAGCAGTGGGACGAAATGGGCTAGAAAAAAAATTAACTTACACTAACATTAATTCCTTTTTCATAGATGATGATTTTAATTCGTAATTCTTGGTATTTTCAAAGATGGTTACTGGTTACCTACGCCATTAGTTGCGAAAGAGATGTTTTCTTCTTTCTTTCTTTTTTATAAAAATAGCGTTTTTCAAAACCTTTTAATTAACTTGACGAGCTCAGTGACAGGTAATTCTGAATCATCTTCATATATAATATGCGTCTACTGTTCAATTTGTTCCAACGTCTGACAAACGCTGGGCAATTCCAATCACGGAAGAGATAAATAAGGTATCTCTTCCGTAATTCCAACGTCCTTCCAAAGTATAGGAAAAAAACAAACACATACCATCACGCCTGTATTCCCCGAAGGGTTAGGCAGAGGTGTACTAAAGTACACCCACATTTCGCCGGTATGTTTAGGTCCCATGTAATAGGGGTGAGCCAATTGCCATTAAGCGGGCACAAATCCAGACTCCGAGCTGCTACTGGGAATTTCATAGAAAAACCCAATAAAATTTTGCTCGACCTGGGGATTGAACCCAGGACCTCTAGCGTAGCAGTCATACCACAACTTAATACTTTATTAACATTTCATCACGCCTGTGTTCCCCGAAGGGCCAGCAGAGGTGTGTAGTGTGGGACGCGCCTCCATCCCATATATCGACACCAACACGCGTCATCACAGGTGCACTATTGCACATCCACATTTCGCCAGCATGTTTAAATTCCTTATATTAGAGATAGAGATCTTTGCCATCCACCGTGGTACCAAACCCAACCTCCGAGCTGCTACTGAGAATTTCATAGAAAAACTCAATAACACTGCTCGACTTGCAGATTTTGATCAAGATACTTAGGGTACCTATATACCTTTTTCTACTGGATCTTATGATGCCTAAAACACACCTTCCAGGCGTTTCTATAAGTTTCGAGTCACCATCTTGTTAGTAGCTACAAATCCAGGTGAGTGTGAAGCACCAGAGGCATAATTCCTCCCTCAGTCCCCTTCCTTTTCCTTCCCTCTCTTTTCCTTAAATAGCTCGGCAACGCATCTGCAACTCCTTTTGGTTTTGAAGATGTCCATGGGTGGCGAAGACTAGATACTTACCATCAGGTAGCTCGCTGCTCGTTTGCCGAATTATCCCATAAAAAAAAACCTCCTGCCATAAGGTCTGCATCATTCCATTGTAAAATTATCTCCACGAAACCACTAAATTGTACGAAGAAAATTTTATTGAATAATAAAGGTAAGTTTGAATAGAGTATCTATGTATAAGAAAAAAGGGAATAAGTAAGAAACTCACATATTCATATGAATGACAGGATATAAATTACTTATATTTATTGTTGTTTTACAACTAGGTAGATCATAACAATTATTTTTTAACAATACAAAAATTAAAATAAAATCCTAACATTCCTAAACTAAATTAAAGTATCTAAGTAAAAATTACATTAAGCAACTAACTATACGTATAAGAAAGTAAAAGTAGGTACTTATATCTAAGAAAGGATAACTTACAATCATTCGAATAGATACATGATTGGTGTAAGTACATAATTGCACTTATGGTAACGCTTATTTTTCAGTTAGGCGTTTGTTTTTCAGTTAGCACGAACTCATGAAAGTCACAAAATCATTTTGATGAAAAATATTTCCTCCAATATATTGTTAAAAATATTGTTAGAACTTAAATATATTGTTAAAAATTCGAGGCGGATTTTAACAATCATTAGCACTGATTGCACGATCATGTTGTCCAGAAATTGCATATTTTCCACAACCATATCATCTTGGATTATGCAGGCAGGTGCAGTTTGAATAAAAACACGCATGCGCCGAGTATCTCTTTATCTGTACCTAAGTTCAGGTACAATACCCCCTGGCGCTTATGAGATCCTGGTAGAAATATTCCAATAATAGTAATTCAAAATATGTTAATGATAATTATTAATAATCTCAATTATTCTGCAAGTGATTAAAATTAAGGACGTGGTTATGGGTCAATGTCAAAATATTTACTTATTTACCCACATAATTTTTTTGTAAATGTACCCTACGAATAAATAAATGTACCCAATAAAAGAATCCATCTCAGATTAAAGATTTTTTTTTCTTAAGTTCAAATGTCACTTACGTCACAAGAAACAACATTCAAATTCAAATACGTATTCTTTATACGGACAACTAAATCCTAAACAAAAAGGTTCTAACTTTTCTAATCATAGTAAAATATTATTTATTTATTTATTACTAGCTTTCGCTTCCGCCCACGGCTTCGCCCGTGTTTTTTTTTTCGGACTTTTTTTGCTATATACCTCACGGAGCCAGAGACCTTTCCAACGAATGCAAAACCGTGGAAATCGGTTCGTGCGTTCTGGAGTTATAGCGTCAGGAAGGAAAACCCGACTTATTTTTATATAGTAGATATCAAAATATATAAAAATATAATTAATAGGTGTGTCGGTACATGATATTTTGAGTTACCTTCGATCAAAAGATGTCGCTAGTGCTATTATTATTTATTGCTACCGTACCGTGAGAGCCAAATTGTTACTAGGAGTTCATTAACGCGACGACATGTGCGAATACGACGTTTTGACCTCAACGATTTGGCGTCATTTGCATTTTTTTGGTTTTATTAGTAATAGTCTTATATATGTATCAGCCACGGATCTTCTTTATCTCTTCCGTGGTATCAGCTAAGACTCTACAATTAACAAAGCTCGAAAATGTAACAGACTATTAATTTGATTCATGGATGTCTGGACTTCAGCCCCTGAAGTCCAGACATTCAGCACAGCAGTCAGGCTTAGTACCAATAGACTAATGAGGCAGTTTTTCAATGTACCTATTCGTAGTTTTCAGTACCATGCTTAGTACTGTACTGTGTGGCATTTTTATTAATGGATACAAGTGCGGTACAAGTCAATGTTGAATATAACAACAATTGAGAAGAGACACGGAAACCAACACCGATAATTTCCTTTTAAAGTAGAGTAGGTACTATTATGTTATGTGCAATACATGGTAATGTCTGAGTAGGTCATTTAATGAAAGAGCTTTGAAGAAAATGCTTTAGTACTCAATTGTGAATAAGATACTGATGGTATCGCAATTTCTACTGCCATGCCTAGAATGTGTTTCAGACGAACAATTTGAGAAAACAAGAAAATGATTTTAGTTTTTCATCACAAATCAACAACAACATATAGAATACAAAATAGAAAATTATTTTGTATTTTCCGCCCATGGCCGCGAGGTACCAACCTACAGTAAGTTACTTGGCTCTTATACCTTACGACCATTGGAAGGAAGCACTTTTAGTGTTATGAGGATAGTATCCGCTCCGCGCTCCATACAAACGTAGTTTGGCCATATCTTGAATTTTAAGCAATGAAAGCCATTGAAATTTCGCAGTAGGTAACAATCTTATCATTAAAATACGTGTTCTTTGAATGTAAAACTTCATTTCAACACACGGTTAAAAAGTTGGTTATATTCGATGAAAACGACCCAACTTTATGCTAGTATTTCAAGATAATGTATCAATATAGAACCATTTCGACTCATGGGGAACTCAGATAATATAATAAATATGCTTTAACAAAAAAATAATCTACGTAATAGCTATATTAAAAGAGTAATCTCCAAATTTCGGAACAAGAAATACGCGCTAAAATGTTGCAAATGTATTGCTATTTCACCTCTCGGGCACGCGTTCGAATCATGAGGAATAGATCCGAGACAGCGACAACAGTGCAACATTGTTGCGTTCGCAAGGGACACTCCTCTTAAATTAGTGCACTAAGATATCTACTTTAGAAATCCTTTCAGTCTTTTGTGCTCTGCTTATGACATTTGCACAAACATTAATGCTTATTAAGTATTAAGGCACAACTTGTTATTGTTTTTAGGGAAGAATCCATTGTCAAAGAATAACCATCGCAATAAAAATTATAACATTATCTACGGAATTTACGATTTTAGTTCTCTCCATTACTACACTCACTTACTAAAACTATAAATTCCGTTCACGTTCACGGGCTATATTGTTAGGAGGTTTCCTATTCTAGGGACTCGTGTAACCAAACCGACTGCTGATGGGTTACTATCACGAATATTTTAATATTTGTGTTTTTTAATGAAAATATTACATACATACATACATATTGTCACCCCTGTCTCCCATAGGCAGAGACTATGGAGTTCCACTTGCCACGACCCTGGCACACTTCTTTCGCTTCATCTACATTCATTAATCTCTTCATGCATGATCGTCAGTTTAGGGTGCTCGGAACGTGGCCTTTTTTAAGAACATCCGCAATTTGGTTGCGGAACGTTCGCCGAGGTCGTCCCCTTCCAACTCGTCCATCCGCACTCGCCATATACTTATACTTGTTTCGTCAATCTCCGTTCATCCATTCTCTCTACATGACCAAACAATCTTAACATACCTTTCTCAATCCTTGTTACTACATCCTCTTTCACTCCACAACGCTCCCTTATCACACTGTTTCTCATTCTGTCTTTCAGCGTTACACACATACACTTAGTGTACAAAATGTACACTAAGACATATTTTATTCGTGATTATATGTTGAGATTTTATACTATTATTGACGTTTTATTAGTTAGTTATTTATTGCTATTCTATTGTTATGGCTGCCTCATAAGTCTTGTGGTCCTAAGCGCGACTGCTAAGCTAGAAGTCCTGATTTCGATCCCCAGGTCGAGCAGTGTTATTGAGTTTCTTCTATGAAATTCTCAGTAGCAGCTCGGAGTCCCAATTTGTGCCCGGTCAATAGCAATAGGCTCGCCCCCTATTACAGGGGACCTAAACATACCGGTGAAGCGTGTGTGTACATTTGTACACCTCTGCCTAACCCTTCGGGCGATACAGGCGTGAAGGTACTTATGTTATTTTGATATTCGGGGCAAATCCAATAAATCAAAGATCAGAAAAAGCCGTTCTTGAGTTATAAATGGTAACTAAGTACATAATGTAACTCGTCTCTTTTTTATATAACTATAGTTACCTATAAGTATAGGTATATATTTGCATCATTACGATAATAGAACTACATTTATGAATATCTACCTACATAAAGAAATAATCTTCATTGATTTGAGTATTTTATATGTTACGTTTGACATAAAGTTCATAGTTTCTCTGTCAGTGAATTTTTAATAACATACCATCACGCCTGTATTTCCCGAAGGGTTAGGCAGAGGTGCACTTAATGTACACCCACAGTTCGCCGGTATGTTTAGGTCCCATGTAATAGGGGGCGAGCCTATTGCCATTCACCGGGCACAACAAATCCAGACTCCGAGCTGCTACTGAGAATTTCATAGAAAAACTCAATAACAATTTGCTCGACCTGGGGATCGAACCCAAGACCTCTAGCGTAGCAGTCGCGATTGGGACCACTAGACCAACGAGCCAGTCATTTTTAATTCTTTTGGATAAATAGGATAAATTATGTAATCATTAAATTAGAGAATAGGTAATAATAATCAACCTTGATAATTTATTATATATCTTTTTTAGCCTAGATAAATTGGTAGCCTACTTATTCTTTAGTAGGTATAAGTAAGCGTAAGTTTTGTTGCGTTGGACTCACGGAAGAGATATATTATCTCTTCCGTGGTTGGACTGTTAGAATTGAAGTCCCATTGTACTTACGCCTTAAAGATTAGGCACAGAATTTAATTACTATTTAGCATCCGTCTCATCCGGTACCATTTGTTGCCATGGACTGTATTAGGAACTCTGCAGGTAGAATGCCGCAATTACCGCACTTTTGTGCCGCATCTCTGATCGTGCAGTATGACCCTGAAATAATGAGTTTTCAGTCGATCACGCATGCGTGAAAAATCTAGGCCACCTAAAGTAAGTCTAAGTCCTCCTGTACGTTCATGTTATCCTGGTAAGTTATAGCGGGTGTAATCAATAACGTGGACGGTTTTTTTTTTATTTATTTTACGGCCCTGGATACAAGTCCTTTAAGCCTAACGTGGACGGTGATTGAAGGGTGTGGCCAAGGTGTTCTATAGCTCATCCAACTATTATTTTAGTTTTTTAGTCTGGCAACCAGTTTATGTTTATTCTATTAGGTATTATTTACTAAATAAAACCTTGTAAATATTGTAAATACGTTTACATTAAAAAAATATAATATATTAAGCATTTAGTCTTTACAATACTGTTAGTACATTTCTAGTGTTGCAACCAAAAAAAATTATTTCGGGTTTCGACACCACGAGATTCGAAATACCAAAACAATAATGGAAGTTGTAGAATCATTATCATTAGGTAGGTATCATGTAGGTAATGATTTACGGGTAGTTAATTGATTTATAATATTCATATTTTTTATACCAGCATAGTATTCGACTAATCACAAACGCTTGCCAACTGTATTGGTAGTAATTTTTTTTAAAGGTAACTGCAGCTTAACGCCTGCGTACAAAATGTACAAATGTATGACTTGTAGTGGTCTGCAAGTACATTGACGGCACTTATTTAATTAATTAGTGCCAAAATTAAAAAGGCAGACGATGTAGACCAATGATAATGGATATAAATTAATAATAACATTAATAATAATTTAATTTGACATTGTTGACATCACCGTTCCGCATGACGAGAACCTCGTGAAAGCTGAAAAAGATAAACAAATAAAGTATCTCGATTTAGTTTATTTAGGCTGTCGACATGTGGGGGGTGGATTCAGCAATCATTGTACCAATCGTTGTGTCAGCTAATGGCCTAATAGCTAAGAGCCTCGATCAACATCTCAGGAGGCTCTCGTTGAGTGGCTGGATCAAGGGCTCGATACAGAGAGCTGTCCTTTTAGACACGGCCCGCATTGTTAGGAGGTTTCTTTCTCTGGGGCCCTGACCACCGGTGGCTTGGACCCTGCTCAAAATGCCGGTGGGTTACTATTTCTTATATTTTTAAATGTTTTTGTCTTCAGTTTTTATAAAAATATTTAAAAATGTAACTTAATGTGAAAGAGTTAGAATAAAGGAAATAATAATTTAATTTTATATACCTGAGGCAGACTATATCTATTTTTTGCCATAAGACATTGTTTTTTAAAAAGTATTGTATGAATTACAGCAATTACGGAAAAGAAAAAGTTAATTATAAGCTCGTTGAGACAAATTGTTGGTAAACTTTTGAAATGTCATCCCCAAAGGTCACATCCCCTTGCATTCCTCAAAGATAACCTACCTAGTTACGATAACTGCTATCATAATTTAACTATTGCTAAATTAATCAAGCAAAATTAGTTACTCAAGTAATCAGCTGAATTTCTAACCAAACAAATTTTATTCTTCGTGCGCGATCAATATATAATTAAGGTTGAACAGCGTTCAATAAGAGTACATAATAAATGCCTTTTATATAAATGTTTTGTAAGCTGTCGATGGTATACAGAAGCCCAGGATAAACAATCCTGGAAGAAGTTAGGGGAGGCCTTTGCCCTGCAGTGGGACACGAAAGAGGCTACATAAAAAAAAAAGCTGTCGATGGCATAAGGTTAAACAGAAAACAAAAACAATACAAAGGGTGATAACATTTTCCAAGCATACGGCTTATAACAACAGCACAGGTCCTAAATAATATTTTCGCAAGCTTAAAAGATATTTTCGCCTGGTCGAAACATATTTTCTCGCAGAGCTTAAAGGATCGCAGCTCTGCCTTATACAAAACCACCCATCAGAACATTTGGCTGGAAGTCTGCGTAAGTTTCATTTTGGAAGGTAAAATAAAAAATCTGCCGGATTTCTGCCATCGTTCCTGAATGACGTTTCAAGCGTGGGACAGATCGATATTCTAAGCTAGACACTGTTACCGTTTTCGGAGCTAGTAACACATTGTACAGATAGTTGAAATGACTGCGTTTATTTAGGAAACTTACAACAAACTTACAAATAATTAAAAGGCTATTTTATCTTTCTTGAAATTTTTTGTAACAATTTCCAGGATTATTTTATTAAAAAGTACCAAGTCATTTATACACTTCCTTCCTTTGCAGAAGCGTTTAGATATGACTAAGATCCATCTTTTGCGGTTAGTCGGTACGAATTCTAAGGTTCGTCAGTCTACTATTACTTCATTAGAATCTTTACAGGCTAAGTGGGTAATGCATGTAAAAATAACTTTCAAACAAAGATATGAATTCTCTAGTGTAAGAAAAATTCGGCCTCACGCAGGGTTTGAGCCTGCGTCCCTCCGGTTAAGTACACGGCACGCTTTTAACAGGACCTTTCGGTTAAGCACGCGAGTAGGTACTTAACCGGAAGGACGCAAGTTCAAACCCTGACTGAAGCCGAATTTTCATTTCCCTAAATCCCCATCGTATCGAGGCCTTGGCCGGATCTTTTGTTTTCGCCACCGACTTCCGAAAATTAAGTTTAATATTAAATAAATAACATATCTGTATTTCAGACTTTATTACAGTCCATAAGTTTTTAGTGATAAGTAAGTAACAGATTGTGCTTATTTTTGAAGGCGATTTTAGATTTTTTATTTCAAAATGTTTAGTGTTCACATCAACACCATATTTGAATAAGTAAAATAAATAATAATAATCCAATAATAAATAAAACGCACTGCTGCAATGAGAAAGCGATGTTTCGGAGTAAATGAAAATATCAGCAATGTAGGTAGGTATACAGTTTTTAGATTTTTGTTTATTTAAAAAAAACCCTCTACCGATTTCTGTAAAATTTGAATGGGACCACCTGAGAAGTATAATAAATATTTGAAATAAAAAAAGAATTTTCCAAATCAGTTCAGGCGTCTTCGGGTAATCGGTGAACATAGGTACACTAAAAAAGACTCCGACGAATTGAGAACCCCCTCCTTCTTTAAAGTCGGTTAAAAACAGTCTCAAAGATAAATCTGAAGAATATATTGCAGATCAACGAGGTTTCCAACAGTGTCTGTTGGAATCATAGTTTCTTATATCTGTGGTTGGAATCGTCTTTCTGCAATGCAATCTTTAGACTTCTCAGTAAATAAAAGACTTGTTAATTTTTATAGCTTTGTAACTAAATCTATGTAGATGTGTTGCCTTGCGGGCTGTGGCCCGATGGCTTGTTTAAATGCTTATCACGCGGTAAATTTTATTATGCTTGTGCGATTCAGGATTTGTTTCGACGTAGGTCTTTGTAGCGCGCTAGATGTCGCTAAAGCCTAATGAAAAAGTCGGCCATATTAGGATAAACTAAATCAAAATTAATTTAAAAAATTAAATTTATGCTAGACAGAGAACTCACTAAAGAAACATAATAATACCTACGTATCTAAAGCCGTTTTGTGTGCCAAAAAAAAAAGAACTAATCATCATTTTGCGGGAAAGGATAGAGCATCTCTCAATCATACCTAATAGTCTATATAATGTTTTTAGCATATCATCATCAACCCATTACATTGTCCCACTGCTGGGCACGGGTCTCCTCTCCGAGCGACAAGGAATAGGCTGTAGTCCACCACGCTAGCCTACTGCGGGTTGGCAGACTTCACACGCCGTCAAGAAAATCTATCAGGCATGCAGGTTTCCTCACGATGTTTTCCTTCACCGTTTAAGCGCGTAATAATTAATTATTAATACGCACATGACTTTGAAAAGTCAGAGGTGCGTGCCTTGGATTCGAACTCGAGACCTTTGACTTGGCAGTCCAATGGTCATATCACTAGGCTACCACTGCACTGTTTTTAGCATACAAGATGGAAAATTGGAAGGAAGGAAAAGACGAGGAATGTTATGGGGGAGACCTTTGTCCAGCAGTAGGGACAGTAAAGATTAATAAAAAAAAACAATGAAGTAATTTTATTTGTTTTACACCGGCGAAGTGTGGGTGTACATAAACACACACACCTCTGCCTAATCCTTCGGGGAATACAGGCTCACGCCTGATGGTAATTTTATTTAGTAGAAAAAAAGGTAGGTATATTTGTTAGAACAAATAATGAATATTTTCTCATATCGAAATGCATTCGATAAAGAGGTCAAGCTGAATAAACTGAGACATACACTTCTTAGTAGAACAACTCACTTTAAAATAAATAAAGTCAATACATATAGAAAGAATAAGAAACCAACAGTGGTAACCTCTTCTATATATGGATCTTCTGAGGTCGAACTATATCTCAGAAAATTTAAATATTTCCAGCCCACGTTAGTAAGTTAGAGCATTATGTTTCTTACAGTAGATATAAACGAAATTATTAAAACCTATTCAGTAGCTTTTGTGCCACCCCTAACAAATAGACAAATAAGTACTTTAAAAATCACTTTTTTGGTTCATGTCGTTTACATAATTAGTGAACTCATTTTTTTTTTTTCATTATACAAATACATTTTATAACGGTAATGGATCCGACAGACATTGTTCTGCCCGAATACGCTTGGAGCGCCACCTATTCAGTACTAAATCATCTATTGATAATGATTGTCGTTGAATTACGAGTCATTGGTATGACGTATCCATGACGTAGCTGTGTAAACAAATGATAGTGTATTTCAACCCCAGACACGCGTCGGCGTCAGCGTGACGCCTGGCACAGTAACCTAGAATACCGCGATATGCAATTTACGAATGCAACCCACCCCTTGTCTGGTTATGATATCCTAGTACTCTTTGGCTGTGCATTGCAGTTTTGAGGGCGCAATGGAAATCTCATGGAAGTCATCTGCCTCGAGGAAAATGCACCTACAGTGATCTAACTTTCTAATTATAACTTATCTATCACACAGAGATAGGGTTAAGATTTGGACTATTCCATTAAAGGGGGGTGAGGGTAATAATTAAATAACAATTTCAGAAAATATCACAACCTAAAATAACTAAATAGTAAAATAAACAACTAAACGAAACATCGCTTAAACTAAAAAATATTATTAAGTAGGTATGTACATCATATCATGAAATGATATCTCAGTGACGTAACATGCATTTATTAGGCTAAGATAACGTCTTCAATAAGTAGGTAAATTATAAAATGTTTCATGCCAAGATGAGCAAATTATTTTTTCTTCCTTGCAAATAATTGTGCAAGAATTGCACTAAACCGCAACGTTGCACGTATTGGCATGAAACGCTACCAGGGTAGCAAAGCCTAGAAGCGTTAGCTAGACTTTAAGGTTTCCTAGGAAGGGGTTGGGGTGGGGGTGAAAGAGTGCAGTATATCGATGCATTAATAGGAGGAAGAGAGATGCAAACACAACAACTGGCCACGGATATAAAATATAAATACTACCGGTACATATAACATAAACGCACCAGCAGTTGGCCACCGACCGTACGCCACTGCATACAGTGGTTGTTACCGAGTTAATAAGTAATACGATACGTAAGTGCATAGCGAATCGTGTTAAAAAAATCCTACATTATTTAGATTGACGCTCATATTTATTAACAGAAATACAATAGTTACCTGTAAGTGACGTTTAGGATGATGAAAAATGGATGAAACCATGAACTATTGAACCATTAAACTTCCTTTCAATTTCAAAAGGTTTAGTGACTATCCTATACGGTGTAGTCACAGTATTTTTTTCGAATAAGAAGACGCAAAGCCCTTCTGCTATATACGATTTGAGAACACTTGCTCAGCAGCCGAAGGGACACAAATCATCACTAACATAGCTACCTACATATTATAATCAGCCCTTAATGTCCCCACTGCTGGGACAAAGGCCTACTCTTGGTATGAGGGAGTGGCCCGTAATCCACCGCACGGGCCCAGTGCGGGTTGGTAGATGTCACATGTCTTCATATTTTTGGTTCTAGGATAGGTTGCACCACGATATTTTCCTTCACCGTTTGAGGAGCAGTATTGGTAAAATAATTTACACAAAGTAAAGCACCTGTTTGGGTTCAAACCTATAACCTACAACTCGTGAGTGGTCACTGTTACCACTGGGCTACCACCCACCGCTCTCACCGCCACCGCGCTACTTGTTGTTGCCAGTTCGAAACCCACCCATTGTACTGCCGGTTTAAACCCACTCGTAATACAAGTAATACTAGTAACGTGTGACCCACATTGCTAGTAAACTTTTTTTTAAAGAGGTATAGTTTCGGAGTTCATGCCGGTGTAGGGGTAATCTACTGAACCAAAAAATAACTGAAATATTTTTGAACATAAGAAGTTCTTGTCCCAAACACACTGTACTTTTTTATTCAGGTTTAGTATTAAAAAATTGATCTCAAATTGAGCAATCTGGAAATGTAAGTTACTGCATCAAATTCAAAAGCAGAATAGAATCAAAATTGGCTGCAACATAATCCAACAATACATGGAAGCTATATGAGACGGCTAAAGGCGTGTGCGCAAGAAACAGTTGTAAATTAAATTTTATGACGTGTAGGCCATGTGTGGAGCGTCCGTCAACAACGGGAAGCTCGGAGCAGACAAATTTGCGCGACCTAGCGCCTCTGTGAATGCTCCTTATGGACAGGGAATGAAAAACAGACTTTGGAAGCTGGAACGTTTCCATCACATTTTATGATACAAAGTTTTAGGAAACATACGTAGGTACCGATTTGATAACTTTCTGGTTTGTACAGTACTCGAACGCGGGTGCAGTTATTTTCAACAAACTTAAAAAAATTCGACCCGCGTGTAAGTATATAATTATGTAATAATGTTGGAATTTGGAATTGAGCAATAAGTATTGAAATAATGGAAGTCGCATAGACAGAAGGCGTGTGTTCGTACATGTTCTATACAATTAATAATAAGTACATTTCGAAAAAATAATACAATGACTTGAATATATGAATAGTATAAAAATTTAATAAAATCAATAAATATAATATCTACAATACGATAATTTGTATAGTTTACGTTCGCTTCTTATTGAATGCGAGATCAAAAACTGGATTTGTAAAGGTTGACCTGTACCCGTGTGTACGAAATATTTAGACCGACACGTTATTTAAAACAAATGTAGAAATACTGGATGCTACCAGGATTTTATCTATTATCTCGGAATTTTACATGATACTTATCTACCAGGATTTCCCAAAATACTTTTTAATGAAAATTATGGCTACAGCAATCTTTTTTGCTTTACTTACTGCAATATAAAATTAACTGAAACGATAAAAATTACTCCTCCACTTACTGCACCAGTGCAAATCAATTTGCTCTTCCGCCGTCGATGTGTTAGCGTCTCGGCATTTTTCCAAAGAAAACACCTCCCGATCTATGTTTTCTATCGATTAATCTAAAATAATGTAATGTGTAGTAGTCGATTTAAAAAAAAACGCATATGTAAGTATCTATTATGTTTGGCATTTCGGGAATGTTCGCCAGATCTTAGTATGTAAATATTTTTCTCGGACGAAACATCACAACCACTTTCAATAACGACTTTTCCTCTCTCTTCCTTATAGTAAAATTATTAGGTACCTACAAATCTACTAATATGTGAACGAAAGGATAACTCTAATTTGCCGCCAATAGGTACAGATAGGTACAAGAGGTAGCTAGGAATCGTCCTACAAATGTTTTTTGTAGTTTAATTTTGTGTATTCATCATTTTGACTTTTATTGTAATCAAAGAAGAAGTATTTGATTGTAACAGAGTTTCTAACTAAATTGAGTACTATCACACACAGAACAGTCATACAGTACCTATCTATAGAATATATAATTTATGTAAATGGAATGGACCTGAGTAATATTTGACGTACTTCTATCACTACGCCTACATTTGCATGGAACTGGATCCATTAACGGGCGGCAAATGTAAACAACACCATCGCCTCACGGCGACTTAAAAGGCGTTAGGGGGAAATTTAAGTCTCTCGGGCGCTTTTTATACCAGCCGCACAAAGAGATTAAGACAATGTAGGCACATTACTTGTTTTCATTACGGCTATCATGATAATAATTATAATGATTAAAAGGAATAGGAACGACAAAGACCGCCTTCGTAATTATGACAAGCAATTTCATAGCTACAGAAAAAAATTACCCATATCAGATAAATAATCAGCTAAATTCATTGGTTGTTAAAAATTAAACCCGATTTGACATTCTGGAAACAGTTTCACTAGGTGCAAACTAGTTTAATACTTATAATCAAAATAATACCTACTTATTCGGAATTCCTAAAATATTCCCTATACTTAGATACAGGGTATGGCGTAAATTGTAGATAATCCTGTACTAGGTGCTGGTAAGGAAGTTATCTATTTACTATTGGAATGGAATGGAATTGGCTCTATTATTTTGAACATAACATACCTACTATAACATAAATATATTTTGATCGAGGTGTAGTTATACTCACAGTTCGCCGGTATGTTTAGGTACCACGTAATTGGGGCCTTGCCATTCACCAGCCACGTATCCAAATTCCTAGCTGCCACTTAGAATTTCATAGAAAACCCCAAAAACATTTTGCTTGACCTAAAAATCGAAGCCAAAATTTTTAGCTTAGCAGTTGCGGTTACGACTACTACGCTAATGAGGCAGTTACTATTAGTTTCGATATACCTTGACCCGGTATTTTCAAAGCCATTGTTTAAAATGAAAGTACTTAAGTATTCCGATTCGCTTCATTTTTTACTATTCCTCAATAAATGCGTGATTGAATAGTTTGTAATTATATTTGAAAGAACTCCTCCTGAGTTCTTATTTTAATGTCCAGAAATAAATCCTGTATTCAATTTGCCATCTTTTTTTTTATATAATCCCACTTTGGCCTTGCATGATATAAACATGAAGCACTAGAATGGCCCATTTTTTATTTAAAGAACTTGTCCATTTAATACAGTTTTTACGGTATCATAATAATTGTAATAACTTTTGACGCACATTGCGCGCACGGATGAGTGTGAGATTTGGCATATTTAAAGTTCTTAGAGAGAAGGAGTGCAGAAAAATACTGAATTTCGACCACCGGGAAACCACTAGTAATTATAATACCTTGTAAATGAAGTTCAAACTTGAAACGTACTAGTTACCAACTTTAAATTCATACTTTTGATCAATAAAAATAGGTATACTTCTTAATAAAAAATATGAATGTAAAGGATTACTAAAAAACTAAACTGGTGTTGTTTAGCTTTCGTAAGCTACTTGCAAAAATTGCTGACGGCTTTTGTTATTCTATAATCAGTTTTTTATTGGACAGCCATATTTGGAGTAAACCCTTGCACATCACATAGGTAAAGTTTAACCCTCGGACAGCGGATGTAAACAAATGTAAATCACGGCTGGCGTAACTGCCACATGTGCGTTGTTTGAGGTTAAAAAACTTACTAATTGGTATCTGATTCTGACACATAAAAAAACTCAACGTTTTACAACATGTCTGGTAAAAGATAAGCCCGGGACAACATCGGGTGCGAAAACAGAAAAAGCAAATTTTGCTGAGCGAGTAGAAACTCTATGGCAGACAAACATTGAATTTTTGTACAATTGACGAAATGAATGTGTTATTCTGTGGATATTTCTAATCATCTTTCGTAGTATTTTAGTATTATCCCACTATGGTCTCTTTTCTTTTATAAATGCATCCTTTCTTTTATGCCAACTATCTGTGTCACATACCTTACTCAGTGTTTAGTGTAAAATAAAACCGAGCAAGTGTGACTCGCGCACCGAAGGGCCGCGCCTAAGCCTACGCCAGTTTTTTTTTCAGCTTGTGTAATGTTTTATATTCCCGTCGCTTTCGGTTGGTGCCTACCATTGCACCAATTTATGAAACATTATGGCGATAACAAAAAAGGCAATCTAGTTAGATCATGTCATTTACAAAGGTCAACTCATAACAAATGGGTTGTACATCGGTCAGGATGCAGCCATCAGTTGGATCCCTTTGTTTTCTTGGCGTGCCATACGTGGCTCTAACAAAATATACAAGCGACCGAAATGTAACCAACATGCCGCGCCCACACGCCGGGAATACATGTTTTGACGACGCGTCATCGCAACAATACCTTTGTCTATACCGATAGTATGCAAACATCATAACAACTGCACTACTAACTTATATAAATGTTTCCGCAATTAATTCTCGGTACGGGTTGGCAGTTTGACTTATTCGACATCTTTTATCAATTTTGTCAGACGTCAAATACCTAATTGCTAGTCTTAAATTTCAGGATATAAATAGGTAGATACAGTCCGCTCAGCAATACTTAGATAATGTGTAACATTATTGTGTTCCGGTTTGAATGGCAGACTGTAGCAGGTTAAATTAGTGGGTTTAGATGACAACACTGATGTAATACAAGGCCAGGTGGTCCTCGTGTTTATAGGCTTTTTAAATTAAAATCCTCGCTCCGCTGAGTTAGTGCTTATCGCGGTAATCTCAGCAACGACTGTTTAGATTTTCATACGGTTAAATAGGTACATTATGGTTATAGAGGTTAATATAATAAGGGAATAATATAAATATTTTTTAATATAGGTATAGTTATAGGTCGTACGGTTTATGAAAAAAGGGCATTGCAGCAACGATTCAGTCGGTAGAATTGCTAATTATACAAATGCACAATGCGCCAAGCGCACTTCCGAATACGCTAAAAAGAGACTGAAAGAACACGAACCTACTGCGCATCCTCCGATGCACCCAATAACAGCAAAGTGGAAGCAGGAAGGTACCAGGTACACTACTACTACATACTATATCCCGTAACGTATGAGCAGGAAAGGGTAATTAGCCTACATTCTAGTTTTCATTCAGCTACTTCGGTACCTAGACCCCCTCGGTTATCATGATCGCCTAGTATTTCAAATGCAATCATTGCACTTTTGTATGGAAAACTGCAAGCGTATCCAAAATGATACATATACTTACATACCAATAAAATCGCATTGCACGAAGGAAATTTTATATTTTTGGCAGCCACCGTGGAGTGGAGTGAATTTAACAAAAATATATTATTAAGGTATACAATCTTTAATAATAATAATTTATGATTTGCGCGTACCTCCAACCCATCAGATTTCATATGAAACAATTCAGGAACGGCGGGACAGTAATATCATAGTATAATATTAGATCTTATTATATTATATATTATATAATATAATAAGATAGATATTATATTCGGTCTGCTATTTTGCCTGTGTTCTTGAACACGCATCTAATCCATCCATTAATAAGTAACTAAATTAATTATTACTTATTCACTTGTTGGAGTCGTGGTGAATATAGCGATGAATACCTTTGCTCCGTCCGATCATTGGTTCACACGGGATAAATCTTTATCATATTAATCCTAATAAATAATGTACATTGTAGGTTCATAATTATGTAAGTAATCGTACGATAATCAAAAACCACTGGTTTAAACTTAGAACTTACTAAGAGCATAATTATTTTGTTTTTAAGTTATTTCATGCCCCGCCACCTACATAAGCGGTGATCTAGCAAGAGGATATTATTCCGCTCCCGATAAAAAAGGGGTTACCTATATGGATGAATAGAAAATGCAGTTTCTGCTTAAATATAATTTGATTTATTTTAAGTTTTATAGCATTTTATTATTTCATAAAATTTAAACAAAAAGCAGTCATCTTTAACATATAATATCTCGTCGTATATTCCACATGCAGATCTTAAATTAATTTCAAAATTATACAGATAATTGTGTTTTATTTTATAACTAAGTAAGTATACTAATACTTTTAATAGAAAATATTATGTGGAAATGGATAATGTATGTACCTACCTATCTAGATATGCTTACAATAAGTAACAGATCTGGCATCAGTCTGCAATAACTATAGTGAAAGTTCATTTTCAGGAATAACTACAGGCGGCTGGAAAGAAAATGGGTTTTGATTTGATGCCGGGCCGGGAGCCAGCTCAGTCGAATAGTATAAAGTATCGCCATCTTGTATAGGATGCAAGTCCGCTAAGTTTAGGAATTCCATTTGATTGTCATGGCTATCCCCAGATACATAATTCTCCATTACTATGGAACCATCTCCAACATGCGAGCGCATATGGAAATTTAAATGGCTACTTTGCTTGAACCTGCGGCTACATACGGAACACTCAAACGGTTGTATATTGGTATGAGTACGCATATGTTGTCGGAGATGCACCGACTGAGAGAAACACTTGTTGCAAATGACACACTTGAATGGCTTCACTTTGGTGTGAGTACGAAGATGTTGGTCCAGTCCAGCCTTCTGCGTAAACGCTTTTGGACAAAATGTGCAGACGAAGGGGCGTACGCCCGTGTGCATCCGCATGTGTTGTTGTAAGCCGCCTTGTTGAGTGAATCGTTTTGCACAAATCGAGCATTGATGCGGTTTCATCTTAGCGTGTACGATACGATTGTGTTCGTCGTACTCGGTGCTATCCAGGAATATTTGACTGCAAATGCGACAAGAGAAGGTAAACCGATTTGCAGCGTGAAGTTGGGCAGCGATGGTGTCGGTGGGGTAGAAGTCCCGGTCGAGTCGTTTCTCGCACACTTGGCAGCGCAGGGCGGCCTTGCGTCTTTTAGTGTGCTCCTCCCGGTAGTGCACTGAATAGTCACAGCAGTTGAAGAAAATCTGACGACACTGCAGGTCCGGACGCAGGGTCGAAGGGAAAGTGCAAGTAAAGGGGCCCCTGGTTAAAACAAATAAAAAATAAGACCCCAGGTTCGTCTGTCAAAATATATTTACATAGATTTCCATATTATAGACACAATGCAAAATCTATTGTTTCGGTATCGTGAGATCGGTACGGACGCCGCTGAAATATAAAGTAAAATAAAAAATATCTTGTTGCCCCCTGAAAGGTAAGATAAAAAAATATTCTTGTTTTCTGTACCCAATCCTAAAATACATTTCATACAATATACAGCATAAATTACTTTGGTACTTTTCCGATTCAGTCAGTTCTTGATTTGTTTATTAAGGTCTACGAATTTCATAAGGAAAATTAAAAAGAAATGAGATCTGTTTTAATAACATTATAAAAGGAAGGTCGCAAGTACCTCAAATCGATGGGTGGTTTTGCTTTCATTTGAGTCCTTTTGGCATCACCCTCTAGTCTTGATCGTTTCATGGCATCAGTGTCAATATCATCGCCCTCAACTTTTATAATCAAGTAAGTGGTGTCTTGAGAAAAGGTGCGTGTGATAAATCCATCGCGCCCTGTGATCTGTACGTCATTGTAATCCTTAAGCGGTATAAACTTGAAACCGCAGAGGCCGTTAATATTCTGTGCAAGAATAGAACATAGGTACTAATTAGTAATCAATTCCGGCAAACTGCTTAAGAAATCCGGTAACATCGAAAACCCCTGCACAAAGTTTCAAAGGTTGATGCGAAGGTGGTGCTCGGAGGATGAACTTGGAGCTGTCCTGTTATCGTGGAATAACCCTTGTATGTATGCATTTATGTATGTACGTTATTCAAGTTAAGTAAGTTAGGTCGATAACGACTTGCCTGATCATTAAGTGGAGTAGGTTTTTGTTGATAATCCCCATCGCTGCCGGTAATCTCGTCGTCATGCTGCGTGTTCTTGTGATTTTGTAAAGCATTCCTGTTGTAGAATGTTTTCATACACAGCCTACAAGTGAAGTTTGCTGAAGAGTTCTCTCCCCACACCATCGGATACTGCAACTGATCAACTTACATAATCATAATACTTAGAATACTTGTCCCTATATCTTCAACAACCTTAAAATGACGTCCGAAAATCTAATTTATGTATTCGATAATCTTGGTAGAAGAATATCATTCAGCAACCCAAAAATTTGCTATACCTAAGTAGGCATTATGAATAGTTCCAAAATGTAAAACCTAAACCTAAATAATTTAAATCATAATCCATCGTGCAAACTTTAAATATAGGTATATATAGATACTTCGCTCTGTTTTTTTCTTGTAGCAGGGAAATGTCGAATGCCATGCCTAAATACAGCACTACTACTACTACTACTAGAAGGTACACAGTGGTTGGTAATGCTGGGTCGGTAGTGATTCGAACAATCGATTGCGGCGCCTGTGGTCGAGGTTTGATAACGCATAGAAATATTTGCATAATCTACAGACCTGGAAGTACAACTGTACACCCAGGTCTGTCGTCCAGATTCGTGTTCTACGATGCAGGGCAAAATTCAAGTGAAGAAAAGAAATTAAGACGTTTCAGCGGTTGACTTACTTGAACAAGATTTACAGGATTTCCAGGCAATATTACCAACGGCTCCGCAGAAGACACACTTTCTCCCATTTGCTCCATATTATAGGTACAGTTTATTTTTTGCGTTCCAATAACAAAATGATATCTTTGATGAGCTTTTGATCTGCTACGACAAGTTAGAAAGTTAAGCCCATTGAACATTGAACACTCCTGTGACGTGTCACTGGATATATTTCTTTATAATAATACGATTGACAACTGTGCTTACACAGAAACGAATCAACCGTGGTTTTTCATAGCTAAAAATGTGTGTACAAACAGCCTTAGCATAAGCATAAAGCATAACATAATCAGCCTATAATGTTTCCACTGCTAGTATACAGGCCTCTCGGTGAGGAGTGGACTGTAATCCACCACGCGGGCCTAGGGGGTTGGTACATGTCACATGTCGTTCTTGGTTCCAGGACCTGCCATGCCGGTTTCCTCGCAATGTTTTCCTTCACCGTTTTGAGAGCAATGATGACGAAGTAATTTACATAAAATAAAGCTCCTGTTTGTGTTGGAACTTACGACCTACAAATCGTTAGTCGACACTGTATTCAAGGAAATCATTATAATATAATTGTTCTCGTTATTTGTTACCGTTCAGAGTTTACATGGAAAAAAAATCCGAAAGATATTTAGGTAGGTATAAGTACCACACCGAATCAGCACGCACACTCGCACAGGTTTGAAGAGCTAGCAGTCCACCTGAACTAGCTGTTCCTTTTCATTTACCAGCTCAATATCACAACACAATGTTCATCTTGGCATTTTCAGAAAGTCCATGTTTTTATGTACCTAAGTAAGTATTTAAATAAGTAATTAGTGGAACACAGTACGATAAACAGGACGGTATTTTTATTTAAAACGCATACCTAAATATATGAAAAACAATTTTGAATTAACATAAGTGGTTGCTAGGCAACAAACATAGGTATGTATTGTACTAAACGAAAATTTAGGCATTGTGCTCTCACAAAGACATTTAATACACTAGTAAACTATTAAATCTCTTTGTGCTCTCATTATGCAAACCATTTTGGAAAAATATCATAATTTATTAGGTACGCGTGGTTTCTGATTTTTGACCCAATCGCTACCAAACTCAAAAGACTTGCTGGGCTAATCTAAAGAGTGCCTAAAAATGTATCAGTAGGTAGGTACCTATAGGCTCAACAGGTTTGGAGTTCGTGGGGAATATACACATCGATTCTCCCACATAATCCATGGTCTAGGATAAGTCTAGGATATAATACGTACAAAATATGTAGCACACCAGAACTGATGTTTCTTCCGAGCGACGCATTTTGTTAAGTAGTACAAAAATTCAGTTTCTTTTATATAATATATATCTAATATCTAATACTTAGTATGTAGGTAAGTATAAGTTTAGTCCGTCAGAGCAGCACGTGAACCAGAACCTGCTTTTGTGGAACCTCAGAAATATAAATGTACATAGGTACTTACATATCTAATTTTACTGTAATCTATATGTTTTGATCCATTTTTTGCTTATGTAAATCTTGGCTTAGGGTTTTTCCTACCTAGTTTTGAGTAATCTGTGGAAACTGCACTAGAAAAATATATTGTTATACATATTTACATCTGTATTTCTGTAATTGCATCTGTTTCCCATTATGTCAAACAAAAAATCGCGCGCTGATTTTTGGAACGAGTAAGTGTTGCAAAGTTACCTCTTAGAGCTAAATTTAGCTCTAATGGAATAAAGTCAGCTCTGGAGTTAGTTATAGCTCTAATTTTTCTTTCATTCTTTATGTTGGTAAGTTTCATCTTGTTTTGCAGGAAACAAATAAATTTTCTTTAATTTTTTTTTGAATATTTTATGTTAATAAAAATGTAATATTTAAATTAATATTTTTACATATTTCAATGTATTTCGCAAATTCTTAATTCTAACGTTACTTATCTTTGCCCTACTAATGTCGAATTACTCTTCCACATTCTTCGGCTGATACCATTTATCATTAATTGAAACATTATTACCTACCTACTATGGGTCACAAACTCTCAACTGACAAGAGGTCCTAGGTCTTGGTAGCTTAGTTGGAAAAAGTGTCCGGTGTACTTGAACAAAGGGACGCAGGTTTGAGCCCTGCCTGAGGCCGAATTTTGTCGCTAAAATTTATACCTTTAAAGATATTTAGTATTCATTGATGCTTAATATAACAATAATAGCTATAGCAAAATATGTTAAAATGTAGTGTTGGTTAAAATATACAAAAAACTGCTGATTCTTATGTACATTCGCCAGCAGGTCAAGGTATTCAAAACTGTCAAATTTCTCCAAATGATTTTAAACCTTAAACTGTTGATCATAAAGTTCAAAATCAACTGAGAAAATTTGACATTTTGTGGTAACTTGATGTGCTGCCACCGTACACACGGCTACACATCAAGCTATACAAAACCAATTTACGCTGGCCTCTTATAGTATAGGAAGCCTATATGATGCGAGATCAGTAGCCTGATTCACGTAATTAAAACCGTAGCGATGTCGCAGCGACTCAATCGTTGAAACATTTGTCCAGTTTTTTGTGAATACTTTAAAGCCAACGTTTTGAACGGTTCTTGTCCAACGAAAAAGGGTGAATACGTTTATACGATTTTTCAATAGGACGACCTCTAAATCGGTCCGATCGACGGATTCGTGAACAGGAAAACTGTTTCAACGATTAAGTCGCTGCGACATCGCTACGGTTTTATTACGTGAATCGGGCTACAGCTTAAACTGGTTATGTATAGGTCGACCTGTAGCCGTGTGTACACACTTCCTCTATTTAGCTCCTTAAGATAAAACTTTTTAGCTTTTTCTTTCTTTGTTTTGTAATAGCTTAGCTCTTTATACATATACGTAATTGGCAACACTGAAACGATCTTCACGTAGAATATGTCAATGTCACTGTCATATTATGACTTTACGAGTTGCTGGTCTGTCAAGTGTCAGCCAGCCAAAAAAAGAGGAATCAATTTTTCCAACAAATGAAACTGTTTGAAGTGATGGTCAATTTTAGTTGGTTTGCTCCTTTTCTAACTTCGGTCGAATAAACGAGAGAAAGTGAGCTGTTATGCTTACGTTATTTTAATTGTAATAACTGCAGCGCGCCTGCTACAGCTGAAACCAAATAGAACTTCTACACAGAGCACTGTTTTGTACTCGTATTGTCATAGGCAGGTCATATCTTCGAGGTGTAACGTTTTATTTGTTTTGTAATCTATTCGATGAAACATATTTAAAGGGTATTACATCGTTACTGTACAAAAAACATGGCAGGTTCAGCACTAAGGCGGCTCATGGCTGAATATAAACGTAAGTATTAAATAGTTATATCTTAAATATGGTCTTTTTGAAGGTACACTTTCTTAATTATATTACTAATTACCCATTCTTTGCAGTAGGTATTCAAATGGGAATAGGCGTCTAAAAACTTTCCATGATCATGCTAGGTATTACAAAGTTTTCTTATGGTGTTATTATTTAATATAATACTGCTTACTTCAATATATAGGTATAAACATTTAATCTTATTCTGATCATGCAAGTAAAAAATTTTTTTATCTTGATTTGGGAAAATAAATGGTTACATGTTATGGTAATACAACATTTCAACCAGTAGATTTAGTTAATGACCATCTTTAATCACTACATTTATTGTGACCACAAATTTTAGTAGCAATATTATTAAAACATATGCTTAAAAAGAAAAGAAAAATACAGCCTATATTCTAATTATATCATGGAGTTAAAAACTTACGCAAAATTCGGAATCACCCACAAGAAACGAAGAAGAAGACGAAAGAAGTCTAGATATTTCGAAGGATCTTATACTGATTATAATGGTGACTGACTTTAGTGCTAGTAAGCCTTCGTGCAAATGAGCATAGGTTAAAATATATGGGAGTTATGTGCATACTTCACAACTTATCATTGTTCTCATTGCATCAGCCAAAAAAGGTTCACTGCTGAACAAAGGCTCCCCCATCCCACAACAACCAGTTATATGCTGTCTGCATCTAACAACCTTTACGGGGTTGTCTGTTCATCTCAATAGAGGTCCACTGACACTGCACTTTCTGGTGCATGGTGTCCACTTGAAAATTGTTTGCTAATATTTGTTCTACTTACTATGTAACAAACAATGTGTATGTGTCTCCAAAATAGTATATCTGAATTATATAAATAGATAGTATTGATATAAAACTACTTTATATCAGAAGTATTTAATTTACCATAACTGCAATAATAAGCCCTTATCATAAACCTTAAAATTTTTATCACAGAGCTGACTCTCAATCCACCAGAAGGCATAATTGCAGGACCCATCAATGAAGAGAACTTTTTTGAATGGGAGGCACTAATAACGTAAGTTTTACTTTATATCACACTGCAATATATATTTTTTAATTTTATTTCTCTTAGACGAAAGTTGCACATTGCCTTCCACCTCAAGTCAAGAAAATCAAGTGAAGGCACAAAGTACAGAGGCTTAAAAAAAGAATTGGAAGGTCTTTGCCCTGCAGTGGAGCTCAAATTAGACAAAAATAATAATATTAATTTTTAAAACTATATCTTTGGAGGACATTGTATCTTTACAGAGGTCCAGAAGGAACATGTTTCGAGGGTGGCATATTTCCAGCAAAATTAGTCTTCCCTCCTGATTATCCACTAAGCCCGCCAAAGATGCAATTCATTTGTGAAATGTTTCATCCCAATAGTAAGTGTGACATTCCAGAATTATTTGCATTCAATTCGTCATTTCTTGTTTATTTTTATAACTTCAATTGTTATTTCTGTTTCATCAAATTGACTGAATACACGTATATTTTGCATGTACACTTACAGGGTGTTGTTCATGCTATTGCAATAGGTAGTTATTCTGTAGTTCACAAATGGGTAAACAGTATTTTACTTAGCTTTATTAAATGCTAAAAACCTTCGTGTCACTGCGCCCATAAATTAATGTAAAATAATCTTTTTAAATAATAAATGTGATACCGACCTGGCATACATGAACACTAAGTGCTCAGCGACTCTTATTTCTTATCGGTTTACCTAACAAATGTCATTTATATCGCTATGCGTAGAGCATGTTAGGTACACATCACGGCAATTGACCCTGATCGTACAAAAAAAAACAGTGAGCAAATGTTTACCTATTCTCTTTTTACGCCAACAAATTGCCGTGAACATACAAAATACATTTTGTTCGAAATAAGTAAGCCGATCGGAAGTTAGCCGTTCCGAACTACCGCGGTGATAAAATCGTTTAATTAAGTGTTTTAATACATAGATATCGAAATTAGTAAACAAAATAATTAGAAATGTGAAACATATACGACTCTAATTATCTTTACACCGACTCTTTCTATTAAAATTCACCACTTCTAAACCACTTGCAGACAACTTCCGATCGGCTTACTTATTTCGAACAAACTGTACGCCACGTTTTTTATTTTTTCGGTAGATTATAGAATAATACTACCATTTGCAATAACTTTTGATGCTTTGCAAAGGGGTCGACTACATGCATTGTCATGCTGGCCATATAGGTATCGTGGCGAAATTACCCTGCAGTATGCACCCTGATAAGCAGTGAGACTATTTTTCTTCATACTATGCTAAATACTTACGATATAAATTTACTATTATATTATGCCCGAATTGCCTGGGCAGAATCTAATCTAATCTATACCAACAACACATTTCGTTTTAATACAATTTTTGATTACCATGAACCTCTCAACACTTCCAGTATATGCTGATGGTCGAGTATGCATATCAATCCTGCACGCGCCGGGAGATGATCCCATGGGCTATGAGAGCAGTGCTGAGCGATGGTCACCAGTGCAGAGTGTAGAAAAAATATTGCTGTCCGTTGTCAGCATGTTGGCCGGTCAGTATATGAAATACAGCTACAGAACCTTTATGCGAGTGAAAGAAACTACCGTTTGCTCATCATGTTTTAGTACCTAACGTTATAATGTATTATGCTTGCCGGTTGCGTGCCTAGATACAAGGAGTTTGTCATCACTAAAAATTCCTGCTAATGCAAGATAAATAATTTATTCCACACACTATCTTTACAGGATAACCCCTACAATAACATATAATAATATTTAAATATAACTAACAAAATTCAACAAAACTCTTGCGAATTCACTGAGATTGCACGAAAATATGTCAATTCTCTCATGCACTACGTTTAATACACATAATGTGCGGGTGAGGGGTGTTTTTGACAGCAAGTTGCAAGTTTGACATAATAGAGATGCTTGTAAAATGCAGCTCGAAACCCTCGCACAGGGCGAATAGAGATATCTGTTCTCATAATCTGGTCGAAGTCGTGTTAGTATTGATTTACTTGAGTATTAAAGACTAGCTTTCCGCCCGCGGCTTCGCCCGCGTGGACTTAAGTTTCTTTTCATTTTACGGAATAATATATTATAGCCTATGGCATTCAGGAATAATGTAGCTTCCTATTGGTGAAAGAATTTTCAGAATTGGTTAAGTAGATCCAGAGATTACCCCTACAACCTCACAAACTTTACCTCTTTGTAATATTAGTAGAAATAAAATAATAGCATATTTTATTTCTACTAATATTACAAAGAGGTAAAGTTTGTTGCGATCCTTAATTTATCTGTGTAAGTTCATAATAACAACATATTTTGATTTCAGAACCAAATGATGAGAGTGGCGCTAATGTCGACGCCGCAAAAATGTGGAGGGAAGATCGCGACCAGTTCAATAAAATAGCTGAACGGCTCGTCAGAAAAACCCTAGGCTTACCCTCGCCGTAAAACCATAGTCGTAAGATCGAAGTTGAACCAATGTTTTTCAAGGAGGTGGCGATTATACCTAATACATTCTTACTTATAGTTCCAATGTTTGCTCATGTTTTTACCAAACTATATGGTGATAGGTTTCAAATTTTAACGTTAGCTGCGACTTTAAGGGTTGTTTGATATAAAGTAGTTTGTGTCCTCAGTTTTATGGAAAATAAGAACTATCCTATATATATTATATATTATTATCCTAGTTATTTATCATTATGAATTTATTCAAGTAAAATAAGTGCAATAATTATATTATATGATAATGGTGCAACGGTGTTACGCTTAAATGGATACAATTTTATGTACTTGTCTTGAAAATTACTACTTCAAAGGAAGTTTTGATAATTTGAATTATATTATTTGCATTTGTCTACAGAAATGATTTCTTTTATTATTGAAAGGTCCTTTACGAAGAACTTTAAGCCTGTGTTTCACCAACTCTCAATATCTGGCAGTTTACAGATTCTATGTGACAAATTCGGTGAGTAACCTATATTTCCACTATGGTGAAATACGGCCTTAGTACATAATTGAGCTAAAAGATCGATTTCTAAGGTATAAATCTCGCAAAATACAAGACAATTATAATGGGCATAAAATCTGTATTTACCACTCAAATGGTTAAATTCAAAATTGTTATCAAATTATATAAAGGTGATGTTTGATTTTAGGCCAGAACTATATAGAAAAATAGGAAAAAACAGGAGTTTCTGAAAAAATCGAACGTCTATTTGAAAAAGAGAAAAAACTATAATAGTAAAAAAATAGTTTTTAGGGAGTTTTTTATAAGATATGATAACACTATTCGGGCAACTATGACAGATCTTAATATTATGTACTTTGACAACTTAAACAGGTTTATTATAAGTAAATAAATAATATATATTGTATTTACACATAATTTGATTAAATTTAGTGCAATAACTTTCAATCAGAGACATAACTAAAGATGAAAGTTTTGGGAAAGCAATGAAAAAAATAACACTTTCTAAGCATTGATTTTCGCAAGGTGTTATTTAGCAATTAACCTATCCTTGAAGCGGCCTCGACCAGATTGTTTTTAATACCACTACTTCGTCTTCACCACCAGTAAATACCAAAATACTCTCCAAATCTCAATACTACTATAACTTCACCTGATTATGAAAATTAAATTTTATACAGGTATAAAAAAATATTTTTATCAGATTTCGAAAAGTGTAAACTTAATGTTTTCCATAAAGCATAATGCTATACTACGTAGTAATAAGTTAATTATCTTTTAAAAAAACTTCCAGATAAATGTAATTAGTAAAAATTCTTATAGACCTATTAAACTTTAACTATGAAGAATAATAGACATATTAGGATTATTATTACTTTTTTCTATATAGGTGACCGACCATCGCAAAGTTGTAGCTAAACCTGGCAGTTTAGTGTAGGGAAATACAATTCATAAAATTATTTTTATGCAATATTCATATTTAAATTTTACCCTTTTCGTCACTGTTACTTAAATAGGCCTTGCCAACTTATCTAAGAAAAATACTTAACCAGTCCTAAAAATTTTGACATCAAGTACTCACAGCTACTCATCAAGCTATACAAAACCAGTATAGGCTGGCCTTGAATTGTACAAAAAAACATTTACGGGAGGTCAGTCTAAACAGGATTTGCACAGCTTGGTGTATAATAGCCGTGTGTAGATACTACAGTTTGTCCGAAATAAGTAAGCCGATCGGAAGGTGTCTGCAAGTCGTTTAGAAGTGGTAAATTTTAAAAGAGAGAGTCAGTGTAAAGATATTTATAGTCGTTTATGTTTCACATTTCTAATTATTTTGTTTACTAATTTCGATATTTATGTATTAAAACACTTAATTAAACGATTTTATCACCGCGGTAGTTCGGGACGGCTAACTTCCGATCGGCTTACTTATTTCGAACAAACTGTACTTACTACTTGATGCCAAAATTTTGTTGTAGTCCAACACTTGATTGGAATCGTTGGACCTACTGTTTGACATACTTAATTTTTACCATATTCAATTTTCTCTATGTGAAAATGTAATTCAACTCCAAATGCGATGTGGCAACTGTATAGAGAATAAGTTTGTAATAACCCTGTGGTATAACTAACCCCAATGAGAAATTAATGATTAATTGCAAGAGCCGTATTTCAAATATTTACTGTAATTATTACATAGATAAGAAGTCAAGTAGAGAAAAGATTATCAATTTATGTATTTATTACTCCAACAGAATCGCCTTCCTCGTACATTATAAGACAAGATATAAATGACTATTTAATCTAATTTAAAATTATTTTCAATTAAATATTTTTAAAATTACTTACATGGTTTTATTTATGTTTCAAACAACTTACAAGTAAATATAATTTATTAAGTGAATGAAGGTGTACTATTTAAAAACAAAGTTGAATTAAATGCAGAATCATCATCATTTAATCGTCAGTTCGTATTCGTCCACAATCCGGTGAACGCCGCAGACAGTGATCTTTAGTTCCTTCCAGTAGCTGCCAGACGCCTATTGCAAGTCTTCACTCCACCTGGCCTCCACTCAAGAATACGTTTGCACAAGCGGTTGTGCTCCGAGCCACATGCCCTTTGCCACTTCAGTAGCCATATTCTTATTACTTACAAGCTTTGTCGGTTACTCGTACTTTGGTCCTCCTTCCGATAACTGTTCCGAATTTTAAAGTACAGTGCTAAATAATTCCCAAAAAATAAAATTAATACTCGTAGGACATATTATTATCTATGCTTTTTAAATCTGTAATAATTAAACCATTTTATAATAAATCGTGCAAAGAGATTCAAAAGGGTTAAGTTATTTTGAAGTATCTGTGACGTAATTATACTTAATACCTAGTTTATTTACTGATCATATTTTTTTTAAGGCTGACAATACATGCGGCTGGTGTATTCTACACTCTACAGTACTGGACAAAAATCTATGCTGATTCTTTGGTGGGGACCGCGTAGAGGAAAGTAAAGTAAGATACGGTTGTTTTCAATATCTGTAAATAAAAAAAAACGGATTTACAGTGTTACAATTTGTGGCAGTAGGTACCTTATTGTTTTAAGAATATAATTACTTCTATAAAAAAATGTATGATACTCCTTGGGCGCCAAATTCAAATATTTTTTGGTATTTCGCTACTAGATTCATAGTATAAAAATAAGACAGGATTCTGCCAAAATTAAAAATTTACTCTACATCTGCTTTAATAACGATTTCTAAACAAATGTTTGACTATCTTCTCTGTTGTGAATACAATATACTAAAAGTTGATGTCACAAATTCTATTGCCATGAACTTAGAACGTGTAGAACATGAATGTTATAGACGTACAAATTTGCAAAAAAAAAGAAAACAAAAAAAATTTGGTTCCCAAGGAGATCATGACACATCATTTTTGTGTAATTTATCTTACCGTAGACATAGTGAGTACGCCAACGTCTACAATGCCCATTGCTTTTACGTGTATTGGATTTTGTACGTTCATCAGAAAAAATAAGACCAGCTGACGACTTTTGCGGTCCATACATTCCCATGGCATATTATAAATGGCGTCTTTAAGTTTCTCGCTCTGTAACATTTTTTTTTTGCATTATTTGAAATTGTACTAACACAATCGTTGAAGGAAATTTATTATCTATGCTAACCATCATCATGCTCTGAATTTTTTTATATAGGTATATTTTTATACAGGTGGAAAGGACATCGACGCAAATCCGCTTACCACGAATTCAGCACATGATTCTGGACCCCCTTTCGTTGATATTTTTCGTCGGTTATGAAAAAAAAATTGCTTTTTCATACAAAAGTGCAATACCTACACGGTCAAAATGTATGGAACAGCTGCTTTTTTTTTCGTAACCGACGAAAATATCAACGCAAGGGGGTCCACCAGAATCATGCCCTGAATTCGTGGTAAGCGGATGTGCGTCGATGTCCCTTCCACCCTGTATATTTATTATTACCATCTCCTGACCAATATTTCGCAGTGGGCCGCGAAAGTCAGCTTGCGCTAAAATGTTATTTGTTTTCGATGTTTCATTTATTAGCACCTCGTAGGACTGCGCATAGTTTTTGCCCCACATCCTTTGCACTCCCGGGTCCAAAGAGAATTAAGTCTTTGCCCGGGTCAGAAAGCTCTGACCATTCTCTGAAGCGTTACCAATTTCTGTCGCGCATCCTCTGGTTACCATGGTCTATCGTGCTACAATCTCTAACGTGCTCTTTGATGCGCTACAACTAAGTTCAAACCTAAACTTCATCTTTTTCGGATCTCTGATTACTTTTAAAAATAGTATAAAGTAGATAAGTTGATACTTGTTAGCAGTAGACTGATCCTGAGCTCGATAAACCGAACCATGAAATGAATTCTTGTCTACGGCGTCGAGTGCTACCATTATATGATATATGTAGTTATTTACCATTCCCAGACGTACGTTATCGATCTCGGAGAAAGTATTCTTCGAGATCGATAACAAGTACTTATATAACAATTATTAGTTTTTACTTACCACAGTTCCTATAATCTCAAATGTTATGGATATCTGCATTAGTGCCTGAAATTGGATTACTGTGAGCGGCCCGTAGCGGATAATTGCTTCTACGGTCTGAAATGAAACATCATTTACAGTTTGTTCGAAATAAGTAAGCCGATCGGAAGTTAGCCGTTCCGAACTACTGCGGTGATAAAATCGTTTAATTAAGTGTTTTAATACATAAATATCGAAATCAGTAAACAAAATAATTAGAAATGTGAAGCATATACGACTCTAATTGTCATTACACCGACTCTTCCTATTAAAATTTACCACTTCTAAACCACTTGCAGACAACTTCTGATCGGCTTACTTATTTCGAACAAACTGTAAGTGAAGATTTATTATAAGCGTACATCAGATCAGCCTTTCACTGAATATAAGGTTTTAATAAGATCTACCTATATTCCCCTTTCTATATGGAGGCCCTTGCCGCAGTGTCACTGTTGTTAGGTAGGTAGGTACGTATATATCATGTATTTATCATGTGCTTACCATTACAGAACATTCCAGAAGCAATAGGCAACAGGCGAGCTGGTGAAAAGCATAGTATACCAACAACATTGGCCCAAATGTACTAGACACGGTGTTGACGAATCTAAAACACGTAAGTATGGTATATTTTGAACTAGTTGCATCGATCTCGTATTTCTAAAACCTTTCTTAGCACAGAGAGAAAAGTTTGCGAAGTTGCTAAGACGATTCATATTTTGAAATAATTTAAAGAAGTTGTGATAAAAGCTTTATCTAATTGAAATTAATAACAATCAACTCTACGGTATCAACATCATCATCTCCATCATCAAACCATTACTCGAGAACGAGAGGGACTAGGCTATAGTCTACCAGGCTAGCCTACTCCGGGTTGGTAGATTTCACAACTGCCTCAAATTACGCCCACGACTTCAAAAAGTCATAGGTATGCGCCTTGGATTCGAACTCAACACAACTGGGTATCCCAGCACTTATTGCAATAAGGTCATGTCATATTAAGCTATAAAAATCAGGTTTAATTCTTACTCTACTATAAACTTGTGGTAGTCGATGCATTCCTTTAGTTTTTCATACACGTACTCGGACTCCGCTTCCGAAAACATTTGGTTGGTTATCATCTTGCCGCTGGAGTCGCCGTCTTGCACTTTGCTGTCAGCAGGTTGTGGAAATGTGCCCAACATATTTAACAGAATCTTAAAATGGCCATAAATGTGCAACACCATCAAAAGTACCAAGGTATCATTCATACCTATAATGCTTGAACATATGTATGACCCATACCTAAAAGCGAACTCCTATGGTTAATATTCTTTATTTTCATACATACTTACTTGAAAGAATATACGGCCATTCATTGGTTACGTAAGAAAGAATAAGAAAAAATAAACATCGGGCGACTCCCTTCCCCTGTTTATGTTTTTTTTACATAAGAACAAAGAAGAATCTAAAGGAACGAAAAAAAATAATGCTTAGACGTTTGGTTTCTTTTAATTTTAATTTTTCAAACATACCTACAAAAGTTATTTTAGTGAAGGAAAAATACGACCGCGGGCAGGATTCGAACCTGCGTCTTCTGGTTAAGTACACCAGACACTATGACCGCTAAGCCACCGCGAAAGAAAGATAGTCGTATAAAAGTTAATCTAAAGATAATCTTTGCATGGAAAATGCCTAAAAAATACAAAAAGATACCTACAAAACTTTAAATAGTCCAGAAATTTAGAGAGAGGATTTTTGTGTGATCTCACTTAAGAACTAAGTACAGAGACTTAATGGTTCACCCACCCAGTCTAAATCGTCTTACGTAATTAATGAATGGCGCCATAATATAAATTATATAGGTCAACGCTAAGACAGGCCATAGGAAATAATGGCCTGTAAAAATTGTCGTACACAGAATGATGGAATAAAATCGCTTCAAAGATTTCAAGAAGTTTCGAACTTCGAAGTTCAAACGATTGACTTCAGACCCAGGGGAAATAAGGATAGATAATAATGAAAGTAATGAAACAATTACTACATAGTATAAAACAAAGTCGCTTTCTCTGTCCCTATGTCCCTTTGTATGCTTAAATCTTTGAAACTACGCAACGGATTTTGATGCGGTTTTTTTAAGAGATAGAGTGATTCAAGAGGAAGGTTTATATGTATAATACATACATATTTTAGTATAGAAAAGCCAATAAACCACGCGGGCGAAGCCGTGGGCGGAAAGCTGTAAATATTGTATAAAATGAGGTAGATATCTCACCAGTTGTAAGCAGAAATAAAATGATAGCTGTTGCGATTCGTAGTTGCATCCCTAGGGTAGTAAAAGTAAATAGACAGCTCGAAAGTGGTATTTTCTAGCACAGGGTACTTCATAATCCCTCTTGAAAAGTTTAAATACATGGGAATAACATTGAACAGCGTAATACCCACCATCATTTGAAAGAATAAGTATAAGGACACTATGTGACAAACCTTATGCAGCCGGGTGTGCATCTGAAACATATTTTATACTTACCCCGCGTTCTCACTGACGACAAAACATGTTGCAAACATGTATCTAACTCTAACTCTCAAAGAGTGAATGAGATAAGTAGCTGTTTTCAACATGTTTTGTCGTCAGTGGGAACGCAGGGTTAGTTGGGCTGATGCTGATTACAAAAACAACTATCATTATCATCAGTAGATACATATAATATTATATTAACTATTATTAAGTTAAATAAAAAATCTTACCGATTTCGCATATTCAGATTTATGCGCATGGTAGAAAAGGTGCATTGAGGTAAAATATCTCACTATTATATCCTTATATTTTGAATTGAACGGCAAAATAAAAGATCTTGTCTGTCAAATGATAAGTAAATGATTATTTAAATAATCCTCCATCCCTTTCTCTTGAATCCGATGCTGTGAGAGTAGCCATCAGTACCTAGGTATTGAACTGTTTCTAGAGGATTTTTTACAAGGACCATATACAACCATTAGGTATGCATGAGCAATCCGGTGGGTGGCAAAGCGCGCCATCTTGAAAATTGGTACTGCGTGGCTAACAACAATCTGAACTTAATATCTATGTAGGTAGGTACTTTTTTTGTTTACGGAGTAAACTTGCAATAGGAGACTGGTCTTTGGCGATGAGACTAGAGAGTTTGGAATGCATAACTAGTCAAACCACCCCACACCCACAAACAATACATTTGCAACAAATCTGCGCGAATTGCTTATGTTCCGAAATTTGAAGATTACTCTTTTAATATAGTTATTAGGTACATAGATTATTTTTTGTACAAGGATCCATATTCATTATATTAGGTATCTGTTAAAATAAAAAATAGTGGTTACAAAAATTAAAATTATTCGTAGATGTTACCATAGATAACGTTGCCAAGAACATGGTCAAATACATGTGTCCAATTTCAATGAAATCCACTTCCGCGGCGTGTGTAACTAAATATGCTATGATAGATGTCCACATACAAATACTTATTACTATGGGGATTATACCCCTGTATTCTGCTATCTTCCAAGTTTTTTCCTCAAATCGTTCTACAGGCCAGAAACACATGGATTTTAATGTCAGAATTAGTAATTTTACGTGTCCGTAGTCCAACGGCGAGTTTATTCCCCTTAAAATAATAAATAAATTTGTTATTAATGAGAGAGGATTCAAACCTACTATGTATTCAGATGTTCTGGCTGGCTGTAAGTGCTAGTGGTTGGACCACGTTTGTCTCCTCCGTGGGTTGGACCTTTTTTCCGCTGTGTGGAAATCCTCATGGAAACCTATTAGACTCCTATCGACTGAAATCACATAGATAGTGGCTATTACCCGCACAGCTATTTCCCGCACATTATAAGGATGAGCTTTGAGTACTCCAAAGGAATATTACCATGAGGTCTCCTCCTCCTCCTCCTCTACACACCTGTATTGGTTTGACCACGCTACAGCTACGACCGACGATGGCGTAGCTATGCACGGCTACACATATCCAGTATTGGTTGGTCTCGCACTTTACGGTAAGACTTACACTGCGAGGTCAGTCTCTACTGAATTTGTGTGTGTCCTTTAAGTTATCTCTCTTTTTAACAAGGTACTTATATAACGTCAAAGATGTCATTTTAATGTTATTTAAGCGCTAACAGATTAGGGCACGTGTCTCTTTTGAGAATGAGAGATATTAGGCAATGGTCTACCATCGAGCGATGATATGAGCGGTGGTGGCCTAGTGGTAACGGCCGCGATTTACGAGTTTTAGCTCTTAGGTTCCCATCCAAACAAGCGCTTAACTTTGTATAATTTATTTCATCACCACTGCTCCCAAAACTGTGAAGGACATCGTGAGGAAACTGGCATGTCCTAAAAAATTAAAAGGCCACTCCCTCTCACCAGGAGGTCTGTGTCCCAGCCGTGGCAACATAATGGCCTGATTATGGTTAATACGATGGTCAAAGGTTGACAACATGTAACTGCAAATTGACAAATTTTACAAGAGAGAGAAAAAACTGTATAATTTTGAAAATAAATAAATAAAATAAAAAATAAAAAAGTAGTTGGTAGATAATCAAATTATTTATTAATATAATTTAAAAAAAATACCTGCCCACATAGATAATTCAATAAATAATTAATAAACAAATAGTTACGAGTAAACAATTTTCAAAAATCCTCACTACTTACGTGTTACGAGAAGTCAACAATGACTTAAGAGTTGTCAATTTAAAAAAAACACTGTTTTATTAGATTAAACCAAGTACATGTGTGGCAAATTAACATAAAAAGTGTTATAATCTGAAGGTATTACAGTTTTAAGATCTTGCAAGTAATTTAATTTGAATGAAATAAGTTTAGGCGACCAGGTTTTACCATAGATGATGTATGGCACAGAGACGTGGTCGCTCACTATGGGTCTTAAGTATAAGAAAGCTCTAGGACCTAGAGCTTTCTTGTGAGACCCATAGTGAGCGTAATGACCTAGAGTCTAGGTCATTCAGCGAGCTATGGAGAGAGCTATGCCTGGCACTCCTCTACGCGACCAAATCAGAAATCAGGAGATCCGTAGAAGAAACTAAGTTGTCGACATAGCTCAAAGGATAAGCAAGTTTAAGTGGCAGTGGGCGGGGCACATAGCTCGTAGAACTGATGACCACTAGGGCAAAAAGGTTCTGGAGTGGAGATCACCCCCCGAAGAACGCAGTGTGGGACGACCTCCAAACGAAATGGACAGACGACCTGGTAAAGGTCGC
Organism: Subacronicta megacephala; assembly: GCA_958496365.1. NCBI lineage: Eukaryota > Metazoa > Arthropoda > Insecta > Lepidoptera > Noctuidae > Subacronicta > Subacronicta megacephala. The sequence continues at coordinate 14,615,377 of OY292513.1, forward strand.
AGGGAGTCATTGGATGCAGGCGGTATAGAACCGGTATCGTTGTGGAAGTCTAGGGAGAGACCTTCGTTCAGCAGTGGACCTCATTTGGAAGATATGATCATGATGAAGTTTAGACAACTCCTTAAAAAGATGCTCGTAGGTTGTTACGGGAAAATTAATATTTCTTAGCCTACTCGGCAACAAAGAATAGTTTTCGTTGCGAATGTACCATGTTTTTCTTTCCAGGCCTGATACTTTCATGAAGCATGACTTTTGAATCATCAAACTTTTTCAAAAAAGTCAAATTTGATCCTTTTGACGTTGTCTGGATCTTTGCGTGATAACAAAAGCTGATGCTTGATTATCAGAGTTGACCTCTGAAAGCCAATAACACCTTACTTTCTTGGATGGACATCGATCACAGCCTAAACGTCCTGTTTTGAGACAATACATTTTCCTTCACCTGCCTCCTATTCTCTTTCTTCTCTTGCATTTTGTTTCCACAGTTGACGATCTTTATATTGTTGTTCCAATATTTGTTTAGCGTAAAGTGGATTTGTATAGCTCGACATGTAGCCGTATGAAGCGTGTACAGTGGGTTATAGCTGTTACCTGACCCACCCTAGGTGGCACGGCGGGGTCTCGGTGGGTCAGGTAACAGCTATAACAGTTAATAGCTATTTTATTATTATATATATTATTGAATAACTCAATAGTTCTCATTAACTTGTATTACATTAAAGGTAGGTATTGATAATAATAGGATGGCTTAAAATTAGGTTTTATTGAGCGTTTTACGTAAAATAAAAAAATAAACTTATCAATATACCTTCAGGGACCTTATTTCGTTAATAAATAGACGTATTTAAAGTTGGAAAAAGCGCCATAATCTTACTCTGTCAGTGAATATTGCGAACTACATTTGCGTTGATACCTCGTAACTCGCACACTAGTGAGTTCAATTTGATACCTGTTAATTGTGAGTTGTCAGCTGTGGCATAAATTGTTTGAATGACATATTTTGTGAATTACGAGTTATCAATGGGAAGATTCGGCGCTTAATTTCAAATTTTTTGATGTGCATAACTCATTTTGCGAAAAAATGTGGGTTACGAGTTGTCAACGTATGACCATCGAAATATGCTATGCCACCGTGCTAACTTTATGCGGGTTGGCAGACTTCTCACGCACCGAGGAGAAATTTAGGTTCGTTCCCATTAGTTCTACTAAACAGTTCTATCGTAGAACTAGTGGGAATTATTTTTCTCAATAGTCCTACGATTTAAGTAGAACAAAATAGTAGAACTAATTACATAGGTGTGCATGTTACCTCATGATGTTTTCCTTCGCTGTTTTAAGTGAGTAGGTAGGTACCTAATAATTATTATGGAAATGATTATGAAAAATCAGAGGTGCGTGTCGTGGATTTGAATTCACCTTTGCCTCGGTACTCCAATTGTCATATCACGACGCTATCACTGCTTCTTCATTACATTTAAATACATTAACAATGATAATTACTTACTTATAGGGATCTTCCAATTTCAAAAACATTGTTCTGTCTTTTTAGTCAATGTTATTAATGTTTTCACCTCTTTGACCATACACAATAAAAGGCAGTCCATAGGCACTGTGTAGCTATTTAATAGTATTTATTTAGTCTATACTACCTATGTACCAGCTCGACAAAAGTTAGTAATTATAGTATCTGTCAACCTGATGACCTTTGCAAATCTAATCGGTTAAAATTAGTAGCCGCGCAAAAGATCAAACATGCAACCTACGTTAGGTTATACACTTATACTTAACCTTATTGTCAACGTTTGTTTGATCTATTGCAGTCTCATAACTAATAGTTACCTATTAACTTTTGTCCTCATCCACCTTGACAGGTAAATTATTATCAATTTGTTTATGGGTACTGCCTCGTTAGTCTAGTGGTCCTAAGCGCGACTACTACGTTAAACGTCTTGGGTTCAATTCCCAGGTCGAAAAAAGTGTTATTGAGATTTTCGATGAAATTCTCAGTAGCTACTTGGAGTTAGGATATGTGCATGGCTATAGGCACGCCCCCTATTACATGGGACCTAAACAGACCAGCGAACTGTGGGTGTACATTAAGTACGACTCTGCCCTTCGCGGGGAATACAGGCGTGGTGGTACGTTATTGTTTATGGGTATTCCCATATAAGTACCTACGAGTAATCTACTGTTCAACCTTCATAAGCACGACATTCAAACAACCTTGAGCCTTGCGCATACAATACTATCCAGGCATCTTGGCTGAATCGTCTTACCTACCAAAGTCTTTGCGCCCAATTCGTGAACTTTGGGTTCCCAACTATCATCTCCGCCTCGTTCCACTTCTTTCTCGCAATCATCCTGACTATGTTGGTCAACTTGGTGCGCTCACAGATCTTCATAATTATGAACTGTGTCTTGGAGAGATGAATATCTGTTTCTCATTCCACAGTACATAAAGAATCAAGATAGAGAAAATCAATTCATGATAGGCTTTGGTGGACCAATAACTTCTGTCGTCGGTAGTAAACGGCTTCCTTTCAACCTCAAAAAATATTCATTAGAATCTAAGGGTGCCACGGAAGAGATAAATAATCTCTTCCGCCGGCCGGCTATATGGGCGGCCTCTTATGCAATGCAAGCAAGCTTGTTTTAAAATGAGTTTAGTGTGTAGACTAGACGTAGCCACTCTAATAATTTCTTAATCCGAAACGCTACTACTAGGTACAGATAGAACCATAGAACAGAGCAACAACAACTTACTCAGTGGACATATGAAGAGTAGAAAGGTGCGGTAATGTTTTTTTAAGCTAAGTTATACAAATTCTGTAAAAACTTAGCCTTTAAAAATAATTAAAAGGATGCTATCTACTTAGAACAGTTTCGGAAGATCTTTTCTTTCCGCCACCGACTTCCGAAACTGTTCTTTAAAGACAACATTGGACAGTGAAGTTTCGTGTAAAGTGCATAAAATAAACACGTGGTTTCAGCAACTGCGCATGTCGTAACTAGCAACATGTTCGATTACTTGGAGACTCAGATACCAGGAGAACAGATTTGGGCAGAAGTATTCTAGTACTTTTTTTAGGCGGACCTGAATCTTATACATAAACAGGATCGCATGGAAACTATTTGAAATATTATCTTACTTTGATAAAATTAGCATTGCATTAGTGTTTCAGTATATTAACACTATTCTAAGCAAAAACAGAGAAAAAAGTGTTAGCATCAATTTATAGGAGCGTCCATGTTTAACAAGTTGGCAACTTAAAATAAATTAGCTTTAGTAACTATAATAAGGTTTAGTGTGTGTACAAATAACTGCAGTGATAAGAGCCGTGTCATTACATTCACATTCATCAGAACATGCTTTAGTCATTTTAGTAATCCTTAACCATATTTGTATAGGTAGAACCTTCCCAGTTAGGAACAATAATAGTTTGCCGTGTGACGACATACATGGCTGTTAGATATAAGGAACTTTTTCAAAGTAGGTAGGTACTTACCTGTGAAATACTTGATAGCTTGATGGTGAAGCACGAACGAATGCCTGCCGCCAAGACTGAGTTTTCATTTAGCCCTGACGTCTTCGTAAATTTATTAAGTATAAGTCCTTTGGGATGCGATTGAAAACCCGGTTATTTTTAACGCTGATTAGGATAAGTTTTAACAAAAAATTGAATTTGGCGCCGATGGACAGACGGTCCGCCAAGATGTGTTCCCAAACACGTACGCACGGCTACACATCAAGCTATACAAAACCTGTATAGGCTGGCCTTGACTTCTACGGAAAACCTTTACAATGGAGGTCAGTCTAAACTGGTTTTGTATAGCCTGATGTGAATAGAAAATATTAAATCCAGTTTATTTTAATTCATATTCAAGATTAATTTGCTTGCTGGTAGTGATCACTGACTTAGGTACTTAACTGGTAGATAGAAGAAGGTACATATAGTACAAAGAGTAGAATAAATAGAAAAAAGGAGAGTGCATGACGAAAAATTTTACACCTTTATATAACTTATATTCATAAAACAAACTTGAAAAATAAAAATGTTGCAACTTTGTGACTAAAAAATGGTATTGTAATATAAACTAGTCGAATAATTATTGCGTAGTTAGGAACGAACTTCATAGACGTCAAATGAAATTTGAAAATTACCCAATTACGCATCACTTGCAAATCCACTGTCCAATCAGAAATATGCTGTGCCCATATAGTGACGAATCGAATATTTGGGAATTGAGAATTCTGGACAATACAAAGTTTCATGACAACCAACAGATAAGATTTTTTATGGTCGTCTGACTGATGGCGTTTTTCGTATTACTACTTTGCGTTTCATTTTATCTCTTCTTGTTATCATTTCTATCTAAATTGAAATAATTTATATCAATTAATAAACCTAATTGCTTTTTACTTTTTATCAAATAGACCGTGTAAATATTTGTTTGTAGGAACAAATACACAGTGATCTAAAATGTTAATTTACAATCGTGTAATTTTTTTATGGCTGCGTAAATTTGTGAAATAATAAAAAATCAGGTCAGAGAGTCGTTTCTTCGGCTGTAATAAATGATATAAAAATGGCATCTTCCAACGCGGAGTTACAAGAAAGGTGCAAGCTGTATTACAAGTTTACGAAGGTATTGACCCTGAAGGTAGCGCAAATTGTGGTTCAGAGTCGGCAGGGCAAGAAAATAACACATGATTGTAATGACAAGCTCCCGGACAACGGAGTCGAATCCTCACCCCAATGGGTAAGCTTTACTTCATCTGCTTAATGTACTTAGGTAGTTCCATGTATTGTAAAATGTAGTAATTTTACGCACCTCAATATATCTGCTCATTACAGTTGTTAGCCATAACGATTGTTTAACAATTAATTAAATTATGTTTGCTATGATAAAATTGTTATTTCTATACAATGCTCCTTCTATTGTTCATAAAGTCGGTCTGCTAGCATTGGTTAGGTATCAACAAGGTTAAGTGTAAGCAGTAGGATAATCAAAAGAACTTCATAAATCGTTTTCAGCTAGATTTCATCACCTGTCCTTTGTGTATATGATTGCAGATTGCTCTTTATAAGTTAACCATAAATATATTATTTATATAGACCAGTGGCATTTATTACTCTTTCTCTATCTCTCTCTCTCTCTATTTCTATCTGGACAGCTCAAATGATACAACCATTTTTCAAGTTCTTCATTTTTGTAGCTGTGCAATTAATTTTGACTTACGTTCCTAATCTACAAAGTACAAAAAAAATGGCTTGCATTATCTCAGCCCCTTTATTTCCAATTTTTTTAAATTTAATGACTGCTATGTCAAATACGAATACTTATTTCTGATAATTAGAACTTGTATTTATTATTGTATCTGCTTATGCGATTAAATAAAGTAATACTCAACTGTCTTTATGTTATAAGCCCTGCCATTGTTATGTGTAATTAGCAATGCATTTTCAAGTTATTTTAGTGAAGGAAAAATCCTGCCCGTGGTCATATTTTTCCTTTACTAAAATAACTTTATAATCTTTGCATGGAAAATGCCTAAAAAATACAAAAAAGGTTATATATTTCAGTCATTACATATTTTTAAATTTTAATAATACTGTTGTGTTTTTCTATTATTGTCAAATGCAATGTTCACTCTGCTAAAGATAAATTGTTATGTATGAATTTGCTTAGTGTGTTGCGTCACAAATAATAATATTTACTGCTGATCAAAGAGTATGCTTAATTGCATTCTTCAAGACATTCTTTTTCTTTTGCAAAGCAGTTTATTTGAAAACGATAAATTGTTTGAAGTTTATGCATGTGTAATAATGTAATGTAATGTGTATGTTTATAATACTATACTAAATAAAAATAAAAAGTTAAGTTTTTAATGGCTCATACCAGACCATTATCACTCCTGTATCCTTGAAGGGTTGAGCAGAGCTGAACTGATGCACATTCATAGTTCATCAGTATAATTTAGATCCTATTTGGTATTAGCAAGGTTATTGTCATTGATGGGGCACAAATCCAAATCTGATTTCTGAGCTGGTATTCATAGATGATTTATAGGAAATCCCAATAACATTGCTTGACTTCGGAAACATACCATTTAGCTCACTATTTTATCAGCTGCATTACACTAGTCCATATTTAACGGTGAGGGGTATAAAATCACTAAATTATTTACTCTGTTTTAGTTCAATCTGTCAATTCCCGATGAGCCTGGAGTTACAGAAGACACTAAGCGCGTTTTAAATGGTGAAGTTGTGGATGCGCTCACAAAAGTTCTCTGCATAGAAATATCTCTGCACACTGTTGATGGGGATGACATGGTGCTTGAGTTGTGGACAGTGAAACTGTCCCCCGGCAGCGAGGTGTGCTCGCCCTCGACAGTGTACTATCGCATGAGCGTGATGCTGAAATCCACACTAACAATATCCAGGATAACGCCAGCATACAAACTGTCTCGGACACAGCACAATGAGTCTTACAAAATATCGCACAAGATTTATGGTGGAGAACCCGATTATAATGTATTAGGTGAGAGCTTCATAAGATCTTTTTTTTAAATTTTCCTGGCAAGTTGTGTCTGAAAAGTAGTACTTAAAGAACCAGGTGGCTAAGATGGCCACTTGTTTGTTTGAAAGGATATACTCTCGATGTCGTCCCACTTTAATTTACAGTGAAGATCTGATAACTGAAAACTTAGAAAACAGCAATGTTTACTGTTCCAAAAATATGACATCGTCAACATAAATAAAGCCTAGTAAGTACTTGAACTTGGCAAAATGTTGATTAATTATCTTTTAACCACAAAAATAACCGCATTCAGAACCATAATAAAATAATGTTATCTCTAAAACAGTTCCGGAACTCGGTCGCGGAAACAAAAGATGCAATCAAATGAAAGGCACCGATTTCCGGAATTTCGTAGATACTTTATTATGGTTTGAAGGTGGTTTAACTTTAAATGCTAAAAGATAATTTATCATCAATCATCATTGGCTATTTATCTCAAAGGACTACAATTACAAATTATAAACATAATTATACACCAGTGCATTCATTAATTAGGCATACTTTTACTGTATGTAACGTCGATAAACCACTAACATTCCTTGTGATTTCCTGCATGCGTCACACAGACGAGCGAGAATGTCAGAGCTAATTTAAAAGTTAAAAATGTAGGTAAATAATTTTAAACGTCACCAGCATAATAGCATACCGTGTCAACATTCGGAAATAGTAGTCTTTACCGACTTCATAAAAGGATATTTTATATTCGACTGTATGGCATTTTTTTATTTCAATATATTAGGTAAGTGACGTAAGAGTAGAACAAGTGAAAGAGTTTGTATATCTGGGCTCTATGTTAACTAGAGATGGTAAACATGAGAGTGACATTGAAAGGAGAGTGAGTGCTGGTAACCAGGTGAATGGGGCGCTACACACCTTCATGAATAGTCGGAAAGTGTCCGAAAAGGCACGGCTGGCTGTGATTGGGGGAGTGTTGGCGCCGACACTAATGTATGGTAGTGAAAGTTGGGTATGGCAGAAGAAACATGAAAGCAGAATGAATGCTGTAGAGATGAGAGCTTTGAGAAGTATGTGTGGTGTTACGCTAAAAGATAGAGTGAGAAACAGTGTGATAAGGGAGCGTTGTGGAGTGAAAGAAGATGTAGTAACAAGGATTGAGAAAGGTATGTTAAGATGGTTTGGTCATGTAGAGAGAATGGATGAACGGAGATTGACGAAACAAGCATATATGGTGAGTATGGATGGACGAGTTGGAAGGGGAAGACCTCGGCGAACGTACCGCAACCAAATTGCGGATGTTCTTAAAAAAGGCCAGGTTCCGAGCACCCTAAACCGACGGTCATGCATGAAGAGATTAATGAATGTAGATGAAGCGAAAGTAGTGTGCCAGGATCGTAGCAAGTGGAAATCTATAGTCTCTGCCTACCCTCATGGGAGACAGGCGTGTCAATATGTATGTATGTATGTAAGTGACAGAAATCAGTAAAACAATCAATGTATTGAGAATAACCAGTTGTGACACCGAAGCGTGTGTTGTCCTCTTGATTAAAAAAATGTTCCATACAAATCCTGTATTAACAATAATGAATATAAGATATATATTATCAGCCAAATGATTCGAGCCGTTCTCCAAGTGATGATGATCTTTCATACCGGGGTATTATAATTAATCCGACGGTCATGGATGAAGAGATAAATGAATGTAAATAATGCGAAAGTAGTGTGCCAGGATCGTAGCAAGTCGAAATCTATAGGCTCTACCTACTCCCATGGGAGACAGGCGTAACAATGTATCTATGTACAATTAATTCCTATTCGTTTCCAGGAGAAAAACGCAAAACTGTGAAAGTGAGTGAGTTGAATACGCCTATCGGGACGTTAATGATAGAAGTAGTGTACAGGACCAAGATGACGATCATGCCAGAAGTGAGACAGAAGATTGAATACGAGGCCTCGCCTGCCACCACCGGAATTATGGTCAAAAGTGACCATTTCTACACAGAAAGTCCTAAGTAAGTTGATTTGTCTACGCAACTTAAAACAGCCCATTGCTGGTTTTCTCTGTCTCTGTTTCTTCTTCTCTCTTATTTTATGTCCCTCTCTTTATTTTTCTTTTCACTATCTCAATTTTTATTGCTTCTGGTATTCTTATGATGTGAAGGGCTTGGAGCGTAGGTATTAGCATGCAGAACGCGGTTGATACGTAAGTTCGAAATGGTTAAATGAATGTTAGACTCGCCCCTCTGTTAGGGTCTTCTAAAAACGTTCTGGAATATGATATAACTTTATTTGCAAAGAAAGTAGGTATATAAAATAGGCTGTGTAAATTTTAATAAAAATAATAATAATTAGGTACTGATATTAAAATGTATTACAACTGCATGCCGGCAATCCTTGTGGGAGCGACCCTATTGCCTATAAACGGTGACAAATAAAAACATTGACCTGCTATTGAGAATTTCATAAAAGAAAAAACCTGAAAAGGCCTTGCTCACCGAGTCGAATCTAGGACCTCTAGCGTAGTACAGTTTGTGCGAAATAAGTAAGCCGATCGGAAGTTATCCGCTTTCTGGGACCGCGCAGTTACAGTCTCGTAAATAAAGTATTAGCGTTCGGATTTCGGAAACGTATTCAAATAATTTTGAAAATAAGATAAATAATTTGTTAACACTACGTGTAATATTGCTGGATTGCTTTATTGATAAAATCCATACTTGAATTTTCACAAAATCATTAAATTGTCATTTAAATTTTAAATAGTCCACAGATTTGCAAAACATTAGCAATGAGAAATAACAAAAACAATATCCAAAAACTAAATAACAATAACGTCAAAATAAAAACATGCGTAGCACTTTTGGCACTGACTGTGTACTTGCACTGGGGGAGCGAGACAGAATTATACATCAAACACTAAGAATTGAGTGAAACAGACAAGAGGCGCTGACCTCGCCCCTCGCGCTATTACCACGCATGCGCGCTACTGATTTTGTCGTAAAAATGACTACTGCGTAGCGACTTGTAGACTACTTCCGATCGGCTTACTTATTTCGAACAAACTGTAGTCGCGTTTAGGACAAAATCTTTTGGATGCAAGTGAAATCGTGTGTAATAGCTACTCATATTATATATGTAAAACTGTTTGTTACTTTTTTATGTCCAACATGCTAAACCAATTTTCCATATTTATATATTTTAGGAAGAATCGGAATGAGAAGAAAGAATTAGATTTGTCGAAGCCGTTGACAGCAGGAGCATTTGTTGATACAAAGAAGATCCAGGAGTTACACAGGACACTCAGCGAACAATTACCACCAGAACCGCCCATGGCATGGCTACTTGCTGAGAAAGAGAAAATGGAAAATGTAAGCGAATCACGAAAACGCGAATATCAAATCTACTTGTATGAAGTCGAAATTGTCTTGTCACGCCATAACTTTAGAAGGACTTTACTGTTTTTTTTTAAGTTTTCAATTACTCTGTAGAAGGTTCTTATCGAAACACACTTTTGGTAGTAGTAGTGCCCCGCTGGCATGTCACATGATAGCATGAATGGGTTGGCATGACCAGGGAAGTACTAACGTCCCACAGAATATCGACGACAAGTAGCAGTATGCATACTGTTGCGTTTCGTATGGTGACTGTGGAGGACCAATTTCTCCCTCAGTCTCTTCATTTTCCTTAAATAGGCTCGGCAACGCATCTGCAGCTCCTTTAGGTATCGCAGATGTCCATGGGCGGCGATGTCTACTACCATCGAATAGCTAGCCTGCTCGTATTAGTTAGTAAATTGGTGAGACAAGACAATGTATGTGAATTAGCTAGTATTATTATTAATATATATTGCAGAAAATGAAGACACTGACGACATCAGACCACGAGAATGCTAATAATCCGAGCTGCAGTACCAGTGTTCCAAGTTCATCAGCTCACGCCATTAGCCGAGCCATCGAAGTGCCCAAGCCCAAGAACGGGGACAAATACTCAGGACTGATGGTAATCTTGACCAAAAGCATAGCATTACTAACTTGTGCCTTAGAGGCGGCGTATCGTTCCCTCTTGGGAATCAAAGCTTTTTTTGTTTTTCGTTTAAAACACATTCTAGAATCATGGCAGTAAAAATTGCGACATCTTCTATAACTATTTCACAACCGAGTACTGAAATTATTGCTGAAAAATCGTTATCGTAGCATAAATAGGAGGAGGATTTGGTCAAAATTCTCAATTTACTTTACTATTTGCCCCTACCCTATCATCACTTCCTACTACATATTAGCTACCGTTGTTAATGATTTAACGGCATGAACAGTTTATAATGACACCTGTACGAGACTAATTAAAGGTCATGAAAGTCTGATAATCTACATGAGGCCGGCCTGGTGGACTGCGGCCTAAATGCTAATAATTTTGCAGCAGTGACACAATAAAGGGATGATTATTATTGTTGTTTTTTTTGTCTTAAAAGGGTCTATTAAATATATTACTACTTTCCTAAGCTATTGTTTGTGGTGACTTTGAAGTTGAAGATGGTTATTAATATTATTATTAAAACTGTATTTTGTGTATTCACTTTGAATACAATATAAGCGGTGGTAGCCTAATGGCTAGGCCGTCGGACTTGCGGTCATGTGGTTGCCGGTTCAAAACCCATTCATTGCACTACTGACGTGAACCCACTCGTAATACAAGTACTTTAGCTTAGTACGAGGGGTTAACAAGAATACTTGTAATGTCCAACCCACATTACTAGTAAGCTTTGTTAAAAAAATAAATTATTTAAAAAAATAATTAATTAAAAATAATTTAAAAATAAATAAATAAATGAGTAAACAAAAAAAAAATAGATGGGCAATTGGGCATACACTTGATATGTTTTATCTTACAATAAGCCAGTAGATACTGCAAGTTCTTCAACTCTGCTGATGGTCGAGTTGAAGAACTTGATGATAAATTATGTACGATAGAATTTTTATCTTTATAGCCTTCCATACGGATAAGAAGCAGTAGGACATTATCGTGTAATCGCCTAATAAAACTAATTATTATTTAGTAGTTTTTATTTAAACTTCACCTTCGCTTACCGCATTGTTTTCGTCATAATTAGAGTCCCTTTATTTATTTTATTTTCATCCTGAAGAAGGGCCCATGCTCTTCATTCCTTTCGTCTCAAAAAGTCTTAAGATGCTAGTGAAATCGGGAAACGGCTAACAATCACGTGCTTAAAAAAAATTGCGATGATTTCCAGGAGTTTCCATTCGCTGATGGCAGCCCCATAGCTGAATTGGCGAACTTCTACCAAGAATGTCTCCAAGCGAGGTCGATCAGTGACGAGTGGACTGACGTAGTAATCGACGCTTCAGGCTCGACGGACTCCGAGTCCCTTTCCAAACAACTGAAGATGTTCGAAGACGCTGTGCCGGAGTTCGACAATATGGTTGCCTCTATGTTCAGCAACTCCGAAGGCTCCGACCGCTCCTAGACTGGAATGGATGTAAGACTGCATGAATGATTTTAATATAAGCTCTATATAGCCATTGCGCAGTGCGAATACAATATCAGAAAATATCGGCGATTTAAAATTAAAGAAATCAGTAACATGGATTTTAGTTCGCAAACTCCGTATTTGTTTTGATAATTTATTAATAATATATTTTGGAGATTTATAATGTTTGACGTGCCCCAATTTATCTATTATTATTGTGACCTACATTTATGTAGGAGCAACTGATGTTTTTTTTAGTGTATTTGCATCGATATTTTTATTATTTTATTAATGTACATAATTATATTATTAATGGTTCTGATTAAAGAATGTTAGGCACCATCGCATCATTCGCACTGCAAGCTTAATTAATAAAATACAAAAGGTACCTACTTAAATAAATAGTAGATAGTGTTATAATTATTAATTTTCTTTCTATTCTATTGCGGATGTTGAAACTTATGCGTTTTTCTTACATAGTAGTCATAAAAAATCAATGCCATATTCTTGTCTAATAAACGTTTGGTATTTATAATTAAGCGATAGTCAACCTTTTTGTGGTCGTATCTACTTAAAGATCAAGATTATGCACTCAATTTTATTTTTGGTAATATGTTGCCCCTCAGATTTCGTTTTCTCATGTATCATGATTGCGTTCCAAATCTATACAAAATAAAAGTGTCTAAAGTCAGAATAACAGCTTATTACTACATTTAATTCACTAACGCACATAGTGGACTCATTGTGTTTACAATATGTCGCTTAACGGGTTAAATGAAAGTTTATAACGTACTTTAAAAAAATCTTTTGTTAATCTTTTGTCTGTCTCTCTGTTACGGCTAATCTCCGAAACGGCTGGACCGATTTTGACGGGACTTGCACTAGCAGATGGCTGATGATATAAGGAGTAACTAAGGTTACTTCACATCACGCTATGGCCTTTAGGATCTGAGCAAAGGTCAGATATTTGGATAAGAAAGCGACGCAGATCTCGTTCTCACAAAAAAAAATCACTTACCGGACCAAGTACTCAGTGCCGGTTTTAGTACTAACAGCGCCCTGGGCGAGATTTCTACGGCGCCCCCTAATTGCAATTCAAACCCATACGAAAAAAGGCGAAGGATAATAATGAAATAACCATTTATGAAAAGAAATAAACATTTATTAAAAAAACTAATAAAATTTTACTTTTCTAGCCTTTTTATCGGCGAACTCTTTTATTAAGTTATCAAAGTCGATGTTTTCAGCTATTTCATTTTCGATCGACAAAGTTGCCAAGTTTGTCAATCTACATTGTGATATCGTCGATCGCAGATAGGTTTTTATTAGCTTAAGCTTAGAAAAACTCCTCTCTCCACTAGCAACCGTTACGGGAATAGTTAATAATATTCGTAATGCTATCCAAACATTTGGATATAGTTCTTTTAAGTTGCGGTCTTTAATAAAATTTAAAACAAAAACAGGAGTAACCACTTTCTGATCAGGCAAAAACGATTTCAGACTTATGAGTTCATCGCACAACATACATCCATCTATATCTGATTTGGAATTTACATTTAATTTCAATTGAAGATCACTACAGAGTTTGATAAGGTCGTGTTTTTCTGGAATCTGTTTTAAATTGTACAAAAAAGACCAAGATTCCGAGTACTCACATAACTGTTCAAATCTTTCGTTGAGTGAAGTTAACGTCGTGTCCAAAAGACAGTTGAAAAATTCAACCTCAAATTTTTTTTCTGGAGAAGTTATAGGCTCATCTTGGGCAATTTCACCAGCTTGGCGCTTAACACGTCGAATTCTTGTTGTCGCTCTAAACACAGGTTCTATTTCTAACTCTTCAGCCAATTCCTTCGCAGTTAGAATGGCGCTTTTAAAGCCTGTATTTCTATATTCTTCCAAGAAATTGCAGCATTTTTTCAGCATGTCTGTGCATTTACCGAGATCCATGTCTGTTGATTGTAGAGATTTACTAACGACATTAATTTGAAAAAGTATGTCATACCAGACAACCAATGAAACTATGAAGCCGAAATCTTTTAGTTGTTCGGCTAGAGTAGTAGCCTCATGAGAGACTTGAACATCAGTTTGCTGAGTTTCGATAGCCAAAGTGATTAAAGCGTCATGGACGGCGCTAATTTGATAACGGACTGCTTTAACACTGCCTATTCTTGCTTCCCAACGCGTGTCACTGAGTTTTTTTATAGTGTACAATCCCAAGTGATCGGTCAGAATTTTCCATCGATGAACAGAAGCTGAAAACAACGTAAACAACCTCTGAAGTACTCCAAACAAAGTGACAGATTTTACAGATGACTTAGCGGCATCGCATAGTACGAGATTGTAGCTATGACAGCCACACGGCACATATACAGCTAAAGGATTTATGTCCAGAATTCTTCTTTGAACTCCAATATTTTTTCCTTTCATGTTTGCTCCGTTGTCATAGCCCTGACCTCTACAATCGTTCAATTCCAGTCCGTATTTATTTAAAATATCAATAATAACTTCAGTCAGCCTTTCACCAGTCGACTCATTAACAGGTATAAATTCTATGAAATGCTCTTTTACTGATATTTTATCGACATCTGATGATAAATCAACAAATCGTATTGTCAGTGAAAGCTGTTCTATATGACTAATGTCCGGAGTACAGTCAGCTATAATAGAATAATATTTCGATTTCTTTGCACGTGATATGATTTCTGACTTCACTTTTTCACCCATCAGCTCTATTAATTCATTTTGAATGTCTTTTCCGCAGTAGTGGTCAGAAACATCACCCTTTACAGCTAAACGCAAGTGCTCCTCCATAACTGGATCAAATTTGGCTAGTAGTTGTACTAAACCCAAGAACTTTCCATTATTTGGCGTATATAGTTTGTCGGAAGTACCTCTAAACGCCATATTGTTTTCAGCTAAATACAGTGTAATATGCATTAATCTAGACAAAATATTATTCCACCTTGTAGTTTCCTTTCTAATCAAATGTTGCTCTTGACAATCTATTGTTTTTCCCGTTTTTAATCTTAGTTCAGCCTCAATCCATGAGAGGTAAAACTTCTTATGAAAAGTGCTACTTTCATGAACTTTTAACATTTCTGATAAGTGTTTCCAGTCGTTATATCCTTCAGATGCTAAATTCGACGTTGAGCTGCTATCAAATAGCCGGCAACAAAAACAGTAAACTCGATTTTTAGAAACTGAGTATATTAACCAACGACGCTGAATTATTTCATTGTTTGCAAGTTTTTTTGTAAAATGAGAATTTGAGAAATGTCGCCCTGTATCATTTTTTGGATAATTATCAATGTGAGTTTGCACTGGGCCATTAGTTATTATATGATCAATAACTTTGCTATTTCGAGTGAGTGGCCAAGTGGCTGGATCCGATATATTTGGAGCAAGAGAACTAATGTCATCTAGAATTTGTATTTGTTGTACATCACCAATAGTGTCATCCTGAGCAGCATCTGTAATTGTAACACAACTTGTCTCCTCACTTCGGGAAACTTCGTCCACAATCTCTTCAACAGCTAACTGATCTGACTTGTCAGACAGAGACTCCACTACCGATGCATTCGCTTGTATTTCAGATGTAGATGCCACATTAAGGTCTTGATTTTTTGTTGTGATATATTTGCCTATATTCATAAACTTTTTTGTTTTTTCAAATTCCTTCTCTTTTTCTGCTTTTCGCTTTCTATATTTTGATCCAGATGGTTTTCTTTTGAAAGGATCAACGTGTTCAGACATTTTGTACTAATCAAATCTGCAACAAATTAAATCTGCGTAAGTCCGATCATTTCTATAAATTAATTAAATATAGCGCTATTGAGGGAGGACGACCAAAAACGCTTTATATTCAGTAGCCTTACCATGAGTTTGTAAAAACGTTCTCTTCTCGCTATCGAAAACTATCGCTTTGTCCCTGTCATTGTGGTGCACGTGAAAGAGACAAAGCTATAGTTTTCGATAGCGAGAACGTTTTTTCAAACTCATGGTAAGGCCACAGGAAAGCGTTAGCATACACGTGAACTACGATCGAAAAATCTAGGTAAGGTAATATTGTCATGGCAGCGGAATAATTGTGAAATGTTATATTTAAAAGCTTGTGTTACGTGATAGTGCTTAGATTTGTATGAAAAAAATCACGATCATCCACTCGTTCCCGAAAAAATGACTTCTATGTACAGTCAGATGCAAAAGTCGGTGGACACTTTTCACCTTTAACACAAAGGCTTACGAATGAACAGGCTTCATCCACTTTTACACTTGACCGTACCTCCTCGACATTCATTTATTATCTCCGTGTTAAAATTTCATCAACATTATATAGTCAGTTCTAGAGATATTTTATAATATACTAGCTGTTGCCCGCGCAGCTACGCTCGCGTGGTATCCCTATTTAAACCTATAACCCTTTTTTGTCGCATCGCAATCGGTTAAAAAGTAGCCTATAGCAGTCTCATGAGTTCCAACTATACATATGTCAAATTTCATCACAATCGGTTTAGTGGTTTAGGCGTGAAGGGAAGACAAACGAACAAACAAACAAACACACTTTTCCATTTATAATATTAGTATGGATAATTTACTTTAAATAGATTACCCCACTCCAAACATAACAAACAAACAAATGTTACCTCTTTAGTATAATAAGTAAAGATAGTTAAAATAAAATTGTACTTACCTAATTAGTGAAATAATCCGTCATGAAGCAAATACCTACTTAAACACTATTTGAATTTCAACTTTTTGGATAAAACCTATGTCACTCTGTAGTCGGCGACAAAAAGTAAAAAACATGCACTTCGTAACTTAGCGTGGACCGCCTGATTACTGCGTCTGTTTGTTTTAAAATATGTAATTACGATAACTGTTTTTAAGTGCGTGCACCGATTGAATGAATAAGAATGAGCTGTGTTCCGCTCCATCAAAAATAACGTCAACTCTTCTGAACTAAAATGTTAAAAAGAGATAGATAATGTGTTTCTCTGTGGTCGGGGATTCCCAGTTTTAACGGATTGAGCACTGCGTTCCATTCTAGTGTTGCCAACACATCGTTTTTTTTTTTCACTTACAGAGATGGGAATATAAAGGGGCGCCGCTTCACGGCGCCCCTTAAAGTCCGGCGCCCCTGGGCGGTCGCCCAACCGCGCCCTACCCTAACGCCGGTACTGCAAGTACTTGTAGGCAATACAAATATTTGTTCTGTGCGGAAATCTAATCCAGAAAAGCCGCAGCGAGTTTGTGCCGTTATTCAACTGTAACTTATGGAGGCATTAGAAGGGTTGAGTATCGCTGTTGTTAGTTCTATCAATAAATATGACACTGTAACATTCACACTAACATGCTCATAATACAATGACTGATGCTTCTTAGGCTAGTTTTGTATTATAGATAGTTGAATTTTATACGACTTCAATGTCATTTTTTGTGAAAAATCAATAAAACTATAAAACTTACTGCTTCTCAATTATGATCGTTTAATTACATTGGCGTTTCATAGATAAATAAAATGTAATTCGTAGTATTTCCGATCCAAAGGATGTACTATACCGTGATAATGGACAACTTTTTGTAGTACCTAAAAATCGTGCAAATTCGTTTAAAAATGTATTATTAACGTTGTTTCTCTGAGTGCGGCAGTAATTTTTTTTTAATCAATTAATTTCACTTTAATCACTGTTGCTTATTACTTTTATGTAGGAAAGCCGTTTTAATATTGGATCCGTTAAATATTTAACCCGACGTTACTAGTATCATTATGATTAAGGCGAAATCTTGTCTTGGGCTTTAAATTAATGTAATTGTAGGACATTTTCACATTCTACTTTCATGGCTGTAGAAATTGCAACATCAACTCTAATGTATTCAAAACTTAGTATTAAGTTTTGCATTAAAATTCTTATTGTAGTTTTAAGCGACGGTAGCCTAACGGCTAGGGCTTCGGACTGGCGATACTGGTTTTGTTCAAAACACCCCCATTGTACTACCGATATGAACTCTCTTGTAAACAAGAATTTAGCTTAGGACGAGGGGTTAACAAGAATATTAGTAAAGTGCTACTCACATTTTGCTAGTTGGCTTTTTTTTAAGAAAAAATAATAATATCAACTATCTGCTGATAGAAGCGTAAATTCTGCATTCCGCCATAGTTAATGTCGCAAGTCCTACTGCTAAGACCTAGAATGTGTCATAGACGTTCAATTTGCATAAAAAACAAAAAGAATTGAATTCGGCGCCCAAGGTGAGACAATACGCTCGAAGCGGTTTTATATTATCAAATAAAAAAAAACAATTTATGTAAATAAATTTCATTTTTTCCTTTTTATTGTAAAAAGTCTTACTTGTCTCGTCTCTCATTCCTGGAAACTGTTCGTCGATGATTGTATGTTATACCTAAAACTATATCATTGTTCATTGTAAATATTAATAATTATGTTAGATTAGATTATAATTTATTCGACTGTAAAAGGTCACTGTAGGCTAGTCTTTTACATATTATTATATAGCTTAGATATTTTGTAGAATAATGTGTGAATTCGTTTCTAAGGAAATTATCAAAATTATGCAAATTTAACACTATTTGTGCGTTGATCGTCAACTGAATTTCATCTTAAACTTGTGGTAATATTATATACGAAATCTATAATTTAGATGAAATCTTCACTGATAGGCGCAAGCGATAGCTTATTCCGCGTGTCCTTTTAAATACATAACTATAACATTTAGGTATAATATAATGGTTTCGTACACGATATTTTATACTATTTAACAATATGGCATCAGCAGCGGCCTTAAGCAACTGTAAAAATAAATGTAGTGCGGCGTAGTTCACATTTATGGATACAAATAGATGATCATAATAAGTGGAGTGCCTTTATCCAACGACCGAGACCTCTCGTCTCACGTAAAGTGCCAACCTTACTTTTGATACACTTTACAACATTGTAAACTCATTTCGGATCACTGTAAGTAAATGTAAAAACTTTTAACGGTGTTCGATTATAATTATTTGCGTTATCATGTCAAATGTATCAATTTGATCTAAGCTGTAACCGTACGTGTCGCTAGTCAGTCGTGGTCAAATATATTATTAGTGTAAATTATATTTTAATCGGGAATATATCGTAATGAATTAAATGGTACTTCACATGGCATGTTAATACAAATATTTGGGTATATTGGAAAAAAGATTTAAGCTGTGTTTATTGTAGACATGGGCATACGCTATAATACTGTGGATTAGGATTAGGGAGGTTTTCTATATCTCAAGCTGAACTGGTGTTTAAACACCATAATTTTCTCGGACATTACTTTAAAAGGTTGTGTGAAACATGCGTTAGAATCAACTATGTCCTACCATTTATATGATGTACAGATATCACAATTCTATAAACATGTCAATTTATGACATGTCTGCAGTGGACTGCAGTAAACATGTCAAGGAAAATAATAAAAAAAAAGATATATTTTCCTTCACAGTATTAATTTCAACATAGACAATAAAGTTAAATGTTTCTTGAACTTTCTATTATATAATGTCTCTGTTTCCTATACTATGATATTTGTACTCTATGAAATAATAATGTGCCATTTCTAGTTTATAGCACAACGGCTTCTTTTGTTTTTGGTTCGATTACAACAATATACAGATAAATTATGTAACGTATACATATATAAACTATGTTGTCGCAGGGGTACACAATTATCAACTCGTAGTACTAACCACTCAGCTACAAATGTTTGTTACCCTACCGTTCCCCACACTTATTGTAGTATTCATTTTCTATATCATAGGGCAGCGCGCACACGATGCGTTCGATCACATTGTAGGCACACACGTATACGTGTGAACACAAAGGGGTTGCCTGTTCACAGTGTTCACACAACATTTTCACGTGTAGTTTGTTCTTCGATATATCTAACCTTATCTGAAGTTGTCCGCAAGTGGTTTAGCAGTGGTAAATTTGAATAGTAAGAATCGGTGTAAAGACAATTATCATATATGTTTCACATTGATGATTATTTTCTTTATTAATTGGGATATTTATGTGTAATACTTAGTCACGATTGTACCAGTAGGTAGTTCGGAACGGCTTACTTCAGGCGAGCAGAGTTATTTCGATCAAACTGTAGCTGTAGTAGGCATTCGTATGGGAAAAATTAGTTGTTAAGATCAATTCATACTAGCGCGGAGACGAAGCATAAACAGTATCTTCAAAATATAAAAAAAGGTGCGCGAGTGAATACGATCTCTAAGCAGCCAGCACCGATTGGTCCGCGCTCTTTAGCCTGATCTCAAGTGCAGCAAAGCAAAGCGTCTTAATCCAGTCCTTACCTCTGTAGGAGTGTTTTGACGCTACCGAAGAATTTGACGCTTTGCTTCGACTCGACTGTGCGCTAGTATGGATTGACCCTTAGTGTATTCATAAAATATTGGACTAACTTTACACCTGCATACTTATCTATACTATATAATATTATAAAGCTGAAGAGTTTGTTTGTTTACTTGAACGCGCCAATCTCAGGAACTACGGGTCCGATTTGAAAAATTATTTCAGTGTTAGATAGCCCATTTATCGAGGAAGGCTATAGGCTATATATCATCACGCTAAGACCAATAGGAGCGGAGCATAAATAAAAAATGTTACAAAAAACGGGAAAAAATATTCCTTTTAAATAAAAAGCCGAGAAACCACGCGGGCGAAGCCGTGGGCGGAAAGCTAGTTGTTAAATAAAAATGGTATAACTCTTTGGATACCATGAGAACGATAAGACATTACACGAGCCGGATGTTCCTTAATTATTAACTATAATTATATTAATAATTAAGGAAAATTTTACACGTGTTTATCGCTTAGTTAGACTTGATGGAAATATTTTACTTTCTAGATATAAGTTGCATTATGGGATAGGTTCTTTTCAACTGAGCGTGAGGTCCTGACTTCGGTCAAGCAAATTGATATTGTGTTATTATATAAAATGTTCAGTTGCATCTTGCAATTTATTTGTGACCGGTAAATAGCAATAGGCGAATACAAACAAGCTTCATAAACATATTCTAGCTTTATATCATTCCTAGACTATCTATATGGCGTTGGAAAATTATGAAATTTTGTTTCAATTGAAACTCAACTTTTACAGATAGAAGATTGGATTTTTTTATAAAAAATTTAGACAAGTTCTTATCTGCTCAATATAAGTATTTCATTTAATACTTTGTACAAATAATCAATTAAGTATTTTTTTGTGTTTATTTCGTTTACTATAGGGAATAATGCTTACGATTCTAATATGAATCAAGTATTTGTATTTGGAACATTATAATATGGGTAAATAATAAAATTAATGCATGCTATTATCCTTACTTTATACTTTACCTTTTCAATTTAAAAAATGCGAGGGTAAGTTTAAATAGTAAAACCGAAAATACGACTTAAATTGTGACGACATCGCCCATATTTGGATTTTACAATTATATTCAGACTTGACCTAAGTATGTTTTAAATAAGAAAGCAATATTCCCTATCGAATGGGGGGGGGGGGGAGCTGGCGTACATTAATACACCTTTGCCAAACCCTTCGGATACAGCCGTGACGGTATGATTTTCTTTGGTCGCACGTGATATTTACACAATTATTATAATTAATTAATTATTACTAAAAATATACACAATATTTTTAGTAATAATTAAGATACCATTATTATAGTGAGAATCGCAAGTCAACACGGGGTGTAAGACAATCGCCATATTATAAGGTATCATTAACGGATATTATCAAGAATAGTAACTTAATATGTTCTGGATGTTAGCTATAGTCATAACTTGTTTTATGTTGAACCCAGACCACTGTAGGGTACAAATTATTGTATATAATTTGGATTTTACTATATAATATAAGTTGTTCTAATTTAGTAATGTTTATCGTCTAGACAAAATTGTTTTCAAACGATTAAGTGAATCTATTATTAACTAAACTGATGGTTACGTGTTACGTTTTAGAAGCATATGGTTTTTTATTCGCCGAAATTCAATCAGGGCCTTCTAGCACATGATAAGCTACGGTTTTGCATCTGCATTCGTCTGTTCTGAAGCTAAATACAGATTACATAATCCAAACGCCACGCATTTAATCGCGAATGTAGAGTCGCCAAAACGGAATGCATCATTAATTGATACAACAGCAAAACGACGATGCAAAAAGCATGGAATGTGCTTGCTTGTGCCTTAAATTCCAATAAACCTCAATTAACTAATTTCTATTTCAAATTAAAGTGTATGTTACCTAGTGTTGATGCTAAACCAGTGAGATGCCATAAGAGATAATTCATGCTTTGAAATATGGGCTTTAAATTTCATTAAATCAGATTAACGCTAGTAGGTACTGTTAACAAAATCTGTTTAGTAGTATCTGATAGGAAACGCGGGACAGACGCGTTGCGAGAGCAATAAATGTCCAGTATATATGAAAATACTGGACATTTATTGCTGGAACTTTATGCATAGTTAAATATCCATATTATACTTGTTGCATACTACAAATAAAATAATGGCCACTGCTCCATATTGTAAGTAAACTATAGTTACTATGCATTTAATATGAACACTAATAATATCAATAAATAGAAGATAAGTCAACACATGAATATAATAGAAACATGACAAATTCTTTCTAAAATTAACAGCTATATAGTATGTTTCACATTCAGTCCAAAGTTGCACTGCCGGATCGTCTGTTGGATCCAAGAAATTTCCAGAAAAACATTCACAAACTTATGTGATTCAGTTCAAAACTAAAATTATTGGCGATTGGTACTGGGGCCGTCTCATACGGAAGAATTCAAATAAGTTTTATACAAGGAGGGCAAATGGTAGCGGACCTTACAATAAACTTTTTATAAACTGACCAGCTAAGCCGGTATAAAGAATATTATATAAATGTAAGATAAATTGCGACACTAATACCTACTCGTGTTCCTGAATTTCAAGTGATATCTTTGTAACCCCGCGTTTACACGGACGATAAAACATGTTGCAAACATCTTATCTAACTCTCAAAGAGTGAGTGGAAAAGTAGCTGTTTGCAACATGTTTTGTCGTCAGCGGAAATGCGAGGTGACGTAGAATGTGTTCCCAATCAGTGAATCAAACATTTATGAAAATACAAACATACAATACAATTATAATGATAAGATATTTATAAAATCAATAACACCAATTAATATTATAGTAAGGGAAGTCCTGCCGATAGCATTCAATAGTAGGTTTAGCTATTAGCAATAAATAATACCTCAAACATAGAACTCATTTTAATGATCGTATATCATTGTTCTATTTAAGTCAGTGGACTGATTATCCGTGATTTGACTTATAAAAAAAAAACCTGTATAATTTCTATACGTTGTCCACCAGGTAAACTACTTTTTGACAGATGGAACTAGTGATTGCAGGAACGTAACAATGCAATTATCGATCCGATTATTGACAATTTGGTTACTGTGTAGTATATGGATTATCAATTGTTTGGCTGTCGAATCGAAAGTGGTGCAACGACGACCAATGATAAATAAATATGCATAATATTCTTCTGGTTGTATTAATTTTTGTATGATATTCATTTTCCATTCATTTCTTTCCAAAAATATTGTTTAATTTATGTTTTATTGATATTAGAGCTATTTTCCGATACTGATATTATATAATTGTTTAAAATGATTGCAGCAAATATATTCGATTCCATCACTAGACACGGTAGAATGCAACTAATTTTAATATGCTTGACAATTATCTTTTTTTTTTTGGAATATCTGTTACATTTATGGTATTATAATGTCTGCAAGAAGTCATAATTAAGATAATTGAATAACATAAAGAAGTTAATATATGTATTTTGTTACGCATTTCAAAGTTAACTTTAACGTAATCTGGAACAGCTACATTCTAAGGCATCTGTCAAAAAGTGGTTCACATAATGGACAAAGTATAGTAACTTCAATTAAAAGCTATGTGAGATTGTAATTACATCTAAGGAGAGTCCGCCAAGAAGGTCCGAGAATATTTGATTCATTTTGTGCAACGGGGAGCGGTACCATGACTTGAGAATAAGGTTAGTGTCAACTGGAATTTTTCAAAATGGTGAAATAAAGATAAGTCTCTTATGAGAGGAAAGAATGACTGAGAGAATGATAAGATAAGTAGGGGTGAATTGCACTACTGGTATAATTGAACCTATGAAGCTGGCATAGTTAAGCATAAAAAGAATGGTTTGTTTTTTTTTATCATATTACTGAGCCAGAAAGCTAAATCAATATAATTATTTAATAAATTTGTTGGAAACAATAAATAAAAATAAGTGTAGATGTACTGTCCATTTTTTTTTAAGTGTGACATGTGTACTTTTTTTAGTGAGTGGTTGAATTGCTAACTGACGTTAAAGAAGGTTCGAAATCATGTACAAGCTTCGTTAATGACATGCCCGTAAAACATTACTTGTACCAATACTTGATTTCGATACTAGGATTTTTTGTATGATCAACATGAACTAAATTGTTCACAATACCGTTGTAGGATCATCCCTCAAACATATTAAAATCTACAACATTGTATGTTTAGAATATTACTAGCATATTAATTAGTTTATTTGGGATTAAAAATAATAAATAATGTGGCTGTATAAAATGGTTAAGTTAAGATACCACCAATTTGTTACACAATTTTCGCATTTGTACATTTCATATTTCACCAAAATTGGAACGTATTGTAAGTTTTATAAAACTTAGGTAATTAAATTAATATGGAAGAAATCTAAAGCTATGTGTATATTATATACCTTTAGCAGTTTGTATACATATAAGTTGTGACGTTATCATTAGTGTTGAGGACACCACGATTTGTGTTGCATGATACAAGCTTGTTAATATTATAACAAAGGATTACACATTTTAATTAATGGCTTCTGAAATAAAATACGGATGTTTTAAAGATATTTTTATTTCGACCACAATTTAAGTTCTTACAGAATATCGCTTTCAGAAGAATTTGATGTTAATACTCGTAACAGATAGATATCCTATCATGTTTTGTTACGTTTGTCTGTAGGTCATACAATTGGGAGTCTTGATTGACCTATGACCTTGATACTTGAGTTGCATTTTTATTGTTAGTCACTACAAATCCTAGTACTTTTTTGTAAGTAGGGTGCAATCGTTTAAGAGTCAACCTCTCCGAACTGACAGGTAACATACATAAGGTCTCCATGAGACATGTAGAATTAGGAACATGCATGCGTTTTTTTTATTTTTTTTATTAATTCTATACATCATAACAACACAATCCCGGGAATGTTTAATTTAAAAAAAAATATTATCCAACATACATATCCAAAATTGAGCTGTTTGAACGCCGCCATTTTTCGCGCGCTTCAGATGACGCCATGGGCCGCGATCATCGCACGAAGTGTTTGTTTATTACGGGTGTTTTGGTTAATTCCTAAAGATGTTCGGCATTACATAGTACCAAAATACTATAAGAACTACTCCCGATAAAGTATTTTTTTCTTCTTTCGGTCATCGTATATAGTCTCATCACTGACGAAAATCGCTCATGACACATAAATTAAAATATATTACCAAGATAATTCCTCTTCTAGCAACTTTCGACTATGTGATTAAATTCAATGTCGTGGCCCGTGACGTTTCATTTCGTTTGACCAATGACAGCGCGTTTTGTAAATTTGAATTTCGCTCGCATAAATTAGCACTTTTTAATTATTATTTTATATAAATAAATAACAATTATGTAACAAAATGTTGTTACAATAATACTTTAGGTATGTTTAAGATTCCGGATAAAAATATATTAGGCAAATTTAAACTTCATGCATATTCCTAATTAAGGACATCGTCTGGCAATGTCACCTAGGCCTTGTTTGCTACTCCAATAAAAAATAAATGTCAAATAAATACATAGATTGTATGCCTATTAGAAATTAAAAGTTGTTTCTACAAGTGAACTCGCACTTATGTATTATGTTATTCACTAGTTTGCGTGTCCTCTGACGATGGGCTGTGAAGCTTCCGAGATTTCGGAAAGCGCTTTTGGTGGGTGTTGGTGATCTTCACATTCTGCCCAGTTATATTCTATAAGATACAAAAGGTATGTTAGTTACATTTAGATACTATGCATCTACCAAATTTAAATTACCTATACAGGATAACTAGCTGACCCGGCAAACGTTTTGCCATATAAATTATTTCTAGAGAATTTCTTTACTAAAATGACTTAAAAAATAGGGGTTGGTGATGGAAGGGTGAACATTTAGGGTTGTATGTATTTTTAGTGCCACATTATAAGAAAAATAAAATAAAAATTTGCCCAAAAAATAAAAAAAAATATGTTAGGGGTGGACAACCCTTATCACTTAGGGGTATGAAAATTATTTATTTCTTAGATTCTAAGACCTACTGAATATGAATATAAAATTTCATAAAAATCGGTCAAGCCGTTCCGGAGGAGTATGGTAACTAACATTGTGACACGAGAATTTTATATACATATATAGGATAATGCGAACCTCGGCGAACGTACCGCAACCAAATTGCGGATGTTCTTAAAAAAGGCCAGGTTCCGAGCACCCTAAACCGACGGTCATGCATGAAGAGATTCATGAATGTAGATGAAGCGAAAGTAGTGTGCCAGGATCGTAGCAAGTGGAAATCTGTAGTCTCTGCCTACCCCCATGGGAGACAGGCGTGACAATATGTATGTATGTATAGGATAATGTAAATTGTCAATACTCTATACAGAATTGAGTGCAGTAATATGACCATTTGCCTGCTAAATCAAAGGTCTAAAGTTCGAATCCAAGGCACACCTTCGACTTTTTGCAGTCATATGCGTATTAACATTGCTAGTAAGCTTTTTATA
The DNA here is from genome assembly GCA_958496365.1 of Subacronicta megacephala. Taxonomy (NCBI): domain Eukaryota; kingdom Metazoa; phylum Arthropoda; class Insecta; order Lepidoptera; family Noctuidae; genus Subacronicta; species Subacronicta megacephala. The sequence continues at coordinate 14,642,332 of OY292513.1, forward strand.
TAAAAAAAACTAATTACCACGCACTTAAAAGGTGAAAGAAAATATCTTTAGGAAACCTGCATGCCTGATAGATTTTCATGACGGCGTGAGTCAACCCGCAGTACGAGTAGGCTAGCGTGGTGGACTATAGACTAATCCCTCTCGTACAGAGAGGAGACCCGTGCCCAGCAGTGGGACATTGTAATGGGATGATGATGATGATGGAAATACAAGATTGAATAGAAAAATAAAATCTGAAATTGTAGCATCATTCTTATAACGTCATTGCTGATTCCTATTCTTTCCTAACAACTAGTTCCTTACTTCAAAATAAGACGAAGTTCTCAATACGATTACATTATGAAAAGTAGCAAACTATTAATACCTGATCATCCAAACTTGGTTTGTAAGTTTTCAAAACCGAAGCAGTATTCTTTTTCGCGAATACAGTACGGCGGTGGTGTGCGAGGACCGCGTCGTTCAACATGGCGTGTGTTAGACGGTTGCGGTCCGTCGATCGTGACACGCAGCGCACTGCCCGCAACGCGTCGAGCGCCATGTTGAGTCGTATACGACCCAGGAACGCGTATAACGAACATTCATCTTCATGATCCTAGATAATGAAATAGACTGCTAGCTAGTAACAAATGCTACAGGCCCCGCGCCAAAGGGGACCCCTCGTATCTAGTTCCGGCAACCTCCAACCTATTAAGACTAAAAAATTATGAAGGCACAAAAAAGTTGTGGTATATTATATTCCATGTCAAATACATAATAATAATGTAGGTATTGAATGTTGAATCTACAGTAGATCAAGGGCACCTCAATAGAATATGCTACGGGCACCGCACCGCTGGTAATCAGAATAGGTACAGTGGGTCATACCTGTTACCTGACCCACTTAGACGCCGCCGGCCCACCTAGGGTGGGTCAGGTAACAGCTATAACCCACTGTACATCCTTAAAATCTCTTTTGTTATCAACAGTTTTCAGGGAAATATTAAGTACCTACCTTGTTGCGATCTTTTGCAATGACTTCTTCTTGCTGACGTTTTATTTCGATAGCCCAGCCCCTGAAATAATGATTAACAAAACTGTATACCTATATATGCAACTTTAGACATAATATATTATCTAAATAGGTAGCTATCCAAGGCACTAATATTCCTAATATACCGTTGATACTTAAAACCTCCATCCTAAGCAGAGTTATTTTTTATAAAAAATTAAGTATTGTAAGTGTCTTGTAATCTCTTGTAATTAATTAAAGATCGGTAAATCAGTATCTACGCTTGTACATAAATAATAATTTTATCATAAAGCCATCTGCCTCTGCGTTTATCTAGTAAATCATTGAATAAAATAAACTTCATAATCGGCCTATAATGTTCCCACTGTTGGGACACAGGCCTCCTCTCGGTGAGAGGGAGTGGGCCGTAATCCACCACGCGGGCCCAGTGCGGGTTGGTAGATGTCACATGTCTTCGAAGTTTTGATTCTAGGACATGCCGGTTTCCTCACAATGTTTTCCTTCACCGTTTTGAGAGCAGTGGTGATGAAATAATTTACACAAAGTAAAGCCCCTATCTGGGTTCGAACCTACGACCTACAATTCGCAAGTCGCGGCCGTTACCACTGGGCCACCACCCCTCCACCAAAATAAACTTACTTGCCCATATTTACGAAGTCGTCCAATACAACGCTGTCTCTCTGGTACATTGGAACGCTCTTTATCTTTGTTTCCTTCCAGACCTCATTCAACTTCAAAGTCAGGTAATGCGAGCAGAGGACTAAAGTCACCTATAACACGATTTATTTTTAACTAAATTCTAGTCCTAAGCGCGACGCTAGAGGTCTATTGGGTTCGATTTCCAGGTCGGGTAAAGTGTTTTGGGTTTTTCTATGAAATTCTCTCTCTCAGTAGCAGCTTGTAGTCTAGATTTGTGGCCGGTTAATGGCAATAGGCTCGCCTCCTATTACATGGGACCTAAAACCTAACGGCAAAGTTACGGAAATAATTCTCGGAATCGAATCAGTAGTTCTAGAGATTATCTCTGTAAATACACTAATACTTATACAAATAACTTTAGCTGTTTCTAATATCATTATAGAAAAGTAAGACCTCGTCTTCCATGTCCAATTTTATGTTCTTGTACAAATTGTACGCTTCATCTGCTAGAGACACCCCATATTGTAGATCTTCAGACAACATGTGCAAAATAGCAAAAGCCTGTAACAATCTTAAAATGTACTACTAATCAACTAGAGGCTTACTTACGTCATGCATACTTAGTTCTATAGTCCACCACGCTAGCCTACTGCGGGTTGGCAGACTTCACATGCCGTCTCTCAGGCATGCAGGTTTCCTCACGATGTTTTCCTTCACCGTTTAAGCGCGTGATAATTATTTATACGCACATGACTTCGAAAAGACAGGGGTGCGTGCCTTGGATTCGAACTCGAGACCTTTGACTTAGCAGTCCAATGGTCATATCACAAGGCTATCACTGCACTAGCCTAATCCCTCTCGTTCTGAGAGGGGACCCGTGCCCAGCAGTGGAACAATGTAATGGGTTGATGATGAAGTTCTAATTGTTTTTAGTACCCTAAATCCCTTTTTTACACGTAACAAAAGGCAGTTCGCTTCTGTTTGGGTGCCGAATTCAAATTATTTTTGCTTTTTCGCAATTTGTTTGTCCTATAACATTCTTTAACATCCTATAACAACTAAAAATCGTTAACTCGATGTAATAATTTTTTTGAAGGGAAAAGAAAAAGGCAGGTTATTTTGAAACATGTATCTACTGTTTTCAAGAAGATACGCAAGAAAGTAAGGTCTTATTACTGGACACGGGACAAGACACAAATTTCTCGGACTTTCGCGGATATCCCGGCTATCTGGCAAGTCTACAGGTGTCGAGGCAATATTTGATGGTCGGCCACGATACCTACTAGCTTTATTGTATAGAGTCTTCTTACCTGCTTCATAAGTCTAGTGGTCCTAAGCGCGGCTGCTATGCTAGAGGTCCTGAGTTCTATTCCCAGGTTGCGCAAAGTGATGTGAAAATTCTTAGTAGCAGCTCGGAGTCTGGATTTGTGTCCAGTTAATGGCAATAGGGTCGCCCCCTTTACATGGGACCTTAACTTACGGCGAAGAATAGATGTTCATAAGCACACCTCTGCCTGCCTTCGGGAAATATAGGCGTGATGGTATGTTATGGAATGTTTTCTTACCTTAGACATACACGACCCCGCTAAGTCGGCCGCCGCCAAGCAGATCGGAGTATTATGACTTTTAAATAAATAGTGGTCGCTCCGTGACAGTTCATACTGCGCATCCAACGACATAATAGGGTAGTCCAAGTCTATTGAAAAGTATTTTATGTAGGTAAGTAAGGAAGTAATGGTAGGCTTGATAAATAAATATGATGGTGAAGGCTATGGCTATGGTCGCCTGCTCGTTTACCGAGTTATGCTTTGGTGGTTCTAATAAACAACAATCTACTTCAAGCATTTTGTTGTGTACTTTTATAACATATTCACACTAACTAGGATGTATGTACATACGGCTACAGTTCATGCTATCAATCTCGCATTGTATAGGCTTTCCATACAATAAGAGGCCAGCGTAAACTCGTCATGGTCTCTCTTTAAGTCCAGATTTCAGAAATGTGAGCTTTACAATTTAAGGAAATACCTGCCCAGCCCTTTTGATGACTGAGCCATAGCAGCTTTGAGTTGACCCGGCCGAACCAATGGAAAGCATATTATATATCGTGCAATATTAACGTCAAATATTATTTAAGGAGCTCAGCGATCTAGGAATATGAAAGTTTCAAACCCTGCAGTACACCGTTTTCGTTCAATTTAACTCCTGATGATAAGCAGCCTTCACGAAATACTGATGCCAGCAGGCTTGCGATTGTCGCACCACGCCTCACCACGTTGGGGTGCTGAAATTAAAACGCATCCGTTTAATTTACATATTGAAAGCCATCTTTACTAGCTAGCTGAAGAACTGGCTGGAAGTCTGGAAATGGACTAAAGAAAAAAAAACAAATTTCAAAAGAAAAAATAAATTCTAAGAGCCGGCGCTGAAGAAAACATGCAATGATTTTCTGGACTTTATGAGGAGTGGCAAATCTTTTTTGACATGTTTACATCATTGATAGGAACATCAAAATGCTGCATTTTGTGCAAAAATTGCACTATTTGTAGAGTAGTATCACTGGTCATTGCATGTTTTCTTCAGCGCCGGCTCTTAAAATTTGTCCCGATAGGATAACTCTCGGTACCTCCACGGTCACAGTCACACTTTTCGATTGAGACAGACGGATGCTACTGTAAATATTAAAAAGCTCCATCACTTTCTCACTATCTAAAATTGATTACGTTAACACGTTCGGTACGTATAGCAATTCCGTCTGAATAAAGGGGATGTATCATAAATCGTTACAGGGATAATAATCTACGTGAAAGTCGGTTTAACTTTCACCCAGTGTTCGTTGAAAACTAATCGTTTGCAGCACGATTAACATTGATACTATCATCTCACGTAACTGCGCGTGGTACAACTGGTGGGCAATCCCGGACACAGGCTGAAGTTTGTGGTCGCTTTACCGAACCTCACGACCAGTCGACACAGCGAGGTGACTTGGTGTCGGCGACCATATTTCCTGGTCACAGTCACCAGGTTCATAGCTCTTAAGCTGCTCATGCTGCGGTCAGTATGTAAATTCTAACACATCGAGGCGCTTCCGTACCTCAAAGAGCATATAAAATCGTCACTACCGATTGTCATACGCACCCATGTGACAATGGTAGTGGTAGTCATGCTCAAAAAGCGTGACAACCAGTATCCTTGGGATATCGTTATTGCCGAGAAATCCAGAATTTGGCAGTCGCTTTGTGTAAGATATTGATATTTGACGACACTGCGATCTACGGTGGAGCGCGCTTGCCTCGAAGAAACCGATTCACTCGTGATTTTAAAGTCATACAGGTTATATCCTACGGGGGAGACCACTCGGGAACCTCATTCCACATTCCTACTTCTTAATACCTAAGACGCGGTTCTGATTCATGTGTTCCTGCAGCGGCCTACAAGTTCTTGATAAGATTCAAAGACTCCTACCGCATTCGAGGCCCCAAGATTAGCGCGCCAAGATACCAGCTGACCGACGGCGTCGCCTGCGCGGGCGACGTCACACACCAGTGCAAGGGCAATGCATTGAACCGGTGGCCGCGTCATCTAAAACAATATTAATAGTTTTAAACCAAAACAATATTATTTCAAGTTTCAAGAATTCAAGGGTTAATTAAATGGAAGATACAACGTATGGCCAATTAAAGTCTTTCTTAATTTCTTGTTTAAAAATGTAAGATAGACATAATTTATACTTATGAACATGCATCCATCAAGCAATGTTTCTATATTTATGGTTAAATAAAGAAAATGGTATCTAACTGTTCTACTGCACTAAGTTGGATGAGGTTTTCACAGTTATTTGTGATGGGAGAGGTGATTTAAAATGTGGTGCATGTTTCATGTTGATACTCCTCGTAGAAGCCGAGGTATAGTAAGTGCCTAAATACTATTGGGACGTGAGCTCAACGGGTAGTAGAAAATAAATAAAACGTGAACCTAACGGTATGCTTGTCGGGCCCGCTATATAATGATACCTATATACATAAAGATTAATAAACTTACTTAACTGGTTACATCTAATGAGTGTTATGTCTATTTAATTTGCAAAATTATCTAACAAATATAAATTACCTAACTATTTATGTTCAACCTGACAGGCCGTCCGTTACCGTTTTTAAATTCACGGCGTCCGCTTCAACGGTTTCTTTACATCCTCTGTCTTTCCGACCTACATACGCGTAACCAGCAAGTGAGTTACTAGTTCTCTAACCTACCAGCGTCGTTTTTGTCCATGATTTATGAACTAAAATGGCCTGGCCTATCCCTGGCCAAGGAGTACGTACCTACTAATGTAAACCCACCGTTCTCCAGTATATATGTTTAGGTCCTATGTAATAAGTGGTGAGCCTCTTGGCATTAACCGGGCACAAATTCAAACTCAGATCTGTAACTGAGAATTTCAGAGAAAAACCCAATAACACTTGCTCGAACTGGGAATCGAACCCATAAGCTCTAGCGTAGCAGTCGTGGTTAGAACCACGAATCTAATGAGGCAGTATTCGTCTAAAAATATTCTGGACTTTATAAGTATAGTCTATTTAAAACGAATGGATGAATAAATGTCAATTAGGGACAATGTAAAGCTATATAGGAACGAGAATTTTGAGAACCAAAGTACCAGATAAAAAAATACAGTAATAGGTGGTACCAACATTTACTTCAATTAAATAGTCCAAGTAGGAAGTCACGACTCCCCTCCGCGAATGCACGCGAGTCTTTCACAGTGATATTAATAGCTCTGTCCGTTGGTATGAGCTATTAAACGAATTGCCACAAGTGTCCCCCGTCCAGGCGAGCGTGATTACATCCCGTAATTACAAGATTACAGAGAATTGATATTAGCCTTTGCATAAATCAACGGGGTGAAAGTAGGTGCCTTGAACATTTGAACCTATCCTTAGAATGTCCGCTCTCTGCAACCATTCACTTCGGATTCTGTGCGGTCAGACCCTTTGATTGGGTAGGATCAATATAATTTATCGTGGATCAATTCTTTATTTGTGTTGATTCGGATTCAGCCCGTGATCCCGTAAGAACGCCTGGTGTTTACGACAATATGAATTTCGTCTACAATAAAATACTTGAAAGGTGATCCGCGTACCAATAAAAATAGGTGAATTAGACGATATAACATATTATTAAGATTTAAATATTACCGTGACTGCCTCATTAGTCTACAATAAAATACTTGAAAGGTGATCCGCGTACCAATAAAAATGGGTGAATTAGACGATATAACATATTATTAAGATTTAAATATTACCGTGACTGCCTCATTAGTCTAGTGGTCCTAAGCGCGACTGCTACACTAGAGCTCCTGGGTTCGATCCCCAGGTCGAGCAAAGTGTTATTGGGTTTTCCATGAAATTCTTAGTAGCAGCTCGGAGTCTGGATTTGTGCCCGGTTAATGGCAATAGGCTCGCCCTCTATTGCATGGGACCTAAACATACCGACGAAGTGTGGGTGTACATTATATAGTACCTACACTTCTGCCTAACCCTTCTGGGACTACAGGCGTGATGGTATGTATGTATTACCGTGCTATTTTAACAGGAGAGCTAATATTAGTTGATAGTGTCGAGCATATGACAGTTGACATAAAATCCGTATTTTTTTTTTAGTAAAACATAAAAAATGCATATGCAAATGCAAATGGTAAATATCATAATATATTTGTACTTAGGTACCTTACTCTCTCCACCATAGGTCGATGGCATATATAAAGGTAAAATATACTAATTCCTCTCACCGTAATAACATCCAACAGCTTATATACTCCATCGTTTCCAACGAAAAGTTCCCTAAATTCTCGTTTCCATACAATCGCTTCCCATATGAAATTTAATAGCGATATTAACCATCTGAAATAATTGGAAAACCACGTGACTGCAAAAGTATGTAACTACTGTATACACATATTACGAATAAATAATTCTCAGGAAGCGTAACTCGGAACAAATTCCGCTCAAAAAGTGGACCAACTTCAAACCAAATGACGACGATTCAAAATTCGAATCACTTGCGATGTTTCAAATAGACATGCTTGGTCATTGGTTTAAATTCGGAGAGAAAACAGGGATTGGTTCGCGCGCGTGCTGTAATGTCTGGTATGACATCAGAGTCAAAATGGCGTGGACGATATTATGCAATAAGTAGACCGGACCAAGTCAATAATAAAACAATATTATAATTATATTAAATATTTTATACTATTGTGATTTTTTTTTAATTATACTATATTAATACAGGGTGGAAGGGACATCGATGCACAACCGCTTACCATGAATTCAGTACATGATTCTAGACCCCCCCCCCCCGCGTAGATATTTTTCGTCGGTTACTAAAAAGGCTTAGGGTACTTTTTCGTTTGGTTAATATAACCTTGGCACCAGTCACCAGGTTCCTTTAAGTTTTCTGTTGACCTGGTACTTCAGTTGTATGTGGATATTTGTACAAACTGGTACTGCAGTTTTGTGTAACATGGTATATCCCTTTAATGATTTGTAAAAATATTTTTCATCAAAATGCATGGAGCATACTCTACTAGTTTTCACAGGCATCCAGTCATAGTCTCGTCTTTCTAATTGAACTGCAGCTATCCACTTATTTTGCCGACTGGGATCGGCAGGGAAATTAAAAAAAAAACAAAATACATTAGTCTTATAAAAATATCAAAATTTTATCGATTTACTTTTCAATATTTCATCTAGAAAAAAATCTTTCTAAATTAGGTAAAAAATTGACTGACTTCATTTTGCATAATATTGACCATCTCGTTTTGATAACGTATTTGAACAACTTTGAATATAATTATAATTAAGCAACTACTTCCAAGTGAAAAGTGATCTCTGGACATTTTAATCTTGTATGTCTCCTGCACCACTTCACAACACATGATGGCATGATGATTCACAATTATATTAAGCTAAAACGTTTGACATATATGCTCGCTTGCAAGGAAAATGTCCGACTGATGGCGCGCTGGACACAATTTTGAAGCCCCGCCTACTTGGACACAACTTTTGTTGGGTCATTTTCTTGACGCAGTTACATTTCCTGAGTATTATTTATTCGTAGCATCGACCTTTATTTGATGTTAAGCCGGCCTTGCCGAGGTCAATCTGCAGATGGGTTACCATTCTATAAGCGCTACGATTCCTAGTTGCTCGCGTAAGGGCCCGGCCGTAAATTTGACAATCGACAATCGATTTGCATACTGCAACCACCCATTTATTTACAATCATCAACATATGAGGTGTTGTTTGACAGAAAATATTGGTATAGTCGCCGCAGGTAGCGTATGGTTCTGCGTTCAATTCCCATGTCGAGCAGTGTTAATGAGACTTTCCTTGTAGAAATATCAATAGGCTCGCCTTAAAATCGCCACCTAATAAATGGGATCTAAAACATACCAGCAAACTATGGGTGGCGAGACGTGGTGTATGTTTTGTTTAGACATAGAATTATGTTCGAATTTGGCTTGCTTCATAAGTCGTCCTACGTGCGACTGCTACGCTAGAGGTCTTGGGTTCGATCCGCAGGACGAGCAGTGTTATTGGGTTTTTCTATGAAATTCTCAGTAGTAGCTTGGAGTTGGATATGTAACCGGCCGGCATTAAGCTCGCCCCGTATTACATGGGTCCTAAGCAAACCGTGGTTGTACGTTAGTACAGCTCTGCCTTTAGGAAATACAGGCGTGATGGTATGGTATGTTACCACTTGCCTGTCACTTACGATGTAGTGCTTATCTAGCGAGTACAGAACTACATCAAGCATCTTCCTCGCGAGGGAGTTGACGGTGGCTGGCCACTTAATGTGAGGGTACACGCAGCAGGACACGTGCTTGTTCAAGTTCACGGCGCTGGTCAGCAAGCGCAGGCTCAACGCTATGACCGCTTGACTTTTCTCCATCGGCGGCAGCTTCTGCTCCATGAGTGTATAGCATAGATCTGCACATTGCGAACGCGGAAATAAAATAGATACCAATATTAATAATGTATCCTCTCTCACTTTGAGACCAGCAGCCCGATTCACGTAATTAAAACCGTTGCGATGACGCAGCGACTTAATCGTTGAAACAGTTTTCCTATTCACATCCGTCGATTGGACCGATTTAGAAGTCGTCCTATTGAAAAATCATTGAACCGTATTCACACATGTTCGTTGACCGAGAATCGTTGTAAAACGTTGGCTTGACAGTATTCACATAACACTGGACAACTGTTTCAACGATTAAGTCGCTGCGACATCGCAACGGTTTTAATTACGTGAATCGGGCTACTGACCTATGTAATATTTGTCTAATTGAAATAAAATATTTGACTTTGAGTTAACAACTTACGAATAAGTATAATAATGCCGTGTGTATCAAAGAGGTCTTTCATAGCCTTCTCGCGTTCGGGATCCCGGTTGCTATAAATGCCGACTTGCAGCACCCTCATGCACCAGTACAACACCGGGATTTCATAAGGACTCTCCGAGTACCATTCAATGTACCACATGATTCTGAAAAATAGAAGCATCCGTTACTTTATGATTGAATCAATTACATCAATTCCATGGTGAAACTTCTATACATAAGAACATTATGTGAATGTTTCAGCTGATAAATTTATTTTGTCACCTTCTTATTATTCCGTATTGTTTGACTAATCCACGCTCAGCCAAGGGTATGGTGCAGACTAAGGCTTGTAGGGCAGTTTTACGGATCTCTGCAAAGAGAGACTGCGCCCAACGTAATCTTAGGTAACACAGTCCTGGATCCAACAGATACATGATACCCAATAGCCAATGCCTAGTCATGAGCATCTGAAAGCCGACATTGAAAGAGACAATGTCAAAAATATTTAAGTGTAGAGGAAAAGTTATAATTTCGTAAGTTTACATAATACTTACAAATTTATTGCAAGGAAAAACTTTGAGTAGATCAACAACAAAGTAAATTAATATCTTCTTGAACTGGACGTCGTGCTGGGCCGTGTTGAAGTTGACAGTTGCAGTCCAGTCATCTCGAGGAGGCAGCTCAGTCAAGACTGATAGGGACATCACATCTGCGCACGAACACCGAAAAACAGATAATAACAGTGACGTAATTCTGGATGAACCAGATCACTTCGTCAGTTTCGGCGGGACACGGTTGAACGACGTCCATTCTTCAAGCAATGCAATTATATCGGACGGAAGTGAAAGTGTTCAAACTATGGCTCGCAAACCCGCAAATGGAACTGATTATAATTTCAATATCCCATTGACGCATATTCTACTTAATTATTTTCGTTAAAATCTAGTTATCTAATAGCTGCTTGATAATTCAGATCAGGATAATTTAGCGATTTTCCTTTGTAGTAAAATAATGCCAATGTGCTTACCTGGCATCAGAATAGAAGAGAAGAGAAGCAATCGAGCCCGAAAGCACTGGACTAAGACAGCTGCTATCACAGTGAGGGTGATCCTCTCGTGGCTATGCTCTCGCGCACGACACTCGTACCGGTAGGCCCATATGAAACATCTGTCATTACGTTCCTACGTTAAACAAGCTGACTCGAATGTAGGACTCGAATAAACCACGCAAACAGTAGTCCGATTCCGTTTTATTTTGTCACATATTTCGGTTTTGTCTACCAAATGGGCTTGTCTGAAATTAGCCGTTCCGAACTGCCGTACTCGTATAATCACTTTATTATGTGTTTAATACATAAACATTAGTAAGGAAAATAATCAGAATGGGAAACATTTACAATCCCAATTGTATTTATAAGGCTGTAAACCTACTTGCAGACAACTTCTGACAGCTTCTTCAATTTCGAACAGAGTGTACTCAATAATTTATTGAAATAACCAACTTGGCCCCAGATCTAAGGAGGACCCTTTTCATATACTTAGTTAACAACAGTAGTGAAATTGCAACCATAGATTATTGTGCATTACAAAAGTAAAATAGCTAAAAGATAATAAACGCATTTACCTTTGTGAATAACAGTCTGGGACGGGAAGTAGTTTTCGGTATTTTGGGTTCTCGTCCAAAAATTGTTTAGTCGTTTTCAAGAGTACCAACATGAGAGAGAGTGTAGTGGACATGTTGACACTGCTGTCTCCTATACAATAACGTAATTACGTATTACTTAATATTTATTAATACTTTATTGCACACCAGATATTCTTCTTTAAGGATCAGTATCTAAATTATGGGTTGAATAATATAATGTATTGAAATAAAACTACTTTTTACAGATTTTATCGACGTTTCGGATCCTTTACAGCATCCATGGTCACGGAAGTACGCAACCGCCCGCCCGGAGGACCGTCGGCAAGAGGGGCAACACACCTCGTCCCTCTACAAAAAAAAACAAAATATGTCTTACCTAGCTTTACGTTTTCGTCCTGACAATCCAATGGGTTATTATCATAGTTGGGCAAATCTCTTTCAGGAAAATATGGATTATAACGGTAAAAAATGTTCTCTACGATATTTTCTTTCATCATTTCTATGCCTGCAATGTCGAAAATTCTGTTTGAATATCCTCAACGAAAGAAAGATCAGACAATAGAAATTCGCTATAAGTATTGTTTTTTGTCCATGACGTACCATATCATACCATATAAGTTTAAAAGAATTGAATAATTCAATAGGATATTTGTTTAGAAAATTGGCGTAAAACAAAAATCACCGAATGCGCTGTTTCTTTTTTATTTCGGGAATTGAGAAATAATTTGAACTTATGTATGTACATAGATAAAGGTAATCTAAATCTGGTTTACTAGTCTGTTTTACAAAAAACGTATGACAAAAGATCATTTTACAAACAACGTTTATCATTTGACAAACTTTCATTTCGCAAACAAACAATCATTTGACATACAGGTTTCGCAAATGTTTTACTAAGGAAATAATTAAACTGTTAAAATATTATTTTAAAAATATAATCACATGACTAAATAATTCGTTTGCCAAATTGGTGATTATACAAAAAGTTCTAATTTCGCCTGAATTAAGCGAAATAAGTAGAATTCGGTTCTGGCGTTGTGGTCGCAGTTCTAATCTAACCTAACCAGCCATTGTTTCAGTCGACCCTACACATTTTATATGCTTTCGTGCTTAAAGTAAAATATTCGTTTCTCAAATGTTATTTATGCTTTACGTTGTTGTGCCAACTAACATGTTTAAATAATCTATTTGTAAATTAATGTTTTAGCATAATATTTTTTTTAGTAAATATATTGTCTAATGAGTAGTTTATTAAACAATAGTTTGTAAAATAATAAATTTATCAAATATGATTTTGTCAAATGTTATTTTTCAAATGAAAATTTGTTATTTGTTTTTTGTCAAATGATCGGACACCTCTAAATCTACAACGTTACTTTAGAGGCAAAAAAGCGTCACTATGTAACCAGACCTGGTGACATGATGATAAAATTTAAGTCTCTAACCAGTGGTTACTTCAGGAATAAAAAATATAGGCAGGTTATTAAAAAAATCTTAAAAAGTTATACAAGATACTAAATGACTTTTCACACCTATCGACGTGGAATCAGTTTGCGCTAAAACGCGGTAACGTCTTATCAACCTTACACGGTCATGAATACCGACAAATATTGTTCCACACATTATCATATAAGCAAAAAGCTGAAAATAACTGCTGCGTTCCCATAGATTTTCACAAGAACCAGATATATGCCGATTGCGTTCAACAATTCCCATCAAACTTTAACAGGTTGGCTGTCAATCTCGTTGGAGGTCGTCCCACCATTCTTAGGTGGGTAGGTACGTGGTCTCCACTCGAGAATCTATTTTCCTCAGCGGCCATGTCCTATACGTCGTTTGAACTATATCAGCAACTTTGGTTCTTTTACAGATCTCCTCATCTGTGATTCGGTTTTTAGACGAAGCTGATTCCACGTCGATAAGCGCAGGGAGACCTTAACTCACAATTCTCCATAGTATCGCACGCCAGAAGTAGCGCTATCTCCAAGAAAGTGGGGAACCTATGTGATGATGCGATAGCTATCATCCTGACGGTGGTCTGCTGCAGCACAGGTGCTGCCGCAGCCAGGGTGTGACGCAGCTGCACGGCTCCTGGACCCCGCAGATTGTCCGATGCTGACAGGTGCCATATTATGGCTTGGGACACTATATCGAAAAGATTGTCTTCTTCCAGCCTAAGTAGGAGGTACCCTGAAAATAAATAGATTTTTTCCACAGGATCGTCCAGGAACGTATTTCTAGACCTGTTTATTTTATTATGGCAAGTTATCCTAAAGCTGGTTTGCATAAACATGTATTACTATTTTAGAATAACCATCATGCCTATATCCCTGAAGGAGAAGCCAGACTTTTACCATTATACTCACATATTTGCGAGTATAAACACGAAAAACTTGGGAGACCCAGGAACTTACCAAGACTAACGAGTTAGGTAAGAGAGCTTTTCGAGAGAATTAAAACCCTAAGTTTACTGACATGGTGGCAGACAGAATCGATGACAAAATGTAACAGGAGCTTGTCATTGCCCTTGCTTATCCTCCTCCCTCCCCCTAGCTACGCCCATGTAAAACATAGCAGTTACCATGAATTCTGGTAACGAGGCAGGTATAAAACCATATCTATTTATCAACTAGTAGTAAATAATGGTGAACAATTCATTACAACCATTCGTTGTATTTGCAACTGACCACGCCGCTGAAGATTCAAGTATTTTACATTGTTCGTGATCACAGTTTCAAATTTCAGACAAGTATTGCGTTGACCCTAATTCAATTACAATCGCCTTCAACGAAGAGAAAGGGGGACTAAACATGCATTGCTATTGATTCCTGGTTTCAATTACTATTTTGATATCGAACTCCCATAGAATAGTCTAGAATGGTCAGACTAGTGAAATTACCGTTGGACAGCCAAGTCGTAGTTCTCGAGTTCGAATCCAAAGCACGCACCTCTGACTTTTTTTAACCATGTGCATATTAATAATATAATTAATCACTTAATTAAAGGGTGAAACAAGACCTCGTGAATCGTGTCAATGGACAGAAATACGACTAAATGATTTTCTCGACGCCGCCGGCGGCGGCGGCGCGGCGTATGAAGTCTGCTGAACCGCAATTGGCTAGCGTAATGGAGTCTACCCTTCTTACTTCAAGAAGAGACCTGTGACCAGAAGTACCTAATACAACAAATGGGTTGATGTATGTGAAGACATGAAACCGAAAACATCAACAATCAGTACTTCCACCTGTGCCTATCGTATCGGGGCAAAGGCGTGATGCTATGTTAGGTTATGTTGTTACATATACAAAATAGTGATGCGATTCAAGCCGTCGCAACAAAGTCATTTCTCACGTCATCTCTAGTGTTAAGATTTCCATCAATAGAAATTAATTCATGAATTTCCCACTTCCCTATTTCGTTTATGTTCTTTCTCAGATAGCAAATAGTTACTGTTTTACTTTCATTCAAACTATGTAGCTTGAATGTTTATTGACATTGAAAAAGAAAACAGTTTACTATTGTCACTGTCTTGTTTTAATGGTTTGATTTATTTACATTCTTTGTGCTATGCCTAAATACGTAAGTTCGGTTCAAACTAGATATCAAATTCATTGTGTTGCGGATAATTGGATAAATTCTTATTGATATTGATTTATAAAAAAAATATTTATATTACCTGAAGATCCTGAAGTCCTGTTAGACTGGAAGATAACAAAGCAATATAACAAAGGATAACAACGCAAGAAAACAAAGGATTACCTACGAAGCACAACATACTAGACTTACATTTAATTGCAATAAGTATCTAAGGAAAAAAATATCATCATTATTGAATCGGGGCCCGTAGCATACCTATTCAATTAAGGGGTCCTTGATCTACTGTAGATTCTCGAGTTTAAAGTAAAAGAAAAACAATACTCAATACATTTATTGTATTTGACACGGAATAATCCATTTCGACGACTTTGAACTTTTAGTGTCTTAAGAAGTTTTATTCAAAACATTAAGCTCGAGCGCAGTTTGTCGCATTTGGATACGCGGGGCCCACTTTTGCACGGGACCTGCAACATTTGTTACTCCTGCTATATGGTTAATCCGCCACTGATTTTATATAACAGGAATATACTGTATCTTCTAGAGACGTTGTTACTGGTCTACTATAGAAGACACAAAGCTAGAAAAATCATTTATTATTTTCAGTATTACAAACCATCAACATACCTATCACGCCTGTAGTCCTGAAGGTTTAGACAAAGTCATAAATAGTGTCATAATGTACACCCACGCTTTGCCGGTACCTATGTTTAGCTCCCACGTATTAGAGGGCAAGCCTATTGCTATCCTCCTGGACAATCCTGGGTTCCTGGGTCCTCTAGTGTACCACTCGCGCTTGGGGCCACTAGACTATCGACGCAATTGCAGTATTACAGTAAATTGCATTTTAATACCAAAATAATACTCCCTACTCAACACATAGGCTAACAAATTGATATGTTCAACACGCGCATAGACCATAAATCATATAACCATGAAAGGAGTAAAATTCCCTCGAGTGACAACGACATTGTCCTCTTTAGAGCTACCACAAAATGGCGTGGCGATATTGACTTGACCTCAATTGTAAAAATATTACGAACACGAAAGTCTACGTAATAGAGTTCTGTTTCAATTGGTACCCTAAGTATTTTACTTATAAGAAAAAAAAAACAAACGTTTGATTGTAAAACTAAAAGATATTGTTACATTTGCGATCTTTTCAGAACGCTTCAATGTCGCCATGTCTCTGTTTCTGCTACTAAAAGACCTATTTAATTAATTCGAGGAAACAAAGAATACCTTAGATTGCAGCAAAATTGTTGGTGTATTATGAGGAAGGGCATTGCTTTGTTAGTCCTTTTAATTTCCTATAGGTAGCTTGACCTGGTTTCATCTCTTAGGGGTTAGGTTGTATATGCGTCTACCGCGCTAGCCTTGCGAGGGTTGGCTAGAGACACATTCTAAGGCGACTTTTGACAATAACAGTTACGTCAGCAATTATTTTTATCAAGATTGAAGTTGTTTACCTTGTGAGACTTACCCATAAAGCCCAAGAAGTGCCTGATCATGTCAAAATACGAGATGACGTCGGAAGAAGCCTTAAGGAGTATAGGTTTGCTTAAGTTTTTGAGCAGCGAAACGAGTCGTTCCTTTAAGAAAGGCTTTTGGGCCACTGATTCCAATATGTAATCCAATATTGTACAGACACTGCCAAGAGTGTCAATGCGCTGTAGTTTAGATTAAGAATTTGATTATTTAAACTTATGCTAATGTTCAGGAAAGATTTGATTGATCTTATTAAAACTTGGTTTTGGCAAAAAAATTTAAGTGCCATATGGTTTTTATCCCCAGCTTAGGAGATTTTTCCGTTGTCTTTAAAATCTTTCCCCGAAAACCTAATTCGGAGTTTTACAAAAATTTAAAAGGATACGTAGCCATTACTGCTAGTCCTAGCAAAGTCGCATAAATGTGCTGTCAAACGATCAATCTGTTGCTCCACAGTTGGGCTTAGGACCATGATCTCTAGTTTCTGAGCTATGTCCCAGTCGTAAGCTGGAGGACATTCATCATTCCATTTGCGATCTGTAACAGGAAAACAATGGGAAAGGAGTCTCTCAGTTTATGATAGGAACTAGGATAACATTAAGATTAGATCCCATAATATTTTTAACATGTATATACAATTATTTAAGAGTATCTATGGAGTTCATTGCCAGCTTTACTCCATAAGACCGACCATTTGGGAACATGGAACTAGATTTTGACATTTCAAAAGTAGGTAGGTACCTGTGTAGTGACATCTAGCTAGTTTTTCTATGAAGTTCTCTGTAGCAGCTCGGAGACTGGACTTGTGTCCGATTAATGGCAATAGGCTCACCCCCTATAACATGAGATCCAAACATACCGGCGAAGCGTATGATGGTATGTAGTAAAATGCAAATTGGGAATTTAAGTTTTTCACAAAAGCATAATCATAGAAGCTATAGACTTTTATTCCTAGTATTGTCACATTCGTATATGCCAAATAATTTGACGCTTTCGTAAATTAAAGTTAATTGTAATTCATCAAAAAGGAAATTTAGAGATGAACCACTAACCGTTATAAAGTCAGTCACGTTTTATAGACAATAAACATGCAACGCTTATTCCGACTAGATTTAACTACCGACTTAATTGTTTAACTGTCATGTCCTCAACGTGAATAGAAATCATGAATAACTACAAACGCCTGGGGTAAGTACCGAACAGTTAATCATTGGCATTAACTACTTTAAATACATTTGAAAGAGACTTGAGAAGCCAATTAAGCTTCAATTAGTTATGATTTTTCTCTTTCCTTTACGCCAGAAATATAAAGTTTTTTAAAAACAGTGGTAGCCCCTTATGCAGAGCCTGCATGAGGGACGACAAGACATGCTCCTGGACCGTCCTGGGATCGACACATACAGGGCAAAGTATCTCGGTAACCGAAGGTGTTTTACTTATTGGGACTAACCAACGTCCCCTAGAAAGGCCGCCAAGCGTTTAATATTTCTGACGTCCTCTCGCCGAGAGGGTATTAAACCTTCCTTCACCTTCACCTTTCACCTTCCAAACTAAATTACGGTCTTTGTCGTGGAGTTTCGGAAAAGTGTCCGCTATATCAATACCAAGACAGAGGCTGGTTCCAATGGTTGCTTGACTGTTGAACTAATGGGACAGGGCAGATCACAATGAATGACAGCTGAATACCTATAGTCGTGATTAATCGCAAAGCATTGGTTATTGTATTGCAAAGACTGACATTATAATTAATTATTACGAACCTCTGCTACTTGTAAAGTAGAAACCAATTAACGTTATCGCTCTATTGCAAAATGGAAATAAAAAGATACCACGTTAAGTCAAAATTATATCAACATCATTTCAGTCAAACAAGGTCCATTGTTGAACGAAGGTCTCAGACTTCCAAAGTCCAGTAATATGCCACCTGCATCCAACGAACCCTAGCGACCTTTATTAGGCCGTCTGACCATTTCGTTTAAGGCCGTTCTTCATAATATTTTTGCCAAAGGCAACATCGAGAGTAAGTAGTAAATTAAATTTAATTGTATTGGTATTGCAGTCAATGAAGTGACAAACATAAAACAATGGGATAGTTTTTAGGTCAGGTCAATGTCGTTCGAGAAATTATAAGGTATGATTTAAAGGGTAAGTGGGCGAGGGAAAGCGCACCTAAATTTAATAAAAGGACAACAGTCCCATTTCTTGACAACGTGTACTTTCATAAATACTGTGTCATTTGCTATTTCAAGTCATCGCGACAAAGATAGGCAAGTATACGTACGTAGCTAATTGAAAGATTTCACAATCAAATATTGAATAGCATAAAGTAAGCTTCATGGAAAATGAATTAACGGTACAGCATGTGAAAGAGACGGCGATGAAGAGTTTTGTGAATCATACTTTGGAAATCGTCCTTATAAACCTAGCCTATAAACATCCGGTGTTAAACACCTATTATTAAAGACTTGAATATGAAAAACAATCTGAGTTTGACTATTATTGAGGATATTTAGATGAGAAACTATCACGGGATTAGGAATAAATCATCCAGTTATTGCAGTCTTCAATGTTCAAGGAGAAATTGTTAAAAATACCACATACACAACATTTTCTGAAGCATTTCGTAGCAAATCTTTAATAATTTTTAAAGTGATACGATCTTTTGCATTAGGTATCATGTTTGACTCTTACAACAAAATAAGTAAGTACAGTAGAGAATAGAATTTATTTGACTTTATAAATCTAGTAAGGACTTATAAAATAAAATAGAATGACTCATTTAGTCTTTCAAATAAATTCTCAGTAGCAACTTGAGAATCAACGAGTTTGGATTAGTGCCCGAATTATGACAATAGGCTTGCTCCTATTACATGGGACTAAAACATACCGGCCAATTGTGGGTAAACATAATTACCAACAGGTATGGGATCCAAACACTTCAAAATATTCCTTTTGAGTAATCCCTTTTCTGTGTACTTCTTGCCTTCTGGTCCGTGAACGCAATGATAAGTATCTGATGATCCAGACATGGACTCTGATGCGCCGAAGAACTCCTTCCTAGGAACATTTTTGAATTCCTCTTCAGCTCTATATTTCTTATAAAACTTGGTGTGTGAAGATTGTTCGGATACGTTGAAAAGATCTTTCAGAGTCTTCTTCTTTACTTCTAGACTTGACTTCTTTGGCAATCCCTTATTTTTATCTTTGGCAGTGTCAGTAGAAACGGCAAAGGAATTTTGATTCTCCAAGCTTGGTTCGTCAGCTTTTTCATAGACTGAATCCATGTTTTATTTGCGTAAAAGACATGGGAGTTCGAAAGTACTATGCTGTAAAGCTGAATCATAAAAAAAATATTCAATTGAACATTTTATTTATTATTGACAAAATTGCCGACTATAAAATTAATATTTTATTGTCACTTTGACGTTATACTTTCAATGATTGAACATAAAATAGGTTTAATTAGTCTCGTCTATGTTGCCACAATGGATTTATTGAAATTGGCTAAACGGTCGGTTCGGATTATGCAATGTCCCTATTTCAAAGTCGCCGACATCTGTTTGAGTAGCCAGTAGCAGGCGAGGCAAATCGGTCAGGTCCTCCCTCTGCGCTGGCGCAGCTTTGCGTTGCGCGGTGCGCCGCGCGCCGTTGAATTTGTTTGACTGGAGGGACCAACGGACCGTCAGACACTCAACTCAACGCTCACTCACTTCACTCAGTACTCAGTCGCACCTCCACGCCGGCGGACGACGGTTGTGTGCCTCACGGACGCACTCTCCAGTACGCACTATACGATACTTCATTAGTTTTCCCCTCGAGAAAACCAAGTGAAATAAAACAATTTTATCGCGTCAGTGGACGAGCAGTGAGTGGATTTGTCGCTAGTGTTTATTTACAGCAGCATCTACACACCGGTGAGTGTTACCATGAATTATTTTGTTTAAATCGCGGCCAAACGTATGTTTTGTTGACATTGTTACGTAGTAATGATAATGGAAATATTGCGAATGGTAAATGCCAAAGCCGTTACTAGATAAAAGTTAATCATAGAGTCATAAAAAGAAAATAATTACTTTGGTTGATATTCGAAGAGTTGCTTCATGCATTGGGGTTTTAATACCAATAGAACTTCCAATGTACCTATAAAAAAAGTGAAAACACTAGCTAAAGCACGACAATCAAAATCAAAAAGACAAACAAATAATAAAAGGCAATTAACAACGTAGAAGCAATTGTTAAAGCCTGAATGACACTTGTATGAATAGAGCAACGGTGACGCAAGTACCTATCAGGTCACTCTGTACGAGGTACTAAATGAAAATGTGAGCTACACTGTATTTTCCTTAATTTGTCATTATTATTCACATGAAAATATATGTCTTACTTTGTAAACATTATTACGATATGTTTAAGTAATTATTAGTGAATTTTAGCAATGCATGTCAAACGTCTACAGATTGAAGACCCATAATAAAAATAATTTCAATAATAAATGATTCACATTAGAAATTCTATGCATTCATTTCGATTCCCAATAATATGATAAGATATTATTCTAGACTTCTTGAGGAATTGGTCTATATTGAGGTCTCATTAGCTCGAACCATTGAATACTATCTCTATGAATAATTTAACTAAAACTATTCAACTAGGTACCATCGTTTTACCATAAATTAGGCAAAAATAAACAACAATAACTGTTTACCCGTAAAACACATGATATTTAATATACCTATTATGTAAGTACCTACCTACATAAAATTTAAAAAAACGGGTATTTAGGGACCGATACTTAGTTTAAAAAGTATCCCCTGGCCCATACTTTCAATGAAGGTGCTAATGCGTTTGGAGTTCCTAAAGGATTGACATAAAAAGGAAAATAAAATAAAATATAGGAAAATGTTGCTAGAATTATGAATATATTACTTTGAAAATCTGAGTGACAATGATCATCATATTTTTTGGGTGTTAGCAATGCTTCGATAATCGGTAACAATTCCTTATCTGCATCTTAAATACCTATATTATGATTTGGATAAAATAATTGTATAATAAAAATGCATTTGGACTTCCTAAAGGACTAACCAATACTTGACAATATGACCAACACTTTAAATTTTGTTTACATAAAAATACATCGGCAGTTGCTTAACATAGACCTGAGAAACAAGAGCTTTAACTAGAATAATCAGGACATAACGTTGCTTAAGTTTTACTGAACTTTCTCGTTTTATGTTACTCAATGTGATTGTAGAAATCATCGTATACTGTGACAGGTGATAAAGAATTGCAAGAACTAATGTATAGTGATCTGATTTCTGAAACATTCGTTATGAAATAAATACTGACCGATGCTTTAAATATACTATTATTTTTAATGTGGATTTAGCGGCTATAGTATGACTGCGACAGTACTTAATAGGTCTATTTGTAATCTCTTTTCAAGTAGATTCACCTTCAAACCCCGCGTCTGTTATAAACTGCAGACTTTGCTTAGAGTTCCTTTATTGAATACCTATGGGTTTAAAATATGTTTCCCTTGATGAGCCCTAGGCTTGTATATTAGCAGTCCAAATTTCACTAGTGATGAAGTGGTGCTTGATAAGCCACCTGATTCGCCGGCCTCCAGCAAGGCCTAAACACACAGCAGATGTTAGCGACGGATGGATAGTTGGACCAGCATTTGTATTGTGTATGCCCATACATGTAAAGCTTCAGACTCAAGCTGTTTCATACGATTTTCGACTCTTTGCAACGCTTACTGGCGACGTGTCTACTGCAGGGTCTTCTCTCTATTTCCTTCCTGGACGGTTTATTTGATTGGGCATGTAGTCGACGCTATGGACCACTGAGAATGAAGGAACTCGAAGAAACTCTTTGAAACGCGTTTGTCCCTAGCTGTGCAAGTGAACTTATTCTGGAGGGTTTGTATCCTATTGATTAGACCTCTAAACTTTGCGATATCAGCGCTTGCGTAGGTCATTATCGAGCAGAAGTGCTTGATTTCGTAGGTCAACTCAATCGTAGTAGTATACTAGCTTTCCGCCCGCGGCTTCGCCCGCGTGGACTATAAGTAAGTTTCTTCTTATTTTATGGGATAATATGTAGTCTTTGCCACTCAGGAATAATGTAGCTTTCTATTGATGAAAGAATTTTCAAAATCGGTTCTGTCAATCCAGAGATTACCCCCTACAACGTCACAAACTCACTCTCAACTTTAACTCTTCATAATAGAGTATGTAGTTCCTGTTTATTTAACAGGTTGATAACAATCTATGCCCAGGCAAGCTATAGGAGCAGGCGCACGATCATAATACCTATATCATCAATCTTGAAGCTCCTTGTAATGCATCCATCTCAAAAATACTTTCGTTTATCATGGCAAGGTTAAAGGTTTATGACCCTTACACAGGACAGACCCTTAAACGTGGATTGATTAAAGCCTTATGATTTTTTAAATATAATTAATAAGCCAGACTGCTACGCTAGAGGTCTTGGGTTCGATCCCCAGGTCGAGCAAAGTTTTATTGAGTTTTTCTATGAAATTAGCAGCAGTAGCAGCTCGGAGTCTGGATTTGTGCCCGGTTAATGGCAATAGGCTCGCCCCCTATTACATGGGACCTAAACATACCGGCGAAATGTGGGTGTACATTAGTACACCTCTGCCTAACCCTTCGGGGAATACAGGCGTGATGGTATGTAATTAATAACTCTAGGTTTGTATTAGTAGATTTATATGTCATCAGCAGGTAAAAAAACTTAATTTAAAAAAAGTGCCTTCATAGTATTAACGACAAGAAGCATTAGAACTTCAGTGACGTGACACTAACATGTCACTTATTAACCCCACAGACATTATCGATTATTTAGTTTAGCCGAAGCCACAAAAAGGGTTACCTACATGACTCTGAATAAATTGATGCAGATGCTGTAACATACACAGAAAAGGTCGAAAGACGAAATGTCAACTCCGAAACAATTGTCAAACAACTTAGTTTAGAATTAGGTACTTGCACCGAATATCGTCATCAACCCATATATTGTACCGATGCTGGGCACGGGTGTCCTCTCAGAAAGAGAGGGATTACCGAATGGGAGGCACCGATTGTGCACACGAAAAATTTAATGCATGGTCCAGAATCATGTGCTGAATTCATAGTAAGTGGTTGTGCATCGATGTCCCTACCAACCTGCATAGATGTCCCTTGTCTCACTGCTGGGCACGATAATATGTTTGGGTTAGGACAGCATTTTTCCTCTGAAGTTACTGATCTTTTGTCTACAAAATTATTGCCCAAAGCGGAAAAGCTATACAATAATTTTAAATATCATCAAAAGTTGACGTCACTTACATGCGTTCCTTACCTACCTAAAAATCCGCAATGACTCACTTTTATATTTAAATAATTTAAACAGCTTGAAAATACCAAAATATATTTTCCTGATATGTTAGGTAACTATAGCACACCATAATTTTATAATAAGTATAATAATAATTACATTCAATCTACTATGATTGATATAAGTATACCTATTTTTATAATAATTGAACCTCAATTTATGAACCTAAAAAAATAATTGCAGGAAGAAAACTAACAGTATTGTGTAAGGGCTACTTGTTAGGTCATCTTATATAAGCATGTAAAAAATATTTTCGAATGTCAAATCTTTCAAATGTTTACAAAACCCTAAAAATATTTTGATTTTGCCGCTAAAACCAGTATCTCACTGTCAGCTGTCCCGTCAAGCGTGTAACGTTTCTCAAACAACAAAGGTCATTGAACTGTCCGTGGGAATAAAAAAAGTTTAGAACTTTATTATTTTATATATAGGTAACACGTATATTAATACATTTCATTCAAATTCAAAATTTCATATAATATTTTACAAACACTCATGAAAAACTTAAGCCTCTAGTTGCACAGTTCCAGAAAGTTCCCATGCAGGAAGAATAAAACTCCATGGACACTTTTTTTAAAATTTCTGGTGTTGCGATTAATTGGTACAATATTACGATAATAACAGGATGTGAGGGCATTGGAGGTCTCGGTAAAGCAGGAGGCGAGATGATTAAAAGGTTTCCTGAGTCGGAAGACTCAACCAACATCAGAATACTGTTGGGTTTTATTTGACCAACTTCCATTATATTGGAGAGGACATGCAATAGATGGTAAACGTAAAAAAACACTGCATGAGTTTGTGACGTCACGCGTTTCGATTGGTTTCGCTTGGATGTGTTTATAATTGTATTTTTTATATTATGTAACTTTGTGTGACTAAAATCTTATCGGATCGCAAATCAATTACTATTGTTATAGGTGTCTTTATTTACAGATAAAAATTAGCCTATTTATATGACCAAAGTATAAACAGTATTGTTTTATTTTTATATAAATTCTAAGTACCTATATATGCATTTTTTCCACAGATATCTTACTATAAATGGGTAGGTATTATATTATAGTCAAGAAAAAAATACAGTTATTAAGGTAAGTAGGCTTCTCTTTCAGATAGAACAATTCATGAAAAACTAGTACAACTTCACACCCAGCATGTTTCTATACAACATACCAGCGCTGGAACAACGCCAATACAAATGTTTTTGTTACGTAAACTACTTATTCAAACTCCTATTCGAAACAAACACAAGCGCAGATATCTACTCGTTTAGTGTATTATCTAGGTACATAGTTTATTGTCGCGTTTGTTTTAATTACTAGATATCTAACTAACGTAAATAATCTATTGTCTATTCTTATAGAATGCTAAGTATCTTAACATTTATTTTTACTAGCTAAATAGTTACCTATGTATAAAATAACGATATTATTTTAATTATCAATATTATGCACCTATTATTGGTATTCATCTGGGTACTGCGTATTAGTATATTTAAATAGTTAAATGCACAATTAAATAACAATATTTTTTGTACAAAGTTCCGTCCACCTGTTCAATTAATGCAAGTGTACTTAATTGTAATATCAACAAAGATGTGAGTTAAAGTGTTCCAGTTTTGGTGACAAATTATGTTATTGTTACTTCAATAAAACGCCATTTTCACTGTCTCTTTAGATACAAGACAATTAATTATAGATCTCTGTCGATTTATAGACGTAGTCTGCTCAATGCTTTAATACTCACCCAGTTCCAACGGATTGTGTGTTTCAAATTCGATAGTAGGTATATGTATGGGTAGGTAGGTACATATATATCTAACGATCGTTTTGTAACAAAAATCATATATACATATCTGGTAAACTATCAAATCTATCTCACTTTAAATCCTGGACCAAATTATAGTATCAGTAAATCTCAGATCAAAGAACTTTGCGAACAAAGAAGTGAAGCCGGCTAGAACTAAACCTTGCCGTGTACAAACACAATTAGACACACTTAATATCCAGATACTATTAGTTTGTATCTTAGTTTATGTTGTAGTTATACTTAATTTTCTACCTATCCATTGTAATAAAAATCTCAAATATCAATAAGTAGTTACAGACATTTAAATCTTTACTACTGCTCAAGGATAAAATACAATCGAAATACGCTCGTAATCATCAAAACTGGAGTTAAATTGTTAACATTGCATACTTACTTTTATAAATACGATTAGCATTGTACTGACCTTAAGTACGATTCCGCCAGGGCCATACCGAAGGTACGAGCAAAAAATGTCTTAGTTATTACCTATGTAGATACTCGAAATAATAGGGAAATAGCTGTAATAATAACAAATTCATCCCCCCTCTTAGGAAGCCGGGAAGTGTCAAATCGGAATCCAAGTGCGTAGCTTATCAAACAACAGCCAATGTATCAACCGTATTCTACAAACTCTGTCATTCAACTAACTAATAACTTAAAAGAAATGACATACAATACAGTACATTATTTTATCGAACATACAGCTTTCACTACTCGCTCTTAGATCTTCAACAGGTATTAGTATGATTAGGTTTTAAATTATGAAGTTGAAACAAAAACAAACTACTGATGTCAGTAGTAAATAATATTATAATTATAGTTAGGTATACGTTTCATAAACGTGCCGTTGTTTTGCATTATAATATCATTTCAGCTGCATCGTCGACACAGTTGGTAGACAAAAGATACAATGGATAGGTATATTTCCACAAAACGTTGCAATGGGCGACGATACAAAAATATACAAAAGAACAGTTCGTTACAACACTTTAATACAATGTACTAAAAGCAAATAATACCAATAGATACATAAAATACGGCTTGATTGTAGCCAATAACACGCACGATGATCAAAATCAAGCTACGGCTCCGACTGACATAGTTACAGGTTAAGATCTATTAATAAAGTCGACACAAGCCATTACACACCACAACCTTTCAACATAAAAACTATTTGATTTGATTCCATCGACTGGCAGATCGATATCTATTTTCTTGGTCGATATCGTCAACATCTATCAACACAATATGCTACACCTTACAACAATCGTTTATTTTGCTTTTGCGTTCAATAATGCAAGTATATCAAAGCCTTCGAAATCTCAAAGCATTTTTATGACAACAAGTGATGCTATCATGACCGCAATGCGTGCATTTTCCATCTTCGCTTCCGAATGTGTCGGTTTGCGAATTGGCCTTCTCAATTATCTCGCATGCTTCTATCGAGATAAGTGGCATGTCTTCATGATTGACATGTTGTTTTAAGATTATACTTCTGATAAACGTTAAGAATACCCCGATCTGTCACGATAACACCTTCTCTTAGATAGTAAGCTTTAGCAACGGGCTAAGGACGGAGTGATCATATGAAGTGCTATTTTTTAATATTTGCAGTTTTAAATTTCGGTTATGGCGAATTACTTAAAAAGGTAATTTTATTTTTACAATGTTTGTGTACGTCATCATTTGTTATGTTTCAGTAAGCCGTCAATCCCCATATTATACAAACGATTTAAAATCTATTGTATGGGCAAGCGGCCGAGGCGTCAGTGAATTAACGTGTGTGTGTGTGTCTGTGTGTGTGTGTTTGTGTGTGTGATGTAACGTTTTCCAGTTAACCTCTTACGGTTTACTAATTTGGATTGACGTAGATTAGTATTGTATTCTCCAAAGTCAAGTGTCATTAAGAGATTTTTATAGAAAGCCTGAATCTAATTAGCTCGTTTAGCTTTGTGTTTCGTTAACGTTTAGTTAGATAATATCTAATCTTCTTTCTTTGTCAACCTTTTTATTATATTTAATTATTTGTATTTTTAATTTTTTTTAATTAAAAGGTAATATTATGATGCTTTAGCTTAGCTTTATTATTGTACAGATAGATATGTTATTAATCTTACCCTACTTCACTTGGTAATCAATCCAAACATGGAATATGTTCATTTAATAAAAATATAATAATAGATTACTTCACTGTAGATAAACTAAAACCTACATAGATTTTATTAGAATTAAACATCAAATAATTTTAACTTTAACACACTAACTCCCATATGACAGACACAATGCAAAATCAGTTACCTATACAAGACTAATAAGTTCATTATTAGTTAGAAACAATTGTACGGGGATACCCAGATGAGTATAATAATAAACTCCGATCCGCGTACGCATTCTGCAGATACGTTATTTTAGCCCATCGGTCACACGCAACATCCACGCGTGGGCAAGCCGTGGGTATATATATCTAGCCACACAAATAACACACACTAATTAATTGCGAAATAACTCACTTACCTTCGTAGAGGTCGCGAATACGTAGGCTGCCATCGTCTTGAGGGCTGCCAAGTTCAAAAAGATTTCTTATATCCTTAACTATTATTAGAAGTGATTTAATAAACTGCTTTATTAATTATTAGCCTTTCCCATGATTTTATCTACGTGGACTTCAAAATTGAGTCCAACGTGGATAATAGGTTTCCTATGTGTTATTCCAGATTATAATTTATCGATGTACCAAATCTCATCCGAATTTGTTTTGTTGAGTTGTTTTTGTGTGATTGAATATCAAACACACATACAATTTAGTATTACTTAGTACCTAGTATACATGGTCAACCAGTAATATTTAATAAAAAGGCTTTCCATTAGAACAGTGACTAATAGCTAATGGTGTTTACAATTATCATAACTTATATAATGACTAAGGGCCGTTAACGGATCAGGAATTGCTCCCGCGTGGCAGGTGTCCATGGGCAGCGACCACGTACCATCAGGTGGCTCGTATGCTCGTTTATAGATGTGTCAATATAAAAAAATAGGTAACATCCTTTTCAAAATAAAGTTACGAAATTAAAACCTGATATGTAAAATCTGTACTTATTTTTATACGCGACGCAAGCAGCGTCAAGTAAACACTTGCGCTGTAGTTTACCAAAATGGACCCATCTAAAAAAACATGGTTATAAACTCAAAGCTGAAAACACGAAATCTCAACCTTTGCTTTGGATAACCCTTGTCGAGTCATACCCAGTATCTTAGAGAAGTAAAACAGACGACGAAAAGACGGATGATCACTGCTACAGGTCAACCTATACTTCTACATTCCAGATTAAGCTGATCTCGCATTGTACAGGTTTTCCATACATTAGGAGGCCAGCGTAAACTGCATTTGTATGGCTCGACGTGTCATGGGCGCATGCGTACCTATTCTCACCAGCAATTTTATAATAGAGTGTATAATAAAATATCTCCTTGGTTATAGCGTATCATAACTGTGACAACCCTATCAATTGCAAGTACAAGCTTCATACATATTTTAGAATTACTAATTAACTTTTTAATGTTGTAAGTATGTAATAATTTTACTTGATAAGTTTCTCTTAAGTGAAACTTGAAAGTAAATTTAAAGGTTTGCGTTTATGCAATTATTTTAAATAACATTAATTATCAAAAAATATTCACACCTACTTACATTGTTAAATAATAATTATAAATTTAGGTCTTAGGGCTTCGCTCGTACCTACTTAAGTACATTGATTTGTTTATGCAAATTAGAATTTTATTTTGAACTGCGTATAGGTAGCATGCTATCTTGAAAGTTTCAATGTAAGTGATTTTTATCATATCACTACATAATATAAAACAATGTCGCTGTTATCTGTCTGTCTGTTTCTCCTTTAGCTTCAGCTTAACCACGCAACATATTGATACGTTTTCACATTCACATTTCAAGTCGGAAGGGCATTTTATATGTTATTACTAAACTTAGTATATTGCAGCCATGCGAGCCCGAGGCGACTCACTAGTTAGATTATAGGAATCATTCCAGTTTTTTCCAATGAGATCTTTGCAGCTATTCTTGCTGGAAAGTAGGTAAACTAATGGAGCTTTTTCAGGTAACGCCAATCAAGCCCTTCAGTCTGCATACATACACGCTACTGTAATTATTTTAGTAATTATAAAATATATGCGTATTGCGTTTCGTACGTTTACGACATCGTAATGTAATATCAAGTCGCCTGTCCACTCCTGAACGAACACAATATCTTGACCCGTCGCGGCGGCGCTATTGGTTATGTTAAAAAGCAACTGTATGTCAAATTACGTCCACTTTTAGTTTCGTCTCTTTTTCGCCGCAGATCAATGGTCACTGGTCGCTCTGAACGCGAAGCTACAAGGTGATTGAGTGATATTTGGAACGTAGCATGACAAACAGAATAACGCATATGTACCTACCATTTATTAATTTAATTAATTTCCGATACTTAATCCTGACTCCATTAAGCACTAACCTTGGTTTTTTTTTATTAACATGGAAACTAGTTATTCAAACTATCACTTACCTGTTAAAAGAACAAAAAAAATTCACGATGACACCATTACTTGACCATTGGAAGATTTATCATGGAAGTTTTCGAAAACCATAACTCATACTTAGACTTATCTTCGGCGTCATATTTTAACGTAAATCATCCATCAAACATTGCGTTGCATATATTTTTCATATATTTAGTTACAGATATTATTCCCACGGTTAGATATATAATTTCATTTCATCATTTCATAAAGTTATATTTACGCATATTAGTGTAGCTGGCACATAATATTTTAGAGCTTTTTAACGCCTTATAATGCATCTATTCCTTATCATTTAAAAATATTTTTCGTGGGGAAAAAAATATTTTTACTACCTTTTTGTTATTTCATAATCGACTATTATAAGTACTGCCTATTCTTATTGTGAGTAGGTACTAATATGCTTTATTATTGCATATTATATATATTAATTTAAAAAAACCCAGACGTGTTACTCTCGTTAGACCTACGACCAGTGTGAAAGGACGTCTAGTTTATTCAACTACCAACTACACTCGAACTTACCAACCGAAACCGTTCTCAATTCCACATTAAGATGGAATTTTGCATACAAATAGCTGCTATTTCGATGCGAGCCGGCGCGAAGCTGACAAAACTTATGCAATTAAGTGTACTTACATGTATTGCTTTCACCCACAAAGTATTTTGTTACAAGATATTGCGTTAAACATTGTTTAATATTACGAGTGCTGTTAATATTAGTAATTTTTGAATATGGATATGTATCTTTCTATTGTATAAATCTTATTGTAATGTCTTAATAACGGGTCAGCCGCTACTTGCCATCTACGCCAATTGTAATGAGAAAATATTTCATTTTTTATTCAGCTTCAAGCTATTTGACGTCTCAATAAATCGTTCTGTGAATTTAATTGTGGTTCAAATCAAAATATTAATAACCAGGAATTTAGTTCTACATAATGTACGTAATTTATCGAGAATCTAATGCCAATATTGTGACTTGTGCCACTATTATTGAATTCAGACAACATAATCAGAGTTAGTTTGAACTGAAAGACTTCTAAGCACCTAAAAAGAATTAGAAATATGACAGTCGTTGCGTAATAGACCGATAAGCCAAAGAATTCTTAAACTAAACATTACATAAGTAGTATTGGGGCCGGCAGTAAGACAATTGGTATTATTTGAAAAGGGCACTTGTATAAATTTCATTGACCTGCTAGAGCGGCGCACTGTGTGCCTACATCTGCGTCGTACGCCACCACTTGCCCTCCTAATATTTAGGCCAGTCCATTTGCTTCACAAAGAGCTAGGTACATGTGCGAAAGTAGGATTATAATAAACAAAACTATTCATTATTATAATTTAGGTGAAATTGATTTTAGTACGTAACTAGGAGTTTAGATTTGGGCCGAGTTAATGGCCAAAGGCTTGCTCCCTATCTGTTTAGCGATCTAGTTAAAACATATAAAACTTAGACTTGTAAGTGTCTTTAAAGGATTTATTTACAGAAATAAAAATCATTTATTATTTATCAAACATACCGAAAATGTGGGTGTACATTAGTAGATATAGATACACTTCTGCCTGTCCCTTGGAAGAATACAGGCGTGATGATGGTATATAATTTATTGTTTTACAAGCTGCTACTGAAAATTTCATAGAATTTCCTGGAAGACTTCCCTTTCTGAGGAGCCTGGCCATCTACTAATAGACTACTTGCCTATAAGAAATAACTAGATAATCACGCTTGAACCGGTAGATGAACATATGTTCCGATGTGCACGCACAGTTTACAGCTATGTTTTAGGTCCTATGTAATAGGGTCCAATGTCCAATATCCTCCCATCCTGTTATCGCCATAATGTACAAGTGAGTAATGTAAAATATTCTTTTAAATTCTTTTTTTAAAAAGAGTGTTCATGGAGTTTCTTGCCGGATTCTTCTCCATAGGATCAAATTTTTAGAACCGTGCAACTAGAATAAATCGTATAACTGCATAACCGTCAATAACGTTTCATAAACGCTTGTGAAAGCTTATTTGAAATAAAAACATTTGATTTGATTTTGATTGATTTGATTTGAGGGGCGAGTCTAGTGCAATGAACATGGCACAAAGAGGAGACGAAATACCCCCTAGACTATTCTACAACATTCGCATAGATAAATGTTATATATAACGTAAAATGAAATTTACCAATATTTACCACTAACCTAATAGACTGTTAATTTATCTCGACACGACTTAGAAATTATAATGCAATTTGAATAGAAACTGAGAGAATCTCTCGTTCCACTTATGAGCGCAGTGGTCCATGAGGCTTGCATGCTAGGCCTGGTGGACCGTGAAACAAGATGGATGGATGGATGTGTATACATGTATTACATCCATGCAGCATTTACTCCATAAACTCACGCCGCGCTTAAAAACACGGTGAAGTAAATCATGAAGTAACCTGCATGCCTGATAGATTTTCTTGACGGTGTGTGAAGTCTGCCAATCCGCAATAGGCTAGCGTGGTGAACTATAGCCAGAACCCTCTCACGCTGAGAGGAGACCCGTGCCCAGATGACACACGCCTTTTTTTAGGGGTAGGCGAACACCACACATAACGCCACTTGTATACTTACTTGCATATACAGCAGAAATTCCAAGAAAATCCTCCTCATACTATCCTATTCATATCTTAATTCCACCTATCCTATCCAAGCTAGGAAAATACTTAAGTATCAACACAAGTACATTTTACCATAGCAAACAGTTACAACCCAGAAGAAGCGGCGGGCCGCGGCCGCATAATGCACTATTCAAATGTTTCAAAGAAATGTTATTGGTGTGTGCTCATGTACATACTGTGCACAGCTGTATGCATAATATAATAACAACTGTACGTTTAGGAATCGAGACACACATAAGCTATTTCTTAAACAGCAACTTATTCAATTTCTGAAATCTCATCATCATCATCACATTTTCCACACTATGTCGAGATAAAAGCTTCCAGTCTAAACAGATACTGGTAAATAACGCTATTTTCATCATCAAACACCATTAACCACTGCTGGGCACGAGCTCCTCACAGAATGAGCGAGGGATTAGGCTATAAGTCCACCATTCAAGCCTACTGCGAGTTAGCAGACTTCAAACGCCTTCAAAAAAAATCTCAGGGATATAGATCCTGATGTTTCCTTCACCATTTTAAGCGAGTAATAATTAATATTATTATTACGCACATATCACTAGGCTATTTCGCAACTGAATTCCTAGGAATAATGATTTTGTAAGGCTGAATAAAATTAATAGCCTGATTGTTAAGCTATTCGGGCTTCTGACTAAGACTAACAATTGTCGTAGGGTTTTCGTATAACAACCACCGCGTGCCCGCTAAGGCACGGAAGGGTCCCGATATACTAATAATGGTGGTTCATTAGTAGATACTTATTATGTGAGCAGTGAACGGTGATTTTCAATCACAGTCAATTTGGAACTTTGATCAACACTTTCTGCTGTTAATTTATATTATAATATCGTACGTTTGCTGAACCATTCAATTAGGATGTACATGTAGTTCTGACCTTGCCCTCATGCTACATTCATGTGGCATTATTATGCATAACAACTTACCTCAATAAAACTATGCATTCTTTTGCATATTGTTCACCGTAATGTGATAATGATGTACCTATAATGATGTCTAATTAGTCTAAAACTAGGCAAAGAAGTCAACGTGACGTGAATGATCCTATAATCGACCTCTCGCAAGGGTGACAATCAATTTGTCGGATAACTGGCCTGTCCCACTGGCCTCGGATTACGTAAATTACATAATCCCCGAACATTTTCCTCTTTAAAATGAATTTCAAACGAGAAATTTATATTTTGTGATCAATGTTACGCAATAAATGCAAATATAAGTTTAAAAGCGTAACGTCGTGGCCGAGTAAATTCTTATTTGTGTTTATTAAGTAGGTGTGAATTGTGTGGCTTTCAATATTTAGATTTATTAGTTTGTCCCAAAATAATAAATCAAATATCAGTGAATTTTGTGTCAATTGACGGCACGGCGCGGCATGGCGTAGAGGTTGAACGATCGGCTAATCCCTGCCTGTGGCAAATATTTGTAAGACCTACGGGTTTCTTCAGGATATTTTTCCTAGATAACTTTTACCCGACAGATTTACCTGACGCATTACAGTTTTTGTACACAAAATCTCTCAAAAGGCCAAATTTCTTCGTCGGATATACGTAACATTCCCGATTATTAAAAAATCTGCCCCTACGCTTTTTAAAGTACTTAGTTATTGTCTCACCTGAGTGACATACAGTAGTACTTATATGGTAATTAATTTCCCGCACTATCTTTCGCTAGTAATGTTTGCCGAGTAAAAATATCAGTAAGTGATGGTTGCGGCATTTATGGTCATGTGACTACCACGTCACATCGAGTAATAAAGATTATACTACATCTCAGATCAAATATAAAGTAAAGATGGAACTTTGCGAACAAAGAAGTGAGGCCGGCTAAAACTACGCCATGGCGTGTACAACACACAATTACCCGCAGACATGTATTAGTTAATTACGCCTTATCTTGTCAGTCGAGCTTTCGATAGCTCGACTGACAAGATAAGGCGTAGTTTCGGTATACGTGTGTGCGTGGAATTGTGTGTTGAATACGGCATGGCGTAGTTTTAGCCGGCCTCACTTCTTTGTTCGCAAAGTTCCATCTTAACTTTTTCTTTGATCTGAGTACTACATACATATATACACACAGCAAAACTTCAAGCTCTATAGATAGATGTACTAGAAAAATCACCACTATTATGGCGGAATACGGACGGTTCACACGAAAAACTATATTTATGTAGGTAGTTTGATATTATATCGTACCTGACGTGACTTTTTTGTTAAACATATTGTTATGTTTACATTATTTATGTATCTTGTGTTGTTATCGTATTCAAATAACTCCTCTTTAATTTTTGTTTACTTAATTCTCTATGCGTTATCTCGAAGAAATCACAAACAATGAGGTCACTGAGTTATAGATTTTTAAATAATTATTATTATAATGACTTGCTTTCGCTACTAAAAATAATATGTACTTAGTTAAGTAATTTGTACCAATCTTCGATATCGACCTGTTGCCTTACGAACATTCTTAAGAACTAAAGGTTTTACATAACTGAAATTAATATAATAAGTATTTCTTTGCGGAAATTTATAAATATTTATAGCCGTCTGTTTGTAGAACGAAATTAGCCTTTTTATTCTTATTTCAAATTGCGTTCTAAATTATTATAAAAGCGACACAGTTTCTTACGGAGTCATTATATCCACATGTGGCGTGGTAGCTTGTCGTAATATGGAGGAGGTGTTCATAAAAAAAGATAGTGGGACATCCAAAGGGATCTGGAACATGAGATTTATAAACATCAAGGCAATGTAAACTGGCAACTTTTCGTCTGCGAACTGATTTAAATTATCTAAAATATTTAAAGCCAGACGGTATAAAAAAAGTTCTAAAAATATTTGTAGCTCACGTCTGGACTAGACTAGATATTTTGTTGGTTCTTAAAACTGTAATATATAAACAAGTGTACTTATTATTATTACGTAGAACATAATAAATATGAAGTATTTAGGTACGCGCTGAAATTGCTTTGCATAGCAAAGGGATAAGCAAAACATATTCCCATATAATCTATTTTCCTTCCGTGCGTGTGACTCGTGTAAGACTGTTAAAATACCTAACATCAGCATGTCTAAAACTGTCGGTTCTAAATTCGAATTGTATCCTAAAAAATATGCCTAAATTCACTAATCAAAACTGTAACGCAATCACAGTTTTAAAAAGAACTTACGAAACTGGATCACACAAGAAAGATAAATTATATTTTTTTATTACATTCATGTCGCCGCTGCGTATATTAAACTTAATGCCGCAAAAGTGTACTAGAAGTAAAATAAGGATGTGTACACGTAATTGCTTTCCGGTGTGCAAGGCAGGGGTAATGATGGCGGACGCTGGTGTCAGCTTCCCGCGTCTATAGCATGCACGCGACTCACTCGGTATTGATAGAATTTAGATATGGAACAGTTGAACATTGATCCACAGAATCGACGTGATGTAGCAGTATGCATACTGTTTCGTTTCGCACAGTGATTGTGGAGCGCCGGATTCCCAATTTCTTCCTCAGTCCCTTTCCTTCTCCTTTTCTTTTTCCCCTCCCCTATCCTTTACACGGTCGGCATCATGCGAGTGATACCCGTGTAATAAAATGTAGAATTAAGTTAGTTGACCGACTATTTTTACAATAAAAAATAGAGCGGAGCGATATTATGGAAATACTCACCTACGGAATAAAAATTCGTAGATAAAAGCGAATAGCACCTGAGGTACCTATTCAACGAAAAGCAACTTTCAATATTTTTGACGGTTGCTCTAAACGGAAAAAATATTCCACGAATAGCACAGCACCTACATAAAAGTTTTTTCCATTGATGTGCGCCAATCCTATGTAAGTAAATTGAGCCGGAGACAGGAAATTGGTGAGCCAGATATTAAAATGTTATTTAAACTAAATAATTTTTTTTTTTTAATTAAATGAACCTCTCGGAATCTCAATTCTCATTATCCCTTTGTCCCACTTCGTATAAGATATCGTCTCTCCTTATGCAAGCCATACAGCACTGTTCAGTGCCAATCTAACATCGACGTTTTGGCGTTGAAGTTCCGGCTTTTCTCGTCTCCGTGCACTATACCTACTAAAACAATAATGACTATTATTCACTTAATTCTTGTCTACCTCTGTTCTTTGGGTTGTTTAGTTAAACAAATTCAAATAAGTATTAACAACATCATAAGGAAACGATGATCATAATTATTTACGGTTTACGCTAATGACTCAAATGTTTATCTCAAATATATCGGTTAGTTTCACTCAACTTTCCATTCAATCGTAGCGTCGCTCGTCGTGTCAATTATCTCATTTAATTTATCTGTATTCAGATTCATTAATGTGATATTCTAACAAGCTTTACAAGTTTGTTCGTTATAAGAAAACCCTTTGCTTTAATTGCAATTTTGCTGATAAGTATTACCATAAATTATTGTTGCTTAATCACGTGCGGTAATCTTTCACCTATCTGAAACAGAACTTACCAATCAACAGACAGCTGTTATTCTCGTAAATTGCTCAATGAAATTTGAACTCAATGACCGTTACAACAGGTACAAACAAAATTGTCAGGACGCCATATTAAGATTTCGTTTTCGACCTTGACATTCCGATACGCAGTGACGTAATGACGTAACAGAATCAATTGATCGACCACAACGCTGATCACCTTACTGACTCCACGTGCTAGGTATAATTACACAGACGATTGTCGCATTTTTTTCTGTAGTTTCTGGGAAATATTATACAGGGTGGAAGGGACATCGACGTTTAACGGTTACCTATGAATTCAGTTAATGATGGGACAACATTACATCATTAGCAGTAGTGCCTCGCTCCAATATATGTAGATACAGCAGCATGATTGGGTCGGTACGACCGACGAATTTTGTGGGATGTTAGAGCCCCCTTCTACAGAATATCAACGTTAAGTAGCGTTAAGTAGTTCGGTGACAACCTTTAGCACCCTTTCTCTCCCTTTTTCCTAAAGGTATAGACAGTGGCTTGCTTGTGTTTTCTTCGGATTGTTTCGACAATACCTACTAAGTGAACACAGCCGAAGTATTATATAGGCGGCGATTGCCATGTATAATTAGGTGGGCCGCTTGTTCGCCTACGACAGTTGTAGACATAATAATAAAATTAAAAAATCGGGTGTAATTCAACCCTCAGATTAAAGTCTTTAATCTGAGATTCGACCCATCCAACTTTGGAAATAATTAAGCTGTCTGACGCATTGGGGTAATAAGTAAATAATACTGCTAGTTTTCTACCTATCTTACATGTTGGTAGAGCATTCACCTTTGTTCTGAAGCCTCAATAACAATACGGCCCGCTTCCCAAGAGTTCATTAAATATGAATAACTGTATTGTTAGAATAAGTGCCCCCGAAATTTTTCGTGTTTGTAGCTAATTCTTAAAAATTAGAAATGTTTTGAGTTTCATTAGCGTCCTGAGAATTCGCGAATCAAGCGAAATTATGAATGAATAAAAAATATTTTTGTCTAAGTTCATCTGAATATCAAATGTATGTAAAGGCTAGAATATACTTAGTTATTACTTAGTTATTTAACACATTAGCTTTTTTTTAACTTGGATCCATCTATCTCTGTCAAATTTTTCATAAAACAAATCATCTTTTTAACAAACAATAAAGATAAGTTAAGTATCAACAGTCACGCAAGCAACAAGGTTGTTGCGTCTGTTTTGTAAACACAATCTCACAAACCTCTCATTGTCTAACATTTTCATTGTGCTGTACACAGGAAACGTGTGTCCATTGGGCGCTATTCGCACGCCTCATGTATGACCTGAGTAAAAAAATATATACTTGTAAAGGTACCAATATGATACACACAACACCTTTCTAATCTGCGTCGAACGCCCTGCAATACCCCATCTGACCAAACAGTTGCCACATCCGTACATTCGATTAAAACAATAGCTACCTTACCCTACCTACGGCATTCATATCGCCGTGCCCTATTATCGGCCACTTTATTTGTTCAAGTTCCAAGTGTTAGTTGTAGGCGCACGCGCAGATTCTACTGACCCAGTTCATGGCATTAGCGTCTCCACGACGTCGGCTATCCGTCAACCGGCTGTACAGTTACATTGTAACCACCGAGGGATCGAGAACCCGATATAAACCAGCACCGACACAATGGTATCACTAGATACGCCCAGACAACTTTCCACTAACGAAATTGGTGCTATTTTCTCCGTTGTACACTCTATTTTTGTGTCCCTAACGCTCGATAAACGCTAAAATCGCTATAATCTACAAACCGACGGTTCCATTTCGATTTACTTAGATACTCGTGAACCTTTCTCCGTACGTAGCGTCGGTTAGTTTAGTATTATAACTGAGGTCAGTGTTACACATTAGGAGAGCGTCGCTAATGTAATTACCGCGACCTTTCTATTAAACTCAATTGACCATCACATTGTGGCGCATTAAACAGATCTTTGTCCTGTTTTAGCATTTTGTGTTATTGTGAAATGAACAGTCCGTTAGCGTGATGTGTGCCTGCGCCTGCGCCCGCGCCGGTGCGCGTGACGCGATGTCGTCAGCGCTCATTACACCAATTTGCGGGTGATTAGGATCACAAAAGGCATCTGAGCAATCGATTGTTCGGCATGTAATCGTCTCAAAAGCTGGTATTAATCTCAAACATTGTTACGTAAAGACAGTTGAAATAATACCTTGAATAATTCAATTTCACGTGGGCATCTACATTAGCATAGCCCGGATCGTGTGCAGTAGTCGAGTGTAAGTAATAACATATAATTGGAGAGCGTCTGACGGCACCAATTAAGTTTGCATTAAAATACTTTCCCCTAACGCAGGTATTATTCGAGGTTTCATAATGAGACAGAGATAAGGCTGCGAAGGGGGAGGGGGGATAAGATTGTAAGAATGGTGAAAGCACATTTGGTTTATTGCCCTGGCGGAAATAGAAATTTGATATTTTTCATGAGCTCTTGGTTTATTTAGTACTGCTTCTAGCATTTTTGCCTCTTTATCTAACTAATGCAATAGGAAACACTCACATTTATAATAAATTGAAATATAATTGTAACTATTTGTAAGTGGTATGAATCGAACAACTTTTAATCAAATGCAAAACAGTCGGTTGAAATTACAAAGATGTAAATAATGTGTGTTTCATAAGAGCGGAAATCTAACGGAGCGGGTATGAACTTAGCTTATCATTCTACTCCAGTCCGCGGTTGTGTGCCAACCGCAGACAAACTAGGAAACCGCGAAAGCAATCGTGATATTCTCAAAGAAACAGATTAAGGACTCACCCACAGTGATTCTATTCTATTATAAATTTCTGATTTTATGAATATACTAGCTTTCCGCCCAGGGCTTCGCCCGCGTGGTTTCTCGGCTTTTCTGCATTTATTTTATTTTTCTCCATTTTTGCAACATTTTTCATTTATGCTCCACTCCTATTGGTCTTAGCGTGATGATATATAGCCTTCCACGATAAATGGGCTATCTAACACTGAAGGATATTTTCAAATCGGACCAGTTGTTCCTGAGATAAGCGCGTTCAAGCAAACCAACAAACTCTTCAGTTTTATAATATTATAAGTACATATAGATTATTTACTTATAATCATTATTTATTATAATAATTACACATATTATGTGTAAACCGTAAAATACTCATGGGTGTTCTACCAGCTCTAGGGCGGCGGCAGGGTATATCGGACTCGTACCGACCTAAAACCGCACTTGATTGCCCTGTACTCATGGCCACAGAACCTTATCACACGATACGATGTACTTACTTATTTCTTACAACTCTCTTCCCTTTCGTTGTACACACGGCTACAGATCAACCTATAAAATCCAGTTTAACCTGATCTCGTAGTTTAGAAACTTCCCATACATTAAGATGCCAGCGTAGACTGGTTTGTATAGGATGATGTGTAGCCGTGCGTACCTAAGTACATTTCAATACAACCTGGGTCAATAAAGCTGCTTCTTTATCATAACAAAGCCATCTGCCGTACTACGGAACAAGCAGTGTCGTAGGGGAAATTACAGACTTAATTACAGAATTAACATACAGAAATTATACCAAGACTCGAAATAAATATCGATGCCACGACACCCAGCTAAATAACTACAAAAATTTTGACGTCAAAGTTCTGATCAATCATAATATGCTTCACTTATGTTATGCGGTCAAAATGCTAAAAGTTGGCTTTTAGGAAAACATCGTGAGGAAACTTGCATGTCTGAGAGATTTTGTCGACGATGTAGTCTGCCAATCCGCATTAGGCCAGCGTGATGGACTATAGCCTCATCCCTCTCGTTCTGAGAGGAGACCCGTGCCCAGCAGTGGGAAAATATAATAAGTTGATGTTTATTTTATTTTATTTTATTAGACCAAGATAATAATAAATGTTGATGATCTATTATGTATTCCTATTGATAGTACGCACGGCTATACGTCGACTCGCACAAAACTGGTGTCCCTGGCCTCTTATATATGAAAAGCCTATACAATACCATATCAGCTTAAACTGGAAATGTATAGGTAGTCCTCTAGCCGTATGTACCACTGTAAGTGCTTCTGTAACTTAGAACATCATAGTAGAGGTATTTCAAGTTAACTTTCGGTTTCATTTGGCCACTAAAACACATCTGCCGTGACGCTGAATGAACAAAACGACTAATAAAACGGTTCTTTATGAAATCAAATTTGATTGGATCACTTGTGAGCATGTTATAACTTAATAAGTGAGAAAAGGATACGGGTGGCTTGACTCACAGCTGGTTAATTTGAACAGCTGCTGAATAACCCCCATGATAGTCTAAAGGTGACGATATCCGTTATACTACTTGTACGCAGAGGTACACGTTGAGCTATTAAAATGCAGTTTACACTGGCTTCTTATTGTATGGCAAGCCTAAACAAAGCGAGATCAGTCTAAACTGGTTTTGTATAGCTTGATGTGTAGCCGTGTGTACAAGCCATATACAGTAATTTAAATCTAACTACAATTTTTAGACTCTTGCGTGAATAAAGACATTTTAAAAATAAATGAACTAAACTACTTATACTACTTTTATGGATTGTATTAAGATCATGACCATTCAAGACCATGCCATTTATCAGCCGTAGTTACTGATAATTACCGTCATTGACACTCAAATATTTCAAAGATACCTAAGTGTTCCTGTGAATCACATCTAGTATACCTGTGAATCATAGATTCGGTAGATTAATAATTAGTGAATTTATTCA
The DNA here is from genome assembly GCA_958496365.1 of Subacronicta megacephala. Classification (NCBI taxonomy): domain Eukaryota; kingdom Metazoa; phylum Arthropoda; class Insecta; order Lepidoptera; family Noctuidae; genus Subacronicta; species Subacronicta megacephala. The sequence continues at coordinate 14,684,801 of OY292513.1, forward strand.
GAAAAATTGATAAAGGTGGCCTTTTTTGGCTCACCGAAATTGTAGAAGTATAAATTTAATGTTCCTGGGGGTCTAGACAATGTCAATTCTTCATTATAGATAACGAACTTAGATTACCGAAATGTATGGATTTGACATAATTTCATCACGTGTCATACCGAAAGGTTATGCCAATTCCATACATTTCAGATTTATTTACTTCGTTATCGATATGGAAATGTAACATTGTCTAGGCCCCCTGATTTCTTTTCGTAAAAAAATGATTGTTATATGGTTTTTACACTCAATATTTTCTTCGAAAAGTCATTACATCAGCGTATTAACTTCCTTAATAGCTACATTAAAAAGTACATAAGTGTGACAAAAACTTATCGCACACAAGGAAAACACTGACAGGCAAAATTAATATTTATAGTCATTCAAAACAACACAAACGTAATTGCTTACAACGTAATAATAAAATACGTGTTATTTAACTTTTGTTCGCGTAACAGCGACGTGAATTCTTTAAGACTAGGTATAGTTTTTATTAATTATATCTTCCACTCGTTTTTGCCCCCGGTTTCGCTCCCGTAGACGAATAGAAAGAAGTTAATCAGAAACAGTGAAAACAATATTAATAAACTGTTCAGTAGTTTTTGCAACAAGCCCTAACAGACAGATAAGATTTCTAAAAAATATTTCTTTTTTATTTGGGTCGTTTATATAGTCTGCCTGCCTCGTTGGTCTAGTGGTCCCGATCGCGACTGCTACGCTTGAGGTCTTGGGTTCGATCCCCAGGTCGAGCAAAGTGTTATTGAGTTTTTCTATGAAATTCTCAGTAGCAGCTCGGAGTCTGGATTTGTGCCCGGTGAATGGCAATAGGCTCGCCCCCTATTACATGGGACCCAAACATACCGGCGAACTGTGGGTGTTCATTAAGTACACCTCTGCCTAACCCTTCGGGGAATACAGGCGTGATGGTATGTATGTATGTATGTTTATATAGTCTAACCTTCTTGTTTTTTTTATGTCTTCATAATAATAACAACTAACATAATAATAGTATAGTTATGCGTTTTGTTATCTATACTAATATAAAATGTATCGTACCATATTTAATTGCTGACAGACAGTCGAGTTGGTACCATGACCGAAGTTTATTAATCCCAAAAAACCCAAAACAAAAAGATTTTAACTCCGATAAAGAAATAAAGAGGACTTTGTATGATTTATATGATGCTAAAGTTTTTCAAAAAGTAAATAAAGGTAACATAAAATGGAACGTTACGTTACATAAAAGCGTTAAATTCTAAACATAATAAAAAAATAATAATATAATATAATTGCCGTTTTATTGTATTAGGCCCATGAAATGTATTAAAAGTATATTCCTCAATGAACGTAGACGAATCAAAAGATGTGTCTACCTGCCCCACGGGAGTATGTATGTATGTATGTATATGTATCCTATCTGGAATATATATGTATTCACAATTAAAATTTTGTTCTTTGAAAGTCATCTGACCGACGCAAACCGTGCCGATTATCTTTTGAGAAAATCCTCATCGTTCATGCCAAATACGGGATTTTTCCGGAAGTCGATTTTTTTTTTCGAATTCACATTCAAAATAGATTGTTACGCATATACTTTTCAACGCAGCCGGTGTTGTGTCAAATTACACTGGACACTCATACAGTTGCTATGATTGCCAGTATTAAACCGAGCTTCGACTAAGGCCGGTATCAGAACACGTCCGTTTTCATATTCAATTCTTTAACTCAAGGTCGCGTTTCACGTAGGTAGTGGTTTTAACCTTATCAAGTTGGTCCCAAATACGTAGAGGTTCGATTTTTCTTTTTCTGTCAATTTAAAGCGATATTTCTTTTAAAAGGTCAACCATGAAGGTGATTGGTCAATCAACATTTTTATATTTTTAAGACTCAAAACAGATAAACAGACCAGAAACAGAATATTTCGAGCGGAGCAATACATTTCTAAAATTTTGCAGGAAATTGTAATTAAAATGGTCGTCTAGCATGAAGCCCAGTTATTTCGTAAGTGTCAACCACCTCAGTTATCGAGGCTATGAAGGTTGCCATATTAAAATCAACTGTTCTTCGTCCCTGAGCGGCGTGCAACAATAGCCTGTAGCTACCTACGGACATGACAATTAACGGAAAGGAAAAACCTAGTTGTTCCACATTAAAAACCGGTACCGGTGAATATATTGTTCGGTCCCGAAGGTTTAATATATTGAGTGCGCCGCACAAACCGGCCGTGTGACAGTGCCCTTAATTGGTGGATAGATTACCGGTGTAGATTTCAATGACGGCTATTGATCTGAATTTCATGCTAGTTAAAAGATTGAACTAGAATAGATTACGCTATTAAAAATGCTTTTATTATATTGCTCTTAGACTAAATTATCTAACAAGTTTCTAAATCCTTGTGAATAAAGTTAAAAAGTAAGGATCACACTCGACATCATTCAAAATAATGATCTTTCTCACTACGATGCCATAAAAATTAACAAGGGAATAAGTAGGGTGAAAGACAGCACTAGTGGTTTAAATGTTGAAATTTGTAGAGTAGTTCAATCGTCTCTTGTCGCCGAAAAATCCTTCGATGTTGGTTTCCTGAAATGTCCTCAAGATCAGTTTTAGACCGGCAGCTTCGTGCTTCGTGATATCAATGGTTTTCATAGTGTTGGTTAAGGCCGTGAGGACAATTTGGTTCAGGTTGGCTCAATGGTGATACATCTTATCAGCGATGTGCGATGAACGTTTCTAGGATCCCAGATAGAACCAAAAAATACAATGCATAGTCGTATATAGACAAACAATAGAAAATAGCACGCAATAGACTTCAGTGATAGGCCTGCCCCATCTTAACTATCTTGCATCCATCCCCATCTTGCATTTTTTACCAAAATTAGGGTCATTGCAGTCGACAATAAAAATAACTAATTGTTGTTTTCTGCACTTTCCGCTGACGCGGACGGCTACAATCACAAAATGTAAGGTTTCATCTCGTTTCAGCTTTGTGAACAATGTCTGAACAGCAGGAAGTCGGCTACCTATTCCATTAACAGTTGCCGTGAAATCGTTTTATGAAACTGACCTCTAAGAATTAGATAATAGAAAAGTTTAATTCGATCGAGCGTTAGCTTCCTGAAAGGGTAATAGCAAAGACATTTATTAATTAAAAGATAAATACCAATAAAAGAAAATCTTGATCATGTTTAGTCATTCGTTAATGACAGAATAATTTATTAGTTCGGCAAGTGGTATTTATATTTGTGTATGGTAGGCAAAATAAATTAGTTAAACATTTCGTCTAAGTTCGTACCTATAGAAAAGGCAAACGAAATTTTTTTACTTGCATTCCCGGATTCCGGGAACAAAATCCCAAGTCTTTATTCCTGAAAGAGATGTTTGACAAGACTATTGACTAACGTCTCAGCGTTCGTCGCCCTTTTTTCTTAGGTAAAAATCTTTGAACATGTTTTGTGCTTCAAAGATTATTATGACGAACTGATCCTTGGATAAGACAGTCAGATAACAGGGGAAGATGTGGTCGTCATCAGCTCTAACTCCATGACACCGTGGAGAAACGGTAAAACGATCTCTCCTGAGACTTGCTGTGAACGGCGGCACGGACAAACTATACTACTGTCTTCTGCGGGGTCACTCGAGGAGCGGACAGACTTTCCTCTCTGAGCTCTTGCACCACATCATAAGTTGCGAAGGGTTAAAGCGTGTCCAAGAGTGTCGATGCGTCCGACAATGCTTACCTTTTTTTTCTGTTTACGGGGGGAACCCTTCGAAAGGCGACCGGTCTTTGGAGAATAGACCAGATAGTGTGAACTTAAAAAACCCACTTAAGCCACCCGTTGTCCACCATCAGCACATGGAGGGGGGAACTGTGTCCTATTAATAAACCACCCCTACTCTTTTGCCGTACCTACCTGCAAAAATTCTAAACTAGTCACAAATTTGGCGACCTTCACAGTAATAAGAATATCAATACTAAGTTCACCTTACACATTTTTTATCCGTGTTGGACAGTGAGTATTGTATAGCGCGCTCGTTGATAAATTTATTGTCATGCCTATAATTATTTTTTTACTCAAAAGCAATCAACAGTTCAATATCATTTATATTTAGTTTATTCATAACTATAATTACTGTTATAATGTATTTTTTTATTATAATATTTTCAATCGCAAACTTGTGTTTAGTTAGTCATCTAAGGTTGTTCCTAGATGACTAAGCAAAACCCAAATTTTAAATAACCTTTAAGTGATATGATATTAAAAAGCTTTATATTAGATCTTGGTTTCAATATTTATTTTTTGTTATGGGTTAAGTAAGTATTACAAAAAATATATGTATGGAGTATAAAGAAACATTATTGTAATGTTATTAAGGCGTCGCCGAGCGGCTTGAGCCGATGAATTGGGCAACGCTCCCTAAATTAGATTACACGACTCACTTTGGTGTTAATACTTTAATTTTTACGTCGTATTATATGGTCTCACATAAAAATTAAGTACCTACTACACGCCATACAAGACTCAATTCAGAGAAGTTCGATGTACTAAAAATTCGAGTACCTTTTGACTGTTTTATATTGCAATTCTGGCTATTGGACAAATGGAATGGAATTTTATGTCCTCGGTCCTCGCGCTAACTACTTCAAATAGAAAATGCGATAAAAATACTTGACTTTATACTGGCAATTTCGAATAACTTATGCGATGCCCCATAGAAAATTCACGTTGTGACTACTAAAAACTTATGGATATTGGATTTTCTTTAACAATTTTTTTTGCCCTCGTATTTGGTGGTTTCTCCAAAGTTAATTGAAAAACCATAGAACCACAGGTTAAATAATAGAACAAGCAAATAAAATAGTATAAAATATTACACAAATACACACTTTTATGAATGAGGCCATGTTGAGATAGAGTTATCATAAATGACGTGTGAATAGTTGCGCCGTCGCGCGTCGGTCACGTTGAAAACATGAAGTCATCTGACGTCACTGTGTACCATGCGCCTGCGCCGCCCGCGCCGTTGAAAATTATCATTATAGAAGGTGAAACAACCTTACGGGATATATACGCTTATCTGATTCGTGTTTTCATGATAATCTTACCAAGACAGTGAATGAGGAAAGTTTTCTTTGTTAGATAAAAAAATATGTTGGTAGGAATTGCTGATAGGTATGTTATGATACGTTCAGAACAATAACGACATATCATTACAATTTACTTGTAAGTATAAATAGGTATGAGTTAAGTTCATAAAATTTTCTACCCGGAAAGCTTTAAGCTTTTTAAGCGACTACCAAAGAACGATTATTATTTTTACTGTCTTCCCCTTAAATTACTTAATCAATACGTAGTCCTAAATAGCGCAGGAAGTATATTATGTAGGTACCCAGTTAAGATCACCACTTCCTTTCCTACAGAAGATTTTCTAATTATAAACACGTAATACTCATTTTAATTTTAAATTATACATTAATTTAATTATACACGCATATCCGTGCTACTAAGCCTTAAGTAGACGTCATTATACTCAGGAAGCCTGTGTGTTTAATTAAAAATTTAAGTCAATTGATTTATTACATTAAATTTAATTAAGAATTACATATCCTTACTCGTGTAAGTTGCAAAAGAGTTTCGAACTTAGGTCGAAAATTTTGAAAGATTGCCAAAGGAACCTACTTTTGTTAATTATTTCTGAAAGTCAGAATAACGTTTCGAAACTTTTAAAGTAATATTTATAAATATATCCCTTCACTATAGGGACCGTAGAGAATTGAAAGTGTTGAAACAGATAATATACAAGTACCAACCGCCCTTGAGATTTGGATAAAAAAGACAAACAATACTTTGAACTTTCGTGTTGCATTCATGCACCTCAATACCTTGGTGACGTGTGCGCTCACACCTTGTAATACAAGATCGATTAAATTTCGAATATAATTAAATGAATATTTACAACAAAAAGTTATCGAAGCAGACGTAGTTAGTATCTATAGGTAAGAACAGTGATATGCCAATTGGACTGCCAAGTTAAAGGTCTCGATTTCAAATCAAAGGCGCGACCTCTGTGTTTTCCAGTTCTTGCGAGTATCAATACATAATATAATTATCACGCGCTTAGACGGTGAAGGAAAACATCGGAGGAAATCAGCATGTCTGAGAGATTTTCTCGAAGACGTGTGAAGTCTGCCGTAGTAGGGATGATGCTAGGAGGGTTGAAGTTATAGTCCACTAGCCTCATCCCTCTCATTCTGAGACCCGTGCCCAGCAGTGGGACTATTATATGGGTTGACAATGATGATCAGTTAGCAGTTATCTGACATTTAGATGTTAAAAAGACGGATAACATAAAGTAAGATACTTAATGACATTTAGTAATGCACTCATGCATGCGTTCTTATGTACACCTACATTTCGCCTGTATGTTTAGGTCCCATGTAATAGGGGGCGAGCCTATTGCCATTCACCAGGCGCAAATCCAGACATCCAAGCAGACCCCGAGCTGCTACTCAGAAATTCATAGAAAAATCCAATAACACTTTGCTCGACCTGGGGATCGAACCTAGGACCTCTAGCGTAGCAGTCGCGCTTAGGACCACTAGACTAATTAGGGCGTCAGTTTTATTCAGAAAATAATTATTTTATACTTAAGTATGTTCCCTTATAATAACGAAGCTATGGCTCTAAAATTTTTAAACCCTTCATGTTTTATAAAGTTTATTTGCTTATGTCACAGATATTACATTACTCACTAAACTACTTAGTACTTGCGCCAAGAGGCGTATGTACCTAGTACCTACGTCATATCAAAGATAATCATCGTGGGAACAGTCCGAACTTCTTTGGTCTGTTGTGCATTGGTAAATCGATACAGGAACAGGATCGATCAGACAACCTGTTAATCGCATATGTGGAACTGGAACCGAAACCGCAACATGTTGAACGCGTTGTTAAATGCATTTGACATTAAAAAGATGCGTCATGATAAAAATAAAGCTGGTTTAAAGTATGATTGGTTCGTTAACTGTTTCCCTGAGAACACAACGCTGTCCTAATGCGTGTGCACAGATTTAATACACGAATTTACATAATAAGAGTTCGGTACGAGAAGATATTTAATTTCAAAAACGATTAATTTTTTTATGATAAATACAATATTTGTATAAATCGTAGAATTATCACGCGGATTTCATTATAACATCTAACTATTGTAACAATCGGTACACTTCCACATTCCTTAAGCAACTACCTACAACCTTAACCCAAAAATAAAACATAGCATTAACGTTTGTATTATGCTTGTTCCAAAACACTATACATTTTATTTAAGTTTCAAAATAAACAGACAAATTAAGTAGATAGCATCAGCTTCGTTAATTGCGCACCTTTCAATGCATTTCAGTCTTTATATATTGTTGCCAACGTACAAAGTACCGTTATCGATAACATACCTGTCAATTATAATAAACCAAAAATTCGTACTGAGAATTTTCATGATTGTATCGTATCGATACCGAATCGACCTTCGATTCGATCGGATTTTCGAATTGTGAAACCGCATATGGAGGTTGCTCGACAACGTGCGTAACCGCAGATATCGATGAATGGAGAAATAATATTACATTATTATCGAATACTTATAATATTACTCCTATATACTTTAAGTTAATGTAACTTTTAGTACATAGGTACTTGAACAAAAAGAAGTGAATATTTATTTAGGCATAAAGACAATATTCTAATACTGAAATACGATGACAGTTTTGCGCACTGTTAACGTGATCATTTCTAGTTTGTGAGAGAAGGATGGCACTTTTTGCGAGTGAAACCTTGAGCGAAGACCACAAACAAAATGAAGTTTGAACAAAGTTATCTAAACCAGTGATTTTAAACAGAGACTTTTTGAAAGCCGTGTGTTTTATTTAAATGACTTACTTATCTATATCAGAGGAGTAATGACGCGATGCAATTCTTGGATATAATTTAGCTAGTCTCCGTTTATTGTCGGAATCCATTTGAATATTACCTTAATGAAAGGATTTCTTAAAATGTAACTTACGTAGGTACCTATTTGCGGTTTTCCCCCAATACATACAAATAGAAATATTAAAAGAGGTGCGAATTGAATTGTTTTATTAGGACAAATCGCGTCTGAAATGTTAATGTTATACGTACCGATATGTGCCGTCATTTTGCAAAACAGATCATGACCATGAGTGACAATTTCTACATAAACACGGAAGTCAAAGATGTAAATAAAACAACCGTGTTAAGTACACTATTGGGTACAATATTAATTGTATACTATAAATGCATTTTATGTCTACTATTGTTATTTAAACAAATGTATTCAACGGCGCGTGCTAATATTTATGTTGTACAACAACATTTGAATCAAACGTACACTAATGTTCAATGTTTGTAATAATATTATTGGATGCGTGGGAGAGCACCCGTAGTGGCTATTGTCAATGAGGTATTACGCGGATCAATGTTATTATAGGACCTATCAAATTCAAGCCTCACATTTTATCAATATCGATACAATAAGTATCTATATAAATTAATCCCTATTTCCCTAGGTCACGCCATAACTTGAGGTCGATTTTCCCGTTTTTTTTTACGTTTTCTAATACCGTGTAGAAGAAGGTTCATAAGGAAACAAACATTACGAAAATTTAAAATTCCTACATGGTCTGTTCTTTCCGCAAATAAGTTTTTTTAATACTATATTTGCCTTGACCCGCTAAGAAAACTACCTCATAAGTCTGTTATCTCTTAAATGTTAATCTTATCCTGGTTCTGTTATCAGTATTGTTGGGAATTTCTATGAAATTCTCAGTAACAGCTCGGAGTTTGGATTTGTTTCCAATCCTGTTAGGTATTACAGTTTGTTCGAAATAAGTAAGCCGATCGGAAGTTGTCTGCAAGTGGCCTAGAAGTGGTAAATTTTAATAGAAAAAGTTGGTGTAAAGATAATTAGAGTCGTATATGTTTCACATTTCTAATTATTCTGATCACTAATTTCGATATTTATTTATTAAAACACTTAATTATACGATTTTATCACCGCGGTAGTTCGGAATGGCTAACTTCCGATCGGCTTACTTATTTCGAACAAACTGTACATGGTACCCAAATATTCCGGCCAAAACTGTGGGTGCCTAACCTTTTGGGTAACATGTGATGGTACGTAACTAAGAAAAAAACATTTTCTAAGAGTAAGCTGCCAGATAGGTAAATATTTCGGATTCATTGAGTTCCATACTGCTATAAAAACATTAGAAATAAATGAACGATGATAGCCAACGAATCAATAAATACTGTGGAAAACACATTAGAATTACTTTTAAATTGATGTAAGTTTATGAATAGTCCGTGTAATTCAATCTTGTCGTGGGAAAATTGAATAAAACTGATGTGGGTAAAGTTTGTAATAAAATGTGTCTCGCTCGTTATCTAGTGTTCTAATAGCTTAACATAGAAGTTAATTACGTTGATACGTACAGTGAAATAAAACGTGACAAATTCAGAATATTTAAATTGCCTCCTTAGGAGGCTGGGAGTGACGGTCCAGCCACTCTTGTCTTGGTGAAGTCCAGTAAAACGTGTCCTCGTATTGTATCTATAGGATTTTTGTAAACTTAAAGGCTCAGCTTATACTAGAAATGTTTAGACCGCTCCAGAGATAGTCCTCGTACATTATAGTAAGTTAAGCTTTGCTATACTAGATTAAGTGATGCCAGATACTTAGCAGAGGTAAGAGTAGTAGGGTGGGCTTTAGAAACAGACCGATCGTATTTGGGGTTATTGAAGGCTGGTTTATGAAGAGATTGATTTCCCTATTAAACGAGACTTGTCCCACTCCGCGGAGATGCGTAATTATTCTTTTATATTAGACTAGTGGGCCCGATGGACGATGTTCTGCCCAATCTACCGGGTCCAATTTTTTCATATTGTCTCATCTTTTAGACTTCCACAAATATTTCAAAACTAAACTATTCAACTCGGTCGAGCCGTTCTAGAGTGTCAGCGAGATTAATGACCAGTAATTCATTTTAGAAAGAAGAAGAGCAACAAAACTTTGTAGGACATGTGTGAAGCTGATAGGTACAGTGTGTGATTCCATGTGGGCAGTGACGTATTTCCTGGCTGCGGTTGTTGCGCCGGAGATGCCGTCAACACCAAGTTTTAACATTGACACACACTTGGTTGCACAAGTGCATACATATGGTCCTACTACTGTATATTATTTTTAAGGCTAAAAATATTACCTAGTTGAAATAATGATAATAATATCGGTTATTTCTCTTTCACAAAGGTTCGACTAAGTTCTGATTAGATACTGCAATACAGATAAGGCTTAGGTATTTGTATACTAAACTTTATTATTATAATATATCTAATAATATTTTTAGACAATTTTCTAACTATACAAATTTCTATCAATTAAAATTGCCTTCTGTAAAAAACAATAATGTACGTATACAATTTTGAGTTTCATAAAAATATACATAAGTACGCACGGCTACACATAAAGCTGTATAACACTAGTATAGACTGGCCTTGAATTTAACGGAGAGCTTTTACAATGGGAGGTCAGACTAAACTGGATTTGTATAGCCATGTACACTTAAGTAAAGTACCAGTTCTGGTAATACACATTCCGCAAACGTCACTTAGATCCTACACAATGATTGATAAATATATCATAGGGTGTTCACGAGCCGTATCGCTAAAATCAGCAGCTCCCAACACACCGAAGCGAGACGGGTTACATAATTTGTGACACAGTAGACATACTTGCAATGGCATATTACTAAAATTTTGACTGTTCGATCGCATGTGATGTTTTAAATCAAGGTGCATCGTGCATCGCAAGTGACAGGTTGGCTGTCTATTGGTCGGTTTGGTAGCGGTCGGTTCTGCTCCGATACCCGTCACAGAACACAGAACACAGAGCTATGAACACATGGAGTGATAAAATAGTGATGAATTGATGATAGTTTTAAGCGTGCGATATGCGTGTGACATCAGCCAGTGACATCGAAGCTATCATATTATATAATAAACTGTATTAATTAAACGTTAATATCAAAATTTTAAAAGTAAGGTGATTCTACCAAGTTACATTCTACACTCAAAAATTGAAAATATTGGGTGATCACAATATTAAGTTTTTGAAACGTATCTTACGTCTGTAGTTATGCAATTGCATATATACCAAAAAAAATATTTTTACGTAAATTGTTCACCTTTCATTCGGTCATTGTATTGTTATGCAACAAGGAACCTTTTTACTTTAATTTTCAATAAAATCTCTAGATAGATTCAACTTGAAACTATTTATTTTGGCACAGTTATTTCAACAACGCCCATACCTTGAAAGGCCCACCTGATGGTAAGCGGTTACCGTAGCCTGTCTTTCAAAAGGGAGGGGAACGAGAATAGGAGAAGGAAGGGGAGTGAGGAAGGAATTGGGCCTCCGGCGGTCCACACTCACCGTACGAAATGCAACAGCATGCAGACTGCTACTGCTTCTGTGGGAGGGTAGTACTTCCCCGGTCTTGCCGACCTATTTATACTGGCCTATCAGCGAGACACTACTACTACTAAGTGAGTGTATTCGTCAATACACTCACACGACCCTGACTTTACCCGTTATTTATCTTCGCACAGACCACCCGAAGCGTTAAGTAGAGGCGTACTGATGTCGACCCTCAAATTACCGTATTATGATTAAGGTCCCATATAAATGGCGAGCTTATTTCCATTAACAGGGCACAAATCCAAATTATAAGCTGCTGCTGAGAAATATTCACCAAAAAATATAAGCAGTAGTAGACTAGCGTGGTGGATTATAGCCTAACTCACAGCTATATAAATCGTACCTAGGTCTATGGCCACTCCTCTCACTCCAAGAGGAGATCTCGCAGAGGAGTCTAGCAGGGGAACAAAAAATGATTTGAATTTAATTGACAAACTCGATCAATAACCCTTTGATCAACCTGGGAATTGTAATCGACTCCTATTACCTATTACTCCTATATGATAAAATAAGTACAGTTTGTTCGAAATAATTAAGCGCGTCAAGTTTTCCGCACTTGTTTTGGAATGGTAAGTAAATTTAATATAAAAATTCAGCTTAAATATAATTCGGGAAGTAAATGTGATGCCTTCGTGATTATTTTCCTTACTACTACGATTTTACTTGCGCTGTGTTATTGGGTTTTTCTATAAAATTCTCAGTAGCAGTTCGGAGTCTGGATTTGTGCCCGGGTAATGCTCGGCGGGCCCCCTATTACATGTGACCTAAATATACCGGCGATATGTGGGTGTACATTAGTACACCTCTGCCTAACCCTTCGGGGAATACAGGCGTGATTGGATGTTATGTTTTATGTTTACTTGCGTGTCTGTTCGGGACGACTAACGTTATACGCACACTTATTGCGAATGACCTGTAGGTACTCCATTAAATTACTACTGCATGTATAAAAATTATAAGGTGTGCATTCCGAACAATTTGCGATATAAACGTCCCATATAATCAATAGATATTATTATAAGTGTTTGCACAATTACATTGCAATGTACTTAATGTACCGTACCTGCCTAATTAAATTATAGAATTCGTTTTTGACTTTTTGTTTCTAGTCTTGCGCAATCCAGTTTGGTGCTATACGAATCGACTTGATCATAGTAGGTGTATATACTTACATGAAAAGGTGAACATTAATGCATGCGTGAGAAAACAAACACTGTTGAAATAATATTCTTTCATAATTTTCTGTTCAAGGAGACAATATTTATGACAAAATAAGCAAACGATTTGGTCATGTTTGTCATCACTTGTCTTGTACACACGGCTACACATCGGGCTATGCAAAACCAGTTTAGACTGACCTCACATTGTACTTAAATGTTATCCGCACAATTCAAGGCCAGCCTATACTGGTTTTGTATAGCTTGATGTGTAGCCGTGCGTACACAGGGCAGCACACCAAGATTGTAAAGTTTGCCCTTTTGACCGTATTCCCTCGCAATAACAGTGATTTTTGTTAAACAAGTGTTTATGCTAAGTAAGGTCGCCAGCACATCAAGTAACCACAAAATGACAAATTTTCTCAGTGGATTTTAAACTTAATCAATAACATTTTAAGGTTTAAAATCATTTGTAGAAATTTGACGGTTTTGTATAACCTGATGCTGGCGACTGTACGACTGTACATTTTCTGGCACGCACAAAAACGAGTATCGATATACTATAGTTGTCTATTCTCGACGTTTCCAGTTTCCCACCTCCATCCCCTTCACGCGGCTCCGGCCGTGACCACCGGTTCACAGTTGCTTCACTCACCTAATGAGTCTTACGCCACTTATTTAATAAAATAACGCACCAATCGATTTGCTCGACGTCATATTCTTTACAAGTTTCCAAATAAAGGTTGACTGTACTTTTGTGTTTCGAATACAAAGTCTGAGATCAGCCTCGTTTAATTTAATAAGAGTACCGCTTTTGTTCATTGTGTAGTTATAGTAAGAATACCAAATTTCTAAATTAATCTCTTGCAAAGGACTTAATTAGTAGGTAATATTACTATACATTGCTTAACCTCATTCATCCTCTTTACAAGAGAAAATATACCTGATGTATTTTTTAAAAACGTGGCGTGAGGCTCTTCCAACATCATATCTCATTGAAAAGGTATAGGTACCAGAACTGTATACTTACTTCAGTTTTAGCTGAATTCTAATATTCGTGTCGCGTTCGTCAGTTCGGTCTGAAGTGCTAATCACCCGGTCAGGCTTATTGACAGTAGACGTCAAACGACCGATGACGTTTAGCGCACTCATTTGTGTTTAAAGATGCCAGACATGCCATTTTCGCAGATTGGCACACGGATTAATAAGAATTGGATCCAATCTCTTAGATCATTTTATTGTAGTATTGTTCTGACGATCTATGTCATCCGCGACTGACCCGTGATCGTCACATTGGCACGCGAATTCGCAGAATAGATCAGTGTTTGTAGGTCGAAATTCGCACTAAGATTAATTTCTTTTAATAAGGATCGTGTCACGAGAATCACGAGGGGTATTTTTAACAATAGTGCGCATTAATGGTAACACAAAACTTATTGAGACAATAGAAGGCGGTATGTGATTTCTTATCACTCTCACAAACCTCTTTTTAATTTATTTTTTGTGACGTCCCTACCTACGTTCTCATTTTAAAATCCCAAAAACAGTTCTTAGATAACAACGTTTTATCAAAGGTTTAGATGGTATAGGAACTCGTATGGGCAGGAAAAAAATTAACTAAGTACTTTTATTCATTTCTATACATTATAGTAGTGGTTTAGTTTGGAATTCGTGTAAAATACTGCTATTCAGCCTATGTTTAGACTGGAATCTGACCCTAACATAATTGGGAAAAGGCTAAGAGGATGATATGAGAGATAACAGAATTTAATAAACTTCAACTTCACTAAACTGTCACAATTCACATCCCAAACGTATGCTGAGATGCTGTGAATAAAACATAATGCAGTCGTTAACCAAAGACATTTATTTTGAAAGTGCAAACGTCGTGGGAAAAAGCCGAACAATCTCTACACTCATCAGATAAAATTACAATGGTCCGACTATCTCCTTCAAATATATAAGGTTCATGGTCCCTACCCTGAACCTTTATATACTTTAAGTAGCCTATGAACGTGGCTTCACTCACGTCTCAAAAGGATTTATGTACTATAATTCGGCTTCGAAGCGGATATCAACATGAAACATGGACCAGATTTTAAGTTCGATCTCCAGCAATAGGTACAATTGTGAAAACCTCATAGGTACAATTTCAGGCAGTACTTTTTAACCCCCGACGCAAAAACGACGGGGTATTATAAGTTTGACGTGTCTGTCTGTGGCATCGTAGCTACCGAACGGATGGACCGATTTGGATTTAGTTTTTTTGGTTTGAAATGTGAATTAGTCAGGAGTGTTCTTAGTGTTTGATGAAAATCGGTCAAGATATAAAATAATTGTCGGGTTTTTTTTAATTTTTAATTATAATTGCGTGATGCGTGTGAAACATACAGACAAAAATCAAATGATTTGGCTTCTGTTACACTAATAAAAACCCCTCATAAATATATCTAATGTCTACGAAT
This sequence comes from Subacronicta megacephala, assembly GCA_958496365.1. Taxonomy (NCBI): domain Eukaryota; kingdom Metazoa; phylum Arthropoda; class Insecta; order Lepidoptera; family Noctuidae; genus Subacronicta; species Subacronicta megacephala. The sequence goes on from OY292513.1 coordinate 14,700,009, forward strand.
ATATTTATTCGTAGGCTAATGTACAGAAATCGGCTTGTTAAAATGTTATTATATAATATAGATTCCGTCAACTTCCTGGATAATGTCAGATTTAATGTCTAATAAATACATGAGAAGAGAAGGGTGTATCTTAAAAAATCTAATTATACCGGGATTCAGAATTGAATAAATTAAGAGGAACTGCAGAAGACTGGCAGCATTGCCACGTTGAATAGCAATGCTGATTAATTGCTGCTGGTATTAGTAGCTATTTTAAATTGCTAATTTGGTATTTTTTCTTTTAACATATTGATTATTATGCTGTGGTCTCCTATAATTAATTGAGGGAGTATATTTATCCATACAGGTGTCTTATAATAAATAAATTAAAATCACGAACAAAACCGGTACATTTCCATAGTAATTTTGTTTCCTTATCCTTAAAATGACCAACATTACGCATTCATTCCTTTTCAACTAGTACTTAAATATAACTGTTATATAATAATACTTATTGGACGAATTATGCATATCCCGTGAGAATTGTAACAGTTCCTCTGTTTCCTAGTGCACTTTTAATATACACTGTTGGATATGCAATCCTACAAAATTTCAAGTTTGTGGGCTATATAGATTATCAGGTTTTAAGTAAGCATTGTTATCGTATAATTTGTGACCGTTATAAGCGTTTATGAGATGAGAAAGAAACAGTCAGAAAGTCAACTGTATTGAAAATCTGTCAATCACATTTTAATGATCCAAGCGGCTGTAGCCTAATGGCCAGGGCGTCGGACTTGCGATCATGTGGTTGCAGGTTTGCACTACCGACGTGAACCCACTCGTAACACAAGGATTTAGCTAAGACCGAGGGGTTAACAAGAATACTAGTACCTAATGTGCGACCGATATTGCTAGTAGATCTGTTCAGTAAATAAGCAACCTGGCCGGTTGGGTCACAAAACACGCTACATAGATGTCATTATATAAGTAGTTTTAAATAAAAATAACCATTTATTTATAAATATTGCTCAATACTCAATATATTTATTGCACTCCACAATTATTAAAGCCCTTTCGAATCTCTTTGGTATAAATCAATAGTAAAAATTTTGAGCTGAACGATTTTATCACGTCTGCATCTATATATATTTTTTTAACTAGCTTTATTTATTTTAAATAAACTTTAATAGTTCAAAGGTCACTTTGATCATAAATTTTTTATAACAACTTTGAGTGCACAGAATACATTAATAAAATCACAGAATATGACTTTCAATTCAATATTAATTAATTCTAAGGTCTCATGTCAAAGTGACAAATGTCATTGAATTGTACAACCCTGTCGAATTTGAACATACACTTCCATAACATAAACAGTAGTCGAAATCGAGAAATTATTATTGCGTGACCCGAGGCTGTAATATATTTTCAATAAAACTACATTGCATACCATCACGCCTGTATTCCCCTTAGGGTTAGGCAGAGGTGTACTAATGTACACTCACGTTTCGCCAGTATGTTTAGGTCCCATGTAGGTAATAGGGGGCGAGCCTATTGCTGGGCACAAATCCAGACTCCCGAGCTGCTACTGAATTTCATGGAAAAACCCAATAACACTTTGCTCGACCTGGGGATCGAACCCAGGACCTCTAGCGTAGCAGTCGCGCTTAGAGCCACTAGAGTAATGAGGCAATCACAAACAAAACTAAATTTGTTATCAATTATTGCCATGAATTTGGTAATTTTATTAGAACTAACTGATGCACTTACGTATTTTTTGTATGTACCTATATCTTGTCACAATCAGGGAGAGATGGAGATACGTTTTTTTATCATTATACATGAAAATTTCTTATCACAAAATCTCAAATTAGATTTTTAATAATAAAAAACGTAACAGATATTTTTTTAAGTATTCAGGTTTTTTTACTCGGTCACACAATGCTTTTAACCATAATGGACACATTATGTTGGGACCAGGCGAAATAAATGTTGGGAAAAAATTATCCCAGCATTTATTTAAATAAAACGATACCTATTTTCCTTATTATTTCGTAACATAATAAAATAGTTAGTAATACTTATAGATGTTCCGAAATTTATTTCTTGGGTCAATTTTTCTATAGGCACCTAGGTATAGTAAACCTTCCAATATGCCAAGGAACTCTAAAACGAAACCTGTATGTAGAGAATCCAGTATCGATTAGACTAGGTCATTTAAACAACGATTACCATCTATTTAAAGTCGATCTTTGCGTTCGATATTAATCCGTTGTACGTACTTGTAACACATGCCAATAACACAGTCAAATTATCGGGAATAATAATCAATATGTCAAATCTAATAATAATAATTCAAGGCTTCTACTTTAATTTCACTGCAGCATTCACAACGTGACCATCAAACGTTTTTCGATTCGATTTTGTAACGATCAATCGATTGCGTATTCATCGATAAACTAAAGAAAGTGGACTCACTATTTAGCGATGACAAAATGTCTACACGTTTTTACTACCGTACTGCTGACATTTCTGACGATTTAAATGACGTGAATAATTCATGATAGCTTATTTACATTATTATCGAATAAAGAATGCCTAATCTTCTACCGGCAAGATGAGTTATCGTTTGTCAAACATCAACAATCGGTACATTCGATCAATCAGTGTCGAGGCGAGATGACGTCGCGGCGGTCACTGGCACTTAGTGAAAGTCGCCAAATCGTTGCTATAGAGGCATCAATCTGCAACACTTTCGTCGCAGTAAATCGATTGTCATTCGGAGGCCGATCCTCGCGACCGATTTCCCTCGACTAGATCGAACCAGATAGCTCAAACCCATTTAGGTACTCTTCGTTCCTCATATAACCATAGGTCTCTTTAAGACGGTTGTATGTAGTTTTGATCATATACGTTACGTGCCAGGCAGCGTTCTGTAGGAAGGAAGTAACTTAACATGTTTAAATTGTTTTGACACCAGGCTCTTAATAAGCTTTGAGTTTTTCTAATATCGCCTATTGAGCGCATTATTGCCCACGTTGGTATGACTCCCATTTCTTACAGCACCTTGTTTAATGAGGAATTAATCTAGTATTCTTGTACACTTATGTTTAAATCAGTCTATAATTTGATAGTTACTGCACACATAATTATTTATTACAAATAGCATACAGTACGATGATTTAAAACTAATGTCTAACGTCAGTTATGTGATGATATGTGATAAACATAATTTATTATAATACTGTCACTGATGATGCCAATTTATGTTTGAGTGCTCTTAAATAAAAATAACATAGTGAACCTTTGGACCTCGGCCATTTTGTTAGCAAAGGAGTCTACTTACTTTGTCAGGAATAAACACAGATCAGGAATGACTTTTCATTAATAAAATTGCGATATTTTCTCAATCAACTATTTCGAAAACTTATTTAATTTTATTACCTATCATTCGTTTTTGTTAACTTGTAATACAGTAATTACTATCGCTATATCAAGATTGGCAATCTTTAGCTTTGCAAAATCGAAAAAAAGTCGATAATGCCAAGATTCTGCTTACGAAACTGACCATAACAAGTTTGTAAATAAACATGGGTACATTATTATCTTGGACTTCAAGCTTTATTTACGTGAAGTTAATGATGATTTTTGCATATCATTTAGTGTCTATCATGAATTGCCAATGTAAAAAGTGTCTAATTATTGACGTAGCAGTGATGTTTGTACATTACGAGAATATTCATAGCGGGTTCTTATATTGCGTGCTAAATTTCCTCAATTTCTCGAGAACGTGCATTTGTGGAGCACCTGCTTAGGCTTATTACACTAACATTTACACAGATGTGCGGTTCTGCCAAGTGGCCTGTTTCGATCACATTGTATTTAAATTATTTACGTAGTAAACATTACAGTATAAAATTTTATTTCATTGCAAATTTTGGTAAGTTAAATTGAGATCTGGGTGCAAGTATGTAGCTCCAAGGCAAGCAATTGCTGTTTGTAATTCAGCTTTAGGGAAGAACTTGGCGCCGTTGATAGATTTAATTTCCAAATATATACTTTTGTAACGTTACCATTTAAATTTAAGGACTTTTGAACAGAAAGCGAATCAATTTGGTGGCACTTTGGTAACAGGATAAGCAGAAATCTAAATAAGGACATGTTAAAGTCAAAAGATATGAGTAATGTGTTGTAACCGTCGTAACTAGTAATTGCAGATTGCAATATAACACTTGCAGTGACTGGTTGCTATTCTAGTCGTTCGCCTACGAAGTGCCTAGAGACCTCTAAGCATTTCGCGAAACCACCGACCGACATAAATTTGTGCGGGTAGTTGGTTGTTTAGCACCTAATCCAATTACTTTAATTCCTTATTCGAATTTACTAGATCGATTTACCATTTGGTCGTAAAAAGTCCTTCGTCCGGTTCTCACGAGCGTCTTCTTAGCTTTGGAATACCACAACAAAACACAATCAGATTACCCAATTAACCATAGTTACAATTATGTTATATCGGTATTATTCATACTTCAATCCTCACGTCTGAAAATTAAGTTCGTCCGACTGATACAATATGACGTAAGTATTTATGGACTGGCAAGATTTATTCTCTGTGAATTCGACCTTGATCGATGTAGGATATACCTAGTAAGTAAAACTTTGAAATCACCAAAAAAATATTAAAATCAGCTCAAGAAAAAGGTTGAATTGTAAAATACAATCTATTAAATGAGTCATGGTTTTAATGCAGATCGACAAAATGCATACAATGAATATCAATTCTGGTGGCAAAATGACTGGTTTTATAAGAATAAAATGTTTAAAATTATTTCACTGTTTAATCTACACTTTGCATGTTTATTTTGATACAAAATCAGGTTTTAAATATCACGAGATGATGAAAGTTGAACTCGATGATTGGATGATAGAAAATAGGGTTGTAACCTGCTCCAGTTGCAATTTCACCTTTATGAACCATTGGTTAATCGAATAATGTTAGAGATATGGTGATGATCATTAGGTACCTTCTTGTATGGCAGTCTAGAAGGCCTATCAAAGATAAACGTGTTAGAACTCTTACACACTGCTACACATCAAGCTATACAATACCAGTATAGGCTGGCCTTGAATTGTAAGGAAAATATATATAATGGGAGGTCAGTCAAACTGGTGTTTGACCGTTTGGCTGTTTTGTATAGCCTAATGTGTAGCCGTGTGTACAAGTTCAACTAGGCAAACATGCAAACTATGGCCAAATAATTTAAATTGATAAATATTCTAATCATTATAATGATACCATTGTTCACAACAAATAAGTAATGTTGAACTATAAATAAGGTTTTATGATCTGAGAAATGGTTATTACAAAAAATAACAAACAAATCCATACATACTAGTTGTTGGCAGCAACCCTAGGTCCGAGTGATAAATAGTGGCCAGTGACGTCGAATTGCCAACGGTCGTCGGAGCGGTTACATTATGTAACCGCCGGCCGGCGCGGGCGCAGCCACTGCTGTGAAATACACGGCAATAGTATCGCCTCGCTTAGGGCTATGTGTGGTAAACAGTATCTAGAAATTGGTAAAGATAATGGAACTAGGTAGGTACGGATGAATAGTATTTTAAATATGCTCGTATACCTAGTACATGATATAGTAATTTAAAAGAGAATTATAATAATAAAACTGGGTACCTGGTTTTAATTTAATACTAAAACATGTAGGTAAATGTCAAAATGATAATAAATATTTCAAATGTCAAGAACGAAAGACGTCAACGTGTTTGTATTAAATGTTGGGAAGTAATTGACTAGTAGTGTGCACTTTCCAGTAATTTCCTACTTTAATAAAAACGTATATAAGTAGTCAATAATATTGGTACTGGCAGGTGGCAGATGATAAAAATAAAATAAAGAAACGCAGTCTAAAGTCTATCGACCCAAAATATACTAACGTCGTTCCGGTCTATCGGTATGGATCAATTGGCCTTATTTTGCGTTTCATCTAGTTTTATAGCGTCCAATTATAGAAAATAAAAAACTCTTTTTATATTTCTGTTGATAAACAATAGTGTTCAGCGTTCCAAATGAACTAACTGCATAACCTATCACCTTCAAAACCATTATGGTGATTTCCGTAAAGTATGAAAAGGTAGGACACAATGTGCCTATACAGTGGAAAGGCGGCATAAACAAAATGTTATTGTTCCCAAACCGGAATGTTCTGTCGTGTTAAAATCTGTGAAAATAGCTTTGCGGCTAGTGTGGACAGAACCCAAAAATATTCAAGTTTAAAATGTCGATAATTTTCAGTTCTTCACTTACTGCTATGAAATTAAATGAACTGATATTTATTTCTGTAAATAGATCTTTTAAAACACTTTTACAAGTAGTATTTAACTTTTTTTTTAAAACTATATGGTGCCGACATTTCCTATCTGTCGACCTCTGAGAAGAAACGTCAAAACAAACTCAGAGAATCATGGTCTCTTTTAAAGTCCAGACAGTAGTTATATTATATACGAGTTCAATGTAGGGCAAAATCCGAACAGGCCTTTTGAAGAAACAGCCATAGCAGCTTAGAGTTGATCTGTCCTAACTGACGGCACGCATACATTAGTCATCGCGTAGCTCAACCATTTTATATATTGTGCCATAACTTGTTGTCAATCACGAAATGTTTTTATATCTAGTGTCTGTATTTTTTTATTTATAATACAGGTATACTTTATTATACATTAATAAAACACATAACTGGACCGAATCGGCATTATATAATATATAAGTATTATTATCGCGTACTGCGGTCTTCTAGGCAACTAAATATCAAAAAAATATCCTAGCGTGAATAATCCCTTGAACTTATCATCACGCTTGGCGAACTGATGAGCAACATTAAATAAGTATGTATTAGTTCAGTTAAAGAAAAGAATAACACAAACAAGTTCCTCAATTTTTTTTGTTTTAATATGCACTGAAACTACACAGGAGCCTATAAAATAGGTATCGATATCGACGAAAATCATAAAATTATCGACAGTCGCCAACTCTGCCTTGAAACGTTTTACTCGAAGTCATAACATTTTTCTATCGGTTTGCGTTTCGCTGCCATAATTAGGGTCAGGGCTACTTTCGTACTTAACTTTAAACGATAGTGATGTAACTACGTTGTTTTCTTTTACGCGGATATCTAAAGAGGAAATGGTGCTCTATAAAATTGAATTTAGCCAGTTCTTGTACGTTGAAATCTATGATTGTATCTTGTATAAATGTACTCACTATTTCGCTATTATTAAGATATTTTAATCCATTGTCATTACTGACAGCTCAACGCGATTTATTTCCTGACTGATTTTATTTTTAAATTTAAATAAATATATATTTTATCAAAACACCTACCGGTGCACGTCGAGCGCGGATTTAAATAAAAACTGGTACAGCACCTCGTACAGAAAAATCTGTCCATCATGCGATTGGGAGCCTTGAGGCATAACAACATAGAGTATGTAATTAAAATAAGCGATTAAACATTCTATTTGATTATAGGAATTATGGTAACGATAATGGTATCCGACCTTCGCAGCATCGCGTAAATGATAGAGCGTAGTCCGAAAATGGTCCCGCTGAACATCATAGCCATCCGTAGTGTTAAGTGCTATTATTTATCATTATGAGGTCGTGTATGTCGGTTGGAACATTACGAAATGGAGTATAACCCGTTTCTATTGCGTGTAGCGCTGTGATTCGAGTAATTCGAATAAATGCGATCGCAAGTGGTTATTCGAATTAACCTTTTTACGAAAAGTTCATGCGAACGAATTTTTGTGGATGCGCTCTTTTACTTCAGTACCTATGAACATATTTAAATTTAGAATTAGAATTTCACCTTTCTAGGTACGCTGTAAAAAACACTTGTAGGTACAACATACATAGTTCTCTCTAGTTCGTCGTGTCGATCCAAAAATGCCTTTCGTATTCTATATTAATTTGTAAATACAAAATGCTTATTATTATTGGTGTACAAACCAATAAATTTAATATAAATTAACTAATTGTGCGTTGTCCCACAATACACAACATACCTAGTGAGATAATTTTATGGCTTAAGCAATGCTGAACATGCGAAAAACGATAATCCATGGTTGAATAAAATTAAATGTAATTAATACTTACTGAGTAACTAGTCGATGCATCAATCGTCACTGCGCATTCTGCTCAATATTTAGCAGACAGACGAGACCTGGTATATTCATATATTTATATATGTAGATGTATAGTGCTACTTACAGATGTGCAAACAGAATGGAACTAAATATGGATGTCAGGTCACACGCATCGTGCACTGCCGAGACGAATGATATTTTTACGGAATTTATTATTAGGCATACCTTATTACGCAATTTTAACCTTTACGTTTAATTACTTAATGTTAATTTTGGCATACACGAGAGAAAAATACAATTTTATATTGCGTACATAATAGATGAAATTAATTAATGTTTTCGAAAGTGTTTAAAATTCCTGAGAACGAAAGAAATGCTAACGCTGTTCATGTTACGCATGAATGCATTGCATAAACACACTAATTATTATCAATTATTCGTGTATTAATTGCAATGATTCTGCTTGCTTACATGGAAATCTGTTCGGATGCATAAATCTATGAGAACGGAAAAAAAGAAGATCATAATATATATTTGAAACCTTGCTCTCAAGATAGTTAGGTTTAACCGGATTCTTCTGCATTTGGTCATCTAAACGTTTACTCGTAGATATATTTATATAAGGCAATTTAGCAAAATAATTAAACAGACTTTTCACTGTTATATCACTGCAATAAAATTATAATCACTTGCTTTAGTATAAAAACTTTTTACAATTCTTGCTAGTGAGCTCTGCGAGTAATTCCGGTTCCGATTGCTTTACCCAACTATCGTAGAAATTGTTTTTCTTTTATTAGAAAGAACACAGATGTCTTGACTAAGTTCAATAATCTTTTGCGCAAGAAAATATTTTCCCTTACAATCTTGACGAGGCAATCGCTTTTAGGGGGCAATGATTTTTTGGGACTACTTATTCAAAAGTTGTTACCTATGTTGTGGATTGGTGTAATCCGAATAACCTTGTATTTCAATAATTTATTTCAATAGATTAATTTATCAGTTACGATTTTTTCGGTGCAGCTGCATCGACTATAAAGTTATGACTAATAGTAGGTAAACAAAAATGTTCCTCGGAAACAGGAAAGCTACCAATGAATTACAAAGACTTTGGTATAAATCTTTAAAGCCTTGAAGACAATGTCTTATCAAAATGCACTGTCAGTTTAAAAAATAAATTGTGGCAACCGAATGACAAAGACAATTGCTTTCCAAGTTGTCTTGAGTTTGAATCCAAGGCATGCGCTTAAGCCTGTTAATCGCCTAAGACGGTGAAGGAAATCTGCATGCCTAAATGCATTTTCAAGACGGCGCATGAAGTCTGCTAACTTACACTAGGTCATCAAGACCCTCTTCTCATTATCAGAATAGACCTGGGGCCCAGCATTTGACCAAGAGAATGGATTCCATTCCCCTAAGCATGTCATAACGCAATGGTAGAAAAATAATCTGAGAGTTTGAAGCAATAAGTTTTTATAGCGTGTATTTATCTGATTAGTAACGAACAAACGAATATTTTATTGCCAGGTAAAAAAGTTTATTATTATCATTTCTTATTAGAGAGTAGCCACCCTTAAAAGTGCATTTATCCCTCTTAATTCCCAAATCGTGTATTCCCAAACCCTCTAAAAAATCTCGGTACTCCACAGTATAATACTGGTTATAATCCCGGTAGTCCACAATAGTAGTTTTACCTTAGGCGTGGTGGCGTTATTAGTACATTTACGACTGCACCAGAATTTCACCAATCACCAATGTATGTACTTTTCCTAATTTCCTGTGTCTACATTGACTCACGATGTTAGTATGAGTAAGATAGTACCTAATTACGTCATTTGCCAGTATTACTTAACTGCTAGTAATTTACTAATGAATAATACGAATATTAACTGTTTTTGAAGCGCTCTAAATGTTTAGCGTAACCTCAAATAGAAGTCGTCTGCTGAATTAATTTTTATTACGGCAGTTAAGCATCTTGAATTCTTGTGTAACTACGATAATGTTATAAAATAATATTCACTGGCACCATCTGTAATCAGTTCAGTGTTTTAATGCTAATAGTGTCTAGTGTAATATATTTAATGATCTTACTCGAAATTCCTAATGTGTTCTGTACTAATAGGTAAATCTGCACTTGCAATCGTAATAATCACTGTAGTTAGTTGAGATTTAAATACCATACGTGTCTAAACACGTCACAGTAGCCGAGTGGAGGACCGCCGTAGATATTTATAAATTAACTCTCATCTCTTACGGCTCGAGTTGCCTCCAAAGGAGAAGTTATTTTCAAGTTTATTGTGACAAGAGCAGAATCCGAAAGAAATCTTATAGGTTCTTTTCTTAATATAGTTGGCAAATAAACGTTCGTAATTATAGGAAACGGTGAGTAAGAAATGAGTTACGCATCCACATAGGAAGTATGATTCACAAGCCGCCACAACTTGCCCGACAGTGGTCGCGTTAAGTTTTTAAATAAATATTTTGATTAATTCAGTTGTTTTTATAGAAATTCGTTAATATACAAATCTAAATACGGACTTGTTTAATATTTTAAATTGTTTTTTTTTTTAGGTTAACTTAATTTTTATTGTAATTATAAAACTGAATTTTTAATTGTAATTTAGTAGATTTCAAATTAAATTTTGGTGTAAGTAATTAGAACAGTTACGTCGTCACAAACCCGATTTAAGACATTAAGTATGTATCTAGATCCTAGAATAAAGCTAAGAAGATAAATGAACTTCTTTAAACTTCAATCTTAATGATAATTTTGTAAAAGTAGCTTCTCTTGTCTTTGCAGGACGTTTAGTGCCATAGGCCGCGAGGGCAAGGAGTCAGGGTCTTCAGGCAGTCGGGAGCCGAGCAGCAGTGATGCTGCCCTCAAAAACGAGGAGCCCGAGGCGAGCATGAACCGGGAGAACGTCTCCAACAAGATTGCCGCCGGCATGGACCGGTGGCAAAACACCTTCGAGGATATGATCAACCTGAGGTCCTCCAATAACACAGTGTTTAAAGACTATTATTGGGTGAGTCACTAAAGGATAGTTTGTGTTTCATGTTAGTGCGATTGAGGATAAAGATGCCTTTTTTTATTTATTTAATGCCTTCTTCAAATTGATCTGGTATGGCACCTTACTGTTACTATAGTGAATCAATTTCATCAACCATTTACCCCAACACACAGATGCCTTTGACTTAAGGACTGTTAGATTTCAACTACCGATTTCAACAATTCCGAAGTTATTCAATGACGATTTTGACACAATAAGTAAGCAGACTCGGGTCTCAGAGCTTACGTTACACCATTATGACTATTGTCATTCAGTTTATATACATAAGTGACATGACTACTTAAAACTTTTAAAAAATCCTGAGGATTTGACAGTTGGCTTGGTTTGACAGTTGGTAGACCTTAGGGCAAATGTCAAAATTAATCCAAAAAAGTTATATTAGAAACTATAAATAAATAGATTGTAAGCAATCAACAATAACATGAGAAAATTAAGATGAATTAGATTTATTAAGAATATATAAAGTTAGGAACAGATAACGATTGTTTTCCAGTGACATGACTGTCAATTCTGACTGGTTGTTTTAATAAAAAAAAAGATGAATAAGTTAAAGATGAATAAATTAAAAAAGAAAACAGATAAATCACGTGTTGCCCGTGCATTATTTGTTCTAGTACCCATATTGTGAGTTAGGTTAACTAAGAATATATACTTAGATACATACCTTTTCAGCTTGCTCCGTATATCCTTTACATAACCACAACCAACTGAATCAATTTTATTGAAACTTAAGAAATACTTACCTAAGCAGCACTTAGTTAAAATAGTTTTTCCTCCTCCTCAATAGTATGAAGTGAAGACGAACAAATTGTTTTTAATGTATGCTGGATTGCTGATCTTTAACCCACCATGCAGTATTTATTGTAACTTTGGTGTAAAGACCTAATGTTGAAATAGCTGACAGCTCAGTGAGTGACGGGGTTCGGCCTAAATTTGGACTAAAATCTTGATATGCATAATCATCTCCCGAAATTAATTTCCCATGCCTTTAACTTATTCTTATTCCAAAAGACTTGGGCTCTGATGATCTTCATTCGAAGTTATGACATCAGACTTTATATAAAATATTTTGTTTATCTGCCTTTCCGTCGCTGTATCGCTTTAACTTTGATAGTAATATACATCTACATTGTGCACTAATTTTAAATCAGAAGTTTGTGTTTCAGTCTGTCTTTCTTTTCCTTTTGATTTTCTGTATTTTCTTTATAATCTTTCATTACCATTCACTGTGTTAGTGGTAGAATTTTATTGTCCACACCGGCACATTTGCCGTTTAAGAAAAAAACTGGGCTACTAGCTAACATTTGATTAATCATAATACAATTCCAATTTTCACTAGAAAATTACTAAGGAGCTGTCAGATATGAGTTTAAAATATATATTGATTCCGACGGAATCGACAGATGAGGCCTTATGAGACTGCAGTCCATACGCATCATCAACACCTGTGGTGTTGTAGGTGTTTATGCGATGACTACCTATCATCTAGTCGCACGTCTGCCGTTTACCGATATAAACAATATAAATAATATACAAAAACCATTAAATTTAAAATGAAAATACCCCTTACAATTGCACTACCTCGAGCGATTTTCATCAAATTTAGCTAAAAACACTCCCGAGTAATTCACCTTTCAAACAAAATTGGTTCATCCGTTCCGAAGCTACGATGCCACAGACACGTCGAACCTATAACAGCCAGTCGTTTTTGCATTGGGGATAAAAAACAACTTTGGAAACCAATTTCGCATATCCCTATTGTGCTGCTCCGTATTTGAATATATTAACGACAAAAAATATATTAAAGTCCTACAAATAGCTTAATTTAGTAGCCGAAGCGAAATAATACTGAAAGGCTGATATAAACGGCGCAATTGAATATTTTGGTTGACCGATGCAAGTAATTTATTGCTCAATTCTATCTTAGGCATGTTTTGCCTATAGGTTTGTGGAGCTTAAGGTTTACAAGAAAATCTTTTCGAAATCCAGTCCTGTCAGTGAAATTGCTTTATGTTTTGTTCGCATTGTTTTGATCACTCTTTCAGAGCAGAACGTATACCTAAGTGTATTTTAGATATGTCAAAATGAACGTAATATGTAATTATAGTAACAGCGTGGTCGTAATACCGCGCAATCATTGTTCAGCGAAGGTTTGACACGTAACGTAACTGCATGCTTGACGAGATTGCTTCAACAATCGAACAATCGTTCGTTCAAACTAGCTAGCATCGATTACTTAAACACACTTTTTTGTTGTCTATTATAGACAATTCAAGGAAGCTTCTTAACTAGCGTTTCAAATGAAACTAGGATCTCATCCTAAATAAATGCTTAATTCAATACGGATTAAATATACCTCTGAAGTTTTATGCGTAATAATCAATTTTACACAATACACGGGACCTCAATGCATGCACAATTATGCACTATTGCATTTTGTATATGTATTAGGTCCCTGCTCACTAGGTCGAGAGCCAGGTCAACTCCCACGTCTATCATATATATATTTTTTAGCAGTAAGGTAGAAAACGGAAGGCATCCCTGCCTCAGAAGTCTCATTGCCCCTTAGGGGCCTCTACTACGATTACGTCGTGTTGGTGTGAATTTTGTGAAATGTAGACGTGAGCCGTCATGGTGTGTTCCAAAAAATACCCAGCCAAATACTAAATAGCACCCATGCGAGCACCTTATTTAATCCACAAATAGCAACTTTCAATATTTTTTACGGTTAAAAATAAAAGTGGTATCTAGAGATGATGTCAACTCTAGCCAATAAAACCACTTTTATGTATGTGCTATTCGTGGGATAGAAATTTATAATTATTTTTTTCCTATACTGTTCTTCAAGACCTGATTAAATCAAATCTTACCGATTAAATCATCAATATGTTAATGTATAATACTCGTATCATATCATCTTCCTGGAATACATCATCGTCATTGTATTAAAAAGATTTTCGCAATACGTTGTAACACTACATAAGTTGTAATACTACAATAAGTACAACTTACAACCTGAATATACTTATCCTTTTTCCGCCTTGTATAATTTACTACCAAAGCGTAAACTAATTGCTGCTATAGATACCTAAAGAATAAATTACTACGAAATATCTAGCACATCCAACCAATTATCACGAAGCAAATTTAAAAGAATAGCAATAAATTTTATTACTTAGGTAGGTAGGTACTTTCCTTTCGTGTTTAATGTATTATAAGTTGAAGACTACGTACGTTACGAATACATGCGCAAATAAAATAAATATGATCCACTATAGTAAATGGACTGAAATTAATTAACTTGGTAGTCGTAATTTGGGGTGAGGCGAGTGCATTTTCATATTTTTTTATTATAATATAATAAAAACAAACATGTTTACAGTTCATCTGAATTAACTGCGTATCTGAAGTGAGCCGTTCCGAATTGCCGCGCAGGTAAAATCACTAAGTGTATTTATACATACATATTCTACATAAATATAGAAATTAGGTACTCAGGACGGAAAATAATCACCTATTTACTCCCCCAAATGTCTTTACACCGAGTTTTTATATTAAAATTTACCACTGCAAAACCACTTGCGGCAAACTTCTGATACGCACAGTTATCCGAACTGTAATGGATTATGATGGAGACAAATAATTATGCGCCACATTTTTCTGGTTCACAAGATGTATAACGTAATAAGAAAAAAAAAACGAATTAAACTGTCATTATGGTGGCGCGACCACAATTCGATTGTTAGTGGGCGAAAGTGAAACCACTCAAATACTCTAATAGGGGTAATGGAAAAAGTGACGTTTTTTTACTTGATTATCAGGAAAAAATTGGTGAAAGTTTTCCCAGCCACCAAGGTTGACATGAACAGTTTGGGGTTGGTTTATTTTTTTGTAATAATAATATCGTTTGATCTAACCTTAATCGTATTACAGTATTTGCTTAATTTTACTGATTAATTGGACTGCCTCATTGGTCTAAAAATTGGTCCAAAGTGTGATGGCTACGATATTAGAGGTCCTGGGTTCGAGCAGTGTTATTATGTTATTTTATGAAACTCTCAGTTGAAGCTCGGGGTTTGAATTTCTGCGTGGTTAAGGGCAATAGACTCATCCTCTATTAAATGGGATCTTAACATACCGACGAAGTTTGCCAGTGTGCAATCGAGCCGTCAACCATAATTATTTTGTATAACCGACTTCAATTACTTTTATCAAAAAAGTAAAACCGGCTTAAAAGAATAATAAAATAATTTTGTTTAAAACAGTTTGGGAAGTCGGTGACTTCTATGTGGAAAGTTTTGTTCATAAGTGCTTGTTAGCCAACTAAACGCACTGCTCAATAAGACTGCGATAAATAAATAATAATAAAATAAAAAGTTTATTGTCAGAAGGAAACATACATTAGTATACACTGTTTAACACGACGCAAACTAACGACTGCTGAAGTCTGTATACAGATATTGTGAGCCCTGCCTCTCAAACTAGGATAACCTGTATCTTAAGAGACAGTGTTCAGGTGTGAGGTTACTTAAAAATAGGGATCTAACAACTGCGGACTGTGCTAAATTATTATAGTACGTGTTAACTACTTAACAATCATATAACTTTTAAACATAAACATAAAAAGTAGGAGTAAGGAAAAATATTATAAAATAACAATGTGTGTGTAAGTATGTCTGTATGATTTATGTGTGTGTGGTGAGTTTTTGTATGAGAGTAGTGAGTGTGAGGTGTTATATGTGAGGCAGTAAAAGCAAAAAAAAGGCAATTAGGCAATGCATTTTAGCAGTGGTTCAGTTTGTGTATAGTCCTGTTGAAGTAGCCATTCCATCAGCTTAGCTTTCAATTCGAACTTATTGCAATCCAGTATATTTAATTCTTTATGAATTTTCTTGTAGATTAGTGAACTCAAAGTGAAGTATTGGTGTTTGGCAAAAGCAGTTTTGTGTCGTGTACCTGAGGGAATGTTGGTTCTTTTGGTGGGATCAGATGGTGGAACACTGGAGTGTCTTCTGAGAATGGATTGCAATACGAAGAGCTGTCGGACTGTTAATACCTTACAATCTGAGTAGAGTTGAGTTGTTGGATAACGATAAGGTTTTCGTAGCATCACTTTCAGTATTGCTCTCTGAGCTCTCTCCACTCTTAGAAAAGTAGTTTTGGCCGCAACACCCCATGCATTGATGCAATACCCAAGACCTGACTGACACAGAGCATAGAACACCATTTTTAGAGTTTCAGGATCTGCGGAAGCTCTAAGTGACTTATAGATATGTATCAGTCTCAGCGTTTTCGAGGTTAGGGCATTAATGTGTTTATTCCAGCGTAACCCGCCATCGATGTTTCGGATTAAACGATATTATCATCGATGTAAACAATTTTTAGATTTTTGTTGATATTTATAACTGCTCAACCGATTTTTGATCAAATTTGAACCGAACAACCTCTGAAGTATGACCTACCAAAGAAAAAATCATCAAAATCGATCCATAACTGGCGGAGACATCGCGTAACAAACCTCCTTTTTGAAGTCCGTTGAAAAAAGGAGTGTTTCAAACCTTCAAAGTATCGTTAGGTACTCTTTATGTAAGAACGAAGATATTATCATTCTCTACATTGCTTTGATCTTTGATTACCCGAAAACTATATATGTACCGACTTTATACATTAGTTTTCATAAGGATACTCCATAATGTAAGTAATGTATACATTTTCAAAATGTAGGTTCTTTCAAATTACGTTATTATCCAATGTAACTAAATAAGGGTCAAATAACCATTGATTTCATTGCGTAAAAAAAAATAGACCCTAATTCACCTAATTCGGGAACGGTCCGTTTACATTTCATAATGCGCGCACTTCCCGGGGCGGGCGGAAGCGCGTGCGCAGTTTGACATTCAAATCATGCGCACCAACAATATTGAAATCAACTCCACAGAGCCCCAGCAAAAAATGAACTTTACACTGTTATATTTAGATGCTAATTTGAGTGCAGTGAAAGCTGCGTTGTAAAGAAAGTTATTGTGTGTTTTGTTCGTTCGTATAATGTATGGGTAGGTATAATTTAATCCATTGATGTACACCACTGTGGCGCGTGACTTGTGGATAAAGAACTATTTGTCGGTGAGCGATGGGCATGCGATGATAGCAGTGTAAACGACATCAACTTTTCATTACGACAACTAATAGAAAATGCTAGTGCAGCGCCTACGTAACGCCGCCGCCAAGCCGATGTCTGAATAAATAAGTATACAATTTTCACTTAGGGGCACATAATATGTGACATCTTATATCAAACTTATAGTACCTAAGTAGATATCGAAATGACCATATATTTTTAAGTAACACAAACATTTAACATCTGAAACTACTACTACTGCTCCGATTTGAAAAAATCTTTCAGTGTTAGATAGCCCATTTATCGAGGGAGGCTATAGGTTATATCTTTTATATATATACAACAGACAACACAAGACAACACTCTTTAAACAGTGAAATCGACGTATAGTGTTCTACTAATTATGTTAAATTATTTCCATTGCGGAAAACGTAACGTAACGGTTATATACATCACCTTCTTATCTTTCCGCGAAAGTTGGATTTAATTGAGGGAAATATAAGTACTTCGTGGATGTGTTAACAATTTATCATTATTTCAACAATATTGCGATAATGAATTCAGAAAACAGTCATACCAAAATATAAAGTATTTGTGTGTATCACCCCAATACAGCGGAAATTTCCTAAATCCTTCTTCATCTACTTATACTGTTCTAAAAAAATCTGATTTAAGATGTAAAAAAAAAAGCTAGGCATATAAACACGCCCAATGCGAATTCCTTATTTTTTAGATTTCGCCTCTGTTTGTTAGGGATTGGCGCAAAAACTACTGAACAAATGTTAATTTATTTTTCACTGAAAAAAGAAAAAACTGTGTTACATCTTACTTATCTCAATTACATGAACAGATGCCAAGGTAGAGCTTGACCTGTTGGTTCCATGCGTGTACTAGTGAGAGTGAGAAACTTTAAATAGTTGTGGAGCAACTTTAGGAAAAGCAAAAAACTCAGATCGAATAAAAAGTTAAGATGGAACTTTGCGAACAAAGAAGTGAGGCCGGCTAAAACTACGCATTGCCGTGTACAAACACAATTACACGCACACACTTATACCAAAAATACGCCTTATCTTGTCAGTCGAGCAGAGTCGAGCTATCGCTGCACGTCTATCAAAACATCACTAACGTATCACGTGCGTGTGTGCGTGTAATTGTGTTTGTACACGGCTAGGCGTAGTTTTAACCGGCCTCACTTCTTTGTTCGCAAAGTTCCATCTTAACTTTATATTTGATCTGAGGCAAAATATACTTAGTATAATAGTTTAATATAAGATTAAAATTTAAGATTTATGCTGACGAAATCATATAATGTATGTTTTTAGCTTAAGCATACGCATGCTAACTTAAATATGCGTGCGTTACATAAGTCTCATTTTTAGAACGAAATACAAGTCAGTTCACTACATAAAAATGAGAGCAGTAATTAGGTAATAGGAACGAATTTTAGCAGCAAAATGATTCTTAGTATTTGAATAGCATAATATGCTTTAATATGTAAATGTATTTTAATTATTAACCTTACTTATATAATTAATGAAATAAATACTAATAATAATTAATTCAATAATTATTATAAATAAATAAAATATGCATTTAAGTAAAGAAAGGAGATAATAAAAAAAAAAAAAAAAGAATTTGGAGATAGCAAATAATAACCGCATGTGGCTCTGAAGTTAAAAATGTTATATACCATAACGCTTGCATCCCTGAAAGGTTAGACAGAGCTGTATTTATGACCGTTCGCCAATATAATTATACTTTAAAATATTACGGCCGTTGAACCGAGCATAAATCCAAATTCTAAAAATGTTATATAAAAACTAAATATTTGTTGATAAATAAATAAATAGATCTATCTGGGAGTCACATCCTCAGGTTTGGGAGGAGTTCTTGCGACCACTAGACCATCGAGACAGTATTTATGTTGACTTGCACAAAAAAAAATCCCATATTAGGTATACATAGGTACAAGTCCATTTTCATTGATCATGAATCGGCCAAGACATTGAAAACTGAAGTTCATATTAATTAGCATACATGTTAAAGGGTCTTAATTGCTCAAAACACTCCGTTTTAACCGATAAAACGCTGATAGGTCTAATTGGACGCTACTTCCTTCCGTAATCTGATAATTAAAGCTACGTGTGCCAACACTTTGTTATTAAACATACTTATACATAGGTACAGTTTGTACGAAATAAGTAAGCCGATCGGAAGTTGTCTGCAAGTGACTTAGAAGTGGTAAATTTTAATAGAAAGAGTCGGTGTAAAGATAATTAGAGTCGTATATGTTTCACATTTCTAATTATTTTGTTAACTAATTTCAATATTTATGTATTAAAACACTTAATTAAACGATTTTATCACCGCGGTAGTTCGGAACGGCTAACTTCCGATCGGCTTACTTATTTCGAACAAACTGTATGTTTATCTATCTATACTAATATTATAAAGAGGTAAAGTTTATGAGTTTATGACGTCTTGGTGGGGGTAATCTCTGGATCTACTGAACCGATTTTGAAAATTATTTTACTAATAGAAAGCTACATTACTCCTGACTGACATAGGCTATATATTGTCCCACACAAACCACGAACAAAGCCGCGGCTGGAAAGCTATATTTATTTATTTCTCACTGGATAAAACTCTCTTTCCTGGTTGCGATATTATAATAAAATTTAGGAAAATAAGAAAACATCCAGAAGTTGGTCCATCGTTGTTGCACAAAGGCTTGGAATTCAAGTATCTTAGCAATGAAAACAACAGCGATGGGCAAAAGACCTTATATGCCTACTGATCTGATCATAGAATAGACGAGATCCTATCCCTATCCCATATATCCATATATAAGATAGGATCTTTTTTATCCTATGATCAGTAGTGTTGCGATCGCTGTGTCAATCGTCATCATGCTTTGAAATGGTCTGTCGACTATCGCTATGAAATTAAGTTAAATTCATCTTTTTTGTGGGATAAAGTAGATCCTATCCCATAGATTAAATGGGATAGGATCAATTTTATCCCATGGACAGTAATGTTGTCGTCTTTCCTACCTACCGTCCGTATATGACTTTAAGTAATTATACATAGAATGAGGTCATAGATTTTAGTCTTATGTAAGTATATAATTTTTTTGTAAATCAGAACCTCGCTTTACGATCTATTTAGTAAAAATAATCTCAGTAAATTACTTAACTTAGGCAATGTTTATCCGCCGTAATGACTGCCTCATTAGTCTAGTGGTCCTAAGCGCGACTGCTAAGCTAGAGGTCCTGGGTTCGATCCCCAGGTCGAGCAAAGTGTTATTGGGTTTTTCTATGAAACTCCCAGTAGCAGCTCGGAGTCTGGATTTGTGCCCGGTTAATGGCAATAGGCTCGCCCCCTATTACATGGGACCTAAACATACCGGCGAAATGTGGGTGTACTAGAGTACACCTCTGCCTAACCCTTCGGGGAATTCAGGCGTGATGGTATGATGACATACATAGGAAAATCACAAGAATAAGAAGTTATCTACATACTACGTATTACACTTATTTCAATACGTTTATATATGTATATACAAATGACTGCTAGCTATCATTATCACCTGCAAACACGACATTCTGGTGTCGTTCTATAGAAAATTCGACCTTAAAACTGGCAAAGAAGAGTATAAAATCTTGTGAAAATTACTCTTTTGTAACAAAAACACGGGTATTATTGCCATGATAAGTTGTCGTGATGTCGCATAACTAATTAAGGCGTGTTGTCGCTGATGTTATATTTTTTATCTCGGAGACACTGAACATCTCGGCCTCAATGTCATCCAACGTCATCATCATTCATCATTTCTTCCTATCGTGTTCGCAATCTTCGAATACTTTCTTACTCGTTCGTGAGTTCGAATAGAATTGGGGCTAAGCTTGTAACCATGGATGTGGCTATCGGCTATCGGTGAACTACAACGGAAGTTCTTTTATGCTTATTATTTAGTACTTTTTGAGCGGTGGCTCAACATGCGAATAGGCCAGACTGTAAATTTCTTATAGCCTCATAAAAATGTTTGCTATAAATAGAGCCGATCAACAAAGACAAAATAAAAAATGGTTAAAAGATAGCGCCCTGTGAGTTGTGACGTCAAACATGAATGCACAATATGCCATACAAATTATTTATAAACACTTTTATTGCGGAAAAGGGACAAGGCATCCCCTCTCTTATCAAAAATCTTAAGGTGGACCGTCTCACCTTCGGCGCCAAATTGTTTTTTTTTTGTTTTCCGCAAATTGTACGTCTGTAACATATTCTTGGTTCATGGCAGTACGAATTGCGACATAAATTACAAAAGTAATTGTAAATTTTACGAGAATCCTCAATTTACACTACTATCTGCTACGATAACGATTTTTAACCTTTTGAACGCCAGAGTATAAACGTATCGCCATACCCCTGACGCCAGGCCACTTTTTCTGTCAAATTACACAAGGTAGTGAAAACACACTAAAGTAATGATTAAATTTTTTATTTCATAATATGGTGCGACGTATATTTTGTCATATATTTGTGACGTTGGCATTCAGGGTAAGATTTCGTTTGTCACATTTATGTGACAATGGCGTTCAAAAGGTTAAGCAAAAGTTTTAGTACGCAGTGGTGAACACATCGCACACCTAGATCTAAAGAGAGTTAACAGGTTAAAACAACAATAGGTATCCGTATAGGAAATGAAATGGTGAGCATATCTCAATCACACAGATTTTTGACTTAACTCTCTTTAGATCTAGGTGTGTGACATCGTAGTTTTAGTTCGCAGTGGTCAAAAATAGGTCACTCAAAATACCCATAGGTATTCAATGTATACAGTTTATTTTCTTTCCTTCTACATTCTGCAAAATTAGAGACACATTACATATAGGCAAGGCACTCTGCATCTACTACATAGTAGGTGCCTTTCTACTTATGTAGTAAATGCAGAGGCTATGTAAAACCTATCTACGTCGATGTAGTACGACGTAATGGTGGGAAAAATTACAATACCTACATTTGTAGCATTGTTTAGTTTATAATAAAAAAACATATTTACGTGTAGTAAAACACTACCTAGATGTGACTAGATGATTCGTTTACTACGCCGACGGATTAATAGATCTATGACATAATCGATAAGCCTTTTGTTGTATCCACGTAGTGCTCGTGACGACCCCTCTATGTACGAGTATCATGTCAATATTTTGACAACAATTTTCATGAAGACCCAGACAGAAGTGTGCATTGATATAGGTAGTGTACACCCATATTTTGCAGTTATGTTTTAGGTCCCATGTAATAAGGGGGCAGGCCGATTCCCATTTACCGGGCCCACCGATCCACACATCTGAGAAACTAATAAAAAATTCATAGAAAAATCTTATCATAAATTGCTCGAATTGGGAATTGAAAACGTACGATCATAATTATTACTTATATTTCAATACTATCTACGGTTGGTCTATGGCTGTGGGATGCATGTACACACAGCTACACATCAAACTATACAAATCCATGATAGGCTTACCGCGCTTTGCAAACGTTTTCCGCACAATTCAAGGCCAGCCTATACTGGCTTATATAATGTTAGCGTATACTGGATTTGTATAGCTTGATGTGTAGCTATGTGTACGATTTTTCCACGATCCCAAAAAAAAACAATATATATCATTGTTTTCAGTTTTGTCTAAGATCTGTCTCCCAGACTATAATTTTTAACTATTTTTTTTTCTTTTCAGGCCCAAAATGGTTTCGATGAACTCCGTCGCTACGTAAAACAGGGAAGCGACTTCAGCAAAGAACTATCGTCTATATTACAAGAGAGGTAATTTACCATCTTAAGGCTAGGCGTAGCGTAGACTTTTCGCAAATTTTTCGGCTATAAAACATTTTAGGTCGTGGCAATAGAAATTGCGACATCAACAATTACTTATTCACAATTGAGTATTAAAACTTTTGCTTGAACGCCATTGTCACATATATGTGACAAATGAAATCTTACCCTGAACGCCAACGTCACAAATATATGACAAATATACGTCGCACCATATTATGAAATAAACAATTTAATCATTACTTTAGTGTGTTTTCACTACCTTGTGGAATTTGATAGAAAAAGTGGCCTGGCGTCAGGGGTATGGCGATACGTTTATACTCTGGCGTTCAAAAGGTTAAAAATCATTATCATCAAAGATTTTGGTGTAAGATAGTTGATTCTACTAAAAATGACAATTTACACCTTAATCTTCTAAGATAGCGATTTATAAGCAAAGATTTTTGTACTCAATCATGAATAAGTTATTGTTGATGTCGCATTTTCAAAGTAACTGCCATGTAAGTACATGATGATGGTAGGTAAGTACCTAGAATGTGTTTTATCCGAATAATTTGCGAAAAAATAAGAAAAAATTGAATTACGCGCCCAGCCCGACGCATGAGCCTTGAGGCTGCCAATTCGGAATACTTATTACGAGTTAGATAATTACTCTATAGTTTATCTATGTACCATGTACCTATACAAAAAAATATTCGATGAATACTTAGGGGTTATTCTCACGTGCAGGATTAGAATAGGTATACTTAATTTTTTATTTGTTTGAAATCACTTTATTATTCTCGTAAATTAAATGAGTGGGTACAAAAAAGGAGGAGTTTGAATTTGACTGTATTTGTTGTGTTTTTGTGTGTTCAACGCGATGTCTTCCCCGATTGTAAGCCGATGTCGTCTGTTCGTTTTTATATAGGTCTTATAGTTGCGAGATTGTCCTTTATAAATCTTCTTAGTATCAGATCGATTAGTTCCACGAAATTCTTGAATACGATTTTCTTTGATAGTTTTTCTATCTGGACAGGAAAAAACAAGTTTTTAATCAAAAAGTTTATCGGCATGTTTTTAGGAATAAAACAGTCGGAACTGATCTTGTTTTCCTCAATTAAGTGGGAACTTTCTATTTCCATATATGCGATATTTTAATATAAATGAATTATTTCCGAAATTTCATGCTTCTTTGAACATTCATTCAACTACCCACAGTCTTGTGGTCATAAATAAGATTGCTTCTGAGAAGCCCTGGGTTAGCGGTCAAGAAAAGGTTTAGGTATTCTATGAATTCCTGGGTTTGAGTTGTGCCTGATTAATGTCTATAAGCTCGCCCCCAAATTCATTGGACCTAAACATACTGACGGACTATGAATGTTAATTAGCACCTACACATCTGCCTAAGCCTTCGGGGAAGACAGTCGTGATGGTATCCATGTCACTCCTCGACGTTTTCTGACAGTAACTCTGTGTGAAACACAAATATAAACATGCAAATATAAAATAAACAAGTATAAAATGTTTACAAAAAACATGCATTTGGGTAATCTTTAGTAGATAAGTAACTTTCAATTGTGTTTTGCACCTTCTGAAATTAATATAAGTATCTGTTTATTAATGAAACGCTTAAACAATTCAGTGTTCATTCTACTGTCGAAACAATAATATGCAATTATTTGCATCGAACAATGTATGTTTTTATTTTATCTTACTACATTATGAGAATATATAAACCACATTGTAATAGTTATATATGATACCTTAATATTGTAAATACCGTTACATTATAATCTGTCTCGCGAAATAGTAAACTGTCGATAGATTGTGAATACTCTTGTGAAACTCGTATACGGTTTGATTTATATTAACTTACAAAAGAAGGATGTGAGCTTAAACTTATTTCGACTTCCGATAACAACATACCTAAATGGATATAATAGTACCGGTTACAATGGATGTATGTGCATAACAATGCTCACAATAACGGTAATATCGACTTTTTCTAATAACTGGTAAAATCGATACGCATCATCTGGCCGGCTCTCGCGCCGCTGCCGCCAAAGCCGCTGCGCCTGCCCAGCCTCAGTACAAGTCGTGCACGCACCAGATTAGCTATCTTATCGACATTTCTTCGTAACATTTACTTTCCAGACATTACTATTAAACAATGCCTTATTGTTTACGAGCAAATCGCTCGAGCGATCCTTCATTCCGCGAACGGTCCGAGACAATGTCATCGCAGGCGTAGGGACATTATGAAAGTTCTCGTCATGCTGTATAATTGATACTATATTGTTCACACGCACGCTTTCCCCGCGATATATACAGATATCGAGCACGTCGTAAAATAATATGGCAAACGAAAGTAAGGGCACGGCAATGGCCACAAAATCAAAAATAGCTCGTCGCGAGGTTCCGCCAAGTGGGCCAAGACGCGAGACTCAAATAACGCGCGCTCTAAAAATGTATAACCTCCCATTGGCCAAGACTGCATTATCACCGCTTTTACACAACCGCAAAGACGAGCAGACGTAAAAACAAATCATTACGCCACCGCGATTATTTCCTACGAACGTTCGCTTCCGCCACAGATTGTGAAACATCACAGATACTCATGTACTAAATCGGTTCTTTGTAGAATTGAAGCAGAAATATACTACTCAAAATGCTTAGCAAAGCTTGGAACCAAGTTGACGAAAGCTTGCAAGGAGAGCGTCGGCTCCTGCGCCGAAGCATGGAAACACGTAGCCATGGAAATGGAGAAACGATCGGAAATACACAGGTAGATAATTGCCGTAATTGGACAAAATTCAGATACTTAAATCTTAGCTAAATCATTTAAATTTCACAAGGAATTTTAAAGTCAGTAACGCTGAAAATAATTGCTCTATTTCAGAAATTACTCAACTTCTTTATCCGACGAACTAGTGAAACCAATGAAACATGTAATCGACAATCAGTTGAAACTTAGAAAGAAGGTGAGTTACTCAAGACAATTGTAATGATAGACATTCAAAACGATTTTACTTAAGCCACATAATAGATGACAGTAGGTACCTGCTGATGTACTTAATAAGGTCCATTATTGATTCAATTATAATTGCAGATCGAAGGTAATGTTGACAAGACCACGCGATCTCTCGGTGAGTGGAGAACAGCGGAGGCAAAGTCAAAGAAACATTCTCATGCAGCTGCGCGGGAGAACGAAAAACTACAAGACGCCACGCTGGAGATTAGGTCTGCCTCTTGCGATTCACTTGACGATGTTAATGTCCTTTTTTTGTTTGTAATAGTAGACTACCGGGACATTACATCGCTCAAGTCATTACGGAAGGATCCTTCATTTATTGCGATTGCGAATTGCCGAGCGAATATTTTGTTTTGCGAATGTTTTTAGAAGGGGAGCGTCGTAAATAAGTCACTAGCTCCCATGTTTGTTTACAGCCGTCTGTCGCGTAGTTCAAGCGTGGGACACATACCGCATGCCCACTCCATCCTGAGTGCTGCGCGGGCAGAGCGGCTGCCAAACGCGACAAGTGAGAAGGACGCAGCTAAACTTCAGGTCAAGAAGAGAAAGACAGAAGATGCTGTGAAGAAAACCGAAGTGGAATATTACAACGTGTGCGTGCACGCGGAACGAGCAAGGTAAATAAGCCACTCTGATCAAAATAGTACGTACATAGATAAATAATATAAGACGGGATCCAAGGCTCAAACTTTATTCTTCTATTTTATTTTCCTTTAAACATTAGCGATACAAATTATTTTTGACCAAAAATTTAATCCAGGTTGGAATGGGAAACGAGCGTGGTGAAAGGCGCTGGTATGCTGGAGTCTCTTGAAGAAGAGAGACTTGCCCAGCTTAAGACTGCCGCCGACTGCTACCTCAGGCTGACGGCTGCGGTGCCCGCTCAATTAGCAGAGGTAATTAATTAACAAAATAATATCATTATCTATTCATCCGCAGATTTAAAGAGACCGCTTTGGTCAGACAAGACCAAATAATTTCCCCCATATTCATGTACAGATATATATATATGTATATTTAATTTAATGAGTGGTTAGAAGCAAAAGAGATGGCAATATACGCATATATATTATTTAATTACAAAGTGTAGCATAATAAGCGCAAGACCTGAAAGGTTTTTTTTTTCAGAAACGACTACTTAATCGGTTGTAGTGGTTGTTTTTGTGTGCGTATGTGGAAGGCAATTATTTATTAATAAGTCTTCCTCCTTTGATGTAAGGTACTTCAGGCTGTTATGTTACACGTTGTAGGTATGCCTATTGGAGCGAATTTCAATTAAGTAAGTTTTTATGCGTGAATGAAGACGAATATAAGTATAAAATTTGAAGATTTTTTCGTAATAACATAGAAATGCAATTCTGCAATAATTGTAGCGATTGTCAATGCTCAATTGATTAAACTTTACCGTGATTATATCAATTACGGAGTTGTGTAATTGACATTGTTACACGAACCGATAGCTAACGGTGATAGGCAAGTCGAAACTGTTTCCTATGCACACTAAATAAACAACGATAGTCGAAGATTAAAATAACAAGCAAATTGAATTTCCAATACGCAGCCGATGTTTGTCTTTTTGTAAGACCAATTCAACTAGGGCCTAAGCATTGTAGGGTTGCGCTAAGAGTGTTATGTTATACTAGTGAAGGCTATTATAGTAGTAGTTAAGTTAGCATATTGTCTTTCAAAAATCACCTAGATTCATACTAAAAGTTCGACTGCTCCAGCAGACATATCTCTTTTTCTTTGCATATGCTGTAGGTACTCAGATCAAATAAAAAGTAAAGATGGAACTTTGCGAACAAAGGAGTGAGGCCGGCTAAAACTACGCCATGCCGTCTACAACACACAATTACACGCACACATGTATTATAGGCCGACCGTTTAACTTGCGTATCGCCTGCGCGGAAAGAAGGGAGCGGGGGCGGGTAACGCTACACACGGAGTCAATAATCCAAAGATTTATCTCGAGATAGACATTGTTGGTAAATAATAAAATAATAAGTATCTTTTTTAAGTATTTATTTTCGCGCCCCCGCTCCCTTCTTACCGCGCAGGCGATACGCGAGTTAAACGGTCGGCCTATAGTTAACTACGCCTTATCTTGTCAGTCGAGCTTTCGATAGCTCGATAGCTCGATAGCTCGACTGACAAGATAAGGCGTAGTTTCGGTATACGTGTGTGCGTGTGATCTTATGTCGATGAGGAAAATAATTATTTATTGTGTATTGGAAAATACTAAGCAGTTCTTTCCAACTAATCTGCGATGACTTTTACCTCTTGGTTTACTACTGGTTATTAACATTATTATCAACGTCAATGTCCCACTATTGGGTACGCGTGTCCTCTAAAAAACATAAGTGTAAGTAGCTTCTTCCAATTTCAGTAGTGTTTAAATAAATTTAGTTTGGCTTTTATCAGAGGACATGGTATTTAATACATGTCTTCCAATGATAAGGGTTAGGTTAGCCACTACACTAACTAGCCTAGTGCGGGATGACATACTTCGTACCTATGTTGTTGTAAAAATCTCAAGCGTTTGCACGTTTCTTCACGATGTTTTCCGTGATAAGTCGCATAAGAATGATTTTGGATTCTAACGGCTATCGCTGTTCACATTAATTCATAAACTCTTTTTTTGTCGTCAGGCTACAAATGTGTTAGTGAATCCTATAAAAAATGCAAACGCGAACACGGACATGAGGGTCGTTCGCGGGGTCCGTTCGGCGCCGACGGGGGCCAGCGAACAGCTGCTCCCAGACTTCTATTGCGAGCACACCACGCTCGCTATGAACCGGGAACGACGTAAACAGGTGCCGATCATATATTTATTTTCCAACTAACATAACAACAAACCATCACGCCTGTTTTACCTAAAGGGTTAGGCAGAGGTGTACTAATATACACGCACAGTTCTCCGGTATGCTTAAGTCCCATGTCAGGGGGCGAGCCTATTGCCATTAAGGCGCTGACAACACCCAAATAGGCATATTTTAAACAAGTTTTTAGCCAAATCCATAAAGTTTGTGACAGCGAAAAAAATGTATGTTAATCTTGAACATATTCCGGAGAAAACTGTTGCTTTGAAAACACGTTTTTGAAAAGTTTTCTCGATCCAAAAAAATTGTAAACTAACCTCTTAAAACGAATTTTAAACAAAAATATCTGTATTACTAAGCAATGCACGTTGGTAAAATTAATAACAATAACGTATCATATTTAAATACAGAACTTGGTTGCTTTATATTTTCGATAACTTAAGTTTTTTTTTAGTAATTAATTGTTTTATGGTTTTGTAAAAAGCTGCGAGTGGCTGCGAGGGTCGCATCACCGCGCTTCTCTTTCTTTTCTATGCAATCCGACAGTGATCGCATAGACGTGCTGCTAGACGGACCTATGTCGCTTCGCTCCGCGCGCTATCCGTTCATTACGTATTTTGTTGTTTGACAATTTCAAACATAAACATACCTCAAAACATATTACATAATTATGTCTTTTTGTATTTTTTAGGTATTTTTTAGGCATTTTTCATTATTAAGTTATTTTAGTGGAGGAAAAATATGACATGCGGGCAGGATTCGAACGTGCATCTTCTGGTTACGTACACCAGACGCTAAGATGTATTTTGTTCCCAAATAAGATTGAAAGACGTAAAGACATTGGTAAAGGATATGGTTGAACTATAACTATAGTTCAAATATAAATAAAGTTCTAAGTAGTAAAAATATTTGCTGTAGAAATGGAAAACGTACAAAAATGCCAGCCCAAAAAGCGCTTTTATACTAACAAACAAAAACATGTCATGAAAGTAATAAAAAACAACAATTTTTATAGTGTCATAATTATGTCTTATTGGCAAAACAGATGTACACGAACAGTAATGAAACTATACGCTATTTGCTACAAAGGATACCGTAATTCGTCTACATTGGTAGTGTTCGGTTGGCCTAGTGGTAAATGCCACGATTGAGAATTCGGAGTCTCAAGTTCGATACCTGTTGGTGACAAGTGTAGTTTATTATTGTTGTGATCTTTTTTATTTTATTTTTAGTTTTTATAATAATTATTAATATATTTCCTAGAATTATTTCATTTTCATTACAGTAAAAAGAGACGTTTACTTTTACTTACTTAATATGGCAAAAAGCTATTAAGTGTAGAAAATATTGTACTATTTTTTGTTGCTTGTATTCTTCAATAGCATCCAGAGATAAAAAAATATAGTACCCGGAAACTCCGAAAGTCAAAATAATATTTTTAAAGCCACGGGAAATCATGAGAAATAGATTTTATTTATTTATTTCAGGCAACAGAGCCCATGTATATATAA
This sequence comes from Subacronicta megacephala, assembly GCA_958496365.1. Lineage (NCBI taxonomy): Eukaryota > Metazoa > Arthropoda > Insecta > Lepidoptera > Noctuidae > Subacronicta > Subacronicta megacephala. Next base: position 14,730,519 of record OY292513.1, read on the forward strand.
TACTATAATACAATACAATAAATCTTAAACTAATAACAAATAAAATATCAAACATTGTACCTACATATAAAATAAGAATAAACACTATTTCTCGCGAACAGTTGGCGTCGTGTGTAGCGCGGTGTCCGGTAGCCGGCCTCGCACAGTGGAACGAATGTATGGGAGAGGTCGGACATTCGCACCTCAATTTTTTTTTTTTTATTTAAAAAACGAATTATGTACTTACTTGACTATCTCATGCCTTCAGAATTTGTTCTGACAAATTTTCTCCTATCTCTCATATTAAGGAGTTATTTAAACATTTATGAAATTTCACCAAGAAAATGACTTTATTGATCACTCTAATTTCTGATTCCGGCCTTGTTGTGGTCTTCGCTAATATACTACACATATCAAGAGCTGCATTTAGTTTTAAGACACACGGTGCGCCAAACGTGCACTTTAAGAGATATAGGATAATGAAATATATATATTTTTAAATTTTCTTATAATTATGTTTACTTCGATTTATTTAACCGTAAATAGGCATATTGCCTATTTACAGTCAGAGGATATATATGTGTATTTAGATTTAAACGAACATAGCGTTTCAAAACACAAAATATGTATTGTAACGGTTTTCACTATCATATTACGCATATCAAGAGCTTTATTTAGTTCTAAGACACATGGTGCGCCAAACGGGCACTTTGTGAGTTATAAGGTAGTTTATATTTATTACAAGAAAAAATATATTTTAGTTTAATTGATTTCTCATTAGACGTACTCGTCAAAAACTTCGAGAAAAGAGTTCCCAATAGATATAGAAATGGGCGCGACATGGGCATTCGACATGATTTTTGTCTTGGCCATGTTCATCGTAAGACCCACTTGTTGGGAAACTCTGTCGAGGTCATTGAGCATTGTGCTGAGCTCTTGCAGCGATTCTGCGATGGCTAAAATATCGTCGGCAAATCGAAGGTGAGTGATATACTCGCCATTTATGTTAATGCCAAAAGCCTTTCCATTTTAGAAGCTTGAAGACATCTTCCATTGCATAGGTAACCAGTTTCGGGGAAATAACATCTCCCTGTCTAACACTTCTCTGCAACGGAATTGCCTCCGTACACTGTTCCTGTACTCGGACCGACATGGTGGCGTTTTTATATAAGCACTTCAGCACTTTGATATACCTGTAGAGAGGCGAGATGTATTGCCCCTCCAACCAAAGGGAGGATCCTCCAACCAGGCAGGTGTTTTTGCCTGGCGGGTTACGGCCCGACGGTTGATGTCAGGCAGTTGTATATATGCGAGTCGCACGGTAAACTCCACTTGCGCGATTCAGGATTTGCTCGACGTAGTTCCATGTAGCGCGCTAGATGTCGCTACATCACTCCCCTCCGAGACCGGAGGTCGATGATAGCTTGGAAACAGCGGTCAGTGCGTCAGGTGCTTGCCAGTGCCAGTGGCGCGTACGTGTTCCAGTGAGTCGGAACCGGATGCCGCGTAGTCCGCAGTGAGTCGGGACTGTGTTGCGGTGAAGCCCCAGTGAGTCGGGGTGATGCTGCATAGTCCTCAGTGAGTCGAGGTGGTGCAGTGCCGCGCAGTGGCTGGCTGCTGCGTCGACCAGGAGAGACGGCCGCTGCTAGTTGACCGGTCGAAGTGCAGTGTGCTGTGCCAAGTCGCTGATGTCGGCTGAGGGTGCTGACCAGGCTGCGGGGTTGCTGCAGGCGTGTGGTCAGGATGCCCGTTGAAGCCGGGAGAGTGCTGGCTGGCTGTGTGACTCGCTGCTCGTTTGGATGCTGTGCGGGAGGGAAGGTGATAACGATGATGATGAAGCTGCAGGTCTTCGAAGGCTGCGCTGGTGTTCTTCTCGGGGTCACCACTGTAGTGAGGCGAGATGTTTTGCCCCTCCAACCAAAGGGAGGATCCTCCAACCAGGCAGGTGTTTTTGCCTGGCGGGCTACGGCCCGACGGTTGTTGTCAGGCGGTTGTATATACTCTAATCGCGCGGTAGATGTCGCTACATACCGATAGTCAATGTGGCACCGCTGCAGAGATTGCAGCACCGGCCAAGTTTCAATCGAATCAAAGGCTTTCGCATGGTCCACAAACGCTAAGCATAGTGGCAGATTAAATTCCTCGGTCTTCTGTATAATCTGCCGCAGCGTAGTATGTGGACTATGGTACTAAAACCTTTTCGGAATCCGGCTTGTTCGGGAGGCTGAAAGTCATCAAACCTGCGCTCGAGACGATTCGTGATAACCCTGGAAAACAACTTATAGACATGGCTCAGAAGCCAGATTTGTCTATAATTCTTTAATAAGGTGTTATCACCTTTTTTAAAGAATCAAGAAGAATTTTCAATGGAATTAAAGCATCGAGCCGGCCCTATTTAAGGAACCGGTTCTTTCGGTTCCGAAGTCAAGCTGGAACCGGGTACCCGGTTTTTTCGGTTATTTGGTTTTTTGATAAATTTAAGTGAAAAAAGTTGATAAGCTGTGTTATCTTTCTTTTATATAGATTTTCTACTATCAAAACGAACAATGCCCTAAGTAGGAAGCTTTTCTCTGTTTGAAGGTTTTCAAAATATCATTTATTTTATTATTATTATTTTCAGTCTCTGCTTTACTCGTCGGAGAACTTCCTCATTCGTAACATTTCAAACGCCTCTATACGTCTCCTGAGGTCTTCTTTAACCGTCAAAGCCTCCCATCCGTATAGAAGGATGGGCCAGATAGAACAGCGAAGCATTCTAATACGCAAAAGAAGATTGAGGTTACGGTTGCAGAGAACACGCTTCATCCTGTTAAAAGATCTGCTAGCGATTTCGATACGGGTTTTTATTTCCTGCTCACTCTCCCTAGATGCATTTAACCGCGTACCAAGGTATTTATAATTTTTTACCTCCTCAAATTTGTGACCATTAACAGAAATACACGTGTCTGGATATTGCGGTTTGGCTGAACCGACCATGACCAAGTAGGTTTGAGTTTAGCATATCTCCTTTACATTCTTGGATTTGCTTTTTCGAATATTTTGTTCATCTTTCTTACAGGATGGATGTTAAGAAGTGGCAGGTTAGGTCGGATGATGAGAAGAGACAAGTAGCAGATAGGAAATCGTATGTTTAGAATGAGTTTAGACGTAGATTAGGTTTAATAGTGAACTAGTATTTTAGTAGTAGTAGAAAATTATTGTTCTCTGATTCTGCAGTTTCTGTTGAAATTACTGGCTTAAATAAAGGTTTTAGATTTATTAAGAACTAGCTTTCCGCCCACAGCTTCGCCCGCGTGGACAACAAGATTTTGACTGGTCCTCTCTCAAAGTCTAATCTATTTTTGTACCAAATTTCGTCAAAATCCAAACGGACTTTCATCCCCTATTTCATCCCCACGCAGTTTGAAATTTGAAAAACCCCATATCAATTTTTTTTTTCTTATCAAGTGCCTAAACACAAAGTTTAAGCGTTTATTTTCAACAATGACAAACTCCTATACAATTTTTCATCCCTTATTACAACCCCTTTTTTTATTACAACCCCTTTTTTACGACAAAACGCAGCTTATATCCTTTCCCAAGGTCTAATCTATTTTTTACCAAATTTCATCAAAATCGGTTCCGAGGTTGGGCTTCAAAGCGTGACTTTGTTTGGAGTTCCATATGAAATTTCATCCCCTATTTTATTCCCACACAGGTAAAAATTTTAAAAACACTGGAACAAATTTTTACTTCTTATCATGTGCCTAAATTCAAAGTTTCATCGTTTTATCTTCAACAATGACCAACTCCCATACAAATTTTCATCCCTTATTTCAACCCCTTTTTACAACAAAGCGTAGTTTATATCCTTTCCCAAGGTCTATTCTTTTTTTGTTCCAAATTTCATCATAATCGGTTCCGGGGCTAAACTTGACTTTGTTTGGACTTCTAAACGAACTTTCATCCCCTATTTCATCCCCACACAGGTCGAAATTTCAAAAACGGTAAAACTAATATTTATTTATTTCTTATCAAGTGCCTTAATATAAAGTTTCATGGTTTTATCTTGAAAAATTACGAACTCCCATACAAACTTTCACCCCCTATTTCAACCCCATCAAGACTATTTTTTGTAATAAAAGGTAGCCTATGTCCTTTCTCAAGCTTTAGTCTATCCCAGTACCAAATTTCATCAAAATCGGTTGAGTGGTTTAGGCGTGACAGACAGACAGACAGAGTTATTTTCGCATTTATAATATTAGTAGAGATTTAGTATAATTTAAATTAGGTTGATTGTTGTAGTTAGTTGTGGTTATGTTGACGTTTGAAAATAAGATGTTAGTTTTAGTTTTCTTGTCTTTTGTTGTACATAATATGTATAATATATAAAAGAATACATATTTAATGATAACCCTTTCATGAATAGCTTTAATATCATAATCACATGTATTTCCGAATGAGGGAGAATAAATCTCAAATATTGATAATTTCAATTTATATTGAACAGTACATATATGTACAGTTAATTGTACATAATGTATTAAATTATGTAAATAAAGCATTAATGTAATAAGTGAAGCATTTTTTTTTTATTTAACCTTCAGAAAAAATCCAATTTAACAAGTTTAATAAAGTAAGGTATTTATGACCTCGCTTGTAGGGCACTTGGACCACCGTGCGCAGGCGGAATCTTGTTTGTTAATAAAATAAACTCTTAAGTACCTGTTACATTTGCCCAGAAATATATAATAGGCAAACATTATATACTAATACAATTTTTGTAGGCGAAAACCTCCTTATTTTAAAGTCGGTTTAAAATATATGGGTCTAGCTCAGGAGGTCCCCGCATGTGGAATTAGGAGTAGAAAATGATTACTTTCAATAATATACATTTTATTATTATTGTCTTATATGACTGCCTCATTAGTCTGGTCGTCCTAAGCGCGACTGCTACGCTAGAGGTCTTGGGTTCGATCCCCGGGTCGAGCAAAGTGTTATTGGTTTTTCTATGAAATTCCCAGTAGCAGCTCGGAGTCTGGATTTGTGCCCGGTTAATGGCAATAGGCTCGCCCCCTATTACATGGGACCTAAACATACCGGCGAAATGTGGGTGAACATTGGTACACCTCTGCCTAACCCTTCGGGGAATACAGGCGTGATGGTATTATTGTATGATGGTATGTTATATATAAATAGATAATATTATACAAAAAACAAACAAATGAATAGTGTATTTAAAAATAATGAAAATTTTGCTAGTAAGTATAAGTAGTGTGGGTTTTTATTTTCCTTTAGGTATAGTGTTTTTAATTCATTTTAAATAAAGTTGCATATAATAATTAATATTATAATAACTATTCATACTGTTCTAATTTGTTTCTAGTTTTTAGTACAGAGCAATAAATACAACACAGCGACATCTATTGACTCATTGTTCATTATTGATTTTGTTTCTTATTTGATAGTTCGCTTCATCACCGTCGGTTTAAAAAGGAGCGCTAGATAATCGGAGCAATAGTAGGCGTGGCCCAAATACCGAAACGTCGATTTCTGTTAGCTGTTGTCAGCGCCTTAACCGGACACACATCCAGCCTCCGAGCTGCTAATGGGAATTTGATAGAAAAACCCAATAACACTTTGCTCGACCTGGTGATCGAACCCAGGACCTCTAGCGTAGCAGTCGCGCTTGGGACCACTAGACTAAGGAGGTAGCTACTTGAACTTCCTAATTATTAAAAAAAAGGCATCTCTCAAAAAATGTATATGCTCTGTCGAAGGAATCATAGAGTTTGACTGTTGGTGACCTTACGTCAGAGTCTGCCTAAAGCACCTTGGTGTGTGTTACGACTTTAGTGCGTGAAAGCCAGCTACTCAGTTGCTACAGCTTTGGCCGTCTGCATCCCGTAGGCACTCTTGAGGCTCGGCAGCGCATCAGCAGCTACTTGGATCATCAGGATATACAATCTGGAGCCTCGTCCTGTGTTTTCGTAAAGCTTTCATCGATTTCAGAAATCATTTATAAATTGCTTCATCAGTGGAAGTGATAGGGGGTAGGCACAACTATTGTGCTAGAGGTTTCGGAATCGATTCCCAGGTCGTAGTATTGGGTTATTCTGTGAAATTCTCGGGAGCATCTCGGAGTTAAGGTTTGTATCCAGGTTACCGATATACTGTTGGTATACTTCAATCCACTTCTGCCTAACACTTCAGAGAATACTTGCGACCAATTCAAGACCCGAACTTAATTAGCGAAATAATATAGGTACCTATATTATTTCGCTCCTGGCTCAATACTACTAAAGTCACTGTTTAAAAACTACTAAAAACTACTAAAAACCCACGAATGATGAAATCCTTCTTATAATTTACAGGCGCTGCTAAAAATTCTGCAATTAGTTAAACAGGACATCGACAGGGAACGGAAATCCAAGCAGGGTCTTGAAAAGTTGTCCATGGCGATCAAACAAACCCCAACTTTCGGAAACGATGATTCACAGCAAAACGTTGCTGACAAACTATATCATGTAAGTACAACTATACTTACCTATCACAAAGAACAAGACAGCTACTTCAATAAATGTATATTTTATATATCTATGCATGTAATTCAATTTATCTATAAGAGAAATATTTTTTTGTTATATAAATTTGTTGATATAGAAATTATAGGTTTTACAGAATATTAATTAATGAAAAGTGGAAACAATGTCAGGGAAATTTAAATTAGTGAAACTGCAACTAACTAGTGCAACGCTACTTGTAAGAGCGTACCAGTACTATTGTACTGTACTGACTAATTTGACTTTGTCCCTTGAAATGACGACTTTTGCTGCCCATGTAATAGTGGGTCGTGCCGATTGCTATTAGATAACAGGGCACAAATCCAATCCAAAGAATTTATAGAAAATACCAATAACACTTTGCTCGACCTGGGATTTTAACCCCGAACCTCTAGCACCACTAGAGTAATGAGGCAGTTATTCAATATCGTTATAATCCCTTTATAGCGTCTTTCATCATCGAAAATCCTTCAGCACACCCTTTTCTTGAAAATTCTGGTAGGTACAGTCAGTATGAGATACCCATATCTATACGTACAAACTAACGTATACCTACTTATTGTAAATATACACACCCTCAAAATGATATGATCAACTAAAGAAATTAAACTATATTTCAATGGCACAAAGGATGATTTAGACTGAGCACCGTACACGCAGCTGACATTCCTACAATATATTTTATCTCATGTTGATAAAGTGTATTTTCTTTAGTTGTAACATAACACATAACATGCCATCACGCCTGTATTCCCCGAAGGGTTAGGCAGAGGTGTACTTAATGTACACCCACAGTTCGCCGGTATGTTTGGGTCCCATGTAATAGGGGGCGAGCCTATTGCCATTCACCGGGCACGAATCCAGACTCCGAGCTGCTACTGAGAATTTCATAGAAATACTCAATAACACTTTGTTCGACCTGGGGATCGAACCCAAGACCTCTAGCATAGCAGTCGCGATTGGGACCACTAGACCAACGAGGCAGTCTTCTTTAGTTGTGTAGACAATTATGAACTGACTGTACCAATAAATCCATTAAAAAGATTATGATAGCTCTCGGTTACCACATGCACGAATATTAGGTAATAAATAAGATCGTTTCAATAAATCTGTTATGACCAGTGATGTAATTTACCTCACAAAATACACTATCTACAATAACATTCGCATTTGATGGACTTGTGAAAAGAATTCGATAGTCATGCGCCATTGAAGTCACGATTTCAAACAATACATGATTGGTTATCAGTATACAGTTAAGCGACCCAATACTTAGCTACTAACAAATCAATAAGCATACCTATTTGGATAATATAGGAGTCGCAATAACATTTTCCGACTATACCGAACAAAATGCCTGAACTGCTTCCTTAGATTAGTGGTCCTAAACGCGTCTACTACGCTGGAAGTCTTGGTTCCGATTTCCATGTCGGGCGAACTGTTAATGAGTTGGCAACTTTTTTTCTTTAATTCAATTTCATCAACTTTATATCATTATGTGGTTATCCACAGTACTGCATAGATACATTTGCAGCGTCCAAAATCCTTACAGTTGCAATTGTTTCAGATGAGAAGTATGTTGACATACTTGGAGGCAGTGAGGTACAAGATAACCGCGAGTCTGAACGAGCTGGACAGCAGGCCGCCGGCACAGCACCCTCTAGCGGCGCACATACAAATCATAAGAGACAAACAAGGACTCCAACAGAGTATCCTAAAAGTGAGACATTTTTATAATAATACAAAGTTAAGTCAGGCATAAAGTCACCTTCCTATAAAGATAACTAAAAATATAACGCAAAAAGTTATCTCGGTACAAAACAAACATAGATATAGATATGGTTTTTACGTTGAAGGCGTTTGGAAAATTTCATGGTTAACATAAAGGCATGTCATGATGAACCGCTGTATTTCGATGGAATTTACAATTAAATACTTATGTGGACTTATGTGGCGTTGACAAATCAATCTTGCTACAACTTCTAGGAAAATTCGTATCCTCGAAGCAAAGAGAGCTAAAAAAATATATAAATGCAAAAGTAACTCTATCTATCTGTTGCCTTTTCACGCTTAAACTGTGGAACCGATTCAGATGACATTTGACATGGAAAAATTTAAAAACCTGGGAAGGACATAGGCTACCTTCTCTAAGTCAATCAAATCCAAATAATCTTTGATCGGATTGTTTGATCGGTATTACTCTTATACTTTCTCTCCAGGTACCTCCATGGCTTCAAGCCGACTACCAAAACGAGGTAAACAAAAACCTCACCCCAAACTACACGGCGTTGACGAAGAGCGTCAACGGCGGAGAAGAGAGGGAGCGACGGGACTCCATCATGAGTAGAGCGTCCAGCAAATTGAGGATAGAGCACCTCTCGTTTAGAAGAAACGCTGATAACAAGAGTGCGCCTGCGACGCCGGTCGTAGATCTGCCCACACCGACGCTGCAGACGCAGACGTTAGACACGCCCCAACCACCAGAGAGCCCATTGGACTGGAGTGAACGTGGCGCCGGTGATGGACTGTCCAATCAACAGGATAGTGATTTTGGTAAGAATATTTTCGCATATATATCAATATTCAGTTTGCGTGCCAATTTTACGAAGCATTTCGTTCCTATTTTGCGAAGCATTTCGCGAATGATCAGTAATCACATTGAGTGATTATGGATGTCATCACTTTAGGGAAATGTTTTTTTTTAATCCCTTTAAGCCTCTTTTGCATCTTAATGGAATTGTCATATGTCATAGAATCTATATTAATTCAACGTGAACACCTATGCTTACGTTACTGATTCTAAAATATAAATAGTCATGACGATATACGTAAATAAAAAAGGGGAGTGATGAAGGTCTACACGATCAAACGGTCAAAAACCTTTGGTTAATCGTATCAAACAAAATGTGATTCCATCACAAAGCGGGCATATATTTTTATTATCATTTGATACCTACCATTGCATTGTAAAAAGTAGTATTGACAAGAATTACTTTCATACTTTTCTGTTAAAAAAAATCTTATTTAAACCGACTTTTCTATAAATATGCGTAATAAAATTTGTGTTTATAGCAATTTTACTTTATTTTGAAACGTGTAATTTTTTTTGTTTATTTTGCGTACCCATGTTTCGGCGGAACGTATATTATATTTGACCGTTCTGGCGAATATTTAATTACTTATTCTTGTTCTAAAATATACGAGCACAATTATTGTAACAATGTGAAAACATTGTATTGCAAACTATGGACTTTTAATAAAACCATAAATTTTATGTTTTCAGATGAATTCTCATCGCAAAGTGATAGTTCGACGGATTTGACTGATATTATAAAGAATGAGAATGGTGATGTGGTTGCGCAGACGCCGTCCTTAGGAAAATGCCGAGCTCTTTACACTTACGAGGCGAGACTGAACGATGAACTTACTTTAACACCAGGTAACTAGATCACTGTATTCAAGGAAAAATAGTAGTAACGGCTAGACATCAAAATATTCATTTCCAGTAGATATGAAAGAAAGAAAACACTTTTATTTGTACGCACGGCCTCGATATCAAACTATACAAAACCAGTATAGGCTGTAGCAGCTCGGAGTCTGGATTTGTGCCTGTTAATGTCAATAGGACTACACTGATATGGGACCTAAAAGATACCAGGTAACTGTCAATTTATAACATTACACTCTGACTACCCCCTTACACCCTTCATTATGTTGTATTTAATAAGGCATTGTTTTAACGACAATCTGATATTAATAAAACCGCTTTTATTACCTTTTAATCGATGATTACTCAAGAAAATTAAAAAAGTAGGCACTTACGCCGACGAAAAAGGTTTTTGAAACCGACCTCATCAGTGATTGTTACAACAGTATTGTTACAAAATAGTTCGAGGAATTCCTGTAATTTTGTTCGATTACTTATTTGTTAGGGACACATTGTGAACATAATTGCCAAGCGAATTTTTTTATATCTGTAAAAACTGTTTCGAAACGATTTCCGTTACCTATTTACTTTCTTCCTCATTTTGATACAAAATAATACAATAGAAGCGTAACAGGGCTACTGTTACAGGTCAACCTATATAAATTCAAGCTGATCTCACATTGTATATGCTTCCTATACAATAAGAGGCCAGCGTAAACTGGATTTGTATAGCTTGATGTGTATCTATCTATGCGTACCAGGGGCTCGGGTACACGTGTTAAAGTGATTGATTTGCAATTGAGAGAGAGGGATGCCGCGTATACATTAAATATTGCTATCACTTTCTCACAGCATCACTCTCATTGACTGCCTCATTAGTCTAGTGGTCCTAAGCGCGACTGCTACGCTAGGGGTTATGAGTTCAATACCCAGATTGAGCAGTGTTATTGAGTTTTCTTTGAAATTCTCTGTAGCAGCTCGGAGTCTCGATTTGTGCCCGGTTAATGGCACTGGCCGCCCCTATAACATGAGACCTTAACATACGCGCAAAGTGTAGGACTATCACGACTGTATTCCCCGAAGGGTAAGGCAGAGGTGTACTACATCCACGCTTCACCGGTATGATTAGGTTCCATGTAATAGGAGGCGAGCCTAATGCCATTAACCGGGCACAAATCCAGACTCCGAGCGGCTACAGAGTATTCTATAGAGGATCTCAATAACACTGCTCGACCTGGAAATCGAACCCAGGACCCCTAGCGTAGCAGTTGCGCTTGGGACCAGTAGACTACCGAGGCAGTCTTACCTTATATCTACTAATGTAATAATTTGCAGGCGACATAATAATAATTCATGAGAAACAAGACGACGGCTGGTGGAGCGGCGACCTCAACGGCATCTACGGGATCTTCCCATCATCCTACGTCGAAGAGATTACCACGTGCATATAATCAGAACCTACCCACCTACCTACCTACAAGCAATGCAAACAAACTAGACGGCTAAGAACCAACATCCGTGGAAATAGCGTTGCCAGGCGTCCGGATAAAGCCGGTCATAGACTTTTTGATTTCGTGTCCGGCCAAAATAAACTGTGTCCGGCTTGTCCGGCTTTTGTTAGGCTTTTTACATTTCGCAAACGAGCGAGCGCCGAGCGTGGTCGAGCGCAGGCGAGTCGACTGTCGGTCCCATATGTCCGGCCAAAGTTGCTGGTCTGTCCGGATATTAGGTTTGACGACCTGGTAACCCTACGCGGACATAATAAAGAGCGTAAACATTAGGTAATATTCCTATTACAGTGATTTATTATATGTCCACAATATTTGATTGTAAGACGCATGGCTATGTTGGACTCTATTTAACATAGTAATTTATTACTTCAGATGTATGTCTTGAAACACTAGAGTCATTGCAATTGGGTCTTTCTAACATCGTCCATTTAACTGTTGTAAAAATGTTAATAAGTTATAGTTAGCTCGAATTAACTTGTGAACATACGAATACTCGAGATCAGTTTAACGATAAAAATAACACGCAGGTACTTAATAATATTCTTCTCGGAGACTTCGTCAGAAACTTTACCTGATATCTATCTATTGTTTAGTCACAACGGCTACGGAAAACACACATCACGTTAACCTTTAATAAATATTTTTAAGCCAGTAAGCGAAATTATTGATTGAAATTTGTAAATAAAAAGACGTCGTTAATATTGTAAAAATTAGGATCGCGCAAAGAATTTATATTACATGATGATTACAGATGGGTTTATGCCGAGGCGTTTATTTTCTCTCACGCAGAATGCCTCAGCAGAAACTCTTCTATAGATAATTACGATTTATTCGATAGTCGACTTGTGTTGTAGAAGGCAAATCGTGATGTCTACATCTTTTCATACTTAATAATTATGTATACAAGAATATAATATCAATTATTATCATTAACCCATTTTTGTACCACTGCTGCGCACGGGTCTTCTCTCAGAGTGAGGGAATTAGGTTATGATGTATAAGTTTAAATAATTTATTTCAGTCCTATTATAACCGGAGCGATAACATCTCACGAGACGGATCAAAGCATTATTATGAATTCTACCGAAAATCAATACGAGTCCTGTAACCAAAATTGTTAACTCCAATTACTTAGGTATCTACTAACAAGAGTAGATACTGTTATGTACGTTTAACGTATTCGACGTACACGTATCGTTAACGAAAGCAAATTTCGAATCAAAAATATACAAATCAACATAGGCACTCGTAATTTTTTTCTTAATACCTACCTAGTAGAATTTATTCTAAATTTGTTTACGTTTACGATACTTAACATACGTCAAAATAATTCCTTCTCCGTCTTTTGGTGTTTTGATCGCCTTTCTCGATTTGATCGACGTTTCAATAATAACATGTGTAATGTGCACTGACGATTTACGTCATGTCATGTATGGTATTTTACATTCAATATATTCCTGTAACAAAACACGAATATGTAGACTAATAAGTATTATAAAAGAAATGTGTTAGAGTTTATGTGCTGTACCATATGATAAATGTATTGTTTAAGTTTAACAAAGTTTATATAACATTATATGTACACTGAAAATGTAAATTAAACGATAAATAAAATTAAACCAAAGTGTTGTTATATAAATAAATTGTTTAAGAATATAGTATTTTGTATTTATTCAGCACCTGAAATAACTTCACGTGGTTGGGCGTACTTTGATGAGAGTGGTACGGGACTGTGGTGGATGGCACAACCTTAGGGAGGCGTATTACCCAGCTGTCGATGATGATGATGATGATGATACACTACTCAACAAAATCTAGAGGAACAAGTAGTAATAAAGACGAAAAAATGGATTTGAGACATATTCGTTGAAACAATAATACAAAGTTTATTTTTACTTCATTTAATGATGAAAACATAGAAAATATCAACTTAAATTAAGTAAAAAATATTTCCTTATTATATAATAAGTATTTGTTGTATTTTGATAAATACCCCACAAACCGTTGGTTACCCAGTAAATTGAAAACTAAGAAATCCGTATAGGCTCAAAGTATAGTGACACTTCATGTCTTATATATTTATAAGACACTAGCTGTTGCACGTGGTATGTGGACAAACAGACCGATAAACAAACAAACATTCTAAACATAATTATTTTGGCTTCAGTTGCTTTTATAAAGGCCCCTCATATTACATTTATTAAATATATCCTACAATTTTTGTTATAATTTTAGTAAGTATATTAGTATGATGAAACATAGTCTCTCAGAAACAATAGCCCCAAGTGTTACAAGTTTTTTCGAGATTTATATTGTAACTTTCTAAGGTAGATAATTATTTAATTCATTCATAACTTGCATATATAACTACTGACGGTACCGTTTGTAAAAAAATCCATAAATTCAGATGAAAATACTCTTGAGGTAGTGCATCAAGTCTTTATTTTAGACTATTATCTCTGAGACAAATACACTAAGTGAGAAAGTATTTAATAGAGGAGACGGATAGCTTTTAAGCCCTTAACCTATGAAAATAAGGCATGCCACTGACAATTACACTAATCCTAGTAAATGTATTTCATGCAGTAAACGCAAGTCTAGTGATATATCCAACATTCGTGATACCGTTGGCTCAAACACACTTACGATCGAAATGATCTATGAACACCATAAGCTGCATAAGTAAGTTCTGAAAATGCAGAGACCGAACTTATGCAGTTATATTTGACTCTATATAATATATAAATATTATTGCTGATGATCACAGATAAATCATCTAAGTATGTCAATATTAGCTTTTCATCCAAAATATAACTATCATAATGGGTTTTTGACTAAATATACCTAAATAAAAAATTATATTAAATTCATGTCAACGTCGCTAGATTTTGACCATAGGTCGGGAGTCTGTCTAGGGTGATTAAAGCACTTTATTTTAAAACTTGAGAGACTTGGCGAAGAGCGCTACGGTGGCCTGGGTTTTGTCGCCGTTGAAACGTCGCAGTTCCACGATAGCCTGGAAAGTAAGCAGTAGTTCAAGTCGAGGTCACCTATATGCCAGCATTATAAGCATATACAATTCAGGAAAAGTAGTCTGTCTTTAAATTAAATTATTGTAGAATTCAATGGACTAAATATTTTTTTAGTTACTTTCAGAAATTAGGAGGCAATATAGTCATGATTGTAACACAAATACTTAAAAATATAATTACTTTCACGCATTTAGGCATGCCAATCGTAAATCAATTCGTAACAACAATAATTACCTGTTCCCTGGTGAATCCTAACGATACAATTTCCTCCACTTCGGGTTCGCCAAAATTGTCATTTGGCATGATGGTCTGGCTAGGGTCGCCAAGAACTAAAAAGAAAAATAAAAAAGATTTTAGAATTGATCTTTACAAGCTCTGTATGCTAGGTCTATACCATAAGTAACAGGCGGGTTGGGTTAAATTCTGGAACTCCTTATCCCCCTCTTTTTCTCCTTAAGTGGTTCGGAAAAGCATCAATAGACACCGCCCAGTAGCCCGATTCACGTAATGAAAACCGTAGCGATGTCGCAGCGACTTAATCGTTGAAACAGTTTTCCTATTCACATCCGTCAATCGGACCGATTTAGAAGTCGTTCTATTGAAAAATCGTTGAACCGTATTCACACACGTTCGTTGGGCGAGAATCGTTCGAAAACGTTGGCTTGACAGTATTCACATAACAAAACGATTTTTCGATAGGTCGGACGCCAACGATCTAATGTCAAATTTCACGATTCAAATATCGTTGAGCAAACGTTACATAATTGAGACGTTTTTGAGAACATTTCGGTGTTTTTTCCTGAGACGCAAGTGTTTGTGTGCCTTGTGTTTTGTTAAAAGTTCGAAATGAGTCGAGCTTGCATATATTTATTGTTAGATGCAGCCGAGAGACCAAAGATTTCTATTATTGAAATAGTATAAGATACCATCACGACATAGTTCGAATCCTAATATTATTTCAAGTATTCATGTATCAGCAATCCGACGAATTCTGATATGCTTAATATTCAATATTCACGGCATTCATAACATGGCTGTCTCAAATTAGTTGGATAATGTTATTCCACTCGACGACTGATATGGTAGGTATCGTTCATTAATATGTTCAAATACTGTATTGGTAATCCTGCGTTTCCACTAGGTTACCACTGACGACAAAACATGTTGCAAACATCTATTTAACTCTCAAAAAGTGAGTGGGATAGGTAGCTGTTTGCAATATCTTTTGCAGTCAGTGGAAACGCGGGATAAGTTACCGTTTAGCGATTAGTACAACGGCGGCGTGTGGGTTCTGTATTGCATAAATAAGGCATATTTTGAATATTTTGATATGAATGTTTACTTAAATATCAAAATATAGCTCAATACAATTCTTGCACGAATAAAGTGCTATGAATGTAGGTCTATCCATAGTAAAATAATAAAATATATCAGTAATCTTCACATAATTATTAGTTATGATAATATAATGTTATTTGATGAATAAGTATATTCTTATCGATTATCGACAAATATCATCTTTTTTTTAAGCATGGACTGACACCTTCATTTGACTTATATTTGACAGTTCTCTATTTTTTGTTTTTTTTTTGCCATGGACACAGAATCATTTTGACGAATACGCGAAAAAAAACATCATTTCAATTGATATTTCCGTGATTGAGTCCCTATTTGTTTGTTTTTAATTACATTCATTTGTGTTATGTAACTCAAATCACAGTAATTTGAGTAAAAAAGGTTTTTGATAACTTGGTAGAATACATAAACATGTAACTGGCAATAAAGTCGTTCAAGTCGCTGAGAAATCGTTTAGCTTCGATCCTATTGAGCTGTCGTCCTATTGATCGACGATCGAGGAAGAGCTGAATAGCAAACTTGGATAGGGCGAAAACCGAACCACTTCTGAACGTCGACGATTTTTTGATAGTTTGTATTTACGTGAATCGGGCTACAGGCTGTTTTCTGTCGATCTCTTCTCCCACTACTAGAACAACTGCTGAATGTTTTTTCAATAAAATAGCTAGGTTAATATAAAACAAAACTGCTTCATATTTGTGTCCAATTGAGAGATTTGCATCTTAAATAACAAAAAAGTTAAACCGCCATCAAAAAATAATAAAATAATTTTGTCTAAAACAGTTTGTTTTGTTTAGACAAAAATATTTTTTGAAGGCGGTTTAACTTTTTTGTTAAAAAGTAATTTTATTTTGTATTTTTTTGTGGAAAGTTGTGTTTAGAAGTGATTGTTAGAAAACTAAACGCACTGCTCCAATAAGACAGCGATGTTTCGGAGTAAACGATAATATCATCGACGTAAACAATTTTTAGATTTTTGATGATATTTTCAAAACTGCTCAACCGATTTCGATAAATTTTGCACGGGACCACCTCTGAAGTATGACCTACCAAACAACAAATCATTAAATCGGTCCACAATTGGCGGAGATATCGCGTAACAAACATACAAAAAAAACATACAGACGAATTGAGAACCTCCTCCTTTTTGAAGTCGGTTGAAAATAATGTATGAATCGATTTGAAATTGTATAAAATTGTATACAGTTTATCTCAAATTTTGCACAGAAACGGGAAATCGAATAATAGGTTTAAAGAATATTTATTCTCAAAAGAACAATACAGTTAACTGATATGATATGAGAATAATGTTTACAAATCTTTATAAACAAAGTTGTCGTCAAGCTAGTGGCGTATCGTGGCTCTTCGCTGCCCGGGGCCAATCGGACAGCTTCATATTTATACCAGACTGAGTCACACCGAAACGTAATGCTAATGGGTATAAAACGAAAAAAAAAATAGTAATTAGTCGGTCGCGGTTGAGGAATTTTCTTATGCTACTTACCCATTCTCTGGTTATTGATTTGCATTGGCACTGATGTTGATGGGCCGCTAGATGTCGGTCTATTACTCGAATTGCCGCCAGATTCTGTTCAATGTTAAATATGTTATTTGAAGCCCACTCTCACTCTCCAACTGTTTAAAATACGCTAACAATCAGGCTCGCTGTACCCACTACTTAACCGTAATCGATGCAAGTGAACAATAAACAACTTAGGGTTATAATTATAATGCGAAAAAAAACTTATATTTCTCAATTAGGTACTTTAAAGACATTATATTTTTTCTTGTATCATAATTACTTTGCTGTTAAAGACCCTTTAGAAGTGTATATTTCCGAGACGGTCCCATATAAATTCATGTATGGATGGTAACATATGGATTTTTCTTAAAGTTACTGCTAGATGAATTTGAAATTCAATAACAAAATTCCCCTGATAGTCTATCTATGCCTTATTCATGTGGATGGATTTTAAATTCTTCTTTTCTGTTTGAAAGCGTGGATACAGCGTCTGCTGTTATGACTATTATAATTCTACAAGTCTACGATGCAATCTATCTATTTTCATGATTTTGACGCATTCATAATCTAGAAAGCATGACTGATAGGCAGGGTCGGACTGGGCAGTTAGGGCCCGAGGCGCTCTCCACAAGTCTAGACTAGGGCTAGCCTGCGCGGGCATATTCTCTCCTTGCGGCAAGCCCCGTAGGCAAGTGGCAAAATGCCACCTTAACCATATGACCAGTCCCACACTGCTTATACTAATTTAAATATTGAATGCAATGGTCTCTAACAAAAATTAAATCGAAAAAGTACAGTCAATGATGTTAAGAAAAAAAAAACATGAATAAATAAAACATACCGGAATTGTGTTACATCCTTAATTAGACAAACGCAGTTAAATTCCTCTACGAAGGGAATATTACTGATCAATTCGTAAAATCCCAACGTATGTCGAGTAAAGTCCCCTTGTTTCATTAGTTTCTCAACTTGGCAGTTTCATTACAGTTTCCATTCACTGACCCGACTTTCCCGACAAATATGCACGCATTACCGACAAGCTGTTAGCTACTCCGTGCATGCAATCAACTACACAGAAACAAGGGATTAGTTTTACGATTTTTATTCTTTTAATTAATACGTTACTATTTTTATTACGGTGCAAAACGAATGACAGTGTCGCCACAATTTTTCGTGAATAGTTGTACTTGTTATTTCTTTTTGGCACGCCCACCTTGCTTTGACTTCTCCATAGCTTCCTTAACTTGCCGCTCCTCGTGGTCTCTCATGGACTGGTTAACGATTTCATCTTCAGAATATCCAGATAGCCGGGCGCACTCCGGCAGCTCGGACTCGGGCAAGAAAGGTGTTTCGGTGCCGGTTGTGCCGATACGAAGCACATTCCGTTTCAAATCTATGTTGCACTATTTAAAAAACGTAAATATAAAACTGAAGTTGCAAGGCTACTATCAATAAAAACATTAAAAGCATTGCGTCAAATTACTTATTCATTTCAATGTCACTGACTGCAAAATAAATAAGGTCAAACATGTTTAAAATAGAATGATGAAAGTAAACAACAAGTATTTATCATATTCTTGAAATAATTCATTACCTGATGTCTTTTGAGCATGTCTAAACCAAGCAGCATGTCCATGGGCTGCTCCTCAAGCACGGAGAATGATGTGGTGAGGAAGTCTTTTTCGATTCTCATTTGCACCATATGGATTCTTCCTATTATTCTCTGTACGCCAACCCCTTTCGCGATACCTGCCCACCTGTGACGAAAATAAAAGTCTGTCTAATATAATTAAGAACATTACATAACTTGTGTTCGTCGCAAGCAAATAAAATCGTTCGAATTGCAAACGCAGGGACATTTATGTTAACTACTTGTACCAATGGTTATACATATTATAAATAACTTTATTTCCATCAGTACCTATAACTTGACCCCGCATTGTTCAGCCTAAACTTATCTTATATACTTGTAACGCTAGCAGCCGCCACTTACAATCGCTTGTGATTTGTGTGAAGATATAATGTAGCCATTTTAAGAGGAACACTAAGCTCATTTCAGAATTTATATTTATTGCACATCTCATTATTCTAGATTATAGAAAAAAACATATCTGTTGTATAAAACAGTTACATAATAATGAAAATATTCTAATTTTCGTCTACAAATATTATAATTTATTGAATAAAAGATCTATAACCATTTGTAATTCTGATTATCACAGTTTGGTGCTATCCTAAATTCAAATATCACTTAGCATCGTTTGTATAGCATCTATAATATTATTATATTCATTATATATAAAACTATACATAAAGATACTTAATTAAGAGCTTTCTTAAATATTTTGTCGCTTACTCTGTGTACCGTCGAACGACATTGGTATAAGTACTTAAAGTTGTTAAATCCAGAGCATGATTAAATTAATGATTTATTGTTTCTGTGATAAGAATGTTATTTATACAATATCTTCAGTTCAGTATGCTTTCACTATCCCTATATATTTTCTTATAACTGACTCATCAGTCTTGTGGTCCTAGACGTGACTGCCCGAAAGGGCCTAGGTTCAATTTCCAGGTCGAGCAAAGCGTTACTGGGTTTTTCTATTAAATTCTCAGTTAGAGCTCGGAGTCTGGATTTGTGCCCGGTTATAATGGCTATAGGCTCGCCCCTAATTACATAGGACCTAAACGTACCGGCAAACTTTGGGTGTACATAATTACACCTCTGCCAAACCCTTCCAGGAAAGCAGGCGTGTTGGTATGTTGTATATTTTCTTGGTAAGTGTTGATTACATTTTGGAGAATAGCTGGAGCGACACTATTAATGTGAAAACTGCATCCACCATTCTTATTACGACTTGTATGTATAACTACAAACGACTTGTATGTATGTAATTGAGTTTTGGGATTATTACGTAATAACCTACATAGTAGCTGTTTAAAATCGAGTAGCTGCATTAATAAACTTAAAATTAATTAAAGCAGAAACGAGCACAGCTTACAAAAAGGCACCAGTTTGCTACAAGGAAATGGCATTTGCTAGATTTGGCTGGTCGCATATTTTCATTTGGTACCTTTAACACCAGTAACAAATAATAATTTATTGCAATTGCATACACAGAGTTTTGCATACCTAGTGTCGACCAGCCGCATGATGTTACATCGCTCCGCACAAGCAGCCGACATGATAGTTGTCTGGGCACCTGAATCGATGAAGGCCTTTACTGGAAACCTAAAAAAAAACATAAATTGATACCAATTAATAAATAATATTAATCAGGGCCCACCTTTTAAAAAAAATAAAGATTATTACAGTAAAACTACTGGTTTTTTGTTGTTGTTTGCACGTGCATAATCTCTGAAACTTACCGTTGTATTCGAAAAAATCTTTTTTACCCGACAAATAAAGCCGGTTCTCACGTCGACGCGTTATTTATTTATGGAATTGCCAGATTTTGATGATTATTTTTCTATCATACAGCACATACTTCTAAATTGGTCTTAGGATAGTTGACCAATTATTTTTAATTGCAGTTACAGATAATGTATGTAGTTTTAATGACACTACAACATAATGGAGCCCTGGAGATGGAAGACAGTTGAGGGAACCCTTCAACGGTTAACAACAACTACCTCCTGTTTGTTTTGATCACTTTATACCTATTCACCACCATACGTACCTTATTCGAGGCTAACTATAGCTAAAGTAAAGATAGATAAGGAAGTAGACTATAACAAAAATATATTTAAAAAAAGCATCCGATGAAAAAAAACCTAAAAAGCGACTCAATACTAATATGAGGACAAACTTAATTTTAAAATATATCTACAGATTTTGTTCTTGTGTAAAAAATTCAAAATTCGTTAAAACTAAAAAGGTTTATCTTAAACAACCTGCATCTACAACTAACATGTTTGCTAGGATATACTAATATACTAAAGTATTAAATATTTTTATATCAATACTGCTAACAACACAGAGTTTGATAACATTATAAGAATATATTAAATGATTCAAAGCAACTATAATTACAAGATACAGAATAATAAAAAAATAAATACGTGATATATAATGAGCATACCCATTCACGTGACAGTTGATGTACAGCATCACCACAGTGCCAAATGTTTCTGGGTTGTACTCCATGGCTGCCTCCATGTTGGCTTCAATGTTCTTCTGGCGAATCTCCTCAGCAATCATTCGCTGCGCTTCTGTATCAAATGGATCTGAATTCATCATCCTGAAATAAGTCTAGCTTTGTAAGTTATGTTCCCTATCAACACCTATCTCATCAAACCAATCTGTAGTATTTTCACCTTATACGCTGTTGCTGTCGTTCCGTTCTAGCTAAGATCTGTTCACGAAGCACAGAAGCAAATGTATCTATGAAACAACATTCAAATTTACAAAATATGTAGTGAACGTAATTAAATATAAGTTATCAAGCCCCATTAAGACCCCTTAAGAATGTAAGCAATGTAATTATGATGTTTTAAAATAAAATTTAATCAATTATCGTAATGCATAATTATAGGCATCAATTTGGCACAATATTTATATTATAGTATGTATAGTTATTGGTGTCTACCTTCATTAATTGGAGAGGCACCTGAAGTAGAAGTTGTTGGTGCAAACGTTATAAACCTACAATTTTTTTTTTTTAAATTAAGATCTACCTGGGGAACCGTAATTTTTTTTTTGTTTTTGGGCTATAGTGATTATGTACGTATTTCCATATTAATCAATTTACTAAATTTGACACCACAAACCACAGAGTTATTTGCATCTATGGAAATACTGGTTGTTTATGACAATAGATGTCCAATCTTTAGGTCATCAGTGGCCTGTGACAAGCTAATTTATACAATATTTTTTGCGAATTGTAAAAAAATAATTAAATATCAAATTAGCATGTTGTAGTCCCTAATCTAATAATTAATTTATATAATTCAATTAAAAAATGTAATAAGTAATAACTTATTTATTAGTTAGGTTCACCAATAATTGTTTACACTTATCAAATCTAAAATAATTTTTAAAGTAACAGTGAAATGATTACTTATAGGCAAATACAGCATATGCAATAACAAATTAACAGTAAATGACTAGCTAACACAAATAAAATTAAATAAAGTAATCTATAAAACAATTCAATTGGAGTCTGGAGAGAAAACTGTGGGATTTTTTGGTGTCTTCATATTGTAATTTAATATACACTAAATAATTACAAAAATCAGTTAGTCTGTCTATCTGCCAAGAGTATCCAAGATACTGAGTGAGAATCAAATTGATTTGATCACTCAACTATTTTTTATTCTGCAGTTCCTTGTATATTGGCAAATGACACCTATGGTTGTCCCATGCAGTGGTAGACAGAGTGGTCTGACACAAAAGTGTGGTCTCTGCCACTGGTGTCAGAATGTGTTGCTAAATTAAGAGACATTTAATTGATTTGACTTATATGTAATAAAAACAGCTACTCAATCACTGGAATATTTTACAAACTCCATACAAAACAACAGACATTTTTACTTATTAATTACATACCTAAGTTGCCACTGAGGAGAGCATCAGCTAATCTTGGGTTATTTTGCTTTAGGAGAGCTAGTTGATCTGGATTAGCTAAGAACATCTCCCTGATGATGCGCGGGTCCTCTTCAACTGGTGGATTCCTTGCTGCCATTGAAGTGCTGGCTACTGGTGGTACCCTGATGCCACTGAAGTCTAAACTTGCTAAGCCAGTTGGCAAAGCTGCAAGGGAGATGATGCTTATATTGAATTTTACTAAAAAAGTTACTCAACCTCTAAATATAAAAAAATATTTATTGACACCCAATGTCATACTTTTATTTTATCAAGGTGTTGACTCTTTGTTTGGATCTATGCTGCCAGTTTGTATATGTATTTTGTCAAAAATAACAGTGTCAATTATGACAATGGGCATGACAATGCAATTTGTATGCACAGTGAAAATAAATAGTGATAACAACTGTACCTTGACTGGAATCATTCTGATTGAGGTTGGATGCTGTCTGCATCATGTGGAGAAGCACGACGACGTCTCCATCGTGAACACCGTGCTCTTTAAGGGACTTTTTATCATCCAAAAGCGGTTTGCCATTGTAATTCAGTATGATGTCTTTCGCAGGGAACCCGGATTCGATTTCACAAAATGCTTTAAAATTTTCCAACTCCAAATCTTCGGACACGTCCAAGACGAAGATTTCATCATTCAGAGTTGTAATTGTAACTTTCATTGTGAAATTTGGGTGATGCGGCTACTGCGAATGAACTGTGATCACTGAGGTAAATACGTGTTGTTTGATTTATACTTCGGGAATGACTGGCCAAAACATTTTATATCTTGTACTTGACAAAGATATCCCCTTGAATCCACTTGTTTTGTGTACACTACACAAGTAAAATGGTACTATAAGAACTGTTCCCTGCGTATACAAGACTAAAAATTTATATTTCTCAGAGGAATCAGAGTGGACTCGGTTACGGCTAGGGTTGTGGTTGCACTGGCTTATTGCCTACATTTTGTGCTTGGTTAACGGTATTTTTATTTTAACACCCATTTTTGCATGATTAAGCATATATTTCTTATTTTATGAATGTTAAAATATGATAACGTAATTTCGTAACTTATTATTTGACATACAACATTTTTTTTAATATTGTATGACAATCGATGTCAATCAAGATATTCGGTTTGTAACAGCTGTGGAAAATGCACAACACTGGTTTAAAAATATAGAAAGATTAGAAAGGTATTGTAGAGAGGACGGTTACGGTAGTGTTGGTCGGAGTCGGTCCACATCCACAGAGAGTGTATTTTTTACATAAGAGTCGGTGCTATCGAGTGGTGGAATTAAAATTATACTATAGTCTGTGCTGTCGAAGAGAAAACTGTGAAAAGCAGAACAGTGGAACTAGAAACGTCTCCTTTGTTTTAACATTTTACTTCAGATCGTAGGTAGTTAGTCGCGAGTGTCAAGTGCGGACTTTTAATGCTTTCGTGCGTATTTTTATTTGATTAAAAACAATGCGTTAGTTATAACGGATCTAATTTGTGTGTGATTGTTATTACTTTATAAATAGTGCTCCGGATTTTATAAATTTACAATGTGAAATCGGCACATGACGTATAATGGTGAGTGTTTTTTTTTGTTCCATTCTATTTAATTACAATTATTCTAGCAATTACTTAATATCTAAATTATTTACATTTATGTTTATTCATATTCTATTTTGTTACCTACTTTGTCATTGTTTTTTTCTGGAGCGAAAGCTATGCAAGTAGTCTACGAAAATCTGCTGTTATCGATATCTAAATAAATCTTTTGTTATTGACTTACTTGAGGCTTTTTGTCACGCTTTCGTGCAAGTTTTTCTAGTGATGTCTAGTTATCTTCATTGTGCCAAAATTACATTGCAGGATATTTAATTAATATTTTAGATAGCACTTAACAAACCTACATAGATTGATCTACCATGAAAGCTGTATAACACTATTGTATTTGAAGTTACTGTAGTGATTGTGATTCTCCTATATATATTTATTATATTATTCAAATATCATATAATAGATTATGATCCTTATTTGATTTACTTTTAATGAGAATTATATTATGAATGTGGGTAGACTGTGTTATGTAGAATAAAGAGATGAACAAAAAGTGTCAAAAATATCTATTTGAATATATTAGGCACATACCTAATTACCTGAACTATGATAAAGCATTATGAAATGCAGGTCAAGATTACTGCATCTTGCCTTTATCAGTCTTCATTACAGATAACTTTCAATTTCTAAAAGAGGATTAAATCTCTGCACTCAATTAGTTTTTTTTCCTTTATGATAAAAAGCCTGAAAGGGCCCCAGGGCACTAAATAATAAACAAACTAACTAACAAAACAATAAATTTAACACTGTATCTTTGTTTGTTACTTATGCCTACACAAATCTCCAAAAACATGGCTCTGAAAGGAGCAGGAACTCTGCCCCTAAGGCTACTCTCTGACCCAGGTTACCTGCCAATGTTTCTGGTACCGCTAAAGTAAGCCATGGCCTTTCTGGTCAATATTAATTTCTATATCTGGAATTGGAAATGCAACATGATGTTTAATCATCACAATAAATATTAATCTATGTCAATGATATCCAATTTAATGCTTATTTTGGTCAGTTTGTGAACAGTATGACAAGAGTTTTCATTCTTCTATTTAAACAAGTTGTTTATTATAAAAATTGTTTGAGTCCTCTATACCTCCTAGCAACCAAGCAAGCAGATTTTTTTATTCTCTACTAAACCATTTTGTTATTCTCATATCCACCTTCTTTACTTTTATATTTTAAAATATTTGCACACTAGGTATAAAATATATATATTTACATTTATTAATAAAAACAATACTTTATTTAGTGTTTATTTTCCATCTTATTTTTCTAATTGTAAATATAAAAAATCATGGCCCACTGGTATTGGAAACAGAGTCAAAGCTACTGGTGGTCCAGCGAACCTGCTAACAATATGTGCCATGTGGCGGAGTCTGTTTATCTTATATTATCAGTTTTACTCTACACATTCCAGTTATTGGTGATATATTAAGTAGCATGCTAAAGCTGGAGCTAATATAAGCTAGAGATATATATAACAATTGTTAGTAAATGGTGCACATACAGACAACTTGTAAAAATGAGATGCTATTGATTATTCTTGTCCATAAGCAGAATGTATTTTTCATTCTCCATAGCCTGGTCTGCAATGCTTCATACAGTTTGTTCGAAATAACTGCATGTCTGAAGTTAATTGATCTGAACCGCACTGGGATAATCACTTTATTATTAAATGTTTTGTACATAAATAACGAAATTTCGAGTCTTTACATTAACAACCACTGCAAACCTACACTGCAGACAACTCCATGAGTGCAAGGTAATTTCAAACAAACTGTACCTACTTTAGAATCTAAAAAAGTCCTTTTCTTTTACAGAACTTGATCTTGCAGCAGTCAATTAAGATAATTTAACAATCATTGGAATATAAAGATGTCTTCAGTGGGACAGCTTGTTCCCCAGGTGACGAGGAGCCCGCCGAACATGACAATCAAGCTTAATGGACCCCATGTAGAGGGGTCTTTCTGTACATCAATAGATACTAATTACGACCCCATTATAAGTGTACTATGTGCTATGTATATTGCATTTGGGATTGTCTATACATTGTTTGGTGAGTTATATGGATGTATTATGTATCAACATTTATATAGTATTTGGCATTTCCCTCTTTTACTTGTGTGGGATAAAAGGAATAGGTATTATTCCCCTAAAGGGTAGACAGAAGTGTAGTAATCTAATGAACCCACATTTCGATGATATGTTTAGTCTCATTAACTAGGCATAAATCAAAACTCAAACTCTACTACTCTGCGCTACTACTGCGAATTTCGTAGAAAAACCCAATAACACTGTGCTAGACGTGAGAATCGAACCCAAGACATCTAGTGTAGCAGTCGCACTCATGACCTCTACACTAGCTCAACTAAGAAACAGTATTACGGTAAATGGTATATACTTGAATTCCGATATGAAAAAGGAATCATTTTAAATAGTTACACATAGTATATTATATATAAACTACTTTCACCAATCGCACCGTCGTCAAGCACGAATTATAATACCGTTTTATACCCAATATTTATTTTAGTAAATAGACAAATAATAAGTGTTACGTGCTTATTTAATTTTATAAAAGAAACAAGCTTTTATCGCGCACTTAAAATTATATGACCGAGCTAAGTCTATTGGACACGTCAAAGGTATCATATGAGCCTAGTCTTGAGGAGTTTACTAGTAGCTACAGAAGAGTCCTACTATCCACCTCCTGGCTCTATAAGACAGCTCCAAGATACCAAATACTAGTTTTGGCGTACGAATTACGCACAAAGTTTCACTTCGATACGACAAAAGTAGGTTAAACTTGACTTAGTAGATTTTTTACATTGCTTGTTGCTCAAAGTATAATAATCGCAGTCTAAGATATGATCCGATATGAGTACGTTCGCAAAACTGACCGCCCCAGAGCCATTTATGAGATCAATAAATTAATGATTTCGGGCTTCCGAATGCACTTCACCACTTCAAACTCTCGAGCTGATATCAACATTATCGAAGCTTAAGCTTGAGAGTTCGCGAGCTAGCTTGAAAGAGTCGCAGCTTGAATCAGACAATCGAGTTGCTGAGATGGAATAGCAGCCGTTGGTAGTTCCAAATATATTAAAGCCTGATGCCAACAAGGCAGATAGACCCAGATGGAACGTAATTATCCTGTAATCCATTGTAGGACCGTTGGTCTTCATCCCGCAACGGAAAAAGAGTGAAATCATATATTTTATTATACCTATTAAAATATGCTTAAGGTGAATCACTTTGCCTTTTGCGGCAAATTCAAATCAATTCAACTTAATCACAACTGAGTACGGAGCGCTACACATAAGGCTATACTAAACCAGTTTAGGCTGGACTTGAATTGTGCGGAAAACATTTACAAGGGGAGGTCAGTCTAAACTGGGAGTGTACTAAAATCTTTTGCTATTTTTTTTATCCTAGCAACTAGTAGTGTGAAATAGATGCTACGATAACGATTGTAGGCAAAAGTTTTAGTACCTATTCAGTTGTGAATAAGTTATAATCGATGTCGCAGTTATTACGAAAGACCAAAAAAATATTATTTGGCACCCAAGGCGAAACCATTCGACGATTTAATCATGTTTTTTTTTGCGCTTTCACGTGTCTCATAAGAATGTCTTTTTCAGGCTATCGATGTTTCAAAGCTAGTATGTTCCTCACGGGATTCACTTTCGGCTCGGCTATCGTGTATCTAATTTGCCTCCAGGAATACCTGATGCCTCCATATGGAAATGTTGGTAAGTAAATTACATTACATTAGGTTTTCGATTGCGCTTTATTACCTGACTGATGTACGCAGAAATAAATCTATTGCTGTAAAATCAATAACCCAATGAAGATCAATATCGATTCCGTGTTAGTTTGCGTAAATTAAGTTTGTTTTCCGTTTTGTGTTCCATTTAGGTGTAGCTCTATGCGCTGGCCTTTTGTTTGGTCTCATCACTATGCTGATCCAGTACGTGGGCCTATTCATGACCGGCTTCCATACCGGCGTGCTGCTCGCTATCGCCGGCCTGGCCATTTACGATAATTTCCTGGACTCCCGTCCGACTACAGTAAGTATTTGCATATCCTCATACGTTAATGTGTATTCTGCCATACTTTGTGCGTGAACGTATCGTGTCCATGTTTATGTAGGTCGCGATCACAATGAATACCAATTAGTCCTGAACGTATTTTTTTATTACTAGCATGTATTGTGATTGACACTCTAAATTATACACTGATAGCCTAGTGATATGACCATTGCACTGCCAAGTCAAAGGTCTCGAGTTTGAATCCAAGGCGCGCACCTCTAACTTTTCGAAGTTATGTGCGTATTAATAATTAATTATCACGAGCTTAAACGGTGAAGGAAAACATCGTGAGGAAACCTGCATGCCTGAGAGATTGACGGCATGTGAAGTCTGCCTACCCGCAGTAGGCTAGCGTGGCGGACTATAGCCTAATCCCTCTCGTATTAAGAGAAGACCCGTGCCCAGGAGTGGGACAATGTAATGGGTTGATGATGATGATACCCTGATAACACATGAACACCAAATCCCTACACCATTTATGTATTAATACGTAAAGAAAAAGCTTTTAAAGCGCATTGCGACCTCAAAGGAGTGTGATTTTTGGCATAAAGTTCATAAAGACAACCACCGGGCGACCCCTAGTCATAAATGGGGGTACATCATTTGAAGTTGATAATGTTCAATATTGTTTAATTATATATATTGCATTGAAATTATATTTAAACAAAGACTTCGGTAAAGACTGTTACGCATGTGTAAGCAGGAAGGATTTGTACAGAATTTAAAGAATATTATTGTTATTCATCGCTCGTAGCTTCAAACTCATTGATTCTGTGTAAAGTGATTCATTCAATCTCGTATAAATACAATCTCGGCCGCCGTTTGACACACATTGTTGATAAATACCACTTGTTCCAAACAAAATAATAATTTCGAGTCATACAAAACATTACTTTTGCAATCAACATTTCCTTTTCATGATATTTGTTTTAGGTGAAATCACAGTTTCATTATAAATTTATAACTTTAAAAGCGTTTATAACTTTAAATCAAAGGGCACCCACCAAAATTAGATCTTTTTACAATGTTTTTTTATGCGTTGGACGTACATAACATCAAATTATTAGTCCCAAAGGTGGTACAGAAGCCAGTTTCATAGAGTCTACGTGAGGGTAAACATAAAAAAGATTAAAATAAGAAAAAAAACTTCTAGATAGAAAAAATGATAAGTATCTAAATATCGTCCCTTTACGATTAATATAAGTAGAGTATTTTAATCCAAGCGTCGTTATTAGGATACGTTGAAGGTACACACGGGCACATGTCAACCTATACAAATCCAGTTTAAGCTGATCTCGCATTGTAAAGGCTTCTCGTACAATAAGAGGGAAGCATAAACTGGTTTTGTATAGCTTGATGTGTAGCCGTGCGTACGTCCATCAATATAACGTGAACTCAATTGCACGTACATTTGTTCTACTCCCACATGCGTAACACACCGCTATGCGCTCTCCAGCTATTTATGACAATACTATAACTACATGTGCGATGCTTTTCATAGTTACACAATTTTGTTTATACATACATACCATCACGCCTGTATTCTCTGAAGGGTTATACAAAAGAGCACTTAATGTACTATAATATTAACTGAAGGGTTATACAAAATCCACAGTTTGCCGGTATTTAAGTCCTATGTAATAGAGGCTCTAAGCTAGTACTGAGAATTTCATAGAAAATCCCAATAACACTGCTCGCCCTGGGAATCGAACCCCAGACGTCTAGCGTAGCAGTCGCGTTTATGACTACTAGACTAATAAGGCAGTTATATCTTATAGTTATATAGCTTTTTTATATCTTCTGATAACACAAATTAATCAGTTTATCTGCCTACATGAAAAAAATGACACAAAGGCATGTATAGGAATAAAGTCTTCAATTCGTAAGGTAATTGGAGACCGAGACAGGGTTTCAATAGCCATATTAAAATGTACAATATGATCATTATGTTTTAAATCGGTTTATTATAAACACGTTTCTGAGTTCCGAACTCCCGAGTGACCTTTTCAACACTTAAATAACAAATAAAAGCTTTTAAATAGAGCAACAATGGAACTATAATATGAATAACAAGGGGTAATTTTCAGACTACGAAGCCATAAAAATTCTGCGCAACTTTTCTGCCCAACTCTTGCTTCTTGCTTACGAGTGTGATTTGTTCATTTGTTGACAAAAGAACAGAACTTGCATTGCTTTAAGACGGATCTCGCGTTGAGCGCCAAATTTTTTGTTTTTTTCGATAATTCCGATAATTCATTCTATGCTCATGGCCTGTAAGAATTGATAAATCAACTATAGCTTATTCACAACTCATATATCGTCGTTGTCAAACAAATATCTGCTACGTGCACTTTATGGAGATTTCGACATTTTGACTATTATGACTATTTTATTAATCAAAGTTTCGTATAAAAAGGCTGCTATGTGATTCTAAGCATTATACGGTAAACTGATAATTTAATTAAAAATTAGTTTTCAAAAATTTGCTTCATATAAAATTTTACAAGAGAACGTTTGTTTTAATTATCTCAAAGTTATACTTTTGCACATAGCAGATATTGGTTTGACAACAACGATATACTAAAATTTTTGCTTAAAAATCGATATCGTAGCAGATAATATTTTAAACAGAGGATTCTGCCAAAATTTACAATTTACGCTACCATATTTTTTTTTTATTAACACAATGTTTTCTTTATTAAAGCCAGCAAAGTAGTCCTTAACGGATTCCTCAATAAAACGTGCGCATAAATACATAGTATATTCAGATTAACATTGGTAGCGAAAGTATTGTAAGCGCGTTAGTGTAAGAAACTACCGTTTGGTCTATTTATAAACAATGGTGTATTACGTTCAATAAGTTTTTCGTTGGAAAACTTGCATAATACAATTTATTTCACTAATTTCTGAAACACAGGTACATAGTTAAGACATTGTTTAGTTTAGTCATGTTTTTATGCTAACAGTAACAGAGATGACTAAGGATGCTGTAAAGTGTACGAAACGTAATATCGATATAACGTGATGAATTAACGAATAAATAGTATGCACTTTCCTATGAGGAGGTTTCCACTTTCCTAATGATAAATTATTATATCTAAGATTTCGACGCGGTCTCACTTTATTTAAATTAGACCTACAGTTGGAGACCGCGTCTAAGGAAACGTATTGTAGCACGCTCGCTGACAGGTGGAGTGACGATTTGCGGAAGACAAGCAGCAAGCGATTTGCTGGTAGCAACTGCTAAATATGGAGAAGACAACAAATAGTGGGTCTTCTGTCCATGTAGAATGTAGATGATCACAAGATATACGAGGTGTCTAAAGAATGACGTCAGATGTACAATAGTGATCAGAGACAGTATCTTCTATGTACCAATATTAATAAAATCCGGTCCATGGTTAGTTACACGTTATTAGAAAAATAAAAGTTATTAATTGATTTTTATTATTTGAACCGCTGGAATAAAAGCTTTAGTTAGCATGGAAACCTTGTAAACCCAAATATTTTTCTTTTTTTCTTATAAAATAAGCAAACAGCCATATAGAGTAGTTTTCTAAGTTTTAAGTTCATGTTGTACTTGGTTATTTTGTATTGTGGTATAAAAATAAACTAAACTAGGAATAAAAGTAGGCAGTCACTCAGCATAAAGTTTCCCAATGAATAGAAGCCATGCATAAGTCATGATATTTATTTGAAAAAATGAATACCGTTTGTATTTACATATATGTAACCGTTAACCGGAACACCTAAGCTCTATTCTGGGATTTTGAGAGTAGTTTATGCTTCCGTATGTTATGATTTAGAACAAAGATATGTACCTACCTATTATGGAGTTGAGTTTCGCTTAGATTCGTATTTAGCCGTAGGCTGTTGCTAAGAGAGCGGCGATTGCGTTGTCAATTTGCCTTGACTGACTCCTAAGACACAATAGACGCTGATGTTATTCAATAAAAAATAAATATACCTAGCTGCCAAGTCGTTGAACGCTTCATTTGAGAGCTTGTTGATTTATATGTAGGTTGAATCAATTTCATCTCGGGCCTACACGTGTAACGAATTATAATAATATAAAATCATTACACATATTCTTAACAATTTGTGGGACGAGCCCTTTTATGTTGCTTTTTTTCGAAGAAAACCTTTGAAGTACATAAACGCCTACTGCCGTCTCTTTACCGTCTATAGGCTTATCGATTATGAGCTCCAATTAGGCCGAAATTGTTGATATTTTTTGGTAAATTGATCCCAATAACATACATAACATACCACCACGCCCGTATTTGCCAAGGTTGCAGAGGTGTACTTAATGTAGGTACCTACACCCACAGTTCGCCGATATGTTGAGTTCCCATGTAACAGGGGGCGAGCCTATTGCCATAACCGGGCACATATCCTAACTCCCAGCTGCTACTGAGAATTTCATAGAAAAACCCAATAACACTTTGCTGGACATAGGAGCCAGAAACCAAACCCTTTAGCGCAGCAGTCGCGCTTACAACAACTGGACTACTGAGGGAGTATAATGTCGCATAGTTACACAAATATTTTTGTCTGTCGCCAAAGTTTTCAATGACACTCGAGGTAAATTTCATTTGCCTAGGGGTGGCAGACGCTTACAATCTTAGATACATACCGCTAATATTCCATAAAATAATGCTTATAATATTTTTAACTCTTGTTTTCTCGACTGCTACTGGGGTTCATATAATTGCCTCTTTGCTTTTCCGAACTATGTGAATTAAATTGCATTGGAGCCTTATTTGTGTCGACAGACTATTAAGGTTTCTGGAGTAGCTACCTGCATACAATTAATTAGGCAACTAACAGTAGTGAAAACAATGTTACTAGAGGATCGGAGGTATTCAATAACTGGGAAAGTGAATATAGTAATTACCTACTAATACTAAAATTGAGCGTGTACCTATATTATGTCTACTTGTTGCAACACATTGTTTTCCCAAATTAGATTCAACTGCTTTTATAAGCTACTAGCTGACCCGGCGAACTTCGTTAAGCCATATTTCATATTACTAGATTTAAAAGAACGATCCTTTAAAATTGTATTTTATACAAACCTTGTCCTGACGTTAACGAACACAAAAAATAAACAATTTGATGCAGTCGTTCAGAAGTCATGCGCTTAAATACATTTCGGCGACTCATTCTGATTTACTTATAGTGGAGAATTGGAGACATAGACTTTACTGAAGGAAAAAGTGGGAGTACAGTAAAGAGGTCGACAAGAGCTGAGCTCTTAAATAAAAGAAAGAGAGATGTTAGGGATGGAAATATATTTTCTTCCCTTCTTATTTTTCGTAATACCACACCTCTTTATTCCTAGGTTGTTTGTCTTGTTCATGTAAACTTTTTTTGACAGCTAAGATAAACTCGTTAGGTTAGCTCATCGCAATACCTGTATCGCTGATATTTAGTTAACGTAACTGAGCGGATTCAACCAAGGCAAACATGACGTATGCAATGATTAATATTTCCTCGAATCTCAGAATCGGAGACGTATTAATTCTGTATTAGTAATAAGCGTTCGCCTTTTATTCAGAAATTTGAAAAAAAAAACTGTTAACGTTTTGCAGTAGACTGGCCTCAAAGAAATTAAATGTATATAACATTTTAGAATGTATACATAGCCACTTAGCCAGGCTGTTACATAGGCCTAATAATAGTGTATCAATCATGTTGGGTGAAAGTAAAACTCGACTATGAACTCGTGATGATTTATTTATTACGAACAAACATTCTTATTATTATTACGTGCTCATTTGATAGGATAATTGATTATATAGATAGGTAGCCACTTGATGGGAATCTGTTTAAATAAAATAGCTACGTAATGATAAGATTTTATCAACCAAGGTAGCAGGGAATTAAAAGAAACAAAACAAAAGTATATGATTGTTTTTACTTTAAAAACCCTGAGCAAAGTCCTTCTCAGACGAATCCGAAAAGTAGCATCGTGGTGTATTTTAAAGTCCAGACAATCGTATCAGTAGTATCAAGTACATGAAACTGTGAGTGTCACTATATAGGGTAATAGGTATAAATAGCTTGAATGCTTTTTAGAAAAAGTCATTGCGCTAATGAGAAGTACAATTCTAATTGATGGCATGCATGTATGCAGTCATATAATAGGGTCATTCTACTTTTTAGTGCAGGTTTTTGCACTGCTAAAAATGGGTTTTAAAAATTTTATCATTTGAGATAAATAAAGTAATTTAACTGTATTTATGCGTAATTATACCCAGACAATTGAAATTAACTGCCAGCAGCGAATTTTGTACATATTTCTTTCTGAAAATGAAGGTTTTGGAGACCGAGGTAGAAAAATCAAACCACTTTGTTACCAATCTAAATATTTTTATTGAGCAGCTTTAGTCACTCATTACAAACAAACAATTAACAAAACGTATTTAAGGAACATAAATCTTTCTCTTTCATAACTATAATAAGAAATTATCATTTATAAAGTCATTGTAAATCACATTAAATGACAACTATGTTACCGTTGTGCACTTTTGTTTACAAAGATTTGACATAAAATGTATATATGTAAAAATATCTTAACAACGTATTTAACATTGATATTAAAAAATATTATCTTGCATCTGATATATCTGTAATGTAGCTTATTATGCCAATTGTACAACTCAAATGGAAAAACCTTTACTTAGAAATAGGGACATAATGGTAACACAGTTGTTCAACAGTAATAAAGTTATTTCAATAGAGAATTCTCTTCTCTACAAAAATAGCTAATCAGTCTCTTAGTTACCACAAAGGTTGAAGATAATAATTTAATCCTACTATTATATCCGTTTTACCAAAATCACAGCACTTATGCAGGTCGGATTACTTAAAAATTAATTAATAATTGCAGTCATTGTTCGAACACTTCCAGAGGATTAGGGAAGTCGTAGTATTCGCGTTTCCCTCTAAAAATCTTTTTCGGTGCAGAAACCACTTCAACAATGTTATCATAAGGTTCACAACTAGTGTCTGTTTCGACCGCTTTAAAAAGTTTGCCAGGATCATTTACACCTCTGTAAAACATAAATTGTATGTATCCATTTTCGTCAACCTCACTCAATGCTGAAGCCAAGTATGTATAAATTTGTTTTCTACCTTGTATTTTCAATAACACATAAGTTCCGGGAAAGATTTTACTGGGATGCAGATTTTCTTTCTGAAGTAGTTCGTCACTTTGTTTTGAAGTACTGGGTAAATTGTGGTCATTATTGTTGGAAATGTCTTTAAAGGCAGAAAGAGGTATGTCGTCACTGCTGTCGGTGTCCGAGGAGTAAATTTGATGAAACAGCGATTGGCGTGGTTTATTTATGATATCAACAGTCAGCTCATCATGTGGAGATTCCATTGCAGTTGGTTGTACATCCTGAATCACCAAATCATTGACTGGAGCATATTCTTTTGGTTTCAGACAAGAACATATTCCACGACTACAGTAACAGCTTAAATCACGGTACATAAGTTTGTTTTCAGTTTTCAGCTGTTTTGTCAGTATCCTTAGCTTCATTCTCTTTACTTCGGTTTAATCTATGGCACTTCTTCTTATACTTTTGGTATTTTCTCTCAGCTGCTTCTAGCTTTTCTTTCAGATTTACGTTTTCTCTATAGAGTTTAGTGCTGTCCCTTCTCACCTGTTTTCGTCCACGATTCTTCGCAGAAACAGAAGCTGATGCAGATGAAGTCACCGTTGGTGTTGATCGTTCCTTAGCCGAACGAGATAGAAATAGTGATTGTCTAGGCGTCTGTTCATGAGATTTGTTTCGAGTGGCATTGTGGCGCGAAGACAATGGAGATGGAGATAAAGAAGGTGTCCGCAATCTGCGAGGATCGGGTATCGGTCAATTTTCAGGAATATTTGGTGCATTTTGTCCTGTTGGTGGAGTGTTCACACGAATTACATCAGGTTGACGGGTCAATTCCGGAGTGTTTCTTGTAATAGATTGCAGGGCATGAATGCGGGCTTTTCTTTTGCTGTTAGCGACCCGCCATTTTCTTTTGGCTTGGTGATGTTCACGTGATGTTAAGTCTTTGACGAGACGTTTTGTTTTGTGGTACCTGTCTAGAGCCTTTTTTCTTGCTTCCTCATCTTTAGCAGGGTCTAATTTTCGCTTGTTTCGGTACCAACGTTGTTTTTCGGCTGGAGTTAGCGGCATGATCTTCTGTAAAAGATAAAAACATGGCATTATAGTACTAATTTTACCGTCAGCAATTAAAGTAAGTCAGCAAACAAATGTGAAATTGTTAAAATATAAACCTGTGGGTCGATACGAACAAATCAAGTTAAATAAAATTAGAAAGAATCAGTGACAGAGTATACTTACAACTGCGTTACCACAGCGGAGTAACAAAGTGGGCCGGTAACACGGTTGTAAAATAACATGATGCTACCTGATATTTACGAAATGACCATATAATTTGCAAATCCAACAATAGAATACAATTGAGTGACATAAATGCCACGTATCAATAGTTAAAACATAACGTAAAAGTTCAGAAACGTACCTTTTCGCCGGGTAACAAAGTGCACACCAAATAAACACACGCGTCTTGATTTACAACATGGCGGCGACTGAGTGGCGGCACGCGGCTTACTGCCATTCCCCTCCACCCCGCTCTTGTAATGCCCAACCTACCCAATCGAGCCGACCAGTGACGGTACAGTGACATCTAACGTTTTTTTGTAAAAATACCAGTAACATAGCAGTACTGTATTGAGCTTCTTCTTTAGGGACAAAACTAAAGTAATTAATTTGAAAAAAAATAAAGCTTTAAAAAATATATGAGGCCTACATAAAAAACGCAAACATATTAAATAAACTTAATAAATTTTTGAAACATAGGACTACACTGCAAGAAGAATACTTTTTTTGGTTAAGTTAGTCCGCGTATTAGGTCGGGGACACTTTGCAATACTATGGAAAACAACGATGTTACCATAAAACTCCACTTTGTTACCCTTAATTATTTTAAAATAGGCAAAATATTCTAATATAAATGTAAACAGAAGTTAAGGAAATATTACGGAGAAATTCATGTATTGCGCAATTTTTTTTATTTTATTAAGAAAATAGCAGATCAAAATTTTTTTGTCTGGGGGACACAAAAACCTGCACTAAAAAGTAGAATGACCCAATAACACGTTATTTTGACGTAGATATTAGTAGAACTAAAGAATCCTCAACAACTTCGGTAGTCATGAAGTGGCAGTACCTATGCATACTGTTGCGTCAGTCCTTCTCCTTTTCTCCGTCATATTCCTTTTCCTATTCTCCGGGAACGCATCTGCAACTTCTTTGTGCTTCCAGATGCGTTGCCATGTTGTCCATGGGTGGCAATGAATACTTACCATCAGGTAGCACGCCTCCTCGTTTGCTGAGTTGTCCCATAAAAAAAACTTACAGTTTTCAGTTCTAGTCAATTTGTGATCAGTCTGTCTGTGTTTGTCAGTTCCTTATGTTTCAATCTTCATCAGATTTTTTTTTTTGTGCTGCAACCTACACTATCCTAGTAGGATACGTAGGTACTACTTATTTATATCCAAAGAACAGCTTTACTTTACTCCGTTGAAAATGGTTTTAGTATTAGAATTTATTGATGGACACGATGCGATTCAAACTACAATTAATTAATTTTATGGTTACTGTTTCTATTTATAGTAGAAAACGTGATGTACAATATTTTTCTAAATGAAACCAAACTATGTGTGTTATCTTCATATTTAGCTTTGCGAGTTCCGATAAACTAATGTGTTCGTGTTTCAAGCGAAAGTACATTATCTAATTATTTTTTTAATTTCATTACGTTTTAATCTTTCTGTATGATGTTACTTACGTTATTGCCTGAAACAATACGCGATCAGACACATAGAAAGTAGTTATTCATAGTTCCTGGGCATCGATTTAATGGTTTATCCAAAAACCTGGTCGTCCTTAGACCAATTATGTTGATTGAAGTGAATTTATGTGTCACTAGGAGTGGTGGGAAGCAATCGAGTGCAATCTTGCAATTCTACGGCCATTCGGTTGTTAAACTCAGTTGGTAACTGACCAGAAATATTTTCTATTTAGATAGAAATTGTTAACCGCTGACGAACATATCTATGCAGAATGAACTATGGCATGGACCATGTAAATACTGGTTATGAATAATAATTATGATGTCATATCGGATTCAAGAGTCGATATAATAATTTCTATTATAATAGCGTATTCTTTAAGATAAAGGTGCTCTGACGCTTATGACGCTTATTAAATGGTAATTTTAATAGTCTGGATAATATATACGCATCACGCAAAACCACGAAATGTTATGTGGTTTTTACAGCTGTGTTGCTCAAAGTATCTGGTGCATGTTTCGTAGATTATAGTAAGTAAATCTTTTCGGAATGCGAGTGAAACCATGGGCAATTGCTAGTTTTAAATGAATTTTACCAACATGCATTGTTTTCCTAAAACGGATGCACCTACTTATAGGCGCGGAAATTGTATCATTGTACACAATTCATAGTGCACGCGATACGAACGTCAAAATAATGAAGTTACGAGCTGATGGCTCCGTTTGTGTGCCACTCTATATTGTGGGCTTGCGAGCATTGGTGTGCCTAGGCGAATATTGTTGCTCCTATTATACGGCGATTGTACAATATGTGTATAGGTGTATACTTCAAACAATATTAAATCACATACTTGCGCAGCGAATGAAATTTAATTATTATGCTCATCTAACTATAACTACTTGCAAGTGTTTATTTAGTAGCATGTTGTTGAGACTGTAATTGAGTTTTACTTGTATGCTATATCATATTATTTAACAATCAAAGTTGCAGCGTTATGCGTAAAATTTCGGTTCTTATGATCTTTCAACCTACAGTTAAATGTAATAAAAACGTATCTATCAATATTATTATTTTAGTCAATCCCTTTTTATTAAAAGGGATCGTTCCTGTGTATAGCCGTAATATTTGCGACATTACATTATTTATATAGTTTTTCCTTGGTCTGCTCAGCACAACTCTTATGATTCATTTTTGTTGAACTTTGTTTTTTAATGAGGTACTGCCGCGTTAGTATTTTTATACTGGGTGCCTGTTTTAATTTAACACCTTGTTGCACTTGAGTGCATAATATCTACTCGATTGTATGCCAGTATTGTTCAGAGCTCTTCTTTCATTAAACACCAAAGAAAAGGTCTGATCGATACGTTAAAATCCCAAACAGAAATAGGATATCGTGCTGCCGTGTATGTTATTTTCTATTTATTACTCTCCTCTGAACCGTAATGGAATGACCTGAAATTAAATATATCGTCACAACCTGGAAACAAGTTAGGCATGCCTCTCTAGAAATATACTTATAATGTTGCATATTTTTATATTTTCTTTTTGTATATTATCAACCTCTCTATACCGATATTTGCTATAGAATAGCTTGTATTTGGTATGGTTTCTAAATATGAATGTAAATTGAAATGTCGCGTTACGCAAGGGACATTGACATTCGCAATTTTTTTATCAACAATTATTTGTTTCAGTACTGGCTCTGTGTGGTAGTGTTGCTCTGTTCAGGCATATTCTTCGCAGTCATCAACCTTTATTGGAAGAAAGGTAAGGCCGCTATCATATCTCGACTGATAACAATGTGATAGTAGTGACAGTATATTATGGTTATTTATTTCGCGATACATGACATGTTTCGTGTAAGATTACAATGTAGGCAGTAATAAGCAAGATTTCGAAGTACCTATGCTTGATAATATAACCTGTTGCTTTAAACAAATCGTTATAAGTTAAATACAAATTTCAATTTGGAATGCGGATGAATCGCTAAAGTTTTAGGTGTCAAGGCCTCACCTTATGTAAGGGGTCTACTGGACATCAGCCTGTCATGGTCGTGATATACAAACACTCAAGCAATTATTTACATGTATTAGTTCAAGTTTTCTACATCTGTAAAGCTCTTACAGTCTTAGAATGCCAAAATGCTAGCAAACCATTCCTTTAACCTGTAAAGGTAACATAACATACCAT
Organism: Subacronicta megacephala; assembly: GCA_958496365.1. Classification (NCBI taxonomy): domain Eukaryota; kingdom Metazoa; phylum Arthropoda; class Insecta; order Lepidoptera; family Noctuidae; genus Subacronicta; species Subacronicta megacephala. Next base: position 14,771,227 of record OY292513.1, read on the forward strand.
CACTCCTGTATTCCCCGAAGGGTTAGGCATAGGTGTACTTATGTACATCCACACTTTGCCGGTATGTTTAGGTCCCATGCAATAGGGAGCGACTATATTGCCATTAACCGGGCACAAATCCAGATTCCGAGCTGATACTGAAAATTTCATATTAAAACCCAATAACACTTTGCTCGACCTGGGGATCGAAACTAGGACCTCTAGCGTATCAGGCGCCCTTGGGACCACTAGACCAATGATGCAGTCTTGTAAAGGTAAACCGTGATTCATTAATGGTGTGCATAAACTGTAGTAAAAGTTGACGAAATGGAACGGAAATACGTGCAATGGATCTTAGGGAAAAAATATTCAATACTAGCGGCCCGTCCTGGCTTCGCACATTGGGTGGACATTTTTTTTTTAATTTTTCTTGCAATTAAAATAGTCTATATTAATCAGTGATACTCTTGTAGCAACTGAGAGTCGCAGAATGTCAACTCAACTTCGCAGTGTCAACTGCTCGAACTGAAAATCAATCCCGTAATTTCACACGCGATAGTCACAATGGCATCTTCTACTCAAGCCTTAAAGCGGATTGATTTACCTTGGTGCAGTTAATTTTCTACTACGAAAAACCAATAAAAAATTTGCTGTCCAAGGCGAGACAAACGAAAATACGATAAGGTCTCAATCAGATAAGAATTCCAAGTTATCATCTGTTGTCACTTGTAAGAAATGGTCACCTGTCTGTGATCCTTTGGTCCTTGTAAGGGATCATTGACATTTACTTATATAACTACATAGGTACGTAGAATAACGCGACGGTCTATTGACGTAGTACCTATTTGTTTAAAAGCAAAACATTTTAGAAATTTCATCAGACGGTACTTTCGAGTAAATAGAATTCAGAGCTACACAATGAATAGAAATTAGAGGTCTTATTTTCAAATGAAAAATGAATTCATTCGCTGGTATGTTTAGGTGCGAGGCTTGCTTATTGCCACCGTGTTAGTCAAAGTAAATAAATATTTATGGTCTATCAGCTGTTTTAGACGGACGGTAGTCGAAGATTCTGGAATAGAATATCCTTATAGAGCTAGGCACGCACGGCTACACATCAAGCTATGCAAAACCAGTATAGGCTGGCCTTGACTTCTATGGAAAACCTGTACAACGGGAGGTCAGCTAAACTGGACTTGTGTAGCTTGATGTGTACTTGTGTAGCCGTGTGTACATACTTGTAATTGTCTGCCTTCGCTGATTCCTCTTGGTAACCTGAGCGTCACATAAGGATTACTGATGTTGGAGTATAAAAAAACAAATCAGTCTTATTTCAACACTACTACAAAAGTATTTCTCTTTGTAACTCATATATGTTTTTTTAGGGTCTGAGCCCGCTCTTGCCACTTGACTGAAATCCTTAAATCCCCGTTCCCATAGTAACTGTATTTTTCTAGCCTTGCGTGGGATTAGTCTGAAAATAATATTAGTGAATGATACCTTCCAATTCATAAAGGGTAATAAACTCTTTTTAGTTGTTTGACTCGTTTGACCTTAGTGGTGAATGTGATCATGAATCCTATAGCCTGGACCATAAGGTGGTATTGAGTCCATACCCGTCGAATATACCCCACGATAATCATGACACGATATTGGTAAACTGTCGCCATTCCTCACTGTCGTTTCCTTAAGGATGTAGGTACGTATCAATATCAACCCATAAAATATATTTTCTCGCTTCTGAAATGTAAGCAGCAGTGATAGCCTAGTGATATGACCATTGGACTGCGAAGTCAAAAGTCTCGAGTTCGAATCCAAGGCACGCACCTCTGACTTTTCGAAGTCGTCTTAATAAATTAATTATCAAGCGTTTAAACGGTGAAGGAATACATCGTGAGGAAACCTGCATGCTTGAGAGATTTTCTCGACGGCGTGTAAAGTCTGCCAACCCGCAGTAGGCTAGCGTGGCGGACTATAGCCTAATCCCTCTCGTACTGTGAGGAGACCCGTGCCCAGCAGTGGGACAATGTAATGGGTTGATGATGATGAATGTAAGGGATTAGGGTATAGTCACCACTTCGTTGCTTAACATCAGGCGAGTTGTGGTCAAACGCAAGCCTATCTGTGATAAAAAAAAAGTCAAACAAGCTGGCCTAATGCGGGTTAGCAGACTTCATGTCATCCAAAAACAAATAAAAGTAAAGATTTTTATTCAGGTCTTATACTAACTCGAAGTGTAATTATAAATATTCCAGACCTATTTTATTTGGTTCTTGGAAATCTTCGTTCTAAGTAAACACTGCAGATAAAACAGCTAGTACTGTTATTTAATACTAAAGTTGTGGCTTCGCCACGTTGTGGCTACCGCTTCTATTTTACAGATAAATAGTGTTTATATTATTTAATTAACGATGTATTTTTTTGTGTTCCAGTGCTCACAATCTTCGGTACCAGCGTTTACGGCGGAGCAGTGATCGCGACGTCACTAGATTACTTCTTTGAACGAATGATGATGCTTAAATGGGTCAGTATCCTTATTTATTTAAAAGATTCAGAGTACTGTTTTATATTCTTAATGTTTCATCTACTACGAACATAATATGTTCTTATTTCTACAAAGCGCCTGTAGATTAATACATAGTTATTTATATTTCTAAATTGATTCCTTTATTAACTCCTAGTATAGGATGTTTATTATCTTTATCTATCGGGCATGCAGGTTTCCTCACAGTTTAAGGGTGTGATCAATCCCAAACGACTGACGTGGAAAGATTTGTGAATTTTGGGACAATTCAGGCTAAATAATAATTATATTTATAATGATTTTTGACTTAGACCACAAAAAGAAAAATGTTGTTTTTTTTATACTGCTTTCTAACGCTTACGCGAATATTCGGCATTGAAATAAAACTACGTTTTACGGATTTTCTTTTATTATTTATTTTGACTGTTTTTATAAATTTAGCTGTGGGAACGCGCGAAACTAGAGCCTCCTGTGGCGCCGCCATGCCGGCTCTCGTGGCTGACGCTGGCGGCATGGCCCGCCGCCGCCATTGTGGGGCTCACCGCACAATGTGCACTCACAGCCACGGGGATTTATCACGAGCAGAGTGAGTACAAACACATCACCTTTGCTACTGTTCATTTTTACAGACCTGAATAAACCTGCTAAATTACGAAAGCTTTTAAGTTTATTTAGCTGTTTTATTTATTAGTAAGTATGTAGCTTCCGCCCTTTTCTGTACTATAATATGTATGTATTATTAACTCCAGACGCAAAACGACAGGGTGTCATCAGTTTAACGTGTGCGTTTGCGTGTGCGTGTGCGTGTGCGTGTGTGTGTGTGTGTCTATGGCATCGTAGCCAATCATAATGCAATTGTCGGCGGTTTTTTAAATGTTTATACATAAAAACCTTCATCTTGAATTAATCTATCTATTACTGAAAACTGCATTAAAATCCGTTGAGTAGTCTAAAATAAGATCTAAGCGAACAGACAGTAGAAGCGATTCCATTTTATAATGTGTAAAGATAATTTACCCTACCTAACTGTATCATATTTATTTTTTTATCCTATTGAAGATAATATTTAACAAATAATTATAAAATTAACTTCAAAATTATAGGATACAGCTGTGCCCCGTTCCTAAGCGGCTTGTATTAATTTTGACCATTAATTCGCTGAAACACTGCTTTAAAAAACAAGTCGTATTGATGGTCGCCGTACCAGATTGTAGTACCTAGCAGGAATAATTATTGGTACATTGTCCCATCAGTCCTTATTTTCTTGTTATGACTCCTAGAAAATTACTCCAAATGTTATTAATATGTGGACTTGCTTTTAAACTTATACAGAATATAAATATTCTTTATGATCTACAACAACATACCATCACGCCTTTATTCCCCGAAGGGTTAGGCAGAGGTGTACATAAGTACACCAGCATTTCACCGGTATGTTTAGGTCCCATGGAATAGGGGGCGAGCCTATTGCCATTAACCGGGCACAAATCCAGACTCCGAGCTGCTACTGGGAATTTCATAGAAAAACCCAATAACACACTTTGCTCGACCTGTGGATCGAACCCAGGACCTCAGGCGTAGCAGTCGCGCTTAGGACCACTAGACTAATGAGGCAGTTTCATTATGATTTGTATTAGATGAACTGATTTCAATGACATATTTATACTTGCGCATCAAACATTTTTTACCCATCGTAACCAACAGCCTTAGTTACCATTATAATTATGTTCTGTTTATTTCCCAAATTACATAGACGAACGCAATATTTCCTCAAAAGGTATAAGCGCGCAGAAACGTCGCTTGAAGGCCCAGCAGACGCGCCCGATCACCCGCGAGCAACGCGCCGAGATGAAGCAACGCAAGTACAGATACCTGTACCAAGTACGCACCGCGCACGGGGATGTTATCTCACAGGTATTTACATCGCCACCACAAAACTGTCAAATTTCTCCAAATGATTTTAATCCTTAAAATGTTGATGATTAAGTTCAAATTTAACTGAGAAAATTTGACAATTTGACGTTTTGACTTGTGCTGGCGACCGTACTCGCCATTGACTCCTATAATGCTGGCACACGCGATTCGATTCTAGATCAACAATTGGTATCAATTAACACACGGCTACACATCAAGCTATACAAAACCAGTAAAGACTGGCCTTGAATTGTACGGAAAACTTCACAATGGGAGGTCAACCTAAACTGGATTTGTATAGCTTGACGTAGCCGTGCGTACCTATATGCGTATTAAAATTATTATATAACATTTATTCATATAAAACGCACTTAACTTTCACGCACCCTATCTCACTAACTAAAACTGCCTCTGTACTGTTTGTAAATAAAGAATTGAAATAAATATGAGAAGATTGAGACGGTACGCTTATCGTCTGATAGGCTGTACTCCACTATACTAGCCTAATGAGGGCTGGCAGACTTAACATTCACACGCAGTCGAGAAAACCTCGTAGGCATGCAGGCTCCCAGGCTGAATTGGCTAATCACTGAGAACAAGTCCAAAACATCGAAATATTATTGAGAATATTGTCCGGGAACAGTGAGGCAGTTTGATTTTCAAATAGAATTGAGTTTATAAATGTTTACATCAAAGGAGGGAAACAGTACCGAGCATTTGTGATGATCAAAATCAAGTGTTATAGCTATTATAGTATTATTTTATGTACCTTTTTTTTACAATTTTTAACACTATTCCGAATGGAGAGTAAGGATATGTATTTCGAACACAACTTATATTACAAGGATGTCAGTCAGGCGTACATAGTGGCCCTTGAGACGATCAATCGGCAAGAAGAAGTGGGAGAGAGAATAGACAATGGATATCAATTATGCGTTTGAATTGTCCCATATTTAGGCGTTATTTTTAATATATCATTTAAAATATTACTAAAAACGCAATTAGTTTGGCCCTCTGGTGAAAGCGACGCGCCCCATTGCATGGGACCTAAACATACCGGCGAAATGTGGGTGTACATTAGTACACCTCTGCCTAGTCCTTCGGGGAATACAGGTGTGATGGTATGTTATTTATGTTATGTTAAATATTATAACTTTCAGTCGTACGTGCAAGCGTTACAGAAGAAGGCCCAGTGCGGCAACTGGAGCGGTACAGGTGGCGGTGGAGAGTGCAGCACGCTGCAGAGCGACTCCACGCACCTCACCGTCCTCGCCGGCTCCGAGCACGCACCGCCCACTGACTCCGACGACGATCTCAACCAGATCAGAGCTGCGCATTAACTTTGGTACGTATAGATTTTTTTTAGGCATACGACCAGGCGAGCTACCTGATGGTAAGTAGTCATCGCCGCCCATGGACATCTGTAAAACCAAAGGAGTTGCAGATGCGTTGCCGAGCCTATTTCGGGAAAGGAGAAAAGAAGAAGGAAGGGGATTGAGGAAGGAATTGAGCCTCCGGCTCTCTCGCTCACCGAACGAAGCGCAGTAGCGAAAAGCTACTACTCGGATGTTGGTCATCTGCGAGAGTGTGGTACTTCCCCGGTCAAGCTGGCAAGTCCATGCTGCTACCAGCATGGCTCTACCACAACAACAACTACAGTTGACAAAGGAGATGAACATGAAACAGGCCTTATAACAATACAAAAGCATCTCATAATCAGCCTATAATGTTCCCACTCCTGGGACACAGGCCTCCTCTCGGTGAGAGGGAGTGGGCCGTAATCCATCACGCGGGCCCAGTGCGGGTTGGTAGATGTCTCGTGTCTTCGAATTTTAGGTTAGGTTAACCGGTTTCATCACGATGTTTTCCTTCGCCGTTTTTGGAGTAATGGTGATGAAATAATTTACACAAAGTAAAGCGCCTGTCTGGGTTTGAATCTACAACCTACAATTCGTAAGTCGCGATTACCACTGGGTCACTACCGCTTACAAAAGGCCATCACCAGAATTTTCTGTTTTTTAGGTGCAACAGGAAGCAATACTCTCTCTAATTATGCGCACGGTCAATTTAAATTAAAAACCAGTCTAGACTTCACAGTGACTTCTTCGGCAGTGCGGTAATATTTCTAGAATCAAAACCACATGTGAATAATTGGTGAGAACTTAACCTGGATTCGGTGTCTATAAAAAGAAATTTAAATGAAATGGTATTACGTAATTGAGAATAAATTGTTTGTTACTTCACAGATCTTGCTCTTAAGAAACTTGCATAACCGTAGGTAGTCGAGATTAAACATTTGAATAAATATTAATAAATTTGAATATTTATTAAAATGAAATTAGGTAAAGTTGATTATGCTGTACTGTTTACATAACACGGACTCGCTCGGCTAGGGCAGATATATCTAAGATAATATATAAGCTGTAATAAACGCTCATTAAGTTGAACATAATTTCTTCGTTTCTATTCCAGAACGTAAGGTGTGGACGACAGATAAAGCGAATCGCAGTTTATTTTTATCTATGTACCCAGTATTATTGTAAGATGAATCCACTCATATAATTATTACATACTAGTGTTTATTATTATTAGTAATCGCATATTTGTATTTAATGTGACTTTATTATTGTATTGATTATTGTAATTGAAATGTCGCGTATGAGTAAGTGACGGAGTTCAAGGCCTATATTAATTATTTATTGCCAAATATATGTTAGTTTTAAGTATAATAATTTTATGTCAATTTTTGGCTGGATTTTTGATGAATTTTATCAAAGTAAACAAAACCGTCTATTTCGATTGGATTTTATATTGTAGTTAATGCTAAACATTCCAAAGGTAATTGAATACATAAGTTAGTGGTAAGAGTTATTTAGACGTTATTTTGAGACGAATTGCGCGAGTTTTCTGTACTTTGTACATTCACAATCACTGCCATTGATATACAATTCTGTCCTTATAAAAACGGTCTTGAACTCCTTGCGATATGGTTGTGTTAAGTTGATCTATACTCTATACATTTCTAGACAAGTATTATTGATTTTGACGGCTTCGAAAGTCGGCAACGACATCAGCCAGGACCAACGCAGTTGGCGCACGAATGCTTTGAGCAAGCCCGTGTACCTAATATATATATATATATATATATATATATATATATATATTATACAAAACGCTACTAGTGTGTAGATGACGCAATAAGAGTTTATGTAAAATTACTTCAAAGCGTCTTGTTTCAATGGTAAACCTACAATATTTATGTACCCAAGTAGTGTATTGAACACTAAATATTAACAGAAAACAAAAGTTTGCTTACCTTTAGGAACCGCACCAAAAATTATATAGCAAATAATAGACATCACAAATATAAATATGTATCATCACAAAACGTAATTGTAAGTTGAACGGAGCCGTCGCCACAGCTATTCCAACATCCCTGTGATAGCCAGTCATATAGTTTCTTGCCAAATTCTGCCTCCTTCGTGGAGTGCGGAAATTGCTACAACTGTCCAATTCTTAAAGTATTTATATGAATTTCTATGTGAGTCTTTTAGAGCACAATGCGATTTGGATGTGATGAACGGGTAAACTCTTATGAAGAGTCTAGATTTAAGATAGATTAATAATTATTACTAAAAGTGTATAATATGTAGAGATCGAATTTCTTATAAAAATATCTTGTACTGTTAGACATTTTGTTCATTTTTTAGAAGGCTTTTGACGCCAATGCAAAGCATAGTTATTTTAATGTTATAATTATTTTGTTTAGAATTATATACCTACTTTTGATCGTTTGGCATTAAAAAATCACGAGCAAAGCTGACATAATTGTGATAGTTTAGTAAAACATGTTTTTGTTTAAATGATTAAAGGTAACAATAATCTGCTTAAAGCAAAGCAAAAGCGCAAAATATAAAATCTGCTCAAATGGTCAGTTGTCGATATCGTACATTCTACGCACAGTGTGATAATTTTTATGTTTTCGCCAAAGTTTATTTAAGTTTTTACATGGCTTTAAAGCATAAGTTTATATTTACCTTGTATTTTTCATTTTATATATACATTTATTATTGTAAAACAGGTATTTAAAAAAATATGAACTGTCAAGATTTAAACTTTGTAATATGTAATGGTTATTGTCATTGTACTGATGAACAATGTGTAAAATTTGTTATTTTTTAGATGAGGTCAAAATAACCTGGAAAGTGAAGTGCATGTATGTATTTTTCTTGCTAATCTTTGAGGTTGGGAAGCCAGCCCTGTGTGTATATTGTTTTGAAAATATTATTTAAAAGTGTATAGCAACATTCAGGGTTGACACATTTGACTGGCTTTAGGAGGCTTCTTATTAAAACGATACATTTGTCGGAAAGAAAAAGGTTATGTAACAGCAGCGTTGGAAGTGGTCGCCCTAGAAGGACATATGCTTATCTTATTGGCGAAATCCTTCAATACTTCATCTTACTTGCGTTTACTCGCATCTGTGGCGTGTGCATGACAAGATGAGTGACATGTATCTGGTCTGTAGTTTCTGCCTACCCATGCGGGAAAAAGGTGACTGAATGCTGTATGTATCTAAGAAAAGGTTAAATAATTTGGTTGTCATTGTATGATCTACAGGGAGACAAACATAATTAAGATTTTTTTTAAGAAACCAACCAAGCCATTCATTGGCGCCTAATTAATATTATAACTTGAATACTTATTCTCATATTTTTTTTAAAAAAAAAGCTTCTTAGCAATGTGTGTCCCACATTAATCTTGTTAACCCCTCGTACTAAGCTAAATGCTTGTATTACGAGTGGGTTCACGTCGGTAGTGCAATGGGTGAGTTTCGAACCGCCAACCACATGATCGCAAGTCCGACGCTCTAGCCATTAGGCTACCGCCGCTTTCAATTAATGTAATTATTGTGTGGACGAAATTAAATCCCGACCTCAAAGTTTACAGTGTTTTTATGGTGAAAGTAATAGATGTATATACATATTGTAGGACATAAAGTAGGATTTGTATAACTAGCTTAGGATTATGTGGCGCGTTTAAGAGATAACCATAAATTATTCTTTGTCCCCTTATGTCTCTGAACTTAGTCCACTTGAACGCTCAATTTCTAGTCTTTATTTTATTTGTATTTCAATAGTAGTACTGCTCCATTGTTATATAAATGTATAAATCAAATTATTAATATATATGTTTCTGTACATTGTTATTTTCACTGGGACAGTATAGGGAAATCCTGAACACAGAAAATAGCAGACTATTTGTTTGAGAAACATTTTCGAACATTGTTAGTGAAATATTTTTGCCAATCAACGTCTAATTGTCCAAAACAACGGATTTTAATTTTATTTATATATTAAGAACATGTTGATTGGTTTTTATTATAATTGCTTTAATAACTCTTTTCTCTATACAACTTTACTTCAAAGTGCATATTGATAATACAACCTATTTATACATAACTATTACATTAATAAATATCACTTATTGCCTTTATAGTATGCAACATTTAAATCACATAAATTTATATGTTACGAAACAACGGACAATGATATTTGATAAAAACGGATTTTCCGCGCTGTTCAGTAAAAAAAACACTGTACATTATGTTTGTTTTGACACATAGTTATAATATTTGCATAATTTATCAACTATATAGCTTTTATTTTAAGAACACTACAAAATTGATTCCACTTTACAGTATTTTTTCCCTGTTATGTTTTCTAATATAAATTTATTATCGACATTCTATTTTTATATGATTGGTTGTTTTTTTTATTTTGTTCCTCAGATTTTACTTTAAAGGCGGAATAATTTTCTACCCATCACCATTCTCCTAACCTTGTCACAATTTATTTAAGGTTGTTCTTCATTTATCATACTTATCTGCCTTAAACTTTTCTTTAGTCTCCCTCCATCTCACTCTTAAAGTGAATTGCGTTTCATCCCTCCTCAAAAAATTTCCAGCTCGTGAAATAGTTTTTATCTGACTGGTTAAAAATCAAAACAACCCGTACTGTGTCATTTAAAAGCAGTTTAGGTCGGAATGAACGATATCTGATTCAAATATTGACATGTTAGATATTCTCAATTTCCCATATTGTGAGGACCTTCTTGCTTTACTTTAATCTTTTGACCACCACAGTCGTCCACTGACGACCATATCGACCCCAATACGTTGACGTCATCACTAGATGAAAAATAATATGTTGTAAATATTGAAAGTATATAAAATTATTGTAGTAGCTATAATAATAGGCTGGATCTTTGTTTTAAATGTTTTATTGTAGTGGTCAAAAGGTTAAATAAACTTTGAAATAGATGCATACATTAAAAAATAAGATAAAATAAACAATACCTTTCAGCCTTCTGTGTACAAGAAATGTCTACGGTGTAATATAACATTTTACCGCAAATTGCGGGTTTGCACTTTGTGGTAAAACGTAATATCACACCGTAGAAGAATAAACTAAGTATATTGCTCTGTTTAAATAGAAATTCTCTAGTGTATGCTCACCTAAATGTTAATTTTCTCATGCTCATACAGCGGCTCTCGCATCATCAACATAAAACATTAATAAGAAACTATGAGACATTGCATCGTTAATACCGTATAGAACGAACACTGCCGAATATTTAATAAGCAATAAACAAACGAGAATCAACCTAGACAGAGGTACATAGTCATTTTATAGATTATATAAACATGACGACGATGATATTCTATAATAATTTACTTACGAAATTATTTTAATGAAATAGGTAACTTTGTAGGATTTTGAGCCTTGAAAACCGCCAAGAAACCTCACATGGTCGCGCGCTAAAAATTCGCGAGACATTCACACGTCTGAAGATGTCAGCAAGTATTTATAATCAGTGGAAATTTTTAATAGAAAGAGTAGGTGTAAAGACTAATTATTTTTGTTACTAATTCGGATTTTTGTGGGCAAAAACAATTAAGCGATTTTACCGGTGCGGCAGTTCGGAACGGCTAACTTCAGACAAGCTCAGTCATTTCGAAAAAACTGTATGTAGGTACGTACATACGGCTACAGGTCAACCTATAAAAATCCAGTTTAAGTTGATATCGCATTGTATAGGCTTCCTATACAATAAGCGGCCAGCATAATATAGTTTGGTATAGCCTGATGTGTAGCCGTGCGTACTAGCCAATAATATCAGCCTCAACTACCCATTCTACAAATACAGTTTGTTCGAAATAAGTAAGCCGATCGGAAGTTAGCCGCTCCGAACTACCGCGGTGATAAAATCGTTTAATTAAGTGTTTTAATACATAAATATCGATATTAGTAAACAAAATTATTAGAAATGTGAAACATATACGACTCTAATTACCTTTACACCGACTCTTTCTATTAAAATTTACCACTTCTAAACCACTTGCAGACAACTTCCGATCGGCTTACTTATTTCGAACAAACTGTACCTATCTAAATCTATGGTCCTTGTCCAATATTGTTAACTGCTTCATGTAATCAAGTACTGAATTTATCAGCTAGAGCGCTAGGTTTCGCTATGTAGGTAAGTAAATTCAGGTGATTTTGGTGCCACAGCGCTCCCGTAGTTCCGGCACTAAAGTGGTGACGTGAAATGCCGAGGTTGGTTTTAGTCGGTAGATCGCTCTTTTCAGAGCGGAGTCCGACACACCTCATCGCTCTCCCCGGAGCGGTGAGTAGTGCATAAAGCATTTCCAAACCCGACAAAAAAAATGCTGGTTTCGGTGGCGGTAGTGTCAACTAGACATCATGTAGAAGATACGTTAGCACGTGAAGAATAGGTTGGCGAAGGCGCTGAACTAGGATCCTTAAATCAGTGGCATTCCTCGGACCCATTTCCCACCCCCCTTATTTTCTGTTTATTAGGTTCAAATAAGTTTTTGGTTTCGAAAAATATATATCATTTCATTCGGCCGGACGTATTAGCTGACTTTTATAATATACCTACCTAATTATGGTAAGGTAAGAATATTAGTTTTATAAAATTAAGGTTTGAATTTTAACATTTAGTTCGCACGGTTGCACATCAAGTTATACAAAACCAGTATAGGCTGACCCTGGATTGTGCGGAAAACCTTTACGTCGGGAGGTCAGTCAAAAGTGGTTTTATATAGCTTCATGTGTGTACCTATTGTGTCCGAGAAGGCCTGTCGCTCAAAAATTAGCTCCCCGCTGTAAATTATGATGCGTAGAATTAAACATGTATTTAATGCTATTTTTGTACATAGGGAAGATACGGATCTAAACTTATATTTTCGAATGAATTTGGCCAATAATTGCGAAGCACGGCATTAATTTATTATTAAATATAGTTACTATTATAAAATAATTTTGATGACATCTTTATGTAACTTTTTTTATTAAAATAGATTTTGTGTTAATACATTTTTGAGGTCACGAACTTAAATGGAAGGATGGTGGAAGGTTTAGATAGATACTTACGATATGTTTCTAAAATTAACCTCAATTCGCTTGAACGTTATTCTATATGGAGACTGGAAAAGGATATTGATGAATAGCCGTGAAAAATTGGTTTGGAATACTTGGAATGTACGTAACGGGGCACGGAGGAAAAATGAAACTTAGGCAAAAAATAATCGCCAATCTTTACTTTATTGATTCCATTCCATCGTATATAACACGTAAATATAAGGGCGTCTTGGCGTTTTTTGTCTCCGATCAGACGTTTTTCGTAAAAAAATATAAGTTCTAAACTATATTATGGGTATGAAAAATTTATAGTAGCCGATTCTCAGACTTACTGAATATGCATATACAATTTCATAACAATCGGTCAAGCCATTTCGGAGAAGTATGGTAACTAACAATGTGACACGAGAATTTTATATAAAGATAAATTCCGTCTCAGACAGGTTAGGTTAGAAGAAATTTGAAGGTCCATCCCCTTTACTATTTAGAAATAGGAGCCCTCACCTCGACTTGCTAGCGGCAGCATCGGTACTTGAAATTGACAAACCTGATACCACGTCTGGCACGTCCCGTATGAAACGACGAAAGCGGGCGGCATCAGAATATTTTTTTTACTATGGTAATTATGTTGATAATTTTGCGACGAGGGCGTTTATTAGGCTGCATATTTTTCATCATTTTTGCGATAGGACAAATTTAGAAAAAAACAAGTACAATCTCAACATTTGACATCAAGGTCAATGACCCACCCTTAGGTCAAGGTCAATGCCCGAGTCCTGTTATGTTCCCCCACACCCCACCGGGTCGCGACGAAGGCTAGATTAGGCGATGGTTGGTGTTTTCAAAGTTTTTTTTTTTGATAGTGCCCCGTTTCGTATCCACTGACCAAAAATCGTTTGTAACATATTGTGTTGCTTATATTTAGAAATCATCTGGTCCAACGTATGTCCGGATTTATTTCAAATAATTTGATAACTAGACGTAGTTATCAAAATTGATTTTAAAATACGGGATGAAGACGGTCAAAACATAAATGAACCCACCATTTAGGTGCAAACCAAGCAAACATGGCAAATAAACCAAATATCTCCTTAAATTAACTATAATTATGTTTATATATTTTATTCTTCCCATAACTTTGTATGCGCGGGCGCGCCGCTGTTCGTATCGGCTAACTACAAACGTGCGCAGTTATTTCGAACGAACTAGCCACCGTAGCGATTGCAACGGTCAGATTTTTCATACCCAGGCACATAGGATACAAAAAAAATGATATGTACTAATCATATTTATTGGTTTTGTACCTCTCTTTTTGTTTTGAGACTAGTTGGTTATTCTACTACATAGTTATTTGAATGCATCGCTTTACTGGTGACATTGAAAACATGCAACAAATCGACTAGGGAAGTTCAGTTATCGTTACTTATTTTAAAATGTTGTCCGAAAATCTAAATTGCACCCAAAATAATATCGATTATCACCTTAGAATGAAAAAAATAGGCAAAAAAAATAAGATACTGCCCAAATTATATGCGCGGTGCGCCCGATGATTATTTTACGGAGATCCGAAGAGAGACGTGAAGTATGGCAACGCTTCACTTGCGGTCTTTTACAATTTTATTTAATTTTCTTTTAACATGAAAAAAAATATAGATTTGAAAGATTAAGAAATATGAAAATGTCGGTAATAATAGTAAAAGTAATACCTATGGAATTAGTAATATACATTTTGGACTTACGTCTCTTCTCGCCAAAACTGTAATGTAAGAAAGTTATTTTAATAAATAATTTGTTGTCATCCCATAAACAAATGAGTTTCATTTCTCAAGTATCTATCAATTGCATAATTATAAGGTATTTATTAAGTATATTGCAGGTGCTGAATAAATACAATGTTATTATAAAAAAATACAATGACATATTTTATTATAAATTGATATACGAGTATGGTCGTTATTTTCAAGGGATGCTAATTTCGAACAAGTAATTAATTTTGAAATCGAAGATGGTGGTCATATATTTCTCGGGTAAGAAGTATACTGACGGGTAAGAAGTATACTGAACGCCTATTTGTCGAGGAGAGTATTGCAGAGCTTAACTAAAAAGCTGGGTTTGTCACGACGCGTTACCAGGTACCTACACGATCGAGATAACGGGTACCTACTAATAATAGTCACACCACATAATCACCAATTACCAGTAGCCCGATTCTCGTAATTAAAACCGTAGCGATGTCGCAGCGACTTAATCGTTGAAACAGTTTTCCTATTCACATCCGTCGATCGGACCGATTTAGAAGTCGTTCTATTGAAAAATCGTTGAACCGTATTCACATACGTTCGTTGGGCGAGAATCGTTCTAAAACGTTGGCTTGACAGTATTCACATAACAAAACGATTTTTCGATAGGTCGGACGCCAACGATCTAATGTCAAATTTCACGATTCAAATATCGTTGAGCAAACGTTACATAATTGAGACGTTTGTGAGAACATTTCGGTGTTTTTTCCTGAGATGCAAGTGTTTGTGTGCCTTGTATTATGTTAAAAGGCCGAAATAAGTCTCGAGCTTGCATATATTTATTGTTAGATGCAGCCGACACACCAAAGACTTCTAGCATTGAAATATTTTTTTAATATAGCATACCATCACGCCTGTATTCCCCGAAAATAGGTAGAAGTGTACCAATATAACCCACACTTCGCCTCAGAATCGAATCTCGAATTATTTTACTGACTTAGTTCGAACCAATATTACTTCAAGTATTCATGTATGCAATCCGACAAATTCTGATATGCTAATATTCCATATTCACGCCATTCATAACATGGCTGTTTCAAATTAGTTGGTTAATGTCATTCGACTCGACGACTGATATGGCATCGTTCATTAAAAATTTCAATACTGTATCGGTAATCCCGCGTTTCCACTGACGACAAAAAATGCTGCAAACATCTATCTTACTCTCAAAGAGTGAGCGGGATAGGAAGTCAGTGAGTAGTGTAACTGCGGCGTGTGGGTTCTTTATTGCACAAGAAATAAGGCATATTTTGGATATTTTGATATGAATGCATGCAAAATATAGCTCAATACAATTCTTGCACGAATATAGTACTATGAATTTAATTCTATTTAATAATAATATATATCAGTAATCTTCACATATTAGTCATGATACTCATGATATTATAATTTTAATTACTTCAAGTATTTGATGAATAAGTATATTCTTAACCAATATTGACAAATACCATCTTTATTTTTAAGCATGGATCGACACCTACAGATTACAACAAGACTAGTTCTGACACCTTAATTTGTCTCATATTTGACAGTTCTCTCTTTTTTGTTTTTTTTTTTTTGCCTTGGATACAGAACCATTTTACCGAATACGAGAAAAAAACATAACTTCAATTGATATTTCCGTGATTGTGTCTCTGTTTGTTTGATTTTAACAACATTCATTACAGTTATGTAACTCATACTCATTATAATCACAGTAATTTGAGTAAAAAAGCTTTTTGATAACTTGGTAGAATACATAAACATGTAACTGGCAATAAAGTCGTTCAAGTCGTTGAGAAATCGTTTAGCTTCGATCCTATTGAGCTGTCGTCCTATTGATCGACGATCGAGGAAGAGGGGAATAGCAAACTTGGATAGGACGATAACCGAACGACTTCTGATCGCCAACGATTTTTTGATAGTTTGTATTTACGTGAATCAGGCTACAGTACGTAATCTTTTAACTTTACAATAATCTATGCTGTGCCCATACGAATATCGAGTATCACTTTTTGACTGCCGCGTTGGTCTAGTGGTCCCAATCGTGACTGCAACGCTAGAGGTCTTGGGTTCGATCCCCAGGTCCAGCAAAGTGTTATTGAGTTTTTCTATGAACTGTGGGTGTACATTAAGTACACCTCTGCCTAACCCTTCGGGGAATACAGGCGTGATGGTATGATGGTTTATAATATTAATAACAATAAATATAATATATTATTAAATAGTGTATAGTAGTACACCCCCCCCCCCCCCATCAAAAGGACTGGGTAGCGGTGTTGCATTGTTATTTTTTAATGGCCGCCAGTAGAAAAAAATCGAATAAGGGGACGCTTAAAATAAAAAAATCGAATAATAAATAATCGTTTTTTTTACAAATGATAATCGCTCATAAAAAATCGATTTTTATGAAATAATAATCGATTTTTTTAATAATCGATTATTTTTTAACATCCCTATGTGACCAGACTTGACTAATGCGCCAGCCCACACCTATATGTGGATGTTTTAGATGTCGCAAGGTTACAAACCCCTTACAGCTTCCACGGGGAAGCTGGAACGTATAAGGTATAACTAAAGACTATTAAACCACACCACCAACCACCACGGTGGTTATAATTCTCTTTGGGTATAACTGAACTGGGAATGAAGTAAATAATAAACAAAACATTTTATTATTACGATTGGTATATTATTAACATCGTGTACAAATAAAGCTAGGTATTACAAATATTATAATAGATCTATTATAGAGACAGGTACCTTAAAAGATACTACTAATACTAAATAAGCATAGGTATTTATGAGATCAAAATACATGGCAGTGACCTATGAACACTCCGGTTTCCCAGAGAACTCTGTTGAAAAATTTAAATTATTAGCTTAGGTCACGTTTAAAACTCAATTTGTCAATGTTGCATAATTTTCGCTTCAGTAGTAATTATAATAACACTACCCAAAACGATTATCGAATATAATAATTATTATACGAATTTATAAACAAAATCTATGGTCTATGGTTTGAACATACGATCACCAGATCGCATGTTCAAACCATAGACAAAAATGTTGTCTATGTTGAAACGAACCTAATGGTAATAAACAATTTGGTGTCTACTTTGGTGATATGGTAAATATTCTAAAAAATACAGGTAGGTATCTAAACACTATCGTCGGCATCAGGGGGCTGACTTGCTAATTTATTTGCCATCGCTGACAAGATATCTGTCAATCGAGCGAATCTCTGGTTTGGCGTCGTGAGAGCTCCTCTCTCTCCCCATAGGAAGTTTATGTGGAACTCCGTTCTAAATAGTTCGAGCAGAGTGGGGTCTAACTTCGGTCCTAAAGAGGACATCTCCTGTACTACGGTCCTAGCGTTGCGTTTGTACATATCGATTTGGTTTGGAAAATGCCGAGCCGCTTCCAAATGTGCGGCGGTAGCGTTAAAGTCGAACTCCAGGCTGTTCATCAAGCTACCCGCGAATGTGTCATCTGGCTGCATAAGACCTCCGCCTTCGCCATCTATCGAAGCAAAATAAAAATAATTTTAAAGTATGACAATTTTATTTCCAAGAAGTAGGTAATTTTAGTGATAAGAAAATTCCAAGGAGCCACCCCAGAGCCCGTCTTAATCCAGCAATATCCACTGATGACACATTACTATGTAAATCAACCTTGAAAAACGATTTAGTATCCTTACGGTACTTATAGAGAATCCAACGGGTAGAGGGGTACTGAGAAGTTATGGGTAGGTACTTACCAAATAAATGGAAGCACAGAACAGGCGGTATGATATACGGTGTTGTAGTGTTGGGTGGTAATGGATTGGTGCCTTCGTTCATACTTTTAAAGCAAGGCCGTAGTTTAGCCTCAAACATGAACGCATTGTCTGTATATACGCGTCTCAGAATAATCCAAGCATTCTCCAAACACTCCACCTTTGGAAGAAATAGAAATTTAAATAACCTGCATGTTTAAACAAGTACGCAGTAGGTAACAATTTAGGTAAAAAATATTTATATACCTGAGGCATACACAAACCAAACATGATAGCTGAAAACCCATAAAAATTCCCCAAAGCTGTTTTTGTTTCAACTGCAAGGAGAATCCAGTCGTTGATGGTATCAGCTCGCTGTCTATCTGTCTGGCACGTTAATATTGTCACGGCTATTAGTAGACGAAAAGTCTCGATCCTGGAAATGTGAATTATATTTTAATTTGTTTTTTAAGTACTAGGTATCTACCACTACGATCTTCAATCAGGCTCAAACCTATCTACAGTGCGAGCATGAAACCCAATCGTTGAAATGTTGACACGTCAATATTCGATAATTAGATTGGAAGTTATTCATTTATCACAGGGTAAATCCTAAATTTAACAACCGATATTTTTTGACAATTCGTAAATTCCATGCTAAATAATGGTACCTATATATAATATCGACGATTTACCATAAATATTGTAATAATCATGAGGATGAGATAAAAACAATATTGTAATATATCGATGCCGCCGATTGTATGCTCACACTGTTGGTGTCATTTGCTCATTCAATTACCTTTCAAGAACATCTAAGCGCAGAGGTCGGCCCTGTGGTAGAAACAATAATTCCAATCCTGACGCCGTTTTCTCAAGTCCATCAATTTGAATAGAATCATCAAAAAAGAAATACAAATCTACTTTCGTCATGTGATTTGCTAGAATCCTTGGCCCAGAAGTACGTAACAACAACTTTATATTGTGCAGAGTTTCAGATTCGAGTGGTTTTGTTAGACCTGTTGGTATAATTTGCGACTGGAAATTTTCTAGGTTTATTCTGGAATCCACCACATAATCTAGATTTTCTGTCTGCAACAGTTTGGCTTCAGTAAGTTCATAGTCAAATTGATGCTTCATGGTTGGTGTTACCAAATTATAGTCGGAATCTGTTCTAGATTTAGTAGGATCACTATGTGCTGAGCTTTGAGTGGAGTCTCCGGATCCATTGCCTGAATCTGAACCCGAAACGTGGTATAGTCGTTGGAGTTCCAGTCGTCTTTCATCTGCTTTCGGACCGTCGTATCGAGCTGGCTTTGCTGGAGGACTAGTTGGAAGATTGGCATCCCAGGTACTCGAACTCGAGTTAGATTCACTGCAGAAGGTTTTCCCAAGCTTGTTTGTTTGGCTCTGGATGACTCCATCGGCACTAGCACTTTTACCGTTTGTGACATGTTGTCCTATGTCTATCGGGGTTAGGGAGTGAGATCGTTGTTTTTTAAAAGGCACTCGCAGTTGCATTCCTGGTTTGGCTGCAAAATGGCTATATAGACTATATGGGTTCCCGTAGGAGCCGTCTCCAACAGGAGATACGACTAAATTCATATCGTCGTTCTGAATATAATTTGTCAAGGGCATCACACGATTGGCCGGATATTGGATCCTCGCTCCGGATGCTGCAGATATTGGTTTCCCTGATCCAACGTAGGAGGTGATGAGATCAGCCACTGTGTCGTAGGCTTCGTCTTCAAATTGATATTGGTGCCTTTCGTAGACAGTATCAGGGTGTACTACGATCTAAAAATTGACATTTTGATACTTGTATCATCACACTTGTAGTAAAAACACAATCGGAGTAGATAGTTACTAGGTACTTACACGTTGTATCACGAAATGTAAGTGTTGCCCATTAGACCGACAACTGAGAACATAATTATCGGGTTGCGACGATGAATCTCTAACGAGAAACTCTCGGTCCTGTTGCAGAAGACTTTCAGCAGCTGTCCTACTGAGTGCCCCATGATACCACCCGTGGGAGATGATCTGATCGGATGGTAAAGAAAACTCCCACTCCAGTAGGCCCGACGAGGTCAGAACATTGGGATCCTGAAAACGGGCGAAGATTTAGTAATGACAAGCAGTAGATACTTAGAACCTAGAACCTTAGAAACTTGCGTTAACTAACTAACGACCTAACTAACTGATTGACTTAGTCACCAATGGCCTACCGTTTAGTTTTTTTTTTCTGAATTAAGTAGGTAGATCATACTACTTATGTTCTTAATCCAGAATATTTAAAGTGACCGTAAAAAATATGTTTCTAATAACAAGCAGCAAGGATAAGTACCTATGTTATTGTGTTAGCTAGTTACATCGTCAATCTTCAAGTTGATTGAATTCTTATTTAATTCTAATTTTGATAATAGTATGACTATATACCAACCCTAGGAATTCCACAAAACAAATCAATAAAAACTACTTTTTTCTAATTATCCATTGGTACTTGACACCAACACACAAAATGCCTCGTTAGTCTAATGGTCCCAATCGCGACTACTACGCTAGAGGTCTTGGGTTCGATCCCCAGGTCGGGCAACGTGTTATTGGGTTTTTCTATGAAATACTCAGTAGCAACTCGGAGTCTGGATTTGTGCCCGGTGAATGGCAATAGGCTCGCCCCCTATTTCATGGGACCTAAACATACCGGCGAACTGTGGGTGTATCTTAAGTACACCTCTGCCTAACCCTTCGGGGAATACAGGCGTGATGGTATGTACTATGTATAAATTATTAGAATACTGTCTTATTTTACGTGTATTTTTATCCGAAAGGTTCTCAGCAACAAAATTCATCGTTAACTAAATTAAATTTAACCTAAGGTACCTACGTAGCACTTGTTGGGCTAGTTTCTATGGTTTTACCAACGACATTTTTTGACTATAGTTGCAATGCCAAAAAAACACAATAAGTATGAAGGATTACAATGATATAATAAAATACTCTCATATAAATAATGTATATACCCATGCATTTATAACAAGACTAACACAATACATACTTAATTACAAATAATCAGCTGATACTTAATAAATGAATGCATTCGGTTGGCACATACTTAGAATTTGTAATAATTATTAAGTTATTAGCGACAATATGTTAAGTAATTTATTGTTCTCAAATAGGGAAGTGACTTGTTATTGAGAAAATTGCGTTTCAACCTATGAAAATTAATTAATGAGAGATAGATACAAGCTTTCGTAAACCAATTATATTCTTTTCTAAAGTCCAATTAGACATTCCAAGTGTTTGAAAGTCAGTAAACATACTGAATTAATAAATACTATGAGGGTAATAGATATAGGTACATTCGGGTGTAGGCTAGGCAGCGAGAAAGCTTGAGCAACGCATATATTATGTCAACAATGTAAATAATTAGGTACGTGTCAATAATTCGCTTTGAAAATATAAATAAGTACACGAATAAAATAATAATACACTATTACACACAAGCCACATTTTCCACTTACCATTATTATTCACTATATAAAAATATTGAGCGACATTACATTTGGCAGTGGTCTAAACTTTAGGGTGAAGCTAACGATTCACCACGCATCTAGGGGATGAGGGTCAATCAATAGAATAACCCGCCCTTTTCTAACTGTATGTTGGTAGCGAAGAGTGCGGCTAACTTCATGCTCCACTATCGCGCATGCGTTAACTTCGTTGATTTAATCTTTCTATCCTTTGGAAGGTGGTTCCTCAACTGTATGTAGATCACATTGCCCTTGCCCTGTGTCCTTTGGCACATGCCTTTAGAATGAATGAATTTAGGTACTTGGTACGTAAATAGTTATTTAGTATATTTTATTTTATTTATAGTATTTATTAACTTCGGAAACATTTGGTAGGTAGGTATACTAAGTGTAGTGCTCGACGGTATTTAACTTATTTAACTTATCTTAACGGTATTTAACTTATCTTATCAAAAGTAACATACCATCACGCCTGTATTCCACGAAGGGTTAGGCGAAGATGTACTAATGTACAACCACGCTTCACGTGTATGTTTTGGTCCCATGTACCTAATACCGGGCGAGCCTATTAGGTACCGTTAACCGGGCACAAATCCAGCTACTGAAAATTTCATAAAAAAACCCAAACACACGATGCTCAACCTGGGGATCGAACCCAGGACCTCTAGCGTAGCAGTAGCGCTTGGGCCACTAGACTACCGAGGCAGTCTATTTTTTATAATTCTGATACAACCGTTCATAATATTCGTATACTTGTACCTAATTCCACTCCCTCAATCTATCATAAATGTCGAATTCAGGTCCTGTTTCACCACCTCTAGATAAATTCAAAATTGGAACAGAATTTGTAAGTATTTAACTGTCAGATAATTTATCGGGAACTTAACAGAACGCGGTGAAACAGGCCCTTAGTCTTCTAAATTACCAATCCACTTCTAACGTGTACACTGTAGGTTCCCACCATATTCAATAAAAAAATTAACCACTTAAACCACAAAAAAAAACTCGAATGTTGACATATACTTACTATTGACTTTTTTAGTAGGTACCACAATTACCGTCCAGATCATCGTAACAGCATTGTGGCAAGCTAAAAAACATGGTGCTAGGCGCTCGCATGGGAAGAATATGCATAACAAAAAATGAATGAGAAAAAATGGAACACTAGGTACCTACTTTCTTATTCGTTTGAGTGTTTTTTTACAAACGAATTTCTTTTCAGGTACCTATTGCAGGTAACAATACAATAGGTAATGTACGGTGGCCAGCACATCAAGTTACCACAAAATGTCAAATTTTCTCGGTTGATTTTGACTTTTATCTTCAATAATTTAGGGTTTAAAATCATTTGGAGAAATTTGACTGTTTTGTATACCTTGACCTGCTGGCGACTGCATTTAGGTATATGCGCAAGAGCAAAGTACCTAATAGGTACTTTCCGATCATTTGCAAAGCCTACTTTATATCGATGTACAGTTTGTTCGAAATAAGTAAGCCCATCGGAAGTTGTCTGCAAGTGGTTTAGAAGTGATAAATTTTAATAGAAAGAGTCGGTTTACAGATAATTAGAGATGTACAATATGTACCTATATGTTTCACATTTCTAATTATTTAGTTTACTAATTTCGATATTTATGTATTAAAACAATTTTATCACCGCGGTAGTTCGGAACGGCTAACTTCCTTCGGCTTACTTATTTCGAAAAATCAGTACCTACCTAGCAAAATTAAAAATATTTTGAAATAAAACATTTTAAGTTACTTACTAACTAACTGTAGGTACTTTGTGTAAATATGCAATCAATTGTTTCGTTTTATTATTACGCTTAAATAGGTGTCATGTTTTGTTTAAAGGAAACACAACGAAAAGCAAACTCAACCTCGACCTCTTTAAAAACATCAAACAGCCGTGTTTAAAAACCAAAAATATTTGCAAACAAGAAATCCGTGCTGTGCGTAACATGACTCTGTATGTAAACAGTGTGAAGTTAAAGGAATATTTTTCCAAACAACACTCATATGGATGCTTCAATTAGTTGATCAACGGCGATGGCCAGTATACTCCGCGTGTCGTGCGCAACCGTCCTAACTACACTTATCCTGTCGACGGTAGTTGTGTGCTATGAGAAAAGTAAGGAACTTTTAAATTAAATATGTCCATTTTTAATAAATAAGTAAATTCTTTCGATTTATTAAAATTTGAGAGCTTTACCTTGCCGTCGTAGGAAATATAGGGACATTTTCCTAATAAATTGGGTAATGTGTTTTTCGTGATAATAAATGACTGCACTACCCACACCATTTGTTAAAAAATAAATACCTAATAGAACTCAAACCCTCTAATAAATTTAAACAAAGTTTATTATTTCCAGCATTGCGCAAAATCGTTCGCAACCAATCAAAAATGGTTCAAAGACCGTTTAGTGAAAATACCGGCCCAGAAGCAACATGGAAAAATATCAGCAATCCGCATAGCTTACGGATGAATGAAGCGTTGCTTTTCCCAGGAGTAGCACAAATGAAGACTATGTTCCATAACATACAAAGGCCAAAAATATCGACCATATTAACGTCACTTGAGACAAGTAAAGGCAAAACATCGTACTCTAAAATGAAAATTTCAAAACCTGAGACACATAATGAACTAAGACTAACTAGAAATACGTTTACAGACTTTAACGTTACTGTTCAACCACCTAAAGAATTACAAGATATGTATCACAACATAAGTAACTTAGAAAATATCAAACTGGCTATTAAAAACTACTATCAGATACCAACACCATCTAGGTTTTTTCCACCCATAGAAGAACATGATGTGCAAAGCGTTGAGCAAAGAGGAAATAGTAAAGAAAACACTGTCCTTATTCCTGATTTTCGCGATACAACTAAAGATAATGTTACTTTGCAAGTAAAAGGTATATTAATTCCAAAATCTAAGATGAAAACCCAAACTGAAGATACGATTATTCGTAGAGAAACGATACATAGTATTATAGACATAGATCCTGACAATGAAAAGGCTGATTTTCTAATAGAAGGTTTACCAATGGATAGTACAATGTTCAGCTATAATTTAACATTAGACACATTTACTTGTTCAACCATCAGAGAAACGACTGCCGATATCGATGCACAAGAAAAGTTTTCGCAATTTAATATAGAGGTAAGATTTTATCCTCATTACCTATTTGGATTAGAAGGTAATACATCCATATTATAATTACGAATTAATAATGTTACAGCCGTTCTGGATGATTAAGAGGCATTTCTGGAATCATATTTTTGATAGCCGTTACGAATCTTTAATGAGAAATTCGAAATGGCCTCCTTTGAAGGTAAGTCAGTAGAGATTGAGGCATGCTAAGTTATTCAAAAAATTAACATCACAAAATAAAATTCATATTTTTTTCAGGTAATATTAATACCTCGTACCCACGTCGATACGATATGGAAACGAACATTCGAACAATATCATAAAGATAGCGTTAGTAAAATATTATCTAATGTTGTGAAAAAGCTGCAATTCTATGGTAAACTAACATTTAGCTGGAATGAAGTTTCACATTTGAGTTACTGGTGGAGAAGAACCACTCACAGAAATCGAGCGGTAAGAAAATGTTAAAATAATTGTTTGATATTTACGCAGGACAAAAAAGACATTGAAAAATAGAATATTTTTTGTTGTTTAGGCATTTCGAAAACTAATAAAGTCTGGTAGACTTGAAATAACAACAGGAGGTTGGGTCGAACCAGATGAAGCGACGACACATTTATTCGGACTTGTTCATCAACTTGTTGAAGGTGAAAAATACTTCATTATTTTTGTCTTACTTTTGTGTCCTGCAAAACATGCGCACATTGCTAACCACAAGTGTAGATGGGTGAATCTTCAGAAAATATTATTTTTGAGTAAATTTTGTGGATTCTTGAAAACCTGCGTGCATCGCTCATATTTTTTAATAGTATTAATAGGCATGTTCAGATAACAAGTTTTTTATTAGTTTGCCTGCAGATAAACAAGAATTTAAAGAGATATTAATATTTTTTTTAAACCTACTGTTGAGGATAATGATTTAATGTGAGAAAAATGATTTTCAAACTTAGGAAAATGACGATATGTTGAGGACAATGATAATGCTCATGAATTTAAATGAATTTGATTCTGTACCCAAGAAGTTAATTTTATTCATCTGTCGGGAATCTTTAAGTAGCTTCACGACAATTACTTATACTTAACCTGGAATTTAAAGGAGCAGTATTATTTTGCAGGAAATTTATGTCATACGTAAGCATCTAATCTTATAACAACAAACTACCTCTTTGATACCTATAAATACTACAGACTACACTACACGAAAGTCATGCACTTCATAAAGATTTCAATGAGCTTTAATAGTACCTATAAATACTTAATAACATTTTGAAAAGGATCACAGGGACCATTTGTTCCTGTTATCCATAAGGATGCTTCCATCATCATTTATTAACTCCTCAAATAAACTGAACAGCTGCCCCTACTTTGAAATATATAGGTTGTACTTCATCGTATCTATGGCTGTTGTTTGTGACATATTATTATATATTATAAATCTTTAGGGTGCTCAGAACCTGGCCTTTTTTAAGAACATCCGCAATTTGGTTGCGGAACGTTCGCCGAGGTCGTCCCCTTCCAACTCGTCCATCCGCACTCGCCATATATACTTGTTTCGTCAATCTCCGTTCATCCATTCTCTCTACATGACCAAACCATCTTAACATACCTTTCTCAATCCTTGTCACTACATCCATCCTTCTCAAAGCTCTCATCTCTACAGCATTTATTCGGCTTTCATGTTTCTTCTGCCATACCCAACTTTCACTACCATACATAAGTGTCGGCGCCAACACTCCCCAATCACAGCCAGCTGTGCCCTTTCGGACACTTTCTGGCTATTCTTGAAGGTGTGTAGCGCCCCTTTCACCTGGTTACCAGCACTCACTCTCCTTTTAATGTCACTCTCATGTTTCCATCTCTAGTAAACACAGAGTCCAGATATACAAACTCTTTCACTTGTTCTACTCTTACGCCACCTATCAAAATATTGCACGCTGTCATAATTTCTTTCCTTTCGAAGTCCATCACTTTTGTCTTGGATACATTCACTTTCATTCCCTTATTCTTAAAAGCACCGTCCATAATTGTTACCATCTTCTGTAACTGCCCCTCCAATGGTGCAAGGACAAGTTGATCATCGGCATAGAGGAGACATTTGACGAGTAACTCAACTCATTCAATGTACCTTTTTATAAAGACAATAAAGAATATTATTATATTATATATTATGATTCATTATTAGACCACATTCACTCACTTTCAAATCCTTCAGACAACTGTCCATCAATAAGTTGAACAGCCACGGTGACGCTACACATCCTTGCCTAACACCCTTATTGATGTCAAACCATTCAGTATAGGCCCTGTTTATCCTGACACATGCACTGGAATCGTCAAAGAGCGATTTCAGTGCCTGAATCAGGCTGCCATTCACTCCATACAGGGACAGTGCTGACCACAATTCATTCCTTATCACTCTATCGTAGGCCTTTTCCAAATCTACGAACGCGCAATAGACATTTTGGCCATTGACCAAAATTTTTTCGGCTACGCATCGCAAGGAAAAGACCTGATCCGTACATACCATGCTCTTTCTAAATCCCGCTTGCACATCCCATATTTTGTCTTCTGTTCCTTTCACCACTCTCTCGATCAAAACTTTTGCATACAATTTACCGGCAACACTGAGAAGGCTAATGCCTCGGTAATTTTTGCAGTCTTGCTGTGACCCTTTTCCCTTGTAGAGTGGCACAATAACGGCTTTGCTCCAATCCTTTGGTACAAGCCCGTTACTCCAGCACAAGTTGAAAAGGCGGTACAGTTGACTAGCTACCACGCCTTGTCCAGCCTTCAGCATTTCGGTCGATATACTATCATATCCTGCAGCTTTTCCCGATTTCATACTATCCAACGCTTTCACAATTTCATCCATACCAATACTATCTTCACTTTATACGGTTTCATTCATCACCGTGGTAGACACCTGTAATAACTCCCTTTCAAACAATCCATCAAAATATTCTTTCCATCTTTTTAATATGCATTCTTCCCCATTGACGAGACTTCCATCTTGGTCTCTGATTTTATTGAGCTCCGAGGTGTTTGTTTTTCCTCGAGCTCTTTTTATGGATTTCCAGAAAAAAATATGTTACGCTGGAAATTCTCAGACAACCGCTTATCAAAATCATCCTTCTACTCATCCTTCTTAATTTTCACAATTTCTTTTACGATACCTTTTACTCTTTTATATTCCTCTCTGGCCTTGGACACATCTTCGTCCTTAGCCTTTTGCACTCTTTGGTTGGCTCTAACCTAACCTAACCAATCTACCCATGCTTTCTTCTTCTTACAAATTACTTCCTATACCTCTTTATCCCACCATATATTCTCTTTTATTCTGCAATTTCTTCTTTTAGAGACTCCGCATACTTCTGTAGCAACATTCACGACTCCTTCCTTCAAACTCTTTCATCTCAGATATATCATCTAGTATTCTAAACCATCAAATTTTAAGCTTAATTTTCTTTAAAACTCTGCTTTCACGTCATCGTCTTGCAAATTTTCAACTTTAATGTAGATGAAGCGAAAGTAGTGTGCCGGTATCGTGGGAAGTGGAAATCTATAGTCTCTGCCTACCCCCATGGGAGACAGGCGTGACAATATTTATGTATGTATAAATCTTTAAGTCTACACTATCTTCACACAAAGCCTTGCATTGGGGACCTTCAAACGTAGCGTATATATACATTACAATCTTTCAATATATACAAAAAAAAATCGTCTATCATCAACAATAAGACGATTTGTATCAATTATTAAAATGTAGTACCATGATAGTCCACGATAGTCTATATTATTAAACTCGACCTTAAACAAATGCATAATTACGAACTCCTATCATTATCCTCAACATTTGTCATTATCATTCCACATAATGTCATTCTTCTCAACGTTCGTCATTATCCTGTCAGTACAAATTCAGGACAATGATGTTGAGAAAAATGATGAATCGGGAAAAATCTTGCTTAAACTTGTTTTGCGCACGTGTTATTTCAACAAACGTTTTATAATTGCGTATGTACACAAAACCTTCATAGTTTTTTGTTAAATGAAAAGAATAACAAAATAATTTGACGGATAAATAAATGAAAATTTAAATGACGTTTGCAATGAAACTTTTTGGAGAATGAATTTCAAAGTCTTACCTGCAAAAAACGCGCGAATGTATCTTCACCAAAGCACGTCGCCCGGCTGTGGTGCGGGGAGGTCTGTTAGCACAGCCACGAGTTTCCCCCCCACCCGTCTCTTACTCGACTTAATATTGAAAACAAGCATAGTGCAGGACAATGACGCACATTTTTTAAACATGAGTTTTTTATTTATTAACTTAGCGAGTATTGGCCATGTTGTCAAGAATATGAAGATTGATTATGTATAATTACAGCACTCAACATCAAATAGCTAAATGAAGTCAAGATTTTTTTATATCATCAAAATATAGACCGCGTGTGCTGAGGCGACACGTGAAAAAATGGCAATTTTATGTGATTTTTTTTAATATATTTTTTATTATCATTTTTTAACGATGATAGTTTAACGCAACATTTTCGTTTATTATTGAAGTATTAAAAGTAACACTTAAAAATAAAATACATACACACGTTCTCGAGAAATTTTCAAAGACATTAATTTCGAGCCTCTCGAATATTGACCCAGATCCCCGTTTTATAACGTACCTACATTAGAATTTAAGCTTGTACCTCAGTGTTTAGTTAAGTAAAATGTAGTGAATATCTAGTTTTTATATTTTTTCAGGACACCAGTGGCTGAAGCAACATTTAAATTATACACCAAAAGTAGCTTGGCTTACTAACAGCGTTAGCCATAGCCCCACGATGGCATACATCCTAGCCGCGTCAAGTATAAATGAAATGGTTTTCACAAATGTTCATTACACTTGGGAACAATTTTTTGCTGAGTATCAATATAGTGACTTTATTTGGCTCCAAAATTGGGATGATGATAAATCTTATCCTTCAAATCTAAATGAAGATTTAAACAGAATTGGTAATGATCGATATCCAAAACATGCGGTGTTAACCCACTATTTACAATTCAATTCAGCTGGATTTAAAGCATGCGGTCCGAATGGGCCTCTTTGTGTTTTGGAATATAATTTTGCTACAAATCATAAGAACTTGGACGTCAGCGCCTATAATGTAAAAGAGAAAGCGGAATTACTTCTAGAACAATATTCTAAAACAGGCACAATATCGCCTCACAACGCTATAATTGCACCTTTGGGTGGATTTTATCGTTACGAAATGCAGGCTGAATTTGATTTTCAATACAACAATTACCAAAAAATTGCTGATTTTGTTACAGCTAATAAAGATATATACAAAGCTACTATTGAATTTGGGACAGTTAAAGATTATTTCGATACTATTAAACAAAAGTATAAAGGATATCACACCCTGAAGGGTGACTTTCTAAATTTTGCTGATATTA
The DNA here is from genome assembly GCA_958496365.1 of Subacronicta megacephala. Lineage (NCBI taxonomy): Eukaryota > Metazoa > Arthropoda > Insecta > Lepidoptera > Noctuidae > Subacronicta > Subacronicta megacephala. The sequence goes on from OY292513.1 coordinate 14,801,773, forward strand.
GCTCTGGAAGTCCTGCATATTGGACCGGGTTTTTTACATCAAGACCATTCAGCAAGATTTTAATAAGACGGTTGCAATCAACCCTACGTACAACGGAAATATTATTTTCATTTGCTTTAAATCTTAATACTTTTCGGGGCTCAAACACATCTCACATCTTTGACCTATTAATAAAAGCAAGAGAAACAGTAGCTCGTCTTATGGATCGTAATGTTGTAAGTGGAACAGTTTCAGCGAACGCCTTGAAGTATGTCCATAGTCAGGTCTTGATGACCGTCAAAGACTGCTGGTATATTCAAGAATTATCTGCAAGTTTTTTGAGCCTGAAACCCGATCAACACTTGCCTTACCTGCAAAAGTATGTGTATAGAGACGGTGAATTTATTTCTGCATTTAGAACAGTTTCTCCAGGAGATCAAATATATGTTTTTAATTCATTGAGTCATGAACGGACCGAAATAGTGGAGCTAATAACCAGAAACCCTAACATAAGAATAGTGGACCACAATAAAAAAGACGTAACAGTGCAGATAAACCCTATCTGGAAACATAACTCGGACAATATTATCAAAATATCTAGGAGGTACTTCAAAATTATTTTTGCCGTAATGGTTCCTCCTATGACGTTAGAATTGTTTAAAATAAAAGAAACATACGACGCTTCGCAAAATGCGGCTACAATATATTGTTTATCTTGTATTGTTGACGATGCTGTTAACAACGTGTCAAGCATATTTCCGTTTATCATTCAACCGATACAGTCAGGTGACATACAACTCGAAAGTTACAAACACCGCATCTTGTTCGACGAATTCACTGGCTTCATGAAAACTGTAATTGAGAAAGAAACAAACATTGAGAAAACCGTTTATGTTGATTATGGCGCATTCAGAGATTCAGATGTTAATTCGGGAATGTTTTTGTTTAATACAAATATTACAAAACCTTTGCAAGACGTTTTGACAGGGTACAGGTTGGGAACGAAGACGAAAATAATGATGATTGTGTCAGGTTTGGTAACGACAGAATTGACTTCAATTTATGGTCGGTTACTTCAGCATACGACTAAAATATTTAATCTTTTAAGGAGCCCCTTATCAAATGCAATTTATATTGAAAGCAAAGTAGATTATGAAGTATCTCCAAAAAATAGAGAATTAGAACTCTTTCTTTCCATACAGACTGACATAGCAAATGGAAATCAACCAAAGATATATACAGATAACAATGGCTTCCAATATACAGCTCGTGTTTTGAATATTAGTCGACGTATTGAATCCAATATGTACCCAATTACAAGTATGGCATTTATGCAAGACAAAAAGAGTCGACTAACTTTTGTAACAGACCATGCACAAGGAGTTACTGCTCTGCAGGAGGGGCAATTACTTTTTATGTTAGACAGACGCGTTCTATTTAATGATGGCCGGGGAACACACGAAGGATTAGCAGATAGTAGCGCAACCTGCCATAGAAACTTTATATTGCTGGAAAATATTGTTGACTCAGGTAGTAGCTTTAATCGGTTTTCTCAGAAAGATGAATTAAGATTACCCAGTCTATCTGCATTATATCTCGCCAACACTTTAGATTACCTTATAGATATATTTCTTATTGACAAAAATCACACAAATCTTTGCTATTACACGTTTTTGCCGTTAGTCAAAACGTCATTTCCGTGTGATGTTGCTCTTATAAATTTTAGAGTTAATTTACACAGGAATACGCTCCGAAATGTGAATCCTAACTCTGCTCTTATGATATTACACCGGCAAAGCTTTTCATGTCAAATAGATAATACTGCAAGTCTTCATTGTAGTGGTGATCCTACATTCGGTTTAAACAAGATCTTGCGAAATATAAAGTCAGTTTATCAAACTAACCTGCCGGGTACTGATGATGGCGTGCCCTTGTACCTTCTGAGTCATTCCAATTTTGCACCAATGGAATTAACAACATTGCGGATACATTTTTAAAATGCTCATTCATAATCGATGTTCACAGGTATAATCAGAATCAGATATATCGTGACGAACAGACACAGACCGTTCATAATTATCTACTACCAAAGTAATTCACCTTTATCTCAATAAAATACATTGCAGTGCCGTGTCTTTGAGACCTTATAGTTTAATTTCCATAGCTGTTCAGATCATGCCTTATCAATATTATAATTATGTAACAATATACGTATTTTTCTGTGATTAAAACTCACAGAAACATTCTTCTCCACACATACATCCATTAAATTGATTCCTCTCCCATAAAATTTTACCCGACCACTAAAATCTCCAAGCAAAACAATCTTGGAGCGCCGGTAGCCTAATGACTAGGGTGTCGGACTTGCGATCACATGATCGCAAGTCCGACACCCTCCGGTTGCCGGCTCGAACTGCACTACCGACGTAAACCCAATCGTAACAATCATTCAGCTTAGCACAAGGGGATATCAAGAATACCTACTAGTAATGTGCGACCCAGATCGTGAGTAAAGTTTTCTAAAAAAAAAATACTTCGCATGCATTATAAAAATATCACTTGAATATAGTCCCGAAATTCTTGTCTTCAGGTGAGCTTCCCAAGTCTGGTGTATGCACAAAATAAACACAGCAAGCATAATAATTTTTCATATATCATTCTATCATTCTTATAACAAGGAAAATCCCTACGCCTTGGCATGCCCTTTCTATCCGCTTTTTTTCGTCTCGCACAAATGTTGTTGTTTCATTCATCAGCTCACCTATGTCATGAATGAATTCATGACATAGGTGAGCTGATCTACTTTATCTTAAAAATTTAACGTAGTTCACGACTTTCTGCAGTGTGAACTGCTGATTTAGTTTTTGGCGATTTTTTAAATGTGGTTGTGCCTAGTCCCAGACAACATCTCAGCTCGCTTGAAACTAGGCTCTCCCCTAGCCATGCAGCATGAAGATAAGATGTCCCTATCACCCAGAGCTCACTTTGTCCCTTAGTCGCCTCTTATGACACCCACCGAAAGAAACTGGGTGGCTAATACTACTATCGTAGTTACGCAGGGGGAAAAGGTTATATCCAAAAAGGTCAGGTGCGTAGTAGTCGCAAAAGGTGCGTATGTATGACAAGATACCTATAATTATGAATGTAAATAAGTGTTTGTGGTTGATATCAATTTAAATAGTTTGTACACACTGCTAGACATCAAGCTAAACAAATACAGTATAAACTGGCCTCGCATTGTGCGGAAGCATATATGATACGAGGTCAGTCGATACTGGATGTGTATAGCTTGATGTAGCCATGCGTACTTTCACATATAATGGTGACTGCACTACAAAATGCAAATTATTGCATAACGTTTATTTAAAAAAAATATTAACAAGAAAAATGATAGAGAGATATGATAAACAAGAAACTACACTACACTGTACAGGGAAAAGAGTACATACTAAACAATAATAGGTAATATACTTACTTGGGAATAGTACTCTTTCCCCTCATGTATAAAATATTATAATTACGTCAAACTTTTAAAAGAACTAACTGCTAAAAGCAATGAAGTATTTTAAATATAATTGGCTAAAAGACAATGATGTACTTGCATTGGTGAGAAACTGAACAAAATAACATAGGCATAGAGATACCTACTATTTAAGAACTTAATTTTAAGTAGCTTTATGAACTTATTAATTACAAAGCAAGGAAAATGGAATCAACTTTTGCCTCAAGGATGTACTAGGTATTTTTTAATAAACATTCACCAAGTGTTCCTGATTATGTTTGGAGCATGGTTTCATGCTCGTCGAATTTTCAGCTGTTTCAAGACTGTATGTATTTAATAACTTTTATGTTGGCCTGCACTTGTACTTAACCGAATGAATTGATAAAAAAAAATGTAAATACATTTTTTATTATTTTTTGTTTTACTTAATACTTACGTAGTCAGTAATACCTCCTGACGCGTTTGGTACACACGGCTACACATCAGTCTATACAAAACCAGTTTAGACTGACCTCCAATAAAGGTTTTCCGCACAATTCAAGGCCAGCATGGTTTTGTATAACTTGCTGAGTAGCCGTGCGTACATAAGTACCTATAGGTACTTATTATAGCGTCATGTCATTTTGAAAAATACGAATGTCCAAAGGCTAAGTAAACTTTGATTCTAGTCTGAGTTTTATTTTCCTGGACACTGTACAATTTTTTTATAATAATATACCTACCTATCACATCAATACATTTTGTGTTTGTGTCTGATCTTAGTTGGAGGATCGAAGTAGTGTTTAGACAACCTTTATACTTATCTACTATCGCAAGCTTTTCAAAGCCTATGGAAAATTTGGAAATTCTAAAACGAAAATTCTAATGTCTATAGGTACACTTAGGTACTTGACTAATAACATTGTTGCGTTGCTGCACTCTACCTACTTATTTACAAAGTTTTATGCAAGAAGTGGCGAATGGGGCGATTTACTTCCACGGCGAGCAGTATGAGTATCTAATTGACTTCGCCTTGACTTCTACTTAAAACCTTAGCAATGGGAGATCAGTCTAAATTGGTTTTGTATAGCTTGATGTGTAGCCGTGTGTTCCTACTCATGGTTGTTAAAGACACATAGTCGACATTGGAACATACTACCGTTCTTGAAGCGATATCCATTACTTAGTTAAAGTTTGCTGATTGTTAGTGGCTCAATCCGGCGGCGCCGTATCTTTACCACTGAACCTATGGTTTTTTTGAAAACCGGGGAAATTACGAAATCCATACAATAAACAAAAGACTCGTAACAGAATTGCAGAAATTAAGTAAAAATAAAAATCCTACACGTAAATTGGAATCAGCATAATACAAAGTAAAGTAAACACACCTAAGTATGTCAATCAAATATAGGTACCTATGCTGAATTGCTGACATTGTATTGTAAGCTTTCCTATTCTATAATAAAAATTAAAAAAAGAATATTTAAATTAAAATTGTCAGAATGTGTTACATAATGTACGCACGGTTACACATCAAGCTAAACAAAACCAGTATTAGGCTGGCCTTGAATTGTACGGAAAACCTTTGGAAGGTCAGTCTAAACTGGATTTATACATATAGCTTGATGTGCAGCCGTGTGTACATCACTAACACATACTAGGTTCATAACAGTGGAAATACTGGAAATTGCGACATCAACAGCTATGACTCTTATTCAGAACTGAGTATGAAATACTGATGAGTGAATGTAGAAGCAGAGATTAATATAAATCGTCTTTGCTAGAATCTCCTATTTTTCCCCTGTCTACTATCTACTACGATGACGACGGCTCATCGTCGTTAAGAATGACGAATTTAAAGAAATTTCATGCCAGGGTAGGTAGACAAATCCTGGAATACATGTAAAATTTTTCGTACGTTAGAAAAATGCAGCGTCGACGAATTAACGACGTTATCAGATAAGTTTGTTGCACTATAATTTTTGTTCTTTATTTTAGCAGAATAGGTCTGGGGAAAAAAATATGGCAACTATAATTGTGTGTTATGCTGTTACTGTGTTGTGTGTTCTCAGATGATATTATTTAATGGCAGCTCAGCTCAGCTAACGTGCTTGGAATAATTATTATTTTTCTGAAAGTTTTGAGACTGACATTACTAAATTATTTTAATCTGTGTAATGTGTGTTGTCTATTTCCATAATTTCATAAAACATCTGTGGTCTTGTCATATTGCTTTGATTAGGCTCGTCGTCAAACTTGTCGATCTGTCGTTCGTTTGTAGAAAAGTACGGAGACGCGACCAAACATATTTTTGCTAGATTTGCTAGTAAAAATGCAATATAGTGAAATATGAAAGTGAAGCAGAGCGTGAAATAAGTTTACAAAGTACTATGCAGTGGAATTTTAAGTCATAACACTGCATAATCTTGTACAAAATTCTTCAACAATGAGAATAAATAAGTAGTTTACCTTACATTCATTGTCTCCTTGATCTTTTTAAGTCGAAAGTGGTGTAAAGTTTATTAATAAAATGGGTTTGCTTATATCAAAGATTTGGAGTTTGTTTGGAAATGAGGGTGAGTAACAATATTATTGAGGAATACGTATTTTGAATGTTGTCATTGATAAGATAATATAAGATGTATTACGACTTGCAAGCCACCCAAATTTGCGTTCTAGTTATATTTTCTACTGACATGGCTTACTTGCTCTTTGTGCTGTGTCGCGACCTACTTTATTTAGTGTACAAGTAACTGATTACTCAATGTAAACACATATCTTTTATTTTAAATATCTTCATTAAATTCTTGAAATTGACTTAGATATAACCACGTAATGGTTTATCTTATACTTCCTACATATTAACTTCAGCATAATAATATTTATCTACCTTGATAGATTTAAATTAAATGTAGGTGCCTAGTAAACTAGTTAAGAATGTCAAAGCTGCTAAGAAGGCAGCTACTTATTCATTACTAAACCTGTTCAAACCATTGTATGGTTTGAAAAATAAAACAACAAATGAATCATTGATGAATTTATACAATGATTATAACAAAGGATTGGCTTTTATATAATATTTTGCAGTAATTCATGTTCATGTAGTGTTATTACTGTGTAGTAGTATTCTTTGTAGGAGATGAAACAAAAGATTATCAATACATACAATTTAGTAATATAGAAGTCTGTAATGAAATGTAAAAGAATGGCTATTAAATCCATACAAACATTAAGGTATGTATAATTAAAAAAAAGCAACTGATTTAGTAATCAGTTGCTTTTTTTAATTATACCTACTACTTAGTAGTAGGTAGACTATTTTATGTTAAGCTATGACCCTTATGAGCTGAGCAAAAACAAAAATCCCACAGTGAAATAATGGGTATAACTACAGGGCACATCTAGTTATGTATATTTAAATATCAGTCATGTCAACTATGTCAGCATCATAAGAATTAGTGTTTTAATATATCATAGATAAACCTACAAATAAATATTTATAGAGATAAATACATAAATTGTAAACATGAAATATTACCTAATTAAGGTATCTATTTTCATATTATGTTTTTTAAAAATAATTCTACCATATAAAATAAATGTTTTTAAGTTAGGAACTATTTTATAGTAGAAATTATATTAATAAATAATATATATCTGTTCTTGATTATTTACAGAACACAAGTTGGTTCTAGTTGGTTTGGACAATGCTGGCAAGACTACAATTCTCTATCAGCTGCTCTTGGGCGAAGCCGTTCACACCAGGCCCACCATTGGATCCAATGTGGAGGAGGTTGTCTGGAGAAATCTTCGTTTTGTTATGTGGGACCTTGGTGGGCAGCAAAGTTTAAGATCTGCATGGAACACCTACTATACTAACAGTGAGGTAACATTATGCCACTTCATTAAAATAGTAAAAAAATAAAAATTTAATTAATTAAATTAGGGTAATGGCCATACAAATGGACCTATTAATATTTTTTCTATTGTCTGTTTATTATTCCTTGAAAGCATAAAAAACTAAGGATATGTTGAATACTTCATACCATTACTAGTTTAGTAATAGACTATTATAAAAAATATGTTTGAATAAACAATGCTTGATGTATAAGTCTACAAATTGTGCTTTGGTTTAATGCAATCTTTTATTGACTATTAAAGAAGAAATGCATAAAATATTTATTAAGCTTCAGCAAATAATTATCTACAGTAATGTATATTTTATTTTATTATCATCAAACTATGAGACTGCATCCTGTAGCTGCCCATAAGACTCTGAAAATGTAGTAGTGTAGGTGTAGGTTTGTAGACTCGCTGTTGCCCTCTGTTGGGCAAGGCCTCTACCAAGTCTCTTCAGTGTTCATCTTCTTCTTCACTTTTTCTGTGCTGCCTCAAACCAGTCCTGGGCATTGGTTGCAGAATTAACTTGAAAAATCTTGACATAACTTGACTGCCTCGTTGGTCTAGTGGTCGCAATCGCGACTGCTACGCTAGAGGTCTTGGGTTCGATCTCCAGGTCGAGCAAAGTGTTATTCGGTTTTTCTATGAAATTCTCAGTAGCAGCTCGGAGTCTGGATTTGTGCCCGGTGAATGGCAATAGGCTCGCCCCCTATTACATGGGACCCAAACATACCGGCGAACTGTGGGTGTACATTAAGTACACCTCTGCCTAACCCTTCGGGGAATACAGGCGTGATGGTATGTTATGTTATGTTATCTTGACATAAATGAGCTGGTACATATTATGTCCCCTTATCAAGTCAATAAAGAAAGATGTGAAAACCTCAACTGACGTCGCCTCAAGACGTAGAAGGTGGAAGAGAAATTCGACATCATAGGCAGTGGTCTCGGTAGCTTAGTTGGTAAAGCGTCTGGTGTACTTAACCAGAGGGACGCAGGTTCAAACCCTGCCTGAGATCAAATTTTTCTTTCACTAGAAATTTTCTTTGATTAGAAAATTCATTTCTTTGTGAAAATTTCGCAATATTTAATGCTAAAAAATAATAAAAAATAAGCATAATACGGTAAGGCAACATCGTTCGACATTGAACTACCTGTAAAGGCAGTCGTGTTGGTTGAAAGACATAGTAATGTCTTCAATAGATGGTGCCGACGTCGCCTCAAGACGTAGAAGGTGGAAGAGAAATTCGACATCATAGGCAGTGGTCTCGGTAGCTTAGTTGGTAAAGCGTCTGGTGTACTTAACCAGAGGGACGCAGGTTCAAACCCTGCCTGAGATCGAATTTTTCTTTCACTAGAAATTTTCTTTGATTAGAAAATTCATTTCTTTGTGAAAATTTCGCAATATTTAATGCTAAAAAATAATAAAAAATAAGGATGTGAAAACCTTCTTGGATGTATACTTAATAAATAACCCTTTAAGTCCTGTATTACAGCCGATGCAAAATCTATTGTTGGTCTAAAAGATACTGGTATGGGTGTCGTTAAATCAAAACTTTTTAATTAGATTACTTATTAGGATTATACGTTTTTTAAATACAATTCAAGCTTGTGTTGTTACACCTCAAGATAGTAAAGTACTATCAAAGTGATGATAGTTATTCGTAATACAAAATAATACTCATTCAAAATATAAGTACAAACTCATTAGGTGTTTCTTCACTTAATATTGCAAATCAAAAAATAATTAACATAAGCATATTAATTTTTTGAGGCATATTATTGTCAAGTAGAATATTAAAACTTATGTTAATATTCAGTATTAAGACCACTATAATGGGTGATAAGAGAATTTTATTATACTCAATACCACCCTCATTTATTGTTTAATCACGATGTATGTTCATGTTGGTATTTTACTAGCTAATAACGAAGACCTTTGTTACCTTAAAATATAAAGGTAACATTTGATGACTTGAAATTTAAAAATATGTGTAACCAATACATATTATTATATTTATTTGTTTACGAGTATTATACATTACATACCATACCCTCACCCGAAGGGTAAGGCAGAGGTGTACTAATGTACACCCACGCTTCGCCGGTATGTTGACGTCTTTTGGAATAGGGGGGCGATGAAATAATTCAATTTAAAGATACCATCACGCCGTATTCCTCGAAGGGTTAGGCAGAGGTGTATTAATGTACACCCACACTTAGCCTATTGCCATTAACCGGGCACACATTCAATCTTCGAACTGTTACAGAGAATTTCATTGAAAAGATCAATAACACTGCTCGACCTGGTAATCGAACCCAGGACCTCTAGCAGTCGCGCTTGTGACCACTAGACTAACGAGGCAGTCTGTCAGTTTGTTTATTATATCGTCATTATAATGACCGTTAATTAGGGAGTAGGTATATATATTGTCTTATCTATTATTTAATGGCTTCATGCGAATTATGATTACAGTAAATCTACAGGAAAGACCTTTTATTTACCTACAAGGCGAAGACAGCTGGCGTTATTGTTATCATCGAATAATACTCGTATTGTTAAACATGTTAAATTCTCAGTTTTTTCTAAGAGGTCGTCAAGTCATTTTTTTACTATATCGTCATTATTAATTATCACGCGCTTAAATGGTGAAGGAAAACATTGTGAGGAAACCTGCATGCTTGAGAAATTTTCTTAACGGCGTGTGAAGTCTGCCAACCCGCAGTAGGCTAGCGTGGCGGACTATAGCCTACTCCCTCTCGTACTGAGTGGAGACCCGTGCCCAGCTGTGGGACAATGTCATGGGTTGATGATGATGATCGTCATTATGTTACGATTACGATATGTGTTAGCTTAAAGTTGACCCAACTTCACACATTTATTTTTCCTGACAAAAGGTCACGCTGTACACTGTAGCGGTTTTTTATATACCACTAAGGTCGCAGAAATTCATACGGCCCTCCTGAGGGTAAACGGTTACCGTAACCTAGGGACGCTTGCAACACCTGGGGTAGTGCTCGCGTGATTCCGACCCTGTAAAGGAAAAGGAGAAGTAAGGGGACTGAGAGAGGAATTGGGGCACCGTCGCTAAAAATATGATCTAAGTGATGATCTGCAATTATGAAGACATAATTTTTGCTCCCGAGGCTACTTAAAGTGCAAACATCTTTTATAACTTGACCACCCTCAAGCTTGTATTCAATGTGATATTCATTTTATTTATGTCTCATTTAGCGACTGCCTTTTAGATGCTCCATGCGAGATATATTAAGTAAACTGGCTTTGGCGACGAGTTTATCCTCAAACTCAATAATAACAGGTTAATAGAATGCCTACGTGATGTTTTGTTTAAATGCATAAGTAACAATTATCTATTTATAAATGTATATTTAATTTAATCCGATACGATGAATTTTGTGTGTGTTTGAGTGCGATCCTGGTTTATTTATATTCACAATTAGACCCAACAGGAGACGCTGCGATCGAGTTTGGATAGAATAACTAGTTATTCATAGAATGTCTAGAATAATTCATGTTTTGCTAGCTAAACAGATTTTAAAGCCTTGCCCTAACTCAGCGACTGTATAAAACGACGCTATAATTCAATCAATTACTTGCGATCTCTGCGCGTTCCGATTTTAATTACATCAGTGAGGCATTTTATGATTGCATTGTTAATTTTGCTTTTATTACAGTTTGTGATCATGGTGATTGACTCGACGGACCGACAGCGGTTGAACATAAGTCGAGAGGAGTTGCATCAAATGTTGAAACATGAAGAACTGAGCCGAGCCTGCTTGCTGGTCTACGCGAACAAACAGGTACGCACTATGCACACACAATAGCAAACTATTATGATGTAACCTTAAAATCTATCCGTGGAATGTGAAAGTAAAATGTAGTAATGTTTCAAGTCATTTCTATGTTCTGACATAAGTCGGTGTAGGTCAAGGTCATGAATCGACAGTTACAAATTCTTGGGGCGTGTTTCACCACATCCGGATAAGCACTATCTATTAATTTAAAATTGGAACAGAATTTGTACGTATTTATGTGTCAGATAATTTATCGGGAACTTATCAGAAGGCATTGAAACAGGCCCTTAAGTTTAATTAACACACCTATTTATTTTCTTTCCTAAAATTAAGAGGACAAGTTCATATTGTAATTTGACATAAATCTCTAACCATTAGTGGAATTACTTATCTTAAATATTACGTGTGTGTTGCGCTTGCGACCCAGTTTTTTCCATATACAAGCAATATTCGAACACACACAGTTAAATCTGTCTGGTAGCTTTGAGAATTTTTATGTGACCTACGCAAATGTGCCGACGCCGACCGATTTCATCGTGGGACGCGTTGTGTAGCTTCATATGATATGTTGAGCTATACAATGTCTGATGCCTGGCTTCGGTTGGGATTGGTTTAGTCAAAGTCGCTGTGGCTCTTTCTTCAAAAGACCATTTCAGAAGTTGCTCTACAATGTGACACTCATAGATTCTGATATTATTATATCTGGGCTTTAAAAGAGCTTTGGCTTTCCTTCCCTGAAGTCATCAGCTAAGAAATGTCGCCACCTTGGAGTATTTAAAAATTTAAAATATGGACTTGTTAAAGTGTCTTTTAAAGTTCTATTAACAATATTAACACATATAAATATCATTTATGAGACAATATATAATAGTTCTTTAAATTAACAAGAATATGCATTAATTTGTGACACGTGTAGGTGCCATCTGTATCAATCTTATTGCGTCATCTTTATTTCCATGGATATTACCAAACACCAGTATCCTTGAACGCACATGTTTATTCTCGGTGATAAATCGATGCAGAGATACTTGTACCCCCTAATTACACAATGTAATCTAAGATAAACGTGGGTTTAATATAGCCCCATCGCTTGCGGCTAATTTTCACTCAATATATATGGGATAGAGGATGAGAAAGTTGCGGATGACCTTTGGGGACGTATAGATTAAAGATACAAATAAATTACGAGTACAACGTCATCAGTTAATAGTTATTACTAATGACGAGAGCTCATTAGGTCTTGAGATTTATTTGCCGTTAATAAGTTATGGTAGATAGTACACGCAAAATAAGATCTACGTTATATTCTGAGTTAGAGTCTATTATGAAGCGAGTAAAAATTTGTTTGTCACCGAAACTAACTAAAAACGGGCCACTGGGAAATTATTTCTCAATATTAAATACGAACACGAGTCCTAATTATGAATAGGTAGATGATAAGTGTAGATAGTTTGGTGTTGCGTTCAATGTTTTATTAATACATGACAGTAGGGAGCCGAGTGTCCACGGTGATTTAACGGAAGCACTCCACGGAAGGTCGCACGGGATCTAATCGACCTTGATATTAGTTACAGTTCCCAAATGTGGATTTCTATAAAAACCTCACACCTGTATTACTAGTATCACACCAGTATTCCCCAGACAAGGCAGTTAATACAAGTAGGCAGGTAATAAATGAACATTGTACAGTCAACAAACTAAAGAATGGGTGTAATAATGTTGAACGTAACGTCGGGTAATCTAATTCAGGGTGTCGATTTAGTCAACTGCTGCTAAAGGGAGGCTCCTACCAGCCATACTGACCAACTTTCCCTATTATACCCATTAAAGATACGTGAAAAAATACGACTTTGTCTGTTTACTATGGTATAGAAAGATGTTTTTATTTGTCACGAATATGTGACGGTAAAATTGTATTGGTTTCATAGGAAAAGTTGTTGGATACGAGAAGTAGAACCACCCTTTTAAGGGGTGCAGGCGATGGAAAATAAAAAATATTAATTGTAAATAGACACATTCGTGGGCTACCAAAGATTGATACAATTAGCCCGCTACGCAATAATTAACTTGCGCAGCGTGCCTGTAAAATTCACGCGTGTGTAGATTATAATATCATAGTACAGTATACTTACGGGAGCTCTTTTGTTATATCTAGTTTACCAAAGTCTTTACTTTAAGAGGATAGTATCCGCTTCGCGCCCCATACAAACGCAGTTTGGCCCTTGCTTGAATTTTAAACAATGAAAGTCATTGAAATTTTGCAGTAACAATCTTAGCATTAATATTCGTGTTCCTGTAATATAAAATTTCATTTCAATATACGGTTAAAAAGTTACAAGAGCTCAAAGATTGGCAATTTTCGTTGAAAAACGGCCCAACTTTATGCTAGTATTTCTCGACAATGTATCAATACAGAAAAGTTCTGATTCGAAGGAAACCCAGATAATATAGTGAATATTTTTTTACAAGATTTTTTTTTTACATATTAGCAATATTATAGGAGTAATCTCCAAAATTCGGAACATACGAAATACGCGTGAAAATGTTGTTGTTTCTCCTCTCGGGCACGCGTTCGCATCGCGAGGGATAGAGACAGCGACAACTGTGCAACATTGTTGCGTTCGCGAGGGACACTCCTCTTAAAAAACCGCTCTTAGATAGTACAGTTCCGGTAAACAGCTTCCAAAGATAGAAAGAGAAAACTAGCATAGTGACGCCTGGCATGTTCGTGGCGAATGTCGCGATCCAATCCATGGCTGTGACTATAAAGCAAGGGAAAGCGAGTGCGGCTTTGAGTCGAGACATGTACAACTTATCTACTCAGGTGACAGACAATCCTATAAGGAATTTCTGTACTATAATAAAAAGAGGGTAACACTGAATCGACACAGTTCGCAGCACTAGCCATCCCTTTCATTTATTGTGTAACATAAATGCCGTTTAATTTCTCATCAGACTTGTGGTATGACCATTGGATTGCCAAGTCAAAGGTCTCGAGTTCGAATCCATGGCAACCTCTGACTTTTCAGTCATGTGCGTATTAATAATTAATTATCACGCGCTTAAACGGTGAATAAAAACATAGTGAGAAAATCTGCATGCCTGAAATATTATCGCGACGGCGTGTGAATTCTGCCAACCCAGAGTAGGCTAACGTGCTCGATTATAATACAACGTTAATTTTTGTTTACACTACAACTTAAAAAAAATGTAAACTTACGCGGTGAGGAGCTCAAAAGTTTGTCATAATTTACCTGATTTAGATAATTTGCGCGGGTGGGTACGAAGAGCTAAGGGCGCTGGGCGCAAAGGCGAGTGATTGACCACCAAGTTCGGTGTTTCTTGCGCCGATTTTCGCAATAAAAATAGGTGTCCTACTTGAATAATTTAAAAAATAAATTAACATAAAGCTAAAAATCATTGCAATCCAATTCGGGTAAACAAAAACTAAGTTTGCATGTAGCCAAACACCTCTACAGACAATAAATGGGTTGATGATAAACCATTCTTCTTGTCAGTACTGAAAAAATACTTTTCCTTGATTTCAGGATGTCAAAGGCTCGATGACGGCAGCAGAGATATCAGAACAATTGGACTTGACATCAATAAAACAGCATCCGTGGCACATACAAGCGTGTTGTGCGCTCACCGGAGAAGGGTATGGTCGAGTATTGCAAATTTTACATTTACTTCTACGAAACAATACTTTTAGGCTAGTTGTATGCTATTTGCGTAACTAAGGGTTACCATTGACCAAAAAAAATAATTGTAGGTAGTATCGATAGTCTCAAAAATCTATTATTTTTATCACTCTAAAAGTGAGGGTTTGACTAGCACACGCAGTATCGCTTATTTGAAATGATCAATTATCCGATTCTTATCTTAAATCCGCCAAGAAGCCTATGAGGACAAGAACAAAGTCAGGAAATCAAGGACTGTAGACAAAATTTACATTATAAATATATATTGAGTAGTATACCTTTTTTTATTGTAGTACAGTGGAGTCATTTTGATAGGTAACATTTGACGTCTGTCAATTTTATCTTCATAGTGAGGTGACCTGCTTAAAAACATCGATTAAAGTGAATGAATCGATACGGACTTGAAACATAATATGTGAATTTTAAAAATCATAAGGCGAATCCCTGTCCCATTATTATTTTCTCTTTCGTAAATTTAAGGAGCAAAATAAGACAAGTACATAATTTAACAAAAAAATTGCATTTATTCAGTAGAACTATCAGAACTGTTAAAAGTATTGTCATCTTCATCACTGCTGTCAGCAGTCAGAGATATTATTAATTCATTTTCAATAATATTGTCTATTCTCACATCTGGTTCAAAATCTTGTAAAATTATTTTCTTTGTTTTCTCTGTTTTCAAAAAAATAATTTATAGTGATATTTCTTCACAAGAAATCATTGCATTCGATTCTACTTATCAGCTTTCGAATTTGAGAATAACATCCCGTGTGTTTAAAATGTGTTTTAAAAGAAAAAGGGTTAACAGACGCAACATTGTATCGACGTTCAGTTCTTTAGACCAGATTTTTTTATTATGTTTAGAATGGTTTATTAGTGAAAGCAAATCGTAAAATTACTCATATCGGTCAATATTACAATACATATGTAATCGTAATTGAAAAAAGTTAAGCAATTGTGCAGTTCTAACAAAAAGAAAAAATATATTAGTTTATGCCCGCCGTTACAAGGTAACGTTGTTGAATTTTGATGAATTGTCAAATGTTACCTATTAAAATGACTCCACTATAGTGTTAGATTAGTGGCATATTACTAAGCTATCACTGTTCAATAATAAATTACTAATCTTTCCAGTGCTCACTGTTTAGTCTTAAGATAAGATAAACACGCGTGGTTTTCACCAATACCTACTAGTACGAAAATACAAATTAGTTGGGTCCGCAAAAATTTTACGAAATAAAATGTAAAATTTTACGTTTATAGTGCATCGTGTGTCAATAATACATAATAATTTACGACAAATACCTTGCTTGACTAGACTTTAAATGTGTATTACTTAGGTAGTCCCGTCATGGAAGGAGTGAAAGTTAAAACAAGCATAATGTATAAATTACTGGAGATCTTGCTAGCCACAAGACGTTGTTTACTCACTTTTCGTAATCGTGTAGCTTATTGACTAAAATTTTCGATTTAAAATACAAAATTAGTATCCTATATTTTATATTTAGTACTTAAGAGATAGGAATTTTATAGGCCAATTTTTCACATGCTTTTTTTGCTTATAGTAGACTTAAATTGAATCCAAGCGAACAAATAGATATGAAATGCATGGATATAGAAGAAGCTTTCAACAAATCGATAAACATGTTTCCATTTGAAAATAGATATACCCACGCTTCGCCGGTATTTTTAGGTTCCATCGAATAGTGGGCGTGCCTTTTGCCATTTACTGAAGAGTAGAAGAGAACTTCTAGCCACTAGGCTAATGAGACAGGCTCGCCCCCTATTACATAGGCCCTAACAGATTGGCGTGGGTGTACATTTAGTACGCCTCTGCCTAACCCTTCGGGGAATACAGGCGTGATGGTATGTTAATGAAAATAGATAGAAACATGTCTAGACACAAATTCAACGCTATGTTTTGCCATTTAAACGGCACGTAATATAAATATAACTTGTCAAACAGAAATAATAGTTTCAAGTTCACAATGATTTTGTTGTGGTCTATTTAGAGTAATTTACTGTTATAGAAACTGCTATCTGTGTGTAGTAAATTTTTTTAATCCAATTCTTAACAATATCTTATCACATAGTTTATTCAAATAATTTATCGCTACTAATATAAATAACCACCGTCAACGTTTCGCATAAAATTTTATTCACAATGTCCTTCAAAACACGTGTTTCGAAAAACGTGCCGGCTTATTTATAATTTTTCATTTGAATACTTCTCGTTGTATTCTGAATAATTGTCATACTCTGCAACGTTAACAATTACTTCAGAAACATCGATAAGAGTAAAAATATTATGCTCATACGGGTACGGTTGTCATTACATGGGTGTCATAATGTAGAATTGCAGCTTTGCTGTAAATGTTAGCGCTAGATTTTTTTAACTATCACTG
Source organism: Subacronicta megacephala (assembly GCA_958496365.1). NCBI lineage: Eukaryota > Metazoa > Arthropoda > Insecta > Lepidoptera > Noctuidae > Subacronicta > Subacronicta megacephala. Next base: position 14,819,055 of record OY292513.1, read on the forward strand.
TCCTGCGGTTTCGACCGCTTCGCCCTGCTCCTAATGGTCATAGCGCGATGTTAAATAAGCCTTCCTTATGTACGTGACTACTGTCTTAATATAAAAATAATATGAATAAGAGGTAAAGTTTGTGAGAATGTAGGGGGTAATGGATCTACTGAACAAATTTTGAAAACTCTTTCACAAATAGATACCTACATTATTCCTGAATGACATAGGCTATTTATCCCGTTAAATGAAAAGAAACAAATATCTTTACACCGAAATGTGACTGGTAGTTCCAGAGATCAGCGCATTCAAACAAACTATACAGCCTTATTATATTAGTATAGATTTACCAGTCGCCCAAATTAAAATTTCGCTTATGCTTTCCTTTAAAAAAAGAATTTGAAAATAGTATTTCTTCAATCACATATTTTATGTAACTATCGCATGCGATAGTTGGGTTTTGAATAACTTAAAAAATATATATTTTGAGTAGATGTGTGGAAAGTGAATGTCACCTTTAGTTAGTAGCAAATTGTATTTAATTTTTATAGTAATTGCGCCGATAAGCATCCGACCTTTCATTTTAAAATATTAATACCATAATAATAATACTACATCAGTTCGAATTTCTTCTTATGACATATGACGATGATATAATACATAACTGTTCTGGAATGAACAAATGAAATATTGATTATTTTGCTAACTTGCGACACGTACCAACTAATAATAAAATTATCATATAAATGTATACTATGTATATAATATATCGATATTTTAAACGTTAAAAGTAAATTGTTAGTCATATTATTCATTACAAAAATGATGTGTAAGAAGTTATGTGTTGAAATTCACAAACAATATCAATTTGTTGATTTACTGGTCATAAAGATTACATTAATAAATAATATACATTTAGAGAAGATATTTTTATAAAGATTACAGTATATACATGTTGTGTGTAGAAGTGCTTACCCCATTTATGTTGCATCCTTTTGTGAAGTAATTATTGTTAATGAGTGCAGTATATGTGACAGTGCACGCCATAAAATTATAAATAAGTAAGTATTATTTTCTATATTTTGTTTATTTCATGTAATCCTATTTATTGTTCATTTTCTGTTCATGATGTTGTTCTTAGTAGTTACACAAAAATAATAACATAATATATATATATTATAGTAAATTGTATTGTTCTACAATATGAGTAATTCCATTTTATTTTGTTTTTTCAGGTAATCGACATAATTATATTATCATACGGAAGATACATTTCAAATTATGATTATTACAATGAAATGCTGCTCCTGCTTAAGCTCTCGTCTCAGGTGTAGCATGGACGTTACGCCGCCTTTCTCCCTCAAAATCTGAGCCAGTAGTATATTAACCAAATTAACCTCACGAAAATTGGATCCCTGAGCCATTTTCTCTATGGTATCACCAGCATGACTTTGAAGTAATTGTTAATTCTGTGCTGGGAAATCTATTTTTTATGACGTAAATAATGTATTTTAAGAAACAACATTGTATGTAATAGTATTGGCAAAAGTCCTTTGCAAGTTTTTTGTTAAAAATCTATCTTATACATAGATTTAAGCGGCGGTAGCCTAATGGCTAAGGCTTCGGACTTGTGATCATGTGGTTGCCGGTTCGAAACCCACCCATTGCACTACCGACGTGAACCCACTCGTAACACAAGCATTTAGCTTAGCACGAGGGGTTAACAAGAATACTAGTAATGTGCCACCCACATTCCTAGTAAACTTTTTATTAAGAGAGAGAAAAAAAAAGATACATCACACTGCACTAATAATAATCAGTTACTTTTACCATTATTATTATTTATTTGATGTAGTCTAAACTAATTAATTTATTTATTAAAATAGGAAAGAGAATAAATAGTAGCCCATCGGGTACAGAATTCAAGCTGCCAGCAGTTAGGGCCCTAGAGAAAGAAGCCTAACAATACGAGGCGTGTCCAAGAGTACTGCTTCTGTATTCCGCCACTTAACGAGAACCTCCCAAGAGGTAGATCGAGGCTCTTGGCTATTAGATATTAGACAATTTGTTGACACAACCATCCATATAAGAATCGCTGAATACACCACCCACATGTCGAGATTCTTAATTATTTTTCATTTTCGGCCTACACGAGGTAATCGTCATGCGAGACGGTAATGTCAAGTCATTGCCGACCAAAAACTGCGTTTTCCTGCCCTTGCCGTAACGTAGTAACGGCCATAGAATTCGTGACATTCGCCGCATCCTTTAAACCTTACCTATCTAGCCAATTTATATATGAACTGAAACTTAGATTAGCTTGTTTTTGTTGTTTGATTCAAGTTGTTATGGCTAAACCAATTGTATAACCGCCGATTGTGAACTGTTTTTATACTAATAAATATTTGGTTAATAAATGATTTTTTAATGAAACTGTGTAGGAACACCTATTCATCCCGTAATTACCATACTGCTCGGACAAATCATGGCTAAAAATGCGTGATAGTAAACAATATTGATTATAACCCTATATAGCGCGGTATTTCATGCAAATATTTTGCGGCGGCGCTAGCGTTTTTACGTGAGAAAATCTCATGGTCGAGGTACTGTAGTTGAAACAGTTACGTGCAAATGCTCTAGATGGCATTAAGTGTACCTGCAAGTCTGACTGCGAGTCGTAATAAATCAAGTTGTCAAAGTTTTACCGGGAACTTTGAAGCCTGTCAAGAAACTTATTTTGTGTAGTGTGAGAAAAGTTGTTACTAGAACGAATATTTACGTTGTGTGCTTTCGCACAGTGATAAAATTGGCGAACCTAGTCATTTATAATCTAACTACCTATTTAGGTATTATTTAGAATACGTTGTTTAAAGTTTTGTATGGTATGGCTAACCCCGCGTTTCCACTGACGACAAAACATGTTGCAAACATTTAGAGTGAGTGGAATAGGTAGTTGTTTTAAAATCGATTTTTTTTAGCTATTGATTGTCTGTCATTCTGTGTTTATTAACAAACTGTGTTAGTTACAGTTTATTCGAATTAAATAGCGCGTTTTAAGTTATCCGCAAGTGGTTTTGCAGTGTTAAATTTTAATGAGCAATAGTTCGGAACTGCTAACTCCAGACGCGCGCAGTTATTTCGGAAAACGTGTTTTAATTTACAACTGGCGACAGATATAATAAGCTTGATGATCTAGTGCCTCATCTTCATCAAAATAATTCGTTCGGAAAAGTATTTTTGATTTTGACATCCACGAGCACTTATGTTGTATTGTGCATTTATTTTTATGACGCGAACAGACAAAAAAATGTGCTTATTTGTAAATAATCAAGTTTCCATCTGCCTTGTGTTAAGCAAGCACCGCTGCTAAACTCTTAGGTCCAGGGTCCGAATCCCGAACGAGCTGTGGTATTGAGTATTTATGTTTAAAACCCTCAGTATCAGCTGCATCCTCCTTTGTGTCTGTTTAATGGCAAAAGGTTCGCCTCCCAATAACATTAACCTTAAACATGGGTGAAACCAGAACGCCGGCTGTCGAATTAATTTATTACAAACAACCTTGATTTTCTTGACGGCGTGTGAAGTCTGCCAACCCGCAGTAGGCTAGCGTGGCGGACTATAGCCTAATCCCTCTCGTACTGAGAGGAGACCCGTGCCCAGCAGTGGGACAATGTAATGGGTTGATGATGATGATGATGATGATGATGAACCTTGAATTTCTATGCGACTTCTGGTGACCACCCTTACCTCGGATTTTGTCGATTTTTCCTTGCGTGGGTGCAGTTGCTGTGGTTCGGACAGTCTGCAATTCGTAGGAGTTCTTAAGGATCGGGAAGATATCTGCAACTGCTTTGGTGTTGCAGATGTCAATGGGGGGCGATGAGTACGTACATTTATCATCAATTGGCTGGTCAGTTCGTTTGCTCAATAGAGATAATGAGTGCCTAATAAGCTCTGTTATTTTACGATGTTCAAAGGAATGTCATCTATTATAAAAATCTAAAATACAGTCATTTCCATACTTTAACACAATACCTATATTTCGTCGTTATTGGTCTAAGAACTCTATTAAATAGTTGTAAGGTGCGAAGTTCAAACCCTCACTTAATCAAAATTATGATAACTCAATAAAATCCATCATTCTGTGCATAAAGGATTATCGTAATAATGGTACACTTTAAAGTGACTAGGTATTTTTTTATTATAAAATAGTTAATGATGTGATTGGTGTCTAAAACATTCTTACTTACCAAGTTTTGCACGATGATAAGTGTCATGCAACAGGATATCTATTAAAATTCTCAAATAAATTTTACATAGTCTATACATTACGTCGTGTTATATGTAATTTTATGACTAAGACATGTTAAATTAAGAATAAATAACAAGTACCTAAATATTTTTCTTTTCAGATTACATTTAGGATTAGAGTGGATTGCAAGTAGAATAAAGAAGAAATGACATCACAACACTGGCTCTGGATGAGTAATTTTATAAGTAGGTACATGCTATTGTTAAAGTTACATAAAATTATAATTCTTGACTATGTTTGCATAAATTTTAATACATATACTCTACAAAAAATTACCTATCAGGATCTACGTCCGTTGTGTTCCATAAATGGGATATTAATATAATAAACATGTTCTTGTATATTTTATTATTTTTATTTCAACTACTCCAAGTTTTCAGACAAAATTGTACACACAATTTTAGTAGCTATTTTATATCTTATGATTTAATTACTTCAAATACAACCAAATTATACAACGAAAAATTACGGGATACTAAAACACAAAACAAATTCATGAACTAATAAACGTTTCCTAAAAATTAGTATCGATTATTTTGTTATCTTTTCGTTTATACGTATAAGATCTAATTTTCACTGACTAAACATTATCGATGGTAATGATTTCAAGTTATACATTATCACAAAAATAAAATTATACAAATGGAGTACATACATAATAAATTATACACATGATTAAGTATATGATACTCAAAAAAATATAGTCAATAGTTTTGAGGTCACAACAAGCCATAAACAGTTGTCAAGTTGATAATGTCAAAATATAACGACTCTTAAAGTATACAGTTATATACAAACAACGAATATTAACAAAGCGGAAATTGTCAGATTTTGTTGATTATTGAGTTAAAATAACAAGATATGACGTACATACATTATACAACTACCTAATGAAAAGTAATGTTTGGTCCATCAAATGCATTAAAAGTAAACAGCCTTATTAAATAAATCCTACACAGATCTTTAAGTTTATTGAAAGAATAAATTACTTATTTGTTCTTTTAGAACTGCATATTTTTTTATTAATAAGGCGTAATAAAGGGTAGGTGACTACAATGTCGTAGTTATGTAAATTTATTACACCCTGCCATATATTATTTTAAATAAATTCATTCCTAGCATATGGATTAAATTATAGCTTACTATATTAAATGTAACTCAAATATCACTTTCAAACTTAAAAATAAATCGCTTCAAAAAATAAGAAACACAACCTATATTTTTTGTTACATACACATACTAAAACATAGATTTCATTATGAGAATTTTCATAAGCTAGACTGAAGATCAATTATTTTTATCATAAGCATATTATATTCATTGTGACAGTAGGATATTTACAATATAGTATATGTGTAATGGAATCCACGACAAAACATCGGTAACTAAAATTTAATTACAAAGTACATTCAATTATATTATTAATGCTATCACAGCAATCTATTATGAATGTAAGAAGTTATTATGACTAAACGTCCAAACCAAAACCGAGAACTAAAACAAATCGTAACAAAACATTTTTTTTTTACAAAAGTGATAAAATTCAGTTTAATAGTAATAGGAAATTCAAGATAGACTATAATTAATTGAACTAGTTAGTATTAATCATTTGTTATAGAATCGATTAAAAGATGAAAAGATATAACATTTGGTCGTGAGGTAGATTTATCTAATAGTCGAGATTTCCTTCGAACTTAATAGCCATTGGACGATAAATTATTATACTATAATAATTTTATATGATATCAAGGATTATGATGACTTTTTGAGAGTGCATAACGTGAATAGTAAATTATTTCACATAATACAAGTAACTTGAATGAATACCTAGTTAAACTGACGCGATCGCTTCAAATGTAGCTATTGCTAAAAGTACCATCAAAATTGCATCTTCCTACTTACTCCACTAAAATACATTAAGCTTCGCCAAAGAATGTTCTGGCGAGATAGTTCACTAAAGGATTGTAAAATATTATAAAATTACAAATGTGTTAAACTAGCAGTCTTTAAAACCTGATCTTATATGTTTTTACCTCCATCGCGTCGAGGTGGATGTCATTCATGCCCGTAAGAGATTTGAACGTCTTTAATCCTGTCAGACTGACTGCAGTTATGTTATTAATGTTAAGACCATTGAATCTGGTTTTAGACGAAAACTTAGGGGACTTTTTCTTTGGCTTCTCTCCAACTGCGCAACTGTAGCCAGGTCTATGTAGCACCATATAGCTTTCGGAACTGGGGAAAAGTTCAAGTACACCGTCAGTTATCGTGCGTAGATTAACCATGTGAATGCCGGAAGGAAAGTCTTGTAAGAACGACTGAGACGCCTTCACTTCGATTTCACCCACCTCACTGGTGTCTAACAAATACACGTTTACGGGGTAATTAAACGACCTGCTCAAAAATTCGGCAGTTTGCGACGGCATTTGGTAGGGGCTATCCTTTTGATCCGGACCAAAGCGGCGTTCGTTTACAAATTTGAATCCCCCCTCACTTGTCTCTCTTTTCGCGCGGGTGACGCCAGGCATTGTTTCAATTAAAAGCCAATTTTGGAAGGTTGTTGGTTTGTTATCGACAACTCCCTCGCCGATTCCTCTGAAGTCGTCGTACAGAGTTCTTCGATCTAGCATAACTTCCAAGCGTCCAGGTTCAAATGCTGCTGCTCCCTGAGCGTGGTTTGTTATCAATGTCAATCTGGTCTCTTCGTCTTGCAGCCATGCCATGGTCGTAATCGGGTAGTAGTTCCCTTCTATTCCCAGCTTGTTCACTTTGACTCTCTTTTGATATTGGAATCCATTCTGGTCGGTGTAAAATTCTGGGATGTCACCATTTTGTATATCAGTCTGTATTCTCATAAACAACTCTGTTTCTCTATTTTTGGGTGGGCTTTCGAAATCGACAATATTCTCTACGAGTATAGCACGGGAGAGTATCGTATCATCTATGTTGTATATTCTTACCGTGTGCACTAAAAATGGTAGGTACATCGTAGTGATTTCAGTAGAAATCGGTCCAGAGACAATTATGATGTTGTCATCTTGGAGGTTATTGGAATCAGAATAAGGATGCAGCACATTTTTTTCGGGTGAATCGTAGTCAGGCATAAATAGATAAGCTCCTGAGTGCCTCTGAGCACTCTGATATGCCCCGAATTGTACATCAACGACAGTCCTCTTTCTTATATCTTTCCGGTATACCTGTCTTAAGAATCCGGTGTTTCTATTAACAAGGAGTTTTAACACTGTATTTTCCAATTGTATGTCACCAGGCATCATTTTCTTGATTGAAAATACTTCAGATTTTTGAGTGTTGTCACAGTTATTGCAGAATATAACGCAGTGGTTTGAAGTGTTCGTGTGTTTTTGCAGATTGAATGTGATCGAAGTTAGAGGTGGTATCGTGGCAACAAACATAACGTCAAAGTTAGTATCGCTAACAACGCGCTTACCATTTTCTAACACGTCAATACTTGGTGTTATCTGGTAAATCACGTGTTGTTTCTTGTGGGTATCGTAAACTCGAATTTTTGAAGTATTTGACCTTAATGTTATGACTTCGGTACGGATTTCTGCTAAGGGGTTGAAAATAACGATCTTTTTCTTGTCGACGTAAGATACTTGTAGTTTCTTAACTGGTTTTCCATACGTTTCCCACTCCACCTCACTCTGTAGAATACTTTTGGAGTGCAAGGAGTTATCGGCAATCATAATAGTAGTAAGAGCGGCCTCTTGTAGGCGAATACAATGATACAAACTAGTAAACAACTTGGTTCCATAATCGTACATCACGCTAGCCTTGGATGTGCCAGTAATAGCATCGTGATGTTGAAATAGACCCAAATTCCTCCTGGCATAGATGAGCTGTTCGTAGAATTTTTCTAACTTTTTCTCAGAAGCTTGGAAACCTCGATTACCTGCCTGTTTTATGTAGTTTGACACGAGAGTGAATAGGATTTCGGCAGATCGCAGCTGATGTTCAAACTGACGTGCGAGAATTTTCAGATACGGTCTTGTCGTGTAATAACCGGACCAGTACGCGGGCTTTCCCTCGCTAAAGATATCCGAATACACAAAGAAATCGCCTTTTAAGGTTGGTATAGTATGATGTCTCTCTTTCATGGCATTGAAGTAGTCGAGCGGTGTTCCGAACTGTACGTCAGCATTAAAGACTTCCTTGTGGGCATTTATATAATTGAACATTTTCATATAGTTGACATATTGAGCATCAAACTCTACGGCATACTCGTATCTAAAATCGTCTCCCAGCGGTACCAACACAACGTTATGCGGTGTGAGAGATCCGATGCGATCGTATTCCTCTACCAAAGTCTTCGCCTTGCTGTGTAAATTGTGCTCAGTGATATCTTCGTGTTTTGCGGTGTATTCAGAATATTCGCCTGGGATTTTTCTAAAATCAAAGCTCAAACAGATTGAAGGATGAGGGCCGCATGTGCTTTTTATAGAGTAGATATCGAAGGGTTGGTTATGAACTATCATGGTAGGTTTCTTGGTGGCCCAACCTGCTGTCCAATAAAACTCTTCGATCTGCCGCTGGGCTAGCCATTGTTTCCAAGCGTAATGAATTCTTTGAATGATTGTTCCTTCAAGACCACTTTTGTCCAGCAAGTAAGGCACAGTTGGCCCATGTCCAAAGGGATCAATCGACCACCCAGTCTTCGGAATGACGTCAAGATTGGTTTTCACCCAGTGATGGCCTGTAGAATAGATGAAAAACTTAAATATCATAAGTACCTGGTAATAAACAATAGCAGATGTTGAATATTAATAAGTAAGTGTTGATTACCTTCGATAAACTGGTCAATTAACGCATAGATGTGGGTGCATGCTTCGTCTGGCATCACCCAGCCACCCGTGGTGATTTCAAGACGACCTTCTTTGATTAACTTTTTCAATGCCTATAATTACAATAGAATATATTTTTTTATATCTGTTAATAACTGTGACCTTACTGTACTATTCAATATGTTGTGTGATCATTTTATAGAAATTATTTGTTTGTGTAAAGTTAAAAAGTTAATCAATTACAATAAAAACGAACGACCAAATATTCTCATAAACTCCGCGCCTGCTAAAAATTAAATCAGTGCACAGAATTGCAGTTGCTTTTGGTCTAGATAATAAATCCCGACATTGCTGTCGCGTACGAATGCGCAGATCCTCATGAAATGAAAGGGTTGCTCTTTATTATGGGGCTCAACAACAGACTGTCTTAATAACATCGAATAGGTTTACCTTTCCCAACAAGTATTTGGAAACGTAGTGTTAGTAAAGTTTCGAGTATTTAATTTTCAACAATATCGGACACTAATTCTTGCAATTAAAATGTAACTCTGTTCATCCTCCTGTAATAAGGCCAGGCCTCATGCAATACCTACTCAAAACTTGCTTGTAAGAATTTAATGACCGTGAAACTAATTGTCAACGACAATATTAGGAAGTTTTGCCGAGATTATCAACATACCTTTTGTTTGACGGGATGCGACCTTTCCCACCAGGCATTCAAAAACGATATCTCCGTCCAAATGAAGGTCATGTTCGAGTACTCGTGCAGCTTGTTTACTATGTTGTTGATGATATTCTTCGTCTTCCATTCGAAGTACTGTTCAAAAGTCTTCAGCCATCCGGGGTCGTTGTGGGAGTGGGGTACCACTATTACCTGTGATCGGTCGCAAAAATGACAATTCAGAAAAAATGCAATTTCGCAAGCAAAGAAATGCATTACCTACCGAAACGGTAATGTATAACAAACCTGATATAAATCATATCGTCTCTTCTGGTTTAGATAAAAAACAGTGTTTATTATAGTGCTTACCTTCAATCTAGGGCGTTTGGTATCGTTGTGTATCCTTTCATAGCGATCCTCAAAGGACTTGTCCCAAAATTCCTTTGTACGCAACCAGCTCGGCTAAAAATATAAATATTTCATCAAAAGACCGTTTCATAAAAGAACCTAACGCGTAAACAGTTAACGGAATGTTTTTTTTTAATATTTTATATGTAAGATCAATCAAAGACTCGGACTTTTTTGAAGTACGTATAATACTACTCTCATAACTTATTATAATTTAGTAGGAATTTCAACAATGGTGTCATTTTCCTAATCGATGTAACGTTCTTCGTAATCGATGTAGCGTTAAGCATTTAATGATAAACGTTGAGCGAGCGACACGAGATAGGCGATTGCATACTAAAGGTAACTTTCATTTGTTTACATTACTGAAAGCGAACGTTTAACTGCGATGCGTATAATGCTCGTCAACAGATTAAGTGGACGGTTGAACATTTCGGGGGTTAATACGTACTCCTGTTGACATCGCGACAAATGAACATCAATGAATGCGTTCGTCGCTCTTTTATGTGCAGCCTCATCCCGATTCATTCAACTAAACACAAAAGTATTACTACCAATTCTGCAAACAATTCTGAAAAAATAATAAAGAACTACTGATTGTTTTTATTCTAATTGTATCCCTACTGGCCTCTTTTTTATCTAAAACCTAATAATGAATTTATATATTATTTTTAAAAGACTTGTGGCTTCTTAGGTTCTCAAATAAAACCAACCAGTGGTCCCAGCGAATTGTAACTTTTATGCCACATCTACAGCCACATACATAATTTATTTGTCCCTTTTAATTCATTTAGCTTGACTATGGAGAACGATCAAAGTAGCTATCGCCTCGGGGATTATAAATTGTAACTTAGAAGGAACCTAACGCGATCACGATTACTTAATATTACTTTTTTTTCCTTTCCTTCTTTTTTTTCTTTAGTATCACGTGTCCCTGGACAAAGGCTAGCGGTTTCATTCACATGACAGTGGATTCCTTCACAAACGCAATGTTCAGATCGGCATGGAAGTTGCTTGGTGATTAAATTTACTGAGACTTATTGTATTCGTGAAAAAAGAAATGGCTAATCTTACCCTGCGTTTCCATTGACGACAAAACATGTTGCAAACATTTACCTATCCCACTCACTCATTGAGAGTTAGATAGATGTTTGCAACATGTTTTGTCGTCGTCAGTGGAAACGCGGGGTTATGAAAACGTGTCTTTTTTTTCAACTATGTATTGTATTTGTGTATATAATACATTAATTGAGAATATTTGAGTCACGCAACTGTTTCAAATTGATACGTACATAAACCGGAAATTCACAAAGATTTTATAAAAATTACGTACGTTCTATTCTCATGTAAAGATTTACACGATAATTATCATAGACCGCCTAATTATAACCGCGTTAAAACTAGGCGCTCTGATCTATACACGAGGCGGCCTTATGAAAAACAATACAATAATTGGCACGCAGGAAGCAGCTCAAGTGAGAGTAATTAACACGAAATCTACTTTAGACAAGCAGCGTGGCAGAGTGTAGTCGTTTGCTTACAGTCGTTTCGGGTAGATTATTCGGCGGAATCGGACGAATATCAAGGCAAAAATCTATTTATCATAAAGATTGTTGGTTAAACACGCTAATCTCAGGAACTAGTGGTTGAGTTGAAAGATTATTTAGTGTTGCATAGTCTAAATATTGAGGAAGGCTATAATATCACGATATTATGACCAATAGGAGTGAAGTGAAGTGAATTTGAGATACTGATGCGAGAAGATCCGTTGCGTTTCCATATTCGCATTCAATACGTATTGTTTTAGAGAGGGCATCGCCGGCGGCATACGTGTTGAGTCACCGAGTCTCCTCGAGTTTTCGGGAGATTTGACAGATCAGATATAAGCTATCGACACACAGAGAAAGTTATAACTATATAGTTAAAATCAAACTGCATCGTGTTGCCCGGATTCTACGATATTGAAAAGGGACTTCGCATCACTCTGGGTTAACCGAAAAACCTTTCTAAACAATGCCGACAAAGTGATAGTTGCAATGATATTTTTGAATCTAGGATGCGTGCATTAGTCAACAGGGAAATCAAGACAGGGTCTCAGTCTGTAATTCTTTTTTTTAAACATGGTAAGGCTAATATTTGCTCAAAAAAAGTTCACCGTCTTACAGCATATTTATAAAAAACGGCAAAGAATTCCTATATAAATCTGTGAATATCCTTACGATATTGGAAAGTCAAAAGGCAACAGCTGCATCAAGTTTGCAACGGGAACGCGAATACACGATCACGTCGCATGAATATTCGATGGACTACGTTTCGCACAAATTAGCAAAAAAATTCTCTGCCTGAATTTCGCTCTATCACTTCTGGACCGATTTGTGAAAAACTTTGAACTGGGGCTATGTAATTAAATGTCTTTTTTTTCGACTAACAACTCTACGGCCTTTGAATGCTTTTCAGCAACGTTATAAATATATTGGGTTTGGACCGTATTGTGTGCACACGGCTACACATCAAGCTATAGATATCCAGTTTAGACTGACCTCCCATTGTATTTTCCGTACAATTCAAGACCAGCTTATACTGGAATTGTATAGCTTCATGTGTGGCCGTACGTACATCAAACGCCCCTCGCGATAGCTATACATATATGATGTCTGAACAACTGAAGCGTTTTGCGGCAAGATAAACAGTTTTCATTACTTTCTCGCTCACTATTCTTCGCATGAGTTACGATAGTGATTTTAATGGAGTCGTTTATCATATAAAGATCCCAATATCTGTATTTATTACAGAAAAGATATTTAAATGCTAGCTTATCCAACGAATGTCTTCTTACAAAGAGGTTTAAAAATTTATTTAGGCTTTTTCAATTATTAGTAATAATAAATGACGATTAAAACAAGATTATGGAACAGATCTTTAAAAAAAATTCATTGTATTTAATTTTCCCTAACATTTGGATATATGCAATGACGCAGAACGTGTCAGCTATGTCAGCAGTTATCCACCATAAAAGTTAAAACTCGAACTTGATTCTTGGAAAACTATAATACTGAATTCTATTTAAAAAATAATATACGGCTTGCAAAGAGGATCACACATACAGTACCTATATTATAAAGTAGTGCCTAATGGGAACCTAATGTGACTCCAATGGTACGGGGACTATGTCATGAGAGTTCTCCTACATTACCCATAACATAACAAGAGGTAATTGTTCATCGTTTTGAAATGAACAATTATATTATTAATTTCCCTTTAGAAAAACTAATCCATACAATATAACATTCAAAGAAACATTAAACACGAGTATACAAGTATACTCGTCTAAATAATTACCAATGTCCAAGGGGATATCTATTGGTAATTATTTTATATGTTTCTCTAAAATCTTATGTGCCCAAATCTGTTCTCTCTCTCTCACACATCAAAAATAGTCACATTGAGAACACCCTTCTTTTTCGAAGTCGATTAAAATATTGACTTGAACAGTACACGATTGCCTAGATAGTTTTAGCATAGTGTAATGAAATCTAATAGTGGGGCAACTCGCCGTCTAGACAGATCAACGATGAGGTGGGTTGCGGGGCAGAGCGGCGTCCCGTCCGGCCGACAGGTAGTGCGCGCCGGTACTCCGCTGAAAGTTTGGCTCGCGCTAGCGCTTATTATAATTTCTTTTACAATGCGTTCTACATGTGCAGTTTACGGTTGTTTGTCGGCATCGTACAGAAGTAATAGTGAAAACTTGAGATTTCATCAATTTCCAAAGGATGAGAATCGGTAAGTGCCTACTAACCTATTATACCTAAATAAATATTATCTCTACTTAGTAAACAAAGTCGCTATCCGCGACGCCGTGCGTTTACTTCTAAATTATTTTAACCTTCCAATGGATTTTGATACGGTTTTAACGAATATACGAATTTTATAATATTATAATTTGTTGATAACTTTGTATTTTTGTTTTGTTGTTATGATTTTGTTTGTTTGTTTGATCGCACTAAAGTACTGGTCGGAATTGATTTCATATTTGTGTTTTAAAGTCCATTTATCGAGTAAAGCTTTAGGCTATATAACATAACGCTATGACCAATATAAGTGATAAATGTTGCAAAAACGGGAAAAAAATATTCCTTTTGAGCGCTTCCGTTGCGTGCGCTGCGTAAACGGTTAAAGTTATGCAAAAATATTGTATGACGGAAATCTTTCGCTTGAAAGGTTCTAAAAAAAGTCCGCAACAGCATAGGTCTATCTTTGAAGGTTGACTTAATAATACCCTTTTATGGTAACCAAATTTGTTCCAAAATAATGCATTATTTCCGAAGGTGTTTTCACAAACATAATATTAATCCATATTCAAATAAATACGTAATTCATCACAAGTATTTAATTTCGAACGAAATTGCCCTCGACATCATTTAATTTAAATGAATATCTCAGGAGAAATCATAGTTTTTAAAAATATATCTTTAACTTTACACGGACTATGCGCACGGAGCGCGCTCTCAACCCGATGCAAGGCGAGGGCCAGATGATTTCCTAGAATTTTGCAAGGAATTAGAAAATAGACTTATCGATTCATTTCCCACGTTCGTAGGGGACAACGTTGGAGAAAGCTTATATAATCGTCTAACTCAAATTAAATTTTCACCACCGTGTGATTGCTTCCCATTGCAATTTTTAATTCGTTTGTATGTGAGGATGAGAATCAATTATATTGTGAAATTTAACAAAAAAATTAAAATCATCAAGCAATAAATGTCGCAAATATTTGTCAGTTCAACATCTCTAAAGAGATAAATAAACTGGAGATTTTAGCCCCTGTTTTATTTAATCACTTGGTCCTGTCGCGAAGCATAAACAATAAATCGTGAAGGTAATATCTTGCTAGAAATCAATACAACTACTAACACATAGATTAATTTGAACCTACAATCATTATCACCTGTAAATCACCTTTCAAACAAAAAAAAACTAAATCAAAATCGGTTCATCCGTTCCGGAGCTATAATGGCACAGACAGACATACACACACACACACAGACGCATCAAACTTATAACACCCCGTAGTTTTTGCGTCGGGGGTTAAAAAGTAAAAGTAAGTCCTTGAAAAATATTTTTTGTGACAACCCTAAGCTATTTTCAATGTCTAGACGATTGTCGGCATTTCGACGCAGACAAAGGAGTGCGCCCACTATTAGATTTCATTACACTATGGTTTTAGCATGTAAAATGAAATACATAAATAGTGAGAAGCCTTATCATGCCCTACTGAATAATAGACTGGAAACTAAAAAAAAAAATTCTTCTGAAATTCTGAACAAGAATAATAAAATTGTTATACAGTTCTTTTTAATTGGATTTTTACTTCAAGGTAAGATTATTAGATCTGATTTCCCCTTGAAGCATTTATTGCTTATAACCTGTCAATCACATCAAGAGCATTCCAGTAGTTAAATATACATATTTAAATACAACTTTGCTTGTAAAACAGTTTCACGATAGCATCGTTAACATTCCAGTTGATAAATACATTGAAAAAGACTGCGTGCACATTTTCTTACACACATGCGCATAAAATTGGAAAATATTAGAAAACTTAACGACTTCTTTAAATGTGCGCATGTTTTCATTATTATATAAGTTCGAATTAAATATTCATATAGACAGGACAACGTCTGTCGGTTTAGCTAGTTATTTAAAAAAGTATATGTGTTAGTAAATTTTCATGCAAACTTCAGATTAGCCGAGCGAGTGATCTTGTGTAAGTTCAGTAGTGATCGGATCAACTCGTTTTCTTTGTTTTTTTGACGAGATACCCGTGCGACGCCGGGGCGGGTCGCTAGTAGTAACTCGGTACAAAAAAGCTATTCATTAAGCAAAGTAACTTTCAGGGTTTTCCTGATGTAGTCAAACTCAATAAGATCGCATGCATTCCGAAACATCGTAACATCATATTTAGATACCTAATATTGCATAAGGGCCGCATCCAAAGCAATAATAATAATATCTTGAATCTCATACATGGCTCTCATATTACACCATATGCCTGAGCAATAGAATGGACATAGGATGTTTTAGTATGAAACTTAATAAAGGTATCTACCAAAACTTTCGCTTGTATTTTTGTTTATTTCCTGCAATTGATATTGTTTAGCCGAGCTACTGTCATGGTATATTTTTTACATTTTCAGCAGATTTGGAGAATAACCATAATTCTCTAACGGAGTTTGGAATCTGCATAAGTTAATTTGATTTTTACATTATCTAAACGATTTTAAGTGTTGTATTGAATGATGCTTACGATTTTGTATAGGTACTACCGAACTACAATGGACTATTAGACGATAAAATAGGACTATTGATATCTTATATATACGACATATCATACCGACAAAACATCAAACATGCCATAAAACTTCTTCGGTAGCTAGCTAGCTTCTTATGTGGCTAGATACACATATACAAAACAACATTAAAATACATGTATGCGTTGTTATCGGAAAATATATTATTATGTTATGACTGCTTCGTTGGTCTAGTGGTCCCAATCGCGACTGCTACGCTAGAGGTCTTGGGTTCGATCCCCAGGTCGAGCAAAGTGTTATTGAGTTTTTCTATGAAATTCTCAGTAGCAGCTCGGAGTCTGGATTTGTGCCCGGTGAATGGCAATAGGCTCGCCCCCTATTACATGGGCCCCAAACATACCGGCCTAACCCTTCGGGGAATACAGGCGTGATGGTATGATGGTATATTATTATGTTTTAATACTGACTGAAGTGCATTCCAAAAATCGCGGACGCTTTGGCGTCATAGTATCCTAAACTAAGCTCTCTGTCCATTATAAAATAATGCTTAGGTATAACTTCCTTATTTTGTTCAGATTTTATTTGTGTTTTTTAACCGACGAAAGAAGGAGGAGGTTCTCAAGTACCTACTTGTATAGCATTTGTCGGTCGGAACAATATTGAAGAACAGTTTTGTGTCACGTAATATAATTATGTTGGTGCTAGAATTCTGCAAAGTTCTTCAAGTTGTTGATGAGTATCTCTATCTGGGACAAACCGTAAAGTTAGGCAGATCTAACTTCGAAAAAGGGTTCACTCGTCGAATCCGATTCCGCTGGGCCGCGTTCGGGATATTTCGAAATGTGTGTTCGTCAACAATTCCACAGTGTCTTAGGCACAAGTCTTATACCAGTGTGTGTCACCAGTGATGACGTACGACAGTACGGGTCTCATAATGAAGCTCAAGGTCACACAGAGAGCTATGGAGAGCTATGAAATTCTCTACGCGACGAAATCAGAAATGAGGAGATTCGTAGAAGAATCAAAGTTGCCGACACAGCTCGAAGGATTAGCAAGCTTAGGTGGCAATCAGCGGGTCACAGATTGTAGAACTGATAGGGTACTGGGGTAAAAATATTCTCGAGTGGAGAACTCGACTGGTAAAGGACTCTGAGAGTCGTTGGATGCAGGCTGCATATAACCAGTCGTTGTGGAAGTCTATAGGGGAGCTCCTCGTTCAACGGTGGACCTCGATTGGCTGATATGTTGGTGATGATGACGACAGAATTCTGCTGCCGGAGTTTATCGAGGTTGAATATTGAATGACTGCTTTAAATATCTCCAGCCATTGAGTTTACGTCACAGGAAACGCAAAGATTATTCATGTCCTAGAATACGGCTATTGATCAGGTGGACTTATTTGAAACATTAGTGGAATCATCATCATCATGTCAGCCTATCGCCGTCCACTGCTGAACGTAGGCCTTTTCCAAAGAGCGCCAACCATCCCGGTCTTGGGCAGCTCGCAGCTCATTAGTGTTAAAAAATAATTAAATGTTCTTAATGCTTTCATGTATTTTGTTTACAATTTAAAGACTCATTAACAAGTTTAAAGTTGCACCTATGAATTATGATTAATAAATTGAAATGTTGGTCGACCAAAGGTACCAAATAAGTCCGGAATAATTAATTAACGATGAATAGAGCTTTCTGCCGTCGTTGAGTGTCGGTCCGCGACGAATTGGGTCAAGTTCAAGGTATGATATACTTTTCTGAATTGTGAAAATATATAGGTATGGAAGTTATTGAACTCGTTTTAGTTTTCTGTAAAAAGTTTTGTATTCTGTACCCAAAGTTACGCAGCTACACAGTCAAAGTCAAAGTCAAAGATCTTTATTGTGAGATAGTTGTTACAGAGCTATTATTGTGTTATTTTGGTGTGCTTCTGCACTGCTCCACCATGTTAGGCATACAATAGTTTAAACAGTTTGTGTCTTCTAGACGTACGTTTATGTGATATTTATATCGATCCAAATTGACATTTTAATTGAAATAAAGACGTATTTTGCATCAAGACATAAAAACCGTTTGGCACTAACTGATCACGAATCCACGAACCACAGTCCTTTACTACTTGATAAAATTCAAATAATTAAAACATTTTTAAATTCCTTTCAATGTTAAACGTGTTAAAGCTGAGCCTGTAGAGCAAGTTTGGGCCGAAAAAATACATACAGCAGCACAGAAATAATAAAAACAAACATAGTTGTGTAATTACACATCTTGTTATAACGTGACGTGACGTAAAATTAGTAATGCGTGAGATTATAGTAAGTAGGGCGAATGTTGCGTTGCGTGGAACGCGACGGGCGCGCCGCGAACAGAGGCACGGCAAATACATATATTCACGCGGTAACAATCGTAAAAATTCCGAATACATCATTTCTGTAAAATGATTAAACCAAGCCTATTATATTTTGAATACAAATCGCTTGTTTTCCGCCTGTTGTTCCTTTCTTATGTAACCACTTATTTTATTTCTACGGAAAAATAATAAGTATAGGCAGGTACGGTGGCCAGCACTTCAAGTTTCCAACAAAATGTCATTTTTTTCAGTTGATTTTGAACATTATCATCATCAATTTAAGGTTTTAAATCATTTGGAGAAATTTGACAGTTTTGTATAACTTGATGTGCTGGCGACGGTACATAAGAAAGGTCCTATATCCACTTAAAGAGTAATAAGGTCAGAGCCACAATGAGCCCCATCCTTTTAGTAAACGCGCCTTTTGAAACATTTAAAAAGACCTGTCAAATCACTTTTTATAACTTAACCTTTTAACTGCCCATGTCAATTTTTTCCGACAAAACTTTACAAGCGATATTATTAGACATAGATAAAAGCGAATCAGGCATAATTGACACAAATTCTTTTGCCGTGGGCGGTTAAAAGGTTAATGGCATCTACAGATGTATTTAGATTTATGTTGGCATAACGGTTTAAAAAATATTGCATACCTGAAATTCAAATGTTGGGTATATGGCGACGGTATCGATGTCCGCCACGCTCTCTTTCAGCACAGGACATTGATCCAAGGTAAGCTGTCAACAACCAATATTTTAAAATGAACGCTGAAATTGAACGAGCTACAGTTTTTATGGAAGGGAAATCAATCAAAACCACTTATTTATATTGGCGACCAAGCTTTTATTTTATCGTTAAGTAATTTTCACATAGGTTACGCACCTAGAGAAATAAGAACCATAATTAGGTTTTAATTAAAATTCCTCAAAAGCGTGTATGAACATACGAATACGGAAAACTTGGTTGTATTTCCAATATTCAATCAATCATATTTACGCCACCTTTCATTTACGGAACATGATATAAAAATAAATTTTCAGAACATTTTCTTTCACAAAAATTATATATACCTACCTTTAAAAGTTTCACCACATAAAAGACAACTAAATATTATGAACGATAGGAGTCACGACACGAAAAAAGCGTGTTAAATTTAGGTCAAAGTTTTCTGAATAAATATAATATTAATTTATTATATTTATGCAGGGTGGCCAGAGAAGTGACGTCCAAGGACAAAATTTAGATAACTTTTATCGAGAATTGAAAATCGCGGAACATAGGTACATTCGGATGCCCATCGATAAAAGTTATCTAATTTTTTTCTTAGGACGTCACTTCTCTGGCCACAGCCTGTATTTGTACGACAGGGTAAAGGAAATTCACTCCAGGAAATAACTAACGGTCATCCCGGTAAACAACGCGGTAACAAAACTAGTCTCGAGAAGGATGCGAAGCAGGGGCTCCCAGGGGCCGTATTACCACGTATTAATGCCATCATTTTTAGGTTGTGAGAGAGGGATGCCGCTCTACAGTTTAAATAGTGGCGTTCCTCTTTCACAACGTAAAAATGATGGCATTAATACGTGGTAATACGGCCCCAGGGTAGGCTGTCATGATCGTGGCAAATATCACGAATCCAAGTGCGATTTCACGAGGATTTC
This sequence comes from Subacronicta megacephala, assembly GCA_958496365.1. Classification (NCBI taxonomy): domain Eukaryota; kingdom Metazoa; phylum Arthropoda; class Insecta; order Lepidoptera; family Noctuidae; genus Subacronicta; species Subacronicta megacephala. The sequence goes on from OY292513.1 coordinate 14,839,530, forward strand.
CGCTGCCAAAAAAGATAATTAAAACTGAAAGTCACTTGTACAACGTCACACGCATAGAGTATTTACCGGAATGTGTTTTATTTTAATTAATTTTTTTTTTGAAAGAAAGAAAGAAAGAAAGATACCCGTGTGTACAAACCGTCTAAGAATAAAATAATGACAAATAAATAAATAGTCTCTGGAGGTTATCGCCGGCTGTTGAGATTGAAATCACGCGCGATGCTAGCGAAGATCGCCCGAAGTGTGAGATTGTTAGCGTGCGGATAAATCCAACAATTGGATTTCCGGATAAATAAACTCACGTAGATTGTAAAATAAAATTTTTGATCATACTGGAACTGAAAAGTTTCAAATCTTCTCTTACATTTCTCATCTCCAATGATACCATCTGCTTAAATGGTATGTAGGTATCTATCAAATTGTTGAAAGTGCGTCTGGTCTGCCAACCCACTGTACATCACCAGTGTGGTTGACCACAGCCTTAAACCCGCTTAGTTTGTAGAGTGAAAGCCTACCGGAAGTCCTCTGTTTTACAGACGTTAACGAATAATGTCATTTTTTTTAACAATAATTGTATACGTGAAAAGATACATTTTCAATGTTATATCAAAAGGCAATTGTTATTAAAGTAAATATTTTGAATCTGTTAAAGCAAAATCATCTCTGACAATCACAAAGAAAGTAATAGTGGGATTGATTCTCATAATTTCTTAAATAAAGTCGTAATAAACTTGAAATACTTGCCTCCTCTTTGCGTCCCACGTCGTGGAATAATGGTGGAGATTTCAAACGTATACTCTCACTAGCTGTGAGACCATTTCCTGTAACAAACAAATAAATATTCAGCAATCCGTGCAATATAAGAAATATATATAGTTTCAATCAACTTTCACAGACGTAGGTATATGTAGATTCACGTTTCTTTTGCCGAATAGGCTTATTAAGTTCCCCTGCTATTATAACATCATGCCATGTTGTCTATATCTAAAAGTTAGAATAAATGATTATAATTATAATAATATATAACTTTATTTCGGGTAGCATAGACCCGTAGAAACCTTAACCTAGCACATAATTATATTTTTTTTAATTGTTATTTGCCAAACCTCCACAAGACCATTACCCATAGATTTTGAAAGGGACAGTCAAAACGTACAGGTTTTGCGTTCAGAATGCTACTTTTGCCACCCTCATACGGGCCAGCACGGAAGCTGCTTTTCATCATCATCATGATGATGATCATGGTGAACCATTATAATAATGGTTTAAGTTTAAATCACACACCCCTGATGTGCCCTGTCATCATAGTAGATTAAGTTTCAGCGTAAATTTGGAATTAGTTTCTTTTTAGTTTTTGTTCAAACGAATCCGGTTATGAATGATCCTTTACCTAGTAGGTATAGGTAGAAAAAATCACCAACAACGAAAAAAAATCCCCTTAAATTACACGGCAGTTTATTTCATTCAAATTCTGTTCCTTTTTTTATTCGAAGAATAGCGGCTATTCCAACATGGTGAAACACAGCCTTAATACAATATACCCGGAACACATAACAAAACGTATATGCATTGTATGCGACAGTAATATTGCACATTATATACTCGTAATTGCCTATTATGATTTTTATATTTCCCCTATTCCCACAATATAATTGGTGTTATCATTACCCTGCGTCTATGAATTACACGAGCACTAGTCTGATTGCCTGCACGAACGTTACCAAATAGAAAATGTTTACCTCACATCCGGCAAGGGATCGCGACCAATCAACAATGACTTTTTGATACTACATACACAACAGCGCAGCGGAACAGCAGTTCCGACAACTTGCATCCGACTATTGATAAAATACTTTCTTCTCATTACCCTCATCGGCTTCCAGTCTAACCAGATTCAGCTTAATATCAGTAATTTACACAAAGCGACCCAATTTTTCGACGATGCCGATATTCAAAGGACAGACAGGCAATTGTCAGAGCAGAGTTGAGTTCGCATGACAAAGGGGATCGACGGCATTACATAATCTCCGAGGTACGGCGGGTCTATTCGGGGTGTTAGGAATGGTGATCCATCCATCATCTGACCGCGAAAAATGTATTTTAAGTTATCTGAACTTCTAATGGCCTAAATACGTTTACCTACCAAGATATTGTTTCCATTTCCAATTTACGGGAAGTTAATAGTGGAAGTAAACGCCTCAATTAAACTTCATTTAACTCGCAAAACTGCATGAGCCTTCAGCAACGTCCATAATTATTGCATAACGTAACACACTGTCAGTTACTAAATTGATTTCATAGGCTAATGGATGGTAGGGCGTTAGTTGTAGTGCAAAGTTAACGGTTTATAATGCTGAAAGCGTTTAAACAGTGATAACCTATTGATTCAAGCCAAACAGGTGACTAGCAGTGTCAGGGTACACACTTAGCAAGGTATCGGTATGTTTAAGGTCAAACGAATTTTTATGTTTATAAATATACGTGGAATCATATCACAAGATACAGATATTGTTTTTAACTGTTATAAATAGACAAACACAATATTTTATATCTATCTGATGCTTTTGTTGGAACGTTTTCTTTGTGAAATAACGTTGATTTAATGAATCAGAGTAAAATTTTAAGCCGACTGTGGGCTCATAACTCCGTAAATATAATTATAAGTGTGTGACACTGGTCTTTCACGCTACGTAACACACAAATTCAATTTCCTCAATATTTTGACAAAATAATTTCAATTGTCCTGTATACTAGGTTCAAAATATTAGTAAATTGCAGTATTTTTTTTGCACACCTCGCTGAATTAATGTAATTTTTTTGGTATTAACCCATTTTAATGCCAAATTCCTGTACACGGGGCTCCTTTCATAAATAAGAGGGATTAAGCTACAGACTAGTCCACCACGCTGGCCATAAGCGCGTTAGCATATATAACACGCCGCGGCGTTCAGAAAATCTCTCAAGCATAAAGGATTCCTAACGATGTCTTCCTTCACCGTTTGGGGACTTTGAACGGTCTTAGAAAACGTTATCTTGTACGACTTTAAACACCTTACATAACTCGCATTTACAATAAATTCTATAGATTCATGTTTAATTGTGAAGGCAACATGTATTCATACATAAACATTCGGAAACATGACAATTGATTCCATGAATTGCAATTATTTAAGTATTTTATGCTATGCGCTGATCAATATTCGTTGCTCAAAGGGGCTTTGATTAACATGATGAACATGAACATTGAACAAAATTCCTGAAAATTTAAAGTTATAGGAGAGTCTATAACAGTTTCAGTCTGTAACACAAATTTTACACTAACCAAATGATTCAATTATAATCAACATTTGTGGATTCTGATCGACATGATGCCGCTAGATTCCGAATAACATATTTAATTATTTAGCAAAACTTCAGACCTGGGTTATATTTGTGTTTAAAATATTGGTGCTTTTTTATATCAGTGGTACACTTAAGCTATACAAATCCAACATTGCATTGTTATATTTACAATGCGAGGTCAGCCTATACTGGATTTGTATAGCTTGATGTGTGGTTATGTGTACTATGTAAATCATAACGGGCTACATTATATACTGTTACAGTGCATAATTTGAACGTAAGTTTAAAAAATAATCATCTATATACATAGTTAGGAAGCTGATTAATTAATCTCATATAATCTTAACCACGTATATGCACTCAGGTTAAATCCTTTTATGTAGAGTAACAAGGCGTAGTCTTGTTACTGTTGCCTATCTTTAATCTTGGTGTTTTATTTAGGTAGGGCAGTTCGCAATTACTCGTTCTATGTTAGTGAATCAGAAATTTCTCCAAACTTTTGTAGCTGACGTAGGCAGGATTTGCCCGAAGCTGCTTTAAAATGAAATACCCTTTTCATATTAAATACTTCATAATTAATAGTGAGTGAAAACCACTTCACGGTGTTTATGGCATACGCCACAACAAGGCGAACTCATTTTAACACCATCAACGTACAGCTTGTAGTATGTATTTCGAAAATGAACGTGGATACTGCAAGGTTCGTTAATTACGAGGCGAAAATCAAGCGCAACTATGATGGTTGTTGATTTACAAGTTTTAATTAGAACTGGGTTACTAAATGAATCCCGTGCGCTATTTCAAAACTAGTAAGGAAGCTAACAAACGAGTAGAGAACATACGATGAATATTCGACTCAAAACTGGTGCGCTACCTGTTTGGAATAGGTATTTCCATTTGTTTGAGACTTTCGTATTTATATTCAATGTATTTTTAGTTACCAGTAGTGAAAACTGAATGTCCTAGAGCTATTTCCAGGGAATTTCAATTATTTTTTGCATGCAGGACGCGTTCGTGTCGCGTCGTCGCAAAAATAATTAGTTAAAATGGGCCTTGTTATGACACAATAAAACGCATTGTTCAATAAATACAGTGTGCTGATAGTGAGTTTGCTGTAAAATAATGAAACACGAGTACAATGTTCTCGTTTCAGTAGCAGTTTCCAAACATTTTACGTTTCACTAGCTGCGCCCCGTGGTTTCACCCGCCATTACCGATTGTTCTTTTATGTGATGTTAGCCTTAAGTTACTCCTTAAACCATCAGCATAATAACGGTATTGTGCTGTATACTAATCTACATCTTATATTCGTGTTTCAGCAGTTTCAGAGATTAGCCGTGACAAACAGACGGGAACAAAAATTTTAATTTGATTTATTTATATTATAATATATGTAAGTCATACAGCACGACTTTGAAAACAGCTTAACCTAATGCAAGACCTGCACGAGTCTGTGTAAAAATATTTGTTATATTCTTAGAAAATTGAGAAGGTGAAAATTACGAAAAATGTTATAAAATGTTGTATATTTATTTTTCATGAATAGCGCACGTAACAATCAAGTCACAATGAGCAACGATGTTACGTCACTCGCTACAGAAAAATCATCAGTAGGTATGAGTGTATATACCTCAGGGAGAAGTTACGAAGCATGTTTGAATAAAACGGATAAAAAAAAACTATTTAAAAAAAAGTATTTAAACCAAAGCTTAAATCCACATTTTCAGTAAATTCACATTAATATCACGAATTGAAATACATACATATTTAGTAAGCTTTGGCTAATAACATTTGGAAATTGCACTACGTTTTATAAACATAACCAATGCCGAAATTAGAGGTCTGGAGGCTTTGGGGCAACAAAAGAGTGGGGCCCACCTGGCCCCAAATTATTTTCCAAATAAAATTTCTCCTCTTTTGTGGAGGCTCCGGGGCTGTAGTCCCGGTTGCCCTCCCCTAAATCCGGCCCTAAACATAACTCTTCAAGCACTAAGTATATGAAAAACACGTAGCATAATCAATTTTCCTCGTCACTCGGACGTTACTGAATTAATACGACATCTCTTTGTTTAATTACGGTTAGGTTAATTCTTAATTTGATTTTACGACAAACAACAAGCTATGAATATCTAATGATCTTCATCCCGCTTCCCTTATCTTTATTTTTCTTCCAAACATTTCTTGATTGCTTTTTTATAGTATGGAAAATTCATGGATCGTCTGCTACTTGGGGATGGCAGGGTATGTCTTACCTTTCCTTGCCCTAAAAACAAGGCCATGGTATTCGTAAAATTTGCCAAAACCATGACAGGCTTTGGTCCAACGCTCGCTGGGAATTCACTGGGTTCTCTGAAAGCCTAATAAATCTTTCATACAAGCTATCATCTTTGTTTGTCTCTTTTTATACCTTCCTACTCTTTGAATAAAATGTAAGCTTATAACTATAACTAGTGTAAAATATTCAAAGTGGTCGATCGGTATGAATGGGGAGGTTTTCTTCAGCAGTGCACTTCCTAGCTGATAATAACCGGTAATGAGCATAACATATTGTTAAAAAGACCAATATTTTCATGTCTGCGTAACGTAATTAATTTTTAAACACCAATTGACGTCACCTTAAGATGAAGAATGTGGAATAAATATTCGTCATTACAGGCAGTGGTCTCAGAAGCTTAGTTGGCCAAAGCGTTCGGTGTACTAAACCGGAGAGACGCAGGTTCGAATCCTGCGCGTGACCGAATTTTTTTCAATAAAATTTATATCTTTAGAAATTGTGATAAAAAACAGTAAGATTCAAAGTTTTCAAACATTAACATTATCAGAGTACTCAAATTAATGATTAATCAATAGACGTTAAATTGCATCAATCAAAGCGAGTTGTGCACACAACTTGCTGTCACTAATGAAGTGATTTCAACCAGCTCTAGTGTTCGCGGTATCGATTCTAAATCATGCGGTGTATGGAAAATTGAATTCATGTGAATTATTAACGCGGTGTCTATGCAATTGCATACGAGCATATTTTTAATGTTCCCATATAAACGATCTTTAGATTTCGTTTGTTATTTAGTTTTGCCTTGTATTCTCCGAAGAGTTAAGCGAAGGTGTTTTTATAGATAGATTATAAACTTATAAGTTGACCGTAATTTACTAATTACTAGCTTCTGCCCGCGACTTCGTCCGCGTAGACTAGATTTTTCCCAATCCTGTGGGAATTTCCCAAAATATCGTTATTAATTAAAACCTATATGTTATTCTGATGTATAAACAATAATACTGTAAAGTTTCATCAAAATCCGTTAGGTACTTTTTGCGTGAAAGAGTAACAAACATCCATCCATCCATCCTCACAAACTTTCAAATTTATAATATTAAGTAGGATAGGATAGGATTTATAATATTAGTAGGATTTCACGTGGTTCTATCTGAGCAACATAATTAAAAATTAGATCATTAGCATAAAAGCGTGTCGTAAAAGTAACTATAAGAGACTTAATAATATAAAAAAATGCGTGGGACGTGAGTAAGGATGTGCGCGTAGCCCGAAGCGTGACATAAAGATATTTGAGACTAACACACATACTACGTGTTTTAAACTACTAAAGTTGGGAATTTGTTATCAACCCATTTACTGTCCCACTGCTGGGCATGGGTCTTCTCTCAGAGTGAGAGAGGTTAAGTCCACCACGTCTGCTGGGGTTATGGAGGAATAAAAACTCACTCTCGTAACTCCAGCAAATAGTGGAGGCGAAACACCCGTGTGATGTTAGACCGTAGATCACGTACTCTTGCTGTAGTCCACCTTCCGCAGGCGGCGGCAGTTCAAGAGGATTTCCACACGCAAAAAAAATTCCACCACGTTAACTGCTGGTTGGCAAATTTAACACGATGTCGAAAATGTCGAAAATATTATTCAGGTATGCAGGTTTTCTCACGATGTTTTTCTTCACTATTCGTAGTAACTATTAATTATTAATTATAAATACGCACATGATTTCGAAAAGTCAGGAGCCGCGTGCCTTCCAATCAAACTTAAGAAGTACGACTGGGCAGACCATTGGGTCGTATCACTAGTGGCAATTAAGAGGGGACTCTAGTCCTGAGGAATTTGAAAAATAGGTATTTGAAGAAACTATTGCCGTCGCGTTGCACCTCCAGTCTTTCCCCGTAAAGTGCGAAAAGGACAACTGACGGATGATTTTACCTACAAAAACCTTGACCAAAAGACGTTTCGTATTCTGCTGTTTTCTTCTTCGAAAGTAAAGTTGATCTAAACAATTTATAAATCAAAATTTAGAGGAAACGCATGTCTATGCTTCTATTATTTTATTTTTTTCTAAAAACTTTTCAAATTTGTCTGATAGTCGCCTGAACATGACGGTAAAAACGGGCTTTTTTCCGTGTTTTTTAATTGTAATATTTTTTGTGAATTTTTTTTGGAAAAAATTATATAATAGGGGCCCGTAGGAATTCGATTTAGATTTTTTGGAAAAATATCATTTCTCTAGTGCCATTATCTGCGAAGAAAACACCAGAATGCGTTTATATGGAGAAAGGCTCAATAGAGTACCCTCTTAAGAGTTAAAACAATTATTAAATGTATCTATCAAACAACAAAACAATACCAACGGTATAGCAATAATTTTAATAAAGCTAAAAATATTAATTATCTGGCATACTAATTGATTTTTGTTTGTTAATTTCGTTGAAAGCTTTGCGCGGTGTGGACCGTTGATTACTATTTTTATTAAATTTCCAAGTACCTAGTCATTAGGCGAACAACGGTTAAGAAGCTTACAAAAATATTATAAAAATTACCCAAATTATTCTAATGAAAGCAATTCTTTTTTAACGATTTTATTTATTTTGGGGAGTAACAATGGCCTGCTCGGGATAATGATATGACCATTGGGCTCCCAAGTCAAAGGTCTCGAGTTCGAAACTTCGAATCCAAGGCACGCATCTCGGACTTTTCGAAGTCGTATGTGCGAATAAATAATTAATTATCACGCGCTTAAACGGTGAAACAAAGCCACGTGAGAAAACCTGCGACTTGTTAGATTAATTTGCCATCGTGTGAAGTCTTAACCTTATCCCACTCATTCTGAAAGGAGACACGTGCCCAACAGTGGGATAATGTAATGTAATGGAATTGTCACAAAAATATCAAATATCGCATATATATTAAACATAATATATTTATTTTAAAAGTAATTTCCGCCCGCGGCCGCGGTTGCGTATTGTGTGGGACTTCTAGCTAGCTCACATTGGTTTCAGCTGTCTCTGCACGGCTGAAATATCGATTCGATTATTATTCTAGCTAGACGTAACAAATAGACTGAAAAACTCACATCGGATTTTTAATAGTGTAGCTTTTATATGGCTACACATGTGATAAAATAGCAATCCGAAATAAACCTACTTTCACACTTATAATATTAAGTTTAAAACGAAAGTTAAGTTTTTAACGATATTTAAAAATATCTTCTAACAAAAAACAAAATTAGGGGGTTCCAAATCAGGAAATAACGAATGAGTTTTCGTTCAAAAACAAAATAATACGTCTCATTTGTTAAGATGGACACCCTCGATACTTCAGTTGGTATCTTTCGTCCCCTAATAAAGCACACGCTAGATTCGCAATGCAGGGGTTGACATACCCATTCAGCTGTACAAACAATTCATAGCTTGGGGCACTTGTCAGATAGGACGCAACGTAAGACATGTTTGGTTCACTTGTGGAAAATGCGAGTCGCAACAAAACACGCATTTTCATGGATTTGAAAAACATAATTGGAATATAAATGTTCAGTAAAAAATAGTGAACGCAAATTACGCAACGACAGAATAACTTATTCAGATGAAAATTGAAAACACATCTACGATAGTCTTTGCATAAATATTACATAAAACGGTAATCGCTGATTTCTAGATTTATTCGTTGGAGAATTCAGGAGTTTTGAATTATTTGATAGTTGCCCGCGACTCCGCCAACATACAATTACGATTAACTCGCGGGATTATAAGAAATGCGCAAAGTTAAGATTATACTTTCAAATTTTCCTGAAATTTTTGAAGTTTCTTTTCTATCTTTAAAACAAATCAAACGTGTATTTTATTTCTTTAGATTCTTACGTAATAAGTATTACGATCGGCAGATTACTTATTTTTTCTTACTTACGGGGCCAGTGGGTTTAAATGAATGGTGCCTTGATAACACATATTAGTTAAGATTGCAAAATTGCCGGAACAAAAAGCAAAGTAGCACAAACAGCGACTTAACTATATACAGATGTCCACTTCATGTTTAGCCCGTTCGTTTAGTAACCCAAATCCGTACTTCTTAATAAGTATTTGTTTAAGTATGGTCACAGCACAATGGACAATAATAATATCGTATAATAGCTTTCCGCCCACGGCTTCGCCCGCGTAGGTTCTCGGCTTTTCTTCATTTAATTTTTTCCCGTTTATGCAACATTTTTCATTTCTGCTCCGCTCCTATTAGTCTTACAGTGATGATATAGCCTATAGCTTTCCTCGATAAATGGGCTATCTTACACTGAAATAATTTTTGAAATCGGACCCGTAGTTCCTGAGATTAGCGCGTTCAAGTAAACAAACAAACTCTTCAGCTTTATAATATTAAGAATAGATTTGCTTCGATATACAGCAGCTGGGTACATTTCGGACCGTTTTCGTAGCCGTAACCACATGGTTGGTCAATGCCTCAAATGCATAGCGTTAGATATTTCTTCCTCCGTGATGGATGAATATTGGGTTCATTATTGCGTATCAATTGATCATGTGACAAATTTATTAGTAACCGTGAAATCGTTTGCGTGACTCGCTAACGCTACGGAATGGCGGTCGTGTGAATATCGTGAATACCATAGAAATTACTAGGTATATCTACACGCGCGCCTTTAAGCAGGATTTCATTTTGTCAGAGTCCTGGACTGGCCTGGCCATCCCTGTCCCATGGCTGTCTATAGAGCAACAGAAGGCAAGTACGGTTTTAATCGGTATAAATACGACGTACACCTTACCTTCTCAATAGTTTGCCTTCCAGTTTTAGAAGTGAAACCAAAAAAAGTAAATTTGCGAAATTGCTTAAGGAATTTCTCCTTAAGTCCCTCTAACTGTTGTATACGCATCGAAAACCAAAGAAGTCATTAATTAAGACTTAATAATGAGTGCTTATGTTGTTTTCTGTTCCCACAGACAAACCGTGAAAACGGTTTTGAGGGGCCTTGTTCAAAAATGTATTTTTTTAAAGTTTAATAAAGATACATACATACACGGCTATAGGTCAACTTATATTATTCTAGTTTAAGCTGATCTCGCATTTTATGGCCTTTTAATACAATAAGAGGCTAGCGTAAACTGGATTTGTATAGCTCGACGTGTAAACGTGCGTATCATGTCACCTTCTCATGAGGAAGTTCTTCACTAGGTATATAAAAATCAAGAGAATCAAGAGAAAGAAAAACACAAAAGAATTATGTTTTTACTCTTCTACATATTTCGACTGCCTCGTTAGTCTAGTAGTCCCAATCCAGACTGCTACGCTAGAGGTCTTGGGTTCGATCCCCAGGTCGAGCAAAGTGTTATTGGGTTTTTCTATGAAATTCTCAGTAGCAGCTCGGAGTCTGGATTTGTGCCCTGTGAATGGCAATAGGTTACATGGGACCTAAACATACCGGCGAACTGTGGGTGTACATTAAGTACACCTCTGCCTAACCCTTCGGGGAATACAGGCGTGATGGTATGTTTTCTACATATAAACTTCCACTGATATGACTGTTCGGAAAGAGTAAATATCGTCTCGTCATTGATTTCTAGGCTTTCGTTTGCATCGACAGCTGCCTTCGGACAAGCATATGACGTTGACCAGCCCACTCTATCTTCGTACAGGTACGAACACACAGAAGACAGCCCACTCTAGGGCTGCCAACGTCACTAGGGTACCTATAACATATCTCGGTAAATTCCAGTTTGACGTCAGTGCTTCTGTGACGTTCTAAATACTGTTATAATAATAGGTATGAAAGGTTAAAAACAAAAATACTCTAGTGAAACATAAATCGATACATATACTAAATACGCATACCTAGTACTTAAAACATAAACACACTCATTAAAATACCGGCGTATATATCAAGACTTCAGCTATTAGCCAGTTCTTTATATTTAATATATATTCAATATTTACACGCGCTAAATTCAATATAATTTGCGTAAGTATACGCGAGTAACATTTCTCCAGGGATGAACACTACAATTCTGTGCGCGGTCGCATGTAGCAGAAGGATAAAGCCTCGTATTCACTAGGGGACTAATGCCTTGCAACACGTGTCGGGCAATGATGTCAACAGACATCTCGAACGTCACAGGACGCTTGTCTCCCACTGAATGCGACACTTTATGCCTCAATTCTCAACTCGAGCCGCTAGGCGACTAGAAACAATTCCTGGCATGTTGCTATACTTCGCTCGACTTCACCCGACATCTCTAGTATCACGTCATGTGTTCTCGTGAATACGAAGCTTTAGAATACTTCAGATAAACCATGCACCACCAACCACCACCACCAATCTACTTATAATAAAATAAACACTGCATACGTTTACCTGTTGTGTGCAACGAGCTTAGTCTTCATACTCGTAATTATGTAGAAGGGAAATCTGACTGCATTATGAAAAGCTTGAATCAAAAGGCACCTACGTAATCCCAGGTAAGGAAATTTAATATTCCACAGAAGATACCTTTTTCTCGTAAGCAAGGCATCTATTATGTAAGGATTATTGGAGTTTCTACCCCTAGTATAAAGAGGCTTTAAGTATTTAAATACGTATTCATAATAAATATTATTAATAAGTGGCTTTTGTCTGTTAGGTAAATTAGTAGATAGTTAAGGAAAAGTACTTATATAAAAATACAATCACATAGTTTATAGGATCGATTCGGTACCTTAATTATGAAAACTGAAAACAAAATAATCAACGGGTCGAGTTTTCAAAGATGTTTCCGTTGATCAATAAGAGCTTAATAAACTATTCCTATTCAGAATACCGAAATACCCAAGAAGGATTTCCCTCATGAAAATTAATTATTCCACAAGATAGGTACTCTGAATACAGTATTCAACTGATCTGGAAATGCTTGAATCAGCTCCACTTTAAAAAACTCACAGTTCAATGTACCTACCCGCATTGAGATTTTATATTTGAAGCTGATAGAATTAAAACGATAGGTACCTGAATATAATTCAACATTTAAAAAATGGCGTCATCGTGCGGTTAGATATTATTTTTATTTTGTGAAATTTGGATTTAAAATGCTTCTGAGCGTATGGTCGCTAATTATGTCGAAATTGCGTTTTAAAATTTATATCATTTATTGCACAAAATAAGGGGTTATATAGACGATATCCACAGCGAGTGAAGTCAATTTTTGGATGGTAGGTAAACATTCGTCATGCTATACATTTCCAGTTTATGCTGATATGGCATTGTATAGGCTTTCCATACACTTAGAGGCCAGAGTAAACTGAATTTGTATAACACCACGTGACGACGACGCCACAAAAGATTTGAAATTCTTGTATGTGATGTATCTTTAATTATTATAGAATCAAAATAAATAAGTTTAAAAGAATTTATAGCCAAATAATGTAATATCAATATCAAACTTCAAAAAACATCTCTACATATAATAGATTAGACTGCCTCATTCTTTTAGTGGTCCTAAGCGCGGCTGCTATGCTAGAGCTCCAGGGTTCGATCCCCAGGTCGAGCAAAGTGTTATTGGGTTTTTCTACGAAATTCTCAGTAGCAGCTTCAGAGTCTTGATTTGTACCCGGTTAATGTCAATAGGCTCGCCCCCTATTACATGAGACCTAAACATACCGGCGAAGTGTGCCTAACCCTTCGGAGAATAAAGCGTGATAGTATGGTACGTTATATTTTGTAAGTAAATTTTAACAATTATTTTCTTAACTGAGTCCAAAGCGGTGTTATAAATGAAAATCGTTCTGATAAGTTGGAAATATAAGGTAACGTAATCGCGTTCTAACTTGGTTTCATCTCGACTTGAGCTAAGTAAACCGATTAGCAGCGCTGCGTCTGCCGTAATTTAACTATTTGCTACCTCCATTAAACGGTTTATTTCACTTAACTCGATACCGCTAGTATTGAGTGTTTCCTCCTGGGAAGAAAAAAATAGCTAACCACAAAATGCTATTAAAATTATTTGACGTTATCCGTCTTTCATATCTCGTAAAATAACGGTGCAGACGATTTCACGAGATTATTTACACGCAGTGTGAGTGCAGTGACAGCCTGGTGATACGGCAATAGGACTGCCAAGTCAAAGGTCTCGAGTTCGAATCCAAGGCACACACCTCTGACTTTTCAAAGTTATGTGCGTATCAAGGATAAAGCGTCGAGGCTGGGCGCGAAATTCAAGTTTTTCTTGTATTTTTGCAGTTTTTTCGGCTATATCACATTCTAGGTACATGGCAGTAAAAATTGCAAGTTTTTACGCCATGTAGGTACCTAGAATGTGTCCTATAATTTCGCACCCAGCCTCGACGCTTTATCCTTGATACGAGTTAATAAATAATTATCACACGCTTAGACGGTGAAGGAAAATATTGTGAGGAAACCTGCATTCCTGAGAGATTTTCTTGGCGGCGTGTGAAGTCTGCCAACCCGTAGTAGGCTAGCGTAGCGGGCTATAGCCTAATCCCTCTTGTATTAAGAGGAGACCCGTGCCCAGCAGTGGGCAATACACGCATAAAGTTAAAGATAATCAAATTATAATGATATTGAGGGTCCATAATACCTCATAAATCCTCTGGTTTACGTTTTAAAAGTACTGCAGCATTCCATTTGGAATAAATTGTAAAATGTAGTTAGTAAAGGTTTTTTTAATACATAGACAAAAATTACAGCCACCCACCATTCCGTTTAGGATAACCAAACTGAATAATAAACCGCAAACATAAAGAAAATACTACATAGATCATGATACTTTGAAACCTATCAAAGGCATGTAATATTAAGTACTGTAGCAAATATTACGTTTATTATTGTTCTTTTTTTAAATTATTATTTTAGTTGTGAAATTAAATTACCTAAACTATCGCGTTATGTTACTCCCTGCCCAACTAATCGCGCAGTTTCGCTTCTGCTTTCGCATAGACTAATCGAGAGAGGATTGGACCGGAGCAAAATTAGAAATGCAAGCTGAGATAATATAAACTCTTAATGCAAATATGACAAATATTGTGTAATAGTTATTGTGTATAATTGTTCTATCATGTACACACGGCTACACATCAAACTATACAAATCCAGTATAACCTGGCCAAGTATTGTGCGGAAAGCGTTTGCAATGGGAGATCAGTCGATACTGGATTTATAGGAATAGCTTGATGTGTAGCCGTGGTACATTTCAAATAAATAATACGTCCCCCGCGACGTCTTCCTGTTCGCGATAAACTCAAAAACTACTGAACGGATTTTCAAGCGGTTTTCACTAATAAGTAGACACAGTGATTCATGAGGAAATATGACGATAATTGTGTACAACCGTGCGAAGCTGAGGCGGGTCGTTTGTGCATAATAAAATATATTACTAATAATTAACGTAGGTATTACACGGTATGAAAAATGGCGCTTAGTGATTTATAGTAAATTGTAAAATTATGTCGTCGGAGTGCCTTATTTAATTAAATAAAAAAATAAAGAATGTATCACGTACATTTAAAGATTGAGTTACTCCTTTACGTAAACAAAACCATCTTAGCGGTCACACAAGTTCAAAGAACGCATAAAAAAATTACGTTTGAGGTCAACACTGAGACGCCATTCATTTGATGGGGCGACTGCGACCCTCCTGTGTAGATACGGCACACTGTCTGTGAAGCGACTCATTGTGGGCCTGTAATTGCATTATACTTATCGTATTAAGGCCACATTACAAGATTATAAATTGTAGGTAGGAAGGTACTAGATACCTACTCAGAAAATTCTGTAAATTATTTACTATTAATTGTTGAATTAACTGTTATACTAGAGTCTAGTTTGTGGGGATAGATATGATTTTACACATAACATACCATCGCGCCTATATTTCTTTAAGGGTTCGGCACAGATGCATGTTTATACGCCCAGTTTGCCAGTATGTTTAAAGTCATAATAGCCATGCCAATGACACTGCCCGACCCAGAACCAAACACAACTCACGCTCAGCAGTTGCGACCACTAGACCAATAGGTCAGTTGAACAATTGAGACAAATGTGATTTTAAGTGGGACAATACACTATGGAGAAAATATATGCCGACGAAGCTCTGTGACATATCAGTGGGTTTCTGATGGGCCCACTA
Source organism: Subacronicta megacephala (assembly GCA_958496365.1). Taxonomy (NCBI): domain Eukaryota; kingdom Metazoa; phylum Arthropoda; class Insecta; order Lepidoptera; family Noctuidae; genus Subacronicta; species Subacronicta megacephala. Next base: position 14,855,265 of record OY292513.1, read on the forward strand.
TCGTCACCTGCAAGAGCCTCTGTACTGGCCAACGTGTCGGTCTGAACCGTAGGAAGAGAATATCTTCATGATAGAAACGATATCTGAAATATTTATGCACTACTTTAGTTTAGTACGCGAACGAAAATAGTGTATATGATTCAAATCCATTTAAAAATAATACCCTATAATATATAAAAAATACCACCTCCCGGCGCTTTTACAGACATTTGCCTTATAAATCTTTTATTCATCCATTTTCTCAACATACCCAAACCAACTCAGCACATTCATCTGAATTTGCCACATCCCATCGTCTTCTTACTAATTAGCTACGTTAAAGGAATTATTTTTATGATTTATGATATAAAAATTTTTGGACTCTATTACAAGTTAATGTTTTATTTTTTTTAACTTATGAATCATGGTCCCTTTTAAAGTCCAGGCAGCAGTAGGCATTATCAGATATGCGTATATAGAACGGGTGCGGATGAGAAACATATTGTTAATGCGAATCACCATAACTCCTTAAAAAAGGCCACCCAGCGTTGAATAACTAACAATGTTGAAAAAATTCGAGATCGCAGAGTTGACTAAAAAGTCCAATGTTGTAAGTACCAAACTGGAAAACGGGACGTTTAGTGCACAGAAACACAAGTTGATTCACACACGGCTACACATCAAGCTGATTTACACTTGAATCCCGTGTGTACCCGGTAGAATTCGCAACGAAGTCATTCGCCAAAGAACTAAAGTCACCGGTATTGCGCGAAGAATAAGCACGCTGAAATAGAAGTTGGCCGGTCATGTCTGCAGACGGACAGACGATCGATGGAGCAGACAAGTGATGGAGTGAAGACCGCGTTTGGGCAAGCGTAGCGTGGGACGCCCTACGACGCGATGGACCCACAGTTGAAGATGGCTAGCAGCGGATGGATCGAGCTACCCAAGACCGGGATGGTTTGCGCTTTTTGGGGGACGTCTACGTTAAGCAATGGACGGCGATAGGCTGATATGATGATGACACAGCAAGCTGTACATCATAACTAGTATAAGCTGAGCTCATATTGAAAGGGCTTTCTGGACAGTGCGAGGAAAGCCTATATTAGATTTTTATAACTTGATGTGTAGCCGTGCGTACCTTAGAAGACTTAGCTTGATAAAAAATACAATGTTAAAGTGAAAGACTTGGCAGAAGCACCTTGGCCTGTGCCTGTAAAATTTCCAGTGCCACAGTCCGTAAATACTAGGTACATAATTACAGGAGAAGTTCTATTTAACTTAATAATATTGCGGGTTTTTGTATAAACGAAGGTTCACCTATAATAATAAACCTATTTCGTAGTAACAGGTTATTTTGGGATATTAGAAGTATGTATGTATAGTAAGTATATTCGGTTCACTGCCTATAATCTCGTAAAAAGGAAGTTGATATGTGGTATTATTATTATAAGAAACGAATGATTTCCCAAGTATTATTCTTAAAATAATATCGTTTCAATGATTTCAGCGTTATTTATGTCTAGATAAGTACTATGTACTTGTAGAGAAATACCATCCCGCCTGTATTCCACGAATGATTACGCAGAGGTTGACAAATGTACCCCATGGTTCGCCGGTATTTTTATGGGATAACTCGGTAATCGAGCAGGCAAGCCACCTGATGATAAGTAGTCATCGCCGCCTATGACATCTGCAATACCATAGGAGTCACAGATGCGTTGCCGAGCTAAGGAGAACGGAAGGGACTTAGGGAGGAATTGGGCCTCCGGCGCTCCACACTCACCGTACGAAACGCAACAGTATGCATACTGCTACAGTTTGTTCGAAATAAGTAAGCCGATCGGAAGTTGTCTGCAAGTGGTTTAGAAGTGGTAAATTCTAATAGAAAGAGTCGGTGTAAAGATAATTAGAGTCGTATATGTTTCACATTTCTAATTATTTTGTTTACTAATTTCGATATTTATGTATTAAAACACATAATTAAACGATTTTATCACCGCGGTAGTTCGGAACGGCTAACTTCCGATCGGCTTACTTATTTCGAACAAACTGTACTTGACAGTTTGTTTAAGTCTAAGTAAGTAAGGGTCGAACCTATTGCCATTAGCCGGGTACACATACAAACTCACAAGCTGCTATTGAGAATTCCATAGAACTCTGTTCGACCTGGGAATCGAACTCGATAACAATATTAAAGCGGGTGATTAAGTATTGATGAAAGAAAAGACAAAGTAAGAAAATACTATGCTAATTTTATTTAAAAAAGGATGATTTTTATCTGTGTAGAAAAAAAAAGATATATTTTATGACTAATGGTACGGACACATTCGTAAACAGAATATGCGATCAATAACTCTACGTGATGGTTGATCACTTACAGTATTTAGTAGACGTACAATGTACATATTTACTGTACACAATACAAATATGATCCTAATTTACAAGCCTTTTACTGTTTTACTCTCTTTTGAATAAAGTAGTGTTTCTGTTGTCAGAGACTGGCATCCTATGCGGTAGGTACGGCAACACCGGATCACACTATGATTCGTGAAAATTAAGTGTAATAATAATAATATATATTCGTAATATATAACAGTAATATCATACTGCGAGGCGCCATTTCATTAAGTATATTGAAAACAGTATTTGAAAGCAAAACTAATGAAAAAAATCCTAACATTTGCTCAGGGTTTCAAACAAGCTATCGTGCCTTTTTTAATTTAGATCAAAGGAAGCTTTATACTGAGATCGAGTTCGTTGTTTTATTAAAATTGCAAGGGAATTATTTTACAAAGACATTCATTTTTACTTTGACAATTATTTTAGCCGTTTCAGAGGTGAAAATATTTCTACTAAACCCTTAATTTATTTTAGTCTTTCCCTTACTCTTAGGTGTCCTAGTAGTGTTCTACTTGTTTCAAGACGTTTCCGAATAATATTTCCACATTCCACTAAAAAAGCGAGATTCCCTAAATCAAGATTGACAAAAGGATATATAGCAGCACGTGTTCAAATTATTTATGAGTATTGGATTGCATTTAAGAAAGAACATAACGGGTTGGTAAAGATTACACCCAAGCATTTACAGGGTTTAAAAACAGGGTCTTGTCCCATTTTCATGGGTTCCCTGTATAGTATAAATTAATCAGCTTAGTGCTATGAACTCAGAATATGATATTTAAAAATGTTTCACATAGATAACGATAAAACATTTTCAATCCTAAATATACAACCTAACATTTAAAACAATAATTTCGTAAAGATTCAACGTAACATTCATTAAACACTGCCTCATTAGTCTAGTGGTCCTAAGTGCGACTGCTACGCTAGAGGTCCTGGGTTCGATAACCAGGCAGTGTTATTGGGTTTTTCTATGGAATTCTCAGTAGCAGCTCGGAGTTTGGATTTGTGCCCGGTTAATGGCAATAGGCTCGCCCCCTATTACATGGGACCTAAACATATCGGCGAAATGTAGGTGTACATTGGTACACCTCTGCCTAACCCTTCGGGGAGTATAGGCTTGATGGCGTAATTCAACGCAACAATTAACAAAAGCTTCCCCGGGCTGTGAATTTAAATGCCCCACGTGACAGACGCTATCGAACAAGCCTTTAGAAATACTGCTTTCAACACCCTCCCATTCACCAATCGTTTGAAACCATACATTATTTTTAGTACCACAAGTAGCGTAAATAAACCATTTCTTTCATCATATATAAGCAAGCCTGCTTCATCGTAGACCACATCGTTGCTTGTCAGCCGAGTTGTGGTCAAGCGCAAGCCTATGATAAAATAAACCTTTTTACAAATAATTTTGTGTTATTATTTTCCAGATGTTTGTGAATCGAATCGAATTCGATAAGGTTAATTTTACGACTCTCAATATTGAGTTTTTCATACAAAAACACCATCCCAATTTTCGACTTTTCTATTGGATTTCAAAGAAGATACTTTCATAATAACTTTGTCCTGGTAATTTGGAAGAAAACAAAAGAAAATCTAATCTGTCATACACTCGCATACTACAGCTACTTAACTCACATAAAATACATCGTAATCGAATGAATAATAAAGGAACTCAAAAAGGATAAGCAAAACAATAAATATTTTATATCCTGACAAGATAACACTTGAAGTAAATTGGTTCAGTCAGTTTCGTCCAATATTGTCTTTCTAGTATTGTACCTAGTAATACCACAGTTCAAATAGACACTGAAACTATTTTTGTATATAGCTACTATCGGGGTGAGAATAATCGAGAGTTTATGGCAAATAAACTCTCGATTCGATTCTCGTCTCTGAACTACAATAAACACATTAATAAAACAAACTCAATAAACACGAAGTAAAGATCTTACCTACCCGATGGCTGCTTGAAAAAGACTATCTCAGTACGGAAGATCTATTAACCTATCAATGTTAATCCTACAAAACAAGAGCTCTCGATACTCTCTCTTTCTCTTTCTCACACATGCAAAAACATGCATACACACATACACACACTCCAACACTCATTAACACACACTCCAACACTCACTAACACACCCCCTCACTCACACTCACAAACACACTAACACAAATAGGTAACTTCTAACCAGGACATAGATTCTTATTGTGCACTAGTAACAGGCAGAACACTGTCTCCTAAGTCACAGGGTTTCCCTAGTTTAGAAGGCAGGGTTTTCATCATATTTGTGTCACCTTTGCTACTATATTGTATTTTCTACCCATTTCATACAATTTTTTTTTGTCTAATCACATAATTATTAAGATGATATATATATATCAAGGAAAATTAAAAGGTTTTTATGTATCAATAAAAAAAATATAAAGAAGGAAAGTAACACTGTGATTCCGAAAGCGAAATAAAAAAAAACTTTGAACAAATATAAAAACAAAACGCCGTTTAATATTTAAATCTATAATATCTTACGTCAAGCAATATAAATTGCTGTCTAGTTTTATTGTCCGTTTCTGAAGTTAAATGAAATTTCTCAGAAATTTTAATCATTTACAGAATGGAATGGAATAGCCAGCACATCAGGTTATACAAACTTCAAATGATTTTAAACCTTAAAATGTTGATGATTCAGTTCAAGATCAACTGAGAAATTTTGTGGTAAAACTAAGTTATAAAAAAGGTATCTTAAATAATGGAATCCCTGCCTTCTAAACTAGATAAAGACCCTTGACTTAGAAGTCAGTGTTCTACTATTGCATCGTATTTAAATAATCCTTTTCTATTGTGTTTTTTAAGTAAACCAGATTTAGTTCGCTCCCGTAGTCTTATATAAAAATAGATTAATTAAAAACCAATAGTGATGATCTCTTCTTTCTAACGGTCTGCAAATAGAATGCAGGTCAAGCTTTATCTTAGAATCTGTTTATCTAATTTTATTGTGATAAGATGAACTTTAGTTTTTAAGTCGAGCTATAGAATGGTCGACTGACAAGATAGAGACAGATAAGGCGTAGTTTCGGTAGACGTGTGTGCGTGTAATTGTGTTTGTACACGGCAAGGCGTAGTTTTAGCCGGCCTCACTTCTTTGTTCGCAAAGTTCCATCTTAACTTTTAGCTTAACTACGAAAAAAATTACGATAACAACTGGAAAGCATGAAGCAACAGATTTTCCTATGTCCAGGAACAGTTGTTTACAGTTTATATGCGTAGTCTGATCCTGTAATCAACTTTGTCGTATACTAACGGCGCCTAAAGACTTTAAAAAATATAACTTATAAACTATAAACTTCCGACTTCTTGATTATCAAAAGTTACGGTGTGAATAAGACGTATATCTAGCGGATTATAAGCATACAAACATTTACATGCAGTCGTTCGAAAACTTCATTCGGCTAGTACCTCAGTAGGTTTACTTAAAATACGATGATGAAGGGCGGTCGCTCATATTGGGGGATTTCGGAGATAAGTTGGTGGTAAATATTACAAAATCTGGAAATATTAAAACCGAGTGATATATACCAGTTTAAGCCAGGTCAAGCAAAAAGGTATGTTATGGTTAAATAAGTATATTATAACGTCAAGTAATGTCGTGAAGTTATCACTGTTAAAATAATTAATCTTTTGTTAAACTCCTAGTTAGGCAAAGTTGCAATAGGGAAGAAATTAATGCTAATATATTATGTTAAAGTTTTCATTTGATATTTTATGTCAGATATTATTAATCAATACAATCGGCATTTTCCATGTCTCGGGGATCACGTAATGCCATCGATCCCAGTTGTCATACGAACATATATGACAGCGGCGGTACTTAGAAACCCAAAAAACCTGACAACCACGATCCACTGATCGGTATCAATATTGCCGAGAAATTGAGTTGTGGAGATCTGATTTATATTTTCGTATTCATTTCTTGTTTATATTTTATCTATTTAAGTTAGTAACACTATGTACGGTGACCAGCAAATCAAGCTACTGCAAAATGGCAATTTTTCTCAGTTGATTTTGAACTTTATCTTCAACAATTTAAGGTTTAAAATCATTTGGAGAAATTTGACAGTTCAGTATACCTTGACCTGCTGGCGACTGTACCTAATATTAAGTTTCTCGGCTGTGCCCTAACAGGGATTCATGTCGCTACCCACCACATTTGAAGACCTATGTATTGTATTTACACATGAAGCAATAAAGAACTTTGACAGCAATAGCTTCATGTAAAATTCCGGTTCTGGTTAGACTACAAGTTGAGCCTATTATTCTTCGATTCAGATGTTAATCTTAGGTGTTACTGGAAATTCTTAAGATTTATCTCAGTGGAAGCTTTTACAATAACATCAGTACATTGTTGATCTCCGACGAGGTCACACTCGGATTTACTCAAGACCATGTTATCGGAGAGTGGGCGATAGCCTACCGACCCTCTGCATCGAACATTGTGTTATGATAATTACAATATAAACTCTCATTAAAATTCCAATAATTATTGTACTAGACTAGGTACATGTTAAAATGCACATACTACATAATTCACCTTGTGTACTGTACTATTTATAGTATCTCATTATTCTTGCGGTCCTAAAGTTAGTTAACTGATGACTAACTCTTTTCTCGAGACTTTCAATTCGAACTGCTTGTTTGTTCGATACTTACCAACCAGATATTAGAAATACAAACTCATTACTTCAAACTAAGAGAGACATTAGTACGCGTCTATCTAACCCTCAACAGGCGTGATGATTTGCTATATACATGTACAAGTGTTATAGATATACAGTAAAGATTAATAATCTAAATAGAACATTCTTACATTACTTTTTTTTATGTTACCTAGCATCTGAAATCTCAAGACCGCGTCACAGGTGTACTTAAAACGCAGAATACTTCTCATTAAAATTGCGCTTCATCGTAATGGCTACAACCAATTAAATATGAATGACGTCGCAAAATATAATTTAACTGCATTTGCCCGATTGTAACACACGGCTACACATCAACTATACAAATCCAGTATAGGCTGGCCCCGCACCGTGCGGAAAGCGTTTACAATACGAGGTCAGTCGATACTGGATTTGTGTAGCCGTGCGAACATGCGTTTGTCCTTAGAACACATTCGATTTGCCATTGGCAGTTGTACGTATCGAGAAAAGATTACTTCCATTTCGCCTTTAATCTTTTAAAAATCCCAGTAACAATTGTTGTCGTTTCTCTTATATAATTCTATTACGTCTGTTCATTGCAGATATCGAAGAAAAAATAATATGGGATGTCTTATTTAGAGCAACAGAAGCCAAAACAAAAATGTTTTGTCTGTGTTCACGCATCACACAAAAACAAAGCACTAAATTGGATGAAGTTTATCAGAAATGCCTTTGTGCGTCTCCTTCAAGTTTTAATTATGATTAGAAACATTATTCTAAAATATTAGATTGGTTATTTATGTTTCCAATTCTGACGTATGCACTACACATCCAGTGTAAGCTAAGCTCTTATTATATGAACACTAGCCTTTACTAGATTTCTATAGTACGATGTGTACACTTATTTAAAAAATCTTAACCCTGCACGTAATTTTAGCAATGGTCAATGTGTAATGGTTAATAGTCAATAAGTCCCTATACGTAAGGATAACCTACTTGTCGTGTTTTTTATTTTCTTGCGCAAATGCGCACTAAGTAACCTGTCTTCTTTATAAATATACATTTATCAAAATACACTTCAGTATTTATCTCGTGAAAAGATGAAAACACTCGAAAATCGGGCTCTGTGGCGTCTCTCTGTTCATTAAAAGCGTACGCCCAGCAGTGGACGAATACGGGATGATGATGATGAATTTCGTCATAAGTCGTAACTGACAGAGTATATAATTTATTTCGCGAATCGGTTTTATGCATCCAAGCTTTAACGATCCATGTATAAACAATTCCTGCTTCGATGAACGGAATGAAACACAGAGATAAACAATATTAACAAAAACAATTAATTAATTAGCCTGCCTACCAATTTACATCAGTTAACAACTCATATTGTGATATCATTTTGCATGCTTTTGATACAATACAAACGAAAACTACAGTAGTAAATTTACGCTCCAAAAATACTTAATTGCCCATTATCATTGATGGTGTAATTTGGTAAAATCCATTCGATCATCACTAGAATCGAGTTCAGTTAAATTAAATCATTAAAGTTAAAACGAGTAAATATTCCATTGAATTTAAATATTATTTAAAATAATATTCGGTAATTACTGTAGGAGTTTGTAACAAGAAGTTTTTAAGTGCGCGTCCCGGCACGTAGAATATTTGAACAAAAAAGTATTTGCCAATGCGTTATAGGGTGAAGGCATTCCGAATATATTCAAAAAAAAAGGAGGGTTTTTTTAGCTAGTAGGAGGGGGACCCTGCTCATGCTGTATCGACTTCGTGAAAGGGATATAGTCCTTACAAAGGGTGTCTGAGTTGGACACATATGATTCAGCAAATATTATTTTTAATTGTATAATAATACAATGTAAAATGGGTATTAAGATTAGTCTCGGAAATTAATTAATTATAGTTCGGAATGAATTCATGACAGGATTAATATGATTTCTTAAGCTTTCCCTCTCTCTGACTCAATTGCGTTAGAAGAAGTTAAAGTTTTTGCATATAATATTAATTCTTTTTATATTTAGTTTCATAAACCCTTAAGGTATGATGCTTAGCTTTCAATGTAATTAATTTTGAAGCATTATTGGATAGGAGGCCGTTACGCATCTTTTACAGGCATTTTGGTGCGTTAAAGTTTATGGTGTGTTGTGTTTATTAACTATGCTGAAGCTTTATTAATTTTAATGATAACTTAACCATGCACATGCCATACACTATCCCATTGTGAGGGACGAGCCTCACGCATCGGTGTAATTGGTGTAATAAAGTCTTTTTCGCCTGATAGTAATTTTTCGAGTTAGGTTTTAGGCAGGTGGTAAGGTTACTTTTTTGTTTGGAGTTGGGTAAAACTTTATTTTTATTTATTTGTTTTACCCAAATGCGGGGGCGTAGCTGATGTAGGAGTTTGTAACAAGAAGTTTTTAAGTGCGCGTCCCGGCACGTAGAATATTTGAACAAAAAAGTAAGTAGTGTTTGAAATATGTCTAGAAAAGAATTTTATAATTAATGTCATAAGATTAAGAATTATTCCTTGAACGAATACAGTGGTCGTGATTTCCCTAATCGAGTGTTTTTAATGTAGAAGTATTAAGATCCCGTGATAACAGTTCCTGGTGCTTCTACATTACCTACTTACTAAAAAGCAGTGAAACAAACAATATATCACAAATGATAACCGTGTTTATTTAAAATAATAAGATTTTATAATTGTTTCTCAAAGTGCACGAAGCTGATGTATTTTTCGGCAATTTGCACCATCTTCAGTTGTGTTAAAATTGGTTTGGAATATATACTTATGGCTGCGGTATGGCCCTTTTGAACAACTATAAGTCATATCTATACTAGTGTAATAAAGCTCAAGAGTTTATTTGTTTGATAGCGCTAATCTCTAGAACTGCCAATCGTATTTGAAAAATTCTTTTTGCATATGTTAGTCACATTCATGACGATTATGCTATAAGCGAATTAGCATCACGCTACTAAGCAAAGCTGGTGTAACCGCGGGGCACAGCTTGTTATAAAATACTTATAAGTACGCCTCGCGCCCCGAAGGATTTTGCAGAGATGTGCTTATGTATCGCCAGCAGGTTAAGGTATACAATCAACTGAGAAAATTTGTCATTTTGTACTGGCCACCGTACATCGTAAACTAGACTGTTTTTTTTGGTTTCAAAAATTTTCAGCCAAGGCAATAATTACTAGATGTTTTTTTTCAAAAGCTTACTAGAAATGTTGTTATCAGTGTGCTTGGGTAATAAGATTAAAGTTCTCTCGTCCCACGATATATTTGGCGTAAGTAACGAATTGGTGACATTAAACAACACCATTTCTTATTCGTAATCTCGTTAACTTGTAACCACTGCAAGAAAAGCTGTAATATTAGTTTTATTTAGATATCGTATCAAAAACGCGTACGTATTAATAGGAACTGAATTTCTAGAAAATTGTACTTGTATTAGTACTACATGAATCGGTAATGAGATTTATTGTTTTAAAATTATATTTTTTTGCAATAAGACGACAAATACGGGCTGGTGGAAATCGGCAACCGCACCCTTATATGTATATGTCAGGAATACCACGAGTAGTATCACTAGTGTGCTATAATTTAGAGACATTCCTCACTCCGCCATTATGTTTAGGTCGCGTGTTATAGGGAGCAAGACTATTGCCATTAACCTGGTCCAAATCTGAAAACTCTACTGTGAATTTTATAGATAGTAATTTCCATTACACTATGCTCTACGTGGAAATCGAACCCAGGACCTCTAGCCTAGCAGACGCGGTAAGGACCACTAGACTAATTAAACAGTCAGTCAGTCGAAGTGCTAAATTGAATTAAAATTTGAAGAAAAAAGAGTTCGGACGTAATTGTCGAACGACAATTTATTTAATCGCCATCTCGTACCACGTAAATAGAATCTTAGAAGACAAAACGCCATTTCACAATAATCTGCTAGGTATACGCAAGTATTCATATAGGTACATGGTATAGGTAATTAAGCGGTTGTTCTATTTGCTCGTGTGTAATGCTACTTTTCTAATTTCCTTTCTACCGGCAGTTATATATGATTTTAATCTGCAAGGGGAAACAGAACAGACATAACGACATTGTCTAAGTACTTATGTATCTTTTTATCGCATATAATCGCTGTTCTTAGACGTTCACCTGAATATCGTAACGGTGAAACTTGTTTTCGGGAAGTTGTAAGTATTCTATGAGGGGAAATAAAAGTATTTTTGTGCACCAATACAACTGTTGGTCCAAAAAAGTTGTGTTCACGCATCTATTTTTAGTTAAAATACATTTTATTTAACTGACCAATCGTTTCCAATGTACATACAACTGCGCGTGCCGTTTAGCGGATATGTGATAGATTTCAGGGCAAACAAAAATGGGAACCAAATATTGGACTAATAATCGAATACCACCTCGCAACATGCATTCGCGATAGAGTACACAAAAATAAACTTGAAAACATGCAGGTTTTACAAAATACAAAATGAAAGTTGGATGGCATGGCAACAGGACCGGGATTTGAATGGAAACATTCACTACTGTAGTATTCTGCCACTAGCGCATTCGGGCCTAGAAATACTGACGGATCAAAAGTTAACCGAATTTCTAAAGGATTTACAAATCCATTGGTAATTGGACGTTTCAACTACAACGACAGAATCTGCAGTGCATTCTACATGTTCGCTTTGTTATTTATTACACGTAAAGAAATTGACTATATCCGTCGCATACGACACCAATCCATTATCATTTATGTAAACATTCATAAAATTGAGATCGTTGCGAGACGTCGCCTGTTGAGGAACAGTGAATGTACTTTAAGATGGGACCTTGAACTCAGCAATGGAATAATGGATATAATGTCACATAAAAAACAACTCGCATTGCAATTTGCCGACGACACTGAATAAAAGCGAAAACATCAATGCACAAAAAAACATTCGCATGGCACTACAATCTATAAGAAATAAAACAATGAACATAATAACGTGCGCGACTCGGCAGTTACTTACGTAACTTTAAGGTAATTCTTTGTGATGCGTGTTATTGCGTACAATCTCATAGCTATTGTCCTTATAAAACCTCTTCTTGAATTAGACTATTCATGCAACAACGCTCAGGTTGTCTATTAAGAAAAACAAAGACAATTTTCACATGTTTGAAGTAGGTAATATAAGTAAAGTCGAAAAGGGAAAAAGCGAGATTTTTTATTAAAATACCTATAGATATTATTATAGGATTGTTTTCAAAACCAAATAACGTTATTAAAAGAGAGATTGCTGCGCACCAGATCTAGTGTTGTAACTAGGTCAAAATGCAGCGGATGAAAGTGAGACAGCTGTATGAAGTAATTAATGCTAAAAACTCAAGCAGTTTTTGTAGAAAAATACACTATCCGTCTACGACTAAAACCACAATTTAAAGAATCAGTGGAAGTTGTCGGTAAACCAAATACATACATACCACCATCACAACTGTATCCTACAAAAGACTAGGCAGAGATGTACTTCTATACACCATGTAATAGGGAGTTAGGTCTACCTGGTGAAAAAACCGAACCCGAACCGAACTGAGCATTATATAGAAAAATCCAAACTGTTTGACCTGAGAATCGAGCATAGGACGTACCTAAGACAGCAGTCGCAGTTACAACCACTAAGTACCATATCCTTTTGGTATTTTAGATCAGCTCCTGTATTTAAGACGCAGGGAATTGATCTGATATATCGAAATCTGGATTACAAGGGCCGTGGTGTAATCACCCGCGCCTCTAAAGCAATAAAGCAAGGGTCTAAACCCAAACGATTACAATAATTTCGACTACAAACATAAACACATCCGCAGATGTAGCAACAGAAAGTAATAAATAATATGAATAGACGTCTGAGAGTACTCTATTTTTAGGTTAATGACACATTTATTGCTCAAATTAACTTCTTACACCACAATATGTTTTAAACTATATTAAAATTTCAGATATTTTATTGGTATTACTTTAATGTCTCCACAGATAAAATTATGACCTCCTAAGTATAATAATGGTACTTCACGCATCCAGGTATTGTTATTCCTGGCCCTGATATGTTATTACTTTTATTGTTTTTATTTAAAAAAACCTTACTAGCAATGAGAGTCACACATTACTAGTAATCTAGTTCGAAATGCTTGTGTTACGAGTGGGTTCACGTTGGTAGTGCAATGAGTGGGTTTCTCTACTTTGGCCTTAACAGTCAAGGTAAAAAAATAAATAAATAAATATTTTCGATTCAGCGCCTTTACATCTCATTAAGAGTAGGCGTTTGTTAAAATTAAAAAAAAACCCTGCCTGAGATCGAATTTATCTTTCACTAGATTTTTTTTTAATTAGAAAATTTGTGTCTTAGTCAAGGTAAAGTTTAAAGAAAATTTATTTAATAAATTTTACTTACTAAATTAATTACTTCAATAAAATCATTAGTGTTAGTAATAGACCGGCTTTCATGAGCTGTGGCCAACGGGCGACTGACTTAGGGAGTTGACCGTCCGACCAGAAAGTGGTCCCAGTAGACGGCTGGATGCGGAGTGAGAGCTTGACTTTTGGAGGGTCCCGCTGACATGGTTGTCGACTGTCGGATGTCTCGAATCCCAATGCCAGGACTATAAGGCAAGTGAACGCAAGTGCGGTTTTCAGTCGTTATAAATCAAACAGGATCCATGAAGATTTACCGTACTTTAAAAAAGACCTTGCATTTATAAGACACTAGGTTTCCGCTCGCGGCTTCGCCCGCGTGGAGTCTACGTTACTTATCATTTTACGGGATAATATATAGCCTGTATGTCATAACATAACACATAACATACCATCACGCCTGTATTCCCCGAAGGGTTAGGCAGAGGTGTACTTAATGTACACCCACAGTTCGCCGGTATGTTTAGGTCCCATGTAATAGGGGGTGAGCCTATTGCCATATACCGGGCACAAATCCAGACTCCAAGCTGCTACTGAGAATTTCATAGAAAAACCCAATAACACTTTGCTCGACCTGGGGATCGAACCCAAGACCTCTAGCGTAGCAGTCGCAATTGGGACCACTAGACCAACGAGGCAGGCCTGTATGTAAGTAACTCAGGAATAATGTAGGGTTCAATTGGTGAAAGATTTTTTCAAATCGGTCCAGTACTTTTAGAGCCTATTCAACGCAAACAAACAAACAATCAATTATTTCCGCTTTATAATATAATAATAAAAATAATAGTACCTATATAAGTTTAGATAGATACATTAAGGTTTGAATGCATGTTCGTATCCTGCCCGCAGTCTTATTTTTCCTTCACTAAAATAAGTTAATCATCTTTGCCTCAGATCAAACAAAAAGGTAAGATGGAACTTTGCGAACAAAGAAGTGAGGCCGACTAAACACACAATTACACGCACATTTGTATTAGTTAACTACGCCTTATCTTGTCAGTCGAGCCATCGAGGTATCGAAAGCTCGACTGACAAGATAAGGCGTAGTTTCGGTATACGTGTGTGTGTGTGTGTAATTGTGTGTTGTACACCGTTAGGCGTAGTTTTAGCCGGCGTCACTTCTTTGTTCGCAAAGTTCCATCTCTACTTTTTATTTGATCTGAGATCTTTGCATGGAAAAATGGCTACAAATACAAAAAGATAGATAGGTATGTATTACGCCGGCTATTTTAATGATTTCAAAGTTCATGTCTAGTAGGTAAATACTAATAGGTATTGTGCCAACTGAGAGATTCAATAACTTGCTCTATCTCTGTATGTTAAACATTATACACAATTACTCGTATGTATATTCTTGAAATATTGCAAGAAATAATGTCTTATGATCGTCGTGTGGTTGGTATAATTATTATATTAACTGTTTTAATTAATTATTCAACGGCTACACCAATTGTTTTTGTTATCCTGTAGTTAATTAATTATCTGAAGGATTAATTAGTTACTTCACGTATTTTTTATAGTCATTAGGTATGACTATGGTAACAGTTGGTTTCCAACAAACAAATTATTTAATAAGTAGGTACCTTTGTAATTACTGTTCGTAGTCGTTTATAGAAAGCTCTTTAGTAGAAACTGATATAAACATACCATCACGCCTGTATTCTTCGAAGGGTTAGGCAGAGGTGTTCTTGTGGATACTTACAATTCGCCCTTATATGTATTTAGATCGGGACGAGCCTACAGCAATCAATTGGACACAAATCCGTACTACGAACTGCTACCGATAATTTAAACACAATAAAACTTTGCTCGGCCTGAGAATCGAACCCAGGACGTGTTGCAAAATAGTTTCACTGTCGACAATGGCAATTCGCTATGGTTAATACGGCAGGTAAATTCTGTCAAAGACAGTTTGCTAAATATATTTTTTGATACGAGTATTAACTCTTGGCGAACATATACTTCCCCAGTTGAAAGATAAATATTACAGTCCTATTTCCCCAATGACCAAACTACTCCAATAGGTATTTCTGTACACATACAAACAGTGATTACAAAGTGTTTACATTGCTCAGTTGAGTTGAGTACCTACGTTATTGTTTTGGTATTCAGTGGACAAGTAATTTCCATATATTGCAGTATATCACAATTACCTCTATGTATGTAAACCACATATAATCATATAACTTTTGTGGTTGTGCATGTAGCATGCAACAGATCACGGTGTCTGGACATTATAATATTGTGGGTTAATCTTATTAATTGCCTAGTCTAGACTTAGGTAGATAGGTTCATTCATTTTCCTATTCATTATTCATTCATTAATCCTAATAAATTTAGAATGATATTAGTACCGCCATCAATCGACCTGCAACGTTAAACTACATTTGCCGCGGCCGATCTAGTGATGGGTGGCCATTATTAACACATTGAGACCCTTCCAGAACCCAGAGAGCACGTTAAGCCGTCGGTTTCGGTTGTCATCCAAACAACAGTCATTAGTAGAAGTCACAAGCTTAAGAAAAATGACAGTTTGTTTGTGTTAGAAAATTTGAAGTGTCCAAAAATCGGCATTACCCAGAAATTGGTATTGCCTAGAAATCTTTATGTTGAATAAAGACGACCCAACATAAGGCTAGGACGTTGAGGATGATGATCGATGATACTTGTTTATTTATGGGATACTATGATGGATAGTATTTTTTTTAAGAATTCGTGATTATACCTACTGTATACGATACGTGGCAATTCGCTATACTGCAACAGCCATTAACTAACACACATACTCGTCAAGTCGCGATAAAAATGCCATTAATAGCATAGCATTTATTTAAAACTTTGTTTGCCTTAATAAATTCTGATTATGTGTTGCTACGACTTGAAAATGTTTATATCGATTCCATAGGATTACAAACGCTTTATCAGTTGTTCTAACTACTCCGTTTTAGATGGTTGTGTGAACAATTCTCATTCTCAAGCGGCTGAAGTACGATTTTTCTTTATTTCTTTTAAAGTACACCCAGGTTTGAACGTCTGTGGATCACAGATCTGTCTGGAGTTGTCTGGGTCTGGGGCTGATGTGACTTTTCCTTGGTTTCTACACAACAATAAACAAATCCCGAAAGAATGATGGGGTGTACGGTCATATAAATATACACTTTCGTTCTTAAATTTAACTTATTCACAAGTATTAAACCTTCGAAGAATAACCCTACGTATTTTGCGGTTACTTAAAGCACAAAAACCACTTCCCGTTTTGAAATACACTCAGTACAAAAGTCAGGCGCACATTTTATACTCTAGTTGTGTAACAGAAAACGGTGGCAGGTATTAAAAAGCAAATTGTATTTTTTAAAATAGCCTATTCATTAACGAGGTAGCCTTTACTAACAACACTTAATAAATAAGACTATAATTATATAGGTACATAGTGTATATCGATATATTTGTAGTGACAAATCGACAATAGTTTTACTAAGCACCCGTAATCAACAATCGGCTTAACAAATGTAATCCACATGAATAGAATAACTCGTTACGTATCACTTGTCACATGTCGAGCCTACGCATTACTTAATTTGATTAAAGCTCATAAGAATATTTACGTATGAGATAGATAATTTGAAAAAAGAAAATCAAGACAGGTAGTAAAAGATCTATTATATTCAAACAAAATACCGAGATAAAGAGGCAATAGTATATTCTTTATCGATCCATAGAAAACAAATAAGCCCTTCAAATATATCCCTTATTGGAATGGATTATTTAAGATTAGATAGTAAGTATTATAGAATAAACAAAATTTCTCAGTTGGCAACATAGCTTCCAAGAAATAGGCAGACTATCTGATAAAGCAGCTTGCTGGCTGTGACAGAAAATCTATATTTATTTTAAAAAGGAAACAATATTTTATATTGAAAGCTACTTACTACATGTCAGACTGCCTGCTTTTTATCATTCATGGTCTTAGACCCGTATACCACAACTGCAACGTGATAAGGTAATATTTTTTGGGTTGTGAAAGAGAGAGATGGAACGACGCAACCTGTAGAACGGTATCCCTCATTACCAAAAATAATCACATACCATATTGTACGGATACAATACTACAGTTAAATTGATCTGTATTAGGATTATTTCACAAATAAACCAAAAACGAGTAATCAAACGTCCGAGTTAAGAGTGTTATCAGATTCCCCGAATAAAGCCTTCAAGAACAAACTTTCATAATTATGTTCACCGCATTCAGATTGCGGAAGATTGAAAGAAAGTTAGTAAGCAGTATTTGCGGCTGCTATTTCAACGATCACCATAATAGACCGGAAGTTGAATAGGTATTTTATTGAATGCTTTCAAGCTACGAAGTGCGAGACTTTGGACTTTGGCGGTAATCCCTTTGGCAGAGGTATTTATCTAAAAAATACAATAAGCTGGTGGTACTTATGTAAATACTTAATAGATTTATTGGAATATATTCCAAATTAGTTTCTCATGAGTGGACTCACTCAGCTCATTCAGTTCACTCTGTTTATCAATCATGGATTTGTCAGATTGGAAGGCCCGGTTTGGTGGGAAATTCCTTGGAAAGAGGAAAGGGCAACGCAAATTAAGTGACCTATACCTATGAAGAGTATAATCCGGCACTAACTTAGGCACCGACACTATTATGGGTTTTTTTGTGCGATAGGGGGGAAACGAACAGACTGACCGCCTCATGGTAAGCGATTACACCCGCAACACCGGAAGCGCCACAAGTGCGTTTCCAGCCTTTTAAAAGGAGTATGTGAGAATGTCATTTTATTCAGAAACATTTCTAAAAATAGGTAAGTATTAATAATCAAAACGAATGTGTTCTTTAGTAATTGATTGGTTTTCAGGAGTGTGAATAAATCAATAAGTGAATGAATAGGTACATTTATCTGATATGAAACGTCAGTCAAGCGCGCCGTAAAAGTATTATCGACCTTCGTACGAATGCGTTTCTCGATAATATTCTTGGCACTTCTATATAGAGCACCATAGTTAGCAACTCTGCTTGTTTGTTTCGTTGTAGCTCCTGAACTGCAGAACCAATTTTGTTGAATTGTAATGGAGAGACAGATTGAAGTTTGGAGAAGGATATAAGCTACATTTTGTTTCAATACTTCGGTATGCGAGTGAAACGGCGGGCAAAGGCTAGTTCATTATAAGATAAATACTGTCCAGATTATTTTGCTAAAAAAAAAAACGATTTGATTTGACTTGTTTTCTCTTATTATACATAGTAATTTATTTCCAACTAACAAAAAGTAATAGATTACAATTTCATTCTTAACGTACCGTTTATCGCAAGTAAGTAATATTTAAGTCTTCGATTTTCTCAAAATTGACACTGACATGTCGTATCTTATAAAATAGATACTCGAGTAGGATTTTATTTATTCGCGATGCTAACAAAGCTTCACGAATAAATAAAATCCTTCTCGTTGTCACGACAAACAGACACGAATGCCTCGACAAATGTTACATAATTTAATTTGAACGACGAAATTCACAGGTTTCCTGTTGAACACAACTGAACTTTGCAAAGCTTTCGTCATACTATTAGTGTAGGAGCAACGTTATCTTAAACAAAAACTTTGTACTCCTTTACGCGGGCGGAGCAATCTGAAAGTCTTTAGCATTAAGTTTATTTTGAGAAGGATTGCATAACGCTAATCCTACTTCCTACTAATCCTACTAATATTATAAATGTGAAAGTTTGTGAGGATGGATGGATGGATGTTTGTTACTCTTTCACGCAAAAACTACTGAACGAATTGTGATGAAACTTTACAGTATTATTGTTTATACATCTGATAAACATATATGCTTTCAATTAGGTATAACGATATTTTGAGAAATCCCCACGGGATTGGGGAAAAACTATTCCACGCGGACGAAGTCGCGGGCAAAAGCTAGTACATGTATAATATGCAATAGAAAAACAAAACACACACTACCATGCTTTAACACAACAGGTCTTTGACGCGACTGCCTCATTAGTCTAGTGGTGACAAGCGCGAGTGCTATGCTACAGGTCGTGGGTTCGATTCCCAAATCAAGCAAAGTAGTATTGAGTTGATGTAAAAAAAACATGTCTCTAATGTGTCGGTCACGATGCAAGAGGCGGAGGCTTGCATCTTATATTATACACAAAGCGACTGCCATAAGACCTCCACAACCAACACCGGGCAACACCGATATTCGAAGAATATACTGGTTGTGAGGTTGTATGGGATTTTTATTACTTCTAACGATTGTCATAGGCGTTCGTATGACAAGCGGGACCAACGGCTTTACGTGCTCTCCGAGGCACGGAGGAGTCTCAATATATTTAGAATGGTCACCCATCCCCAGGGTGACCGCAGCAGACGCAGGTGAACCTTACAGATTTGTTGATTAGCGAGCTGCGAGCGAATATGCTTACCTCGGGCAAATTGTGCAATTAGGTAGAAACAACTTCGAGAGGGAAGTCGATAGGAGAATTCAGATGGGATGGGCAGCATTTGGCAAACTTCGTCAAGTCTTCTCGTCACCCATACCGCAGAGCCTTAAGACGAAAGTCTTCAATGCGTGCGTCCTACCTGCTATGACCTACGGAGCCGAAACGTGGACACTCACAGTAAGACTGGTCCACAAACTTAAAGTCGCACAGCGAGCTATGGAGAGAGCTATGCTCGGAGTCTCTCTGAGGGATAAAATCCGCAATTAAGTTATCCGTCAGAGAACTAAAGTTACCGATATAGCTCAAAGGATTAGCAAGTTGAAGTGGCAATGGGCCGGTCACATCTGTCGGAGAACTGACAAACGCTGGAGCAAGCGAGTTCTCGAGTGGAGACCGCGGCTAGGCAAACGTAGTGTAGGGCGGAAGGCAGCTGGCAGTGACTGGATGAGGAAAGCCGAAGACCGGGCTCTGTGGCGTTCACTAGGGGAGGCCTACGTCCAGCAGTGGACGAGTATGGGCTGATGATGATGATGATGAGCTGCGAGCCATTTCGATTCGAACTCGATACCTACGACTCGGCAGTCATATAACTAGGCTATCGCTGTTAACCTCAGATCAAATAAAAAGTTAAGATGAAACTTTGCGTACAAAGAAGTGAGGCCAGCTAAAACGACGCCTAACGGTGTACAACACACATTACTCGCACATATGTATTAGTTAACTACGCCTTATCTTGTCAGTCGAGCTTTCGATACCTCGATAGCTCGACTGACAAGATACGGCGTAATTTCGGTATACTTGTGTGCGTGTAATTGTGTGTTGTACACCGTTAGGCGTAGTTTTAGCCGGCCTCACTTCTTTGTTCGCAAAGTTCCATCTTAACTTTTTATTTTATCTGAGCTGTTAACCTGTACAGTCGCCTAACTTGTTTAAATTGCAATATCATTCCACTTTTATGCGAGCTTTTCCGTTACTGAGACGGGAACTCCTACTTCGTCTTAATGGTATAAAGAAAATCTGTTTATTACTTCAAAGACTATACATTCCATTTATGTTAGGTCTAAGAAGTTTATCCTTTGTCAAGTGTACCTGTTTCAAGTCAAAGAGAATTCATAAATTTATTAAGAAGCTAGCTGTTTGTGCCTGGTGTTGCCTGTCCGGGTGAATTTCATGTCTCTATCTAATAATTTTATTTGATTTTCATACACTGCCTCGTTGGTCTAGTGGTCCCAATCGCGACTGCTACGCTAGAGGTCTTGGGTTCGATCCCCAGGTCGAGCAAAGTGTTATTAAGTTTTTCTATGAAATTCTTAGTAGCAACTCGGAGTCTGGATTTGTGCCCGGTGAATGGCAATAGGCTCGCCCCCTATTACATGGGACACAAACATACCGGCGAACTGTGGGTGTACATTAAGTACACCTCTGCCTAACCCTTCGGGGAATACAGGCGTGATGGTATGTTATGTTATGATTTTCATACAAATATATTACCCACATTACGGATAAAAGTTATTGAGCAATTTAGAAATTATTTCGTTTGAAATTGTGTGACAAATGGGTTTATGCGCGGTTTTTTTTATGCCCAAAACGACTTGGCAGAAGCCTATCTATAAGATTGGTTTGCGACGAGGCATTAATTTTTTTGCACAAAATACCTTCGGCACTCATCCATCTTTAGAAGCAAATGTGTAATATACATTATGAAGGTTTCATATCACGAAATAAGTGACTATGTAAATAGGTAAGAAAAAAAATGTCACTCAATATACAAATATTCTTCAGCTCAATCTTCGTTGAAATAATAACAACGACCCGTTATTCTCTAAAAAATAGTTGTTACTTTCTAATCCATCATTTTAAATTTAAGCCACTTTTTGTTTGCTACCGTCTTACTTTATCATATTGTCACTGTATGTTTTTTCAATTTTTATTCGTAATTCTGTCATCTTTTTTGACCCTTGCTAGTCTAGATACTTAATTGCTATAAAACGGCAAATTTACTTTAATGCAAGTCAAAGCTTCAATGTTTATAATGAAACTTTTGATTGAGTGACCGATTTTAATTAAATATAGCCTAAACGTGGGCCAAGGATACGGACCATAGATTTATATCCAGGTCCTTTCAAACAATTTATTAGTTATTATTTGATGCGTGACTGAAAACCGACAGACAGAGAGAATGATCCAAAATTTATCTAATTTGCTTTTTACCTGCCTCAGTGTCGCCCAATTTTTTTTTTATTTGCATTAAGCAATGTACAGACACGCGAAACTTACATTCTTATTATAATTTTTTGATTACTTACTCGTATATCCTTTTAATTTTTTTAAATTATAGAACTCGTCGTTGGTAAAAATGCAAAAGTTCTTGCCAATATCTTTCAATAATCGCAACGACATAATAAGTGACATCATAATTAAATAATAACATAATGTCTTTTCCTAACTCTGCTGGGGTCAACTGACTCGGTCAATTATATGCGGCTGAACATATCAGTATTTAACTCGGAAGAGTAAATACTTTTTTAGATATCATGCTGTTAAAAAACTTGCTTCCCACACAGGTGTCAGTACACGGATGTGTAATATGCACTTTAAATAGCATTCATCACCAGACTACAACAGTCCATTGTTGGGCATAGGCCTCCCCTAATATAAGCCATATCACCGTCCTAAAGAGCATTCCAATGTAAAAAAAAAAAAATTTTTTTTGTAAAGTTCAGGGGACTTTAAGGTAAAGGGTACATGTCGTCAGTATTATTACGTTTCAATAGCCCATGAATACTTTCATTGCTCAGTATCTTCTGAATGCATTCTGTTATTGCACGTATTTTAAGAGAATACACTTGGTCTGTAAAAAGTTCCTATCGTTATTACTTACAGATATTACTGTTGGTAAGAGAGTGTTTCCTAGAATCAGTAAGAGGATTCTATAAATAAAGAATGGAAACAACATTTTCTAATAAATAAAAATGGCGAAGGCGAGTCTTTTCACGTGGAGCACTTCACGGAAAATCTGTTTTCGCCGTAAAATACTCAGTAATGTCCTGGTCTTTTAATGTTAATTAAGAACATATTTATGGAAGCCAAACCAGGATTGAATCAACTTGATAAGACATTAAAAAAATCACTTTTAGCGAAAAGCTGTTTTCTTCAATTGTGATATTTTAATGAAATTTTGTCGAAAAATGACCATGGCTTTATGAAAGTAAAATGTAAAATATATTGCGCACAGGTCAGCCATATGAATATACGATACGATTCCATTGTTACTATGGCATATAGGACAGCAATCAGGATCACACAGAATCTTTTTACTTACTATAAGTACTGTAATAATGATAACTCAAGAGATAATGTTTTAGGTGGTTTTTACAGTAAGTCCTAGATAAAGAAAAAATTAAGATTGACCCTTGAAATACAAAATTAATCTGACGAGCCTAAAACGGTTATTTCATTATGGCAATGTTAAAAACACGTTTAGCCGCCCACTGGGCAAAACCTTTACTTGTCTTAGACACAGAACTGCACATAATTAAAGTCCAAGTCCACAAGGAAATATAGTTTCCATTCCAAAGGGTGCATTCGATATTTCCAATATCCATTAGGTACAAACGTAATAGCTACAAAGGTACGCAGTCGTACGTAGCAAGCATGTTGTTTAGTATTGGCTTGGCATTCTGCAGATAGGTACTTCAAACTTAGAAATGTTTTGTATTATTTGTATGAGTTATTTGTTAGTTTTAGCAAGTGGATTTAAAGAGGTGAAGAGCCGGCTCTGTCATGTGTCCAGTGGACGAATACAGGCGGATGCTGATGATGATGATGGATGTATAATTTATTTAAAGACTAGTTCAACAAGCTTTTATACATTTTAAATTGTATAATTTAATAAATTGATGGAAATTAACAGTTAATTTTCATATTAATATTCTTAAATATTAATAATATTCTTAAAATAAGAAATTTTACAGTTAATTTTCTTATTTTAAAAGTACTTAAATAAAAAGTTGTTTGTAAAAAACTTTTGAATCTTTTTATTCGGGACGTGATGCTAGTTTTGATGCGAGTTTTTACGCGACTTCAGAAAAGAAGAAGATTCTATGTTCGACTGCGTGCATTTTTTTATATAAACCTATTTACCGAATTACCCTTCAATTGCCAAACGATTTTAAAAGTCCTGCTTTAGTTTGAAAGGTTCTCTCGAATTGGTCCCATTGGTACTATTAAAACACACAATAACACGTGCCGTTAGAAAAACTGTGATATCGTCAACTTGAGTATAGTAAAGTAATTAAACTACTCGCCACTATACATTTAGAAATAAATAAACATTTAACAAAAAAAAAGTAAAACCTTGAAAAAAATATAAAAATAGTGTTATGTTAAAAACTGTTTCAAATCAGTTGAAAGTCGGTTCCGAAAACAATAGTACAAGATTAAGTTTTTGCGAAATCTTTGGACTTGTATGAATCTATTAAAAGAAAATCTTTGCCAAATTAATGGCAATTCCTTGAACATCCGACACTAAACTTCTTATTTAGACCTTCTTAATAATATGGGACGTTATTACTGGAACGATCACTATTAATAGAAATCTTTTTATAAACAGAATATGAGCAAGCTAAAATGTCAACACATGTCAACACAGCAGTAGACAAATACTATTTCTCTCTAATATATTATATAGTTACTATTTCTCTAATATATTATTCTATCTAATATATGCGAAGCTAATAAAAGCGTGTTAAAATCACACACGACACAGAAGAATTTCGTGAACCACTAAAAATACAACTTGGATTCACCATTGGAGGTAAAAATATATCGATAATTTGGATTGGCAGACAACATGACAAGAAGGTAATCAAATTAACTTTGCTAGGGATGATAAAATGCATCCTATGTTTGAAAATACACTGTTCTGACTGCTGTCATAGCAATCACACTGAATTAGCCATATGCATATTTTTAGATCTAAAGCAAAATTATTGATAAGTTCTCTAGGTTCTAAAGCTGAAATTTTAATTCTGATAAATTAAATTTGAAGTAATATTTTTTTTTTGCAAACGTAAGTAACTACTTACATGCTCGATGAGACATCGTATTTAATAAGACTCTTGGCTCTGAATATCGGTCAGGGGAAAGCAAAGCATGGAAATATATCAAGTTATATGTTATTGTTTGTAGTGTGGGACGAATCGGAAGTCTTAAGAAATACACTCTTTGACTTTGATTAGGTATTTTCCAAATATTATCCTCTTTACCTTTATAGGTAACCTTTACAACTTAACATTTTTCCGTTCATTCGTTCGCTTTGCTATCTCTCACCGACATACCTTTTTTAAGATAATGCCTACATAATCAAACAATTTCTTTTAATAATCAATGGTGTTGGTGGCTATTGCATTACATTACCTTAAAAAAGATCTCACGAATTTATTTCCAATTATAATTATATAGTTATAAATGAGCCTCGAAATCGTCTATAGTATCGCATGATAACGATAACAAATAGGCAAACTAAAAACCGAACACCTAAGCAAAAGCTCCCGGTTCCAAATAGATAATATTCCATAAAGAGACATTGGACTAGTCGCTGCTGTATATAAACTATTGTTACAGACGACGCAGTTTGTCAAAGGAAAGTTATTTATGACAATATTTAAATTCCATCAAAATGTTCAGCTTTTCGCTTTGTGGTTGCCGTAAAAAGTAATAAACGCCGTCGGTTGTCGTAAATGTCATGCTAACATGCTTCATTGTAAGTTCAAACTGAAAGTCTTGTAGCAAGTACATACTCATTTTTGAATTCATCTGCTAATCAACCCTTTTACCGTCCCACTGCTGGTCAAGGCCCTAGTTACAGAGTTATTGGCTATAGCCCACCTCGCTAGCCTACAAAGGAATTTTTTTTAAAAGATTACTTATGTGGGTCGCTCATTACTAGTATTCTTGAGGTACATATTATAACCGCTCGTGCTAAGCTAAATGCTTGTGTTACGAGTGGGTTCACGTCGGTAGTGCAATGTGTGGGTTTCGAACCGGCAACCACATTATCAAGTCCGACGCCCTAGCGAGGCGGCTACGGCCGCTTTAAAGGCAAACTTCACACGCTATCGTAAAAAATCACTGGCATGCAGGTTTCCTCGTGGTGTTTGAACAATTCTAAACGAAACATACTATAAAATATATATTTCTTTACCTGTACGTACTTTTATGTAGATACGTATACAATTATTTCAAAAAACTAGAATAAAAACGTACAGGTATAGTATAATAGTATTATAAATAAATAAGCACACAAGCGAGATTAATGGCCATGACGTCGTAGATTCGATTCTTAAGTAGGTAAGGTAAGTATAGGTTCGCTCTCCCATAACTAATATAATTATATTACTCGTTGACCCGGCAAATGTTGTTCTGCCATACTAAAATCGTGATTAAACAATGTGTGGGGGTACGAGGGTAAAAAATACACCTATTCTCAGACCCGCCAAATATACACAATATTTCATAAAAATCGGTCAAACAGTTTTTGGAGGAGTTCGATAAAAAACACTGTGATACGAGATTTTTTATTTATTACATTATAATTATAACATACCATCACGCCTGTATTCCCCGAAGGGTTCGGCAGAGGTGTACTAATGAACACCCACATTTCGCCAGTATGTTTAGATCCCATGTAATAGGGGGCGAGCCTATTGCCATTAACCGGGCTCAAATCGAGACTCCGAGCTGCTACTGGGATTTCATAGAAATACCCAATAACACTCCTCGACCTGGGGATCGAACCTAGGACCTCTAGTGTAGCAGTCGCGCTTACGACCACTAGAGTAATGAGGAAGTCCAAGTTATAATTATTGTTACAATAAAATATGTAATAAAGAACTCAATATATTAACTAATGTTATATATTAAATACTAACTCTGAATAGGCGTGATTTTATATACGTACGAGTATTCCATTATATACAAGTAGATTACGTTTACATTTTGGAGCAGACCAACTATGTAGTTATGGAGTTATAAGCTGATTACAAAAAGCGAGACCGCCTCCGCGAGTTCTGCGGATTGGCCGACGCGACGGTCAAACTTAGAATTTGTTATTTCATATTTCAAAGCGTGTAAATACGCTGTTGTTAAAAGTGTGGCAATGACTAAAAAGCACAAAATGCTCAAAGTGATTCTACATGAAATTGTATATTTACCAAGCATTCTGTAACTAGCGTACCCGACAGATGTACTGTCTTATCTGTGAATGTTTAATTAAAACTGGAATAAATAATTTCAAAAAAAACGCGCGAACAGTCTTTAAGTTTTCAGATACTTTCTAATTTTCTGCGCAATTATTTTTATTTAACTTACCGTAAGAACCTTCTACAAAGTATTAGTAAACTTAGAAAAAAAGATAAATGATATCGCTGAAGTCGTTCTCAAATTATGTTGTGACCAAGGGAAATAAGGATTCATTTTTAAATACATAAATATACTACATTTCCGCCTACGGCTTCGCCCGAGTCGAGAAAACGACTTTTCGGTACGTATGTATGTATTATACATATAAACCTTCCGTTTAATCACTCGTATCTTATAAAAAAAAACCGGCCAAGTGCGAGTCGGACTCGCGCACGGAGGGTTCCGTACCATTACGATTTATGACGTATTAAAAAAAAACTATTTACTAGATCTCGACCAAACCAATTTTCGGTGGAAGTTTACATGGTAATCTATATCATATATTTTTTTTAGTTTTATCGTCATCTTATTTTAGAAGTTACAGGGGGGGACACACACACGTATGGGTTTGAAGAAAAAAAAATTTTTTAGTTTCAGTTCCAAGTATGGGGAACCCCCAAAATTTATTGTTTTTTTTCCTATTTTTGTGTGAAAATCTTAATGCGGTTCATAGAATACATCTACTTACTAAGTTTCAACAGCATAGTTCTTATAGTTTCGAAAAAAAAGGCTGTGACACGATCGGACAGACAGACAGACATGATGAATCTATAAGGGTTCCGTTTTTGCCATTTGGCTACGGAACCCTAAAAACCGCAACAAAATCCATTGAGTAGTTTTAAAGATCTAAGCATACATAAGTAGGGACAGATAAACAGCGGAAGCGACTTTGTTTTAGACTATGTAATAATATGTAGATTGAAGATGACATGCTGGAGTCGCTATGAAGTTTGGGAGCCAGAGGACCTGAGACGTTGACACCGGTCGCACTTCTCAACACCCTTTCCCGCTCATACTGTTGCTGCTGTCTTCTGCCTGTCGTGGCAGTTTTTTGGGGGCCTAACTATTGAGATGGCTAATCACCGTCTGCCATGTCAAGCATCTTCGAGGCAGACGCTGTTTTCTTCGGACAAAAAAGTTAATGTTCCGCCGAACACCAACATCCATGACCCTAATAATTTTATTTCCATATATTAGAATAGTCCTGCTATCGCCCAAGACACTCCAATGATGCACTTCTATAGTAAAGTTGTGAAGTTTTCGGGGTTGGTGCCCCTTCCCATATTAGATCAAAGTTCTCCAAGGGCCCTCTACGCGTCGGACCTGCCCCGCGCAAGCCAACACTTAAGGAGATACAAATAATAATAACCTTTGGTTGTCATAAAAGAGGTACATGTTATCCTTTAGTTTGTCGTTTGAAGATTATGAAACAGCCTTTAAGTTTGACTTTATGTACTTC
Organism: Subacronicta megacephala; assembly: GCA_958496365.1. NCBI lineage: Eukaryota > Metazoa > Arthropoda > Insecta > Lepidoptera > Noctuidae > Subacronicta > Subacronicta megacephala. The sequence continues at coordinate 14,883,991 of OY292513.1, forward strand.
AAATAAAGTGAGGATGTTTTATCGGGAGGACGTAATAATTCAGCATTGTTGAAAACCACTTCATGAAAAGTGCAATCGAATTCAATGCTAACATTACAAAGGACAATTGTTATCTATTGACAACGTTATATCAGAAAAGTCGTGCTATCGCCATAGCTAAGGCAAACAATCAAATCAGCAAGCATTTTAGAGGCAGAGTGGATATTATTAATGGAAACGTTAACCTCCTTAGATTTTTCTCCTGTATCGTGAGTGCATGCACAAGCAAATTTACACATAGCCAATCACTCGAACCCGAAACAACTACCTGTAGATTTCAAATATTTGTACCTTGCATCCATTTATTGGGATCCATCCACAACCTGTGGCGCATAAGCTGATCCACTACGCCAAAAGTGTCGTCCAAGTTTATAAAATACTTAATTATTATAATATATTCTATAAATAAAAATTAAGACCGACTGCCTCGATAGTCTAGCTTGTACATTTGTACAACTCTGCCTCTACCTCTTCCGGGAATACAGGTATGGTATGTTTATATAAATTTAGGATAAAAAAATGAGCTACAAGCGGTTTATAAAACCCACTTACATAATATTATGAATTATAATTTAAACTACATTTCAGACTGGCAGTAACTGTTGCGGTGTCTCATTAAAAAAAAAGTTTGTTTTGCTTTTGTTATGCGATACACAAAGGATCTCAATGTAAAACATTTCAACGGTTTGCCGTTAACTTGACCACATTGTTGTGACTTAAATGAAAAATTAAATTTTGAACAATATGAATGAAATGCCTTAAAAAATTCTTAAATTATGTTCGTACAGTACACTCAAGCGTCTGAAGCTTTGACCGGCTTCGGTAAGTGTATTTAGAGAGTTCCATGGAACCGATCAAAGGCTGCTTGTTCTATTGACACTGAAAAAGTGACAAAGCCGACATTTTACATTCTAGGGTTTCCAGACAAAAAAATATAGTATCGTTTGTTTTATTGTTAAATTAATTTCTGGTGCTTTCAAATTTATTTGTAACTAGCTGACTCGAAAGACGCTGTTCTATCTTACCAATTTTCTGCGCAATTTTCTTAATTATTGTAAAGAACCTTCTTCAAAGTATGTATTAGAAAACCTAAAAAAGAAAATTGAATGAAATCGGTAAAGTCGTTCTCAAGTTATGGCGTGACCAAGAGAAATAAGAATTCATTTTGTTATGTATACTATATACTTTGTCCATTATGTGCACCGTTTTTTGGCAGATGCCTTTGACTGCCTTAGAGCGTAGGTGTTCCAAATTACGTAAAAGTTAACTTTGAAATGCGTAACAAAATAAATGTATTATCTACCTTATGTTATTCAATTATCTTAATTATGATTCCTTGCAGACATTGTAATACCATAAATGTAACGGATTTTCCAAAAAAAATGATTATTGTTAAGCGTATTAAATTTAGTTACATTCTACCACATTCTACCGTGTCTAGTGATGCAATCGAATGTATTCGCTGTAATCATTTTCAACAATGACATTAAATCAGTATCGGAAAATGTCATCCACTCTAATATCAATAAAATATAAATTAAACAATATTTTTGAAAAGAAATGGATGGAAAATGAATATTATATAAAAATTAATACAATCAGATGAATATTATACATATTTATTTATTATTGGTCGTCGTTGCACCATTTTCGATTCGACAACCAAACAATCGATAATCAATACTAGACAGTAATCAAAGTGTCAATAATCGGATCGATAATCGCAATATTAAGTTCCTGCAGTCACTAGTTCCATCTGTCTAAAAACGGTTCACATAATGGACAAGGTATAGTTATATTTGTGTTTCTGTTATGTTAGATGATCTTAATGTGCGCTAAAATTAATAACCAATATTGTCAAATTTAATACGTGAACAAGTTAAAAATGTAGTTTAAAACGTAATAAATACACAATAAATTGTAAAAAAGTAGAGCAGTCGAATTAGAAACACTTATTTTGTTAGCAGCTGGATAACGCAGCCATGTCGCGATAACAACAATTAGTAATGTTACTTTTAACAACTTCGCTCTTTTCCAATGGCACTATTATTTATATTTTCTGTGTTCGAACTAATTGACAGCCGTTGAATAGTTTCGACGTTGTTATCCCGTCACCTAGATTAGAAAATGATTTTTTATTTAACTGATAGTAATAAATAAAATGAGTCCTATAAATATTTTTTGACTGAGTAATTTTCTGTTATCATAATTATGCGATCTGTTAAAGTTATTATGGCTTGATATGACTGCTAGGATGATATGACTGCTAGGATTGTATCTTTATCCTTTACTACTATATCTCAACTGTTGACAAATATGACAATGCGGTTAAGGTATTAAATCGAAAAAAATGTAACTAATATAAGGAGATGAAGCTCTCAATACAAGCTTCGATTGCCTCCACGTTTCATCCGGCAAATCATTTCGACTTTGATCGACGATTCAACTTGATACTTCCATCTTTTGAATTTTTCAATACGTCCGTCACCGTTGCAGGATTCAGCGTATCGTTTAAAGTACAAAAACCACTGTTAAATAATGGCAATTGTTATAAATAGCGTTGTTAAATAGCAGTAGGTATAACATAATACATCCGTAGTCTGTACCGCGTAATCCTGGTCCACAATGTGAGTGCAAAATGTATACAAATAAATAATAAAATTTCCTTTTTTATTCATTATAGGCATACGCTTTACCGCCAATTCGACTGATGTTAAGCGACACTGCGTTCTACGATGGAGTGCCCTTGCCAAGAAGAAACTTAAAGATTATAATCTGGGTGTCCTTAAGAGGAGTGTCCCTCGCGAACGCAACAATGTTGCACAGTTGTCGCTGTCTCTATCCCTCGCGATGCGAACGCGTGCCCGAGAGGAGAAACAACAACATTTTCACGCGTATTTCTTATGTTCCGAATTTTGGAGATTACTCCTATAATATTGTTAATACGTAAAAAAAAATCTTGTTAAAATATATTCACTATATTATCTGGGTTTCTTTCGAATCAGAATGTTTCTGTATTGATACATTGCCGAGAAATACTAGCATAAAGTTGGGCCGTTTTTCAACGAAAATTGCCAATCTTTGAGCTCGTGTAACTTTTTAACCGTATATTGAAATGAAATTGTATACTACAGGAACACGTATTTTAATGATAAGATTGTTACTGCAAAATTCCAAAGACTTTCATTTATTAATATTCAAGATAAGACCAAACTACGTTTGTATAGAGCGCGGAGCGGATACTATCCTCTTAAATCGCGATTTAAGGACACCCAGATTATAATGTCTGTTTGTAATGTCAAAATAACAGTTTTTGTACTTAGAACTTAAAACAAGAAACAGCTAATCCGGATAATCTCCGAAACAGCTAGTCTGATTTCGATTTCTCTGCGGACAGCCGAAAAAAAAGCTTGTATACATATTAGCCTAGTGATGAACCTATTGGACTATCGAATAATAGGTCTAGAATTCCAGTGCAATGCATGCACCTCTTTTCGGAATCATGTGCTTATTGATAATAATTATCACTTGCTTAAAACGGTGAAGGAAAACATCGTAAGGCATGCCTGAAAGGTTTTTTCGACGGCGCGGCGTATGAAGTCTTCCAACCCACAGTGGTGGACTATAGCCTAACTCTGAGAGGGTAATCTCTGCTAATTGGGTTGATGAATGAAAAAAATGATTAAATTAACCTTTAGGAACTGAGCAAAAAAAAAACAGAAACGTGGATGACACCGCGGGGCACAGCTAGTAAATTAATATGAATAGGCTGTTCAATCATGATAAAATAATGATTTTTAGAGGAGTATCTATGAACCGGATCGTATTGGGTTTAGAACCTTCGTTCGTGACAAAGGTTTGAACCCCCAATGGGAATACTGAAGGCTGATCTATCTATCTATCTATTTATATAAAAGGCAATGTCCCGACTGACATATCATCGCCCAGCCGAAACCACTAATGATAGAAGTTTGAAATTTTGTGAGGATATTGCTTTTATACTCTAGGCGTCATTTAAGAAAGGATTTTTCGAAATTCATCCCCTAAAGGGGTGAAAGGGGGTTTAGTTTGTATGAAACTCTGTCATTTCTAATTTGAATTTAATTAAATTTGGTATTTAGCCTTTAAATACAAAATAATAAAACACATAAAAAAAGAATTTTTAAATTTTATCCCTTAAATGGGTAAAAAGGGGTGTTAAAGTTTGTATGGATTTTTTTTTGTTTATTATCAAAATTACTTGAAATTCAATATTTAAGCTCTTCAACATAATTAAACAAATACGTGTTTTTGGATTTTTTGAATGTCATCCCTTAAGTGGGTAAAAACGGGTGTTAAAGTTTGTATAGAAAATATTTTTTTATTATCAAAATTACTTGAAATTTAATATTTATGCTCTTCAATACAATTAAAGAAATACGTATTTTAGGATTTTTTCATTTCATCCCTTAAATGGGTAAAAAGGGGTTTTGAAATGTATATGGAAAATATTTTTATACTATCAAAATTACTTGAACCTTAATATTTATGCTCTTCAATATAATTAAAGATTCACGTATTTAAGGACTTTTTGAATTTCATCCCTAAAAGGGATAAAAAGGGGTGTTAAAGATTGTACGAAAATTACAAATACAATTACAAAAATTATTTATCAAAACTACTTGAGATTAAGAATTTAAACTCTTCATTATAATTAAAGAAACACGTATTTTAAAATAAATTGTTGTATTTAAGCTGTACATTACAATTAAAGCAACAAAATTGCAATTTCAATTTCACCCCTTAGCCGCGTGAAAAGATTTACTATAGCCCCTATATAGTGCAAGTAAAGAAATCTGGCATTTGTTTTAACACCTAATTTTTATTTTTACCTTGCGTTATGCATTACGTTCAAAATAAATAAATACGAGAATCACAATATTCGAAAATCATATGAAAGTTGCACATATTATTATTTAGCCAACCATTTTGTGTCACGCACTTACTTTTGGCTAAAATACAAAGTAATCGGGGCTAGCTTTAGCTGTAGCTGCATCTGGAATAGCACCTCTTTTGGTGGGAAGGTGGGAAAGCGGCTCACTCTGCCTTTAAAACTTCCGCTTAGTCTTATTCATGTCGAAAATCCGTTGTGCAATAATATCTTAGCAGAGTGACATGGCTGAAATTCTCTGAAATCGCAGATTTATCGTGTTGGATGAGATAACTAAGGCACACAAAGGTGGAATTGAAGCACACACTAGATTCTTAAAGATGTCAGAGGCAGCAATAGAGCGATTGGTGGAGTTCCTGTGTTGCAGGCGGGGGAATGCCGTCAGATTCTGATTTAACTAGAGGAACCCGAGCAGACGAAATCAGAGCATTCTTAACATCGTCATACCTATAGCCATACCCAACATAAGATCCCAGACCCCATTTTGATTATCTGTAAAAAGAAATATGAGAGATACGGTCCTTGGAAAGTTTTCAGAGCTACCTATTACTTAAAATAGGAAATGCGGATTATCCCGAATCCAAATGAAAAATATGTATACCATCCCTGCTGAATACAGTAGTGACAAGTGGCTACGATAGTTCTAATAGTTAGAGTGTACCCTGATTTTTCTAATATACAAACAAGTTTATAGATTGGCTGTGCGAACGTGCAATACTAACTCCGAAAAACAACAGTGCAGCTGCTATTAATTACACACTTCTTAAGTCGTTGGAGGGCTCAGAAATTGATTACAGGTCTATCGATTCAGTGCTACAAGCGGATGAAGCAATTTACTATCATGTAGAGTTCCTTAACAGTGTTACCCTTCCTTGGGACACCTGTAATGCTGCTGCGTCTCATTAAACGATTTAAACTATGTAACGGGACTGCGAGTAACCGCATTGCACAAAAATATTAAAGAGCCACTTTGATAACTGGATGTATTCGGGGGAATCACTTTTCCTACCTCAAATACCACTGATACCATCCGACTATGCTTTTGATTGCGATTTCTGCTTTGCAATGCCCATAAAAATAATTCAGGGCGAGTCATTAAGGGTGGCAGGCATAGATTTAAGAGAGTATTGCGTCCTTCATGAGCAATTCTACGTTGCCTGTTACAGAGTCCGTACTAATAGCAGACTGGTCATTTTGACACCAGACAGAAAAAGAACCAATGAGCAAAGTGGTTTACCACTATTTGTACCTCCCCGTGGAAATCGATCCTACGAGAACTCCAGAATGATAGACCATCGCTCTAGCTATTAGAACACGAATGCTGCTCATTTAATAACAAATATATACATGTACATGTCCACGCGGGCGTAGCTGCGGGCGGAAAACTAGTAAGAAATAAAATGACATATTATTTCTCATCTATTGCTTTGACACGTAGGTATCAACACGGCAATGTTACGTCCCACACTGTTGTTTTTGGACATTTGTCATTATCACTGATTTTTATCATTTGTGATAATTATGACAAACATTTTTCCCTTTAGAACACGTATAGCCGTCGGTCCCAGTTGTCATATACAACCTATGGCAATCGTTATACTTTGTCCATTATGAGAACCGTTTTTTGACAGATGGAACTAGTGATTGCAGGAACGTAACAATGCGATTATCGACCCGATTATTGAGACTTTGATTACTATCTAGTAGTGATTATCGATTGTTAGGTTATCGAATCAAAAATGGTGCAACGACGACCAATAATAAATAAATATGTATAATATTCATCTGATTGTAATAATTTTTGTATAATATTCATTTTCCATCCATTTCTTTTCAAAAAGATTGTTTAATTTATATTTTATTGATATTAGAGTGGATGCCATTTTCCGATACTGATTTAATGTCATTGTTCAAAATGATTGCAACGAATACATACGAGACACGGTAGAATGTTGTAGAATGTAACTAAATTTAATACGCTTAACAATAATCATTTTTTTTGGATAATCCGTTGCATTTGTGGTAATAAAATGTCTGCAAGGAATCATAATTAAGATAATTGAATAACATAAGGTAGATAATACATTTATTTTGTTACACATTTCAAAGTTAACTTTTACGTAATCTGGAACAGCTACGCTCTAAGGCAGTCTAAGGCATCTGTCAAAAAACGGTTCACATAATGGACAAAGTATAGTGGTAGTCAGAAGCCCAAAAAGCCTGACAACAAGCCTATCCTTCGAATATCGATGTTGCCCAGAAATTGGGTTGCGGAGGTCTGATGGCAGTCGCTTCGTGTTAAATACTGATATTCAGCCACATCTGGTTAGATTGGAAGCCGAGCCTTTTTCCCAATGTGTTGGGGACATTGGGAAAAAAGGCTCGGAGGATGATGATTTTTACCTTTATCTAATCTTAATATAAATATATAACTCAATGGTGACTGACTGACTGACTGACATAGTGATCTATCAACGCACTGCTCAAACCACTGGGCGGATCGGGCTGAAATTTGGCATGCAGGTAGATGTTATGACGTAGGCATCCGCTAAGAAAGGATTTTGATTAATTCTACCCCCAAGGAGATAAAATAAGGGATGAAAGTTTGTATGAGAAAACACGCGGGCGAAGCCGTATGCGGAAAGCTAGTTTTCCATAGAAATATAATCGGGCAGTAGATTAGCGGTTTAGACGCAGCATATATGTATAATTAAATTTCTATAAAAAGATTTGACTCTGCTGCAAGCAAGAACAACTTCCTTGTAACAATTAAAAGCCTTGTTTACTGTTCATTTGCTCTCTGATTTCAATATTTTCACAGCATTTTACCGCTTATGTTTTCGCGCACTTTGTAAGTAAGCTGTTGTCCAATTTGTCCAATCCTTACCAGTGCTTTTGGCCGGCCGTCACTGCCTACGTATGATGGAAGCTTTCAAATTGTAAAGGCTCTGCTATAAAACTGTTGAGCGCAAGGCAAAAGTAAACACTAAATATTTCATTTTAAATGTTATATTGGCGCCACTTCAAGCGAAACCCTTTTTTCAGGTCTTATAATTTTATCAAAGTAAAACGCTCGAAACACGACCATCCGCGAAATACACTTGCGCTTTTTGTAGAACCAGAACCGTAATTACTTTACACACTCTCCGCAAACAGCTTGTTGATTTTAGCATTTTTCCACTGGATAATCTACTTCCTATATATTTCACTTCTATGAGATAGATATTAATTTACGGGAACTGATAGTGTAATGTGCTGGGACGGTATCGGTCTTATCTTATGACTTAAAAACTTTTTGAGCTAACTATAATAGAGCATTTCATTATGCTTTTTCGTTATTTATAACTTTACAACCAAACTTTAGAACAGGTGATCATTAAATTGTCACCTTCATCATCAACTCATATACTGCCCACTGCTGGGTGCGGGTCTTCTATCACGGTAGCATACTGCGAGTTGGCAAACGACACTGTTGAGTAAATCGCTCCGGGCGGCTAGTTTCCTCACGATGTTTTCCTTCGCGGTTTTAAGCGAGGGAAAATTAATTATTAATTTAAGTGCTGCGTAAAATTCCACTTTATTTTGTTACGATAAATAAAAAATAAGGTGGTTTAGAGTCACTAGCGGAGCACCATGGATCCATGATGATTAGTGGGGTAATCCACAATGGAATACCAATTAAGGATGGCAATTAATGTCCAACTACGATTTCGATTTATTTGTCCGACTCGAACAAGTTAAACAAGTTTCTACGTCACGAGACAGAATGGACGGATGGTCGCGTAACGCGTATACTCCTACGCATTCACATTGCAAGTATTCGGAAGGTCAGACGATGATTCTCGTCTATTTCTTATTATTATACATTATTATGTACATATTTTTGCGCTCGGTACACACTAGGTTAAATGACTCTAGTTTCTTATTTGAATAAAATTAAATATACTTAAATACAGGTAGGTATGAGGATATATGTACACTTCGCAGCGTGCTCGTTAACTTGATGTGAATAAATTCTTAAATTTTATGCGTGTCGTAACATCACTCGTGTATTGCATTGAGTTATTATGGCAGCCTTTAATGTATAAACCGTAAAATCATCATAATTATATACGATGTGAGTGTCAGTATACGAATCATGTTCCATGTTTCTACAACAATGTGAAAAATGCTTGCCTATCCTTTTGTTTTAAATTGTTTGTCCTTTTGTTTAAAACGTTTAAAAATAAAATAATTATTAAAAATCCCACAACCTGTAAAATTGAATAAAATTTAATCGTTTAATTGGTAAACTACTACCCGCTCCTTTGCTACCGTGAATTGCTATTTGATTACTAATTAAATTTTCCGACACAAAGATTTTTCGCACATCGAGAAAAGTTTAGTTTTTTGTGTACAACATAAAAACATGGATACTCTCTGAAATCCTCTATTACCTATTAAAAGAGCATTTCCAAAAGTACATAAATTATCCATGAGCGTATTTGCATAAAACTTATTCTCACTTTGCAATTTATTATTCCTGGGATTAATTTGTATTAAGCACACTGCATGTTTACTCTTTGATGGGAATTCTAGCACACGTTTACCAATATTTAAACGAAGAACATGTTTGTACTACTACCGCTTTGATAAAACTACGTCTTTTTATTTCTATCAGGGATCTTTTAATTTATTTAGAAAAATGCTGAAATATTGTTCAAGTAGGAATTTAGGAATTAACATAGACAGACTTTTATTCTAAGCTATTCAAAAAAGTCTCAGTACCTAAATGATAGACCAAAGACCAGCTGTGTGAGACACCGAGTATCTACCTCCAAATATTGCTTTTTCCATTATAAATGTTAAGATGATGTGTTGCAAATATTTAGCTAATCGATTCCACTTTATAAATCGAAATTCCCACACAGTAAAGCATAATTTAAGCATATATAGCTTAATTAAGTTAAAGCGTTTAAATAATTAGTTTAAAGCGGCGGTAGCCTAATGGCTAGGGCGTCGGACTTGCGATCATACGGTTGCCGGTTCGAAACCCACCCATTGCACTACCGACGTGAACCCACTCGTTACACAAGCAATTAGCTTAGCACGAGGGGTTAACAAGAATACTAGTAATGTGTGACACACATTGCCAGTAAGCTTAATTTAAAAAAAATAAAAATATACTTAAGTAGTACCTACTTTAGTACATCTCTGCTTTACCCTGGGCGGATGGTATGCTTTAGTATTTATTCTAAAAGATACTCTAGCTAGACTATATTTATTAGGTAAATATAATTCAGTTTGTATTCAAAACGAAATTCAGTAAAAGCTTTTAGGAAAAGCATTTAATTCGTATAGAATTTATTGAAAGACTACAGATAAGAACTTTGATCTCAAGTCCTTTCATGTTTTCAGTAAGCCGTATTAACCGTAAGTAGCTTGAAGTGAGTGTGAACTCTTACATTGAGATTTTAAAAATGTTTACTATCTATGAGGAAAATTTTATTTTATTTACTTATATTATTATACCCATATAGGTATCTCAAGAGATTTATTAATCTTATAAAGCTGAAAAGTTTGTTTGTTTGAACACGCTTATCTCTAGGACTAAGAGTCGGTATTGAAATTTTTTTTTGTATATGATAGAGACATTCATGAGGATGGTTTTTTGAACAGGAGTAGGCTTTTTGTACATAGCGCTACGATCGTTAGGAGCAGGTTATTTTTTTTAACTAAAGATTAAATAAAATAATAATATGTATAGGACCTATTCTATAGGTATACAGCACGCCATTGTAGCAGTAAATCCTGTTTTTGTGACGAAAACTGAACTAAAAGAAGTCCTACGTATGAGGTCTCCTTTCATGGACGGTCGCTATCAGGGGTGCATGGTGCTATCACCCTTCTGCTGCCAGGAATCAAGCCACGCGAAACAAAAGATCAGTCAGGTCTTTTATAAAAGTTAAGTTGCAGTAGGCAGTCACTACTTGAAGTAGGTAATTTTACGTTTGATTAAAATACTGCCTCATTAGTGTAGTGGTCCTTAGCGCGACTGCTACGCTAGAGGTCCTGGGATCGATCCCCAAGTCGAGCAAAGTGTCGGGTTTTTCTATTAAATTCTCAGTAGCAGCTCGGAGTCTGGATTTGTCCCCGGTTAATGGCAATAGGCTCGCCCCCTATTACCTGCGAAGTGTGGGTGTACTTAAGTACACCTCTGCCTTACCCTTCGGGGAATACAGGCGAGATGGTATGTTAACAATAATTTATTTAGGATTGAGTATTAAAACTTTTGCTTAAAAATCGCTATCGTAGGAGATTTAGGTGTATATTTGTGGTGTATTTTTTTTACTGAATTAACTATTTTATTTTTAAGCATAAGTTTTGCATGATCGTCATTGTGGGTAGATAATTAGGGGATGCATGCATGTTTTACGCTGCAGAAATTCTCATCCATTACGCTTCGATCGATTGTTTGGATTGAAAGCTCTTTGTAGACGTTCCTCGGTTCCCACACTTTTACCAAAGCAATTTTCAACCTCGGTTTTAGTGTTAATATTCTGCAAACGATATTAATTGATAGCTTGTTATGCCATGAGTTTGTTTTTTCGCACTTTTATTATTATTAACAGAACTTTTTCTAAGCATATTAGGTGGATGGTGTTTTTTTTTTCTTGTTTAAATATATGCTCCTAAGTTTAAGAACGCAAAGAAAGTTATTAATACAAAGTATTTGAACCATTTCATTTGACTTCTATGAGTTTTGTTGCCTAAAGTTACAAAAGTTTATCGGTCGGAATTATTTGTTGTTGAATTTAATTGATGTGTGGAAAATTATTGATTGCAAATTAGGTCAGATATGCAGTTTTAAGACGTGATTATCTACTCTTTGGAAGGCAAAGTTTATTATTAATTATTACAAAAGTTGCCTTGAATCTGAATTTTAGTATGTTACAAACGAGAAAAACCAGACACAGATAACTACCACTATTAGTAATCATTGACTGATCACATTATCATTAACTCTTATACTGTTCTATCTTCTCTCAGAAATGCGAGAGGTAAGGTCATTATACACCGCGCGCTGGCGCTAATGCAGATTGGTTGGACATCACACGCCATCAAGAAAACCACGACCTTTCTCTTCACCCCGGGTGATAATTAATTACCAATACACAGATCATTGGCACTATACTCGTGTCTATAGTCTATAGTGTTAATCAATGAGCAAATTAGGGATCGTCAAATTAGTGCCTAAATGAGTCGCTTTGATGTAGATAGCGAGGCGCGGATTTCGATTGGTCAAATAAGCAAATTACCAGACAGTCACCGATGGTCTCTGTGTATTTTAGAAATCAAACTGTAACACAATTGTCTATTTGTGAATATGTAGCTGTTCAGCTTAATTTTCGATAGAATTATTCAATTAGAAATTATTTTAGGGTATTGTAAACCGGATACTCGGATAGAGTAGTTATCTTGTAAGTAATATTACCTTGTTCAGGACAAAACTAATACTAAACTTACAATGGTTTTATTGAATAGGTAAAGGTACAACAAACAATTTAATTAATTTTATTAGTTTTCCACTGTTTTTCAAAACACTTGAGATACTTAGAGCATTTCGGCATAATTAAACGTATGAGCGATATCAAACCTTAACATACCGTCACGCCTCTACGTTGGGTAGAGGTCTACAAAATGTATTGTGCCACAGTTCGACGTATACCAAACCTACACCGATAAAATGTTTTACTCTTGATAGTCCTACGTAGCTGTATATGTCTCTGAGGCAGGAGGGAGCTGCGGAGCTTCAATGATTGTTCGAGCAAAGGAATTGTACTAAAGTGCGGAGAACTTTAATGGGATAAGTATGTTTGTTTATACGACGGTCCACTCTTTGTGGGATACATAACACGTGGACGGGTCACACTGGTTGATTTTCGTTCTGCGGTAAATATTTTTGTATGAATCAAAACTGACGGTTTTTAACATCATACAGTTGTTTATAGACTCAGATATAGCGGTTGCTTTTAATGGGAATTTACTGGAGGCTGGCCAAGACTCTGAGTACGTTATCATGGGAGGGTTAGGGGTTTTTTTAAAGCGAAAATTATCCATAGTGAGCTATGTGGTGGGTGTGATATTCGTGCGACCATCCGATTTGCATTATGATAGGTACTACTCATAATCTCTACGACTGCTTAACCAGCAAATGACTCACCACTTTAAGTGTCAGTATCATGGCGCGTTTGGGGGTACCTACTGAACGAATGATACCTATTATGTTTTACTTTCGTTAATACATTAAATTAAAATCACGGCTTACTGGCGTTAAAGAATGTATGAAATCTGGGCATCACTCAAAGGTGATGTCAATACCTAATTAAATCATGCATGGTTTTTACTCAAGGTCATAGGTATATAGGTGTGTAACAGGTACATAAGTATATGAATATATTTTATTATATTATGAATATATACTTACATATGCAATCTTACGCGACAAGTCGGTAAATCGCCCTTTTTTAGATAATAAGACAAATGATTTAGATGATATAGACTGCCTCATTAGTCTTGTGTTCCTTAGCGCGACTGCTACGCTAGAGGTCCTGGGTTCGATCCCCAGGTCGAGCAAAGTGTTATTGAGTTTTTCTATGAAATTCTCAGTAGCAGCTCGGAGTCTGGATTTGTTCCCGGTGAATGGCAATAGGCTCGCCCCCTATTACATGGGACCTAAACATACCGGCGAAATGTGGGTGTACATTAGTACACCTCTGCCTAACCTTTCGGGGAATACAGGCGTGACGGTATGTTATGTTATGATATATGATTATTAATTCAGTTTGGGAAGAGCTTAAACTAAAAAAGTAGGATAATATCTAGATGCTTTTGGGTGGGCGCTTGAACCCCGTATATTGTTTTATTCCATGTATTATAGGCAAGTACCTATATATCTATTATTTATCATAGAAGTTCTGGTTAATAAAATGTTTCACTCTGCTGCATTTAATTAAATTGTTATCATTTCTTTAGTGAATAAGTTTATATGAAAATATTAAAATAAAGCAGAATTAATTAAATTATAATAGTTATTAGTAACAAGTTATAATAAGTGTGCAAATAATTAAATTAATTAATATTTAACTCCAAAGGAAAGAGAATACCTATGAGTCAAAATATTTTATTTAAACACGACTACCTAAAAAATAATTATATCTATTAGGCATTAACTATAAGGGCACTTACTTGACTTAGTGAAGTTCTGGGGTGATGTATTGTAGAAGTAGCAGTAGACTCCAAAAGCAAGTACAAAGAGCAGCAGGAGAAGAATCCTGGTTGAGAATGGCCGGCAACGGAGGACTCGGTTCCTCATTGTGGATTCTGAAAAATAAGTAGAAGTTTAGACTTTATAATCATATCTCAATCTCATATCATTATCTATTTAAAAATGGATTATTTGAGAATTAATTGAGTTATTAAAAGCAATTTCTATATACTTAAAATAAATTACAGCTAAAAAATTTTTTTGCATCTCAAAAATACATTGTGACCAGTGCCCACTCAGAAACATGTGTTGGCAATTAAAACGTTTTATATTAAGTTCATAAAAATAGTCTGAACTTCGAAGGTTATCAATACTTTCTGAAGATAAGAATTTAAGTGCCTACCATACTTATATAATTTTGCATTAAAATTCAAATTGAAATAACAGGTAATCTTTCGTAGTACACAATGATGATCACAATAATACGAGATTTACTTGCCTATTCTATTGAATATCGCATTCCATAAAAAGCCATTGTGTTATTGTTTACTTTTGAAACTTATTACGAATTCATAATAGTTCAATTCAAATGACAAATAAATAATAAACAATGAACTGATCAAGGTTTGGAGTTTTTGTAGGATAATGTATGGATTTTTTCCGAAATTATTACCACATCTAAAACCCAAGCTCAAGTACGTAAGACGACTTATAATAGTAATCCTGTTGCGGAAACAATATATCATTCACTGTAACTTTATGTGATAACTTTTTTTGTAATTTATAATTCATAAAACTTAAATTTTAAAACTCAGATCTAAACTTTATACACAAAAAAGTCACAACAAAAAAATATTGGCTCGTCTTCAATAGTCTGCGGAAACTGTAAACACGAAATATGCGGCAAACACTATTTAATTACTTTAGAATATTTAAACTTACTCACATAAATCAGTGACGATTTATAGTAGGCTATGTTTACATTTTATAATTCACGTAGTTATCTCGATTATTTATTTAAAACTGCAGTGCAAGTTAAAACTCACGCCAACTAACACAAACACAACAACAACTAACGCCAAGCGCTACTGCGTACGCTACTACCGCACGGCTATTACCGATTGGCAACTCGTTACAGTGTTACCAATCTTGTCCAAAAATGCTACCATGCTGGTATGATCACAATGGATTTTTTATTTAAAAAAAGTGATTTCTTGCTAAGACGACGTAATAAATACTAAAAAAATGTATAATTGAGTTCCCGATATCTTGGTGTATACTTTTTTAACTACCAATTATTATGAAATTCGTTCGAAAGCTTACGATGCAATAGAATGTAACTAGGAACTATGAAAATGGCGCTAGTATAGCTTGTTCTCGAATCACCAACCAGTAAAAAATACAAATTAATTTATGATTGTAAAACATATATCATAGTTATTTGACAGTATTAATAATATCATATATATATAAATTTTCCTGTATTAGGATATTAAGATATGCTTCCAGTTTATTGTACCAAATAGTTATACTCGTATCGTAAGCATGAATAATGAATAATATAATGAAGAATGTATAATATGTATGAAGTAATGAGTACTTCATAAAAAAATGTGTTGCTATCTCACCCAACTTTTGGCATAGTTTCTGGCCGTTTGCGTACTAAACTTTTAGTGGCGCCAGTTCAAACGAATGGAGTGATTTACATGACTTTCAGGGATGAGGGGAATGCAAGAAATTTGGTTTATGCTAAATCAAATTCTGGACATCGTAATTTAATAGAAATGTACAACATCTACAAAATGAAGTTTGGAACTTGAAGGTATTTAACAAAAACGCAAGTTATTCCTCAGTTTTTTATAGTAAAGTGGTCTCTCCTCCAAATATTTGATTTAAAGTTGAATAATTAAATATATCAGTAGATCTCTAGCACATTTTAGGTTCATAATTACAATTTTGCGATAATTTAAACAGTTTTCCGCAAGTTTCATGCAAGATGATGATAACCTTAAAGAAGCATAGGCATGCATGGAATTTCTCGCTTTTTTGAAAAATAAAATGGTCAAGCTACCCTAGGTTTATAATTTTATTTTTCTTTTAATTTAAAATATTGTATTTATCACCATAAGTGCACGATTAAAAATGACTTTATAGCTAGATATATTGTATCAGAATCTTATAATTATAATTAATTATTGGTACTTAGATTCTTGGCTAGGTACTTCGAAAGATCTTTCGAACGCACCGCATTTGACATTGTGATTCTTCCAAAAAGGCTACCAAATTGGTAGAAAGCAAATATATATAAAAGTTTTAAATTACATTTTTCATAAAATTGTGGTGTTTTGTAGTTTTTTTTCTACTTGTGTTTACCTAAAGTTATCATAAACTTTGAAGTATTAAAGTTTATGTTTATGTTATTCTTGGTTCTTATGGTGTAATATTATTATTTTTTTAAAAATACATAATAATAAAAATACTTTGAGATTAAATTACCTTCTTATTTACTTTTATCAATCTGTCGCTGTAAACAGCAACATAACTTTGTAGCAGCACGGCTAGCACAACCTTATCAGTGCTAACGCGGCTCAACTCAATCTGTCACAAGTTGGCGAGAGATCGTACCGCGTGTCTCAATTATTGCTTTGCTATAATCAAAGTTGCTTTGTATATATTTTATTATAAACATGAGATATAACGAGCTCGGGACTACCGACATTAAAGTCTCGCATATCAGCTTAGGAGGAGCTGCATTCAGTAACTTTTATGGGTAAATTATTTACATAATAATATAGTTCCCATTATGCCGACCAATTTTGTTTTCTTTGTCATACTACTGAAGAATCCTGAACATAAACAATATTTTTTGGTCTCGATGACTTGGCATGGGTATTTTTAAATTCAGATTCATCAATGATTTTTATGATGCCGACCGCGACGATACTAATTCAATCCTGATAAAACTTCATTCTTGTGTTTAAGTGTTCACCAAAGTTACATATTTTTGTCTGCGTGTTTGTTTGTTGCCATTTTATTTTTCAACGTTGAGCAGTGTTGCAACTTAAATAATTTATTTCTGTGTTAGGGATTTTATTGCCACTTAACTCAGACTAGTAAAATCTTAATCTGTGCCACTTAATAAATCAAAACAGTGCTGTTTTGATTTTTTAATGTCAAGGTTAAGGTAATGGTCGATGTTGACTTTTGATGACCCAATTTTTATTTAAACTCATTTATGACTGTATGACGTGAACTCGTTGTGGGTACGGGATGAATAGAGAATATTGAACTTGTATACAATTTTAATTTGAAATCGAATAGGGACCTAATTTATTCTATGAAGTAGCTAGCTAAGTACGCACGGCTACACGTCAAGCTATGCAAAACCAGTTCACGCTGGCCTCTTATTGTTTGTGAAGCCTATATAATTGGAGATCAGCTTAAACTAGATTTGTATAGGTTGACCTGTAGCCGTGTGTACCTAATTAATATAATAGTGACTATTGAGATGAGTATAGGTCCTACTAACAAGTTATCGGCAAGTGCTTCTTTTATAGGTTCTAACAAGTAAGTAGATATTAGATAGGTAGGTACACGTAGGCAACACATCAAGATATACATACCCATAAGGTAACCTCGCATTGAGTGGTCACCATATATACTGGATATGCTATAAAGCGGGAATACAATATAACAATAATCATCAACCCATTATATTGTCCCACTACCGGGCACGGGTTTTCTCAGAACGAAAGGGATTAGTCCACCACGCTAGCCTACTGCGGGTTAGCAGGCTTCACACACCGTCGAGAAAATCTCTCAGGCATGCAGTGATAATAAATAATACGCACATGAAATTGAAAAGTCAGAGGAGCGCGCCGTAGATTCGAACTCGAGACCTTTGACTTGGCCAATAGTCATATCACTAGGCTATCGGAAATATTATATTGGAAATACCAAAAATATGCACTTAATTATCTTTTCATCCAATCTCGACTAGGTACCTAATTAGCGAAATTTTATTTTTGATTTTGCATCCCGAAATTACCTGCTAACCTTTCAGATCTTGCGTTCAAAGGTAACCTACCTCTTATGTGGTTGAACATTTGATTATTATATAATCAAAGGAAGGTATACGTACATAAAAAGGTAATTTATCCATAACCTTGTTGAACAAATTGATAAATAAGACAATAAAACATGGCTTATAGCGTATACCATAAATCAATTAATATGAATTGTAGTTACGTCAACGGTTATCATAAATATCATAAATCGAAGACATGCTGTTATTTCCAATCATTATAAAATCGTAGAAGAACCGTGTAGGTACATTGAAGATATTAAAACAAAAAAACTATACTTAAAACTTAAACGACACCGAATCAATAAAGTGTTGTTTTTTAAATTTATGTCTTTAATTTGGGTGGGGTGGGGTATAAAATAAATTGTGAATTATATAATAATGATCATATTTATTAATATGATATGATGATCCTGACCCAAAAAACCTCCAAATAGGAAATAATATAATATCATATTTATATTGTATTTAGTATAATATAAATATATATATATATATATATATTATATATTTTCCCTTGATGTTTGATATAAGTAGAATCTCAAGTAGAATATTTTAAATCCAAGCGTCGTTGCATCGGGGAACCACTAAAATCTATCGGTATCAATTAGTATAGTTGTCCTAAGCGCTACTGTTATGCTAGGCCCTGAGTTCGATTCCCGGATCGAGTAGTGTTATCGAGTTTTTCTATAATTCTTAGTAGCGGGTCGGAGTCTAGATTTGTGCTCTGTTAATGGCAATATGCTCGCCCCCTATTACATGGCGAAGCGTGGGTCTACCCCACGGAAGAGACAAATTTATCTCTTCCCTGGGCTCACCTCTTTACCTTTCGGGGAATACAGGTGTTATGGTTGTACACATATTCGTATAGATTATACACCTACACAAATATATATTGACATCGAAGTTATACCGCATAGTTAGCTGTACGTTAACTCAGCTACGTTATGCTAGTTATTTGCAACCAAAGTAACATCTAAATAGTTTAGATGTTACTTTGGTTGCAAATAACTAGCTACTAGATGTGATTACATCCTTCAATAGCTAGTGGTACCTATAACCAGCTTTCTGTTTACATAATTCATGGACAATAAATTCAGTTTACGGAGGTTTCATATTCTTTTATGTTCCTATACAGAAAACTCTAATTTACCAAATAGTGAACTACTACACTGATACTTACTTCCGCTAATTTTGAAGATAGTTCTTTTTAAGGCGGATAGTTTCGTTTTGGGCGTCTGTTCTTTATTTTTTGGTTTTCGCAATTTGTACGTCTAGTAGGTACTAGTCCATCCTAAATTATTGGCAGTATGAATTGCAACATAATCTATCACAACTAAATACTAAATTTATTTTAGCATATAGTAGTGTAAATTGTCAATTTTGGCAAAATCCTATAATTAACAGTTGATAACTATTGGCCTAAGGCGGAAGGTTTCACCTTAAGTCCCTGAAGGTGTTACTTCAGTTGGGCTCAAGTCACATTAATAATTCTTTATGTACTTATTTTAGAACATTCAACGAGGAGAAAGGCATACAATTAATAAGAGAATCTTTTAAGTGTGGAATTAATTACTTGGAGACCAGTCCCTGGTATGGTGCCGGTACGTCCGAACAAACCATTGGAAAGGTAAGAAGGAAGGCAGGAAAGCAGAATCAATCGCCGTTCGTTAGTCTCCGTGGTCTCGCGTAACCGCAAAAACGGCTTGACCGATTAGCATAATTCTTTTTGTGTTTTGTTTGTCATAATACAGGGGTGGTTTAAGAAGAAAAATAATAAGGAAAATCTTGAAAGAACAATTCAAAAATAATAAATAATATTGTTATAGAAAATCCTCTACTTGCGATATGAAACTGTCATTTTTCATATATTTTTTTGAAGATTAAATGGCGTTCGAGGCTGCCAGTGTTTTAAAAACTCTTTGGTGAATATAGGAACAGTTTATTTTTAATCCGTCCTCTTTTTCTCCCATATATAATTATTATACAATGTCGCCTATGGGCATGTGACCGCCCGAAATTTTCTGAATATTAATGAAAAAATATCGAAATATAAAGGGGGGGGGGGGGGGTCTATCTATAATATTTTTCACGTTATTAAATTTTTAATTAGAGTTTGTTGATTTGGTCTCCATTTTTTGACACATCTCCGAATATCATAGGTCAATTTGGATTCTGTTTATTATTTCTAAAAGCTTATGAGTTATTTTGATAGATTAATTAACATTTTTAATAAAAATAATGGGCTATGAAAAAAAAACTGGAGTTGAAGTAATTATTTTGGTAAAAAATTGTGTATTTATTTCAAAAAAACTAGTGTATGTCCATAAATTGTCCAGTAGACCAGTACTTGGGTACCGATCCTTTATTGCCGTACATCGTCGTTTTTGCGAAAGAGGAATATTTGTACAAATATAAAGTCAATTGAATGTCGCGGACATTCAATTGACTTTCACATTTATTTTCCTGAGTTTTACCTCGGATTTACTTACAGTTAGGTATCAATAATGTTCTGTGAATTTGTAGCTGTTATGTAGTAGATTACAAATAATGATTAAAAAAGTCACCCTATCGGGACATTTTATGGACATACACTAGCTTTTTTGAAATAAATACACAATTATTTACCAAAAAAATTACTTCAACTCCAGTTTTTTTTTCATAGCCCATTATTTTTATTAAAAGTGTTAATTAATCTGTCAAAATACCTCATAAGCTTTTCGAAATAATAAACAGAATCCAAATTGACCTATAACCTTCGGAGATGTGTCCAAAAATAAAAACCAAATCAACAAACTCTACTTAAAAAATTAAAAATTGAATAACATGAAAAATATTATAGATAGACCCCCCCTTTTAAAATTTATTTTCATTAATTTTTCATGAATGTTCAGAAAATTTCGGGCGGTCACATGCCCATGGGCGACATTGTATACTATAGGTTATTTTGACCTGGTACTTTGATTTGTGTGCCGATTTAAACCAGAGATAATACAGATTGTGAATAAATTAACAGAATGAAAGTTCATGCTCAATTCAAGTTCTTTTTATGTTTATGTTAACCTGGTACTTCAGCTATGTGTAGAACCAAGCTCCCGGCTCCGGGAAGGAATAAATTAATTATCTGATGACACGGCTAAACATCAAGCTATGCAAAACCAGTATAGGCTGGCCTTGAATTGTACGGTAAATATTTACAATGGGAGGTCAGTCTAACCTGGATTTGTATAGCTTGATGTGTAGCCGTGTGTACAGCTAGCAGGCCCAGCAAACTTCGATCCGCCTTAAAATGGGTTACACTCAGGCCTACGTCCTGGAGTGGACGAATACGGGATGATGATGATGAAACGGAAAAAGGTAACTGTCGTATGAATATGGTTGTCGTGGCGGCAACTATAACATATCCCAAGGTGTTTCAATAATGGGAATCTACCAGAGTCTAACCCAATATATGGCAGAACGAAGTTTGCTGGGCCCACTAGTTTGTAAATATTTTTCAATACAATCGCAATAAAATTTGCGAATAACAACAAAAAAAGGCGGGCTAGACCGAACTATCCTCCTTTAACATTCACTCTTTTAGATTCCGTAGTCAACTAGTAACACTTACACTACAGACAATGACAGTCTACTATTATAATTATTTTGACTGGATATAACTACCTAATATTTATTCTGTGGTGCGCATAATCCTCATTATAGCGTCTGTCGCTTGTGGCAGTCATTATTCAAATCAGTCAAGCCGTTTTTTAGTTTTAGCGGGACTAACGAACCGATATTGTATTATACTATTATCATGAATTTAGCTTGACGTATTTAGTGCAAATATATTCCGCCCATTGTATAGTCCGCCCAGTAATCATATTACCAACTAACATTAAAATCTCGATTTTATTATTTTTATCCAACTCACCAAATGTAACAAAAAAAATGACTTATTGATGTAGGTAATTATTTATATAAGAACGATAGTAGTCGTGTACTGGTTGTTATTGAATATGGACCCAAGTACCTACGTAAACACATTTTATCGTTAATGCTTACTATGTTTTTAAGATAACTAAGCAGGAGATACCTATTACATTCACAATTGTCTCATTGTCTGTGTAATTTCTTTCCTCTGACAAGAGTATTGACTTCGAACAGGTCAATGACGTCAGAAGTCCATAAACATTATAGGCCATTAAGAATTGTATTTATGCCTTTCTCTGAACAGGCGTTGGTTGGCGTTCCAAGGGAGTCTTATTATATTGGGAGCAAAATCGGAAGATATGAACAGACGGTGACGAAAATGTTCGATTTCTCCGCGGAGAAGACGGCAGCCGGGGTTGACAACACGTTGCGACTCCTTGGCTTGGATTACGTGGACTTGATACAGGTCAAGAGCATACGGGCGCTACTCATTTATATCTGTTATAGGCAAAACTTATAATCGGTCAAAATTAACTTCGACTGATTTTGTTACAACTAGTTTTGACTAAGATGGCAATCAAAACGTTTATTTCTTATTTTTAATGAACAATGCCTACAAATCGGTTCTGGCGTTGCATGGTTCCAGTTCTAACCTAATCGACATTTCAGTTTCTTTGATCCCGAATTTAACTGGTTAAAAAATTACCTTTACCGATTTTAAAATTATTATTAACTAGTGGATCTGTGGGTTCAATTTTCTCAGCTTTTAAACATTCCCTGGACTTAGCCAAATCGGTCTACTCCTTCTAGAGTTTAAGCGAGACTAACGGCAATTAATTAATTTTTATATAAAAGAGAAGAGATAATCGGACCCAAACAACGTACCTACAGGTACAGACAGGTAAAAAATAATTTTGAATTCTAAAATCACCACCGATATTGGATATAAGCAGTTCAGCAAAAAGAGTTTCAGCAATATGTAGCTGGGGAGTTTCCGGTGGACTACGTTTAATGGCGGGCGTTTAGGGGCTGTCTGTCTATAATGTAAAAATGACTATTAAAAAAGTCCCTAGGTAGTACTTCTATATACTACCTAGTCTATCTTAAATAAATGACTTTGACTTTGTGAGTTAATTTCGACAGTGTTTCGCAGTCAAATTTAGTGTTGACCGGTTATAAGATAAGACTGTAACATATCTATTAGTTAATATTGTTCCGGGTATCACTCTTGCGTATAGTTAGAGGGGAGACCGTAATTGCGGTCTCTTGAAGAACTGCATGCGCAAAGTTGACCTTCAGTTTCATTGGCATAGGGATAGGTAGGTAGATACAGTTTGTTCGAAATAAGCGTGCCTGTCTGAAGTTTTTCAGTTTTACTCGAATTTGGAAGGCGTCCTGGGTTATATCCCCAGGTCGAGCAAAGTGTTATTGGGTTTTTTCTATGAAATTCCCAGCAGCAGTTCGGAGTCTGGATTTGTGCCCGGTTAATGGTAATAGGCTCGCCCCTATTACATGGAATCTAAACATACCGGCGAAATTTGGGCGTACATTAGTACCTACACTTCCGCATAACCCTTCGGCTTGCTATGACTTATTTACGATTTAAATATTCCAGTCCAGTGTTTCTCAAGTATTTAAAGGCGAATACCAAAAAACAGCATTTCATTTTTATTTAAGTATGTCAAAGATAGATAAAACTATTCTTTTAACTTTTATTTTCTTTTTACTCCCGTCGTTATATGGCTGAGTTAAGTAACATAAAATGTACCGAAAAGTTAAGTACATGAAATGGGAATTCCAGCTTTTAACCTGTGTATTGCTCTTCCTTTATCTCTATACGGTACAAGGGCTTTGTAAACATTCCGATCTCGTTTTTTGGTGTCTGGCTAGGTTTCAACAAAACGACAAAAGCAATCAAGTGCAGTTTGATTGGAGTCGTAAAAGGTTTTTTTCAGCACGGCCAGCTTATTCTACGGTATATTTACAGATGAATTGTTGTCAATATTTATGTGTTTGACTAGTTGTAGTGTAAGTAATAATAAAGTTTTCTGGAAAAAAATGAGGTGATTTTGATACTTATTGTGGAATAATTACAGCACAAAAAAGGAGTGAAGCAAGATTAGGTAATAAACACTTTTTTCTGCGTGAGTTTAGAGACACTTGGTCCGTTTTTTATTTATTATCATCTCTTTTACTTATTTATAGCTTACACACTGGGCTAGTGCATAGGTTGACATCACAGGTATTGTACACACGGGTACGGGTCAACCTATACAAATCCAGTTTAAGCTGATCTCGCATTGTATAGGCTACCCATACAATCGGAGGCCAGCGTAAACTGCATATGTAGGCTTGATGTGTAGCCGTGCGTACTTAATACCTAATTGCGTAATTTATTTTATTTTGTTAGGATACCCAGATATTAATAAAATAAAATAAATTAGGGTTAGGCCTTATTTTTTTTTTATTTTTTTGAGATCCTTCAGAAAGGTCAGGTGCGTAGTACCCGCAACCGGCGCATGTGTATGACAAGATGTATGAATGTGGACGAAGCAAAAGAGGTATGCAAGAATCGTAGCAGATGGCGTTCTGGCGTAGTTTCTGCCTACCCCTATGGGAAAAAGGCGTGAGTGTATGTATGTATGTATGTATGTATTTTTTACCGTTTCGTCTTGTGTTGTAACTCAGTTTAAACTTTCTTTCTTCTATATGTATAAAGTGTCAGGTACATTTTAGGCATTGTATACATAGCCTAGTTATTTTATACACCTACCGAATACCTGATTAGGTATATAGATTTTCGGAAACAGGTATATACTAAATCAAAAACCGTAGCGTAGGTAGCGATTTTTGCTTTTAAGAATTAGGATTAATATCTTTGGAGAATACTTATTTCATTTTATGTAGTAAGTAGGTAGGTTAAAACGCTTACCTTGATTCAAGAGCACTTAGTCCATACATCGGAGCCTATGCTCAATTGCCTTAATCGCCTCATAATAACACAAATTAAGTGCTGTGCGACCTTGACGCTTGTACATTGTGTAATTAGGTACGTGACAGGCAATTTGCGCCTCGAGAACTAGGTACTATAATTAGAACAGATGTAAGGGAAGAGCATGGCTAAGCTGTGTCATTTACCATTTATTGTTTATTTATAGCTAAAGAGATTTCAAAGGGAACATTTTCATACAAAAACTCCGATTTTTTTATTTTTTTTCTTGGCCAGGCTCATATACTTACGACGTGGAATGTATGCCTATGTCCCATCTATTACTAGGTTTTATTTAAATTTGGAATTAAGTATCTATATTAAATTTTGTTTGATGTGCTTTGTATATTTTTTGTCCGGGCAATAATTTTGTTACGATCATAAGTAATTTTATATTATAAGCCGAAGGGTAACGCAGCGGTGTTCTTTATGTACACCCACAGTTCGCAGGTATGTTTAGGTGCGATATTACAGGGGGTGAGCCTATTGCCATTCACCGGGCACATATCCAAATTCCGAGCAGTTACTGAGAAATTCATAGAACACTCGAAACCACACAAACACTAGAAATTCATAGAATTCCCAAGAACACTTTCCTTGGCCTGGGAATCGAAGCCAAGACCTCTAGCGTAGCAGTCGCGCTCAGGGACATTAGACTAAAGAGGCATATTGGTTCTTAATTTTCAGATTCACGACGGCACCTTCGCGCCCGACATTGATATTTTGCTGAAGGAGACATTGCCGGCTTTAGAGAAGGCCGTAAAAGATGGAAAAGCGAGATACATCGGTCTAGCAGATTACGACATTGATCTGATGAAGGAAATCGTTGAAGAATCTGAGGTGAAAATCTCGTCAATTTTGTCGTACGCCAAGACCACATTGTTTGACAATCGCCTACAGAATTACACGAAGTACTTTAAGGTAAGAACTTAGTTAAAAAAATATTTATCCATAAACTTCATCATCATAACAATCAGTTATTTGATTTGTGTAAGTACGTTATAACACTTTTTAGTATAAAATATATGAACATTTTGACACTTAAAAGCTACTTCGTTAGTCTTGTGGTCCAAGGCGAATGCTACGCTACTAGGCCGTGGGTTATATTTTCAGGTCTGAGAATTTCATAGAAAGACCGAGTTTGATAACAACCCGACCTGTGTATCAAACCCGGGACCTCTAGAGTAGCAGTCGCGTTTAGGATCACTAGACTAATGAGGCAGTGATCACTATTATCTTTATTATTATTATTTAAGAGCAAAGGAGTAAGCGTGATCAACGCAGCCGCCACAGGCATGGGTCTGCTAACCAATCATGGTCCTCCGTCATGGCACCCTGCCAGCGACGACATCAAAGCTCTTTGCAAAAGAGTTTCTGAATACTGCAAGGTAAAAAACTTCAGCTTTTGCAGCGTTTTCTTTGCTGGACTGACCTACGAAGGTCCTATCCTTTTCGTCTGATTTTCTTTCGCAGCATTTAACTATCACGGAATATAAGTACTCATTAAAGATATGAAAAATAGACTGCTGAGTAATTTAACTGGAGTTTATTCGGAGTTGGTGCAAATGCGGCTTTGGCTTCTCATCAGATTTTATACTCTTATGATCTTGTCAACAGTGAATAGCCTACTAACTACTAAGTAATTCGATACTTATGCATGATGTTTTAACAATAAAATACAAACATAACATACCATCACGCCTGTATGCCCCGAAGGATTAGGCAGAGGTGTACTAATGTGCATCCACACTTCCCCGGTATGTTTAGGTCCCATGTAACAGGGGGCGAGCCTTTTGCCATTAACCGGGCACAAATCCGGACTCCGAGCTGCTACTGAGAATTTCGTTGAGAAACCCAATAACACTTTGCTCGACCTGGGGAGCAGTCGCTTGGGACCACTAGACTAATGAAGCAGTTAAAATGATAATATTCATTTCACTTCTTATAAGCTTGCATTTGTTTTACAATGTCTCTAGAGGACATCAAAATCTGTGCCTATATATCCGCAGAAAGTCCATACTTTCCAAGAAAAAACTGGCAGAGCGTTTGTTTACACACTTACTGCAAGGCAAATAACAGCTGGCGCTTGCGGCAACATTACAGTTACATACACAGCCTGTGTAAACTCAATATTGACATAGCCAACGTTTTATTAATTAATTAACAGGCACTCACTTTGACGTGGTGAACTTTAATATAAACAGCAAAATCTTCTATTAAAGCTGTCGTCGATACTTATGCCATGTTAATTATTCGTAAAAGTTGAGCTCCTTAGATAACAGTTGAGCCAATGCATGCTGTCAGTTATGACTGGTCAACTCAAAGCTACTCTGACTTTTTCTTCAAAAGGCCTGCTCTGATATTGCCCTTCATTGTAAAATCACATATCTAATAATATACATACGACTAGTATGGACTTCCAAAAATCATCATTCTCTGACTGCCTCAATAGTCTAATGCTCCTAAGTGCGACTGCTAGGACAAAGGACATGGGTTCGGTTCCAAGGTCGAGCAATGTGTAATTGTTTTTTTCTATGAACATCTCAGTAGCAGCTCGTAGTTCAGTATTGTGCCCGGTTAATGTCAATGGCCTCGCCTCCTTTTACGTGGGATCTAAACATACCAGCGAAGTATGGTTGTTCAATAGTACACCTCTGCCTAACCCTCGGAGAATACACAGGGATGCTTGGGGAATGATGCTACCATATCATCACGCCAGTATTCCCCGAGGGTTATAATTCCCTAAGTTTGTTTCGGCGTTTCTTCTTAGAGGGCGTCGGATAGGAATATACGAGTAGATCACTTATGTGGAGACATGAGATCAGCAGTGGGACAATAAATGGATTGATGATGCTGATCATGAAATACTTATAACATTAGAAAATCCCTTGAATTTAAACTAGAACAATGTACAGTTACAACACAATTGCTATCTTTATAGTATGTATCGAAAGTGGAAGGCATCTACTTACTAAGTTGCAGTTATCGGAAATGCTGACATATGAACCTTGTTATCCTGTTCTAGGAACAACACGTCGAGTTAGCTCGTTTAGCGACCTGGTTCACGCTGAATCAGCCCGACATTGACACTAATATATGCGGATTCTTCAACGTTGAACAATTGAGAGACACGGTTGACGTATTGGATAAAGGCTTAACTGATCATGAGCAACAAGTACTACATGATATCCAATTAAGGTAAGGAAGTTTTTGATCTAAGCTTGATGGCTGAGCAATTCTCGCGTGGGATAACGTACGAGTTGAATTTGCACACCGAGGTCCGTCCGTCCGTCCTGTCCCTTCAAAAATATTTGGAATTTACCATTTCATTTTATTTGGAGACTATGCTTTTTGCCAAATTTCATGATTCTAGGTCAGCCGGAATCTCTAGGCACTTCGTAGGTTTAAAAATCGTGTTCTAATAAAGTGTACCGAGTTAAAGGAAACTACGTATTTGTACGTAATTTAATTTGTAAAATCTAGATACCTAAATAAAAAAAAATATTTCCTTTTGTCACGCCATTACTTGAGAACGACTTTACCGATTTGATTCTTTTTTTAAACTTTACTTATATTTTTTAAAAGGTCAGAAAACTTATAAAACAAGACAACGTATAACAGCTAGTTTAATATATTTTCCGTAAATACACATATCGATCCCAAGAACCTCTCATTGTCTTGTCACTTCTATTAGAGCAACTAATTACAGAGCCACCACACCAGCGTCCCGGACGATAAGACAGTAGAATCTATTGTCTATTATTATTAACGTTGCTTGAACGGTTATTAATATCTTAAGATTGTTTTAATTGTTGTCTTACATGTTTTTCATCATGTGTGGGTTTACAAACAACCACAAGGTCCATAAACACTCAGACCGCTATTTAAGCCAGTCTTAGATAACTTCTAGATATAGTCACTTCATAATAATTATGTCGTTACACTTTCGTGCTCAAATTTCAAGTGCCAAGTGCCTCTATACTCTGTAAGTAATTTGAATTAATTACCCACTTACTAAGCGCTTTTCATATAAGAAGTGGTGCATAAGTATTTTTAAAAACAGCCTCCAAGTATAATACTCGTGTTATATTTTAGACTAGATGTAGCCCGCGGTTTGACTCGCATCCAAGAAGGATTTTTTAAGACAAAAGGTAGCGCATATGCCTAAGGTTGAATCTATAAATAACAAGGTCGCCTAAAGCGCTGAATCTATTATGATAATTGAAATGTAACTAACAGACTGAATTACTTTCGCATTTATAATATTATTTTATGGAGTTACGACTTGCAAAAGGCAGCTGGTAGTGTCTGGATGAGAAAAGCCGAAGATGGGGCTCTGTGGCGTTCACTAGGAGAGGCCTACGTCCAGCATTGGACGAGTAGGTATAGGCTGATGATGATGATGATGATGAATATTATTTTGGATTATTTGGTAGATACAATAATCAATACATCTTCAATTTGAATCTTGATTACGGATTCATTCTACCTATATCTTATATAATATTAACTTATAATGAACCTAGCTGACAATTATGCTAATTAACGATCCGATAGGCACTCGACCGCGATGCAGGTATCCACAGGTATCTAACTAATGTGAGCGAGTAATTATATCAATGCGGTAAGTAGCTCTCGAAATATCTTCGTGAAACTGTTTACGACGGTTATTTATAATTATGTTATTGTTGATTCTTCAAAATCCGGTAGACGAATTTTGTTTAAAAATGCGTTTCTTATGTCGCACACTTATTCACGTAACTAGGTACTATTTTTTTCTTGGGGCCTTCAGAGACCCTGGAAAGTACTATTAGTACTTAAAAAATAGTAAAGTACTATTTTCATAGGGTGGGCTTCGTCCAGCTACGACCTTGCCCTCATTGGGCACCCCCAAGCGCAACAAGCTGGGCACGCCCAAGTGGAAGCTGGCACCCACGATACACCTATCGTGGGTGCCAGCTTCCACCTCTTTTTATCTTCGTCAAATTGTTCTATCAGCCTAATGATTATATCTTGTTCTTACTGGTCTGGGCGTCATGGCGTCACGATAAACCAAAGGTTACGTCGTTGTCGGTAAGCGTCTATGGCGATGAATATAACATCAGCGCCTCGGCATTATGCTGAATGTCAACTATTTTTTGCACGCAATTTTTGTTCTTATTTTTTCCTTTTATCTGTAGATAGAAGTATTTTGGTTTTGTGTCAGAAATCAATAAATTCTCTTTCTTTCTTTCTAAAGCTGTCCTTTGCTAGACCAAGGCGTGGATGCAACTTTCATTTGTTTCTTTCGTCGCTCTGGGCTACTCTTTCCCACCAACTTTTAGATATCGTTGCATCTAGCCAAGGTTGATAGGCACTTATAGGTCGTATAAGTGCCTTGTGATGGACTTGAGGATCTTGCGATTGTAACTAACAGCCTCTCTATGACGCACCCTGCCCCTCTCAACTTCAGGGTAGTAATTCGTCTAGGTATTTTAGTTCCCTTCCTGGGTAGGTCAAACATCATATTCATATACAATTACGCCGTATTCCCCGAAGGGTAAGGCACAGGTGTAATAAGAGGAGTGTCCCTCGCGAACGCAACAATGTGGTACTGTTATCGCTATCTCTATCCCTCACGACGCGAACGCGTGCCCGACAGGTGAAACAACAATACATTTGCAACATTTTCCCGCGTATTTCTTGTTCCGAAATTTGGAGATTACTCTTTTAATATAGTTATTACGTAGTTTTTTTTTTGTAAAAGCATATTCATAATATTACCTGGGTTCCCCATGAGTCAAAATGGTTCTGTATGAAATACTAGCATAAAGTTAAGTCGCTTTCATCGAAAATTACCAATCTTTGTCTTCGTTTTACTTTTTAACCGTGTATTGAAATGAATTTTTACATTCAAGGAACATGTATTTTAATGATCAGATTGTTACTTCAAAATTTCAATGGCTTTCATTGGTTAAAGTTCAAGATAGGGCCAAACTACGTTTGTATGGAGCGCGGAGCCGACACTATCCGAGGAAACATCGAGCATATATATCATCCTCTTCATGTATCTCTGGGCTAAGAGTTTCGAATGCCTGGTCGGAGGCATAGATCAACAAATAATCACTTTAGGGACTGATTATGACATAGAAAAGGAAAGAAATCAGGCAACGGCGGCAACTAAACGGAGGACGGCCAAGACTGTCATGGTCATCGTGAATGTAACAAATCCCATTTCCATGATTTTAGGGTAATGTTAGGTAAGTGGTTTTTAGCCGGTACGAGTCCGACACACCCTGCATCTTCACTTCATTTTCCGTACAGAGACTGGAAGCCACATTATAATTAGACATATTCTTTGCTGTTTGCTCACGAGTAATTCCTGTGATGTTAATTCACCTCGGCTTAAAAACTTTACACTTTTAAGTCAGTCGTATCTATCCGTGTAGTAAAATAAGTGCTATCATCGCCTTTCCGGCTGGAAAGCCGCTTTTAAGTCACTACATGGTAGGGACATGAAACGTGGCTGCGTTTCACGTACCTGCTCAAGGTGATAACCTAAAAGAGTATTTATTATCTATATTGTTATTGGTACACACGGCTACAGGTCAACCTACACAAATCCAGTTTATGGTGATCTCGCATTGTATAGACTTCCCATACATTGACAGACCAATGTAAACTGGTTTTGTATAGCTTGATGCGTAGCCGTGCGTACAACACTAATAAACACCGAGTTCGGTAATTCGCATCTTACTCCACAGATGGCGCAAAAACTAAGTAGGTACTTGGTGAACAGAAATATTATGTAGAACTGCTATCGTTGAGGTGAATGGTTATAATTATTTCCAATTTCATTTCAGATTCTTCGATAACGTGACTCTTCACTGGGATCACGTAGAATTGCCGAAATATAAAGCAAAATTACATGCAAAACAACAACATCACTTATAGTAAGCAGTAAGCAAAGCTGGTTCCAAGTATACGAACATCTTGTCTAACTTTGTTATATGTTATAAAGCTATACTTTAAAAAATATGTTTTTTAATCACCTGTAGGTATGCGTTCGTTTACCTACCATTCATCTGATTGAGATGAAACTTTTATAACCCTGACAAAATTATAATAAAAAATAGAAAACCAAGGATCTTGCTGGGCCCAGTTTATGAATAACGGGTTAATATGTATTATGTTAACACATTTTACAATTGACACGAATAATAATTATAAGTGATAATTATTAAAAGAAGGTATAGAAGGAAAATTAAATAAAACTAATTCAATCATTTATGATTCATGATGTTTATTCCTCAATTCTCAAACAAGTAGGTATGCATGGTCGTCCTTAGGTTAAAAATAACAGATGCTTAGTAACACATAATTATTATAAAAATATAATGATATTCACAATCGACTAGTATCCTAATGTTCTAAATAATAATAGGAATGGTTTAAGAAACATACTGTAACCAAATTTTCGTTTTACATGTAAAATAAACTCTTTTTAAGCGTTTCTTGAATCTTATATACCGGGACATTTTAGTTGTCTACACGAGAAAATGCCTCGTTATATTTATCATTATGAACAATTTTCACTATAAGACCAACCCTGCAATCGTGAAAAAATCAACAGTTTCATATAAGTATTCTTCGTGTAATGTAGGGACTAGCTGATATTTGCTAATTTAGGATTGGTTATACAGTAGAAAATATTTCAAAATAATCAGTATTAAATCAAGCTTTTGGTTGTAAGGCGACTATAACGGCACGGTGAACATTTTAATTGGTAAACCATTACCAATTAAAATGCTTCAAGGACAAGAACATCAGATGTATGTGATCAAAAACAAAAACCTACAATATAAACATTACAATTTATAGGGGCCTTTACATTATAATAACATTCAATGCTTTTTAAAATTAGTATGTCTGATAAAATTATTTAAAATATTATTATTTTGTGAAAATTAATTTTATAATAAAAGCCCATTTTATTTTTATTGTGCTGATCAAAAAATATTAAATTATTCGAAGTTTACAACGGATGATTCTTAAACCTTAACTTCTACCTGTGATTGGTTAAATACAGTGAAACATAATAATAAAAATACTTTGAAAACAGTTCGATATTATTCGATTTTCATTTATAAGACTGATTTATAACAAGACTATTTATCAGTACCTACCTACCGAGATTTGAAAGTGTAGGTATATAAATTTCAATGCAATAATATTAAACAAACACAATACGCTTAATAATTTTCTAGTAGTGTAGGTTTATTGCAGGTGATTATAATTAATAATATTGCCATATTATATTGCAAAACTAGCACTATTTCCTTAGTCTGTATCACACGTTGTATTATTTTTTTATAATAACTACTCAGTACCAGAGTCGCATTGCGCAGATCCGACGATACCTTTCATCAGAAAGCTTACTTTTGACATGAATTTCAACCTAATTATATTTTAGTGACCAATTATGAACTTCTGTCAGCTACGTCTAATAAGTTCAAACATCTTATATCAATATGCTAGTTATCACAATAAACATTCATCGATAAACCATTGCAGACCACGTTTTGCAATCATATGAATACATTATACTTCGACAAATCACATTAATCAGTTGATCAAATCATATTATCATCAAGAGTAAGCTTTTGAATCATGTTCAAATACCTGCATCCAACCTGCATGTAGGAACCTCCTATGCACAAAATAAGAATAAGAATGGCTTAATTAATGTTTCATGTAGCTGACTAGTTGACCTATTATTTAAAACAATTTAAATTTAATATTAGAAATTAGCTTTAACACTAATTGTCTCTCCTTGGGTGCAAAATTCATTTATTTTATTTTTACGTAACTTGTACTCTATATCTAACACATTCTAGAGTGATAGAAGTAAGAATTGCAACATCAAATAAATCTTATTCACAGTTCTGTTCACAGTAGTAGATAATTTTTTTAAATTTTGGAAAAATAACTTTTTAACACTACTGTGTTAAAAAGAATTTTTCACTTCAGTAGCTCAAACATGTAGGTTTTGCTGCCTGAAATCAGTGAGCAAAATGCGATTTTGCTCACTGAGTGAGACAAAGTAACTTTTTATTTTTTTATTCAGTAAGCCTCGAATATCTTATTCAGCCTTGGTCAACACGTTCGGAATTTCGTACTTAAATTATATATATTATATATTTCGTATTTAATAAATTTTGCAAAAAGAAAATTATGTCTTTTAATTTAATTTATTAAATTTTTAACTTATTGTTGTATTTAAACGAAAATAAGTATTTACTGCAAATAAAACTGATATTTAACCTGTAAATATTATCTTCTAAAGTGTTCTCGCTGCTGAAGTGAAAAGTTATGTGTGTTACACGAGAGCAAAGTTTTTTGCATGTCGTGCCTTTGAATCCCTCGCCACACTCAGGATTCAAAATCAGCACTCGCAGCAAAAAACGACTTTGCTCTCTTGTTGCACAAATAACTATTGCCAAACTTTTAATAACACAAAATTTTACAAGTACAAGCTACGGTAAAAGTTTTAGTGAATAAGCTGTTGTTGATGTCGCAATGCTTAATACTAGGACCCCAGAATGTGTTAAAGACGTTCAATATACAAAAAAAAACTTAAATTAGGCGCCCAAGGAGAAATGATTTTGCGGGCAAGGAGGTTCCTAGTCTTATTTTGAACGCACTGTATCGATATCCAACTAACTATACAGGGTGAGAGGAACATTGACGCAAAACTGCGTACCATGAATTCAGTACATGATTATAGACCCTGACCTCTAGACCTTGACCTTCCCTTGCGTAGGTAATTTTAGTTTTTTTTTATAACCGATGAAACATATCCACGCAGGGGGGTTAAGAATCATGTAGCTACTGAATTAATGGTAAGCGGTTGTGCGTGGATGTCCCTTCCATCCTATATAGACGCACTAGAGTTTTTATAGTGTTTACTACAGCTTATTGCTAAATATATCCTAGCTACTATTGCTTTTTTTATTTGGTGCCATATGAAAAGGCAAACAGTATGCCATGATCAACAATATTGGATTACTAATCTCTATTAAGCGCTATTAGCTTAATTGGACAATTTTCATAAAAAATAAATCCTGATTTGCTTTTTTTCTTTGTCAGGCAGACAAATACTATCTAAGACAAGAATTTTGTTCGTGCTGTATATCATTCATTAGTAATGATAGATTACAAATATTATTCTTCATTAATTTCAGCGGCTAAATAAAGCAGAAGGTAGTGAGTTCGAACTCTACATATCGTACTTATGACGCTAACCCTCTCTTCTAGTATAAGTAAGTTAATAAAACGGCTTTAAATAATTATTGATGTATAATATATTGCTACAGTCGTTGCAATTCTTTAGTGGGCATCGTATTAAGTAAACAGGCACACACGGCTACAGGTCAAGCTATAAATTTACAGTTTAAGCTGAACTAGCATTGTATAGGTTTTCTGTACAATAAGAGGTCACCTTAAAGCTGGATTTGTATAGCTTGATGAGTAGCCGTGCGTACTTACTTATACGGCAAGGCAATAATTAAATTCAAACGCTTCGATGTACGCAGTCTTGCAGAAAATATTGTACTTTCAGTCAGCAGCAACAGTCTTTGAAATATCGGGACGAACAAAATGTTAAAATTAACCTTATCTCTATGGGATAGAATTCATATCCGAATAGTTGCAGTGTACTGCTTTGATTTTTTTTAATATCCCTACGTCTTTGACATATGCTTTTTTTATTAATTCAGGTTAGGTATATATCAGTCCGTACGTCCAAATATATGTGACTCTGACTCTAGGCTCTAGGGAAAATCTAAATACCAGATACACGATATTGTAATTTGAATGCCTGTTGTATAAAAATAAGGCCTAATTGCCAATATTTGTGGAGCAGACACTGCTCATATTATGCTGCCCACGATTCAGTCAGATTGTTGAAAACATTTAGTGATTCTTGTTGGACTTACAGCTGATCACATAAAACAAAACTTGGTATACACCTACGTACAGTTTGTTCGAAATAAGTAAGCCGATCGGAAGTAGTCTGCAAGTCGCTGCGCAGTAGTCATATTTACGTCAAAATCAGTAGCGCGCATGCGTGGTAATTGCGCGAGGGGCGGGGTCAGCGCCTCTTCGCTGTTTCACTCAATCCTTAGTGTTTGATGTATAATTCTGTCTCGCTCCCCCAGTGCAAGTAAACAGTCAGTGCCAAAAGTGCTACGCGTTGTTTTTATTTTGACGTTATTGTTGTTTAGTTCTTGGATATTGTTTTTGTTATTTCTCATTGCTAATGTATTATTCTGGTTTGTCCTTGTTTCTTTTTCGTAAAAAAGTCCTAAACGCAACACTGTTTTGCAAATCTGTGGACTATTTACAATTTAAATGACAATTTAATGATTTTGTGAAAATTCAAGTATGAATTTTATCAATAAAGCAATCCAGCAATATTACACGTAATGTTAACAAATTATTTATCTTATTATCGAAATTATTTTAATACGTTTCCGAACGCTAACACTTTATTACGCGGCTGTAACTGCGCGGCCCCAGAAAACGGCTAACTTCCGATCGGCTTACTTATTTCGAACAAACTGTAAGAACACGGGAACCCATCAAATTATACTTTTACTTCAAAATATAAGCGTTCCTTACGAGAAAATCAAGCTAAAGACATCCAGTATACGCTGAGCTCGCAATGTAAAGGCGTTCTGTACAATGAATAGGCCACCATATACTGAAATTGAAAAACTCGATGTGTAAGCCGTGCGAAGTATTGCGGATGCTTGCTGTGTAGTTAGGTGCAAGGCTGCTATGTCAATGGCATCAGAATGGCCGTCTAATGTCTCTAAATGACAGAAGCGCTTTTATATTTGACAAGCATAAACGTCAAAGTCAAACACATGTGACGTCATTGAATCAGATGATCAGACTTGGGGCCTTTGTAAGTTTGTATAGATCAGTCTTTAGTACAAGGTTTGTATTACATTCAATTGCTTATTACACATTTGTCTTTAAACTGCGACTAGTAACGATTTGCCTTTACTATAACAGTCGTAGCACATAACTGAGCGCAGTTTGATCGAAATAAGAGTTATTTCGCGCGCATGCGCGTCTGAAATTAGCCGTTCCGAATTGCCGCGCTAGTAAAATATCTTTTTAAGTTTTTTATACATAAATAACGAAACTAGTAAGGAAAATAATTAGGAACACTAAATGTTTACGAACCCAGTTGTCTTTACACGGCGTCTTTATGTCTTTATTAAAATTTATCACTGCAAACCCACTTGCAGATAACTTCAGACGTGCACAGTTAATTCGAATAAACTGAAGGTTCCTGTAGTAGCAGAGCGGTGAGGGATACAGACATATGACGTAACAGAACTGACTCGCTTTACACGTAATAATATAACTAAAACTATCTGACAGATTTTTATACTTATTTTTGAGTCTTGGTGCTGAGCACACGGTTTTGCTTTTTTGACGTGGATATCAAAAGGTTAATGATGAAGATATTCTAAATTTTAATTTGCATAATTACGAAGAACAATATAAACAAAATTGTTTAAATTAATATTCAAAATTGTTTTTTGTCTATGTAATTGGTTAAAGCGCCATCAACGAATCCTGGACTTCTACCACGATCGTAACAATTTTTCGAGGGTGCCAATTACGACACACTCATATTAATGTTAACCTTATTAAGATAGTTTCCTTACATGTGTTATGCAAATAAAGTTATTATTATTATAACAATGGCACCTCTTTGGTTTGGTTTGGTCGTTGTTATCGGCATAATGTACCAGCAAATTATGTTAAAACAATATATTTTAAAAGAGTGTCTCTGGAGTTTCTTGCCGGATTCTTCTCCATGAGATCAACTTTTTGGAACCGTGCAACTAGAGTCAATAACGTTTCATAAACGCTTGTGAAAGCTTATTTGTAATAAAAACATTTGATTTGATTTGATTTGATTTGACCTCTTTGAGTACCTATCTGTTTGGTTGTCACTGCATAAAAAAAATCGTTTGAGTCCGTATCAAGGGATTCATCTTCGGTTGCAACTTTCGTGTTTTATTGATGTCGAAATGACAGAAATGACGCACAACACCTTACATTTAAGCCTACCGCACCACTCTTGTAACTATCGCAGGAGCATACTCAATTGAGCGCTATGCCTATAGTATCGCTTAAATACCTAAATACCTACCAACACTGATTTTGAATAAACAAAACAGTCATTTATTATAATTACTATAGAATAATACTTGGCTAGCGATGACAAACAATTGATAACAAATAAGAACCTATAGTTTCATCGAAATATCTATGCGTCTGAAGTTGTACACACAAATCCAATAGTGACTGATAGCAAAGGCTTCCGTACAATGCCTATACATAACATACTGGTTACTCAAATTATTGCACATTGTACGATTTAGGTAAGTTACATTCGTGATGATTGTCTTAATAATTTCGATGTTATTAAATACAATACTTAAAATATGTGATTTTAAGTGACTATCCGCCGGGTAGTTCGGGACTGCAATCTTCAGACATGTATAGTTATTTCCTAGCAGCTAGAATTGGCTAGAATACATACTTATGTATGAGTACAATCAGTACTCTTCGCTAGAGAACGGCGACATACTTGTTTAATCATACATATGTATACCCCATTCGTTAATTGGAGTAACTACTTATAACTATAGTCTTCTTTTTTGGTAGGATAAGCGACACAAATTTATTTACATCTTTACCAAATTGTACCAAAAATTATTGTAGCTGCCGAATAATAAATGCTATCTTACGGAATATATTCTGAACATGGTTTAGGGCCATAGCACACACGAAGCGCACACAATTTTCAACTTAACACTTGTTAAGGGTTGATAGACGACTACTTTCGTCGCTTGAGCATCGGCGAGTGACGACCCTTTTTCGATGCTGAAGTAGCTGTAGTTACTAAACGCTACACTCAGCAAATTAGAGATGTTTTTGCAGTGCAAATTACAGCAACTTCACAACACCAACAACAACAAAATCACCGATTGCCGATTGCCATTGCAAGTTTGATGCTGTATCGCGTTTGGCGAATTGATACCTTCCTTTGGGCCATGTTCTGTAGGTGCCAAAGCTTTACTAAGTTTCTGCCATTGGCACTTCACAAACTTTCGTTTAAAATTATGTAAATATTACAATCCCTGCCTTAAAGAATGCTATTCCAGCATATCCAGAACAAAATGGCATACATACATTTTTTGATACAATTTGAATGACTCTGAGATAATAATTATGTAACAGTTCTTAGTCGTTTTTATAAATGATCCCTCATGAACCGAAATCTTGAAATGGCCACATTATAAATTAATTAACTAATTATGTGTTTCGTTTGGTAACTACCGATCGTTATAAAATTTATTATATTATTTAAATAGCTTACTCTAGCAATATTGATTACATTGTACTGATAAAACAGTATGAATAATAATAGGCGTAAAGATAATATTTACAAATACGCAGGCTTGAATGATATACAGGGTTCATACATTTTGACCGCGTAGGTATTGCACTTTTGTAGGAAAAGGTAGATTTTTTTAATAACCGACGAATAATATCTATGCCGGGCGTCTCGATTAATGTACTCAATTTGTATGAAATAAACAACCTAGTTTATTAGCGGGGACTTTATTCGTAGTTGGTGAAATGTGGCCATACTTAACCATTACATGTGTATATAAACATGACGCTTCTCAGAGATTCGCTTTTTTTTATTCTTGAGAGAAACTGAACTCCATTTACAGTTTGTTCGAAATAAGTAAGCTGATCGGAAGTTAGCCGTTTTCTGGGGCCGCGCAGTTACAGTCGCGTAATAAAGTGTTAGCGTTCGGAAACGTATTCAAATAATTTCGAAAATAAGATAAATAATTTGTTAACATTACGTATAATATTGCTGGATTGCTTTATTGATAAAATCCATACTTGAATTTTCACAAAATCATCAAATTGTCATTTAAATTGTAAATAGTCCACAGATTTTCAAAACAGTGTTGCGTTTAGGACTTTTTTAGGAAAAAGAAACAAGGACAAACCACAATAATACATTAGCAATGAGAAATAACAAAAACAATATCCAAGAACTAAACAACAATAACGTCAAAATAAAAACCACGCGTAGCACTTTTGGCACTGACTGTGTACTTGCACTGGGGGAGCGAGACAGAATTATACATCAAACACTAAGGATTGAGTGAAACAGCGAACAGGCGCTGACCCCGCCCCTCGCGCCATTACCACGCATGCGCGCTACTGATTTTGACGTAAATATGACTACTGCGCAGCGACTTGCAGACTACTTCCGATCGGCTTACTTATTCCGAACAAACTGTACCATCGCCTCATATTAATCTCATATCATTACAGACCACTTATTTTTTAGCTTATTTAGAATATTATATATCTAATAGTAGTTCTTCCTAATATAGGGGAGACATTGGGAAGATGATTTCGCTCGCTTTTATGCCTCGTGGCAAAGGACTCATGCCTTCACTCAGCAGTGGGACATAAAACAGGAAATCTAATTAAAATTAACCAACCAAAAATATAAGAGATTATTGTGATCAAATCACATATAAAAATAACATTGTATGATAAACACGGGAAAAAAATACGCACAATTGACGTAGCTGCCTATAAGCACAAAAACATATACCACACGACAACAGGGTGTCGGCAGCGTATTCAGCAGACTATAACGCGATACAAAATAAAAATAAGAAATATGAATTTATAATTAATTATAATTATTATATCTCTAGCCATGTATAAAGCCTTTGAATCATTAAAAATAACACAAAATAATATACACATTAAATAAAAAATAACCTCATGCCCAGCCGTATATTTTTTCCATCCTGCGACTAAATTGTCGCACGATCCGGAAATATTCTTTCAGATTGCTGATTATAAAAAATCATAGAGTAAGTATTTACTAGAAGCCGCGGAAAGCCATTTTTCCATTGTAACAAATGAGATTTCACATGAAGTTGGAAAATCCAGTGTTTTTTTACAGCCAACAGCATTTTTACATGTAGGAATGGCACAAGACGGCATTATTAAATTAGATTAGACCACTCACACTGTAAAACACGTTATCATGAAGTTTACATCTACGTTATCAAGAGTAGTTTTTGTGGCTTCTGTATTTCTGTATATTCTAAGTAAATAATGTACAGGGGACGCCAAGGAACCTCGGAGCGCTCTGAACCCGATTTGCCAGAGGAAAATATAGCGGAATATTGCACTTGCATGAAACTTCTAAACATTAAAGAAATTCAAGTTATCTATGTGATGTCGCGTAATTTTCTGAAACGTGCGCCCGGCTTTTAATCAAGATTAAATAAAACAAACAAATAACGCACAGCATTAAAACGTAAAATATATGTCAGTTCTTGATATTGTTCGCTAGCAGAATAGGCATGGCAAAATAATATTATCTCATATCGGGAATTCCCGAAGCGAGAACATTCGAGAAATTCACTCTGAATAGAGACGCGAAGTCGAGGAATCGAGTTTTTTTTTCGCAAACAAAATCGAAATAGAAATTAGTTTTTTTTTTCTTAAATATCACCAAGAACAGTTTGTTCGAAATAACTCTGCTCGTCTGAAGTTATCCGTTCCGAACTACCGCGTTGGTTAAATCGCTTAATTGAGTGCATAATACATAAACATCAAAATTATTAAAGAAAATAATTTCATTTCATTTAGTATAATTATTATGTACGAAACATATATGACCCAAATTGTCTTTACACCGAATCTTTTTATTTAAATTTACGACT
Source organism: Subacronicta megacephala (assembly GCA_958496365.1). Lineage (NCBI taxonomy): Eukaryota > Metazoa > Arthropoda > Insecta > Lepidoptera > Noctuidae > Subacronicta > Subacronicta megacephala. The sequence goes on from OY292513.1 coordinate 14,926,039, forward strand.
GCTAAACCACTTGCGGACAACTTCAAACAAGCTTAGTCATTTCGAACAACCTGTATGTATTGGTACAGATATCGGCCAGCTACTATTTTATTTTATTAGTATGATAATTTTCCTCTCATACATTCATACAATATCAAACATCAATCAGACATTATAGACACACAGACATTATCAAACCACAATACGAATACAAGCGCAACATTGCTTTGTTCTTTTTTTAATAAAAACAACCATTAATATTGAATCACAACAAAGTCTTAAATTAAAGGTACACTGACGTATTATATTATACATACAATATTAAATTATTCATGTTGACTGGTTTATGCTTACAGTTAAGGATCAGTTGAATTTTTTTGTCTGGTACCTACGTTTAATTGTAAAATACATACGTTCAAACGTCATTGTTGATAAAACTGATTGGAATAATTCATTATTCATCTCCGTAATATATCTACGTTGACAGAAAAAAAAGCAACTATAATAGTGTGTTATAACAATATCAAAATATATTTAAACTGATTCTTCAAAAACTAAAATATTTTTTGACAAATCATATTCCTAATTTTAACGTTCCTCAAAACCTTGTTAAAAATCTTTCGCTTGTCCTCATATAAATAATTTATTAATTTCTATCTAAGATCACACTGGATTTTACCCTAAATTAAATTAAGATATTTTAATGTATTTAGTTCTCACTTTTTATGTGTATAGCTAATATAGCTAGCTATAGCTAACTAGCAATGATTCACTATACCTTAGTGTGGAACGAATTTTTTACGTGAATAAGCGGGGTTATTCACGTAAATTTATTATGTTATTCGAGTTAGTCACGGAATTGCAACTGTTTATTGCGAGCTGGTAAGTCAATTATACTTAAACCAAAACGAAAACAAACACGTTAACCACTTTGTTCGAGTGTTGATTTCGAAAACTTCAATATAATATTCGTAAGTATTAAATTCAAGCTTTGTCCGTTCGAGTCTAGGTATTCACATGGTACGATAAGATTTGGCATTATAATAGATGCACTACATACATATTGTAACGCCTGTTTCCCATGGGGGTAGGCAGAGACTAAAGATACACTTGCTACGATCCTGGCACTATATTAAATATATTAAGATCTTATGCGAGGTATAATACATTCAAGTTTTAACGTTAGTTTTGATACCGTGTCACGCTATCGTAGTTAGAACAGCGTGAAATAAAATGAGATTCCTTTTGGAGCAATATCTACAAAGTTCGTTCCATTGCGACTACAATTAACGACAGACATATTTAACAAAATAATTCTGATAATACCACCACGATTAAGGACATAAAATCAAATTCACGTAGGTACTTTCATTATGACCTTTTCAGATGTCATTATGTAACAATTTGCACTCTAATTTGCCTTCTATATATGTATTTATTGTAGACCACTCAACGTTTCCAATTGCTTACGATTCCGTATTATGTAAGGCCTCGTCCCAGCACTGGCATTAAGGTTAGCCATACCCAATCTAGAGGTTTCTTGAAGTAAACTTACGAAGTTTTTGTATTTAGGCAAGTTTTCAAAGTTATCTAAATTAATTTTTAATGATGGCTTCTTATACTTCGCAGTTTTAGTATGCCAGACCAGTACTTTCGAACAGTTAGCAGCAAGAGGTTCTATTTCGTCTAGTTTTAATCCTAAGCTAACTAGGAACCTGTCTTCTTCGTGTCCAGCGATGTACGGCATGGAGGCGGAGGGCTTTAAGTACTCGATGTTGACTGCGAAGCCCGCCATGTCGACTGGGAATGTTCTTGAGCCGGGCCACGAGTCAAAAAAAGCGACCACCTGAAAATTCATCGAAATAACATTAATTAACATCAACTCATTTACAATTCCACTGCTGGGCACGGGCCTCTCAAAGGAAGAGAAACTGGATAGTTCACCACGCTAGACGTACAGATTGTCATACTTATGGAATTGGAAAGATCTATCAGGCAAATTTCTGATGTGCCCCTTCACCGTTTTCTTTAGAAATGTCAGAGGTTGGATTCAGAGATTGGTGAGCCAATCTAAATCCAATCGCCTTGTATTCGAGCTCGACTTTTTCATTTGTTTATTTGATCAGTTCAGTAGTCGTAATACTAGGCTTGCTTCTGATGAACAATTATATTATTCAAACAATCAAACAGAAAACAAAACCACATTCATAAATTGCAAATAATACACAAACACTTATTTACTATATTCTTTACTGTTTTCTGATGCTTTTAAAGTGAATCATGGTTAGCACGCAACGCTAATTGCACCTTTAAAACACATGCAGCATACTCTATAGCCGACAATTGTATTCCTTTTATTTATTGTTACACGTATTATATAATAGCAAATTTCGGAATTCATATTATCAAAGAAACAAACCATTTAAAATATAAAAATCAAGCAACTTGAGCTTCGATTGCACAAAAAAAATCGAATACAAAATTCCAACTTTTACGGAGAATTTTCGGAAAATATTCTTTCATATAAACCTTGTCCTGACAATTATTTACGAACTCAATACAAAAACCTGCCACATTGGAAAAGCTGTTCTATTCAGCTGCTTCTATATAAGTAGGTACCTATGTATAAAATAACTTTTAACAAAAAATGTAAAACCGCCTTCAAAATTATTAAAAATAATGATATGTCTAAAACATTTTCGGATGTCGGTGGCATTAATTTGAGTGGATCTTTTGTTTCCGCCACCGTCTTCGGCGGCTTTCCGCTCTAATCTTTATTTTGCCTATTCAACAAGTTTTGTACTTAATTTATTAACTTTTCAGATAGTTCATCCTACAATTTATTGAAGCGGCCAAATTCATCAGTGAACATATATGGGATGATTTTGTTGATTTAAGTGTCTTTGGAAAACGACGCTAGCTTTGTTTTTCAAGTATCGGAACTGCTGTACAAACACTTGTAATTTTCTTGCGATGATTAATATATGTACACTTTAGTAGTTTACAAATTTTACAAATTCGATGGGCCTTACATCATCGATCGATATAACAGTATCTACGAAACATCCAGATTTTATAACTTCGTTGTTTTATTTACATTGTGAATGCCGTGTCGGAATAACAATATGCTCTCTCACAGCGTTGTTGCTAGCTTGTTAGGTAGTAAATACATCAAGAATGCAATGCAAACCAGTGAGATTGATTTACTAATCGAACTAATACTACTTGATGGTTTTTTTATTGTAATAAGGTGACTAGAGTCGGTGGCGGAAACAAAAGATCCACTCAAATTATTGCCACCGACATCCGAAAATGTTATAGACATGTCATTATTTTTATTATTTTTGAAGGCGGTTTTACATTTTTTGTTTACTTATTTTATTTCAAAATTTTTAGTGGTCACATCGTTTTTCAGTGGGTTAGTTTGTAATTTACCTAAGTTACAATAACCCAATACCAACTGCTCATCACCTTTTACAAAATATTACTTTTCCCAATGCAGGGACGTTAATTATTGAGGAGTTCTCCTGGTACTTCACAATAATTATGCTTTGTAACTAGGATAAATTGCAACTGAATAAAAGTATTCGAATCGCAACCCCTACATAGATAAAATTACATTTGCTATTGCAATGTGATTTAAAACTGATAAGTAAATAACTTCACAAAATTGTTATCTTCAAAGGAGATGTCCACTTTTTGTATGGACGTTGGTTTTTTATTCAGAGATAAATTTAACCAGCATCAAACTGCACTCATATGAAAGCGACAAAAATACGGAACTTGGAACCACTGAAATAATATTTTTAGACCCCTCCATTTAAGAGAAAAATAATAAACAAATTAATGTTAGTACATAATATTTAGTTTGGACATGGCAACCCAAAGTTGTCAACCCAAGTCGTCACTCCCATGGAGTGACGACTTGCGGAAGGCAGCTGGCAGTGACTGGATGAGGAAAGCCGAAGACCGGGCTCTGTGGCGTTCACTAGGGGAGGCCTACGTCCAGCAGTGGACGAGTATGGGCTGATGATGATGATGATGATGATGATGATGGCAACCCAAAAAAAACCCTACCATAGAATAATCTGTCAGAAATGACATTGTCAAATTGTTTACACTGCACTCCGGACGCGTTCCACTTGGCGATCATAACGATCACGCTCACGACCGCAGTTTTTCCTGTTCCTTGTTTGTGAGCGTCAATGTCGTAAACTAAACGTTTTATGTTTAAATTCACATTTATTTTAAAACGATTTTTCTCAAAATTGGAGGTCTATAAAAATGTATATTATAATTAGAACAGTTACTTCTTGGGATGTCTATCCACACATATTTAAATTATCCTGGTTAGAATTTTTGATTATTAAAAAAACATTTTTGGACATGTCCTTTAGATATAGTTAGTAGGTAAGAAGTTTTACATACTAGTGGGTGTTCATGTCGGTACACCTTGAATACGTTTTAGTATAACGTGAATTTAATACATGATGCATTCTTTTAATCCGTCTGCCGCCTTATGGCAGCGTATATCGGACTAATACCGACCAAAAACCGCACTTGCCTTTCGTTGCCTTAAAGTCACGGCCATAGGATTCGTGAGATTCAACATGACATACTGTTGTCCTGCTTTAGCTAGACCCTTTCAAGGAACAGGCCCCGCCTTGCATCCCGCTCGAATGCGTGCGTGTGGCAAACACGTCCGCCACCTTTAAAGGTACCTATACCTTGTCCACCAGGTAAACCACTTTTTGACAGATTGAACTAGTGATTGCAGGAAAGTAACAATGCGATCATTGATCCAATTATTGACACTTTGATTATTATCTTGTATTGATTATCTATTAAGTTATTTTAGTGAAGGAAAAATACGACCGCGGGCAGGATACGAACCTGCGTCTAGGATTCGAACATATTGCATCACCTTTTGTATTAATTATCATTCTATGCAAATAAATAAATCTATCAATACCTTGCCATCTTTGACGATCGGTGTCGACACTCCATAGGTTCCAATAAGGCCAACAGGAAACATGGACACTTTCTTCGTATTTCTTATTTCGTCGAAAAGTTGTAAGTCGATGGTGTTGTCGTCATCACCGAAGTACAACACACCTTCGTGAACGTTCTCCTGGAGCCAGGACAACGCAGCGCGGCGGTTCGATACCCCTCGAGGGAAATTACTCTCTTTGTACACAAACGGCTTTGGACTTGAGATGAGTGTAAATGGTAGACCGGAGCGCCTAGAATCAGAGTACGTTTCATATATAACATCTATGCTATAAAATGTTAAAATACATGTTTCTGTAACATCGAAGATATTAAAAAAAACCGAGCGGGTTATTGTATAAATATCTCCAAACCCAAAAATGTTTCATAAGTCTTTAATTAATTGATTTTAAGCTTACCTAAATTTTAAATGTTATAGGATATACTAATGCACAATCACGCCACATATTCGAGGATAAAAGTAGAGTGAAATATTGACAGATACGATTTAGACCATTGTTAAAGTAGGGGCTAACCACCAAGGTTTAGCACTAGACGTCTTATAATATGGTCTATGGTTCGTGACCAACAATACAAAAAAAATGCCAGTAGTCCGTACTTTATAGAGGTTTACGCCCACAGTTCGCCGGATTGTTGTTTAGGTCCCATGTAATAGGGGCGAGCCTATTGCCATTAACCGGGCACAAATCCAGAGTCAGAGCTGCTACTGAGAATTTAATATAAAAACCCAATAACACTTTGCTCGACCTGGGGATCGAACCCAGGACCTCTAGCGTAGCGGTCGTGCTTAGGAACACTAGACTAATGGGGCAGTCTACCATTACCTACGAACTCATTAAAAAGACCTGCCACATTGGAAGAGCTGCTCTCAAGTGATGATCTTGCGACGATTAATTTATATTTAAGTAGATACCTATAATATATTCCTATAATAAATTCATGGCTATCGTAGCAGTCGCGCTAAGGGCCACTTGACTGATGAGGTAGATTTTCTAACCTTAGGATATCTATGACTGTGTCTGAGCAGTGGGGTTGATCATCAGCTATGATCCAGTGTATGCGAGGCACGTGCATCAGCGTGTGGGCTAGCCTCGTCAGCTCCGGCACCTGCTCCGGCCTAGGGTACGTTGGCGTCACAAAGTATATCATTTTCAAATCAGAGGTCTTGTTCACATGACCTCTGTCATCTTTGAAGTTCACATAACAAAGTTTATTCTTCACTTTCACGGGTACACCCTTTGATGACACAACCCAGTCACTGTCGTCCATACTGTAATGAATGAAAAAGAAAACTTAAGTGCAGGATCTAAGCATAAAAATATCCATTTACGTGCGTTATCTCACTGCTGAGCCACGTCTACAATTCTAGAGTGATAAGACGATAAAAGATATTTATGTAAATCGATCCTTAAAAGACACTTTTAGAAGTCAACGAATTATATTTTTTTAAAGTAGATAACGCCAGGTTTTCCTATATGGGCGACCTCTGAGAAGGAACGCCAACTCAGAGAATCATGTTCTCTTGTTAAGTTCAGACATTAGTTATATTATTGGATATGCGAGTTTTACAATGTAGGGCAAAATCGACGTCGTTCATTATTACGTAAGACTATTTTTGACAGATATGACCCCCCTTCCTTCCCTATGTAAGAAACAATAAGACATAGTCGACCCCTGCTCCCCCTAAATCGTCTTACGTAATAAATGCCACGAGACGAATATATTGGATCGAATACCAGCCACCTGACTTTGTTGGTAGAGAAATACCCACCTGGGCACGACTTACAGTGGCATATTGTGAAAGTCCGGACAGACCTCAGGCCAGAGGTGACCTCTCCTTATTCGACAATCGTTTGACCATTGGCAAGAATAAACAGGTTCCAAAGTCAAACTCAAATAACTATATATTATAAATTAAAAAAAAACCCCTACAATTGCATTATATCTCGACCGATTTTCATCAAACATAGCAGTAATTCACCTTTCAAACAAAAAATCGGTTCATCCATTTGGGAGCTACCCCGTCGTTTTTTTTGCATCGGGAGTTAAAATACAATCAATCTTATGTAGAAGAGCCAGCAAGAAACTCATAGATACTTTTTTAAAGACGAAATGTTTATAATGTTTAACTTCCGTTTGCAATTTTGTTCTAAAAATGTGAGAATTATGTAGGACCTATGATGTGAAAGGAAAGCTCGTAAAAGCTGACCAGTCCCGACAGAGGGCACCATAGCATGACGTCTGTATCAGCGTCGTACGACTCAACCATAATTTAACAAAACGACCTGACACACAGCGCCACCATCAACAAGACTGTTATTGTTACCCCGCCTTTCCTCTGACGACAAAACATGTTGCAAACAGCTGCCTATCCCACTCACTCTTTGAGAGTTAGATAGATGTTTGCAATTTGTCTTGTCGTCAGTGGAAACGCGGGGTTTCACCCGGCAGGTATTATATACATTATAACGTTAGGTACAAAATGTAACATCATAGCCTAAATAATACAGATAATACTCGCATTTAACAGCCAAATTGTAACCATTTAAGTATCTTCATTTAATGTCATACGATATAAGTGTTTAAAATTCCTTCCTAATGATGTCAAATGATAGCAATAAAAGAATCGCATGGAGTGAAGTGAATAACAATGTCACGTAAACAATAAAAATAATGTTAGGTACGTCAATAAAAAAAATACCGTGTAAAATTAACGTTATCAAGTAAGGAGAGGTGTACTTAATGTTCACCACTGTTCGCGGGTATGTTTAGGTCTGTAATAGGGGGCGAGCCTATTGCCAATCACCGGGATACATATCCAAACCCCTAGCTGCTACTGAAAATTTCATAGAGAAACCAACGAACCTGCTAATAAGCACCTGGAAAAGGTACATGATAACTGTTTTGGATTAATTTTCCGCCGCAGAGAGCTATAATATACAGAGTATACTCTGTATCAATCCGTAACAAAACTATCCATCACAGAACCAATGTCACCAACATACCCCATTAGCAAGTGGCAATGGGCTGGATGCATTTAACTTTTAAACAAAATTTTAATGTTTCCTGTAACCTTCATCCAAACCTTGGATTCCATTTCTATATACAGGGTGGAGGGGACATCAATGCATAAGCACTTACTATGAATTCAGTATATGATTCTGGACACCTGCTCTGAAATATTTCTTTGGTTATTTAAAAAAACAGCAGTCCTATAATTTTTTTACTGAGTAGGTGTTGAACCTTTGTGGGAAAAAGCAGTTTGTTTTTAATAACTAAAGAAAAATATCAACACAGGTGGGTCCAGAATCACACACTGAATTCATGGTAAGTGGTTGTGCGTCAGTGTCCCTTACCCCTGTATAAATTTCATAAGACAGCCAATTCTGATGGAATAGTCACAAGTGCATTTTAAAAGCAAGATAATTAATATATTGTATATTTAAGAGTGACATTATAATGATAGTGATTGTATATATTAATTATAATAACTGTTGCATCATTCAAAAATATGTTTACCGTGAAATTTAGGTATTACCAGTATTATATGTATACTAAAGGCTGGATATACATACAAATACACACATCTATAATTAATTTGCACCACTATGATCTATAGTTTTCTCTGCGTTTCTCTGTAGTTTATCATCTGGGTGTGTTAAGACACCTAGAACGTAGTCTAGAAGTTCAAAGGCTGATGAAAGGAATCAGTCTATGAAATTCTTGTTACATAACATGTTAAATATATATAATATTAACCAGAGCATTAGTTTGACAGCATACATTTATATACAGCCAGCTTCAATGGCAAATATATTGCTCGAATATCATAATAGAATGAGCATAGTTGCAATGAAACTATAGCAGCTGTTATAAGCTTGGTTTCATTAACAAATCTATCAGCAGATTTGATAAATGATTTTGACGTAATGTCCATACAAGCAATGTCAAAATCCTATGTCTGTAACCAGGCATTAACAGCTGCTGTAGATTCACTGCAGCTATATTGATTCTGTTGTTATATTCCCCATAAGGCTACTCTCTGACCATATATACGAGCAACATATTATTATAATTATATAAAATAAAGTTTTAAATAATAAACCTATGTCTATCAAATTCATTCATATCAGTCAAGTGATTATTATGGACCAGGCCACAAACCTTTTGTTTTGTATGACTAGTGGTCAAATTAATTATTCATTATCAGTACTTAATTAATACATACAAATAAAATATGTACCTCGGAAAGCACTGCAAGGCCACATCCATTATAATTATAGTAAATATAATCAGCCTGTAATATATTTATGGATCATCTCATCAGTACATCATTGTACTGTACTGCAGCATCCATTAATCTAGATAGTCTAGAATACAAGATAGTACCTTTTTTATAAATAAAAAAATATAATTACCTTACAATTTCCATGTTAGCCCAGAAGAAAATAAAAAGTATGGCACTTAAAATAATAGCCATTACGAATGCTTTTCTAAATAAATTGACCGATTTCATTATAGCTAAATGTGATAACCACAACGATAAGATGTGTGCTTGAGTTATTCAGATTTAAATTAATTCACACTGTACATAAAATTCAATAAACTTTCAGGACATTTAAAAAAGTCTTACTGCGCCAGTGCCCAGTGGTGTGAACACAGAACACATATACCCTAAAGGGAAGAATGTGAACTTCATACTTCAAAAATGCTTACATGGATGCACACTAGCGCTGCCATGCCTGCCATGAGCAACTTTTGACAGCGCGGGAGCGCGGGAGATTTGAATAATATTTTAAAACTTTTTATTTCGTTAAGTACCGGAATTTCAATTGGCGTCAGGGACAATTAATTCAATATCACATTAAATTATTGTCCCTAACTCCAATTGAAATACCGGTATCTTACGTCTAAAATTTTCAATTCCTGTTCCTGATAATTTTCATGTAATAAAAGGCTTGATAATAAACATACATATTTATTAAATTATCAACCCATCTAAACATGAAAAATGCCTAATGTTTTGCAAAATCATCAAACAATTAAGTCTTCATGTAGGCAAATTGAAAGTAATATTAAATAATACAGGTTTTTTAAACATTTTTCAAAATATTTATTTTTCTTAATAAAGACTTCTTTGAGGCTTCCTCTACAAATCCTCGATTTTTACTGGTACAAAACCGTTTTAGGCATATTGCGATTGTGCTATCAATTATATTTTTAAAATTAATTTCATGGTGCTCCTCACACCCCTTCAGCCAATCTTTATTTAAATTGTTGCATAATCTAATTAAGTTATATTTAATTCCTTTTTTATAAGAATTTTCTTTTAAATAATTATTAATGATTATTGCAGCATTTTCAACCATTTTACAGAGACTGGGCTGGACGTATTTTAAACTGCATCTTACGTCGTCGTATTCTTTAAATGATGTAAATATGTGACATACCTCAGTGTTCGGATCAGCAAGTATAATATTTTTACACTGCTCACAATTCTTTAAAATGTTTTTGGCAATAAAGCCGCACACATACGCACATGCCTGCATTTCTCCAGAACACTCAGGTATATCTAACTCATCTACACCTTCAGTAGAAATTTCTGCTGGAAAAGGTGTAGAAGAGTTTGCATCATTTGTAATATTTTGTTCACAATTTTTACTTAGATACAGTTTAAAATTATTTAATATTTCATTAGAATCATCCAGGCAGTTTCTATTTTTATTATTATTAATTAAATTTGTCATTATACTAGTTTTCAATGCTGCAATAAATTGAACTGAAGGAGGGTTAGGATTACAACCACAATTGCTTCGAATGCACCCAAAACAGTTTTCTAAAGGATCTTGGTTAAGCCTTCGGACACATAATGTGTTTACATGGTATTTTTTTAAAATTGTATATAATCGCTCTATTGCGTTCATCGTCCTCAACCAGCCATCTTGTGATGGGGGCTTACATCTTGCCCCTAAGAATTTCATCTCAGAGAAGAATACTTTCATTTTAGTAAACAAATCTAAATGAGGGCTGGTTGAGGACATGTTAGTGAGGAATTTTTTCCCTCTTTTTCTGTCTGGCGTGTCACCATTCATGGCGTCAAACAAGTCATCCATATTTGAGATGAGCATCGCAGTCCCCATAGCCTCTTGTGGTAATTCATCTAAAAGTAAAGAAAATATTGTATGTTAAAAGTGGTTCCAAATAACAGTACATAGTGGTTATCCATACACCAAAATCCGCACTGCTCCACCGATCCACTGATCCATCTGCAGTGATCCAGACTTAGAAGGGACCACCTTATTCGATAAGTAGGGATGGCCACAATAAATTTGCTCACGGTCTAATGACTGATTGCAAATACACCAAGAAAAAAACCTGGCAGAATATTTAGCGACAAAAGAAAAGTAGCAGCAGAGTTCTGCCTCCTCAAAAATATTAATAGACATAATATTATGTTGAAACTTACTTTGGGCTACTTTAGCAAATAATCCTGCTGCAACAGAATGGCTCAAAACTTGAGCAGCTAGCTTGACTTTCATTTTTTGTTTGCCATTGGGCTGTAGGTGTTGCTGGGTTAATGCTGGAGCAAAAACAAAGTTTTGGTTTCTTCTATCTATATTGTAGAATTCTTCAATGTGGCTCCATTTAGCTACTCCTGAAATAGAAGATTATAAAATTTATTAATATTCTGGATTTTGGTATCAATTAATATTTGATATATAGATAATGAAGATAGATATTAACAGATAATGAAGTTAGTCATTTAAAACTGCTAAAAAAATAATAACCAATACCAACCTATTTTTCGTTGACCTTCTATTTGTATATCCTGTGTAAATTGTACATCATGTTTTAAAAAATTATTTCGAAAACATTTAAGCAGGTGAGGCGGGTCCAATATTGTTACAATTTCATGCCCATGATGATCAAAAAATGGTCGATCTCTTGATGATCCTAATGAATTAATCGCTTTTAAATTGACGCCATCCAAATCACATACGACGCCAATCACTTCTAAACCAGCACCAAAGCATGTACTCAAAACCTGAAAAAAATATTAATTTAAGTTGGCCTCAATGATATCGCTTTTATGGTAGCTTGCTTCGATTGAAAGTAGTCATTGCTGCCCATGGACATCTATTTTTAGATGTTCCAAAAGCAATAAAGAATCAAAAGTCAGATCTTTCTGGCCTCTTATGACTGCTGCTATGAGATCTCAATGGTAGTCAGGAATTATATCTAATGTTAATGCAATTTTATCTATATGCCAAACAATCAGAAGACCTACCTCTTTGATAAGAACAGCTAATCGGTCAGCTGTGACACAATCTCCCGAAAAATAAAAGGCTATTGGCTGTTTCCAGGCTTTCCTTACTCCAATAGCCATAAAAGTAAGGGCATGGCTAGCAATTTCTTGTGTTCTGCCCTGGGCAGCATGATCCTGGTAGCCATCTAATTGGTCTAGTTTCGAGTTATAACTCAGGTTCTTTCTAATTGACATTTCATCAAAAGACACAATACATAAATTATCACTTATTGATCTTTGTTTTGAGATTTCTTTGATGGTTTCAATTACTTGATTGTTTATTCCACAGAGCATAGGAATTTTGTTTAACAATGCCTTAAGTGAACTCACACTAGGCAAACAAAATAATCTACTTAAAAGCCTGTAGCATGAGCTAGACTTTTTGTACAGACTTAGTGCTAAAACTTTGTCATCTAGTGTCCATCTCCGCCCAGTTAATTTTCTAGGCACATTTTTTAGCTGGCTTTGTAGTAACAAATAAAATGAACTGCCTAGTTTGCTCTTCATTAAACTGTTTACTGCATTTTCATTATGCAATGAACTTAAAATGTCCCTGTTGCACTTTTTAACTGATTTGAATTTTTTTCGCAGTCTCAAAATTTCAGTTAAATTTTTTCTGCATCTTTTATAAAGTTTCTGTTTTTTGGGTGTTAGTTCAGAAATTTTTTTGACATCAAGGTCCTTTAATATTCCCTTGCTGTTTGTTGATTCCTGTAAAAAAAGATTATAATTACCATATTGATATTTCTTTCACTGGGTCAACCTAAAATTACATCCAATATACATAATCAATTTGACTTACTCAAAAAACATACATATTTATCTACCCAGTAGTATTATATTAATAGTAGTAATTGAATTACCTTAGTCAAATCTAGACAATCTAGAGTTGAGTTTTCAATGGCCATAGAACACTGAGAAGTACTGGCTGTAACTTCTATATCCATCTGTGGTGCAGTATACTGAAACATTTTAAGTATATTGATTTTTAGTTGCCTTCTATGAAAATCTTACAATTGGTTTAATGGACAATAAATGAGTTTATAATTATATTATGTTGCAGCTACTCAACAAATTCTAAGATATATATGAAATTTAAAACTATAAATTTACTCTTACATTTGATTTAACTAAAGTGATTTATTTTAAGACAGAAGATCAATGTTATGTACTAGATTAATATAAATAACACTTACTCCCATATTTTTAGGTGGTTCATCTCGTAACATGACCAAAAGACTTTGAGCTTCAGTGGGAATGGCAAACTTATTTAATCTTGTTTTGGCACTGCTGGTAAATGATGCATCATCAAAATGATTGCCACATAACATCTTGTGCTGTTTGTTTAGCTTTACCACTGATTCATCTGTCGTCCAATCATCATTAGGAAAACAAAATTTTGCCCAAACTCTAGCCCTGAAAAAGGTTTATTGTATTATTAGATATTATCTAACATAACATACCATCAGACCTGTATTTCCCGAAGGATAAGGCAGAGGTGTATGCATGTACACCCACAGTTCGCCAGTATATTTAGGTCCCATGTAACAGGGGGCGAGCCTTTTACCATTAACCAGGCACAAATCCAGACTCCGAGCTGCTACTGAGCATTTCATAGAAAAACCCAATATCTCTCACTTTGCTCGACCTGGGGATCGAATCTAGGACCTCTAGCGTAGCAGTTGCGCTTAGGACCACTAGACTAATGAGGCAGTCAGTAATAGAAAGATAAGTGGCCACATATGTTCAATTTTGAAAATTCTCTTATCTTAGACAACAGTCTCACGTTTGCTGGCCTGATTAGTATAACAGTGAGATGTAAGTATATGTAATAAGTGTAAATTAGTGCAAAATCGACTTACTTTAATGATCCGTGCATGGACGGGAGAGGAAACCGGTGAAAGGTCAAATGAGGATTTTCTTTCGAGGTTATACCGCATTTTGCACACTTATTATTGCTTTTTCCGACCATTATGGAAAAGAACCAACGAAAAAGCGTCAGTACCGCACAGAAAGAATGAGTCTCCGTCTCGTATGTTTCACAACACAAAAGCGTCAAATTTGCACAGGAGTGTAACTCGAAATTAAAAACACCAATAAAATAACCAACACATCAGCAAAATAAACTAAAAGCTCAGAAAAAAATCTACGAATAATTGGCGCCGGCGGTTGACAAATATGACAAAAGCATATGACAACATTACTAAAAGTTGCCATTTCATCAAAAGCGAAAACAGCCCCGCGGAGTCCGACGACCACAATAATTTAGCAGATAAGTCTATGTATGCATTTATATAAGTGTTAATCTTAAAAAATACGATCACATAAATCATTTATTAATTTAAAAAAAAACTCCTAAATGTCCATCATCCTTGTTCCTCAACACCATATTTAAAATTTACCTACCAAAATGGTAGGTAAGTTTTCAACGTGGCCTGTCAATTTCCATATCTGACTATCTCATTCTTTCATAGAGCGCTATCCTTTTTTTGCAAATCATGCCACTGTTGGCATTGGCTGCTAAGAAAGCTGACGACCCCTGGGTGTGAATGAGTTATTATTGAAATTAATGACGGATGGTAAATCAACTTGTCATTGTGTCAGTCTTTTGTCAGTGTCAAAGTTGTCAAACTACTAATTGGCTTGCCATACGGGAAAAAAACACAAACGTCGTAGCTTTTCTCAGATATGTCGTTTGTCGACCCCAAATCGGCTTTCAGGCAACCAGAGGAAAAACAGCAATATAAGTTTATGTCATGTAGCTTCACAAGATTTGATTATAATTTATTTAAGACAAAGAGGCGTCTCTTTGTCTTAAATAAATTATCTTCAAATCATGACGTTACCGGCTACATACTCGATATACAAAATGGAAGTCTTTGCATCACGATATTCCCTCATATAATTCCAATTTAAGTCTCCATGTGTATGAAAGGAATAAAAACATTTAATATGCAAAGTCGTAGTATTATAATCCTGCATACCGCTAATGCGTTCCAAAATAAACCGTTCCCAACACCCACGCGCGCTTTTTGAGCATAAAGAAGTTGGTAAGTACTTAAAATAAATTCACAAATGCCTTTACAAGCAATTTATTATTGTATTTACATGAAAGCTTGTTATTAATTTTTCTAGGTAAACAAATTAGAAATGCAAATATTTAGAAACTACATATATTCCTCACCTCACGCCTTTTTCCCACAGGGGTAGACAGAAACTATGGACTGCCACTTGCTACGATTCTTGCATAACTCTTTTGCTTCTTCCACATTCATACATCTTTATTCAGAAACTGTAATAAACTGAGTCGTAGCAAGTGGCAGTCCATAGTTTCTGCCTACCCCTGTGGGAAAAAGGCGTGAGTGTATGTATGTATGTATGTATGTAATTCGTTGAAATACTTCATTCACTGGAGCAAAATGTTCTCTAGTAGATCATGCACTGGAAAATGCTGCACAAGGTGGAGATGATTAGACAACAGAATAAAGGAGGCTGGGACTCTCTATAATTCCCGCCAACGATCTAGCCGCTATGTGCAGTGGTTTACTATCAGCTGCGGATCTAAGTCACTCAAGGGCTCAAGGCTTATACACTTTGTTTGGGCGTAAAAAGATACAGTTTGCTGGTCGTGTGAACAAACTTCCATAGTGGTCCATCCATACACCTAGTACCAACGACCCAAGTCACATGGTTACATACTTAAAATGCAAGTTTTAGCTGAAATCTAATTTTTACGATAAGTCTATACAAGGCGAGGTCAGCTGATACTGGAATTAATTAAAAGCATTAAGGCAACAAGGTTATGTGAATCTTAGGTTTAATTCTACCTGTCTTTCTGGTAGATAGATAATAATACTATTTATGTACTATTACCATTAAAGTTAACCATGGCGGAGGTATCCATACTTACTCTAAGCTGTGCTTAATCTAACCCGTCTAACCTTCTAGACACACGGTTTCCTTACATAATTATCCGGTCGAAAGTCTTTTAGTCGTTGTAGTTGTCGAAGTGTCTGCCATCAAAGGATTAAAGAGGTCTCTACAGTGGCGACTAAAGACCTTTTGATGTGGGCAAGATTCATTTTGCGGGGCCCTCTGCCTCTGCCCTCTCTCTCATAAATTTTCGAGGCGCGAGGCCCCCTGGGTCGCGAGGCTGTAGGCGGTGGCCCACGTTGCCCACGCCTTGCGCCGCCACTGGGTCTCTACATAAATAAAAACTATGTTTGTATGTATCTATATGTATATTCTCTATGGACTCCAAAAAAATTATAGGTTGATTTTGAAATTCGGTAGTGATGAGATCAAAAACATCAAAAACCACGAGGCACGGCTAATATTGTACAATACATAATATCTAAGAAAAAATATTATACCTACCGCGCGCGACAGCTCCTGGCGACTGCCAGACAGAACCGAACAGTAGAAAAATCAATTATTTTTGTACTGTAGGGCTTCATGTTAAAGCAAAGTTCTCTAAACTTAAATTTTCTTTAGAGTTTTATTGTTTTCTAAAACTTTGTTTGATATTATGAAAAGAATGTTTATTGTATCATTGCTAGGTGCTTGTAAATTTTATTAGGAATATTTTATCACAAATTATTTTTGTAATAATAATAATTTAGCTAGTTAGCTTTGCATCGTAAAGAGTGACATACATACCATCACGACTGTATTCCCCGAAGGGTTTGGTAGAGGTGAGAATAATGTACACCCACACTTCGCCGGTATGCCTAGCTCCGGGCACAAATCTAGACTCCGAGCGAGCTGCTACTGAGAATTTCATACGAGTAGAGTGCAAAAGGGAACATGGTATAATTAATGAAATTACTTGTCAAATAACTCGTCTAAAACGATGATGTAAGTTATCCTTCTATCTTCGGGGGGAGAGTAACAGAACATGGTAACAAATGATGGCTTGCGAAATGATGAGAGTAAATGTACCTAAGATGAAAGCTAGGCTTTCGAAAGATGACTTTATTATGTTTTGATAAGTTGCCGCTTATCAAAATATTGCACTATTTTGTAAGAGTTGCACACGTGAAAGAGTTTGTATGAATAAATATGGCGTAAATTATGAGGGAATCAGTAGGATTATTCTATTCCTTAGACTGCCGAAAAGCGCGGAGCGTAAGTGGCGGGGAATTCGGATGCCTCACGAAGAGGGCTGTCTAAATTTGAACGTTTCTTATGACGTAACTCCTCTCACACTTTCTTCACCATATATTTATGTTTAATTATTAACTCTTATTTGTATTTATTAACATTATTATGCTCATATACAATTCCTGCATTGCAAAACTGGTTTGCATCCGTGACATTCACTTTATAAGGTCCAGTTAAAAACCAGCGCCAGGCAGTCTACGTGCAGGCCCGAGCAGGTGGTCTGGCTTTTAGCTGAACTAGGCCATTTGACACGGCATTCTTATAAACTCTTTAGTTTATTTTATGTTATTGTCCTTTACTGTGCCAATAAATATTTTTGCTTTCTTCCATAAAAATATTTGGGCTTTAAGTTTACTAGAGATTGAACATGTACATCAGAATGCCGTTGAAAGGAAAGTGATAACTGGTGCCAAACTAGGTAAATTATTTTGTGGCTACACACTTCATACAGTAATATAGATATCAAGTGTCTGAAAAGGCACGGCTGGCTGTGATCGGCAAAGATTTAGTGCATGGTAGTTAAAGTTTAAAGAAACATGAAAGTAGATTTGCCATAGAGTTAAGCTATCAAAAATTAAATTTTTAAGGAGCATTGGTGGCCCACAGGTAACATCTGCGACTTATGAGTTTTGGGTTGTAGGTTCAAACCACGGAAGAGATAAATAAGATTGGAATGGCCATGTGGGCGGGGCAGGCGCGCCACAGTCATGTGTAGACAATCATAACTCGCCCGAATCATACATTCGCCGCGTTTAGTGTGCTTAGGACTACTTCAGCGAACAGAGCTCCGCTTTAAAATGCCGTGTTGTGTTATTCATACGTGATAGACAAACTGTCAGACCTCCAGTATATAGCGTGGAGGTATATCTTTCCATCTGTAAGTCAAAAATAGCATTTATTTGCAAAATAATTGGTAAAAACATAAAAATATACTGATCACTATGAAATTCCAAACATCAATCATATTATTGCAACAAGTTACAAATAAAATACATTGCCCGATGTGTTCTCGCTTAATCAACGCGATGACCTAGTCCGCTTGCAATGTACTGCATGCATTGCGTTCTCTACACTTCAACCATGGCCGTTGTTTGTCGTTTGCCGGGGTTGGCCGTGAGTGATGCACGGCGTACATCTATCGATATCGAGGTGACCGTGTAGTTAAATAAAAGAATCGATAGAATTCTCAACTATAGGTATATGTTTGACGAAGATTATTTTTGAAATATTATATATTTAATTGATGAGAGTATATTTTTAGTTAGATGTATTTTATTTTATATGAATCATTGAATGAATCAAGATGAAGCGGCATGCAGACCATTTTATTTAACTTAGATTTTAATACTGAATAGATACAATAAAGTCTAGTCAAATCTAAGTCAAATACTATACCTACTATTTTATATATGTTTTAATATTTGATTCTATTCGACATATTATTTATGCAGTTAATTTAAATAATGTTATGATAAAACTCTATTAAGTATGTTATGTTAGGTTTCCCCCAATTGCTTAATGATTACGTTTCGTTCCAAGGACAGTAATTCGTTTATAATAAATGAAAATAGTTCTTGATTTTTATGTTCCCCTTTTCCGCATTCAATATAAAAATACATAACAGACTGAGAATTTATCGATAAAAATATCGATAAATTCTCAGTCGGCTTTTCAAGCGCTAGCGTATGCTTGTTGCGTGTGTGTGTATTATGCCTACGGGAGCTTGGTGCTAGTGTGTGAACAAATTGCTGCCCACAGATTTATGTGTGAGTGATTTGATTGTGTGCGAAAAACTTGTAAAGATAATGTTGCGTATGTTTGAGAATTGAAATAGTGGGAGTAAAGCGGCGACACTGGTCCTAGTACAAAATAGCGGCTAGGGCCTTTCCAACCTTTTTTATCTATTCCGTGGTTCAAACCCAAACAGGTGCTTTACATTATATACATTATTTCACCACCAATGCTCCTAAAACGGTGAAGGAAAACGTCTTGAGGAAACCGGCATGTCCTAGAAGCAAACATTCGAAGACAGCTGACATCTACCAACCCGCACTGGGTTGCGTGGTGACTGACGACCCTCTCCCTCATCAAGAGGAGGCCTGTTTCCCATTTTTTTTTACAAATTTAAATAAGGGAGTGTTGTGGAGTGAAAGAAGATGTAGTAAGTACGGTGGCCAGCGCATCAAGTTACCACAAAATGCCAAATTTTCTCAGTTGATTTTGAACTTTATCTACAGGAATTAAAGGTTGAAATCATTTGGAGAAATTTGACAGTTTTGTATACCTTGACCTGCTGGCGACTGTACCTAACAAAGATTTAGAAAGGTATGTTTAGATGGCTGGTGTGGGCACGTAAAGAGAATGGGTGAAGGAAGATTAACAAAACAAATATACGTGGCGAGTACGGATGGAAGAGTTGGAAAGGGCTCACTTCAGCGAATGCACCACAACTAGAGATGGGACTATACCCGGTAAAAACCCAGACTTTGGGTAAATACCTATTTATACCCATTTCTACCTTCCCATTTTTAATTTATACCGGGTAAAAATTACAATCAGTTTAATTTAAACTAATTATTGTATTTTTAACAGATACTTTGACATACAAAATTTTATAATTGATTTTTATTTGAGACTGTCGTCAGCACAACATACGCGTACATTGTTTTCTCATTAGAACAAGAGAAGAGTATAGCACTATAACTGTGCAATAGGGACGACGCGATGATGATGATAATGATGATGACCAACACTTATCTTACAAAATTACTAAAATAATTATGAAGACTATATTACAATAATTAATGAAGGATATATCAGCTATACGAGTATCAAACTAATTGTACAATTTTAATATTTTTTGAATTGGTTACTATTTCTTACTGTATTACTGTCCGAGTTTCATTATAATTTAAAATGAAAAAATCTAAGTAATTGTTACTCATTGACTTGTTTTGAAATGATGTCATGATATATAGACATAATTATGTTACTTATCTATATATTCTTAAAGGTAGTGTGCAGCATTTAGTTAACTTTATAACGTGCAATCAGTACAATATTCAATGCTTGTTTTTATTGCAATTCGTTCATATCATTTGAAAATTTATGTTGATTAAAGTTTTAAAAGACATTTAACTTCGTTTATTTAAAATCAATACTTTATCTTTAATGGTCAAGGTCAAAATTAACGTGGTAGATTGTAGTATTGATGATAAAGTCAATTAAATAATATTATGACAGTATTTATTTCATGACAAAGCCATTTCAATAATATAAACACAGTCCTCATTTTTTACCCTGTATTTTTAATTAATACCCGGTAAAAAAGGGTGTTTATTCTATTTTACCTATTTTACCCTTTCCTTCCAATTTTTACCTTACCATTTTTTACCCACCCGCCCATCTCTAACCACAACTAAACTTACTAATTGAGAGTATATAACTACTGTATTTAGATATACTATACTAACAAATTTTTTAAGCTTTTTCGTAAGTCTTTGTATATTAATTGAATCAATTAATTTAGTTTTAGCTTGCCCGTAAAATGAAATTGAAGGAAATCCCTAAAAATCTATAACGTTGCAGCACGAAGTAACTCCCAAAATAATCGATTTATTTAATCTGTTAAGTTGGTAGTATTGTTTCGTTGTCTACAACTTCAGTGTGGTGGTCCGATAGTGATTGCGCGTAGTGTTATTGTTTTGTGGAAAAAAATTGTGAAACCTAACTAAATCATATACGATCAGTGAAATAATTCAGTTCAGTTTCTGCCTTTCTTCATCTTTATTTATTTTCTTCTTGGACTATGTCATTTTCGAGCGAAGTAAGTAATCTAACTCTACATCAACATCAGCTTATAGGGCGGTGCGATCGTGTGGCAATTGATAGTATATCGTGTCTTGTCGCATTTTTTATCAATAAAAAGGATCGTAATTCATTGAGAAACAACATTTTATAGCTATTCTCACTTTATTCTAGCAGCACATTTCGTTTTGGGAGAGATTTTCGATGGTTTCAGATATGCATCCTCCATATTTTACTGCTACGTGCATGGTACCAACTACATAATATAAGTAGCTATAGAGGCTTTTTTAGCTTGTGTGCCCATTGTGCCCAATATTTTCTTAATTTTCACTTGTCTCGGTTTGGAAATATAAATTGGGCTATTCTCAACAGATACAAACTATTTAAGTTGTTTATATATTTTTTTGTTTAAAATTGGAAAAATAATGATTTTAGAACAATTTGGCACTAAATAAAATGGAGCAAGACTTGTGTAACAAGGCCACTGCATGTATCAATTTTTTCTTGATATGGTTCAGTAATGGTCTATTTTATAAAGTAATACCCTAATCAAATAATTAATATTTTCAAAGAAAATGAATTAAGGGATGGTTTAGAAGTCATAACAGAATACCAACATATACATATATTATTAGGTTTCACAATCAATAGAATGAATGGAGCACCATAGGCAATGATCAACTTTTGAGAGTTTGGTTGTACCTATCAAAGAATCAACATCAATGTGGAATAATTTCACTTCTCAAAAAGACATATTTCAGAGATCTTACAAAACAATTCATTTGGTGTCTCTGCATAGCATTGGTTCAGATTAAGGTCACTAGATGGCGCTACTCACCAAACAAAGAATCCTCTGGCTGTTAAAAGGTTTCTTTGTGAAAGGGACCCCATTGCCTCAAACTTTATATTATTAGAAACAATAAGTGAATGAGTTACAAATAAAATAGATGTAGAAAAAAACTGGATAAGGTTTATATTTCTGTATATAAAAATGGAATAAGTACATGTTGCATGTTAAGTTATTCCAGATTCAATGTAATAAATACAATTTTTAATACGAAATACTAATTAATATCAAGGACAGTGTAATTTAAAAACATGAACATTTTTCAGAGTAACATTTAAAACCTTTACCTACTAAGAGGTATTTTCAATCTATTAAGTGAACTTTTGTATAGCGCATAGGCTCTTCAAACTTTATAGTTATGCTACATCTTAATACAAAAACTGTATTGATTTTTTGAATTGAATTTTTTTAAAGGAGTTAAACAAATCTTCAAAAAAGCTAAAATTAATTCGAACCAAATCTTACTGAAGTATTGGCGCATGGTTTATGAACATATCCTTATATATTTTTGACATATTTTACATTCCAAAAGAAAAGAACCAAAAAGGTACATTAAATTATTACCAGGTAAAAAAAAGCCATAAATAGTATAATCAAATCAAAATCAAATAATCATTTATTTTAGGAAACTATTCCTATAATATTAAGCATGATAAACTACATAGAAAAACATTAAGGATTAAAAAGGATTATAAACTTACATAAATTTCTTAGACATCATTCCATTCCATTCAATAAATGAAACTATCATGGAATTCTATATGTAATATAAGAATAGAATAAGTCAAAATCAATACAAAATGATCAATTGAAATAAATTAATTGGAAACCTCTTCCATTAATGATTAAAATTAAATAATTCTACCACCATTAAAATTAGTTTGAATTGTCATTATCATCATAATACCTGTATATGGGGGAGGCCTTTGTTCAGCAGTGTACTTTACTGCTGAATATAGGCCTCCCCTATAGACTTCCCCAACAACCGGTTATATTTATATCCTGCTTGAATTGTAATAAAATGGAATAAGTTTAACCTTCAAGTAAATTGACCTTTGTGTGAAATAATTGATAAAATCAATATCTAATTGTATATTTACAACACAGGAGATTCCTTTTTAATGACTCATTTAATTTAATTAGGAACTTTTATGGTCAGAAATTAGGCTGTAAATCATCTTTCTTATACAATTAATAAAAAGTTTTTAATAGAGCAATTTTATTGTAACAGTCTGCTTGGTCAAACATCTGTATATTTTCACTTTCATTGTTGGTTTGAGACATTCATATTCTACCAGTTCAAGTAGTTACTTGAACTTATCTTCATACATAGTAACATCCTACTCTGACTCTGAAATTTAACATGCATATGAAAAATCATATAACTACTTGATTCAAAAAGGGCAGTGTGCTTGTGTCCTTAGGTACATATTATAATCAGGGCACGTCACGATAGTTGCAGTAAGACCTGTCATGGAGGGGTGGTTGGAGAAGAATCGTGGTGCTCTCAGCACATAGCAGTTTCTTGAAGTACCTGTGGCGCATACTCTGGTAGTCAACGCCCGGTTACCATTGCATGGACTACCCCGAGGACACGGTGCAGCAAACACTGGATAAGGCTCTAGTCAAGTCACAGTTCACACGATTGCACGCTGACTGCAATTGAACTGCAATCGGACTGCACGTTTGGTTTGCAGTTCTATTGCAGTCGTGTCAACTGCATTCAAACTCCATCCGAACTGCAATTTGCGGTTGAATTGCAGTTGCAATGCGGTCCGTCTGCCTAGAGCCTAAACGCCCGGCTTGGGCAGAGCAGCGCCATGATCTTGTCGCGGCAGTGACTGGTAACCTCTCGCTTCCGGCTGTAAATCGATCGATGGTCGGGAGCGAGAGTGCGTGAGAAGCGGCCGCCTCTTAATGCAAGCAATGCTTCAAAAGAGGCGACCCAAAAGGAGAGAACTATCCACCTCTCTTCCAATCCGCAGTAAACATACCAGCGAGCGCAGACAAACTAGTAGTATTAATGTCTCACTGGCATATCTACATGCCAGCTATGCCATGCCATGAATGGGTCGTTTCGTATGGCGAATGTGGAGAGCCGGAGCCCCAATTCCTACCTTTGTCCCCTTCTTTCTCCTTGTCCTCCCTTTCCATGGGTTGGCAACGCATCTGCAAGTCCTTTGGTATTGCAGATGTCCCTGGGCGGCGACGACTACTTACCACCAGGTGGCTCGCCTCCTCTTTTGCCGAGTTATCCCATAATAAAAAAAGACATCCGGCTTCCATGTGAAGTGACCTGTGGTAGGCTGACATTTGGAGGCCGAAGTCCACAAGGCAATGCCCCCATTAGGCGGTGAGCGTGGTTACCATACCGCGTGCCTTCGGATAAGATGCGAGGCAAGGCCTCCAACTCTGAACTGGTCCCGCGAAAACTGGACCACAACCTGTCATGGTTGTGGCGAATTCCATGGCCGTGACTATAGAGCAAGGGAAGGCAAGTGCGGTTTTAAGTCGATAGAGTCTGACATTCGCAATAATCCGCAAAAATGGTACATATTATAAAAAAAACATTACTCATGAAGATATTAAAGTGTATTGTTTTAATATTGCAAATGTCATTCATCGGTAAGTGGTAATCACATGCAGACCACAGCATGGTGCAGAGTGTATATATAGTATCATTATATTATTGTACCACTTGCACTGTCCCCCTGCACTTACGACCCTACCTTGGCAGCGAGTTAAATCAATCATGACACTCAACAAGGCGTTCACAACTGAAGATCCAGTTCAAGAAACAAATACAACTCTGATCAACATTGAATAATATACACGTTAACACATAAAACTACAAAACCAATATACGCTGGCCTCACATTGTTAAGGTTTTCCCTACAATGAGACGACGTGAACCCATTCGTAACGCAAGCATTTAGCTTAGCACGACGGGTTAACAAGACTACTAGTAATGTGAGATCCACATTGCTAGTAAGCTTTTTTAAAAAGAAAAAAAATTAGAGGTCTGTTATATTGGAAACTCATAGGTTGCTGTATACAGTTTGTTCGAAATAACTGTGCGTGTCGTAATAGGACCGTAACGCATTTTGATGTTGCTGTCGTTATTATTTGGAAGATAAGAAAATAATGAATGATTTATTTTGTACAAAAACCTGACACACAATCACGGAATATTATTTCACCATTGCTCCCAAGACTGAACGAAAGATAACGTATAGTTAATCATAATTATTTTAACACTATACTCCATTTGGTTAGGTACTTAACTAAAGGTAAACAATAAAAATGGCGTCGTTCAGGGCTCTTCAACCTTTATTACAATGGTATCTCATGAATTGGGAGTGAAATTAATAACAACACATCTAACAATCAATAAAAACAACGAACAAACAAAACTATAACTAAATAATATAATTTACGGCAAAAGAAACACAAAAACGAACGAAAATACAAACTGTTACGAATGGCGTCTGGTTACCCGACTAAGTATAATATCGGTTAATTATTTTGCCGCGCTTCCTCGCGCTACTACTTCTTAATTTTTTCGAGTTATCAAAAGTGAATTATGTAGAAAAAGGTTTTGATTTCCTGTCTTTTTAGATTATTTCTAGTAGGTACATTGCAATACTTTATGACATAATAATCAGATTTGATTTATTTATTGGTTGCAAGCTTAAGAATTTATAATTACCATTTAATATTAAACAAAGTAGTAAAATATGCTAGTATAGTAAAGGAAAATTATTTTGAATGATTAAATAATTTATTTTGGTTACGTTTTGTTTTAAGATGAAAAATGGCCCTATAAAAGAACCTTTTTTATGATTTGTTTACCTTTAGTTAAGTACCTAACCAAATGGAGTATAGTTTTCGTCTGCGACCCTTGTTCTGAGATGTCAGTCAGCGTGCACAGTGCAGTTTAATTGTAAATATAATTTTAAGCTTATCTTATCAGTGCTTAAAATGCAATTTATTAAGAAAATCTATTTTGAACTCTAATCGGTTAGGATCATGAATATTTAAAAACATTTCAATCTCTACCATCCATTTAAAACGAATAAGAATGTGTCAACGGAATGCCTAAGTTAGTTTCGTTAATTGAATGGATTTTGTTTAATGATTGAATTCCATTTATACAAATTTTCATATTGCTTTTGTATGTAATTATTGTGTAAGCAATTTGTAATATGATATTAGTGTCACGTTTGAACTATGGAAATGTTTTGCGCGCGGCTAAGATTTGTTTGAGAATGGATCATGAAATATAATATAATAAGGGTATTCAAGAATACGGCGCGCTACACTAATATTCTATTAGAAATAAAATGTTTAGATCCGCAGCTGTTTAAAAAAACACATATATAATAGCATATATAGCAGCAATTTCGCATAAAAGCAGTAAACAAATTCCATCAAAACCATAAATGTGAAATGAGAACCAAGTTCAATATTAAGAATATGCGTCGTTGCGACTTCCCCTACAAAAGAATAGAGATCTATTATATTATATGGTGCCAAGTTCTGTGTACAAAAACAAGAAAATTTTAACATGTAAAATAACTACTGGACCCGACAGACGTTGTCCTGCCCAAACTCGATCGCAGCGCCACCTATTGGGTCATTTTTTTCATATTTTACACTCAGATCAAAAGTTAAGATGGAACTTTGCGAACAAATAGAGTGAGGCCGGATAAAACTACGTCTCGCCGTGAAACCAAACGACAGACAGAAAACCAAACAACGAAGTGGTACTGGGAGTTCCTTTTGTCGATATTTGTAAAAATGGGGGCAAAACTTGAATAAAACATACAGAAACAAAATAACATTACTGAATTGGAGCAGTTCGCCAGTGAAGTCGCATTAACAATCAAAATACTACTTCGCAATTAGATAAACTGACAATACTTATACAGCAAGACTCAAATCTACTTACTTGAAAATTATTCAAAGATCCTACCATCCGTTCGTTCGGAGTGGAGACGTGTGCAGTTACTTGCGGGTGCGGGTAGTTCAAATATACGCACACAACCGCGGCTAGTATTCACAGTGGCGCCGCACATAACACGCGGGACATCCTATGTAATCAGTCTGACGGACTTTAGCGCGCGATTCTAAACTATTTAAATTAACCGGAAAAAATATGGAAATCAATACAGAACTAACTTTTCACATAGTACAAATTCTCTCTTCATTTAATTAACATCCCATTTAAAATACGAATGTTACTAAAATAAAAAGCAAGTCTTCGTCCGAGTTTAATTCTATATAAATAGGTCCCGCAAAACAGATGTTTGAGAAATTGCTAAAAACACACCCGTTTCGGGACGTCGTCCGTTCGACACTGAATTTCAAAACGCCATGAACTGAACGTCCACATATACTTTGAGATTGCTTTTTATGCTTTGCGATTGCGTCTCGAAAATATGTAACTTATCTTTCTTATGTAATTTGAAAATTGATATTTCAATTCAATTCAATTTCAATTCAACTTGCACGTAATACTGAATAAAAAAACCTAATTTTATGTACTTACGTGTCCCAATAATTCAGATTACAATTTCAGACATTAAGAAGTTAGGTAAGAAGTTTTTTAACATTTCGAACGGAGTTCTTAGACTCGATAAGAATATACCTGAAGTACCTACTTCAGGTACATCATACCTCATTCGTCTGTCTAGTTCACCGCTAATTTCTCCTAAACTACGGAACAGAAATTTAATACGATTTTCACTTTAATTTAGAGATTTTTTTCGAAAGTTTATTATGTATAATCATTAAATTACTAGAGCTAAGTTGAAGTAAGTGCAGTGATAGCCTAACGATATGACATTGGACTGCCAAGTCAAACATCTCGAGTTCGAATCCAGGGCACGCACCTCTCAGTTTACGAAGTCAAGTGCGTATTAATAATTAATTATCACGATGAAGGAAAACATCGTGAGGAAACCTGAATGCCTAAGAGATTTTCGCGATGGCGTGTGAAGTTTTCCAGCCGGCATTAGGCTAGCGTGGTGGACTTTATATCCTAATCCCTCTCTTCTGAGAGGAGGCACTTGCCCAGCTGTGGGACAATGATTTTTGTTTTTGTTTTATGTAATATAATATACACTTTCATACGCATTTAGTTAAGAAAATATTTTGACTTTACAACTAAGTTTGATTGGGAGATCCTTATGAGGATATGAAACATTCATTCATTGCGTTCCCGGGTACAAGCTCAATAGGCCCGCAGCCTAAAATATAGGGCCCCAAACATACTCGGAGAAAAAGCGGTTACGAGGAATAGTGGCGTAACAGTATCTATTCCTTGATAGATAAGGCTTACAACATACACTCTTCTAGGTTGATCCTATTGTGATTGGCTGGGCACAAAGCGAAACAGCCAAATAAAAATATTAATATGTATGTACACTTGGATGAACAAGGACTCCAATCGAGGACCTCGGAGTTCGTAGCTGTGCCAACCAACACGTACTTGGTCCTTATTATAAATGCCATTAAATATGAATGAACCGCATCATTTACTAAATTGTTGTTACTGTTGTACTTTGTGGGATCTAACTTTGCTCATTGGGCACATTAAATAGTCTAAAGACTAACCGAGTCAGGATCTAGTCAGAAAGTCTAAGCGTCCTTGTGCTAATAAAACAGAGTAATACATTAGTCACGATTAGCGATCAACTTAATCTGGTGTTATTTTATAAAAATTATCATGTTCCTCTTTGCAGGGATTCGTTATTTTCCATAAGAAAAGCTTTTACACGGGAAAATATTTTTCCTCATTTAATTGTTTGACAATGTTTGCGTCACCTTGTGTCGTTGCCTACGTGAGTAAGTTAAGTAAGTTTTGGAGTTTGGCATTTAGAAATGTGCGGATATGATAGACCCCTCTAGGAAACTTTTCGCTTGAAGGAAAGTTGGTAGGTATAAAGAAACAAATAAGTGAAACAACATTCTTGAATAACGTCGAAGTTTTAGGCGCACACCAGACCACCCCATTGTTTTACCCATTTTGAATAACTCTTTTTCGACTGCCTCAGTCGTCTAGTGGTCCCGATCGCGACTGCTACGCTAGAGGTCTTGGATTCGATCCCCAGGTCGAGCAAAGTATTATTAAGCCTTCTAAAATATTTTCATTGTTTCGAAGGTTTAGGCACATACCATATTTTGTTTTACCGATATAGATATTGCACCTCTGACTTTTCGAAGTCAAGTGCGTATTAATAAATTATTATCACGCGCTTAAACGGTGAAGGAAAACATCGTGAGGAAACCTGCATGCCCGAGAGATTTTCTTGACGGCGTGTGAATTCTGCCAACCCGCAGTAGGCTAGCGTGGCGGACTATAACCCTACTGAGAGGAGACCCGTGCCCAGCAGTGGGACAATGTAATGGGTTGATGACATTGATATTGCTTTAATTAATTATTACTCTATCAGATTAGGTGGTGTTGACTTTATAAAATTTGCTATAAATATCACAGGAATAGAAGAGGCTTTTGTGCAAAAGAAAATATTCTATTAATTATATTAATTTTGAAAACTGTATGAAAATTATATTACTTGCGGTCAAAAGCATCATGCTATAAAGCCTTAAGACACGTAGACGGGTTACCGTAGCCCTTGACGAAAACCGCTTCAATTGGAATAAATTAGTTATTTATAAAATAATAACAGAAGCATAATCCCTTTCCAAGTTTTCAGTGTCGAAAGATGTCATTGATGTAAAATTCTTACGTCATAAAATTTCCATCTGATTCCGGTGGAATTAGAAATGTGAAGTAACTCTTAAAAAATAAAATATAATCGTACACTCTCGCCTGTATTCCCCGAAAGGAAGGGCAGAGGTGTACGTTTAGGTACGGGGGCGAGCCGATTGCAATGAGCTGCTGCTGAAAATTTCGCAGTAAAAACGTAGTAACTTTTTGATCAACGTCTATGGACCTCTAGCGTAGCAATCGCGCTACAACTAAACAAATGAGGCAGTCTATAGAAGAATACAATATAAACAACAAGCAAATTCAAAACTTACACCCTTTTTGAACGATATTTATTGTCTTCCGTTAGACAAAGGGCAATCATGTGGAATTTGAAATCTAAAATACTTTAGGGGATATTGCAAGTTCAACAAAATATTGCAATTATTTTTTCATTTGATTCGACGCCCACGTATTGCAGGCAGCATACGCATACCAGAAGTTACTATGTATTCTTGCATGTGGTTTTGAATACATAATGTGCATTAGAATGGACGTAAATTGCCATTCTTTATACACTGTTTAAATGAGCGCACTTGTTAGGCGTAATAAAGTTTCGCATAGTCCACTACTCCCAATTGAAGTAGCTTTAGCTACTAAGCTACCGACACCACTAATTCATACCATGAATAAAATATTCATATCTTAAATTCATATTTTGTGTTGTCAAGGTTAATAATATTTTTATTGGATTTAACGAGTGTTTGATATCTCTTCTGGTCTCATTTATTGAATCATGATATTTTAGATAATTTCGGATTTAAGCCGATATTACTGAATTGTTCTTTGGTTATGTGATGACCATTTATGTCCAGGGGAGAATTCTAGATTTAACTTGTCTCTTTTGCAACGATTCACAAATGCTTCAATTGCTACACTGGTGTACCATTCGTATTTCCTATAATTTTTCATATAAAGACCTATAGATTCATAGGGTTAATTAATGTCTTAATGTACGCTGCCCTACGAAGTTATTTATTGCCTTGGATCGAATCATGTACTTCGTAATGTAGATTACGACCATTTATTGAACACTCATTGAATTATATTATATTAAATTCAAATTAAATTAATCAAATATAATTATATATATTAATTGGACTGCCTCATTAGTCTAGTGGTTCCAATCGCGACTGCTACGATAGAGGTCTTGGGCAATAGGCTCGCCCCCTATTACATGGGACCCGAACACGCAGTTAATCGAACACGCAGTCGTGAACGAATACTTGTGTATGTATGCTTAATGTAAAAACAATGTTGGCTGACGAAAGACTAATAAAGAAACTTTGAATAAATTTTATTTTTATTTTACTCCAATTAGTATCACAAATATATGAATTTTCTAGGGAAAGTATGAGTATAATAATTATATTGTTTGATAGTAGCGTGGAGTAGCGTAGTGATATTGCCATTGAATTACCTACTGAGTTATAGATCTCGAGTTCGAATACAAGGCATGCTCTGACTTTTCTTAATCATGTGCGTATTAGTCTGCCTCATTAGTTAGACCCTTAGCACGACTGCTACGCCGGAGGTTCTGGGTTCGATTCGCAGTTCGAGCAAAGTGTATTTCTCAGGAGGAGCCATTTTTTTTAGTTATCCGCAATACTCTTGCCCCCATATTACATGGACCCTAAACATACCAGCCAAGAGTGGGTGTACATTAGAAAAAATGTGAAGGCTCATTTCGACTAGGCGGGTGGTACTCAAATACAAGTTCAAATATTTTATTCACTTCAAAATAGAGTACATAATATAAACAAAACCAAATTCCTAGTTGCTACTGAAAATATCATAGAAAAATCCTATATCACTCCTCGACCAAGGACAGCGACTGCTACCCTAGAAGTAGCAGTAGCGCTTATGACCAATGAACCAGTGAAAGCCAATGAAGTGATGAGGATAAGGTATTGAGTATTATTATATTCGCCTGAATGGGAACACAATTTTTCTTAATTTACTCTTATTAATACCTACAAAGTGCAGTGATTGCCTAGTGATATGACCATTGGACTGTCAAGTCAAAAGGTCTCGAGTTCGAATCTAAGGCATGCACCTCTGACTTTTCGAAGTCATGTGCGTATTAATAATTAATTATCACGCGCTTGAACGGTGAAGGAAAACATCGTGAGGAAACCTGCATGCCTAAGAGACTTTTTTTACAGCGTGTGAAGTCTGCAAACCCGCAGTAGGCTAATCCCTCTCGTACTGAGAGGAGACCCGTGCCCAGCAGTGGGATAATGTAATGGGTTGATGAGTAATACCTACATAATACATTGCATTTCGTGAAAAAGGACATTCTAGTTTCCTATTTACAGCATTGTTATAAAAAGCAATACAGAACAGCTAGATTAACTTATATAGTATTCGTACTTATAGTGACACTGTGAGGTATCAACTTTCAAACAAATCGTATTCTCAATGCTGTGTATGCACTTGCATTCCCGTGCACTCTTCAAATCGTCGCTATTGTGTTATTTACTATGCTAATGTTGTGATTTTGTAATAAGATAACATATGATAGTATAAATAGCTCGGTTTGAAGTCAGTTTTACTTGGTATCATTAATATATGGAAGTATACTACGAGTAACTTCAACCCAGTGTTACCACATGATTTCGCTGTGAAAGCGTGAAGGTTTTCGCCGCCTACTATCCATGGTCGGCAGTGGTACCAGTGGCGTAACGTGGCTTTTCGCCGCCTGGGGCCGCCTGGAAAACTTGGCCCTTGCTACCGCCCCCTTTCCTATACTGCCCAGGGCCATGGCCCCCCTACCATTGGCGCCACATAGTTGTATATAGATCACTTTGGAACTTTGATAATGGGCACAGCTGCAAAAAAAAAGGGTCATCAACATACTGTTAGTGGGCCATACAGCACTGAGAGCCCATCGCGATTTAACAGTGGGGTGTCCGGAGAAATTCGATGTGTGTCTACAAATCCAGTTATTGAGAGCTGTTATTTTTTTCCATTATCAACTCGCACGTAAAATAGGATTGGGGACAGGATGTGGACTATTGCACTGATTGCAGGACTCCATCTATAAATAAGCACAATCTTGACGTAGTGGGACAAATCCAATCATATTGCTTCACATTACTTCGGCTGTCGCGTCTAGGTTTTCATACAACCGTCAAATTACGTTTAGCTTGAAGCTACGCAATCGGAGTAGTTATTTAACGTAGTAATAATAAATTGGCTCCGTTGTTCAAGGTCTACAGGAATTCTTTAATTTTAGATAACACTATCTTAATATCATATTTTTTATCCCTTCTTTCGTTGACCCGTCAATGCATACAGTTTCCTCATGAGGACATAACAATAGATTTTGCATTGTGTCTACAATATGCCGCTTGACGGGTTAGGAAGCATTGGAAGTATATATAAAAATACCTGGACTCGTACGAGTATGACTCACGCACCGAGGTTTCCGTAAAACTTAAAAAATATAAACATTACTGAAGTTTATAACCCAAGTATGAAAGCATTAAATCAATATGCTGATCCGGAGGTTTGCTCGCTGTACGCCGGAAGTAAACGCTTTTCAAATCCTATTGCCAGACATTTTACACGAGCAGCCTCTGGATCAGCTGTACGCAGAAGAGCATCAACGCTCTTCGGGTCCAATATAACAATGCATTTAGGATGTTGTTGGGGTTACCACGGATGTGTAGTGCCTCCGGTATGTTTGCCGACGCTCACACTGACGGATTCGCGGCGATTAGGCGTAAGCGTGCAGCATCGCTGCTGCAAAGGTTGCGTGACAGCCCGAACCGCCTCCTAAATGTCATTGCGGGCAAATTCGACTGCCCTATAGGTAATAAACTTCTTGTCAAAATTACATGTACTAACATAGATATTAAGTTGTCCTGTATACTAACAATCTATGGAATGATTTCTGAAATTAAGTACTTATTATTATTATTCCATTAATTCGAAGTTTTCTTAATGTTTTGAAATTTCTGTTTTTTATAAAAATATTTAAAAATGCAAACAATATGGGTATATTGTTTACATTTTTAAATATTTTTATAAAAAACAGAAGATAAATAAAAAATATTTAAAAATATAAAAATAGTAGTCCATCGGTGTCGGGAGCAGAGTCCAAGCCACCGGTGGTCAGGGCCCCAGAGAGAGGAACCTCCTAACAATACGCGCCGTATCTATTGTTATTATTATTAAACGTCATCAGCTCTAAAGAAAAGATAAGTCGGTTTCCGACTTACTACTTGTCTTTGTAATTTAGAAAATGTGTGTCATATACAGAACGATGTACATTAAATATCACAATTTCTAACGAGCCATCTAGATAGGAATAAATATTCAACTCGGGGTCTTGAATGTCATTGAATTGAAGTCAAATGTTTCATTTCCATTGAAGTTATTTTTTACCATTCAATACCATTTAATACATACTTTTACTCAGCTTTCAGAAACATGAATTTTGTACTTAAATCACTACTTCCTACGAATTCACTTTCAGTATGTATGTATGAAGTAAGATCATCACTTGAGAACGGCTCGTTAGGCGTTATTCATATGTTACCTTTCTAACACAGCTCATAGCAGATCGGATCCTATGAGTAGTTTAAGCGCGTCGGTGGGACATAATCCTTCCTTTTGATCTAATACTAATGCTTACTTATTATAGAAAGAGTACTTGCGATGCCGTAAATCTGCGGCGTTTATCTGAAATTCCCGAAAAAATAATCGGTCATAATTTGGCGATTGAATAATTTACTTTTGAGTTGACTATCTCTATTCCTCGGTGGCTAAACCAGAGCCGCTGGATATTACAAGAACTATATTATATTATTAACAGGCTATTTTACCTAATAATAGTACATACTTACTTGCTTGTGAAAAATGCACTATTTTGGTCACTTTTTCGACCGATACCGATTGATAGTGCGACCCGTGCAAGTTTCTACATGAGATTGGGCTTGTGCATTCACATGAAAAATGTATTAAACACAGCGAGATAACGTCATTGGTATAGGGACAATGAAGCTCCGTCTATTTACTTCGCGGCATTTGAAACTTGAACGTATGGCTGGCACGCAGGGTCGTAGCAAGGCGTAGCGCGTAGCGCATAATTGCGCGCTACTAAAGTGATAAAGAGTCGGATATTTAATAATGCGGGGTGTTTGGAAACACTGATTATTCGTAATAATATACAATCCCTGAATATTATAGCATATAAAATGACACGTGTTTCTTAAACATGATAAATTAGGTAATGTAACGCGGCTCGTTGTTACATCTACTTTACCATAATAACATTCAAATTCCATAAATTCGTTCGTTTAATTTTGGCTAGGCTTTTTAGGGAAAGCGACGAAATAACTTCTGGAGGTTATATGAAACAGAAATCTGTAGCTATGAGTCCAATACTCAGGCCTATATCTTCTACACATCTCCATGTTGATAGCTGGCAGCAACTGCAGAAGCACACAGCAATTTGCGGATGCTAGAAGAACTTCATAACTGCTTTTCGGCCTGATAGTGCTTGCTACGTATGTAGCAAGCACTATCAGGTATGACTACAGGTAGGACACTACAGGTTTGTCATACCTGTATTTATGGGGGTCGCTGCCTAGCGACTATAGATTACCACTTGCTACGATCATGGCACACCACTTTCGTTTCGTTTACGTTCATTAATGTTCTCATGCAGATTGTCAGTTTAGGGTGTCCGTCATCTAGTGCCTGCTAGCCTAAAATAATTTAGATCTTACTCGGTTTTCAGGTAATATTGAATGAAATGGGTCTGGGGCTGCGTCATGCTGGCTGCGACTTCCCGTGCACGCTGTGAAATAATTCCTAGTCTTTGTTTACGTATTGGCCACAGCAAGGAGAAGACGCCACGTGTGGGCCTGCGGACAACCGGGGGCGGGCGCTTGGCGCCGCCCCATTATTGCATATGTAAGTGTTTGCTTGTGTTGAAGTGATTTGCTTGTGTTGAACACGCGCCCGTAATGCGCATGTCCGTTTCCAAGGTGATTTATTTATCCCAGCCAACCCCTAGCAGCCATTGCGATCGCCATTATTCACGTCGCGGCTGAGCTCGGCTTCGGACGTCTCTGCTCGCTGTGAAAATGTTTCCGCGTAACTTGTATGTTACAATAACTTACATTTTCTGTGCAGTGGTTTTGGTTTTATTGCGATCTGTTTTGCGTTTTATTTTATTAATTGATCTCCAACATTTAAAGAACACTGGTGGTGTGAACGTAGTTACATCGCAGTAATTATTGTTTCTTATTTTTTATTTTTATTTTTTTTTATTTTCATTTTATTTTGTTTTTCTTTTGTTGTGAATGAGTTATCTATTTTTCTTTCTTTTGTGGTGAATGAATTGACTATTACATTCAAAATGTGCGTGATACCTATTCGACGAGCACTTGACGTGCACAGGTTGGTCTTAATTCTCTACTATCTTCAACTTTGCGAATGCCCGTTATCTGTTGCAAGCTTTGCTGATTCGACGATCCTGCGCTGCTGCCAAATATTTTTTGTTTAATTTGTTATTATTTAATCACTGTTTTTATCATCGGCCCGTGCGAATTATTCCATAATGTTATTTTTACATACAATATCAAATTATTTTACTAAGTAAGCTTGTTTTAAATTTTTTTTGGAAACCTGCATTCGTATAATTTTTTTTATAGGTAATTTGCTTCTTCAAATGAAAGATAAAGTCGAAAAAATAACATTTTATCAATGGAAGACTGTGAACACTATATACCTACTTACAAGTAGGGAGGTCTACATATCAATACATTTTTTTTTCGAAATAATTGTTGTCGTCGATTAGTGCGTCTCTTTATATTGAGAAAATAGGTCAAGTCTGGTTGCGCGGGAACCAGGGGGACGGGGAGTTAAACCCACCGTCGCTGGAATCTTGACAGACTTGCAATATAGGTTTTTAGTACACAGAATTTTTATTAAAGTTTCACTTTTATTCACTTCCTTCAGGCTCAAAGTTTTTTCAGAATAATCAAACCATTTGCCTCTAAGGCGACGCTTTGAAATAAAAGTATCTGTTAAATTTCATAAGGAGAAGCAAAGTACCTTTCTTTTAATTTTAAAATATAAAAATCGCTGTGCATGCACTTCTTCCTGGACCTTACGTCCTATGAACAGGAAAAGGAGTTGCTGTAAAATAAGTTAAAATGCGATCGATGGATTGATTGGATAATGGTTTGTTATAGGATGGCGTTGTCTAGCTAAATTAAGTTAAGCATAAGTTAAGCTAGTAGATACCACCTGATTTTTGCGATTGCGACTGAAGTGACCTCTCTACGCTGTATCAACAAAATGCAAACAAAGTACTTGTAGATGGTCACAAAATAATCCTAAAAATAACTAACACTCTAGCGTTATACTGATTAGACTTTCGGAAATTTAAAAATATTTAAATCCATCTTTTGCAAATTAAAAAACGAACGTATTGCAGAAAAACATGGCAAAAGTTACTTTAAAAACGACCTAATTTCCTTTCATTACGATTCCTTTATTGATGACTTTAGTTCTATAAATTAAAAAAAAAACACTGGATTGGATGACGTATACTCTGGTTTTCGATTTAGCAGCAGATCACAGAAATCTCTGCCATGTACAAATAAAAATGCATACGTAGTCGACTAGATATCGTTCAAAACCAATGAAGCCCAGTACTATTTTCTTTTCACAGTACTTGTATAGAAATAAAATAACGACCGAGTTCTTCTTTAAAATTCTTAAGGCCGACCTCCAAATTAAAACATTGGATTATATCAAAACTAGAACTATTCGAAGTATTTTACACTCGATTTAACCTACCATGCGTCTAAACGAAATCAATGAATTTAGTGTCGTAGTAATTTTTACGCATAATCATTTAAAAATCTGAATGTATATGTAATTAATTACATTTCATCTTTTACTCGTCCAGATACTCACCAAAACATATATTGACACCGGGGCGATCTAAGCATGATATAGCGTCCTTTTTGGACACTGTTCTCTCTCCGCATCCATCCGAACTAGACGACGTCGATGATTCTTCACTGAAGAGGTAAGTTTTAGTAAATAGTATGCTACTATCAGATAGGATGCATCCTGCTCATCTTAATTTCGTTTAGGTACTTTGCTATCATCACCTTAGATCAGGGGTCTCCAAACTTTGAAGCCTTCGGGCCATAATGATTACATCAGTATGTTCCAAGGGCCAAAATTGGTTAAATTTTTCTGCCCTTAACTTTATTTCTAGATTAGTCGCAGAGTGCGCGACTTAAGCTGTCGCGGGCCTGATTGATGGAACTAGCTGGCCGGATTTGGCCCGCGGGCCGTAGTTTGCAGACCCCTGCCTTAGACTAAACTCACGAAATATCAGTCATGCAAGATGCACCCTATATGAAAGTACTATAATGATAGCTTCTTCATTTGGAGTAGTAACATTACGGAAAATGAAATTAAAATTACGTATCCATGCCATTACATTGATCAACAAAGCTCTGTGTTTATACACAACAGAGATCTGTTGCTGGCTGTTTATCGATTGACGCGGCGACGGGACGTTTTCAGCTACAGGTGGCAAACCAGATAGAGAATACAGGTCTCCGAGTTCTAAGTAAACTTTGCCAATTTACAGAACGGGGAGGGCATGTAGGATTTATAAGGAGCGTGAATCGCTATTTAAATAATACTATATTTTATCAAATGTGATTGCCGGCTTATACTCCAACAGTACCTCAACTTTGGTTGTAAGCGACGCGACGCAGGAATTTTGTAATACTGGAGTCAGAAAGCTACTTAGCTTTCATCTAGATATTTTATATACCTACTAGAATTAGTCCACGGTTCACTTACTTCTCAAAAGGATTTACTTATTATAACTTAGCTTTTAGGAGGGGTATCAACATGAAACATGCACCAGATTTTAACCCGGCAAATGTAGTTTGCACACCAAGTGTGCAAAAAAATTTGTGATTTTTTTTATCATGGAAATTCGTAAAACTATATTTTTCCTGCTCTAATTTGCAAAAATTGTAGGGAAACGCAAAGGATGGCAATAATAGTCATATATGCACCTGCTTACTGCACATTATTGCATAGGTTGCATTCTAATCGTGGGAGAGATTAAGTTGGACCTCCAGCAATACAACTATTTAATTGTCATCCAATTTCGGGCAGTCGTTTTTGCGTGATGGGTGTACAAACATAGAGATGGACAGACAATTCCAATAATGGTGGTTTTGGCTTCTTTTACTTTTTTAAATAAAGGCCCCATATAAGTTTTTATCCAATAGGTATCTATAATGTACAGACATCGGCCTGCTACACCTTTATTATATGTATAGATTATTGCTATTTTTTGCCTACCGTTGCAATAGCCCTCATTGATATCGTCCTTCATAATTAATTGCTGCACTCAATGAGTACAGTTAGGGCATAGTCCACCACG
Source organism: Subacronicta megacephala (assembly GCA_958496365.1). Lineage (NCBI taxonomy): Eukaryota > Metazoa > Arthropoda > Insecta > Lepidoptera > Noctuidae > Subacronicta > Subacronicta megacephala. The sequence goes on from OY292513.1 coordinate 14,965,370, forward strand.
CCAGCTTCACATACAGGTTTCCTTATGATTAGGTAGGTCTATGCAATATTCACTCAATTTAACTATTCGAGATTTTAGGTTAGTTTTGCTCCACTATTCGAATATATTCGAAGTAATGAGAGTTTTATTTTTTTAGATTAAAAAAAAAGAAATTAATAACACAGAAAATAAATCAGATCTTCACGATCTTATTTCCCCTTGCCCTTTCTTCGATTGGACGGCCAGAGGCCAAAAAAAGGGATATAGATTCATGGTTGGCATCTCAAAAACCCGAACGAAACGCTTTGAAGTCCACTTTTATCATATACCGCTGGAATGTCGAATGAGCTACCCGAGCGGGTCTTCCGTGATAGATATAATGTGGGTGTCTTTGAATCTCGAGTCGGTCTCTTCTAGGCAAACACGCTGTACCGTAAATAGTAGTGTCACTTAACACTAGGCGATCTGGCGGCTAAGCGAAGGCATATCAAGAATAAAAAAGAATACACATTTATTAGTCATTTAGTGCTACACTATAAAATACGGCTCCTGTTTAAGTAATGATAGTAAAAAATACTCGTATTGAATCTGTGTAAATCAACAATCTACGCGACTTTCAGTACGAGTATTTTTTTATTTCTTACATGTAGTTTTTTTGCAATCAAAATTCAAGTTCTATGGAAAGTAGACTGACCCGAACCAAGACATGCGGATTCTTGAGCTATAGGTATTGATCCGCCACTGCAAGGATAAGCTGCAGGAAACCAGTAATGATGAGATTGAGATAAATGGGTGAAGCCGGGAGTAACTTCGGAGCTTTTAAAGATGTAGTTGTTTAACTCGGCTGCAAATAACCAGAGAATTTCAAAGCCGTGGAACGGGTCATAGTAAAAAAGAAGATGAGCTCTTAAAAACTACAGGCCTGTCTTATTTAGCCACGACTATAGGTTATTCTTGAAGGAGACGTCGAATCATCTTGCGAGAAGCCTCGACGAGTTTCAGCCTCCAGAACAAGCTGAACCATAAACCACATCGATGGGATACGGGTGCGGCAGGTTATACCGAAGACTGGATAATTTAACCAGCCCCTATGTGTTTCTTTCATGGACTATGAGATGACCTTTGACTTTATCCTGAGTTAGGCTGTTACTGAGGCCCTGCAGCAATGCCAAGTCGACTCGCGATACATAAAGGGGTGATAGAAGTATCGTTCGTCCAGTTGTTATTGTTAGAATCACTGGACAGGATAATAAAGTGCATAAATATAAACGGAGAGTACAAACGGCTACATCAAGCTATACAAGTCTAGTTTAGACTGAGCTCCCAGTGTAATTGATTTCAGTAAAAATAAAGGCCTGCCTATACACTTCACACTTACGATTCGCCGACGACATTGTGCTATCGAACAGCTTCGAGAGGGGTGGCGAGGATTTCCTGGGAGCATTTGGTAAACCTCGATAGGACTTCTCGTCAATCGGAGAGGAGTTATCTGTCAATGAACCATAGTTACCGACATATCAAGGATCAGCAAGCTGAAGTTGTAATGGACCTGTCTTCAAGTTTCTTGGAGGACCGATAGCCGTTGGAGAAAACGAGTTAATATAGTTATAAGTATAGTAGTGTGGATGTCCGCCCGTGGATGAAGAGCTGATACTGCGTAATAGGGTCAGTAATACTGACATTCGAGAACGCCCTAACGTTTTTGATGTGGCCCTAGTCTTTGACCTAAAACCGGGCGAAGAAGTGTCGGTCGGCAGCCGGCTAAATGCGCTGTCGACATCGTAAAAATTTCAGGAAAATAATGGATTAGAAAGGAGAAACATTGGGAGGAAAGGCGTGCAATGGAGGAGATCTACCGTCCTCATAGGGTGAATAACGGTTTAGAAAGAAGAGAAAAGAGCTGAGGTACTCATTAAAATAGGCCTTTGTCTAGCAGTGGACGAATACGGGCTTATCATAATATAAATTTACAAGCTTTTATTTAGTTTCACCTTTCCCGGTGTTCGAAATTTTGCATACACATCTCAATGGATGACAATTCAAAGTACTGAGATCATCGAGACGAGTCCGATGGTAAAATTTACTACCTAGTTATAAAAATTATTTTAAACAAACAAGTTTTTGTTTTAAAAGGGACTAAAAAGTTATTACTAAACATTTCTTCACAAAACATTTGTAATTTAAATTACATCAAAGTTCGTTCTTTTGTCTTACTCGTTCCATTACCAGAATAAAATGTAAGTTGTCATCACTCATCATCCATCATTAGACCATGAATTCGTCTCCTACTGGACGTAAGTCTTTCTTAACGCCACAGAGCTCGATCTTCAGCTCTTTTCATCCACTTCCAGCTACGAGGGGTGATCAAAAAGTTGTGATTCTAAATAAGAAACAAAAGCATTACTGTCAAAAAAATATATATTTTTCTACATAATCTCCTTCCAAATCAATACATTTAGTCCATCTTTTTTCTAAAGCTAAAATGCCTTTTTTATAAAATTATTTGTCGTGCTCCTCAAAAAAGACTTCTACAGCGGCCATCACTTCGTTGTCGTCATCAATTTTTTTTCCACGAAGGTTTTCTTTCAATTTAGGGAATAGATGGAAGTCACTCGGGGCCAGGTCTGGAGAATAGGGTGGGTGATCCAGCAATTCGAACCCAGCTTCATGAATAGCAGTCATTGCAACTTTGGACTTGTGGGCAGGTGCATTGTCTTGATGTAACGAAACTCCGGCAGCAAGTTTGCCTCGTCTTTTTTTCTTTATTGCTTCACGTAATTTTCTAATTTGTTCTGCGTATCGCTGTCCCGTAATTGTGCTGCCATGTTCCAAGTAATCTATCATTATTATTCCCTCTGAATCCCAAAATACAGAGGCTATGACTTTGCCTGCCAAGCTTACGACTTTGAATTTCTTTGGAGTTGGTGATGAAGGTCTCTTCCAGGCCATGGATTGCTGTTTGGTTTCAGGGTCAAAGTGGTGGATCCAGGTATCGTCTGTGGTCACTAATCTCAGCAAAAAAAATTCTGGGTCAGCTTGCATGATGGCTAAATTCTCGGTTGAAATGCGGCATCGAGTTTTCTTTTGTTCGTCGGTCAGCATTCGCGGTACCCAACGAGCAGACACTTTTTTCATACCAACTTCCTTCGTAATGATGTTTTGAACGCTGCCGTATGAAATGCCAGTAACCTCTGCTAAATGACGAACAGTTAACCTTCGGTCAGCCAAAACCAACTTTTCGAGTTTTTCTACATTTTCTTGTGTGGTAGACGTCGATGGACGGCCGGAGCGAGGTTCATCTTTGGTCGAAGATCTACCCAGCTTAAATTCACGGCACCACCTCACAACTGTAGTATATGGTGGAGCAGAGTCTCCTAATGTATCCACCAAGTCTGCGTTTACTTCGGCCGGCGACATCTTTTTCAGGCATAGATACTTGATGACGGCTCTAATCTCAGTTTTCTCCATTTCGTGTTAGCGCAGTTGCTGAAATGAACACAAAATCCAGACGTGTAAGGATATTTAAACCTAAATGCTATGATGAATAGAAGACACTATAAGGATTAAAAAAATGAACAACAACGGATTAGGCGGATTCTTAGAGTCACAACTTGTTGATCATCCCTCGTAACTGCCTTCCGTAAATCGTCATTCCACCTTCAAATTTATAAGCTTGTTTTACTAAATAATAAATAATTATGTATGTATTTTATTGGATATTGTTTGTTACCCAAATAAAAGGAAAAAAAAATGTATGGAAAACATCGACACCACGACGCCTTAAAGCCTTCTCACGTTCGGATATATCATGGATGACCATTATTTTAAAACGAATACCTCTACTCTCCTCGTCTGCTCTTACTATTCGAATAGTAGGGGCGAATATACAAATACCTCATTAGTCTAGTGGTCCTAAGCGCGACTAGAGTTCCTGGGTTCGATCCCCAGGTCGAGTAAAAGTGTTATTGGATTTTTCTATGAAATTCCCAGTAGCAGCTTGGAGTCTGGATTTGTGCCCAGTTAGTGGAAATACGCTCGCCCCCAATTACATGGGACCTTAACATACCGGCGAAGTGTGGGTGTACATTAGTACACTTCTGCCCTTCGGGCAATACATGCGTGATGTTATGAATATACAAATAATACGAATACGCGAATTGCAAGCCCTACTGACAAGTGATAAATTAATTATTATGTATGATTACGTAGTCAGACGCAGTGGATTCGGGCTCGAGACCTATGACTTGAGACACATGGTCAATGGTCATATCACTAGGCTATCACTGCTTAAAGTAGTCCATATACACACACTGAAAGAAATGAACATGGCTTACGGTATATATATCATCAAGCCTGTATTTTCTCAAGGGTTAGAAATATGTGTTCTAGTCTAGGTACATCCAAGTTTGTCGGTATGTTAAGATTCTACGTAATAGGAGGCGAGCCTATTGAGATTATCTGTGCATAACTCTAAACTCCAAGCTGTTTCTCAGAATTTCATAGGAAAACAAATTTATATTCAACACATACTAATTGTCTAATATAGTGAGATAGAATATTTTTTATTGTACACCATAAATAGATGTTTGTAGGCGCGCTGGATGTATGACGATTTCACGCTCGCATAGAAAATTTGACAGTACGGGTTGCAATTTTTGTTGTTTTCGCAAAATGTTCGTCTTTATACACATCTAGGTACATGGCAATAGAAATTGCGATATCAACAATTCTGTATTAAAATTTGTTTAAAAATCGTTATCTTAGAAGATTTTGGTATAAAATAAAAGATCTGTCAAAAACGGCGATTTACACTACTTTCTGCTAAGATAACGATTTTCAAGCTAAATTTTTAATGCTCAGTTGTGAATAAGATATTGGATGTCGTAATTTATACATAAACAATTTGCGAATATCAATCAGTCTTAACTGGATTTGAAGAGGGAACCAACCTGCGAATTATATATTATAGCACTCCAAAACTAATTAGTCTCTTGTCAATATTAAAATTGACATTTTGATTCTCAGTAAAATATTGACGATAGTGATAGTGCTAATAATTTAAATACCCTTACACAATTAAGAACCGTGTCATTGCTAGTGTCGTGACGGGTATAGAAGACGGGTATTTACTTCCAGACTTGCTCGTACATATTAAAATATGACTTTTATTTTTATTGTGCATTCCTATTCGAGCTCGGCATCGTCAGAATGAATTTCATATCTCGTATATCCATTGAGGTTTTCATACAGTTTATTCGGAATAACTGTGCACGTCTGAACTTGCCCACAATTGGTTTAGCAGTGTTAAATTTTAATAGATAGACATAATAAAGACGATTGGAGTCTTATAGTGATTATTGTCTTTACTAATTTCGATTTTTAATTAATAAAAATACTTAATTAAGCGATATTACCTGTGCGGCAGTTTGGTCCACTCAATTAAAAGCCGTTAAAAGTTATTTATTTGAAAGTGTATAGTCCTAAGGGTGGTCTCATTTAAATTTGGTAAGATGTGATTAATAAGCATATCGAAATAAAATAATTTTTAACACAAAAATAAAACCGCCTTTAAAAAATAATAAAAATAACTTTGTCTAAATCAGTTTCCGAAATGAAGACTTTCGAAGTTTTAGACATTAAGTTATTTCTAAAATATAAACATCCGAATTGATAACCTCCTCTTATTGAAGTCGGTTAAAAACAAATAATTTCAGAAAGTTATCAAGTCTAATAACTATAATGCTACGAAAGGGAAGCATTACAAGTTTGAAGCCCAAATATTGCGCTATTAATGTGGGGTCATAGGCATTAATGACCCACCGTCACAGTACGAGGTACTAAGCTACTGTTACTGAAACTTCATATTCATTTTTCCGATTTCCTCTCACCCATCTTTATCAGAAAATAAAACTAGTCCGCTTATTCTGGAATAAATCTTCACGTGAAAGTTATGAACTTGTATCCCACAAAGCTTTTTCTGCGTATTTATTTTGTATGTAAGACATTTCATGACCTTCATGATTTTTTTATTTGAAGTAGCGGTTTCTTCATGAACTTGGGTAATCATTAGGGTTCATTCCCGGGAATTCTCGAGCCGAGAATTTCCGGGAAATCGTTGGGCGTTGTTCCCGGGAAATCAAGCTCGAGAAAAGTCGAGAACTCGAGAAATCATGTACATATAGAAATTAAATCGCCGTTTGTTGTGTTGCGTGGCGGCGCGGGCCTAAGCGCAACGGCACCCTTTGATTTCGCTGCAAGCGCTCTGCGGCGTCGTTTTTACCCGTTCATTCGTGTTTCGACTCTAGCCAAGAATTATTTTACTTAGTGAGTGTTTCAAAGATTACGTGATAAATTGAAAATTTTAATCAAACAGATAAGTCTTTTCACTTTTATTGACACATCATGGCTTTATTATTCATATAATTTCATCAATAATATAATCTAAACATGATCTTAAATTTTACTAGGTACGAGTAAATTTTAAGTAATTTTTTTTCTAAATAATCAGCCAAAAATGGTGCTGTGATTGTAATTTAATTATAAGCTAAGATATTAACGTTTTCTTTCATGATTTTTTGTTTAGTTTATTTAATAGAAGCTACTTTTGTTTATAAGTTCTAAATAACCAGCCAAAAATTGTGCTGTCATTATAGTTATGAGTCTGAATAATATTATTTCTTTATTTAAAAAAAAGTTAATCAGCTTATTCATAAGATTAATGTTTTTGAATATAATCAATATTTTTTTAATAATTAATTTGATACTTTTATTTGAGAGGAAAACCACTGAATTTGTTGACGTTATTGGAACCAAATAATATGAGAAAACTCGTAAATACGTACGTAATGTACGTAAATGTAAATTTCTCGACAACCCGAGAAGCCCCGAGAAATTAGCGTCGAGAATTCTCGAGACCCGAGAAATTGAAAAGCTCGAGAAATCATGATCCCTAGTAATCATTTAATATTCGATCACTTTGGCATTCACTTTTATGCTTCTTTAACAAATATTGTCATGATTTACGCCTTTGAACCAAAGATTCATATGACGTCCCATTCAATTATATTTCGTTTAAAAGTTAGAAGTTTCGAAGATATATGAACGGACTGACTGCCAAGCTACTACCAAGGCACAAAATATTTAGCCCTTGCCCACGGACTCACTCACTCCCAAAAAAATTACTGAGTATGTTTAACTCGGTTTCTTGGCGGCGTATCAACATGAAACTCGCACCAGATTTAAGTAAGATCTCGAGCAATAATTAATGAATTAATAATAATAGTTTAATTGTGATAACCTCATTCAATTTCGTGCAGTTGTTTTGTAGCTGATGCTTACTAGTAGCAGCAATGTTCCTGGAACAAATATACAGACAGAAATTCTTAAAATTGCTGTTTTGGCTTCTGTTGCTTAAAGCACCCCATTTTAGTACATACATACATATACTCAGGCCTTTTTCCCAAAGAGATAGGCAGAAACTATAGACGGCCACTTGCTACGACTCTTGAATACTTCTTTCGCTTCTTCCACATTCATACATCTTTTCATACACACGCGCATGTTGCGAGTACTACGCACTTGACCTTTTTGGAGAACCTCGTCGATCAGATCGGTGTATGTCGTTCTAGGGCGACCTCTACCGATGCCGCCGGTGACATGACTTATTGATTCTATTTGTTAATCATCTTTCATTCATTCTCTCAGCATGCCCAAACCAAACCAAGCATATTCCTTTCAATTTGTATCACTATATCATCATCATCATCCGCAACGTTGTCTAATCACACAATTTCTCAGTCTATATTCCTAGTTACACCGCATACTACGCAAGGAACGCATTTCCACAGCATTTATTCAACTTTCATGTCTCTTTTGCCACCCCCAACATGCACTTCCATATCCATTGTGGATAGCCGACCGTGTCTTTTTTTGACACGGACTGGTTAGCCACAACTGCATGCATAGCACCATTCACTCTATTTCCCGCATTCACTCTCTCTTCTACATCGGAATCAATCTTACCAATCTTAATAAACACACTTCTTAAGTACACAAACTCAATCACTTGCTCAACTTTGTTACTTTACACATTATATTTCATCGCACACACATACATCTTCCTTCGTACTAAGATTTATTTTTCATTCATTTCATTTTATGCTTCATTCATTACCGTTACCATATCTTACAACTCTTCTGCTGACGATGCAAGTTAAATTTGATCACCAGCATAGAGAACGCTTTTGACAGGCAACTCATTCAATCACAATCCAGATCTCTTTCATATGTGAAATGACTGTCCATGTATATATAATTGAATAGAACCAACCCATCTAAAACTTTATTAAATGTATTAGAGATTATAGATTAACCGAAAAATTACAACTTCCATATTATTATATAATTTTAATTCACATATTTATTCCCCTTCTATATCACTAACCCGTTAATATAGATGATATGAAGATGGTGAGTTCGCCGACCGAGCCTTGACAGCGCAACAAGTAGTAGACACATCCGCCACTCAATCACTCATGAATGTAGCCCAATGCATGAGGATAATATTGTGATCTTTGTCCAATCTTATAGTATAATAAATCTGAACGTGTATTTGTCAGTTCTCGATAACAAAATTTACTGCATTTGATTTTTGAATATTGGTAAGAAGCTAAAAGGCTGCTTGGAGACAGTTGATTGGCCACAGTTGTTTGACTTCTATGTAGTTTAGGGTGAATGCATGGATGTTTAGGAATGGTATACCATTTGCGATATGATAAAGAGAGATTAATTTCAATAAAATACTTGACCTACTTAAGTATTAAAATAATCCAAAATCGTTATAGGTAAGCATATACACATTTGAAGATTTCCCTCTACTACTTCAGGAGTTTCAAATTTTATATTATAGAAAAAATAAGTATAAACAATTATGAATTTCGTAGAAAAACCCAAAAACAGTGCTCGAGCTGGAAATCGAACCCAGGACCTCTAGCTAAGCAGTCGTACTTAGGATCACTAGAAAAATGAGGTCGTTACATCCTTTCTAACAAAAAGAAGTTTTGCTTCGCAATAAACATAACACTAAAACATTGAACCTCCTCCTTTTTTGAACTATGTTTAAAAGACAAGACAGTCGTTAGTACTTGTCAAACATTAATATTTAACCAACGGTGATGACGTGCGCCTGAAGATGTATTACGTCGAATGTTTCGAACCGAGATTATAAATATGAAACAGGTGACATGTCGCAGATTTTCCGTAGGATGCAGTTTCGCTGTTGTATGTTTTAATCGTTATTCTAAAGCAATGTTACTAAATGGCGTAAAGAATACCTGGTACGACCATTTCAGGGGTAAATATAGGTTTTAGGGTTACATATGCGATGGCCTAAGCAAAACAACAATCATCACGTGTAGAATACAATAGAATATAATATTCTTTATAGCACACCAAAAACGAATGTCAAGTACAAGTTACCTATCTATACAGATCAATAAAATTGGAGTGTATGTTTGTGATATTAAAATAATAGTTGTTTACGAAATGCATATGGATGTCTATGTCGCAGTCGTATCGTTTAATCCGCCGTATTACATTACGGATAGCCGTTTTCAGAAACAGGGCCGTTTTGAAATGCGGCGGTTCAACGATTAGCCGGATTGTCATTGCGATACGTTTTTCAATAAGGCGGTCCACGTTTAGCCGCATAGTACTCCTATTTAGATTGTAGGGTAACCATACTTACAAAATAAAGCGTGGTCACTTTCCTTGCGAATTTCCATTAAAGAAACGAACTTCTTTTAAGTACTCAGAAGTTGGAGCCGATTAGCCGCCGTATTTCAAAATTTAAAGTCCGCCCAAAAATTCTAAGTACGGATATAAAGTGGCTTCCAGTACGCCTTCGCCGGAATTCTCATATACTGTCTCTTCTCTACAGTATTCTGTTTAATCCTCTTACTCCTTCTTATCTTAAAGAACGTTTTCAGTTCCTCCATGACACACATACGAGATATCTAAGATCATCGGAAAACTTGAGACTTGAGATGCCAAAGCACACCACAATTTTTCTGGACAATTCCTTTTCTATTCAAGCTGTTCGGCTTTGGAATGCCTTGCCTGTGTCAGTGAGACGTGCGCAATCACTGGCAATATTCAAAAGATTGGTGAAGGAGCATTATCTGTCGCTATAACGGCTATATTATCCTAGATCGTAATATATGTTCTTGGAATAAATTGTAAACTTATCTCTTATTATGCCATATAAACTATATATATATTTATTAATATTTATATATATATATATATTATAATCAACTATCTATGTAACGTATATTGTGTATTTATGTTATTAGAATTTAAATATGATTTAATTTAAGTGTTTAGTTGATTTTATGTACGCCAGACTACCTAGTTATCGCCTTACCTTTCTCTTGAGTCCATCCAAAGGTTGTCTGTAAGAGATCGCTTTAAGCGATAAGACCGCCCATTGTACCATTTTATACTATAAAACTTGTACTTGAAAATATTTTTGGTGTGCAATAAAGAATATTCTATCTATATCGGTTAGGTTAGTTTAGAACTGTGACCACATACCCCACGAACCGAGCGAGCGGAGCGAGCGGCCGGCGAGTGCCAGAACCAAATCAAATCGCATATCAAAACGGCCCTGTTCTTGAAAACGGCTAGCCGTAATGTGGTGGATTATACTATCCGGCTGCGACATGCATGTGTGTTGCTTGCAAGTGCTGAGTCCTCATAACATAAATAAGAATGGGGACTAGGATCTTATTCCCATGTTGTTATTTTAGTGCAGGAAAACTACTACTGCTGGCAGGATTCGAACCTGCGTCGTCCTGTTTTGATTCCCAGGTCGAGCAAAGTATAAGTTGCTTTTCTATAAAATTATCAGTAGCAGCTCGGAGTTTGTGTGCGCGGTGAATGGCAACAGGCTCGCCCCTGTTTCATGGGACTTAAAACATACTGGCTAAAGCTCTACCTTACCTTTCGGGGAATACAGGCGTGATGGTAGGTTACAGGTAATAGATAAATAGAATAGATGAGTAAGTTCTAGGGAAGTATTCATAAGTATAGATCTTAGAAAAGGTTTAACTGCCAAGTCACTAGTTTTATTTTATTCACTTAGGTTTGGCTCCTTATTTGACTACTTTTAATAGTTGTGTGTGCGTATACGTCACCTTCATCGAGACTTGAGACGTTTTTACGGAATGGTTTTATTGGGATTTTCATTGTTTTTTGTACGAACTTTAAATTTTTAGAACGAGAACATTATTTCTTGACCTCTTATTGTGTAGCTGGTCTCTTAGAGTACCGCATGGGGTACCAAACCTTAATTTTTTTTCGGTTCCTTATAAGGTAAAAGAAGGATGAAATGTGGCTAATCCTCATTTAGAAGGTTTTCCCTTCGTGTGGGAACTGAAACCTGATCATGTACCAAGTTCAGTCCTCTTAAGTAAGGCAGTACTAGTTCGATTATTTCTATATGAACGAGTGTTAAATTAGTTGAACTCTACCATCAGATATCAGAAAAAATATTTAAGTTATAAACATGAAATGCTAGAGTCCTCATAATTATTAGAATAGCGTTTTTAGTATTTTTTTTTATATACGTTTTGTTTGTGTGTTTGTCTTTTTATATAAGGATGGGTTATTAATTTACTTCTGATCATTACGATTATTTGTGAAACAGTGTATGTTTTTATATTTGGTTAGCTCTCTAGTGTATACTAGAGAGCTAGCCTAGTATGGAACAAGCTACAACTTGGTGTTAGGCTACTTCTTTAACTAGTGCTACGACTTTGTGTTAACTAGTGCTACGACTTTGTGCTAGGATACGTCTTTAACTAGTGCTACGACTTTGTGCTAGGATATGTATTTAACTAGTGCTACGACTTTGTGCTAGGATACGTCTTTAACTAGTGCTACGACTTTGTGCTAGGATACGTCTTTAACTTGTGCTACGACTTTGTGCTAGGATACGTCTTTAACTAGTGCTCGACTTTGTGTTAGGATATGTCTCTAACTAGTGCTACGACTTTGTGTTAGGATATGTCTTTAACTAGTGCTACGACTTTGTGCTAGAATACGTCTTTAACTAGTGCTACGACTTTGTGTTAGGCTATGTCTTTAACTAGTGCTACGACTTTGTGCTAGGATACGTCTTTAACTAGTGCTACGACTTTGTGTTAGGATATGTCTTTAACTAGTGCTACGACTTTGTGCTAGGATACGTCTTTAACTAGTGCTACGACTTTGTGTTAGGATATGTCTTTAACTAGTGCTACGACTTTGTGTTAGGATACGTCTTTAACTAGTGCTACGACTTTGTGTTAGGATATGTCTTTAACTAGTGCTACGACTTTGTGTTAGGCTATGTCTTTAACTAGTGCTACGACTTGGTGTTAGGCTATGTCTTTAACTAGTGCTACGACTTTGTGTTAGGCTATGTCTTTAACTAGTGCTACGACTTGGTGTTAGGCTATGTCTTTAACTAGTGCTACGACTTTGTGTTAGGCTATGTCTAACTAGTGCTACGACTTTGTGTTAGGCTATGTCTTTAACTAGTGCTACGACTTTGTGTTAGAATACGTCTTTAACTAGTGCTACGACTTTGTGTTAGGATACGTCTTTGTGTAGGGCTATGACGATCTGAAAGCCTACATATTTTTTTACGGCAACGAATTTATGTGAGAGTACGTAAAGCAAGCACTGCTTTACTATGTTTTAACATTTTATTTTAGGAACGATAAAAACAATTACAATATCGCTATTCTAATAAGCCTATTATAAAGGTACATCAGTGAAAACCTCGTGATGGGACTATTGGACTACCAAGTCGTAGCTCTCGAGTTCGAACCGAAGCATCGAAGCAATTGCGCACCTCTGATGTAATTCTGAGCGTATTAATAATTACCTGTTATTCGTTTAAAGGGGTTAAAGAAAACATCGTGAGGAAACTTGAGAGGTTTCCTCAATGCCGTGTGAAGTTTGCCGACCCGCAGTAGGTGGACTAGCAGTGGTACAGGATTATTAGTAGATTATTACAGACACAAAAACTATTTGCATTGTTCAAATAATAGTAAGTCTTGTGGAAAAAAGCATGGAAGAAAATCTTACAATGATTTTCTTCCGTCCACAATTTTTTTCCCACGATACACCGATGATACAGTTTGTTAGAAATATCTGCCCTCGTCTGAAGTTAGCCATTCGAACTGCCGCACTGGTTAAATCGCGTAATTCGTTTTATACAGAAATATCGAAATTAGTTAAGAATATAATCACAAATGCGAAACATATTCTAGAGTGGGTGTTGTTTTAAGGTTGTGGTTTACCAAGACAATTTTTATGGTTTGCAGATGTCACGAATTTTTTGCTCAGATTCCTAGATAGATATGAATATTGGACTGCCAAGAAGACATGGTCTCAAGTTGAAATCCAATGCCTCTTGATTAAAAAATATATGAGCGTGTTGAAAATTAGAACTTACAATATAAAAAAAAGTAACGTCGCGATAGGTGCACGCCTGAGGGATTTTCTTGACGGTGTGTGGAGTCTGCCAACCCGCAGTAGGCTAGTGTGGTGGATCTATAGCTTTATCCCTCTCATACTTATTATTTTTTAGAGAAGAGTCGTGCCCCGGTTCCGTGGGACAATGCAATGGGTCAATGGGTTGGTTGACAACGTTTTTTTTATTGAATTTAACGTATTGCGTTAAACATAAAATTAAGATGGACCTATTAAGTTAATTTAATACTATAGGCCGACCGTAAGAAGGCGCGGTAAGAAGGGAGTACTACTACTAGTAGGGATACTTAAAAAATATACTTATTATTTTATTCTTTACCAACAATGTCTATCTCGAGATAACTCTTTGGATTATTGACTCCGTGTGTAGCGTTACCCGCCCCCGCTCCCTTCTTACCGCGCAGGCGATACGCGAGTTAAACGGCCGGCCTATAGTTTTAGGGGTGGCTCGCTTTTGCCCTTATTCGCTACACGATGCTTCTTAAACTTAAACGACGAGACAATGATAGACGAGACCTTACTCGTCTATCATTGTCCCGTCTATTATCAGTTATCATATCGTCTCGTCTTAATACAAATACTAAATGTTACGACATTGGTTGGGTTGAGATTTCTTCATCCACTGTTACTTCAATGAACAAACAAATACACACACAACATGACACGAAGAAAATCAATTTGGACGGTTAATACAATGGTTCATTTTGGTGATATGTATTAAACCTACGTCTAAAGAATAATTAAACGAAAATAAATTTATTTAGATCTTTATAGGTGTAATCAGCTTATAACAGTCTACTGCTGGACATACCCCTAAAGTGCGCTTATAGTCGCATCCAGCTTCCGCCAGCAACCTTTGGTAAATCATCACTCCATCATGTCGGTCCCTAACACTACGTTTGCCAAATCGCGATGTCAACTCTAGGACACGTCCCAGCGGTTCTCGTTCTTAATATTTGTAAAATATTTTTCACTTCAGTAGCTCAAACATGTAGGTTTTGCTGCCTGAAATCAGTGGGCACAATGCGATTTTCCTCAAAGAGATAAAGTAACTTTTTTTTTTCAGAAAGCCGCGAATATCTTATTCAGCCTTGGGTTAATCATACAATTCGAAACATTCACACTCTGTCTCTTTTCCGCCATGAGAAAGAGAGAAAGACCAAGACCAGCCCTTTCGAAGTTCCGATTTTGAATTCGACCTCAAAGACAAACACGTTCGCAATTTCGTACTAACTAAAGAAATTTTGTAAAAAGAAAATTATGTCTTTTAATGTAATTTATTGAATTTTTATTTTATTGTTGTATTTAAACGAAAATAAGTATTAACTGCAAATAAAACTGATATTTAACCTGTAAATATTTATTATCTCCTAAAGAGTTCTCGCTGCTGAAGTGAAAAGTTATGTGTTACACGAGAGAAAAGATTTTTTGTATCTCGTGCCTTTGAACCCCTCGCCACACTCAGGATTCAAAATCAGCACTTGCAGCAAAAAACGACTTTGCTCTCTTGTTGCACAAATAACTATTTCTTCTTATATCATCTTCTTCTTATTTATCTATATAAAATATCTTATATATATAAATCAATCGCCGTTCATTAGTTTCGCCTGAACACTACATGAATGTATAATGATAATTAGTGTACTTTTAAATTGAATCTAAATCCAAGCCTGAAAATGCAAAAATATATGCAATACAGTGTAGATAAGAACAAAGTCCATGGTCATAAGGATTTTTTTGGTGTATCAGCAACGATATACTTTCCATCTTACTTAGGATTCATGGACCATTAACACAAACTTGTAATTTACAACCCGATGTGCTTAGCGGAGAGTGGGTGAAAAAACATAGATGCTATTTATCGGTAAATTTCTTGCAATGGCAACTCAACAGGACGGATTATGACGGATAAGTTTGTTGCAACTGTAATATTAATTTCGTTTCCGTAATGTCTACTCTAGTCGTCGAATGTTGTTACAGTTTGATTATAAATTTATTTTTACTTCTCCTGCTGCGAAAAGTTTTATAAGAATAGTAAAGGGTTACTATTCTAATTAAAGAAATACTTTACAGAAGAGGCATCTTGATTATTTTGTAGATTAAATAACGTGTAATAAATACATTTCTTTCTATTTTCCTCTTAGGTGAAGTAAGATGCATCCTTCGGGGGAAAGTACTGGTTACAAACTCGAGTAGTAGCGCTCAAACGCACACTCATTAGTTAGTAATCTTTCACTTTCTCTCCTTGGTGGACAATGTTCTTATTATAATTTTATACTTTTTTTATAGCCTTGAAGATAACGAACGTAATATGGCTTCTTATGAAGATGAGCCATCGTCTGGTTTGAATGGAAGACTGAGACCGAGAAGGAGGACCACCCAAGAAAATCCTAAGTGGACGAGTACCTTATCAAAAGCATTACCAAATACCCAATATATTATAAAAAGTTATATTCCACCCTCTCCATTTCTTTGTCCCTATTGCGATAGAAAATTCGCTTCTAAACAGACAGTGACTAAACATGCACGGCGCATGCACTTGTCGACTTCCAAACAAGACTTTTTCATTACATGCCTCTTCTGCGACCACACAGAAGGTGACGCCAGTGATATTATTCGTCACATGGTTGAAAGTCATCCTACACAATATTTTACATGTCCTGACTGTCAAACCCGATTCTCATCGACTTCCGAACTTGAGGAACATACGAGTAATGTTTGCGATGGGCAAAAACCATACCGCAGCAAGTTGCGCCAAAAAACTACGCCTGTGAAGAAGACATCCCATAAAAATGACACAGGCAGAAGTGACGATTTCCGGAGTGACAAAGAATATATTGATGGTCATGGCTTCAATGGCATTGTTATATCATGTGAACTGAAGCCGTCTCAAACCCATGATGCAGCTGATATTGAGAATAACATTACAACGAATTTAATTTTGCCGCCCAGCAAAAGTCTAGTTAATAGCAATGCAGTGATAGAGAAAAATGCTGTTATCGTTTTGGACGATATACAGTGGAACAAACGAATTCCCCCTAACTTTTCATTTCACAACACCGACGCTGACCAGATACTCTCAAGGTTAGGCGTTGTACATCGATCACCTAGGACAGGCGAATCAACTAGAAAGGACTGGTTTAAAACAATCGACGATTCTACTCAGAAATTTGAAAAATGTTTTGAAACTAGTTTTTATTCAAAGGTAGCAAGTAATGTACAAGAAAATCTAGCAAAATGTCTTGACGGCTCGTTCAACTTTAGTCCGGATACAGAAAACACAATAAAGACAAGGAAAGCAAAAAATAGTGTTGTCATTAATACTGCTGAAGGCTTTCCTATACTCCTGGCTTGCGAACAATATTCTCGTAACATGTTTGACAGCTACATGCCTAGAAGTATTGCGCCTAAACACAAATGGAAGTGGGATAGTCTAGAAACTGACAAGAGTCTAATGAACGCTGACCAATTGAAGCGAGATTCACATACTAACAATTGCATTATTACATTGGTTTCGAGTTTAGATATATGGACACAGTTGTGTATGAGGAAAAAATTTGAAGATAAATTTAATATCTCCCACGTTGAAAAGAAGACTGAAAAACAGAATATTATTGACAGACAACTGAAAGATATATTGGAGAGTAGAGAGATACCAAAGTCATCGTCGCAGTTAGTAAAATTCACAAATAAACCGACAGTGATTCGGGATGGACTTGACTTTCCGTCTTACTTGGGATTGGCACCATCAGCACCTACTTATAATTTACAACCCGCTGTGCTTAGTGGAGAATGGGTGAGACCTAGGTGCTATGTGTGTTGCGCGTGCGGCGCTCAAACTCGAGATTCTAAAGCGCTATCATCTCACATATCGATTCAACATCCTAATGCACAAGTGCAGCATTATGAAATAGTCGGAGAACCACTTTTGAATGCTGACATTTTGAAGCATTTATACGTACCACCAAGTCAGGTATGCAACAGAACCAGACCCCTTAGAGGAATAAGGGATTGCACAAAATGTAAGAAATCTATTACCATAGAAGATCTGCATCAACACATGCTGGATTGTGCTGGTGATACTCCAGCAGTACGTCGAAAGTGCCGATATCGACCTTTCGGTGTACGAAGAAGGCGCCCGCGTTTGCCAGATAACGTGATCAGAGGGAAAATTCGGAAAGATTTAAGAAATAGACGCAAACAAAAGAACCATATAAGACAAAAAATAAGAAGTGAAGTTGGTGACGGTAAGTAGACTTATTTATATAAAATATTTAACCTTATTCTTATACAGGGTTATATTGAGTAAACGACAAACAACTTTGCAGAACTACGTAAAAATGATGCCATTAATACGTGGTAATACGGCCCCATTACTCGTTAACAACAACTCTTGTTCTATGACATTTAACAATACATAATGTACCACGAAAAACAACCTTTTAAGATTTTGTTATTTTATGCCCCTGCATTTTGCCATAGACACCAGTTTGTAGTCCTAACTATTGCCTTCTTTGTTCCTCTGCTGTGCGTAGAGTACATAATATTTAGAGCGATGACTTTAAATATTTTTGTGTTTGTATGTAAAATCTAATGAATAAAAGTTGTTGATTCTGATGTAAGTAATGTAATCCTGAGAGGCTGTTAGTGTTTTACCAATAACCCTGTATATATTAGTATGATCATTAATCATGTATTGTTTTTTTTTAGCTGAAACCATTCGAAAAATGATTGCTGACTTGCCTGCAAAACGTCACCGCGTTATGATTAACGTAAACATGAATCCCACATTGCGACCTCGTAGAAAACTTGATAAACAACGAAGCAAACTTTTAATAAAACATCGTCTAACAGACGATCCAAAAAGCAGAAAACTGCAAAATATAAAAGAGCTAAATAATTCCACAAACTCCATGCCTTCCAATAATGAGGATCAAAATAAGACTACACAAAATAAAGACGATGATGATAACAAACCTCTTATGCCTACAAAACGACCAACAGACAAAGATTTACGTGATACTATTAAACGTAAAGCTGTACTGAATAGAGCGCAGAGAAGAATTCAGAGAAAAAATACTAGCAATGTCAAAATACCTGATTTTGATACTGCTGGTATAAACACTGATTTCCCAAGCGAAGGAAAACCCAGAAAAAATGCACCTAAAAGAATTGATGTCAATAATAGCCAGTATAGTGCTAGACAGCATTCTGGTCGCGGAGGAAACTATAATCAAAGTAACACCAATCGTGGGAATACCAATCGAGGTAATACCAATCGAGGCAATAATAACAACCAAGGAAATTATAATCAAGGTAACAGCAATCAAGGAAATGATAATCGAGATAATAATAATCAAGGAAATGATAATCGAGATAATAACAATCAAGGAAACGACAATCGAGATAATAACAATCGAGGAAATGATCGTGGAAACAACAATCGGAAAAATGGCGAAGATGGAAGAGAAAATAATAATAATAAACAGAACGGAAATAGGAAAAAACGTCCTCCAGCCGAAAATGCTCCTCTGAAACATTCGATAGCAAGTTTAACGGCTGATTGCGATACACACAAGAAGTCTATACAACTTCATAAATCTTTTATACTTCATCAATTGAGCAATAGCACCTTGCAGCACCAACCTACAAGACAACCTGAACTTTTTGAAAACGAAGCATCTGATTCGCGTTTAGATGAGCCTCCTTTGCCATGTAATCAAAAAGTTCCTATAGATTCCAAAAAAAATAAATACATTAAACCGCATAAAGGTTTAGACTATTACATTACTAAGCTGAAAAATAAGCTTGAAGATCCACCTCCTAATACTCAGCCAACTAATAGTCCGGCTGATGATGCATTAGTTGATCAAGCTGATATTGCGGACCCGACTGCTTATCAAATTGGTAATCCGCCCACGAATTCAGTGGCATATCCGGTTTCACATCTAGTTGGACGTCAAGCTGAAAGTTCAGCAACACATCCAGCTGTCTATTCAGAAGCTAATCCAGTAACGTTCACAGGAACACATGAAACTGCGCCTCCAGCTTCCCATTTAGTACCACATTCAGCCATTAATCTGGCTGCCCACACGGCTGTTCGTCTACCTGGACAGTTATCTGCCCAGTATAGCAGTCATAACCCTATTGTTCATACACCCCGATTTTTCCTTCAAAGACCTGCTGTCGAACAATCGATTATACAAATAATCGATCCTAAACCGGCTGAAATCTTCTCCCGATCTGTTATACCAAATGAAACAGGTATAGATTTTCTCTATAAAAACAATCTGCCTCAACATATATCACTCGAGCAAGTTGCTCTAAGTCACCCTTCAAGTAAAGAAAAACGTGTAACTCCAAAAAAGCCAAGGGGCACTAGTTGTAGCGCCAGACAAAATAAATCTTTAGACGAAGCTGATAATGACCAATCTAAACAGAAACCTGTTAAACGTAAATCAACACGTCTGAGGTCAAGTGTTCGACGTGACTCCGAGACGAAATTATTCGGATTACCTGCCCAAATTGAGATCATACCCCAAAAATCTGCTGGTCCACCATTAAAAAACACTTCTCAAGGACATACATCTCACGATCAATGTTCGCAAATGAGTCAAGTTATAAACACCCAAAATGAGACACAACATACAAAACCACCAGAATCCTATAACGAAACTGTTTCACCTCGAAAAGCTGAATATCATCATACGTATGATATGTCCGGTGGACGACTTATTGAAAACAAGTCTTATCAGCATGATATTGAAAGATCATTGATAGAACAACTGCCTCAGAGGTCCCTATCTGAACACAGATCAGTTGCAGAACAGATGTTGCTTGCAGAACAGCGATTACTTGCAGAACAGAGGACACTAACTGATCACATGACACGTACAGATCAGTCTTTGTTACCCCAGATGAGGTCAAATTCTGAACAGCGAACATACCCAGATCAGAGATCCGACTATAGAACACATACAGCCCATAGAACAATACCAGAGACAATCTCACTAGCAGAACAAATGACTCTTTTTAAACAAAGACCTTTTCTGGATCCAAGTGCGTATACAGAACGAAGAGCATACTCGGACCACAGAACTTACCCAGAACAGATTTCTTACCCAGAACATAGAGCGCTTCATGAACAAAGATCATACCCACATGCCGAACCCAGTATGTATCCGGAGCAGGCGTACGCAGAACAGGTGGCCTACCCGGAACAGATGTCGTATCCTGATTTGAGGTCACTTCCCGATCCAAGACAACTTCTAGACCCTAGGACGCTTTCAGAACATATGGCATATGCAGAACAGAGGGCTTACTCGGATCAAAGGGCATACTCGGAACAAATAACATGCGAGCAGAGAACACACTCTGAACAGCGGTCATATCCAAGTCAGGGAACATATCCTGATCAGATTATTTGCTCAGATCCGTCACCATACCCTGGCAGAATTTATCCGGGTCAAAGACGACTTTCGGAACAAAGGTCATACACGGATCAGAGGTCTCTTCCAGAACAATTGACATATCCGGAGCACAAACTGCTGAATGAAAAAATAACAGAACAACAAATATTCAATGAACAAATGTTACCCCCAGAACAAAGACCATTAAATAAAAGGCGATCTTCTAAGGAAAATAAATCTATATCTGAGCGCAGACCATCAAATGAACATTGGCCAACTTATGATCGGGGTTTATCAAGTGAAAAGTCATCTCTAATAGAACAAAAATCTTTTAACGAACAGAGGCTGAAAAGGGCGTCTGTAGAACAATCAACACCCATTGAACAGACACTTTTAAAAGAGCGCAGGATCTCTACTGAACACAGATCTTCAAGTGTACGCAGGATCTCTACTGAACACAGATCTTCAAGTGAACGCAGAATCTCTCCTGAAAGAAGATCCTCAAGTGAACACATGTTCTCTCATGAAAGGAGGCCGTCATGTGAACAGAGGCCTTCAACTGAACAGAGGCACCCGAAGGAACATACAGTTCAAGCCGAACGAAGACTTTCACATGAACAGTATGTCTTAAATGAGCAAAGGCTCCTTAGTGACCAAAGACAGTTAAGTGAACATATGGCACTAAATGCACAAATATGCAGAGAACCGGCATCATCAAATGTTCAAGGCTATCATCATGATACGTGGGTAGCAATGAACCAAGACTTAATAATTGAACAGAGGTTGGAAAATGAACAAAGATCACGTAGTGGAAGGCGACTATCTGAGAGAAAGTCATCAAATGAACAAAAACCTTATATTGAACAGGAGTTAGAAGTCCAAAATAACTCTTCACGTGAAGAGGCTTTAGTTGAACAGCAAGCGTATGCTCAACAAAGCGTATCAGATGCGACTTATTTGAAAATTCGTAATGGTAATCATGATACAACAAATGAGTATCGTGAAAGTTCTCCAAATCCTATCGTAGAAAACGCGGAACGTGATATATCTCAGAAATTACCGGAAAGACCATATTTAGATACTGATTACAGTGATGTTCCAACTGAAATACCGCCAGCTCATGCTAGTACTAACGTGGAGTCAATACTATCGACACCGTTGGATTTATCTGGAAAAACAATTGTAATGGAACGTTCCGAAGATTTGTCCAAACATGATAATTCATTAATTATGAATAACTATAACACGTACATGGAGACTTTAGATCTGTCTAATAAGAATTCACAACCGCAGCGATTTGAGAAAGATGTCTATGTAGATAACGTCATTGTAGATTTACGAGTTAAAAGCTCTGGTCAGTCCCAGTCTAACTTCCAGTCAAACACCGTAGACTTAAGTGTAAGAGCGTTTACAAGTAACGCTTTTAACGATGCAACTGATCTATCGATACAGCGTTGTGAAAATGATTACATTCCCACGGATTTATCAGTGAGACGAATATCGCGAAAAGATTCAACAAAAGAGGATGATAAAAAAATTAATGTTCAAGACTTATCAAGTAGCGCTATAACTGCGGGCGAAGTTAAGCATTTCCCAGAAGTAACTGACGATGTCACCGATATCCCAACAGATTTATCAGGTAAAAACACTACTATTTCTCAATTCATCGATGAACCTGATGTTAATGATACCAACATTTGCGTATCTATTGATTTAACAGAGAGCGATGAAAGCGTTGATGTAATTGGTACAGAAACAACCAATAAGCAATACGTTCCTAGTAATGTACAAGCATTAGTTACTCGAGCCACAGAATACGCTCATAATCTCACACAAGAAAATAAAAATATTACGAATAAGGATTCTTCATCTAACACAGATATTAAATCCAGCGTGGTAACAACATGTACTACGGATCGGACTCACGTAATTGATAATATTTTACATACACCAGAGGAGGCTATAACGACTAATTCACACTTGTGTACTGCATTTACAACTGAGTCTGAAATCAACTTTACCACTCTCGCAACGAGTAAATTACCAAATACGTTTTTTATTGATATGTCTAATACTCAGACAACCACTTGCTACGACACTATTGCTACGGCTTCTTTAAATTCTGAAAATACCGGTATTCGATCAATACCGGTTTATACGTTATCGAACCCTGTTATGCCATCAACTATCAATGAAAATGAAAGCACAGTGCCTCTTTATGCGTTGGCAAACGCATTCAGATCTGTCACAAAAATAGAATCTCCAAATTCATTGACAAGTAATCTTTATAGTATTGCGGGAAAGACGCTAACGAATACTACTTCTGTTTATACACAAGAAGATCCCACTTTAGAGGCCCCTTTAAATTATGGAGGGAAACAAAATACTAGTTCTCTGTCTGAGTCAAACGTGGAGACAGAACTTATTCAGCCAACAGCTATCGAAAAAACAATAATTGACGAAAGCAGCAAGATTAATTCGGATAACACATTAACGAACAATGTAAATCCTAATACAACAATAAATGCAGACGAAGATCCCGAAACGGCAAGAAAGATCGCAATGCTACCAAAAGAACTAGTGGATATTTTGGGAACAATGCCGGTAGATCATAGAAATCAACTCTTAAATGTATTGCCTCAATATGTCACCACTACAACCGCTACACCTACGGAACATTGCGAGAGTGACATTCCGGATTGTATATACAGTGATACTTTAATTGCTAAAAAATCGCTACACGACAATAGACATGTATTCATATACCCACATCCTCGATACACGCCGCCTTCGATTCCGTATTTTAGTTTACCGAATACAC